>CM020215.1:217641876-218841876 GCA_009819775.1 Phoenicopterus ruber ruber
ACGCCAAAAAAATAAAACCTCTAGCTCAGAAGCGGTATTTTAAAACTCAAATACACTTCAAAGTCTTCTGGGCATGGGGTCCCAGTGCAGCTCCCAGCACTTGGTCCTTCTCTAAAGCACAGTCGAGCCTTTGTTTTGTGTTTGGAGAAAAAAAAGTGACAAACCACACTGTTTGGAGAGTGCTGGGCTTCGCTGCACTCCCGCTCGCGGGGATGCTTCGAAGGGTACAGACTCACCCGTGGCATGTGTGCGTGCGCGTGTGTGACAAAAGAGACACACAGTCAGTTTTCACACTGATTTTGATAATGCCCTTTGTAAAAACAGTTCTCCGGGGCTGTTACCTCTTGGGAGCGGAGGAATTCCCTCGAGTGCACCAGCCGCCGGGGAAGAGGCGTTTTCCCCATCAGCAGCATCCCCCTTCGGTAGGAAGCACCTCGTGTTTCTCGATACCCCTCACCCCACACCCGTGTGCACTTCCTAGCAAAAATCAACCGCTCCAACGTCCCGTCTCATTTTGGGGTGAATCCAAGGAGACTGAGTTATTATTGCAATGATCGGCTTCGCTCCCCATTAAAAATCTCACTCGGTTTAGTAACTACCACTGGGCGAGCGCTGTTAAATCCCCCTGGCTGCTAGATTTGCTCTGTGCAAGCTCAGGTAGATACATACCTGGCAGCAACGCAGAGCTATACCTTCCTTTACATAAACTAAAAGCTAATTTTCCCCTGGGGCAGAAGTTTTTCCAGCCCTTTAAATCAGGTCGGCCTCACTTTGTCTCTCCCGCCTTTATCACCCGTTCAGCAAAACGTCCGTCTGTCCGTCCCCTCCGCGCTGCCCTACGCGGGTATCCAGCGAGCCGGGGGAAATAACCACCCGGCGGCAGCCCCTGCGAAATGAAGTCATGGGCTCTATCTGGCCGTGGGTCCCCCTTCCCCGCCTCCCCCCAATAATACGTTTTGTGATGTGGATTTCTGTCGACAGAGCGAGACGCCTGGCTCTCTCCTCCTGATGAACACGTCCCGCGAGGACAATGATGGAGTTCCTGCGAAATTTTTACCGCTGACCTTTTCTCCGCCGTGGAGCGGGAATGCGTCTCCGAGTGAAGGCTGGGGACAGCGGAGAGCATGTTATAATGCTGGAAAATGTGACTCCGTCTTTGTGGAATGCCATTTTTTTCCCCCCCTTTCCTTCCCTTTTCTTCTCCTCCCCCCCCCCCCCCTTTAGAAAAACGCAGCGCTGAAAACTTGAAAATTTAAGGCAAAAAATTGCCGTCTGCTCCCTCCCCTCCCCTTCCCAGCTCCGTCTGAACAAGCAGCCAAGCTGTTAAATGCTTTTACCTGCTGTGTCCAAGTCAAAAGTTAAATAATGTGTGAACGAATGTGGAAGAAAAACAAGAGGCAGAGAGGGAGCGCGGGAGAGAGCCCCTCTTACAAGATAATTGTTACATTATGAGAAACAAATAACACGCTGCTCCTCTCCGGGTCTGTGTCCGTGACATCTTGACAGGTACATCTGAAGTTAATTACGTGCCTCTCGTTGCGTTTTGCTCCACCGCTGGGGCCGGATCCTGCAAACACGCGGCACAGAGCATCGTGCCCTGGCAGCCAGCGCTCGCTTTCCGGAGGTCAACTGGTTTGCAACGGGGTCGGTTTTGCTTTCCGTGGGCCGTCGCGGCTGCAAAAACGCCTTTGCCAACAGGCTGGGCTATCCCAACCGGCCGTGTATGGCAAGTTGGATGCTGCTGTCGCGAGACCTGACTTACATCCATGCCCACAAAGAGAAACCTATGGCTCCTGCCAACAGGAGAGACATATATTATTCTCGCTAATTAAATAGTGCAGTTGCCACATCTTTTCTTCCCGAGGCTTGTTTGCTGCTCGTTGACGCTGGAAAGCTTCTGCTGGCTAACCCGATGCGTTCCTGTTTGTACAGAGATGCTGGTTTAACCCTGCACGTTTCCACCATTGCTGAATCTCCTTCACCGCATCTCAAGTTTGGTGCTCCCTCCTTCTGCAAACCCTCCACCGGCTCGCCCATCCCGCCTTCATCCCCGTGGCGGGGTGTCATGGGTGTCTGTAAGTGCTAGTAGTTGGGCCGATGTGATAAATGAAAAGGATCTTGGTCCCTTCTGGACACGGATTCCTCTCACCTGCACCAGCGACCACATGCCTTTGGTTGCCCTGAGCTGCCTCGGTGTTTGATGGAGAGTTTCTTGGAGAGCAGTTCATCTGTTTTCTCCCATGCCTGCATTTGGGAGAACAGGTGTATCAAAGTGTCCCTCTCTCTGTGTTGACTGTAAGGGAAGCTGGACATGACTACCTCGGATGGAGGGGACATGCTGATGAATGCATTTGGTCAGATGTCTCCTGCCCCATGTGTAGAAATGTGTGGTGCGCTCATTAAGGATGCTAATTTAGTCTCCCCTGTGTTTTAATGTTGCTTTTATTGTGGCTCACCTTCAAAGAGACGAGGAATTTGATGAGCGGAGGCATGATGTGGGTTTTCCTTCAAACTCTTCCCCCACACCTGCGTTTTTCACGCTGGATCTGAGTTTCTTAAAGGGAGGGAGTAAAGAGAGGAGACTGTACGTGCATAGTACAAAAGGGGCAACATCTCTTCCCCTGCCCACATTAGGTGGGAAGAGCCCAGGGCCACCCAGGCCGACCCAGCAAAGTGGGTTTGTCTGCATTGCTGACCAGGAGGCCACCAGGAGATGAGCTTGAGTCCATCCCCATGGTCCACACTGCTCACCCCCCTGCCCCATGCCCTGTCTGGAGTGAGTTTACTCAAGAATCCCCATGGGCAGGGTGTTTGAGTCTGAACCTGCTTTGGCCCCTTCTGTCCCATGCATAGACCTATAGCGCTATCCCAGCAGGCTTCACACCCTCCAGCATCGGTTTCGTGCTAGAAATCACCACTCCGGTGGTCTGCAGCACAGCCCGCATATTATTTCAGACAGTTTAACTTGGCCAAAACACACAAAACAGTTGTTATGTCTTGGGGCCAGAGGGGCAACGCACGAGCTGGGGGAAAGCCGGCACCATGTGCAGTGTAGGGGGGATGTGCTCCAGACAGGGACAGCCTCGAGCAGTGTGGACGCCCACCATTCCATACCCCTTGGCCTCAGGGCCGGGGACACTCGCTAGTCCTCTGGTATTTGGCAGTATAGACATGGCCTATGAATCCCACTGCTAAGATCATGCCTCTTTACATGATCTTCATCCATACCTCAACATTAGCCACAGCCCCTTGAGTGAAAATGTCTGGCTGTGTCCATGTCACCAGGCTATGCAGAGTGAAAAAGTGCTGAAGACTTGACATCTACAGTTCAAAGAGGGGTATTTTTGGACTAGCTATAGCCTGGTCTCGTGGACCTACTCTTGGTCAGTGCTCCCCTGGAGCGGGTCTTCAGTTTAGGTTTGTTGTGAATCGAAACATCAATGCAGATGCAGACCCTCCCCTTGGATGGATGCAATGGTGAGGAAGACCATGAAAAGTTCCCCCCCCCGCCCCACCAAGTCCATGTTTGACTTTTGCTTCAACTTTGAAGTTCAAATAAAACCAGAAACTTGAAAGAAAACCTCATCCCAAAGCTTCCCAGAGGCAGCTTCACCCTTGCAGCCATAGCGAGACCACGAGCTGTTTGCTCGGGGCTGGCATACCTTGTCCTGCTCTTTCACAGATGCTCGGCAGAGTCTCGCCTCCATCTCAAACCACCAGATGATCTTCATCTGCCCAGAGTTTTACTTTTCATTTGCACCCCTCTAATAATGAAGTTACTGTTCTCCTGGGCATCTTTGTCAATACAAATGAATGTCTCCTGTGTCTTTTTCTCCGAGGATGGATTTGTTGAGTTCCTTCAGCTCTTACTTTAAGGTGCGTTATGGATTTACTGTGATCAGTGCTTTCTGACCTTCTAACATCGTCGGAAAACTCCCACAAAGAAAACAATCGCGAGTAAATAAGCTTTGCCACACGCTCCACAACAAATTTACGATCTGGATACCCTCAAGACTTCTAAGTAAAGACCACATGTATTTTTTTTTCAAACATTTTATTTGGCAGGTGTTCCTGGAAGACCAGGGCTCAGCGGTGGGGTTGGGAACTGGCTGAACAAAACCCTTAGCCACGCTTATGAGATTGCAAGCAATTTTTAAGGCTCTTGGAGAAAACACCAAACAAAATAGTTTGAAATCAGGTTGAAGGTACTTTATCAAGATTTTTTTCCCCCAGAGGCAAAATATATCGCACAAGACTCTTGTCTTTCTATCGCTCACAGATAGAAAGGAAGGTAACTCATTTGATGTTCGCTCCTCTGAGTAGACCTGCCTCTAGCCTACCACGCATTTTTAATATTAGACCTAAAAACATTCCAGGTACAGTTCTAGATGCTGGAGGGATTTCAGAAATGCTTTCGTGCTGCGTGCCAAAATGCTAAAAGCAGGGCTAGATTGTGTCATCGGTTTTCAATCAAGCCTCTCTGTGCCTCTTTTTGTAAGTTGCTAAAAAAGTTACACATAAAATGGTGAACAAAGACTTTCCATACAGCTTAAAAAATGAGGTTCCTCATTGCAACTGCTGTAGGTGGTTTGAGGTGTCCTGCTGAAGGACCTGGTCCTGTCTGGGTTCATATGGCAGTGGCAAGGAGAGGGGAATACTTTTGCTTGGCTTAGTTTGCACATTTGCTCTGTTTTGCACCAAATTTGATGATCATATTTTACAATTCCATCCCAAGCAGGAAATCTAGACTATGGATCAGTGGCTGCCCTAAGTTTTATTGGCAAATCGTGATCTTTATTGGTGGAATTATGAGCTAGCTGGACTTTACAGTCTTTGTGTAATGAAGCCAATATATTACTACAAGCGTGACATTTTAAATGTAATGTAGCAAAGAACAAAGGTAGCTTTCTTCTTGCTTTCCTTCTCTTTCTCTCTTTCTTTTCTTCTCTCTCTCCTTCTTTCCTTTTTCCCTTCTTCTCTCTTGTTCTTTTCCCTTCCTTCCTTCCTTCCTTCCTTCCTTCCAATCATTTAGGTTGGAAAAGATCCTTATGATCATCAAGTCCAACCATTAACCCAACACTACCAAGTCCACCACTAAGCCATGTCCCTTCTGTATTGAAGTCCAACATGGACACAGTTACTTTGACAAAAGAGGTTGGTATTAGAAGAAGAAAAGACCCAATACTAGTAAGATGAAGTGGTTTTGCTGGTGCAGCTGTGGTGAGAACTGCATCTCTACCCAGCTTGGTCCCACTGATATGTGAGATGGAGCCCTAAATCCAGAGATCACAGATAGAAAAGTCACTCTGGACTTCTCTGTTCTGTTTTTTCCACACCAGAGATCCACATTTCCAAAAGCATCCCGCAGCGCTGGTGATTATGCTGGTCTGAAATGGCAAAGGCTTATTCAAGTCCCCTGCAGAGCAGTGTGTGGTAGGGACGGCACCATCCATCACCTCTGGAGGAAGCAGAGCCAGCTGGATTAGACACTGACCTTCAGGAAGGCTGAAGAAGACTAAGATGAATCAAACCTTTCGTGGGTAAGGAAGACAGTACCAGCCATCACCTGAAACACAGCAGCTCTGACCTCAGCTCCAGGGCTCCAAATTGCCCTTTGGAGAATCCCCTCTCCCTCCACTGACCATGCAAGACCCAAAAGATCTCAGAGAATTACTGTAAATTCTTTAAAATTATCTGGCGTGAATAACCCTCCTCCCTTCACCTCCCCCCAGGCTCTGCCCCAAAGCCTTAAAATCAAGAGGGAAAGGTCAAGGAGAGGAATAGGGACATGGGGTGAGATCGTGGGCTTGGCAACACCCCCGGTCACTGCTGGAGAAGGGAATGCAGTCCCAGCATCTCCGTTCCTAAACCAGGATCAAACCCACCAAATTGCTCAGCAGTGATAAACTCTACTACAGCTTTGTGTTTCACTTCTAAAAAGTTAAAAAAACTCCACCAGCCATTTTTGTGGGGTTTGGGTTTGGGTTTTTTTCAGACTGGGAAGGATCACAGCGGTGCGGTGGGAAGGATGCAAAGGATCCAATGGCACCCTGGGGTGCATGAGGAAGAGTGAGGCCAGCAGGTCGAGGGAGGTTCTCCTCCCCCTCTACTCTGCCCTGGTGAGGCCCCATCTGGAGTCCTGGGTCCAGTTCTGGGCTCCCCAGTTCCAGAGAGACGAGGAGCTACTGGAGAGAGCCCAGCGGAGGGTACAGAGATGCTGAGGGCCTGGAGCATCTCTCCTGTGGGGAAAGGCTGAGGGAGCTGGGGCTGTTCAGCCTGGGGAAGAGGAGACTGAGAGGGGACCTCATCAACACTTATCAATATCTCCAGGGCGGGTGTCAAGAGGACGGGGCCAGACTCTTCTCAGTGGTGCCCAGCGCCAGGACAAGGGGCAACGGGCACAAACTGGAACACGGGAAGTTCCGCCTGAACAGGAGGAAAAACGTCTTCGCTGTGAGGTGCCCGAGCCCTGGCACAGGCTGCCCAGGGAGGGTGTGGAGTCTCCTTCTCTGGAGAGATTCCAACCCGCCTGGCCGCGGCCCTGTGCAGCCTGCGCTGGGTGACCCTGCTCTGGCAGGGGCTGGGCTCGGTGGTCTCCAGAGGGCCCTGCCAACCCCCACCGTTCTGTGACTCTGTGATTCTGTGATCAGGCCCCGGGTGGTGCCAGAGGTGGTGCCAGAGCCAGAGGAGCACATCTGGCTTCTCAGATCCTGGGATGGGTTGGCAGCACGAGCAGCAGGAAAGAGCCACACTTTCTTTGTAAGCTGTGTGAAGTTGCAACGGTGTCACCGCAGCACAATAAACGTCGAGTCCCACAACACCGGTTTTACAGTCTCCATCCAGCCCAAAGCCTTGCTTTAATATTGCGTGCACATAATCTTCAGTTTGTAACATTTACTTAATTCCTTATTGTTAAAAACCCCAGAGGAAGAATAGGCTAGTCCTAACCTCTTCTGGACCGCAGTTCTGAGCTATTAATCTGTCATGTCAGCATATTTTATTAATACCGTTTTCCTGCGGACGATAGGTAGAATACATCATAAGTCACTTACCATCTGCTGTGTAAGTGCGTTGTAAAGTATCTTTCTTCCACAGATTATTGCTTTGATAGATTAGGGGTTTGTACAGCCATGATACCTCATCCCATCAATTTTAAGCTCCCAGGAGAGCCCTCACGGCTGAAGTATCTGATCAATGCAAAAGTCTTTAATGGCATCTCACTGTGCCCCAGCAGGCTAGGAAAGTGCTGTTACACCCGCTTTCCAGATGAGGACACGGTGTCCTGGTTTCGTGCTGCGTTGCTTTAATTAAGAGTGTTTTCTCCTCTGCTCCATCCATAGGCAATGGAGAGAGATGAGCAGGTCTAGAGGGGAAGAGCCTTTTCTCCAGACTGAATCGGGGATGGATCTGGGACTGGAAGCTTTGCTAGAGGTGCCCTGTAGCATCCCAGCCACCGAGCCATCTGCTCTGCTCTTTGGAGCTTGAACACGTCTACCCCACCAGTTTTTACGGGCAGAGCTGCGATGGGTGACCTACCTCCCCCTGCATCGTTGCAGCAGCATCCGTGGGAGCAAAGCTCTCCTGCTGCCATCAGAATCCACCTCAGGCTGTTTTACCTGTATTTAAACCTGGGGGCTTAAGTATAAAGAATTGTGTTGAGATAAAAAAAGCAAAAAGAGGGAGGCACCACAACAGAAAGGGTTTATTTCCAGCCTAGAGAAGGTATCTAAAGAGGGTGGGCTGAACTGGAAGCGTGCTTGCTCCATCCCACCATAACTGCAAGATAGTGTCACTCCCTTTCATTGCACACTTTTTTTCCACATTTACAGAGATGGGGAATCCGTGGGCAGCCGATACATCAGTGGTTCCCGTTCTGCCTTCCCTGATGCAATGTGTCCTGCTGGTGGCTATTTTTTTCCCCCCAGTAAATCCCTGTCCGTCATGCAGCTGTGTCTTCGCTGTGCTCAACTCTATTGAGTCCTCGCCTTGGTTTGTCCTTGAGGAGGTGACTGAAGAGCTTTCTGAGCTGGTGGTACATCTGAGCCACTGAATGGATGAGTTTGGCCCCAGGAACCAGCAGTTTCTGGTGGGCTGGAGCTGCTGTCAAACCTGAAAATGACCTGAATTTAAGTGGTCCTTTGGGGAAAACTCAGCCTCTCTGGAGAAGGGCTTGGAACACAAGGGTTGATCAAAGGTCCGATTCAGCAAGATGTAGAGCAAGGGGGACAAGGTGCTTTTGATCGACATATGTCTGGTAAAACTTAATGAGTGTGTTTGTTTGTATAAAAGTATGAATTAAATGCATTAAGAAGTGAGATCTATTCCTGAGTTCTTCAGTGTGAAGAGCTCAGGAATAGATCAAACATGAGACACCCATGAGGATGGGGAATAAAGATGTCAATCAAAGGAATAAGGCATATCAGCTACAATCTGTAGTCTAAGAGATGCCGAGGAGACCATGGCAATTGGCATGTGGCATTGCCCAGCTGGATTTTCCCTGCATCTCGGTCCCAAAATACCCCAAACCCCTGTGGACCACCCCTCCTTGCTGCCCCTAAGGACTCGTCTCCCACACCCTGGCATGCTCAGCACCCCAAAGCCCTCACCTACCTGAAAGCAGTTCAGCATCCTCAGGGTTAAATCAGATCTAGTATCCAACCAAGACCTGGCAGCTGAATTTCAGCCCAGCATGAGTTTTTACGATCAAATTATAGACCCCAGAAAAAGAAAAAAAAAAAATCCAGTCCGAGATTTATAATGGAAATCCTGACAGAGCCATGATTGTAGTAGCAGGAACAGCATCACTGTAATACGGTCGTAAACTGGTACCGTCCTGCGGGGTATTATAAAAGGAAAAAAAAGCCATCTAAAGTGCACTTGGTACCCCCAAAAGGTCTGAGGAGGTGGGTGCCACGACTGGATGGGAGAAGGGCTGCTTGCCAAGATGAACTTTAAAGGATTAAATCTCCTCCCCAGTGCAAAACGGCATCTGCGGTGTCTCTGTCGAGGGAGGCGAGATGCTGCACTGTCCCCTCCATGGGGCTCCTGCCAGCTCTTTGCACCCCTGAGATGGGGAAAATTAAGCGTATCCATTTCCAGGACGGATGGCTGTCTATACGTGGGTAAACTCAAATTATATTGGGCAAAGCAATGCTGGATTGCAACGATTTTTCACGGTGTGGGTCTAACAAGGTGGAGGTGCAGCCTTTTCCAACACTTAAGTAGAAAAAAAGTAATAAAGCTTCTGGATCTCATCTTTATTATTATCTGGCCATAAAGGGAGGCAAAGCATTTGTGAGCTGCTTGCAAATCCCAGCTTCTGAACTCCTGCTCTAGATCCTGGGTTTGCAACGAGTTTGGTCCAGCCTCTCCAGGACCTCTTAAAAAGACGGAGCAGAAATGATGTTTGGCTCTGGCAGAAAGTGAAAGCCGAGAATGATACAATAAAGAAACAATGGTCACATTTTATTGCCTTACTCACCCATGGTTTCTTGAGCATGACTTATGGAAGCTTTGATTTACGCTGGTGCAAGCTTTATCTGCTGCTGTCTTGGCCAGCTCATTCTTAATACCGAGACCTATGGGCCTCTGCTGACTTTCTTGGTTAAATAAATTAAAGCAAATATAAACGTTAATGGAAGCCACTTTATTTATGGCTAGATTGGAGCACTGTCTCTTATGCCGTGGGTCCAATCCAAAACCCATTAATCCAAAGCCTACTGACATCCCTGCATCAGGCCCTATCTTGGGGCTTTTCCTTCTCACTATGAAGGGGGCAGCTAAAAAATAATTTTAAATGAGATTACATTATCCCGCGAAAGTCATTCTGCACAAGACTTTCAAGCCTTGGCACCTCTGGGGAGGCAGAGCATTCGGGATAGTTTAGTGGCTGTTGTTTGAAGGCTAAAGATATTCCTCCCGCAGCGATGCCTGCCCCCCTTTTGCTCTCCATGCCAACCATCCCACCCTCTAAACATCTCCTCGTGAAACGCTTTGCAATGCATCATGCGCTGTTTGTGGCCAAACACTTTTTTGGCTCTTCTGTATGATGCAGAACCTAGTTCCAGCTCTTCAGACACTTTCTCAGATTATTCCTTGCCAAACCTTTGTTTTTTTGGCCTGGTTGGATGGGAGAGAGCTTTCTGCTGCTTTTATTATTGTTATTATTATTATTTTACTATTATTGTTTATTCAGAGATGCTTTCTGCCACATGTACTTGGATAACTGTTGGCTTGCCATTCCAGTGTCTGCCTTAATGCATTCTGGTATGCTCCTTCCCCTTGCCCCTGTATTTCCCCTTCTCCAGTTCAAAACAAAAACCCCAAGCCACCACAAAAGCAAGAAAACAAAACAACACCCCAACAACCGGAGAACAGTTGCGTGCTCTTTTTGTGCTGAAGAGAAGAAGACCAGAAGAAAGGGGGAGCACAAAATGTTAAAAAAGTGGAAAAATATAGCAGTTGTCCCACAGAGTATTAGGATGGACATGGACCTGCTGGAGCGGGGCCAGAGGAGGCCACGGAGATGATCCGAGGGCTGGAGCCCCTCTGCTGTGGGGACAGGCTGAGAGAGTTGGGGTTGTTCAGCCTGGAGAAGAGAAGGCTCCGGGGAGACCTTATTGCGGCCTTTCAGTACCTAAAGGGGCTTATAGGAAAGATGGGGACAGACGTCTTAGCAGGGCCTGCTGTGACAGGACAAGGGGGGACGGTTTTAAACTAAAGGAGGGGGGATTCAGACTAGACATAAGGAAGAAGTTTTTCATGCTGCGGGTGGTGAGGCCCTGGCCCAGGTTGCCCAGAGAGGTGGGAGATGCCCCATCCCTGGAAACATTCCAGGTCAGGCTGGACGGGGCTCTGGGCAACCTGATGTAGTTGAGGATGTCCCTGCCCATGGCAGGGGGCTTGGACTAGATGGCCTTGAAAGGTCCCTTCCAACCCAAACCCTTCGGTGATTCTATGACTCTATGAGTCAGTAACTGAAGCTGTTGTGTTTTCATAGAATCATAGAATCATAGAATAGTTTTTCACATGGAAGTAGCAAGTTCTGGGTTATTCTCGTAGCATGAAGTCTTAGTGTTACCACAGCTGGGGGAGGGATAAAAGGAGCAGCGAGAAGGAGGATCAGCTCCTCAGTGAATATGAATTATTATAATTTATGGAGGCTGTGGCTTTTCACATCTGATCGTGTCCCGTTGATATTAATAGAGCTTTTCCACCGAGTCAAGTAGGGGCTGGATTCAGAGGCTGAAAGGCACGAAGAAAGTTTTCGGTCAGACCTCCAGCATGGAGAGGGACGGGGAATCTACCCAAAATGGTTACAGCATCAAGCCCCCAACCTCCGTGTGAGCACAAGTGCATCCTTCGGGATGGCATCCAGACTTCTTGGGTTTATAGACAGCACGGTGCTTCCCAAACGTGTGTGTTACAGCCCATGCACACCCAGACGCGGTATCCGTGGCTCTGCAGGATTAGGAAGCTGCCGATCTAACAGATCGGGGTAATTCAAGGAGGCCTGATGCCTTTATATCCGTGTTTAAAAATAAAGAATACTATTTATATTGCAGCAGCAGTGTTTGGGAGCCCTGGCTTGCTTTGTGCCAGGCAACTTGTGTGCATGTAGCAAGAGGGATTTTGTACCCGTGACAGTTCACTGTCCCCAGGAGAAGGGTGGAAGAGGAGACAAGAGCAGCGAAACTGCACACAAACAAGTGGGGAATTGGGGAAGTCCTAAATTAACCCATCCGTTTCTCTCCGACATCTGTCATCCCAAACGTTTCAAAGACAACATGCCAATGCTGAGTCTTGGTGCCACCTCCACACCACCACATGCCTCCAGCAGCTAAACTGGCAGCAGCTTGGTGAACCCCATGGGCTGTTGAAGGGGGCTCTACCAAGCTGGTGTACCACGGTCCTGTAGCCCAGTCTACAGGCCAGATTTGGGGACCGCCTGCAGTTTGGTTGCACTATTTCTTACTGAATGTAGGATAACGACCCTCACTTCCAGGGAAAATGGCGTGTTAGGCAGGTGGGGTGGGACGTCCCCTGTAGGACGCAGGCTCCTAAGCCTCTGCGAGCTGATGAAGCAGCAGTATAATCCCAGCTAGGCTGTGCCAACACGGCCACCCTCGGCCAGGCACATCTTCTAGAGGCATCCAGAGTTCTCCTTAGACCCATCTCACAGGGCTTGGTGGGGACCAGGGATGGAGATGGGATCAGAAGAGGGGATTTTGCATGCTGCCTTCAGACTTTTGTGGCTGCTCCACGTGCAGCTCAGCGTGGGAAGAGTCTGCTGGTATTTCGCCTTCCTTTTTCATGCACGTCAGCACCGGTGGGCTGCAGGGACATGCCCAGGTAAGGTGACTCAAACAAGACCCCACTTCTCTTCCCCATTACCTCACCTTAATGAACTCCCTATAATCACCCTGCCAAGCCTTTGGCTTTTTGAGCAAAACGACAAATGGCTTTCAAATCTGCCTTGCATTTTGCTGAGGAGAGAACGAGCTTCATGAATATTTACCCTGCAGATTTCCTCAATTAAAATAACTTTGTGAATATTTGTTCTGTAGATTCCATGCAATTAAGCAAATAAGTGATACTAACAGCCTATGTTTTCCAAGAGCCGGACGGTGTCCAAGCGATAGCACAGCAATGCTACGAGGAGGCAAAAGGAACAAATGCCTGTCTGTGTTTTTATACCATCCTATAATTAACCCCTGGAATGGCTCTGGAATAAAATTCAAGTAACCCAGTGCTAAGTCAGGCCCTGAATCCATACTACAACCTCAAAAGTGCTATACCTTGCTCAGCGCCTATTTCACAAAGTTTTACGATGGACATACTCCATCGCGGAAGAGGAACCAAAGCCCGTAATCAGGCGTTTGTAGGTAATCAGAAAGCCTACCTGAACCGTCAAGGTGGAATCAGAGAGAAATCACATCAGGATCAGAGAGAAAGCACTCGGGGGGAAAAAAATCACTGCTGTCGACACAAGGGATTCATCATTCATGCGGGTGGTGAAGCACTGGAACAGGTTGCCCAGAGAGGTAGTAGAAGCCCCATCCCTGGAAGCATTCAAGGTCAAGCTGGACGGGGCTCTGAGCAACCTGATCTAGTGAGGTTGTCCGTGCTCATGGCAGGGGGTTGGACTAGATGGCCTTTCAAGGTCCCTTCCAACCCAAACGATTCTATGATTCTATGATTCTATGATCTCCAATGTTTTCCTGGCAGTTTTAGATAAGAACAAAACAACCAAGTCTGGGTGTTTCTGGGAAAGGATGAAGGGTTTTCATAGCATCCCCTTGAAGACTATTCTTTAATAAAACCAACTGGACGGGAAGATAACTCAAGCTGGATGTCTTAAGAATGTCTTAAGGATGTCTTAAAGGATGTCCAAGAAAATCAGAGGCCAGGTTTTCGGAAGCTGGGCTGCCAGCAGAGCAAGCAGATGAGCAGCTCTGGGTGTCCATAGCTGTGCCCCAGTCGGGCAGGTTTTTAGGAGAAACCAGCACCCGGAGTTGAGAGAAGAGCGATGTATTAGCGGGGACTAAATGGGGTGTGGATGATGCTTGAAAATCAGCCCCCACATGAGCTGTCCAGAGGAGCTTCAGATTTACATCTCCACGCCAGGGAAGGGGTGAGTGAGATGGATGTATGAAATGACTCCTGTGAAATGCAAGGAAAATTTTAGGTAAAAATATAAAAGCCTGGTGTTACCTACGGTTTATGATTATATAGAGCAGAGTGTATCTGGGAGAGGTTTTCCTTGTCCGAATGGTTCCAGACTGAGTTTCAACGCACTGTACCTTGTCTGGTACTTCGCCAGCTCTGGTCAAGTTAGGTCACAAGGTGATCATGCCATTAATCTCCTTGCTGTCCCCAGTCTCCACCAAGAAGCAGCTTTTTCTCATGGTTATAAATAGAAATGGTTGGCCAACATGGGGCACTGTGGGTTGCTTTGGGATTCTTCCTCAAGTTGTGGGTCGTACGTTCTCCTTGCAAGGCCATGGGTTGCAACTAACCAAGGTGGCCCATGTCCCATCTAGATTTTACTTTGCTTTGCCTTGCCTGGAAACGTGTCCCTTCAGCAGAGCAAATCGTGTCTGGATCTTCAGAAATGTTGAGCCCCTTTGGCCACAGCTGGGTTTGCAGAGGTGCTCAGCTCCCGCTTAGGCAACAGAAATCCTATTTTTGAAGGATGTTCACACAAGCAGTATTGGAGTATCTGCCCAGGAGGTGTGGCAGCAGGGATGGCTGCCCTGAGCACTGCAAAACGTCCATCTTCTTTTCTGCAAGTCAATCTTGTCTGAAAACCTCTCAAAAGCCCTTTGGAAAACCTGACCCTAATGCTGCTTTGCATGAGATGGTCCCAAGAACCGTCGAGTCAGAGCAAAACCTGGCACAGCTCTCTCCTGGTCCCTGCTTCCCATCACACAGTCAGAATGAATTTTGGGATCAGGGACTAGATTGAAAATGGGCAGAAATAGGGATGTCTAACAAATGACTTGCTCACAGATGAGGTGTTTTTACTCTCAGCCAGCGTTTGCAAAGCCGGGATCGTAATGGCAGACGCTCCCCAGAACATTTGACGTTATTCCTCCTATTCCAAAAAGGCCATTCAGGCATTTTATCCTTTCCAGTTGGTCTCCATCTCTCCACTCTTGCAAATCACCGTTATTAATTACGCACCCATTGCTAAGCCCCCCTGCGAGGAGGCCTCCAGCTCCAGCATCGCAGCAAAGGAGGGGTTACGGGACTTCTTCGTAGGGAAGAGAAAACGCTACCCCACCCTGAAGGGATCATTCAGCTTTGGAGAGAGGAGCTGACAGCTGGTTTTTATTAGGACAGAGGCCTTTAAAAGGCAGCGTTGGGGTAGGGGTGGGACCTTTGGTCCGGAGGAGAAGCATGTTCTGCTCAGTCCCTGGGCTGGAAGGTTGGGCTTGCATGGTCTTGGGCCAAATGGCACAAGAGTCGAGAAGCTCTGCTTTGATTTTCCTCTGGCTGGAGATGGGAGCTGGGCTGGTGCAGTGAGACAAGAGTTGGCCATGGCTGTGCCTTGGATGGGGCGCGGACTGGGCACTCCTACAGCGTAGGTGATGAGTGATGTTATTAAAGACAAGGTGAGGGAGACAAACACCACTGAAATTTAGGGAAAATGAGCTGTGGCTACAGCTCTGAACTCTGCCCCTTTACAGGCAGGTAAGCAAGGTGTTAGTGCACAAAATCTGTCAGTTAAGGGCAGGGCAGGGGGAGAAAAGAGGCAGAATAAGGCAGAGCTGTGAGGCTTCAGGCTTGCATTTCGCCCTGGAAAATGCTATAATCTTCTGCAAGGCGTCTGGTGGGGGAGAAACGTCAGGTTGCTGCAATCTTGCTGCTTTACAGGGATGCCCTCACGTGTTAAAGGCAGGACAGACGGTGGCCTCACCCCTTTTAAAGCTATCCATGCTACAGATACAAGGCAGTTTGCACATGGCCTCTGTAAGATCTGGCCTCTGTCACCAGGGGTTGGGCGCTACAAGGAGAACCACTGAGCTTTCATCTCCCTCTGGCTGCACCTTCATGGGGAAAAAACCCTCTTTTCCATTACTTGCCTTCCAGCTGCCACGCGCCACCGAGGCATAACCAGAGCTGCGTGCCCTGCACGCACGTGGCGGCGTGGCTGTGGGTGTCCAGATGCTCACGGAGTGCTCCTCTGCACCCCCGTCCCTGCTCGGGACCCGCCGAGGCGTATTCTCGTTTTAACCCCCGGGCTGGCTTCGGAGCAACCTCATGTTAAAAAAAACCAAAAATCCGTGTATCAGAAGCTGTCCTCCTCTTCCCAGAGATGTGGCACTTCTCCCTGGATGCTGGACAGACCAGGACGGGCCGTATCCAGTCTTGTACCAATGTGTTACCCTGCAGGAGTATCAGTGCTTGCTATGAGGCAGCCTAGAGAAAACACTCCTGAAGTATATGCCCTATTCTTGATTTAATTTGGAGGAACGTCACTTACCGAGTCCTTACTTTTATATATACTCCTGCTCTTCAGCATTCTGCAAAAGATTTTAGCATCAAACGCTCCTTGTTTGTTCTCCCTGTCAGAAGAAAAAACACGTGGGTGAATATTCAAAACTCATCTGTTAATAATTTGGCTTTTTTTTTTAGTAGGTGGGGGAGCCTTAAAAAAAAAGTCCCTATCAATGCTTGAAATTGAAACTTAGAGACCCAGTGAAAAACTTGTATCTGCTTAAACGAGTAACTAAATAGGGTCAAGGGCACAAACCTGGTCACTGACCTATAATTTATTATTAATCGGCATTGCTCACCAAAAAAACACTCAGTAAAGTCTGAGCAGGGCTTAGAGGATTTAAGAGAGATGTTTCCCAGTGCAGAGGGTGGATGCGGTCACCCTGTTTTGGGTAACGGAGCTAACTTTTACATGCCAGCTGTGCATCGGACCAGTAAATGGCCACTAGCCCAAAGTTATTTGTATTTATAGCTGGAGCCCGTGGCTGAAGATGGCCAGAATATTTGTTTAAAATGGAAGAATGGTATCCTCTCGCAGGGCAAGCCGTCACATGCCCTGGCACCTTCCAGCCACCGGTCCCAGCTAAATAATTAAACCCCCCCACACCCTCCAGAACATTTATAAATGGCTCCTTTGACTGTCACATGCAGAACACACACTAATGCTGGGTGAAGTGCTATCCTAACCCCTCGGCGGGTGTGATGGCTTTCATAGCTCGTTCATAGCACGCAGCATCTTGAAACTCACTGATAAAACCGTAATACCACACCCCACAGTATACATAACTGTGTCATATTAATAAATATTTGCAGAGTGCCACGACTTGGCACAGCGCTTTAGAGATTTTTTTTTAAATAAAGGAGCATGGCCCCCTGCTCCAGGGGAGTTTACACTCGGGTCCTGGTTCTGCATATGTTTAATATTATCATGAGTCATCCACGGAGGGTCTTCTCTTGCGGCGGGGGGGGATGGAAGAAGAAGAGAGGGTGAGGAGACACATGCATAAAAATAAATGATAAATGATGCTACCGAAGGCAGCATGGGTGGGCCCGGGGCATTAGTAATGGAATATGCCTTTTTTGCATCTATGTGGTTGGTTGAAATCCAGTTGAGCTCCTCAGCACCTGAATGACATCCCTCTCGCGACAGCAGCGTTATGGTTTGTGTAGCAGGAGTCTGGTGAGGTCTGCGACGGCGTTGGGACTTTCACAAGGGGTTGCAGGACTCGCTCCCTCTTGCTTCTGAGTTGCATCTGAGGCCAGGGACAGATGGAGCTGCAGTCTGGGTGAAGGGAGTCTCGCCTCTGCTGTCTACGGTGGCTTTGAAGGTTGACGTCTCATCGCCCTACGCGCTGCTGGTAAATCCTGCAAGGACTCGCCGGCGGATTTGGCCAGCAAATTGCTGGCAGCAAATTTGGCGGCAAATGGCCTCAAGTTGCGCCAGGTTTAGGTTGGATATTAGGGAACGTTTCTTCCCCAAAAGGGCTGTCAGGCCCTGGCACAGGCTGCCCAGGGCAGTGGTGGAGTCACCATCTCTGGAGGGATTGAAAAGACGTGGAGATGTGGCGCTTGGGGACATGGTTTAGTGGTGGCCTTGGCAGTGCTGGGTTAACGGTTGGACTCGATGATCTTGGAGGTCTCTTCCAACCCAAACAATTCTATGATTCTGTTTTGGAAGGGTTTCAAGTTTTGGAGGTTATCACACCTGCTGCAACAGATGACAACAAAGCCTTATTTTTCCAGCCCGATATCTTTCTGACACGCTAAAAAATTTCTTTATACCGTTCCAAAGATATTTCTAAAGATTAACAAGCAGATGATTTTCCAAACATTTCTTTGAGTCTCATAATGAAGCCAATTAGGAAATGCAATCCAGAAAATACTGTCCTTCTAATAATGGATGGATACATCCATACCCTGCGTAAAGACTGTGTCTTTGCAGGCTGCAATGCCAAAGAGGGTTGTTTGCTCAATAACCACTTGCTTCCCATGGGGCTTAAATGCTTTTGGAAAGTCCCAGCTCTGGTTTATTTATTGTCACGCCGGTGTGGCCAGTTCTCTTTTATGAAAACCTCATGGAAAATGATGAATCAAGTTGTCTTCTGTTGCTGAAAATGGTCATAGCTTTGAGCCGCAGAAGCAGTAGAAAAGCTATGATTGCTAAACTTTTAGATTTGACCCCTGGTTCAGCAGTCGAGTCCCGTGAAATAAAACTCCATATGCACACTGAGGCTGCTCCCCACTTCCCAGGCGCCCCAAAAGCATCCATGGCTTTGCCACCAGACCCACACCCCAATGTGCATGAGGAGCAGGACACAAAGACCTGCAACGTTTCAGCAATGGGCATCCCTGATTCATCAGAGCACTTAGAGCACGTGTCACATAGAGATTAAGAGGATTTAAACATGTGCTGAAGTATTTCGGCATATCAGGGCCCGGGGGCTTGTCTACGCATGAAAATGTCTCAGATTAAAGGTTTGGGGTGGTTTTAAAGTTCCTGAAGCTCTTCCTGAATAACTCCCTATATGCATGTGGTTAGTCCAGAGCATATTTATCCTATATCCTTTACGTATACATCCTTTCTCACTATCCTTCTGGTTTCTTCATCTTTATCTCACCTTTTGACTTCTGTTTCCTATGTCCCTCTGTCCTGAGGAACACCGTGGACAAGCAGCTCTCATGAACACTGCAGGGAGTAGATACTTGTGCTCCCAGCGCCATTTTTTTCATGTTTCTCCAACAAACTGTTAGGGCACAAGACAACCAGGCAGACTGGGACCGTCTCCGTCCCATATCCCTCCTCCGCACCATCATTTTTGGCCATTCAATTCTCATCGCCACTATTTAGACCGTGAAGGTCTGGGGGTAGGACTTGCCTCGCTGTTGTTGTGTTTGCACGGCTCCGAGCACAGCAGGTGCCTACTGCAAAATCACGAGCGTTGTAACTACCGCTCCTTACTACTTCTGCTCCTATTGATGAATAACAACTGCATTTTCCCAACAGCCCTTTAAAGATTAAGGTAATTTGGAAAAAAGGCTATTTATACAGAAATCGGGGCATTTGCGCAGCGAGCCAGACTGCAATAGATATTCCAGGCAATTTCCCCATGTAAATAAGTCCTCCCTGGAGAACCCCGACAAAACCTCCTCCTCGTAGGGCCACGTTCCTGGGGGGCAGTGGGGTGGGAGGGGGGCTGGGGAAATGGGAGTCTTGAGCAGTTTGAGCCCTTCTGGGCAACTGTCACGCAAAGAAAAATGGACGTACTGTGCGAAGCTGCTGGCAAAACTGGGCCTTAAACAAATAATATAGTGGCTTTGGGACTTTGGGATTGTGTATACAGGGCTCTTTGCAGTTCACGTAGGAAAGGCCATTAGCGACCTGTGTATATGAACGCAATCTTTCCGGCACAGGGACACATACATAAAAATATTATCCTATATAAATAGCTGTTCCGAAAATAGACCTTTAGGAAATTTGTTCTGAGTCTCTTGGTCCTGAGACTAAAGCATTTATTCTCTTCTTTCCTTTCACCTGAAACCCACGATCAAACTGAGCACAATGACACAGGCGCTTCTGCAACCAGCTCCCACTTGATCACAGCCCGTGGCTGACACAGGCGTCTTAAGCTCAGACTTGCCAGGCTTGAGGGCGAGAAGCCAGTTGTGCTTTTCTTTCTTAAGGGTTTTTTCCTTAACTTTTCCTTTTTATTTTCTTTTTTTTTTTTAACTTTTTCTTTTCTTCTTCTTTTTCTCTTTCTTATTATTTTTCTTTTTTCTTCTTCTTTTTCTTCTTCTTTTTTTTCTCTTTCTTTTTCTTTTACCTTTTCCTTTCCATTTTTCCTTTCCCCTTTTCCTCTTCCTCTTCCTCTCTTTTTTCTTCTTCTTTTTCCTGTTTCCTTTTCCTTTTTCTTTTTCCTCTTCTTTTTCTTCTTCCTCTTCTTTTTCTTCTTCTTCTTTCTTCTTCTTTTTATCTTTTTCTTTACCTTTTTCTTTTTCTCTTTTTCTCTTTCTTTTATTTTCCTTTCCTTTTCTTTTTCTTTCCTTTTTTCTTTTTCTTTTCCTTTCCTTTTTCTCTTCTTTCTTTTCCTTTCTTCCTTTTCTTTCTTCTTTTTCTTTTTCTTTTTCTTTTCCTTTTTTCTTTTCCTTTTCCTTTTTCTCTTTCTCTTTCTTTTTCTTTTTTTCTTTTTCCTTTTCCTTTTCCTTTTTCTTTTCCTTTTTTCTTTCTCTTTTTCTTTTTTCTTTTTCTATTTTCTTCTTCTTTCTTCTTTTCTTTTTCCTTTTCCTTTTCCTCTTCTTCCTTTTTCCTTTTCCCTTCCTTTTCTTTTTCTCACCAAGCCTCCCTCCCCGAGCCTGGCGTGACAGCACCGCTCGGATCTCGGCACCTGCCCTCCCTCCGGTTCGAGGCGGGGGAGCGGGGGAGGCTGCGGGGCGCGGCGGGGCCGGGCCGGGCCGCGGGCTGGCAGCGCCCGTCGGGCTGCCGCGCACCGGCCTCTCGCCCCCGCCGGAGGAGCGAATCCACCTGACAGCCCCGGCATGAAAAGTATCTTTGTCCTTTAATTGGGGAGTCGATGGCGCAGCCCAGCGAGCGCTAATCGCCCTCCGGAGAGGCAACGTTTAAAAGTTTCCGGTGAAAACACGAACGGGCTATTTTTGCTGCTAATCATTAACCGCTCATTAGAGTAACGCCGCTAAGAGCTGCCGCCCCCGAGCCCAGCCGGGTCCCCGCCACCCCCGGGGGCCGACGCCGGGCACCCCCCGCCCGGCGCCCCCGGGGCAGCGAGGGGATGTCCCGGGGACGGGGGGGGCCTCCCCGTGCGCGGAGCCCCGCGGAGCCCCGGCCCTGCCCGCGGGGGGATCCGCGGGGCGCGGAGCGCTCCTCGCCGAGCCCTTTGTTATGCTAATCCGGGCTGACATCACGCCGCATATCAAAGCCGAGGGGGCCGCATATAAGGCGGCTCCGTGGGCCGCCCCGCCAGAGCAGCCCCGGCCCCCGCGCAGCCCCGGCCCCGCCGCGCCCGCGCAGCCCGGGCAGAGGTAAGCGGCGGGGGGGGGACCGAGGGGACCGGGGAGGGGATGTGAGCCGCTGCCCGGAGCTACGGGAGGGGGCAGTGCCCCGGCCGGAGCCCCCCGAAACGCCGAAGGTGCGAGGGCGGGGGTGGCCAAGGGCAGGGGGCTGCGGGGAGAGGGGACACCCGGGGGGGTGCAGGGAGAGGGGAGATTTGGAGGCTGCAAGGGAGAGGGGAGACCCGGGGGGATGCAGGGAGAAGGGAGACCCAGGAGGCTGTAAGGGAGAGGGGAGACCAGGAGGCTGTAAGGGAGAGGGGAGACTGGGGGGATGCAGAGAGAGGGGAGACCCAGGAGGCTGTAAGAGAGAGGGGAGACCCAGGAGGCTGTAAGAGAGAGGGGAGACCAGGGGGATGCAGGAAGAGGGGAGACCAGGGGGATGCAGGGAGAGGGGAGACCCAGGAGGCTGTAAGAGAGAGGGGAGACCAGGGGGATGCAGGGAGAGGGGAGACCCAGGGGGATGTAGGAAGAGGGGATACTTGGAGTCTGCAAGGGAGAGGGAAGACCAGGTGGGATGCAGGGAGAGGGGAAACCCAGGGGGATGTAGGAAGAGGGGAGACTTGGAGGCTGCAGAAGAGAGGGGAGACCCGCGGGGATGCAGGGAGAGAGGAGGCTTGGAGGCTGCAGGAGAGAGGAGAGGATGCAGGGAGACCTGAGAGCCGGTGGGGTGCAGGAGAGAGGGGGGACTCGGAAGCTGCAACGGAGAGGGGAGACTCAAGGGCTGCAGGGGAGAAGGAGACCCACAGGGTGTAGAGAGACCTGAGCCCCAGGGGCTGCAGGGGAGAGGGGAGACCCAAGAGCTGCAAGGGAGACTGGACACCCGGCGGCTGAAGTGAGAGGGGAGACCCCTGGGCTAAAAGGGAGAGGGGGGATGGAAAAGTGTGTAGGGACATGTAAGATCCGGGGGCTGCAAGGGAGAGGGGAGACTCGGGGCTGCAAGCGTGAAGAGAGATGCAGGGGGCTGCAACGGAGAGAGGGGACTGGGAAACCGCAGGGTAGCAGGGACACCCAGGGGCTGCAGTGGAGAAGAGAGATGCAGAGGGCTGCAAGGGAGAGGGGAGACCTGGGGGCTGCCAGCAGCCCCACCACCCCCCATCCTCTGTCCCTGCTCCCCATCCTCTGTCCCTGCTCCCCATCCTCTGTCCCTGCTCCCCATCCTTGCCGCGGGTCATTTGGGGATGCACTACCCCTAAAACAGGCGAGAGCCACAGGCTGGCAGCGGGGTCAGGTGGATGTCTTTCCTTCTTGGGTGGGAAAGCTGGAAAAATGCGGGATGGATACTCACACGTTTATATATAGTTCGTATTGCCTATTCCCGTCCCCGGGATCGGACTCGTGGAGGTGTGGGACGGGAGCGTTTTCTGCATGTAAGAGTGGGGCTGGCTGCAAACAGCCTCGGGGTGAAGAGAAAAGGGAGCTTAGAGTTAAAAACGGCTCCGGTTTTTAGGAGTCTGCAGGCCACTTGCTGCTGGTTTGATCAGTGACCCAGAGCTCTCCAGAGCTGTAAACATCACGTCTGCCCCAAAGAGTTTCCCTCCCTCCCCTTGCAAATTCCTCTTGCAAACGTAACCTGTGCTGGACCGAGTGGAAAAAGGCGTTATTACCTCCCTAAATAACAGGGGTGCGAGTGCGGGCCAAGCTTGCAGCTCTCGGGGTGGGGATGGGGGGGGTTAGATCATTTCTATTCCTCCCTGAGGGGGGAAAAAACCCCAAACTGTGCTTTTTTTCAAGGCAGGGGGCAAAGCAGAGGATGATATTGGCTGGTCAGGGTTAGCGAGAGGGTTTTAGACCATCTGAGACATTTTACACCCGACTCTTGTGGTGTTCAGCAATTCACAGGAGGGAGATAAGGGGGTTGAAATATCTAAATGGACACTAAAAGGCATGGGCAGGATTAAGGGCTGAAGGTTTCCAGTGTGCTCATGGAGGGGGGGGGGGAAGCGCAAAGAGCTTCCAACGATGAAAAGATACAGAAATACCCTGAAATAAGAAATAAGCCTGGATGCTTGTGGGAGCGCTGCCTTCAAGGGACACATCAACCCCAAATCCGAGCGGGCATTAAAGAAAAACAACCCGTGGCGATGAAATCCTGCCTCCCTTGTAGTCAGTTGGAGTTTTGTCTCGGACTTCAAGGGAGCCGGGAACTCGCCCCTAGAGGTTATTAAAATCCTTTGTAATAACAGCACTTCTCCAGTAACCCTTTACACCAGGCGCTGGGGTTGGGATAGCCAAAAAGCAGCCCGCATGGAAAAATACACTGCAGATGGCAGAGAAAACGCCCAGAAATATCCCCCCCGCCCCGATCCAATTGCTCCCCAAGTGGGGGTATCGAGGCAGAAAGCTGCAGCTGGGATGCATCCAGAGCTGGGGGTCAGGTGGGATGTGCTTCTCCCGGGGCAAGGGGTTCCCGAAGTGATGCCGACTGCTCCGGCCGTTCCCGGTCCCATGCCAAAGCCCGTCGAGGGGGCGGCGTGGAGGGATGCGCGGTCCCGGCTTGGGGATGCCAGCGTGCCACGCGCTGGGCGGCGAGACTCCAGAAACACGGAGCCCTTCACAGGGATGCAGCGTGGCGGGCAGGTTTTTCTGTTTATTTTATTATTGGCTTTCTCGTGGGGTGGGAAACTACCGCAAAGACCACAAAAAGCAGCCCGGAGCGATGTCTGAAGTGAATAACTGAAGGGAAACCCATTTACTGCTATTAATACCGCTGCTAAAATAAGCAAGCTGTGCCCTGGAGACAGAGAGGACCCCTCGAAGAATTTAAGTCCTGCACCTGGTTTGTTTATTTGTTTGGACTGAAGAAGGGAAAAGCAACAAAAAAATCAAGGCGGGGGGATCCTTGAGAGCTTTTGTCTCCTCCCGGCTGCTCCCTGGAGACAGAAATGTGATTTTATGTTTACGAAGTTGCAGCCCTTTCTGTGAGCTCCAGGTGCCCGAGGACTTGGAAGAAGTGAGAGGCAGAGTTAATGAGGTGAGAAGGAAAGCAGAAGGGAAAGAGCAAAACACATTTGTTGTAACAGATCGGACCGAAACATCTGCAGGGCACGGGCACCTGCGTGAAGTCGGGAAATGCAGATTTTATAATTTGTCTTCTCTGCAGAAAAAGAGGTGGGGGGGGGGGGCGGAATCTGGAGAGAAGGAAGGGAGAGATGAATAGCTGGAGATTTGGGCTTGTCTAAAGATTTATCTTTTTTTTTTTTCTTCCTTCTTCCCGAGCAGTTACACAGACCTTTTGGAGAGGGGGGGGGGGGGGAAGCGAAGCAGCGAATGAAGTCTTGCCATGTGCAGGGTTAAATGGAAACACACAATCAGACCATAACTCAGGGTGTAATTCAAGCCATACGGTTTGTCTGTCTGTTGACTCGAAAGGTTCTATCAAGGCTTGGCGAGGGAGGGGACTGAGAGGGGATAATCCAAACTCTTTCGTGATTCATAAACCACTCCTTTGCAATTTGGATAATAGATCTCCCTCTCTCGCGACGACTCGCTAAACTTCAGACTTAACCGTAGCTCGTGCTCTTTCTTTCTCTCCTTTCAGGTTGTTCATCTCCAAGGAGGAGCAACACCCAAACTGCAGGGAAATACGTTGTGCAGAAAATTAGGAAGACTCCTTTTTTCCTCTGGAGAAGCTGATTTCCTTCGGCAAGTGGGGGACGGTGGAGAAAATGAAGCCGAGTCCACGGTTTTTCTTAGCTGGTTTTCTGTCTTTGATTCTGCAGACGGGGCTTTGCTATGGGATAAAATGGATGTAAGTACCTGCCTATCTCTCTGCATTTTTAAAGTCTTTGTAGGCATTGCTGGTCTCTTACCCGTTTTTGCAACTGCTGTTTGAAGCACACTGTAAAGCCATTTAAAGAGCAGCAAGCGCCGCGTTTCTCCGGGCATTCACTGGTTTCGAGTGTGTGTACTAGGGGCTTGTGCTAACAATATGTCTCCATCTTCTTTCCAAAATATGCATGATTTAGGCTTGCTTTTTCTTCTCCTCATTGATACCAAAGGAAAGGCACACACTTGAACGCTCACATGAGCCACTTAATGAAGTTTCTAGCGTGAGCTCCTACCACGCTGGGAAACTCTCCCACCGGGACCGCTGGTCGTGCCGAGTAGGAGCTGAGAGCGGTAGGGACGGCAGCTAAGATAATGCCGCCAATCTCCAACCGCGGGGGATGCTTGACAGATAACATGGTTTTTTTGTGGACCTTTTAACCTTTGGATTTCATGAAGGGTGTTAAAAATGAGAGGGGGCGGGGGGAAGGAGGGTGAAGAAATACCAGGGAGTGTGGTCAAGTCTGGATCGAGTTTCCTCGGAGGTAATGTCACTGCAAACAAAGTGAAAACATCACTATCTCATTTCTTTGCTTAAGCAAGCAATCAATTAGTTGCTTACTGCAAAATAAACAAACAAGCCCCTCCAACATCCATCTGGTTTCACGTTCTTGATGAGTGATCTGTCTTTTCTACTCGGATTTGAAGCTGTGCGCAAAATAAATAAGGGGATGTGAGCTAGCCTCAAATGAGCACCTTCCGTAAAAGAAAAGGCGCAACAAAATGCAATGCCAGGGAGAGTCTGTGTAGGGTATAGTGCGTCGAGGTGAGGATCTTGGGGTTAGGCAGGGAAATTGGGACGAGGTTTGTTCCTCCTTCTGCCACAGACCCTGTGCTATGTCTAATTCCCACTCCACTGTCCCAGTCGTTGTCGTCTGAGGCTCTCCCGATGCCACCTTTTATAAAGACTCTCTTAAATATGGACATCTTCAGGTTAGATGTCTTGGAGCCAGTGTTTTCACTGCCTTGCCATGCAGTCACGGGAAAGAGGACCCTCCAGGTGGCAAGTCAGCCTCTCTAAAGAGAAACATCCAACACGAATGTCAAGAGATGCCATGGACTGCAGGGAGCTGGCTGAGACCACACATGCACCTTCTATATGCACAAAGAAGCAGAGGGAACCCCTCCGTAGGGTGTTTCGATGCATATAGTCAGGCGGGAGGAGTAGTCACCTACTTCAGGGCATCTTTCATTTGCTGTCTCCGTACTCTAAGGACCACCTTGGAAGTGGAGGAGGGTCAGGATCTGATTTGCTCTTCGCCATCTTGGCTTTACACCTTGTAGCAGTCACCACAGCTAAGTTACGTAGCCCAGGTATTCCTTGCTGCCAGCTTCCTCGAGTATTTAAGCTCTAAGCTTTGTGTATATCAAACACCTTGCGCAGGGTGAGCATCTCCTCTCGGCAGGACATTTAGCAACATGCCCGTGGGCTGGCAGAGCCTGGACTCGTTTGCAACCTTTATTTCTGTGCAGCACAGCAATAAAGCTGTTTTGTGGCACCCCGATTCAGCAGGGCCCTTATGTACAGCCCCGTGGAGGGGTTCGCTTATGTGCTTGGCGTTGGGGTCCCGCTTAAGCAAGGTGCTAAATCCCCAGGGAAGGGCCTGAGTTCCTCCGAAGGGCAGGGGCGAAATGAGCTTTAGAGTGAACCTGATAGCCTGGTGACAAGCTGTAGACGTGAAAAAAGGCTGGAAGGCAGGGCAAGGTCCCTAATAGCTTTTCTGGCAAAAGCAGCCTTTCGGCTGGTAAGTGGTTAAGCTGCGAGGGTTGATTTTGGGGATGGGGTGGGGGGGAAGGCGCTGAGGCTGCCGCTCCTCCCCTTCCCAGCAGACATATTCCCCCCTATCGAAGAGCGAGTGGGGAAGATGAAAGCTGGGATTAAAGTGGCATTTGAAGCATGAACTGCATCCAGATGCGCCGCCGGGGCTCCCCTCACACCTGTTTAAAACCTGACGGAGACCTGCACTCCCTGTCCCAGGGCGCTTCGTGCAACTGGGACGCTGCCAGCTGGGATTTCACAAAATTACGTTTGTTTTTTTTGTTTTCCTTTGCTGTTTCTCCTCCCTTCCCCACCCTTGTTTTTCTATGGAAACACGGGCCAATTTTCCCTCCCTCCCCATCGCTCTCTTTTTCCCCGCTGCAGCGGTGCTGCCATCCTTGGGGCTCGGGAACCGTCCTTGGAAATCGCGCGGGTAAACTCTTGGGGAACAGAGATCGATGCGAACAGATACCGAGTAATACCTCGGAGCTGCAATCCCAGCCCCGGACTCAGGTGCTGGGTGCCGTACGACCAAACTCTGCCCCTTCCCTCTTGTGCTCGTGATGGAGAGGGGGGAAAAAAATGATGGGATGAAGAGGGAGGAAAGTGCTACGAGATGTTTTCGGTCGCGGGCTTGTCTCAGCGCTCTGCCCGCTGCACTGTTGTTGTAGGCACGATGCCAGAGGCGAGCTTCAAAGAGGATTTGGGAGGGGAGGGGGAAGATAAGGAGGTGGGTTTTGCCAGCCTGGGGAAGAGGGAGCGACCGATATGAAAGGTGATAGGAAATTCAATTTTGATGCAGCGCGTGATGTAATTGCAGGGGGAAGGGGAGAAGAAAAACACACTTTTCAGCCGTTTAGGACTTCCCTGTAACACAAATATCCCCTGTAAATTAGTAAAAGTGGGGAGAAGGTATAAGGGAGCTATATATTTTATTTTATTTGGCTTATTTTTACGAGTTCTGTGGTCCAGATCCCCAGCTGTTGTAAATCGGCACCATGCCCTTCCCTGCCACGGAGGCGTGCACCGCCGAGCATCCCGCGCGGTCCGTGGACGGTCAGCATCTTGTAAACCTGCTCTTGCTGCTGGAGAAACTTCTTACTTTGGCCTCTTCCATCTGAGCTCCAAGGAGTTGCTCGGGTGTAAACTCAGGGTACGGACAGATCTTTGCAGGATCAGGGCTGCCGTGGAGAGGCAGCCTTTGCATTCAATGCATATGAACCCCTGAGTCTTATTTTCGCATGCTGCTTTTTGCAAACACTTTCCCATCCTTAGAGCAGAGGGGTTTTTTGCATCACTTTGTGGTCCTCAGTGCTTGTTTTGCATCGCGGTGGCTGAGGAGGTGAGACAGCCGTGGTTTTCAATGGGAGGTGTCTTAGAGCCAATGCACGTAGGAGCTCTATCACCTTACCCCTCTCCTTTTGCTCCCCCTTTGGCTTTCCTAGGGAGGCTTGGGTTTGGCCAAGCAGGTTGCTGAAGCAAATCCTTTGCGTAGAGCTGAAAAATAGATGAGCACTAGAGGGAGCTGCGGCCAGATGTGCTTGCTGCAGATGGCTGCAGATGTTGCGATGTGGCTTACAAGGCACTTCTTCCTCCCTGGGGGTTGGCATCTCCTCTGTCCAGGCACCAAGACACGGGTTGGACTGTCCCTCTGTGTTCAGTGTCACCTTCAATGCAAGAGTGGTTGCAAAGAGGCCAAACGCAGCGAGTGGGTTTTTTGCGTGGTTTGCAGGATCGGCCTGTGACGGCAAGTGGTGGCATTAGGAATCCCATCATTTTTAGGGGGAGCTTGGTCACTTTGGGAATTCCCTGCCTGTCCCTGTTGTGGTGGCCTGGAAGTGTCCCACGCCCCCTGGAGCCATCCCTAGCTGAGTACCGTTCCCAGCCGCGAGGTCAGCTTTGCTGCACAATTCCCGTGGTTAAATCACAGCCCTTCAGGAGCAAAAGGTGGCTCAGCCGTGCATTTCGGTGAACCCGGGATGTCCCCCAGCTCACCGACCTCGAGCAGCACCGCAGCCTTTCTGCAGCCAGCAGAAAGCAGGGGAGAAAATGGAAAGATTTTGCGCTTCCCGGCAGCTCCTGCTTCTCTCCTTCAACCGGGGCGGGGGGGAGCTGGGACATCGGGGCACGGGCGCCTGCGAGGAGACCGTCTGCCTGGCAAGGGGGCTGCTAGATGAGCTGCCGTGAAAGGACTGCAGGACGGGGACGGTGGGAGGGGAGCGGGCTGGGGGCGAGGGGGGGGGGGGGGGCGCACAACGGCTTTGAAGTTTGCTCTTCGCTCCGTCGGCAGCTCGGGAAAACTTGACAAAGCTCCACGGCCTTCCTCGGCGCTCAGTGAGCCAACTCGCCGCTGGCATCGACTTCAGTCGGGCTTGGGCTGGAAGTCAATGGCCTTGTGCCCACTACTGCCAGCGCTGGATTTGGCACCGTATCTGAAAGCAGCTCTTATTTTAAGCTTTTACTTCAGGGTTGGGTTTTTTTTCCCCCATTCCTCTCCCTCTTCCTCCTCTTTCTTTTTTTTTTTTTTTTTTTAATTCTATAAATCCCACTTCTCCTGTTTGAAAAGGCTTTGCAGAACCAGTGGAAGCATTTACCAGGGGACGTGGTGGCTTTTCCAGCGCTTGCGGTCCCCAGGCCAGGACTGATGCAGGGCAGGGTGGCAGGGGCATGGGCTGCCTCTGACTACCCCAAGCTTAGACAAGGTTATTGTAACAGTCCTGTGAGCCTCTTCCAGTTGAAAACCTGAGAAAATAAGGCTCCTGCAGATAAAAAAACCTTCAATGAGATCAAATGCAAAAAAACCCCAATTGCTGCTTCTTTTTTATTAAAGTTTACCGCACACTTCACTCTCCACAGCCATGTAATTTTGTCTAAATCTTTTTGTTTCACCCAAATCTCTGGAAGATTAAAGGGTTTAGGAATAGGCATAAAAACGAGAGTGCCTTCATGGAAAGCAAAGCAGGCAATTTGGAGCAGAAGTTCATGGTTTCACCAACAGTCCCTCTGTGAGACCTCCTTGGGTCACATCACACATGGGATGATGGGGAGATGCCCTCCAGAGAGAGCCCACATCAGAAAGAGAGGAGACCCTTCCACCCTTTAAGGGTGTTTTAAAGGGCACCAGTGCTGCGCCGCCCAATTCAGGGAGTTTTTCTCCTTTTGGCTTGACCAGGAGCAGTGTCCTACACACAGTGGTCCCTGTAAACCAAACCGTGTATGGCTTTCATTGATGTCTGCTCAGATCTGAAGGTACTTCTCCCAAGCTGCTGCTCCTATGAATAGTCTTCTCATGGAGCCCAGCTCTGCAGGAATGGGCCCATACCTCTCAAAGGACCTAACACTGTAAAGCATTCATGTTTTCAAATGAATTTATTAACTGCCTGAGATAATTAAAAGAGTAAACGAAAGTCATGATCCATTCATGCATCATATTTCCTCTGTAATTACGTTTATGGTTTTCTGTCAGTATCCATAACTTCAATTGAAAGCCCTGCTATGCTATATATAAAGCAGGAGATGTTTGGTTTGGGGCCTGTTTATTTAAAGGGATGGGTCAAATATGTATATTTAAAAAAAAAAAAAGAAAAACAACCACCTCTCAGTTGTCCTCAGCTTTCTGGAGAACGAAGGATGGGGCAGGAGAGCACGACGTTAGCAGGAGTAAATGGTGAAAAGCAGCGTTTATGGGATGGCAGCAGGTAAAATCCCCACATGCTGCTTCTTGGATGAAGGATGTGAGTCCAAAGAAAGACGTTTATCAGGGATTTTTTTACCGGATTGAGGACTAAAGGTTGTTCTTCCCTGAGAGCTGCTTTATTTGGGCTGGCTGTTTCCCCTCCCAGAGCTGCTGCTCAACAGAGACTGGGGGGAGGTGGGATAGAGACCCACCACCGAATCCCACCATGGACAAGAGTCTCCTGGGGGAAGGTGATTCCATCTCCGCTGCCCCACGAATGGACTTTGTTCCCCAACCGCGTCCTTTGCAGGCGGTGGGCATCCCTCCCTGGTGCTGCCAGAATTCGGGGAGCGGGGAGGGTTGGTGCCTTTCCACGGGGGGGGTTTAAAGCGACAAGGGGTGGAGAAGACGTTTCTGAATGTAGGACAGAGACTGAGCAAACCTGGGCTGTCAGGGCACGGACTAGATGACCTAATAGGCCTCTCGCATTCCTGATCTGTGATTTATAAATGCACTTTTCGGTCTCGGCAAGCGACTCCAGTAACTGTGAGTTTTCTTTTCCATCTCCATTACCCTTTTTCCTCCCGACGCTTGGAGATGTTTCCAATTATAGGTTCTCACAAGCAAAGGCATGAAGTTCAGGCCTGGGAGATGTTCAGAAAACACCTTCCTGTGTTTTGCATTTTTGTTCTTGGCGGGCTCCCTGGAGCTCGGCTCATTCGACGAGAAACAGCCATTGCTGCCATTTACTGAGTTCTCCCCAATGGGGCCACGGTCCTTCCTCTCTTGACCGTCTGGCAGATATTTCTCCCTCTTCCATGAAGCAAATTTCTTTCTTGTTGCATTATAAATCTGCTTTTCTAATGGTGATCATTTCAGGCCCTCTGTATTAACACGATCTTCTTGTATCACATCCCCTTTTTTCACAAAGGGGATGAGTTTCAGTCTGAATTCAGCTCTCATCTCAACTTGTAGGTGGTTATGTCTGCTGTTCCTGACTTGTCTGTAATGGTGAGGTGTGGGTGCCTCAGTGTAGGCTTCCAGGTCCTTTAAGGATGCCGAAGACCTCTCTGCAGGATTAGGAAATGTGGTGCAGGACCTAGGAGATAAATGCATCCTTCTGGAGGGCCAGGGGGAACATCCCAAGGCCTCTGAAGTGTCACTTGGCACCTCTGATTAGAAAATTGAGCTGGTGCCCCACAGTGCAGCATCTCTCAGAGACGTGGAGCGTTCCTCGTTTGCCTGAAGCTCAGGCTGTGAAGGTCTCTCCTTTCGTCTGCCTCACCCTGCCTGCTTGTTTTGCTGCTGGGACGTACTGTGCTGGACTATTTATCATTTTCTCTCTGTTAGTGACGAGCTGCTTTGGCCTCTTGCCTGATTTGCATTTCAGCCCATTCCTGAGAGTTGCTGATAGGCTTTCTGGGATAAGTTTTCACAGGTTTCTGGTGCCAAGTGCTCTGGGTTGGACTCCTCTCACCCAGCTCTGTGCTTATACAGTCCAGATGTCTGCATCCGAGCTCGGTACCTGGGTTCCCTCTGTAGCCAGAGCAGAAAATGAGCACTCCTAGGGCATGAGTCATCTTATCCTACTGTAGATCTTAAAAGCACATTGGGCTAATTACTCCCTAGATGTGGCTTTTTCTTTCCACGGGCTGAAGAAGGACCCTGAAGGACTACCATGAGGTCCACACTGTAGAGGTTTGAAGTTAGGTGACATTCGTACTGTCCCAAGACTCATGCCTCTGCCTTCAAGGACGCGATATATCTGAGATATGTGAGCACCCAGAATATCGCCAACAGGTTTTGTCTCCACCAGCTCGGGTCCAGCACTGGTTCATGTCTAAGGCAGGGTGAGTTGCCTTCTGGAGGTGCCTCTCTCCAGACAGGGAGCGTTGCATGAGCAACGGTGTGCAAGGGACCGAGATGAACTACAGGGCAGAATTTCTGACAATTAAATACTCCACTTTTTCCTGTCTCTTGAAATTCACTGGCCAAAACTTCTGTTCGCTGTATATTTAATGGACCTCTTTAAATATATGCATGATGTATATATTTACATAGCTAGCAGAGTGGCGGTTTCCCTTCCAAGTTTGCCACTGATTATGTAGTGCCAGAAACGCCAAACTCCAGCCGCCTGGGAATTTGTCAGTGCAGACCTACTCAGCCCTAGCAAGGATCGTAGCTTTTCCCTGCTGGAAGAGCGGTTGGGGTTAGCAGTTACGTGCAGCCCAGAGAGAGCTCCAACATACACAGCAGCTGGTTCAAGCCAACCTTGAGGGAGCTGGTGGAACATAGATGTGTTTTCCTGAACACCGGAGATCAGAGCTAATACCCCCGATCTTGGTTAGGGCTCAATTTTAGCTCCGTTTCCATCTCATTTAACTTCTGAAGGACGTGGATGTTACAGTAATAAAGTGAAATGCGCCCAGAAATGTGTCTGCTAATAAGCCAAACTAACCAAGATGGCTCAGGATGAAACTGAAAGGCAACACATTTAACAAGGAGAGAAGGAAATATGTGTTAAGGCAGTTGTGTTGCCAGGATCAGATGCCAGTTACTGATGCAGCCAGCTAGAAAGTTGTTTTATGGGAATGAATAACATTTATGACTGCCCTAAGCAGGTCATAAAGATACAAAGAGAGTTACACACCAGGCTGCTGCTGCTCGCTGTGGGTGCTTGGGAAAGAAGAGCACAGCCCCGTACGATGCATGGCAGCGTTTGCTTTTCTTTCTTTTTTACCTGGAAACGTTGGCAATTGCACGCTAGAAGAACCAATGGGGTCTTTGGGATGTTGTTGGTTTCTTCCATGGTAACATACGTGCTGGTGCTAGTGGATCCCTTCTCAGTTTTGACCATGGTACTCTCTTTGCGCATACTCTCATTGTGCTTCTGCACCACATTTTTTGGAGACTAGAGAAACAGACTTAGCAACGTGCGACAGTGGTGGAATTGGTGGAGGCCCTTGGCGTTAACTCTAAGGGAAAGCATCTGTTTTGCAAACTTGGTGGCTTTTCCCTAGGCCTTGCAGGGGATTTTTTCCATAATTAATTACATGACATTTAGCATAATCCTTAGAGAGTGTGTGAGACAGATGCTGAATGCAAAACACTGATAACGCCAACTTCACTTTTTTTTTTTTCCTGAATACCACAGTCTTGGAAGATCCAGCTTTCTGTTATCGTGGAACTGATGGGTCATTTTTCACTCTATTGGGAGGTCTGTCCTCTTCATTCTTCAGCAGAAACCCTTCCCATAAGGATTTACACATTCAGGCAACTTGGCGTATGCCCTAGGAGCTTTGTCCAGGCTCCCCTAGATGATGGAGAGAAATGCACACTTCTAGAGGGTGTTTCTTCCCGCCTACCTTAAACACCTACTTTACATGAGATAAATCACTCTTACAAGTTCCCCGTCTCTCTCACCAGCTTAAACTAAGCACTTATTTACAGGTAGCTAAAATTAAGATGAACACAGGCCAAAACATTCACTGTACTGGAGGTAGTGGATAAATTAATATTGACCTGAAGATTAACTTTTAATGCCTTTTTGCATGTGCTTGTCTCCTCAGAGCTCTGTCCAAGACTCCTTCGGCTTTAGCCCTGAATCAAACCCAGCACTGCAAGCAGCTCGAAGGCTTGGTGGTTTCCCAGGTGCAGCTGTGCCGCAGCAACCTGGAGCTAATGCAGACCATCATCCAGGCAGCACGGGAAGTGATAAAGACCTGCCGTAAAACGTTCTCAGACATGCGGTGGAACTGCTCTTCCATTGAGCTGGCTCCTAACTACCTGCTGGACTTAGAGAGAGGTAAAACAGCTCTGCTGGCTCAGCCGGGGACATGAGTGAGTAGAGCCAGCCAGCGTTGCGTGTGTCCGTGCTGGGGCTGGGAAGGGTTGTGCTGCCACGGGGGACGTGGAGGGACTCCATAGCCTGGTTGTTCTGTTCGCTCAGACCATGTTCATCGTTATGGTGCCAGTCATGCCCAGGAGCTCTTGAGTCCAACCAAGATCTGGTCTCCCACAGCTCTTACAAAGCACGCCACCGATCTGGTCTGCTCATCTTAAAGGGGGCTTATAAGAAAGATGGCGAAAACCTTTTAGCAGGGCCTGCTGTGATAGGACAAGGGGTGATGGTTTTAAACTAAAGGAGGGGAGATATAGACTAGACATAAGGAAGAAGTTTTTCACCCTGAGGGTGGTGAGGCCCTGGCACAGGTTGCCCAGAGAGGTGGGAGATGCCCCATCCCTGGAAACATTCCAGGTCAGGCTGGACGGGGCTCTGGGCAACCTGATCTAGTTGAGGATGTCCCTGCTCATGGCAGGGGGTTGGACTAGGTGGCCTTGAAAGGTCCCTTCCAACCCAAACCCTTCTGTGTTTCTATGATCTCATTAGGAGTCATGGTGCACTTGCTCACAGCCATGGAGCTGCTGTTCAGGGCATGCAGACTTGTCAAGTAGCACACGCTACGCGTGAGGCTGCACAGTCAGCTTTCTTATGGGTCAGAGCATCCTTGCACGCTCGTGCTGCAGCTCTGTGGCCTCCCACCACCTCCCCCAGCTCCATGCAGGCCAGCTCCATGACCTGCTGGCAAGCAGCATCCAGCACAGGGGCAAAAGGAGGCAGGAGAGTCCCTGAGGGGGCTTCTTCGCATGCTCCAAGAGCAGATCACACCACAATGGACAAGTTGCATAATGCCCTGCTGGGTTGTTGCCTCACGTTAAAGAGCTCACTCAGGAGATGTATTCCAAGCTGGTGATGCCATGGGAGGTCTCAGCTGAACTCAGTTGGTGTGTTTGCTGTTCTGTGGGGTACAGATTGTGTGGGTCTCCTTTTGGGGAGTATTTAGCTGTCCCAGGAGGCTGAGCTGGAGTTCTTGTCTCTTCCAGGCACAAGGGAGTCAGCATTTGTGTATGCGCTTTCTGCTGCTGCCATCAGCCACACCATTGCCAGAGCCTGCACCACCGGGGATCTCCCTGGCTGTTCCTGTGGTCCCATCCCAGGTGAGACACCTGGACCTGGGTATCGATGGGGAGGATGTGCAGACAACCTCAACTATGGTCTTATCATGGGGTCCAAATTTTCAGATGCTCCCATGAAGATGAAAAAATCAGGATCACAAGCCAATAAACTGATGCATCTGCACAACAGTGAAGTAGGGAGACAGGTAACAAATCCACGAGAGTTATTGTAATTGTACAATCATCTGTAGTGGTCGATCGCTCTGTGAGGTTCAGTGTCTCTATCAGCTAGCGAAAGGAGCAGGTTTCTCCCAGATTGCTCTGAACTCCTTTGGCCTGCTGAAGACTGTGGCTATATAACTCACGCTGGGACTCAGGAGGTCCTGAATGCTATTATCAGCCCTATATAACCGTGGGTGGGATGTCTCCTTGCCACCCTTTCCACAGCCAAGGATGGCTCTGGCTCGCTTACCCCAGGAGGTGCGGTGGGGACGGGTCCCGTTGTGCTCTGCCAAGGGCGTTGCACAGGCGAAGCGCTGTGTAAGCGTGGAGGATTATCATCTGCCAGATGCGTCCAGCAGCAGCAGCTGCCTCCCAGCCATCCCTGCAGCCAGGAGGGCTGATTTTTCCTTTTCAAACTGCTTCGTTGGTGATTATTCCCATATCTGGCAGAAGCCGCTTTTAACAGCTTGCATCTAGTGGAGGGATAATGCTTACCAGGCGCAGTGCTTGGTGTCCACCGAGGTGCAAATCCCCATCGCAGTGGGAGAAATGGGTGGGGGACTGTAAAGCTGACCCCTGCACCCACCTCTGGGGCTGCAGCGGTTCCCTAGGCTGGTCCTGCCACACAGCTTAGTCCTTCCAGGGCTGCCTGTGCTTGGGCGCTGGAGCAGGTAAAACTTGGAGCGTGTTGAGCTCATTGGCAGCTGACTGTGTAGCTACGGGCTGAACTCACCTTTGCAGAGCACAACCATGCTGAACTTGCCTCCCCTCGGTGTTTTTCTCTACCATTCCCACTCTATCTGTTATTTTTTTTTAAGTTTCATAATGTCTTGAGTTTTTGTTTTAATTGCAATGGCCGAATTTTTGTTTGGGACGTAGTGTTGCCATGGCTGGTGCATTCACCCCTCCCTGGCAGCATCCTGCCGTGTCCTACAGAAATGAGAGTAGTGCAGAACCAAAGTAAAAGGCTCTTTTGGCCCCATGGCCAGCAGAAAGGCAGGGTGAGGGTGCCCTGAATTCATCAGAGCCTTGACATCTCTGTTACCCAATGCTGCTGGAGGCAGAAATGAATGTTAATTATCTATTTATGGATTGCTTTGATTTTCAGCTCCTTAGGAACTTAGAGGGTGGAAATGCAGCCCTATGTAGATATCTGATCAAAGTTCAAAGTGCTCTTCTGTCTGCTGGCTGCAAAGGTGCCTTGGTGAAAGTAGTCCTGGGCTGATAGTGATCACCAAGGTGCTGTGGGATCTCCTTCCCTTTGCACAGTAGCTGTCCTAGAGTGACTGTGCAGAAATCAGAGCAGCAGAAGTCCTTTTCTATAGCAGTCCCTGCTAAGAAAGTGCCTTCTTTAGCAAGCTTGTGGGATGTTTGAAGGTAAGAGAAGGGCATTTCCTAACTCCTGCATTCCTTTTTGCAGGTCTTGAAAGCCTCTCTTGAAATGAAATGTAAGTGCCATGGAGTTTCTGGGTCATGCTCTATCAAGACCTGTTGGAAAGGCCTTCAAGAGCTGCGAGACATTGCATTGGACCTCAAAAACAAGTATTTATCAGCCACCAAGGTCGTTCACCGGCCCATGGGCACACGCAAATACCTCGTGCCAAAGGATATTGATATCAGGCCGGTTAAAGAGACAGAGCTGATTTACCTGCAGAGCTCGCCCGATTTCTGCATGAAGAACGAGAAAGTGGGGTCACACGGAACCCAGGACAGGTGAGGGTTTCTGCAGCGGGTGCTGACTACACTCTGAGCCCCAGAGAGGGAAGGGGAAGAGGGGAACATGTATGAATAAGGGGCAAATAATTGGGGAGGGAGCACATGCATGCAGGTAAAGGACATCTCTAACATACAGTGTGGTCTACAGATGCCCAAGCCTATTAGTGGTGGCTGTGGCCAAGACACAGCTGCAGACACCTTTTGCGTTGTACAAGCAGGCGCAAGATACCTTCTGAAATCCCCTAAGTGGCTCACCTCTGCAGGAACTTGTAATGATCAAGCAGCTGGTTTTTACTGTGTTGAGGCTCTCCAAGTCATTTCTTGCAGTCGTTGCTGATGGGAGGAGTTGTTACTCTACTTTAAGGCTCCTCTGGAGTAGGCAAGTGTTAACCCAATTAGGACCAGTGCTCCCAGGCAGCCTTAAAAAAAGCCCTGTAGACTAAAAGGATGAATTTTTAGGATTTTTCTTCCACTGCATTTTAACAATCCAGGTGTGTTTGTATTTCTCATGTCTCTACAGAGGAATTTCTTCATCCCATTAATATTTGTGATTTAAGGTCATCATACCCAAACCTCCACTGGGCACAGTGCTGTCCCTTTCACAGGCAGCAGACATACCTGTCTCTTCCCAGGATCTGTTTAATTCCCTCCAAGACAAACCAATTCCACGTTTCAGTAGTCTGAGCATCTCTAGGTGGGCAGCAGACCCTTTGACAGCCAAATAATTGTGTATTTCCAGAATTTTGCAGAATTTCCACATTTTTTATTAGGTGGCTGCAATGGCTGGATTTCAAGCTGTCTGATTAGTTGCTATCTGCTGGCTTGGCTTTCTTCAGATAGTTCTCATGATTCGTCTTTGCTCTTTGTGTTGCTTTGTGGTGGAGACTCAGACAGTCAAGTTGCAAGATACATGCGCCTACCCTTTTGTGGGGTGTCTTCATTTTAACTCTTGTTGGACTTAGTGGTCTTTCTGTTGTGTATTGAGAAGTTCAATGGAGTGAAGGTTTTACTGTGAAGGAAATGAAGTAAATGACCCAAATGCAGAAAAGATACATCCTCTTTGGATACCTTTCATTCATACGAAGTGTTTCGTCAGGGGACTTTAGAAGATATCCTTTGGCAATGGCCGTTTAATCTGTAACCACAACTCTGTAGATAATATGTCAGCATTTAACTGGTGGAGCTGATCGGGAGATGATGATGACGGTTGAGTGAGACAAGTGATTCCTTTTTGTCCTCTGATGTTTTGTGGTGGTTGCAGTTTTGTATCCTCCATCAGGACCAAAACCAATGGTTGGACGGCTCTACAACAGTGTTTATCTGGCAGCTCTGTGGTGGGAACACCAGGCTGATGTTTATTGCTGGCCCAGCAGTGGAGCAATAATTAGCAAGTGAAGATGTTTATGGGTCACTGAGAATTGTAGGGAAAAAGCATGTGCTGAAACTGGTTTCTGAGGGAAAACATCATTTGGGTGGAAGTGATGGTTTTGTGGATTTGTATCGATTTTGATAAATTTAAGTCTTGAAAAAGACCTCTTTGTTGAGGCATTCTGTTTTGCAATGAAAAAAAATGGAGGTTATTTGGAAATTAGTTTTACAGGAATTGCGTGAAATCATAGAATCATAGAATGTAGATTACATCAGTTGCTCTTCCCTTATCCACCAACGCTGTAACCCCACCATAGAAGGCCACCAAATTTGCCAGACACGATTTGCCCCTAGTGAAGCCATGTTGGCTGTCACCAATCACCTCCTTATTTTCCATGTGCCTTCGCATAGTTTCCAGGAGGATCTGCTCCATGATCTTGCTGGGCACAGAGGTGAGACTGACTGGCCTGTAGTTCCCTGGGTCTTCCTTTTTTCCCTTTTAAAAATGGGGGTTATGTTTCCCCTTTTCCAGTCGGTGGGAACTTCACTGCACTGCCACGACTTCTCAAACAGGATGGACAGTGGCTTAGCAACTTCATCCACCAGTTCCCTCAGGACCTGCGGAGGCATCTCATCAGGTCCCATGGACTTGTGCACCTTCAATGTTCCTTAGATGGTCTCGAACCTGGTGATATTAAGAAACATTTCTTCACTGCAAGGGTTGTCAGGCCCTGGAACAGGCTGCCCAGGGCAGTGGTGGAGTCCCCATCCCTGGGGGGATTGAAAAGACGTGTAGATGTGGTGCTTAGGGACATGGTTTAATGGTGGCCTTGGCAGTGTTAGGTCAATGGTTGGACTCGATGATCTTAAAGGTCTCTTCCAACCTAAATGATTCTGTGATTCTATGATTCTCCTACAGTGGGCAGTTCTTCATTCTCCCAGTCCCTGCCCTTGCCTTCTGCAGCTTGGGTGGTGTGGCCAGAGCACTTGCCAGTGAAGACTGAGGCAAAAAAGTCGTTGAGTACCTCAGCCTTCTCCATATCCCGGGTAGCCAGGTCTCCCGTTTCCTTCCAGAGAGGGCCCACATTTTCCCTAGTCTTCCTTTATCATCGATGTACCTATAGAAGCTTTTCTTGTTACCCTTGATGTCCTTGGCCAGATTTAATTCTATCAGGGCTTTAGCTTTCCTGACCTGCTCCCTGGCTGCTCAGACAATTGTGTCAAAACCAAACTGAATTCATTACAGATTTGCCAAGTAAAACATCTTCCCTGTGCTGAAATCCTTTTAAGGGGGAAGGAGGCGGGACTTCTTCTTCATCTAATTTCATTTTACAGCAGATTTTGCCTTTTTATCCCAGCTAAGGATGAAAAATATGTCAAGGTCTTGAATGATTTTTTTTTTCTTCCGAGGATAGGAAAATGTGTATTGCAGGCGTCCGTTTATCCTGAGCTGGGCGACAGCAGGGATTGTGAGCCTGCCAGGCGAGGGTCCGCGGGAAGTGAGATTGAGTGAGGATTTAGAGGACTGAGATATTGAGGCAGGAGGGGATGACTTTCAAAAGGAACCTGTCAAGAAATACTCCTTATTCTCAGATATACAAGATGGTGATGGCCGTGGGAGGGGAGGAGGGTGAGATAGTTCTGCGTTGAGCTGGAGGCATCTCTCAGGCTAAGTTTTAAGGTCATGTGTAGTTACACTCATTTTCATCGCAATCCATCTGCCGGCTCTTGAGAAGATGCCTGGTGTCTCAAAATTGGCACGTGTAACACAAGCCATAGCAGCCCCTCGTCTGCTTTAATTTAGCAGAGGAAATAAGTGTAAAACGCACACACTGTGTTTGCAGATCAATCCATTCTTCCCGAGGGGAGAGGGGAAAAGGAGGGGAGCTTCCCTAACCTCCTCCTCCCATGGATGCTTTCTTCCCTTCTCAATTTTTCTCTCACGGAGACGACATCTAAATGTGTTTTAAACGCAGTGGCTCTGTTCCAGCCGGCCGCGGGGCTGCAGAGATAGCGGCTAGTGACAGGGATGAGGGAGAAGGAACACAAAAGGGATGCTGCTAGAGAGGGCAGGGAAAAATGTGGCTCGTGCTAACTCCGGAAAGATGTAAAAACACTTGCATGGAAATAGCCCAAACAGGTTTTTACTTTATAAATCAAGTCCCGGAGGCATCTTAACATTTTATCCTTGTGCACATCAAAATTTTCTGGGGGCAGATCCCGCTGTTTCCTACTGGGCTAATTTTTAAGGTCTTTTATGGCAAATGCAATCAAAAAGGGATTTTTTGTGGTGGTCCCTCAGTTCATTTTTTCTCTTCTCTTCTTCCGCCACCTGCCTATTCCTTCTTTGGCCTTTTTCTGGCCATGATCATGGGTGCGGGGATCAGTCCACGGGAGGTTACAGTGCAGACCCTTCTCACCACGCCCCAGAAGACCTTGATCTGGGCAGCTTCAGCAGCTTTCCAGCTCCGCTTTCTGCCTCCGAAGGCATGCAGAGAGGAGAGGACCCCATCAACAACCCCCTTTTCTGTTACTGGATTAAAAAATTCAGATTTCTGCTTTTTCATTACAAAAAATGAGTAGTTTTGCATCATACGGAGAAAAAGTGCTTTCCTCCCTCCCTCTCCCCCCAGCCCGATGCTCGCTCAGAGCGCGCTGGAAGCAGGACAGAGGTTGATGGCTCAGATGCAACACCTTGGACGTGTTGGGTTTCAGTATATGCTGTAGGGAACACTCCTGCACCGGCAGGTGGGTGGAAGGGATAATCTAATCGGTGGCTTCCATCTCTCTAATCATCCCTTGCGTTATGCGGACTTACTGTGTGTTTTTCGGGCAGGAAAGGGAATTGAATTACCTTGTAGCGGAAGCGCGTGAAAATCCACTCGGAAAACGTGCACCCGGTTACTCAAAAGCCTTTCAGAGCTCTTTGCTGAAAGGATTTCAAAGCCTTCTTCAGAACAAGCCTGAAATGTTTTCTAAGACACCTTGGCCTTTCTTAGTTTGTTGAAATTAGAAATGGTTTGGAAATCTGCATGCCTTCAAGAGCTTGGGGTGTATCCAGGTTTCAAAGTCAGGGAGCTGAACCCGAACCTGAGATTTGAAGCCGCTTTGAAGTGCTCAAAATCTGATTAAAGAGCTGAGTTTTGCAACCGGTGTCCAAGGCTCCTGCAAACAGGAGCAACCGCAGCCCTCATCGACTCCAGCCAAACTCCCGGTGCTTATATGCCGCCATCACACTTTCATAGCCGATAAAAAATGGTCTGGAGAAAAATCTAAGGAAGCCGATCTCTGGAGCAGCAAGTGGATTGTGCAACTTTCAATACAACAAATTAACCACTGGGGAAAAATGTTTATGTTCCCGTTTCAGAGCTTTCTTGGACAAAAGCACCCCATAGCTCATCTTTTAACAAGGTAGTTCAGTTTCTCCTGCCTGCCAAATTCGTTATCAGCTTTGAGTAAATGATAAATAATAGCAGATTATAAAATTGAGATCTCTTTTGTGAGAAAAGAAGCAAAAGTATTAACCTTCTTTATCAGCAGGGTGCAATGTGTCGTATTTCAAAGGCTGTTTAAGGTCCCTTAAGGAATCCAAGGAAAGGGAAATTCTGCCATGCACGCAAAAGCCTCCAGCCCCTGAAGACTTGCAGAGATAACGGAGCTGTTTATTACTGATCTTTCCCAGAGCAATCTTGAGGCCAGGCGAGCGCTGCTGCCTCCTTGCTGAGGATGCGAAGGAGCCCTCTTATGCTGCAGAAATCAGGCTGCAACGTTGCGCTGCAGCTCAGCTGGGTTGATCAGCCGCCACCCCTTAGCCGATTCACTTGGGCAACAAACGTGGCCGTCCTTTGGTGGTTGCTCCTTGCTCACGTATTTGTTCTTTCCTGCAATGTAAAATATTAGTCTTAATTGTCTCCCAAGGTGTCTTAGGCCGGTATGTTTTTTTTGGATAGGAACATGCATGAAGGTAGCTGAGTATGGGGTGCATGAAGAAGAGTGTGGCCAGCAGGTCAAGGGAGGTTCTCCTCCCCCTCTACTCTGCCCTGGTGAGGCCCCATCTGGAGTCCTGCATCCAGTTCTGGGCTCCCCAGTCCAAGAGAGATGAGGAGCTACTGGAGAGAGCCCAGCGGAGGGTACAAAGATGATTAAGGGCCTGGAGCATCTCTCCTGTGGGGAAAGGCTGAGGGAGCTGGGGCTGTTCAGCCTGAGGAAGAGGAGACTGAGAGGGGACCTCACCAACGCTTATCAATATCTCAAGGGTGGGTGTCAGGAGGACGGGGCCAGACTCTTCTCAGTGGTGCCCAGCAACAGGACAAGGGGCAATGGGCACAAACTGGAACACGGGAAGTTCCGCCTGAACACGAGGAAAAACATCTTCGCTGTGAGGTGCCCGAGCCCTGGCACAGGCTGCCCAGGGAGGGTGTGGAGTCTCCTTCTCTGGAGAGATTCCAACCCGCCTGGCCGCGGGCCTGTGCAGCCTGCGCTGGGTGACCCTGCTCTGGCAGGGGCTGGGCTGGGTGGTCTCCAGAGGTCCCTTCCAACTCCCACCACTCTGTGACTCTGTGATTCTGTGAGCATACATCTGCTGCTTGGTGGTGACTGCAAAGACTTAGTGGCTGGTGGTTACCTCTTTGGCACCTTGGTGGTCCCAACAGCAGGGCTGATCAAATGCCGCAAAGAAAGGATGCAATGCTTTCCAGTGTTCAGTGGCAGCCCTTGACACCACTCGTTTCCTGCCACCCCAAAAATACTCTTTGCATGGCGTGATGATGTGAGCAATGAAATTTCTTAGAAGCAGCACTCATATTTAGGCGGGGAAGAGTGGTAGTTATGGGTAGAGAACAGCATTTGGTGTTTGTTTTTTGTTACAGCCTCTTTTAGTTTCTGTCACTCAGTGAGGGCACAAGAAGCAATATGATGAACTTTGGCTTTGAGCAGGTCATAGCGTGTACGATGATTTAGTAATTTTTTGGAACTGTTATCAGGTGTCCCACCCTTTTTTCATGGGATCCAACAAATGATGGATAACAAATAGCAAACAATTCTTCTGTGAGTGTCCCAGAAGTTTAAACTGCAGGAAAGTCAGGAAAACGGTAGCTTTCTGTTCCTCCCACCCGCAGTGCTGTTTCTGCTTTCCCAGGACAACGTGCTCGTAGCTGGTGCCCATGTCGGTAGTTGGGCCAACTGTGCTTTTTGGGGCTTTTTCTCAGTTAATCCCTGGACAAGGCTGAATTCTTCCCGCTTCGAGAGACCTGGATTTGACCATAAAGTTTGCTGAACAGATTTGTGAATAATAAATTTATTGGTGGAAAGAGTAATTTCACACAGTAAAATTGCAGTGGATAGTGAATTCAGGGGATGAAAAATCGCAGCCAGGTCTCCTAAATGTATTTAGTCCCTCTGCATCAAAACATCATTGGAGTTACGGAATATCGGGGCTGGGAATGACTTTCCACAGAGCCTGATCTTTTTAGGAGCAAGACTGAACTGAGACCACCTTGCTGCTACTGAAGGTGTTTGTCTACTCTGGTCTTAAAAACAGTTTCCCTGAACAACCTGTTCCAGGGTTCTACTATCCTCAGAGTTATGTTTTTCTTAATCCAAATTCAAACTAACTATAATCTGAAAACAAACTAATAATTTCTTGTCCTCTTTCCTCAGCATATAAAGAACATTTCTTCTCTCTCCTTTTTGCAACGATCTTTTATGGATGGGAAGACACCTCTTCTTATGAACTTCTCTAAATCAGTTCCTTCATCCTTTCCTACTTTCTGAACTGATCCTCTGACTCTCCTGGGAACATTCCCACATTTATCTGGATCTTTCTCAAAGCGCGTTGCTTACTTTGCATTTTAATCCACTCTCACAAAATGCTCTCAGCATCTTTTGCCCCAGCGTTATCCACAAATTTTTAAGCTCACTCTCTACTCCTCATTAATGAAAATACAGGCTGGTTCCAGGCTCTCCCTTGACATCTCCTCGCTGACATGTACTATTGATAACTCCATTTCGTACAGTTGTTCAGTGTCAGTCTCTAGTCGATCCTTGTGGATGAGAAAGTAATTTAAAAGCAGTTAAGATTCTGCCCTCAAAATCTTATACGAAGCTGTGCACTTTGATGTATTTTTAGCAATGTCCATTGTGTTACACACCTCCTGGGGGATTTGAATTATTTTTCTCTTTCTTTCTTTCATATACTGCTGTACGACTTGACATTACTGGAGCAAAAGGCACTAAAGAAATGAATAGGAATTTGATTTAAAAGAGAAAAAAATAAATTACTTCTTCACACAGCAGTACTGTCTTCTGGGACTTGTGGCTGCTGGAGTTCATGGAGGCAGATGGTTTCCCTGAGGTCAGAAAGGGATGAGACAAAGCCACAGCCAAGATGCCCACAAAGGGATACTGAGATGTCTAGGCAGGAACATACCTTCTGTCATCCCTAATGCAACAGCCCAGGTGCTGGTGGTGTATGAGGAAAAGGACTGCAGAAAGTGGCCAGATTTGTGTTTTCGTCCCCGAAGAGCGTCTCCCACAGGCGTTGGGAGATGTACTGGGCCAGGCAGGCAGTTGCTGTGACCCAGAATGACTTTTCTTATGTACTCATAAGCTGCTTCCACTTATCAATAGGACCGATGGAGTGAGGTCCCAGTGGACATCTGGCCCATCCCTGTCATCATATGTCATTATTGTGGGTGACACAGGACAGAGCTGGCCTCAGTTTGGCTCTTGGATGACAGCTGGGCAACCAAAACAAATCTATCCTTGTATCTGCTGATGGGATAGAAGTGAACTGGGATCCACAATGAAATTGTGTGACATCTCCCCATAGCTTTTAAAATGAAAATCCCCCAGGAGGTAACTGTGAGATGGCTTTGCCTCTCCATCCAGGGGAAGACTCTTACAAGTGCTGGGATGTCCTTCACCATCTCTGCCGAGGAGACACCCCCACGATGAGGCTGTATGAGGTACCACAGTGTTCCTGCAAATGAGGGCTGGAAAGGGGAGATTTTGGACAGGCATGTTGAGTGGGATTTGTCCAGTCAGCAGGGCTGACCTCCTCCCTTCTTGCATAAAGAAGGAGAAAGCACTGCGACAATGTGAACGCCTGTTCCTGAGCCAGGACCTTGGCTGGGATTACGGCCGAAGCATCATTTTTCACCGGTCTTCCAAGTGCTTCTAGAGGTTACGGTGTTGTGTTAAGATGCAATCGCCTGCCTTCGTATTTTCTCTCTGAGGCTCAGGAGGAGGCATTTCTCTGAGTTGCTGGAATCGTGCTGGACCAGGCCCAAAACAAATGATATTGAACTTAACCCATCAGCGGGGAGCCTGGTGAGATCGCAGCCGTGGGCTCTGAAAGCAGATGCTCGCGGGCAGCTTCTGTGGGTAAACTCTGGTCTTTGGGCTCCTTTGTCTTCCTCCACTTGCTTTTTGTATGTATAGATACAGCTGAGAAACTACCTCTGTTTCAGCTTGTTTAAAGAAAAATAAAGACAATTCATCCAGGCCTATGCTTTAAAAGAGAAAATAAAAGCTCTGGTTAGTGGCATTGTCAGGAAGGTTTTCTAGAAGCCCATTTAGGTTCAGGATGGGGTCAAAAGCTTTGGTTTTGGCTATTCAACCCATCCGTCCAGAATGTCCCTGTTCCTTTATCCAAAGCTGAGGGAAGCTTGGGGATTTTTTAATAAGATTTTGGTTTTTTCCTTGTTTTATTTCAGGCTGGGTGGGATGGGGACAGCTATGGAAAGGTATATCTCCTAGTAGATCCACTTTTTCTGTGCAAACCGCAGGAGTGGGTGCAAGGAAAGGGAGATTCCCAGGTCCCAATACAGCAGGTAGAAGACTTTTGCTCTCTGTTTGAACGGGGTGAATTTGACTGTCGAGCGCTTTGTACATTTGGGGAGTGAATGTCCTCAGTGGTGAACTGGAGTCAGAGCGGACCCGTATGCCTTTTCTTGGCCATTTTAACGAGCTCTCAGCACGATGTGGCACAGATGCACTGCACATCCATCACCGTGCTTCTGCAGACTGCCCGTCCTCCCTGGGTGAACCTCCGGGCAACAACCTTTCCATCCACCGGTAAAGCTGAGTAAGGTTGTCAAATACCCTCCCCTCTTCTAATGTCAACACGCCTATATTTGAACCTTTGGTCCGAATATTTAATGCATTTACTAATACGTTTATGAGGAGTCATTCGGAGGTTTCCTGGTGGAGAGGCCCCGGCTCGCAGGGGCAGTAACAACACCTTTGGTTCAGCGTTAGGCAAACACGCTCAGTGTGGCTGCAGACTTCGGCTTCGGTAGAGGCTTTCAAAGGTTTGTAAATATTTACACACACTCCCGAATGAGGGGGAGCAGGGGAGGGCCTTTAAACACTGAACCTGGAGAGGAATGCGAGTCAGAAATAACAAACAGGAGGCCCGCCTGAGTCAGAAAAAAATAAAGGAAGAACAAGAACAAAATCTCAACACCTCATTAATCCCGTAACTTCTCCTAAAGCATTACCTCATGAGGAATTCCTATAAATCTCATGGATTTGTTTTCATCTATTAATGGAGTGCTCAGCTCAAGAGTCCGCCTCATGCTGCTCTCTCCTTTCCCTGTCCCAAACCAGCCTTAGAGTGTTTCTGTCCAAAACAGCCACGCAGAATAAGATTTAGGAGAGATGTCAGCAATTCCCCCCACTCTCCAAACTGCCTGTCTTACAGTAGTTTCAAGACTCAACATCAAGTTGAATAACTTGAAAGACATTGAATAAGAGAGACATTGAATTGAAAGACGTTGAATAAGAAAGATGTTGAGGGGCTGGAGCATGTCCGGAGACAGGCAACGGAGCTGGGGAAGGGTCTGGAGCACAAGTGCTGTGAGGAGCGGCTGAGGGACCTGGGGGGGTTTGGCCTGGAGAAAAGGAGGCTGAGGGGAGACCTTCTCGCTCTCTGCAACTCCCTGAAAGGAGGTTGGAGCCGGGGGGGTCGGTCTCTTCTCCCAAGGAACAGGCGACAGGACAAGGGGAAACGGCCTCAAGTTGCGCCAGGGGAGGTTTAGGTTGGATATTGGGAACCATTTCTTCCCTGAAAGGGCTGTCAGGCCCTGGCACAGGCTGCCCAGGGCAGTGGTGGAGTCCCCATCCCTGGAGGGATTGAAAAGACGTGTAGATGTGGCGCTTGGGGACATGGTTTAGTGGTGGCCTTGGCAGTGCTGGGTTAACGATTGGGCTCGATGATCTTAAAGGTCTCTTCCAACCTAAACGATTCTGTGATTCTAAGTTCACAGCCCCATGGTGTTGGGTGCATAATGAGATCTGTTACCCTGCAGCACTAGTGTCCAGCCAAGCATCTAACCAAAGACAAACGCTTCCACCCTGAGCTATCTTTACAGCCCATGGAGAAATGACATCTCTACAACATGGTTAATCTCATCCAAAAGTCAATGTCTGTTACGCTGTCATGTCCAGTGACCCAATTAGGAGTATTTTAGGAGAATGAGATAGCTGTTTTTTTGAGCATGGCTGGGGATCCATGATCAACGGATCAATGAAAGAGATTCCCCAATTCATGGGTTACTTCTGAAAACCTCAGGCCAGCTGCTTGCAAATGGACAAAGTGAGGGAACCCCACACAATGGCTGACTTATCCCAACAAGTCTGGCTTTAATTAAAAGCAGAAGAAAAACAAGCAGTGAAACTCCGCATGATATTTGGCAACTTGTTATCCTACACTGCGCTCCTGCCGCGCTGCCCGCTCCTGGGCGAGGACTCGGGGCGTTACAGGCCCAGTTCCCCGGCTGTTTGTCCCGTGCTGGGAGACTCTCGGAAGGGAAAGTGCAGAGTCCGGCCCCGCTAGTATTGGTTGTGATTTCCCTGCTAGGGTCAGGGCTGGATTGTGGCTGTAACAGCCTGCTGGGGAAATTTCCCAGCCCGGGATCATTGGCACGGAGCCTGTGCAAATACTCTGTGGCTGCAGGGTTCCTCCTCCATCCTTTTCAGGTTAGGTAGTGTTGGACAAACACCGATGTTTGTTCTTTAGGGTATCATCTTCTTCCAGCTCCTTTCAGACAGCTTTGGAGCCTGCCTGGGAATACAGATTACTAGGGACTATAAGTTTGTGTTTTGGTGGAGGTGTCACGATAGCTTTGCCTGTCCGCCTGTATGGGAGCTAGGTCCTGCCTGCCCTGGCTGACAGGCAGCCTGAATGCCGCTGAGCCCGAACGGAGAGTCAGAACAGGGCTTTAATGTTATTTTGGGTGTCAGAGCAGGGCTCTCCCTGCCTCCCTTGCAGGTGTAGAGGGCTGCTTGGCTGGGTGCTCACCCCTGCCACGTGCTTGCTGCAGCTGAGATGCAACCACGCTGGCTTCACCCAGCGCCTTGCAGGGCTGTCAGGCCCCAGCACCACCACGGGACACTGGTTTGGAAAGCCCTGCAGGGATTTGCGCTTTCTCACCACGTTTTCTTTCTTCCAGGCAATGCAACAAGACCTCCAACGGGAGCGACAGCTGCGACTTGATGTGCTGCGGCAGAGGCTACAACCCCTACATGGACAAAGTGGTGGAGCGATGCCACTGCAAGTACCACTGGTGCTGCTACGTGACCTGTAAAAAGTGCGAGAGGACTGTCGAGAGATATGTGTGCAAATGAAAACCCTCCTCTCTCCGCCCGGGAGCTGAGACGCCAGCGGCACCCCAGCACTATTCCGAGAAGAGAAAACATTTCCCCGACTAGACGTCATTTATCTTGTAAAGACACAGACTCGAAGAAAGATGGTAGGAGGGAAAAAAAAAAAGCAATCACACCAGTAAAAATAAGACCCTTAAAAAAAGAACCCAACCCACAAATGTTTCTCCCTACCAATAAAATGCTCTCTGAGAAGACAAAAACTCATTTGGGATGGTATCTTATTCCAAAATATTTCCTACGGTTGCCAATGACGTCCAGCCATCAAGTGCCTTAGTATTTTGAGAAACAAAAGTAGAAACTTTCCCTGGGGAAGAAAAGCAACTCTTGTTTGAAAATAACTAAGGCTCACACCTGCCTACGCCTTCTAGCACAGGTACTGAGTCTGCATTAGGACCATCCCAGAAGGGAAAACGCTGCAACTTTTCAGCAATAACTGCCTTTTTTTTGCCAAAGACTTAATTTTTAGCATGGAAGCATCCACTCTGGATGATAAAGGTGGAAAGATTTCAGGTCAATCCCCTGCAACGAACAACTCATTTTAACCTTTCTTTTACGCAGATCTGCGACTTTGAAGTTACTGCTGCAGGAAAAGCTGTCCATGATTTTTCCGGGCTGGATGGGGTTTTCAAATTCAGCTGTGCAAGAACCCCCATGGGATCCCGGAGGCAGTGAGAATAGGGTACCCTGAGAAGGGCTTTATGGGGTGCACGAGTGGAGCTGTTAGGATAAAATAACAAAGTGAAGTGAAAATCCAGCAGGGAAGTAAAAAAAAAACCCAGCTCCTGCTCTCTTTCTCTCTTGCCCTTTGGGCGTAATGCCCTTAGTCACCAATGTTCTGCTGCGTTGGGCCATCAAGTCCTTAGGGAAACGTGCCGCTGCCTCTTTTCCCCCAGAAAAAGTATTGGCCCAGCCCCACGAGACTGCAGAGAGCGGAGCGGGTCCGGTCCCGGCTGTAGGGAGTGCAGCCAGGCAGGGCAGCAGCTCTTCCAGCAGAAAGGAGTGGGAACGCGTCAGTCCTTCACGTGGCCCTGCCCTGACGCAGCAGAGAACCACTATCTGTGGCTGTACATATTTTCTTTCGTATGCGGACATACAGAAATATTTATAAGATATATCTCGCGCTTTCGTCTACTCTACTTCCTACATAAATATATCTATATATTATAAACAAGCATTAACAATAGTATGAAATAAATGCTGAAGTTACTGGTGCAACAGCAAAATGTTAGATTATTATGTTTCACTCTCCTACTTGGAAAGCAACCCTGCTTTCCCTCCCGAGGACGGGAGAAGAGCATGGCTCGAGGCACTTGCTGGCGTGGGATAGATAAGTTCCTTTATTCCCTGTCTCCCCAGCCTCTTCATTTTGAGCAGAATTAGCCAAGATACAGTCAAGACAACGAAGCAAAGCAGTTGCAGAAAGGAAGAGTCACCGTTCTTGTTTTGCGTTTTATATCAACGATCCCTCTCATCGGTAAAATATCCCAGTGCCCCCAAGGAGCTGAATAACAAACGTGACTAATACCTCTCGTGGGTGGTTTGCTCCTCGCTCCTGCGTGTGGAGAGGAGTTGCTGTGCAGGGGAGATTTTAGCTTAGGTTAGGGACCCTTTCTTGCTCTTTTTTTTTGCAATGGGCATCCAGCTCTGTGTCCCTGTTAGGAAAGGTGACGTCGGAGAAGGATGTCTGCTCCAGGAGCAGAAGGCAGAAGAGCCTGTGAGGTCCTTCAGATCATTTTTGGGCACCCCGTTCCCCAAGCAAAGTGCTGTAAGCAGCCAGAAAATCACTCCTACACAACTGTGGGGGGACAGTGGCACTTTCCTAGGGGGAAATATGTCCATAACACCACAGTCTTCCTCCAAATCCTTTTTTTCCCCCACTCAGCCACTCTCCAGGAGGCCACTGCCCCTGACATGTCTCTGAGCAGCCCTGGGGAGCTGGAGGAGAAAAGCATTGCAGTGTATAGAGCAAAATTAGAGATATTTTGTTCTCCTCAGCTACTTTGCCTTGCTGTAATGGGTTTGGTCTCCTCGCCTCCTTCCCTCCCCCAGCCGCGGGCAGGCAAAAAGAGGCCTTTGGTAGTTTGTCAGTGGTTTGTGTTATTGTCACCCCATAAAAGCTGGTGGACTAAAACGTCTCTGCAATGCGGTGTGATGAGTGGTGGGTGTCTTTAGGCTGACAGGCAGACAGGCTGGTGGCACAAATCCCACTGCTCTCCAAAGCCAGAATTTGGCTTCGTTTGATATGTAGAGAAACGGTCTACTTTCATTCTTTTAAGGAATTTTATTTTTATTTCCAGTTTCTGATGAAGCCAACAAGGCAGGGATGTTCTGACCGAAGAAAAATTTGAGCATTTCAATGCTATTCTGTAATGACTCTTTTTCTTGCTCCCTTGCTGATGTCCCGAGTCTTTCTGCTTGGCGAAAAAATAGCGAGATGGAAGAAATGCTCTATATGCACATTGTTTTCAGCTGCATTTCACTCCTCTGGTGTTAGACCTGTGTTCCTCAGCTGCTTTTCCCATGTCAGAAGAAACCATAACTTTGCAGAGCATGAGAAGACGTGTGTAAGCCTACCAAGCATCTGCAGGTCCATCAGGTGGGAAATGACCCCTCAGCAGACCTTTAGCCATGGTCTACCTCACTCTTCGTGTCTGCCTCTGCCCACAGCTGTCTGTTACTGAAGGTGACTATCTTAGACTAGACATAAGGAAGAAGTTTTTCCCACTGAGGGTGGTGAGGCCCTGGCAGAGGTTGCCCAGAGAGGTGGGAGATGCCTCATCCCTGGAAACATTCCAGGTCAGGCTGGACGGGGCTCTGGGCAACCTGATCTAGTTGAGGATGTCCCTGCTTATGGCAGGGATTGGACTAGATGGCCTTGAAAGGTCCCTTCCAACCCAAACTATTCTATGATTCCGTGATTCTGTGTTGAACTGAAATGGCTGCAGTGTTTGGAAGTTTCAAGCTTGGGGCATCCAGGCTCCAAATCTCTGCTAGATAATCCATCATGGGCTTGATCTGAATTTTGCTTCTTTGAGCGAAGAGTCCGTGTGGCCCTAGCCCACGTCCTAGGCTGTTGGTCTATGAATTAGTGCCGTTACACCAGTTTTGCTGTAACTCCTATGTTTCAGGGTCCTTCTCCAGAGTGGCTGCACCCTGCGTTAGCAACGTGCCCAGGGTGATGTGCCTTACTGAGATGAGAGTCATGCACAGGGCAAGGTCTGATGAACTCCAGCCTCCCTCGTTACACAGCCCTGCTTCATCCTGAAAATTAGGGTCATCTCCCTCCTGATGGTCTGGCATTTTCTAATTATTCAGACAATGGCTTTCTATGAGAGGGAGTGCTTTCTGTTTTATTTTCCTTTTGATACAAAGTAGGAATAAAAAGAGAGTCTATAACATGGGACCGTACTGGTGGAACGACTCATGGTGCATCTTGCTCCTTGCAACCTGACTCTGATGCTTTCCTCCTGGCATCAGCAGCAAAGCACAGAGAGAAGTGTCCTCGCTATCTTTTGCAATGCTTGGTGCAACAAGAGTCCAAAAAATAGCTGCCAAATGATTTTCTGTGCACGTGTGGCCTGAAAGATATTTGGGAGAACATTTGTCACAAGCCAGTTTGCAAGGAAACTATATCCCTAATGGCAGGGCAAGACCTTCATGTACCAGGTTCCTTCCCTCCCCAGCCCCTCAGCAACCAGTTTTCAAGGCTTTGCTCCGAAACACTGAGGTCTTTCAGCTTCTGAATGAAATGGCTTTAATTGTTGTGAATGTCTCTGTCGGGTGATGCTACAGTTCCGTCTCTCAGAACATGCCCTACCAGATCCTACCAGCTGGTATAATTTGGCCCGGCTCCATGTTCCACCACACAGCTCTGTTGATTTACACTAGCTGGGAAAATACAGCTGATTTATTCCCATAAATGCTATTATTCCAAAATATTACACTACTACCCCTGAGGGACAAGGGCAAGCTATCTTGAAAACTACTATGTCGGTGGCTTTGTAGCACTTATTCATTTGAAAAAAATATCTGTGATTTAATAAAACAGTTTAGACTTAATGCTATTTCCAAATCTGAGGATTTAGACCTTGTGTGCATCCAGCTGGCTTTATATTTTTTGATTAATTCCCCCCCATCCTCACTCTCTTCCAGTTTTATATCATTTAGGTTGCTCCCCAAGGTAGGCAAACGACATTCATTATAGAAAACTCCCATCTGATTGTCTAGTTTAGTCTGCAAAACGGAAAGTATCTTAATCATGCTAGAGCAGGCAGCCCACGAGTGTTTCAGCTACAAAAGCCCTTGCTGAGGGGAAGGCGGGGGGAGAAGGCAAAAATCTGAATATAATTAACATTGTCTTTGTCAGGAAAGTGATAAAAGAGTCCCTGAGGGACCGTCCCTTTTCCTGCCAGAAACCGATCCCTGTAGACAACCATTAGGATCCTCCAAGCGAGCCGGGCTTGCTCTGCCCAGCGCTGGGCTACCTGCTGGGGAAGATGCTGGGAGGAGGCTCTGGAGGTGCGCAGGGATGTGGGGAGCAGGAGGAAAATTCAGCCCTGGGACCTCTGGTCTTTAAGACCCTCACCCCACCACGAAGGATTTGCCTTCCCCGCATCGGGCAGAGGGTCGTGAAACGCCATCGCTTTGCTCCCGAGAGCAGATGGGAGCCAGCACAGGCATGACTTTGTCCTCTACACATGGGAGACGGAGCAGAAAACAAGATTTGGGAGAGGGGGAGAAAGAACAGGAAACTTAAAATCCACCTGAGATTAATGACTTTAACATGTACAACATGTTTTGTTTTGTTTTGTTTTCCCCTCAGGACCAGTTTCATCAGTCAGACACAGTTTGATTAAATGTCTCAGCAGAGCCATGGTTTATTCATCTAGAGCAAAAGTTACCCCCTGTTCAGGGAAGCAGCATTAGCTTTGTTTTCTAATTATACGAACAACAATAATAATAAAAATAATAACAATAGTATGCATTGTGGATCGTTTTTATTTGCTTTTTGTTAAGAGTAAGTGGACTGCATTTTGTCTGTATTGTAAAGATGAAATGAGTTATGTTAAAGATCATTTCTGGGTTGCGTGGAGGTTTTTTGCTCTTTTAAGTGGAATTTTTCAAGGTATTCACCAGAACCACATGGCCTCGAAATTTCTCTTAAGAAAATAAAGAGGCAGAAGAGGGTATCATGTAATTGCAGGACTGCAAGAGCTGGGACGTGAAGGGAAATGCTGCAAAGGCTGCAGAGCTCATGAGAAAGCCACCGGATCCGTAACGCCGCGCTGGGGCTCCATCTGTGCAGGGATGAGGCTCAGGCTTAAAAACTGTCGTGGGTTGAGTTACTCTGAGGGTTTGCCCACTCGTACAACACAGCGGCAACTCAAACAGGGACAGCTTGCACACTTAAGGCTAAACACGTGTGTAAGTGTTTTTCTGGATCGGGACCAAAGTGCTGAAAACCTTGGAGAATCGAATCCTATAAATGCCAGTTATCGATATCTCAGATCTCTCCAAGTGGTAACTGCTGACAAACACGGGCTTTTTAAAATGGAGACCTGCATTTCTTTCAAATTTTCTAATGCTGGGCCCCAAATTCGCTCAGTCTGGGATCGGGTCTGTGGCGTTGCTCAGTGGTGATGAACGATGAACCCGGGCTGGAGCGAAGGTGGGACTATAAAATAAGAACAGGTAAAGCTAGATGCTCACAACCCCACATTTGTCTGGAGATCTAGGGGTGTGACAGCTCAGCTTCAACATCCTCGAGGCTCAGCTGCTTTCTCAAAATTCATACTGAATTTCAGAGGAAAGAGAGATTTTAAGTCCATCATTCTAGGGGGCTCCCTTCCTTCCCCGTTGTTTCTCATCCTAAATTTCAAGATATTTAGGATTATCCCAGATTATAGACTTAAAATCTCTCTTTTCTCTGAAATTCAGTACGAATTTTGAGAAAGCAGCCGAACCTTGAGGAGGTTGGAGTTGAGCTGTCACACACCCCTAGAGCTTCAGACAATTAGGATTATCCTAAATCGCTTGAAATTTAGGATGAGATGCCATAACCTGCATCATTATAAAAGTCATTAATAGCAGCAACTGCATCGCCAAAGAAAACCAACCGGTGGCATCTCAAATCAAATGCCGCCCAGGTCCAGGAGGCTGATCATGCCAAGGAGGCTCCAGACCTTTCTCTGCTGTGTGCAGACGCAGAAAACACGCACCACCTGCAGCTACTTTCCACTCCGCTACCTGCTCAATATGCAATTAATTTTACAAAGTGCTGCACATGTTGACCAGGGCCCGGCTCAGGCAGGAAAACTGTTTTCTTTTCTAAACTCCTGCTCTGTCCAGGGCTGCTCTTCTCATCTGGCTCGGACAGATTAAAATACCACCTCGGTGCTCACCTCTGCAGGTGCTTCCTTCCTCGCTGCAGGCAGCGTGCAATCTGCGAGGGGCGCGAGCTGGAAGTATCTTTGCATTTGGGGAACGTGGGAAACGATGGCTGGCAACTCCCTGTATATCCACGCTTGAGGAGCAGCCCTCGGCGTGACGTAAAAGCGTCAAGCTGACAGTTGCAAAGAATTGGCTGATTTAACGCAGCCACAACTCCCCTGCTCGCCCTGACCCCCACACATAACTCTTCCACCGCTGATCGTAGGGCTCCTCTCAGCAGTGAAGCATCTGGTGCCACTCAAGGCTTTGCGCAGGACTTCAGAGTGACCTTGGCCCCGCAGAGTCCCCTGCCCACCAGGGCTGGAAGAGAAACGTCAAGGGGACACCCAAGGGCATTTCAAATAGCATTGACATTTAAGCAGTTGAATTGCACCCCTGCATCTGGTGATGCAAGGGACTCAAGGACACTTTCTTCCCTCCACAGCACTGGTCCCCAGGGCTCTTCCAGGTCCACCGTGGACCAACAAACTGGGTGACACTCAAAAATGAGCTCTGCAAAGCCATGGGGCTGATCCTGCCTCATAATTGCCACTGATGCACATAGGCCAGGACGGACCTCCAGATCTGGTCCTTACAGCCCCAAATCACCAAGAGGGGCTTCTGAGTTAAACAGGACCTTAGTGAGAAGCCCCAAGTCGTTGAATGAAATCCCCAAGCGGGAATTCACCTCCTCTGACGTCGCACAGGTCACGGGGCAAGTTGTCCTCAGCTCCCTGCGCTGTCAATAAAAATATTTCTAGAGTGGCAGAAACCTGGCGTGCCTCCAAAGAGGGGATCAGGAGGAGGTGAACTGTCTCCACTGGGAGGTAGCGTGACCCTTTCCATGCAGACATCCATAGAGCAGATGTCAGATGAGATTTACCCTTAGCCCGATGCTTGGCGTAGAGGTCCTTCTGTTTTGATGACTGGTCTTATTATGAACCAAGCTAATTAGTTGTTAAGCATAGCTGGACTCTTAGCATCAGAGCATGATCCTATATAACTCCTATGGCCAAGATGATTACAGCTGGCATCTATTATTTTACATAAATTGCTTAAAGACACTTCCAAATAAAACAACAAAACACAATGGATGAAATCAAGCATTGTAAACATGTAAATGTAGCTGGGTAGATTTATTTTTTCCTCTTCTCTCCATTAGAGGGAACATTTTCATCTTGGGATTTGCACATAATTGCAAGGAAACTAAAAAAGTGACTTTTCATGGAGTTTATAAAGAAAATCAAACCATTCAAGCGCACTGTCCACTTTGCGGTTGCGATCAAATGTCAGACTCGAGGCCCCTGAACTTGACTCGTATTGTTAATTGCTCTCATACAAAGTGACTTTTTTTCCCCCAACCATTAAAGAGGCGATTCCAGATAATAAAATGTAAACACAGAAACTTCAAAGAACAAAATGAATGCCATACAGTGACTGCGTTTTACATGAACGCTGAATTGCTGGTAGAGGATTTCTCCTTGCAAGATATTTTCCATTACTCTGTGTAGTCTGGTTAATAGCCTAAGTGCCCTGGCTTACCTTTAGGAGACTTAGATAAGCTCAGAGATCTTCCTGCATAGAAATACACTGATCATCCTTTCAACGTCATCCTTTTTCTCCTCAAAATGATCTTGGCCAGCCCAATGAGATTGACCTTCTTTCGTGTTGCTGATACCCTGCCAGTACTTTTGAACACTTCTCTCAATGATGTCTGTACTGGATGAAATACATGAGAATAAGGGAATCGTGGAGAATGAGTTGAAATACTCCAAAGCAAAAAAAATCAGCACTCGGGGGAAGATGCTCCAAAGTGCCTTTTAGGCACCTAAGGTCAATAGTGAGAATTGAGTGCCTCAGTGACTAATGTATTACTGTCTATTTTGTCCTTTTTTAGTCCAGACCAATTGTTCCTTCCCAGCTTTACAAATGGGTATATAAATAGGATAGATATAAAGGAATCGGGTCCAGGAATTCACCAAAATTTTTATTAAATAAAACTCCCGCCCTCTTCTAGCACAACCAAACGCAACTCCACAGATCTCGAATCCCATCCGAGTTTTCCTTCTGCACCATATCCCATGTTTTTTCAGGTGCCCTCTATGCAGAGACGCACCTGGGGTGAGAATCGTCTCATGCAGCTTCAGGTGACAGGGATGGAGACACCTACGTCTGAGCTCACCCCCCACCGTCCTCCTGATGGATGGGTGCGAGGAAGGGACAAACTGGCTGCATCCCCTCTGTTATCCCGCCTCTTAGCCTGGGCTGGGGTAGGAACATGTGATTTGTGTTTTACCTGGTTTGCCTCTGCGATCTGGCCAGCCTCACCGAATTCTGAATTATAATTGGATCCAGGACCGGTTCTGCTGGGTTTCATGCTAAGGGACTTCTCACCGCTCTAGCTGAGGCTCGGCAACAGGGTTCTGTTATGTTAGAAATCCAGTGGAGGTGGGTTTATATTTATCATCACCCTGTAACTAGGACTGACACAAAAACAGATTAAAGCAATAAAACCCAAAATAGAACATCTTCTTGCAGGGTTGGTTGGGTTTTTTTTTTAAAGGACCAAAGTTTTCAACTAGGATTTGCCTTGACAGGATAAAGTACATTTTCAGACTCGGCTTCTTAATGGGCCACATCTGCTTAATGTAATTTTGCATCTGAACTGTGTGTCTTGTCAGATGCAAGTACAGTCAGAGCTGCACTCAGCAGTGCTCACTTTCCCTGGAATCAGATAAACTCAGCCCAATAAATTAGTTTTACTGCTCTCAGTATCACCCTGTTATCATTGTGAGTGATTTAGTCTGGGCTTCCCAAAGTTCCCCATTCCTTCCCAATGAAAGGAATTGAGCTCCCAAAATAAATATATAAAAAAATATTTCTCTATTTCTTTCTCTTTCCCTGTTTCTTTCCCTTTCCTTTCTTTTTCTTTCTTCTGCTCTCTCTTGCTCTTTCTCTCTTTTCATTTTGCTTTCTTTCCCACTTTCTTTCTTGCTTTCCCTCTCTTTCCATCAATGGGCCATACAAAGTAATTCACAGATACACTTTTTAAAAGTACAGCTTTTTGCTCAAAGAGAGGCTATTTAATTAGGCAATTGTGACCTGGTTCTCAGCTGGTGTAAATCAGCAGCAATGATTTATACCAGCTGAATATATGAATTCTGGTGTTTGGTAGCAGGTTTTAGAGGCCCTGCCTTGTAAAGTGCATTGGACTGTGTATTATATTAGCTACAAGAACGTTTTGTAAAAATACGGTTGTATTTTATGCCATCTTTTTTTCATATCCTTTATATTCCCACGTTGTTTGCGTGATTAAACAAGATAAAGGATGGACTTGTCGTTGCAGAACAGACCAGGAGCTGGGTGATAATGGTCTAAGCTCCCTCTTACATCGCGGGAGAGTCACTTGAAGCTGAGGTGCTGAATATCCCATACGAGGTATTGACAGCTCGCAAGCCCCGCTGGAGCCCACGGTGCTTTACAGGGATCGAAGGGGCCTCCGGAGGCATCTGGAGCTGTGCTGGATGCAGCCCACAGGTTGGATTCTCGGGAGGGAAGGAGGTGGGAATAGGTGTCCACCCACCACGGCGATGGAAGGGAAGGACAGTGCAGTATGAGGGGAAATAAGAAGCGGCATTTAGGTTTTATTCGGAAATGGATTTTGTCTTCTCAGAAAGGCTGATGGATCTCTTCCTGGGGCAAATGAATTCATGGAGTGACAGCCGATATGCAGACCTCTGATTAGGGGCCTGGTGAACATCTTCTGCTCCTCTCACAGGGTTAGCTATGCCTGGCAGAGAGTTAGGAAAGGAATGAACACCTGGGAGGGGAAATGTCCTAAATCACCTAGCAAACTTGGCCAGAATTTTTCTATCATCAGAGCTGAGAGCTGCGGGAGAGGTGGCAAGTTCTGGTAAGCTGGAGGGACAGCAGTTTGGGCCCTGATTTGCTGAGGATATAAGCCTTCTGCGACATTCTTCTTCTGCCTTCGTGAACATCTGTATGTCCATCCTCTGTCCTTTCAGGTGCTTTCTGCTCTCAGTGGCGAGTTCCAGCAAACTTTGGCAGGAGGTTGAAGTTTCAAGAGCATCAAAGGTGGACGATATCCACTGCCTAGATATGCCAGCTCTGGTGTTGAGCTAGTTCATCCTGGAATCCCTCTATGAGCAGTGATTAGAAACTGGCATCCAGGACCTGTTTCATCCTTCCGTAAAACAGCTCAGAACTTCTCTGATAAAGGTAGCGCACTGCCAGGGTAGTTCAGCATTAGTCTCCTAAACGATCAATTATCCTTAGTATACTTAAAGGGAAAGACAAACTGTACTCCTTGTAGAGCTAGGTAAATTAATTTAGTGATAATAATCCCAAACTCTTGGAGCTGAGTTCCTGTCTCTATTCTGGCTAAATTGCCTCTGAAACGTGCTCAATCTATGGGCATAATAAGTCAAAGAAAGGTGTTTCTCTATGAAACACCAATTCATTTTCCTGCTCTCTTTTGTGCTCAGTTGTAACTGAGATTTCATAAGAGTGTGCTTGAGAGTGGAAAACCGTATTATCCTTAAAATATGGTGTCCCAGCTACAGCTGAACTTTCTGCTTGGACTTTGACCAAGCTGCTGGGCTTAAATCCCAACTCTGGAGCTACCAGATGGACCACATTATTCTCACTTGCAGAAACCCTATCAGAGAAACTGTTTCGACCAGAGCAGGTCTGCTACTCATGGAAGGCGCAAGATACTAATGGGACATTGTGTTCCTGCTGTGGGTGCCATGCTCCTTCTGGTACCCATCCCAGCTTGCATCGTACTTGTTTTTTAAAATTCCTTGGGTCAGAGGAATGGGGAATGGTCTATTGGAGAGACAGCCCTGCTCGCAGATGGGGTATGGCCAGATGGACATGCCTAAATGAGGACCACTGGCATCACAGCATCATAGCAGCCTGAAGTGCTTCACAGGGGAATGTCTCAGCCCAGCCAACAGGCACTGCCAAAGAGAAAGACGTGTTGGAAATCACACTTATTTCTTGGACCCAAGCGCCTGCGTACAGCCCCGAGATACCTGCATCTTTGGCTGCGTTTGACCAGTAACTAAACCAGGCTGGAGCCTGTTCGCTGGCTGCCCGTGGCAAGTGGCACGGCAGAACTTGCAACCAGATGGTTTTTATCCCCCAAACAGATGACTTCATCCCTACTGAGTTTCATCAATGATCCTTGCCCTTTGCTAGGATGACCATGCCTGGATGTTGTCTGGACTCACTAGCTGGTGTGGGCCTCAGACACGATGGGGCGTAAGCTGAGATTTAAGCGGTCTGGATGATCATGGAAAAGGGCTCAGCCTGCGTGTAGGTGAGACGTAGCTGGAAAGGCTGCCCAGCCAAATGCTCTTCTGGAGTAAAACAAGCATGTATTACCCTGGCGGGCACTAACAGAGGTCACAAAACCCCCTTCATTCCATATAGAATCATAGAATTGTTCTGGTTGGAAGAGACCTCCAAGATCATCGGGTCCAACCATTAACCTATCACTACCAAGTCCCCCACTAAATCATATCCCTTAGGGCCTCATCTAAACACCTTTTGAATACCCCCAGAGACGGGGACTCAACCACCTCCCTGGGCAGCCTGTTCCAATGCCCAACAACCCTTTCGGGGAAGAAATTTTTACAAATGTCCAATCTAAACCTCCCCTGGCGCAACTTGAGGCCATTTCCTCTTGTTCTGTTGTCTGTTACTAGGGAGAAGAGACCAACCCCCATCTCTCTACAACCTCCTTTCAGGGAGTTGTAGAGAGCAATAAGGTCTCCCCTCAGCCTCCTTTTCTCCAGGCTAAACATCCCCAGGTCCCTCAGCCGCTCCTCATAGGACTTGTGTTCCAGACCCTTCACCAGCCTTGTTGCCCTTCTTTGGACACGCTCCAGCACCTCAATGTCTTTCTTGTAGTGAGGGGCCCAAAACTGAACACAGTACTCGAGGTGCGGCCTCACCAGGGCTGAGTACAGGGGGACAATCACCTCCCTACTCCTGCTGGCCACACTATTTCTGATACAGGCCAGGATGCCGTTGGCCTTCTTGGCCACCTGGGCACACTGCTGGCTCATATTCAGCCGGCCGTCAACCAACACCCCCAGGTCCTTTTCCGCCGGGCAGCTTTCCAGCCACTCCCCCCCAAGCCTGTAGCGTTGCCTGGGGTTGGTGTGACCCAAGTGCAGGACCCAGCACTTGGCCTTGTTGAACCTTATACAATTGGCCTCGGCCCATTGATCCAGCCTGTCCAGGTCCCGCTGTAGCGCCTGCCTGCCCTCCAGCAGATCAACACTCCCTCCCAATTTGGTGTCATCTGCAAACTTACTGAGGGTGCACTCGATCCCCTCGTCCAGATCATTGATAAAGATATTGAACAGAACTGGCCCCAGTACTGAGCCCTGGGGAACACCACTTGTGACCGGCTGCCAACCGGATTTAACTCCATTCCCCACAACTCTTTGGGCCCGGCCATCCAGCCAGTTTCCTACCCAGCGCAGAGTACGCCCATCCAAGCCATGGGTAGCCAACTTCTCCAAGAGAATGCTGTGGGAGACGGTGTCAAAGGCTTTACTAAAGTCCAGGTACACAACGGCCACAGCCTTTCCCTCATCCACTAAGCGGGTCACCATGTCGTAGAAGGAGATCAGGTTGGTCAGACAGGACCTGCCTTTCATAAACCCGTGCTGACTGGGCCCGATCAGCTGGTTGTCCCGTATGTGCCGCGTGATGGCACTCAAGATGATCTGCTCCAGAACCTTCCTGGGCACCGAGGTCAGGCTGACAGGCCTGTAGTTGCCCGGATCCTCCTTCCGGCCCTTCTTGTAGATGGGCGTCACATTTGCCAGCTTCCAGTCAACTGGGACCTCCCCAGTTAGCCAGGACTGCTGGTAAATGATGGAGAGTGGCTTGATGAGCACTTCTGCCAGCTCTTTCAGCACCCTTGGGTGAATCCCATCCGGCCCCATAGACTTGTGCGTGTCTGGGTGGCATAGCAGGTCACTGACCATTTCCCCTTGGATTATGGGGTCTACATTCTGCTCCCCATCCCTGTCTTCCTGCTCAGGGGGCTGGGTGCCCAGAGAGCAACTTCCCTTGCTGTTGAAGACTGAGGCAAAGAAGGTATTTAGCACCTCAGCCTTTTCCTCATCCCTTGACACTAAGTTTCCCTCCACATCCAATAGAGGAGGGAGATTCTCCTTAGCCCCCTTTTTATTGTTAATGTATTTGTAGAAACACTTTTTGTTGTCTTTTACGGCAGTAGCCAGACTAAGTTCTAATTGGGCTTTGGCCCTTCTAATTTTCTCCCTGCATGACCTCACAACATCCTTGTAGGGATGTGTTCCAATGGGACAAGGGAATAGGACAGCTAACCTGGAAGGACTCGCAGCAAACTGCTCTTTTCCTCATCTCTCCGGTGTGGCAGGAAATCTCTGTTCCTCTATTATACTTGTTACCCTTTTATGAGATCCCTTCATACGCTGCTCAGAGAGAGGAGCATGCAACAAGGACCAGAGATTGAATGCAAAATGCTTCAGGAGTGGATAGCTTCCCTGTCTCTCCAGCTCAGCTAGCTTTGGGCACTGGGGTTTCAAGAACAAAATCCTGAGGCATTCATTGCATGGGCTTCACCTGGGTCACAGAGGTCTGTGCCTCAGCTGGAGGTCTTAGCACCGTCCATGGAGACCGTGGAGACATGTTCAGGTATCACAAGGTGAGGTCTGCAGGGGAAACAGAGGCCTCCCTGTCTTGAGAAACTAGGCAGGGTGCTGGTGAACCAGCCCACAAGACCTTCATGGCACCACCAAACCTCACCAGTGTCCAGCACCCTCCATTCCTGATGCACAGATAGGAGGGTGAGGAGCTGAGCTCCACAAGTATCGGGGGAAATGAAAAACCAACTGGCTTTTCTGGCTTCACGTCAAGATGGAAAACAGATGGGATCCTTGTGCTGTGGCTTTCTTCCTCCCTGGAGAGCAGATGTTGTAACCTTTTCTAGAGCGGGCTGGAGAAACGTGCTGTCTTCTTCAAGAGCCGGCCAAGCTCCTCACTGGGAGAAGGGAGATTAAGAGACCGGCCTGCAAAGAGGGTGCAAAAGAGTGTGTATGGGGGCACTGACACCCACTTCATCATTGCTTTGCATCCGTGGGAAAGGATCTGCAAAGAGAATCAGGAGCGTTGGTTGGCTCAAGGCGGAGTTCATTGCACGGCCTGTGTGGGGTTTTTTAAGCATATGTAGTCAATTGTGACCTGGTTGTAGAAATAAGTGGGAAGTCTGAGTCCTTTGTGTGCCGGAACAGGCAGGCAGTAGGTTTAAGGGTGGGCTGGAAGGCAGAGGGTTGGGAACCATGGAGAAAAGAAAGTGCAACAACCAAGGAAAAGAAAGGAATGAAGTCACTGATTGCTTCTCAAGGCTGTATTTTAAAATGTCACCTGATTGGTTTTCAAGGCAGAAAGGTTTCAGGTCCAGTGGGTTTCCAGTAATGATGGTAGAATAAGGAGGAGCACTGAAAGGAATTTGTAACCTTTATATTTCTTTCCCAGTTTTTTAAAGTTTAATGAAAAGGACTTTTGTCCTTCCTAGCTTGAAGTCCAACTTGGGAGTAAAACCTGTCTATGTTCACCAAGAGAAAAGACTTTTTTCTCAGCAAGATTTCCAATACTTGGATTTGTGACATCAGAGGCTTTTTTTTTTTTTAGGAAGAAACGTTTCTCTGTGACTATGTTTGGCAAAATTTCATGTTGTACTCGCTTACCTGCGTGGAAACAGCCTTTTTGTAGGCAGACTCCCCAGAGCCACAGGTTTCCAGCCCCAGGAGGGGATTGAGACATTCACAAGGAAAATGTAACGCTGCCGCCGCGATCATTTGAAGATAGCATTGCAAAGCGCATGGCCGTCTTCCAGTTGATCTGTGCTCCACCAGCTGAAGCAGTGCAACCACAGGCCAAGGGCTCTTCTGGGTCTGCTCTTCTCCAGCCACAGCTAGTGCCACAGCAACCCACAAGATGTTCAGCAGTGAGTTGCTGGAGCCTTCATTAAACCTTATCATTGTATCGGACCATGGACAATTCACTCCAGCCTTTACACCACACCACAGCGTGAAGACAGCTGGAAATCAAGAGGATGAGTTAGTAGGCACCTCAGCTTATAGATAAGTAGGGAGCACCCGGTCCCTAGTAGCACTGCAACAAACACTGGGACTGTGTCTTGGCCTAAACCGCTTGTTAAATAAGTCATTGTCAAGCCTGGGGTTTCTACAAAGGTGTTTTTTCAAGAGAAGGAAATATGGCTTCATCATGCTAGCAAGTGTCGGAGAAGGAATCATGCACCAGGGTCCCAGGGGCATTCAGGAATCCAAAATGTGCAGAGCCAGAGTCGGGGACAGAATTGCTGCAATAGGGACAACGGCATAACTCTAGCCCGGCAGCTTGATCCAACATGAGTCCTGGAGGCTCACCTGCAAACCAAGCCGAGCACCACCAGCTTGTGCAGACCCCAAAACAGAGGGAGTCAGCTCTTAGGCGCTTAGTGTGGAACAGCTTGCAAGGGATTTGGTGAATCCAGCTTAATTTCCATGTATCTTCTGATGAAATCTGTCTTGAAGTCATTATGATAGCACGGGCTTTTCCAGATGTGACAGTAAATGTCTGCAGGCACACTTTTTAACAGTCTGCAGGGTTAGGAAGACATTTTATGATCTAGGTGGACGAGGCTGTTTAATGTCTGAGCAAAAAAAAATTAATGGCAAAGAGCTGCCTAACAAGCCTTTTTCTGAGTGATTGCTAGCCAGGCTAATGTGTATTTGGTCATAAACCAGCTGGGACATTTGGGATGTATTAGCCAACTTTTGCATAACATATGCAGGAAGATACTGAGAAGATATAACTGGTATGTTATGATGTTGTACAAAACTGTTGAGTTACACGGTACAAAATTTGAGTTTCTTTAACAAGGTGACCCTTGTCACTGGTGTGGACATGGTTCACATGAAAGGCATAGATTTTTGGTGTGACATTTTCTTATGATATTTCATCTGTATTTCCCTTTTTTCCCCTATCTGCAAGATAAGGTTTTTACTTTCCTATCAGTTTGAGGATCATTCAGATACGACAGTAATGAGAGACAGACACTTACCTCCAAGAAAGTGGGTCCACTTCATTTTAGTGGCAGGAGACCAGCGACTGTTTTCTCATCGTCTGGGAAGTGCCGAGTCTGCTACTCCCATGTGAAATTACACTTTTTAATAATAGCCTTGTTTAGTAATGATGTTGCCTGTGTGAATGGCTTATGGAAAGGGCAACCAGAAGATGTGGTGGTCTTCTCTTCTGGAGTGTCCTTGTACTTGAAGGTGGACAGTGCTGCTGCTGTTGTGTTTGATGAAGGAGAGCTGGGCAACCATCTAATTTCAGATTGTATTATAAAACACAATCCGAAGTCTTTAGCAGTCCCCATGAGAAGGTCCTTGCTGCTTCTAAGCCACAGAGGAGCTGGTTTAAAGATCCCTGAAATCATTCCTGGCATCTCAGGGAATATCTTTGCTGCTAAGTAAGAGAGGTTCAGGGTGCAAGCTCACGTCTTGGAGCACCAGTTGTCCACGCTGCTTCGCCATTAGCTCACTCCCAAACCCTGCTTTTAGGCAGAGGAGAGCCGAGGTGTTTGGACACAAGCCATGCTGTGACACTTGGCCTCAGGGCCAGCAAATCGGCCCTGGACGGCTTTATTTAGTAGAGTAGGTGTTGCTGATGAGACTGCACCGCTTTTGGCTCCCTCTGCCCTGCTCAGTCCTTCAATACCATCCCGGCAAGCTTTGCACCTTCAAACACCCCCGCAAGTCTTTATGCCACATCTCAGAGCTCGTAACACCTACCCTCAGTTTCTTGCTGTAAAAACATTACTCTGGCAGGCTGCAGCACAGCCCACTTAATATTTCAGACACTTTGAACTGACCCCCCCCCATCCCTCCTCCAATAATTACTATGAACTAGGGCCATGGGGCATCACACAGGACCCAGAGGAGGCTGAAGGCCAAATGCCATGTGCTGTGGACCAGGCAGTCTGCTGGCAACCCCGAGCTGTGTGCAGCGATACAAACCAGGCTGCACGACTGGACTTCAAGGCTAGATGGGAGCACAACCCTCTTTGCGTTAGCACTACAGAGGAAACTGTTGTGGATTTAGGGGAACCATGCCCTTAGAAGGCAAGAAAGACTTTTGCCAGTGCAGACATTGGAAATAGTTTGTGAGATGTACGTTCATCTGACCGAATTCCCAGCTCACTTTTTCACGTGATGAAAATTGTGGCTCAGAGAAATCTTCCTTTGGTAAGACACGTGGCAACACTCAAAATCCAAGTCTCCATAAATCCCCCTGGTTAAGTCCCCAGCACAACAGAGTTGTTTAATAGGGTTATCAAATGCGAGATAAGCCATGGCAGCCAAATGTGAGGTCATTCACATCGACTCGGCTTAGCGTGCAGAAGTGTCCAACTTCTGATTGCCTTGCATGGAGAATACGCACTGGGATAGTTACTCCATCTCAGCCAACACGTGGCAATGCCATATGGGCTGCCATAACCGCGTTGTGTGCTTGAGCCCTGGCATCCAGCTGTTCGCAGATGACAGGCTGCATCTCCACAAAGGGGTGGCAGATGTGAACTGCTCTTTGAGAAAGAAAACCCAGCTTGTCTTTAATCCAGAGTGCATGGGTTTGACATTCCAGGCATATCTTGACATTGCTGCAGATATTACAGCAAACCTCTAGGTCCCCATGCAGCATAAGCACGGATAAGTTGTTATACATACAAAAGGACTTTGTGCCAAAATGCTTGTGGTCTAAATCAGTTCGATGATAGCCTGGATGTGGTCTACAGGAATATGAGTGATTTGTCTGTGTAGGAAGAGGGAGGTAGGTAGGTGCCTCAGGCAATGACTTGGTATAAAATCATGGACACACTTTGGGCTCTCTTTGCTCAATGAGCAACTGACTGAAAGGTCACTACTGAAAAAGCTGTCCTGGCTTTGACTTGAGGAGTTTGCATCTCTTGACACAATGGCCTTGCTATTGGCCTGGAAGAGACAGCCTGTGGAGGTGTGAAGGCCACAACTCGTCTCCCAGCCAGTCAATTTCATGAGCCTTTTCCTTCATCCCTGAGAGTACAAGGACACCACTGTCCTATTTGTGTAGGTGTTGGGAAAAGATCCCTCCAACCTTGCGTCTGGCCCACCTCAAAGGAGACAGCTCTCCCCATATTTTATTTTCAGGCATCACTGAGTGAAGTTGCTCTGGAGATCCCAGGTCAGGTAAGGCAAACAAGGCAGGCTTCCCAGCTGAGATACCAGTTCATATGCAAGGGTGGAAGTGGCATGCCTCAGTCAAACAATACGAGAGACTTGATACATCTTCAGAGACAATGTGGAAGAGAAACTGTCTCTCTTGCAGTGACCCTGGAGGAAGAAGCAGCTCCTTCAGCACCCACCTCTCTGCTGACAAGGAGATCTGACACTGTCTCCCATAACATCCTCATAGACAAGTTCAGGAAGCATGGGTGAGACAAGTGGACAGTGAGGTGGGCTGAGAACGGGCTGCATGGCAGAGCTCAGAGGGTGGTGATCAGCGGCACAGAGTCCAGTTGGAGGCCTGTGGCTAGTGGTGTCCCCAGGAGTCGGTACTGGGGCCAGTCTTGTTCAATTTAGTCATCAATGACCTGGATGAAGGGACAGAGTGCACCCTCAGCAAGTTTGCTGATGACATGAAACTGGGAGGACTGGCTGACACACCAGAAGGCTGCGCTGCCATTCAGCGAGACCTGGACAGGCTGGAGTGTTGGGCCGAGACGAGCCTCATGAGGTTCAACGCAGGCACGTGCAGGGTCCTGCACCTGGGGAGGAACAACCCCCTGCACCGGGACAGGTTGGGGGTGACCTCCTGGAAAGCAGCTCTGCGGAGAAGGACCTGGGAGTCCTGGGGGATGACAAATTCCCCATGAGCCAGCAACGTGCCCTTGGGCCAGGAAGGCCAACGGCAGCCTGGGGGGCATTAAGAAGAGTGTGGCCAGCAGGTCGCGGGAGGTTCTCCTCCCCCTCTACTCTGCCCTGGTGAGGCCCCATCTGGAGTCCTGGGTCCAGTTCTGGGCTCCCCAGTTCAAGAGAGACGAGGAGCTACTGGAGAGAGTCCAGCGGAGGGTACAGAGATGCTGAGGGGCCTGGAGCATCTCTCCTGTGGGGAAAGGCTGAGGGAGCTGGGGCTGTTCAGCCTGAGGAAGAGGAGACTGAGAGGGGACCTCACCAACGCTTATCAATATCTCCAGGGCGGGTGTCAAGAGGACGGGGCCAGACTCTTCTCAGTGGTGCCCAGCGACAGGACAAGGGGCAACGGGCACAAACAGGAACACGGGAAGTTCCGCCTGAACAGGAGGAAAATCTTCTTTGCTGTGAGGTGCCTGAGCCCTGGCACAGGCTGCCCAGGGAGGGTGTGGAGTCTCCTTCTCTGGAGAGATTCCAACCCGCCTGGACGTGGCCCTGTGCAGCCTGCGCTGGGTGACCCTGCTCTGGCAGGGGCTGGGCTGGGTGGGCTCCAGAGGTCCCTTCCAACCCCGCCATTCTGTGATTCTGTCATCACAGGGGGCAACTGTGGCTTTTATAAGATGGACATATGTCTACTTACTGACTCCAGGCAGTGAGGAGGTGGCAGGTTTTCACTGCTATCAAACCGGGCTGGATTTGAACGAGCATCCAAAACACAACCCAGCAGGCTTACAAGCCTCTGAACGCCTCCCTTCTGTACAGAACTCGGCTCTCGGAGGCCATGGGTGTTATTACTATAATAAACATTGATGTTAGCTCTCTATCTGCCAGGTATGTTGCACTTCAGAAATGCCACACGTATTCCCAGCCTTTAGAAATTTTCCTAAATCCTACCCATTCAAAACAGATCCCACAGCTGCTTCCTCTGCAAAAATCCAGCTGCATCTTCTATTGTGCCTTTACAGTGATTATCAGAAGATTTTCCTCCAGTTTAGCAGAGCTGCAGCTTATACAGTCTTGACCTCTGAAGCACAAAGAGAAAGAAGAAAATAACAGGGCACAATGTCTCCTTTAGCTATTATTCCACCAGGGCCAGCCAAGCTACTGAAAGGGAAATCCCTGCACAAATTAAGGAAATTCAGATATTTCTTTTATTCTAAGAGGCATTCCCGACAGAGCCAGGGCTTGTTTCCAAAGACATGGCTGCATTCCAGCATCAGAGAAACTTTATTATGCAAATATTGACTAGTGTTGAAGGAAACAGCAATAAAAAACTGTCAAAGGTGACAAAAGCTATTGCGCTTGGGCTGTAACATCTGAAGCCAAATTTTGGGAGCATTGTTTCACTGGTGAGATGGCTTTTGCAAGTAGAGGGTAGCAGTGGATGGTCCGTGTTTCTTCTTCTTTTTTTTTTTTTCTTTTCTTCTTACTTCGTTTTAATTGGGGAATTTTTAGTCCTGGAAACGATGACGGAAACACTAGCGAATGCACAGAATCCTGTTATTGTCCAGGACTTAGTCGCGCAACGATCCAAACAATGATCCAACACGTAGACCAAAACTAATAAAGACCTACCTGGCAGGAACATGAAGAGGAACATTATGTGTTATGGACCAGCCCCAGGAATGAGAGCGCTGGGTGGAAGAATATTGGAAAAAGATGGGAACTCCACCTCCAGTGAAGCTGATGGAAAAGTCCAAAGGAGGCCCAGGAATGATGGGGCAGGAACTCAGTAATGATATACAAGTTGTAAGGTTTGAGGCAAAAGTCAGGGGTCGCACAGATGAGGGTTTAAGTTACATATTGGCGAGGGAGAGCCAAGAAGTCTAAATATTTGCAGCTTATGTGCAGAGAGGCTGGAGAAGACATGAGGATACAGCACAACCCCGCAGGCTGTGTAGGTGTGAGTCAGGGCAACATCTTGCCCTTAAAATGACTTCATCTGCCTCCACAGCAGAACTGAATTAAATCTTCTCAAGCTGGGGAGAGGCACTTTAAAAAGTCGTCTCTACGCAGAACCTTGTCCTTACAAAAGTAATGATAAAAGAATGGCTACATCAGAGCATATATACACAGATACTGTCCTATCCAGCTGTAGTCAGACACAAACGTTTGAAAAAGTGCTTAAAAAAGCAAGTAATGACTCCTCTTTCCTTTGCAATACCCTCCTAGCTTCTGACACGGGTGAGTCTAGGGTATAGTTTTATTGTATTCAAATGCAAATATGCCAGACCCACATTTCATCCTCAGGAACTCCCGCTGAAGCTGAAGGAGAATTTGGCCCTGAGATAAGGGCTACTTTAACTGATATTCTCTTTTCTGCTACTTATCTCCTTCTCTTAGACATGCTGGCTCTTGGCACTTCCCAATGGCTCTGTAGGATATCCTCATTTATTCAAAAAAGACCTCTTCCTTTTCCCTTCAAGCTCCCCTCATCAGGTATATTATCAGCAGCATGGACAGCATGAAAAATAGAGTTTATGCTCCATCCCTGAATTGGCATATGAATCAGAAGTCAAGGACAGACATTGCTTCTAGACAAAAATTGTTGCCCACGTTCCCTCAATGCCTCATCTTCAATATCTGACCATGGTGAATAAACCGTCCTCTTGCATTGCCCGTCTCCTTCCGTTGACTATAGAGACAGTGTAGTTGGCGCCGCACCAAATGCTAATTTGTCATGACAATTAGCAAATTGGTCCAAAAGTTCACAGAGGGCATGAGCTTTCCATGACTCCCCTACTCCCTGTGTGCGCATGGGATCAAGTGCTTGCTCAACCACGTGATGTCACCTTGATCTATATATGATATTGCTCTTTGGGTTTGAGATCTGGGAGTGGTTTTGGTGCAAAATGTTAATTGGGACCTTTAGGAATGTCATAGGTCCTTCAAAAGCAGCCTGGAGTTCACGGAGTCTGGCTGAGACTCACAAAACCTGTGTCGTGGTTTAACCCGAGCTGGTAACTAAGCACCACGCAGCCACTTGCTCACTCTCCTCTGGTGGGGTGGGGGAGAGAATCAGAAGGGTAAAAGTGAGAAAACTCGTGGGTTGAGATAAAGACAGTTTAATAGGGAAAGCAAAAGCCACGCACACAAGCAAAGCAAAACAAGGAATTCATTCCCTGCTTTCCATGGGCAGGCAGGTGTGCAGCCATCCCCAGGACAGCAGGGCTCCATCACGCAGAACGGTGACTTGGGAAGACAAACGCCATCACTCAGAAGGTCATAGAATCATAGAATCACAGAAGGGTTTTGGTTGAAAGGGATCTTTCAAGGCCATCTAGTCCAACCCCCTGCCATGGACAGGGACATCCTCAACTAGAGCAGGTTGCCCAGAGCCCCGTCCAGCCTCACCTGGAATGTTTCCCGGGATGGGGCATCTCCCACCTCTCTGGGCAACCTGGGCCAGGGCCTCACCACCCTCAGCATGGAAAATTTCTTCCTTGTATCTAGTCTGAATCTCCCCTCTTAGTTTAAAACCATTCCCCCTTGTCCTGTCACAGCAGGCCCTGCTAAAAAGTTTGTCCCCATCTTCCCTATAAGCCCCTTTAGGTCCTGGAAGGCCGCAATAAGGTCTCCCCGGAGCCTTCTCTTCTCCAGGCTGAACAACCCCAACTCTCTCAACCTTTCCTCGTAAGACAGGTATTCCACGTCTCTGATCAATTTTGTGGCCCTCCTACGTCCCCCTCTTCCTTCTTCTTCCCCAGCTTTACATGCTGAGCATGACGCCATATGGTGTGGAATATCCCTTGGGTCAGTTGGGGTCAGCTGTCCCGGCTGTGTCCCCTCCCAGCTCCTTGTGCCCCCCAGCTCCTCGCTGGTGGGGTGGGGTGAGGAGCAGCAAAGGCCTTGGCTCTGCGTCAGCCCTGCTCAGCAGTAACGAAACCAGCCCTGGGTTATCAACACTGTTTCCAGCACAAACCCAAAGCACAGCCCCGTACCAGCCACTGTGAAGAAAATTAACTCTACCCCAGCCAAACCCAGCACAACGTGGCACATATATGCTGTCCCTTCCCAAAAGCCCTATTAAGGTGTAAACCAGGAGTTTACCCCTGGAAAAACCCTGGTCTGAGCCTGTGCTGCTGCTAAGTGTCCAATTTGCTCACTAAAGAAAGTGTTGCCCTGCCTGAGCTGGTGCTGGTCGCTGTGTCTCTGTGCAAGTGAGGTCTGTTACTTGCAGCACTGGTGACCTCATGGTTCAGGAAAATGGGGTGAAAAGGTCTAACACTGAGTCTCTGCAAGTGCAGTGAAACAAAATAGACACAGGTGCTTCTTTTGCAGCTTTCGGCGTTTCTCAGTGCTGCACCTTCACAGCTGGCGAGGGGAGACGGCACGGCAGCCCATCTCCCCACAACTCTCTCTCCCTTTCCCCACCTTGTTTATTGAGGTGTCGGAGGTTGATCTGGCTCTGAGGAGGACTCTGTCTAACCCGACGGGGTCTCAGCAGAAACAGAGCTGGGCAAAATACTTTACTTTACATTTGATGGGCGGGAGGCATTGAACAAAACCCACTAGATGACACCTTCTCCAAACGGTCTGCAATGAGGGGTCCCCCAAACCTGCAAGCGTACTCCCAGGAAGATGGGATTCGGAGGGGAAAAGGTAGAGGTACACGGCTTGCTTCTTCCTACGTACCAGGCACAAGGTGGTCCAGGGAGCTTTAACAGTGAGAATAACACACATACACACACACGCACAAAGATGCAGAGCGGTCTAGACTTGTTAAAGCCTTTTCCTTGCTGGCTCTGTCTGGCAGAGCCTGAGTTTTAAAATACCAATGCCTTTTCTTGTCACTCTCAGCTTTAATTTATTATTTTTTTAAATCAATAAATATCCCTCCACTCCTCCATCTGGAGGATTCCTCCTTCATCCCACCACTGCCAAGCTGATCAGAGCCACCTATGCAATGCCATTTGATCCAGAACATATTTCAATCTTGGCCCGTTCTCAGCCTCATAAATTCCTGACATGATTCGGGAGGCGTTTCTGTTGGAAATAGCTCTCCGCTCCACTGTCGTATTTATAGAGATTGCTGCTGCCTCTGATCTGAGGCCAAACATTAGGAATAATTGCAGCAGGAAGCAGGACAGAGCTCGACATATTGTTTGTCTGGATTGTTTTAATTTCAAGATTGTGGAAGTACCCCCACTTACTGATGTTAGGAGGGGGGAAAAAAAGAAAAGCAAAGCAAAGCATTGTTCAGGAATTTTCTATTTTAATTTTTTTCTTTTTATTGCTTTTGTTAGAGGCAAAGAGGGAATCATTACGCTTGCTGCTGAGGACAGGGAGGTGAATTAGATGTTGGTGACTTATTAATTCAGGAATCCTGTCCCTGCGGATTAGACCAGAGGTTCCCACTTTTTTATTTTCTGCTTGTTGAAACCAAGCCAGGAAATGCACATGGCTCTGCATACGCATATGTGCGTCTATGTGTGCATGACGGGAGGGAGGGGGTGCGGAGCTGTAGGTGGGCCCCCAGAACCATCAGCCACACAGCCGCGCCGGTCAGGGCTGAAGCTGCACACAGACAAGGTGCTAACGCTGGCAATTTGGAAGGAGCCACACATCCAGCCAGGCGATGGCTCATACTCAAGGCGTGAAGTCCTTGGCCATGAGGCTCAGAGCTGAGCAGGAAAGCTGCAGGACGCGGATGCCAGGAGCCTTCAGACACTCTGCGTTTGAACTGGGGTAGCCGTGTTTGGAAGCGAGAGACACATGCACACGCTGGGAGCCTGAGCTGAGGCCCGTTGAAGTCGACAGAAAAACGTATTTCACTTCAGCAGGCTTTGGACGGCACTGGAGGTGCAGCCGAGGGGGAGGATGGGGAAAAGGACAGAGCAGGCTCCCCCGTACAGGGGTGCCAGGCAGTCTACGAGGTGGAACCATGGGGCTCGTGGTGCTCAGAAACCCCGTCGTAAACATCTCCCACCCCTGTCTGACCATCGACAAAATTGCTAGGTTGTCTGGGACACCACTGAAGCCCAGAGTGAGCTGATAAAGTGGGACCTCACTGCAGAGAGGCACTAGGGTTGTCTTCTCCTCCCACTGCCATGCTTTCTGGGTAGCGTTACTCTGATATAACAGGGATTCAGCCTTGCCCCAATCTTACTGCTTTCAGAAGAGAGTACTTAAAGACTTGCTTAAGTACTCATTGCTTTGGTAAAACCCTTAGAGTCGTTCTTAGGTACATATTGAAACGTGTTCCTGAGTAGGGACCCTGAATTTGAGCTATTGCCTCTTGAGAAAGAAACCTGACTGCGATTTCATTGCTGGGTAATAGCTTTGGGAAAAGAGGAGATCTCTTCTGCCAAATCCCGAGCTGCGTTGGTTCAAGCCTACCCCTTTTGCTGGTTAACAAGAGCTCTCTTAATAGAGCATAGATATGGGGTAAGAGCTGCCATAAGTTCAGAGGAGAAAACCGTCCACGCTTCCAGCAAGAGCTACAATCATATTAGCTTAACACAAGGGAATAATAAAGGGCTCTACTCAGAGAAAAAAATAGCAAGAGCCAACAGCTGGGAGCTGAAGCCAAAAAAACGTTGGTTACGAGCAAGTGAGCCTTGTAAATTGAAGGGGGAGGTTGACAGCCTGGGGCGATGTATCAAGGAATGGTTAAAGGGTTGGCCAATCGCTAAGGTGCCTTTAGGAAAAGATACTTTAAACAAATCCAGGTCACTGGGCTCAGTCCAGTTTTGAGGTGAAAACGTCTGTTCTGCGCTACGCAGGAGATCAAATGAGGAGTTCGATGGTTTCTGCCACCCTTAACGTCTCTAAATAGAGAAATGCCAGGAAGCACTCGTGCACTTCTTCAGCTGATAGAGAAAATGGAGACGAAGCCACCTTACATCACTTCTCGGATCGTCAGTGACACTGTGCGTTTGCATTTTACCCCCAGCAACCTGCAAAATAGTTCAGACACAGTTTTGAAAAATATTGCAGCGGTGGAAAAGAGATGAGGAACAAACTGTGCCGTGTGTCCGGCTTGTCAGGGGCAGAAAGCAACTGCCCTGTCTGGCTGCTGACGTGAAGGGACCTTTGGTATCCTCCGTCACATCTCAGCAGCACCCAGAACTGCCATTGCCCAGATATTGAGTCCACTGCCTGAATAAAAAATGCCAGCAACTGAAGGAGGATGGAAAATAAATGTCTTTTAAGGTCCTGGAACAAAATGAGGGCAGAACCAAAACAGGCCTTGCTGTATTCAGGCTCGATTATTCTTTCTGGAGCTCCTGCATCTTCTCAGAGGTAGGACAGAGAGGCTGACCCAGTGCAGCCTTTTCTACATTATTATATGGGGGAAAACTCATAGCCATGCGGTAAGAAGTGCAGATGAAAGGGTGGAAAAAAGGATGGGTTAATTCTGTTTTTCATCTAGGGAGCTGAGGCGGCAAAAGCCATAGAGAAGGCTATAGCAAAATGTGGAACTAAGCAATTACTTTGAGTCTAACCACATCTCAGTCATTCCAGTAGCACCTTCCCATGGAGCTGACCACCTCAACCCGTAACTGTGGCTGGCAGTTACGTTACCCTGGAGTCTTCGCCACAGTTAAATCACAATAACCTCCCTCCGGGAAAAGAAATAGCCCTGAAAAAATTAACAAGCTTAGCATTGCCTTGAATCTTTTAGGCGACCCCTGACGTGCTTCAGTCTCCCTCAAAATCTGATGCTAGTAAAAAATATTCCTTTTATTAAAAAAAAAAAAAAAAGGATGATAGAAAAAGGGAGAACATAAAATAGACAGAGAGGAAGACTGGGATGGATGCCAGAAGATCTGATGCTAATTAGATCCAAATAATGTCCAAGTCCAACATCGCCTTCCCTGGGGACGGTACCCAGGACGCAGCGCCAGGAGGATGTCAGTGCCGAGACTCCAGCGCTTGCCTGCACCACAGGGAAAAGGCGATCTGCAAATATTTAGTCTGCCAGAAAGACTATTCCAATGAGTGGATGTCAGATCAAGGCCTGAATGATTCCGAAACATGTAAGGGTTTGGACAGGGCTTACCCAAGTCGCACAAGGTTTGTCGCTTAGTTAAAACTATTAGTATCTGACAAGCATGTGCATCTCCAGGCACTTACTTAAACCAGAAACAGCTTAATTAATGCTAACAGTCGCGGGATGGATCCCATTTAGCGTGAAATCCCACGTTCCCAGAAAGCTGAGCCTGGGCTGATTTCATTGCTTCTCATCCCCTGGAAATTTGCTTATTCGTAAATAAAAACCACTACCATTATCTGAGATGAGGGAAAGAGCCTTTGTCGCAGAAGACAGGGTGTCATCGCCCAGCTGTGTTACTGCTAGCTTCGGTCTGACCGTTGGTCCTAATATGGTTGTGGTTAATGCTTACACCAACAGTTGCAGACAAGCGAGGACTTTTTTGGACATGAAGGGAGAGGGACCGCAGAGCCCCACATGAACGTTCAAGTGAAGAGAGTCGTGTCAGCAGATGCAGCAGCGCTGGCATCGCGCTGGTGGTGGGAAGGGTGCAGTTCTCACCCACCTTCATTTTTCCACACTGCAGCTATTTTTTTCCTTCAAATAAGGGCAGGAAAATCTTGCAGGTCGAGACAACAAACAACGAAGAGACCAAGAGCCACTGACAGGGTGGAATTTAAGGCTCAGCCCTAAGTGCAGACGCTGGTTTAAACCTTGTCCCAGCTCCAAAAACAGTCAAGATGTCCTCAGCATGGTGATGCCTGGCCATCCCCTCCCAGAAAGGCACCAACACCTCAATAGCAAGCCCAGGTTTCTCTCCCAAAAGGGCCAGACTCTGTCTCTGATTTGGGTAGTGACTGAGAGCGCAGAAGATGCATTTTCTGCTCCCCCTGAGCCCTCCTGTGCAACCGAGTTGGTCAGGAGAGTCCACATGCACCTCTCCCAACTCTTGCCGTCTCTGAGCTCAATGTCTGGCCAACACTGACCATCCAGGCTACATGTGAACAGGTAAGGAAAGCAGGCCAGGTTTGGTCTCAGATTGTGACTCACATCCACACAGTTTAAATCCTGTTTTTTCTGCCCCAAAACTGTGCATGGTGAATAGTCTCTGGCCAGCGCTCAGGCAATGTTGCCAAAACCATCCTAGGAGTGTGCTGACACTGAGCCAGCTTCTGCAGGTGAGCCCATGCACTGGGGCTGTTGACTGTGTAGATCCCAAAAGCTTCTACAGACAGAGAGAGGCAGGCACTCTCCATCCCAGTAGGATGGGACCTGTCTCATCTGTTTGCAGAAGATGAGGGCTGGTGGGATGAACCAAGCTTTGGATGTGCCCCAGGCTGTTACAGGGTCCTACTCTGGATCCTTCAGGTGGCTAACCTTAGGTGAGATGAACCCCTGCCACCCTTACCTGGAGCCTTAGGGCCTTCATCTGGAGGGATAAGGGGTAACAAGACATGAGGGAGAGCAACTTTGCCAGTCCTCTCAGAGGTGCAAATTTTGCGCTGTAAAAGCAGCGGGCACTGGAGCCGTGTTCCTGAGAACTTTTGTGATCCCACCTCTGCAGATATTGAATGCTTTGTGACATCAGCCCTTACTTTTACTTTTATTGTCCCAGCAGGGGAACTGAGATGAGGTGCTTTGGCCAAGGTCACCCTTGAAGTGAGTGGCAGAGTGGGATGCTGAGCCTGGGTCTTTGAAATACCAGGCTGGTCCTCACACCATCCTAGATACAGAAGGAGAGCACTGGGGAGATGGAAGCAACACTCCTGTTAGTGAGGCTCTGTCCAGACTACGGACAAGCTCCAGGACCAGACCTGGCTGTATGTATCTCCAAGGTATAGCTCCATAGGCAGCAATGCAGCTTCCCTGCTTTATATCAGCTGGGATTATGGTTCAATGACAGACCTCTGGAGGTGGCCACAGCCAACTGCTCCCATCTAAGAGCTCCCTAGAGGTATCGCCTTAAACATCAACAGGGGCAAAAATGAACCACAAAGGAGTAACTTCATTTCTCCCTGTGTCTGTGTGGTGCGTAAGTCAAAGTTAGGTGTATGTGCATGTCTCACGTACTCATGGGTCCTCCTAGAGTGACCCCCTGGCTTTGGAAAGCATCTGCTAAAGCCCACCCGTTTTCAGAAAAACAGAACTCAATGGATCCTTTGTGCCAGATGGTGTTTCAAAATATTGCCCAAAGTGAGTGTTGAAATATTACACATGGTTGTCATTTGAGATGATTTGAGGATTCTTAGACACGTAGGGCTGGCAGGGACAGTCCCTTCTACCTGCCAACCATGAGGAAGGCCCAAAAACATCACAAGAAACCTTGCGATACCGAGTCCAGCTAGACAAAACCAAGAAGGGACAGAGAACAACCGAGGGACTCTTACCCGAAATCAGTGAATGAGCAGCAGGTAGGAAACATGGTTTCAGTCCTTGTTCCACTAAAGTGAAACCAGGTTTTGCAGCTATATCTGCTGTATGACCAGGGCTTCATCAGTGCCTGCTGCCCTGGGGCGTATCTTGCCTGTGTGAAGCAAGAAGGTCATTTTTAGAAGACTAGTTTTAGGTGCAGGGTTGCTTGATTATGTGGATTTAGTTGAATGAGGCGGATAGTGCCAAACTGGAGAAACAACACCGCTGCTGATGGAGGTGCATCAAGTTTCAGAGGTCAAAACTTCCACTTTGCACCTAGTGAAAAACAAAGTATCTCAAATGAGCGTGCAAAATCATAAGTCGCGGTTTTGCAGCCCTGTGCCTCTTCGCTCTCCTGGTAGAGGATACACAGCCCTGCAGAGGAGGACTTTCTGAGCGCAGTGGTTATTAATGGAGCTCATCCCGGCTGTGCAATCCTCACACCGAGAAACAGCAGGAGTTTCTTCAGGCCTCCTCACCATGCAGAGATTTGGTGTTTGTGAAAATGAGACATCCCGAAGGGAAACTTTCATCTGAATTTCTCAACAGGTGAGCCCCAAATGTGTTTTACGTTCCATTGCTACTAAACACGCACAGCCAGGCCTGATGGATTTGATACCCTTTCTGGTCCATCAGTCTGACAGATTGGAAGGGAAAGGGGTTTTTTTTCAATGCCATGCGAGCTTCCAGCCCCTTGCAGGTGATCACTTTCCTGGTGCACCCCATCCTCCAACTGAATAAGGAAATAACGTTTAGATATAGACTGTGATTGACAGCCAGGCAGACAGATGCATTTTCTAGTAAGAAAAGCCAGACAGATAGTTGGACTATTTTTCTACACCAACCTCCAAAAACCTGCGCTTGGTGGAAGGAAACCGAAGGAAGGAATCTGTCGAATCTCCTCAATCTTAAAACACTAGCAAGAAATTACTCCCAGCCGATACATTTTTCCCCTGCTTTTGTGCCGTAACCCTCTTCACTTACCCTCCAGCAAATCTGCCACACCAGATGCCAGAGTTCAAGCGTAAACAGGGAGTTTCAATACTCAGACCTGATCCCTTCCTTTCCCATTGCAGTCCTCCCCTATTGACCATTTCCCACAATTAGGGGTCCCTCCATTCCCCAAACTGCTTTAAGTATAAGCATGCTATCATGTTACCTTCCCCTGGGCGGATGCTACCTTTGGTAAAGTCCCCTTTTCCATGTGTTTTGGGTTGTTTTTTTTTTTCTTTTTTTGAAGAGGAAAATTGAAAACACAAATAGGTAATAGTAATAAATCTCTCTCCGTATTTCACATTCCACCATGCTCCCTTTAATATCTCTGTTTATGTTATGCGTTGTTTACCGCAGTTTCGCAGCAACACCTTTTGGAGGAAGATCAGCCAAATATTTATTGGTTTTGAAGAATTACAAGGCTAAGTGTTGAGTTCAGAGAGGTTTCTCAGTCTCATCTTAGCCTATAGCTTAGCTACAGAATGTATAGGTAATGTAGGGCCCACAGAGTAAGAAAAGACAGGGGTGAAGTCTAACAGTGGGCTGGACCAGAGATCTCACCCCTTGATGCAAAGGCCTTGACTATTTTCAAACTCTCATGTACGCCTTGCAGTGAACTGGGGCTGACCTTTGTTTTTAGAACAGGAAACTCTCCAGAATGTATTTCTTCTGGGGGTATGTGATATTTTGCATATATTTCTGTATCTACTGCTAGTTCATGGCCCGTGTTCCTTCTGTGTCCCTCCGGTCAAGTCTCAGTGGATCTGTAATCTCTTACATCTGCATCTGTAGCTCGTATGTGCAACGGGCAAATATACTTGTGGCTTCAAAGAACTGCTTTCTCTTATACGCCCTTTACTTCTCAGTACATGGAGCTCTCTTACACATTCATGTTTTGTTCCAAGAAAGTAGTCTGGTTGTGGAAAAGACCCCAAAAAAGGTGTTCTACAATGTCTCCAGCTTGTGAGAAAGGTACGCTCTGGTCTTTGGCTGTCTTCCTTCTCATCTTGTATTTTCTTCCACTCCTCTTGGTTCCTTCATGCTGTGCAAGTATTTGGACTTTGGTGCTTGAATCGGAGCGTCATGCTGGTCTTCAATGAGAGTATTTCTCCCCTAGAGAATGACTCGCCAGGCATTGTCTTTGCTTCCTTCAGTGCAATCTTAGCAAATAAAACTGCTGGTTCAGCTTTGCTGTTTGGTCGCGGTCAGAGGGCGACACACTGGGACAGGATTTCTCTTCCCGGGTAAATCATGCAAAGTTACTGCGAGTCAAACAAGGTGCCTGCTGAAATGCTTCTTTGCTTTATTGCATTTCATCTGACAGTTCATCTACCTCCCCTCGGTCTGAACACTTGTCTGCAACGATGAGGTAGTTTGTGTGGTTTGCGATGAAAAGGTCCTTTCCTAGTTTGTTCCAAAATCCACTGGGGATGCTGTATATTTTCGTTGTCTCTGTTTGTTGCTTGGCCAGCATTTCCTTGCCTGTATAACATCTGCTCACCAGACCTCAGATATCCTTGATCACATTTGGCCAGTATGAAGCACCTCTAGCTTTCTGGTGTGTTCTTGAGAGTGCATCTGTTCCCAAAAATCTGGGTGTTGTGATTCAGCTGCATTTCTGTCTGAGCCATCTATCCCGTGCGACTAGCTGATCTCTGTATTTCCAGCACTATAGTAGCCTCTCTCTGTCTTCTTTTCCATGGCGCTTTGTTGCTATATCTGGTGAACTTTATGTCTGTTCTGCACTGTCACATAGGTGGGAGTTCACTTTTCCTACGTTCACAGCTCTTGGTAGAGCTCTTGTGGGAGCACGAGGGTTGACAATTTAGAGGTTTGGACAACTGGGGATGGCTGTGAAGAATTGCTCTCCTCTTTATCCAAGAATTCATGAGCTTTGCCTCCTGCCTCCTTCACTCCCCAGCCCCGTTATCTTCCTGCCTTTGGCTTCTACCCTATCATTCCACTTAAGACCTTCACCTCCTCCAGCCACACGGTGCCCACCTCCATCTCCTCTGCTCTACCTCCACTCCTCCTCTAGCCTCTTAATGTGCAGATATATAGATCTGTAGACTTTAGACCTTGTTTTACCCAACCTCAGATAGCCAACTGAGCTCAGGAGCGCCCTTGACTAGTTGCAACCAATGGAGGACAATTTCAGAGGGCATTTCAGCCCACTTCTTCTGGAAGCGCCTCTTTCTTTCCACCGACCATGAAGGGGAGTCTCCAGGGATGCACTCCTATGTGGTTTTTGCTTCAGTGCTCAGCAGCACCCAGGACAAATGCAGTCCATATGCTGCGGTGTGTGCCAGATCTCCTGGCCTTTGGTACAGCGCTCAGGGTAGCTTCTTTCGGTGTCTCTGGGGCACGGTCCTCAGCTTCTTCACCTGCTATTCGTATTTCAGGACCCCCCTTCTTTCCAAATTTTACATGCTGGGGAGCAATAATAAAATCTGCACAGGCCAGAGAAAAACCTGACGGTTGGTAAAAGTCTACTGAGCCTTTCCATTCAGACTCCCACATCTTTCATTCCTATTACTAATTTTGTGTAATTTGGCAATGGTCTGATCTATTGTTCCTCCAGATTGTTGACCTTTGTCACAAATCTTTCATACATGACATTTTCTGTGGGCTGACAGTGATTTTGGAGTACAATTAACATTTATCTGGGTCCTCTGGCGAGTTGTGGATGCATTCAGATGAGGGGTGAGCACGTAACAGCCATTGCCTACTACAGCTAGTAGTGCAGCAGCTTGTATTTAGCTTTATTTTTTAACCATTGCAATGCCAGGGCAAAAAGCATCAAGCTGCTGCGCAGGGTTTGGTGGAGGTCAGGGCTGTAATTTAGTGCCAGGGATGTGATTTCTCTCTGACTTTTGTTCCCTTTTCCAGCAGTCTCCACTGTGGATTTCCTAGATTTGCTCTTAGGACCATGGTCATAATCTAAGTAGAAAAACAGCAACCCCAAACACTGATGCAGTCCTATTTTATTCCTTGTGCCTCAAACACAGACCTACCTCATGAAACACTTCCCCCAAGCAGAGCTGCCTGCACACCCAGACGTTGTCTGAGCATCAGTGTGCTGCAATGGCCCCATGGGGAAAAACACACACCGTAACCCTCCAGAAGTGAATTTTCCTTGTCTGGCCTTCCTGCATCCTGGCATCACTTCTCCCCTACGCACGGCAGGGATTGCAGCGGCTCCTGAGCACTGGGAGTGTGTTGGAGTGATCAGAAACACCCCACAAGAGATCTCCCAGGGAAGAGACCTGGGCTCTGGTTGGAAAGCCAGTCTATAGATGGGCTTGTAGCTCTTTGGAGGTGACGAGGGAATGCAATTGCACCTCTCTGTCTAGCCCTCTACCAAAAAGGAGAGGCCATGAGATTGAGTGGGTCACTGAACTGGACTCCAGAGACCTCAGCTTATTGCTTGATCTAAGGCAGAAACAAGAGATGAGAGCAAGGAAATCTCTTCCTCCTTTTTTCTGCCCCCCTCCCGCTGGTAGTGTGTCTTTTCCATTCCGAGATTCTCTCTCGCTATGTGTATGCGCAGTGCAGGAGGGGCCCATGCTTTCCACTCCCCAAAAATAAGAGGAACCATTATGCGATGCCTGGGGCTGTGTTTGCGTGCCTCATCACCTTCAAAGGTCTGATCGACAGCTTGCATCGGGGTTGAATCCCTTTCTCCTTCTTTGCAATACTTCTCTTTAAGGGATCATGCTTTATTGCTTTTTTTCCAAGTGTTTCATTACAAACTCTATTAATGAACCACTAGGGGTAGCCAAATGTGTTTGGTTGCTTGCAGGACCTTGAGAGAGGATTCCCGAGCAAATTCACTGCAAACAGCCTCAGCTTGCTTGCAAACGAGGCAGCCTAACTAATCCTCCTTCCCGCCCCAACAGATGAGCTGTCACGACGGAGACCTCCCTGAACTGGGGACCTTGGGGACACCTGGAAGGACATCAAATGCTCCAGAGCTGAGAACTTGGTGCAGCAACCTGACCCCATCCAGACCCAGCACACATCCAGCAAGATAAACAAATGATGCTTGCCACATGGCTGTCACACATCTCGGCACTAAAGCCACCAGTCTCCCGTTGGGGCTATAAAACACTAACTGGAGAACACTGGGAATGAGAAACCTCTCCCCTAGGTTTAAGTGAAAATGCTGGGGGAACGAACTGCGGAAACTCCTGATGTGGCCATCTCTCATGACAGCTTTCCCTCTTGTGAGATAGTAACTTAGGAGGAAGAGACAACATTTTGTAGAGCGCTGTGTCTTCCATCTTCACCCCGCTTCAGGCTCTCCTCCCTGTGCTGTTTACGTACAGTCGTTAACTGCTGTTAACGACTGTGCAATAAGGAAACAGCACTGCCGTGACATTGATGGGGAAACTACATAAACTGAATGATTTCCCAAGGCCACAAAGGCAGCCTGTACTTTGGGCAAGAGATGGACCAAAGTCCTCCTGCAGCCCACTTCAGTGCCTTGGTGGGCTTTTTCTTCCTGCATTTCACTGCACAGATGAAACCCGAGAGAGTTAAATGAAGTAAACGTGACCCTGTTCTGCTGGAAAACCAGACCGAAGGCAAGTGGCTGTGATGGTTTGGGTCTCAGTGGACTTGCATCTGCTTGCTGCTAGGCTGGAGGTGGCCTACAAGATATCTTCACCATGCCTCAGCTGGGGTTGTAGGTTTTGCACAGAGGATGTGCTGAGCTACTTCAGCATGAACTGCCTTAGGTAGCATAAACTACCTGAAAGGAGGTTGTAGAGAGATGGGGGTCGGTCTCTTCTCCCTAGTAATGGGCGATAAGACAAGAGGAAACGGCCTCAAGCTGCGCCAGGGGAGGCTTAGATTGGATATTAGGAAACATTTCTTCCCTGGAAGGGTTGTCAGGCCCTGGCACAGACTGCCCAGGGCAGTGGTGGAGTCCCCATCCCTGGAGGGATTGAAAAGACGTTTAGATGTGGCGCTGGGGGATACGATTTAGTGGGGGACTTGGTAGTGATAGGTTAATGGTTGGACTAGATGATCTTGGAGTTCTCTTCCAACCAGAACGGTTCTATGATTCTATGATTCTATGAGTTTGACTAATGCAATCTGGAATTGGAAGCTTTTCTGTGATGACATGGGTAAAACACAATCTCCTGCTAGAAACTGAGAGCTAAACACTGCCCCAAATACAGCTCTGCCACTTCCCTGCTGTTTCAATCAGGCCTGCAGGAACCCACACTGTAGCTTGGCAGGATGAGAAATGAGTCTGCATATTTTCTTGGGATCTGAAAAGTTATGAGTGAACAAGTCCTCAGCACAAGAAGGACATGGACCTGCTGGAGCGGGGCCAGAGGAGGCCACAAAAATGATCTGAGGGCTGGAGCAGCTCTGCTCTGGGGACAGGCTGAGAGAGTTGGGGTTGTTCAGCCTGGAGAAGAGAAGGCTCCGGGGAGACCTTATTGCAGCCTTCCAGTACCTAAAGGGGCTTATAGGAAAGATGGGGACAGACTTTTGAGCAGGGCCTGCTGTGACAGGACAAGGGGTGATGGTTTTAAACTAAAAGAGGGGAGATTCAGACTAGACCTAAGGCAGAAGTTTTTCATGCTGAGGGTGGTGAGGCCCTGGCCCAGGTTGCCCAGAGAGGTGGGAGATGCCCCATCCCTGGAAACATTCCAGGTGAGGCTGGACGGGGCTCTGGGCAACCTGATCTAGTTGAGGATGTTCCTGCCCATGGCAGGGGGTTGGACTAGATGGCCTTGAAAGGTCCCTTCCAACGCAAACCCTTCTGTTATTCTATGATTCTAAGTCCAGCACCAAACAATATTCATCCTTGAAGGAAGTATCTACCAAAACTATGCTCCCGCTATGAGAACCAGCTTCCAAAACAGCAATTTGATGGTTTGATAATGCTGCGTCTGGTTACGTAAGTTATTTTGCAACTTGAACGCCAGGGCTTTCCCAGATACAATCAAACTTTGAAAAGTAATATTTAAAATAATTGGTAGAAGACCCAAGGGAGCAAATTGGCATAGCTTCCCCTCAGAAGCCATCCCAAGTCTAGTAGAGTTCTTGGTGCATGTTACTGAAAAGGCGGAGGGATATTATTGATAATGAGAGAGTAGAATTTAATTAAACTTTGATGAAGTTCATCACTAGAGACTCTTATGGAAATGACACAGTCATGATAGGAGAGTGAGAGGTCTGTTAAGGAACGGGCCCATGTAAGAGACAGAAGACTAGAATTAGGAAAGGAAGATCAATTTTCAACCTGCTGGTGACGTTCCTTGGGGCTGATACTGAGTGATAAATGATCTGGAAAAGAATGAAGTGGCAAGCAATAAATGGTACATGATTGCCAAATACTTCTGGGACTCCTCTAGAGGAGAATGGAAAGAACTCTACAAGAAGCTTCCAGAGGTCTTTCTAGGGTCAGTGTAGTCATACTACCTGGATATAGCCTAAAATTGGTAAAGAAATTTGCTTTCTTTAAAACCACGTTTGCCCATTTCCAGATTCTGTGAGTGCCTGAAGAACTGTCTGTCCTACCCACTTAAAAACATGACTTTGACACTGAAATCATGAGATTCTGCAATATAATACATTTGATAAACTTTTCATTTAACGTCTTGGTTTTGAGCCATTATGGTTGGTCTTCTGAAGTTTTTTCTTAGCCATCATGAGGACAATAAGCTTTGGAAAAATATGACGATGCTATCAGAATTACGTCTCTGGGAAAGAGGCGACAATTTCTGTGGGAGTCATTGCTGAACTTGGCCATCGTTGTTTCACTGGGTTACTTTAGAGGCACAGCACACGGTGCGTTGAACAGCTTAGTGCGAGACCATGCACAGAACACATACTTTACACTTGGAGGTGTGCATTTCCTCCAGAAACACATGCTGCTGATCAGCCCAGCAAGGGAACAACCCCCCTTGATTTAGCTGACCGACGGTAACAAGAGCAGTACAACTTGCCTTTCTGAATCCTCGTCATTTACCTCTTGACACGACACCTTTCTCTGTTCTCAGCCCCTGGATACGCGAGACGTGGTTTGCATCCAGGTCTGAATCCAAACCCCTCCAAGGTGTGTGAGAGTTCAGATTTCAGCCTGCGCCTATCTTGAGCATGAACTCTTTTTAATAAAGCAGAAATCTCCAGATGCACCCAAACAGCTGAAAACCATCAGCAAGGATAGTGCCATTTCAGCTCTTTCGGAGGAACCTCTACGCTCCCCCTTACTTTCCACCTCCCTGGTCTCCATCTTGCCATCTGTTATCCCGCGTAACTAGATCATTGCTTTGTATCTTACTCATGCCCTTCACCTGACACAGCCCATTCCCCCTTTCCAATAAAGGTAGAAACACAGAGGATGTGCTGTGTGCACTAATTCTGTTTCCAACCCATCCCATGCTGGGGGCCCCATGCAAACCACACTATCAATCTGGCGGTCTCTGATGATGGAGCCCACATGGGAACCTTAGATAACAGATTACAGTGGAGGACATGTATTTTTAGATGTGTTTAAGATGTCTGGGTGTTTCTTAAGAAGCAAAAGAGGGAGGGAAAAAAAAGGCAATTTAAGGGAAGAGAAATGTACCTCAAATCAGTGAGAACTTTTTGGAAAGGGGACGAGGAAAGCCCTCTGTCATGCCATACTTCCTCACCCATCCCAACACAGGAGGTGAATGGTGAAAATACCCTTAAAGCAGAACTCCCATAGCTGAGGGCAAGGAGGCAAACAGGTAATGTGGTAAACATTGCACATGGTTTAAATTAGCATTGGTAATAAAACCATTCATCACCAGCCTCCATGCTGAAGATTGAGATAGCTATTGCTCCCGAGGATTGAGCGACTGAAAGAATGAATCATTTGCTGCTCTCTTGCTCTCTTATTTTCTCCCTGGCTCAAGGTCTTGCTGCAGAATGACAGGTCAGCTGCTCTGAGCTCAGTATCCAAAAATTATAGCCTAGGATTCAAAGGTAATCGTCATCACTGGTGTGTCTTTCTGCTCACTGAGACAGGGCCTCCTCTGACATGAGGACTGAATTATCTCTCTGCCTCGAAGACTAATCACTCAGCATCAGAGCTGAGAGAGGGATGGAGATGTCCTATGTGTGACCCCCCTGAAGGGCTGGTGGTGATGGCAAGACCCAGCCAGACCCCAGAAGGTTGGTACATTGTTGAGGTTTCTTCAGTTGACCCTATTAAAATTCGGCTTTTTATGGTGTCTTTGTGTATCACATGCAACATCAGGGTTGCAGTGTCTAGGAAGCCATGGGAGCTTCCCTCCTGCTTCCCTCTAGAGATGGACACAACCATCTTCTGCACAGCCCTTCATGGTCTCCCAGAAGCTCAGAAAACAGGGCAGAGTCCGTGCTGTTCTCTGCTTTAAATTGCAACTCAACAACCAGCCATTTAAACCAGCACCCTCAGAAGCGGGTGGGAAGAGTCTTCCACATTGACCCCCAAACCAAGAGATTTTGGCATCCCTCCCCGGCGGTGCCCAGCTCCTCACCTCCCCGACATTCCTTCCATCGCTTCTCTTCCAAGCCAGTCTCCCCATCCATAAATCTGCAGATTCACTTCTTTCCAGCTTGGCGAACCCGTGCCCCTCTCCACGTAGGTCTGCCCAAAGCGAAATCCCTCTGGTCCAACATGCAGTGCACGCGTGTCTCTCCCCAGTCGTCAGCCCATCGTTGAGTAGAGATGGTTGTTGTAAATTAGGTGTGTGTGCTCCGTCAAGGCTGGGGAGGGAATAAGATACTTCTGCTACTTGGCCTGGCTGGTTGTAGAAACCATTGCAGGTTCCTCGCTTCATGCCGTGTTTTCCTTCGGTGTGATCCAGTTGTTTGAATAATAACAATAGCAGGTTGCTCTCCCAGACACATTCCTTCTGCAGCCAGCACTGCTCTTTGGGGCCCCCTTACCTCCCTGTCCACAGAAGGGGGACACATCCTGAGCCACATTGCAGAAAGAAAGGTGAAAAATGTGGTATTTGGTTGTACCGTGTGAGGGTTTGGGTGCTGTTCAGCAGCAATATTGGGTAAAATGGGCTAAAAAGAGGTTCAGTTCTATAGGTATCAGTGACTTTAAGCCATTTTTACACACGCTGAGTTTTGTATTGCAGGATATTTTATTGCAGATGAGGACACCATACAGCAGAACTACTTTTCACACAACTTTTTTTCTTTCAAATAGCTTCATTTAGTTCTTTCTTTGCATCAGTTTTACACCACTGCATCTTTGCCGGACCTGAATATGGTTTAAGCCAGCAATGATCACAAACCCTCAGCTTCTCGGAGAGTCACAGCCCTTTTGAGGTCAAGGTTGTGCCAGTTGCCCCCAGCTGAGACCTTGGCCTAAGGTCATCACAGAGGTGTGACCCTGGGATGAGTGAGGTTGGAAAAAGCTCGTTGCCTTCCAGGGCGTTCCTCGGATGCACAGCTCAGGTAGAGTAGCAGCGGGCTCAGACCCACAGCAGTGGGCTCAGACCCACAGCAACACCTGGATTTCTGCAGGACTATAGTCACTTTGGATCTGGATGGGGATGCACGTAGATAGCCAACACCGGGAGCACCGCGTTGGGAATTGCAAGCTCACCCTTGCAATGGTGTATTAATAGAATCACGCTCTGCTTTTAACTGGATGCAGGAGCATGTGGATCACATCACGTTGCTGAAGAAAGAAAAGGACAGGAGGAGAGCAGAGCCTGCCGTGGTGTCCTCCATTAGCACCAAACTGCTCTATGCGTACCTGCCTGGAGATCTCTTCTGCACTTATCTCTTCAGCACTGGAGCAGACAGGGAGATTAAAAATAAGACGATGGCCATAAAGACACTCAGAGGTAGAGCATGGTGGCCAGTCTCTGCCCAGATCATTAGCTCTGCCATAAAACCCCCTCGCTGCTCTGCCGGAGTCAGCGGGTCCCAGATTTACAGATGTCAATGCACAGGTCCTGTTTCAGCGCTTAATTTACTATTGAAATGAGTGAGAAATCAGGTGCCAAAACAAGAAGCTAGACACAGAAATGCCTCTGTGGATTTGGTCATGCAAGTCTGGCCAATAAATATCTGAAATGTCCCATCCCCTGTTGAGAGCCTGCTCACACTTCAGCTCTCCGAGCCCCCGGTAACACTATTGTCTGCAACAGCAGGGTCTGGGTATCAGGGCAAGGAGCACGATCCATAAATCCGCTGCTTAACGAGATACAGAGAGATTATCTGGCCCCTCTTTATGATTTGTGGATTTGTTACTATTTAACGTACATTTTCAATCCCGTTGCAAAGTCCACATGGCACAGCAAGGTTTGCAGTAAATTTTATCTAGCGAGTGAAAAGCAAGTGGGGGGGCATAGCTCATTTTCCATCCACAGCTGAGGGGCTTTTGCTGCTTTGCTTTTTGCTCTTGCTGCCTGCTCTGAAGTCAGGACGGTGAACTGAAGCTCCATCAGGCTTGTTTGGATGCCAAAAAGTTGCAACAGGGTTACAACAGGGAGTGTTTTTGCCTTGAATAAGTACGACTGAAGCGACGACCTCAGCTCCCAGGGAGGACTGCTACTGTATTAGCAGTGTTGTCTTTTGGAGCAGATACAAAGCTGAGGTCTTGTTCTTTGAGGCTGTACAGAGGCTGTGCCCCTTTTCTTTGTTGACTTTCAGTGCCCCGAATGTCCTGGCGAAACTCCAGCCCCGGTAGGTACAGGGGACATGAACAGGTAGTCTAACGTGGCTGTGCCAAGTGAAGATGCTCCCACTCTCAGCCTTTCCTTTCCATCTTTCCTTCTCACTGTACATATTCCTAATCCATGCCAGTGCAATGCCAAACCTCTTTTATCCTGCCCTAAGTGCACAGGGATGCTCTTGCCCAGGAAGCATCTCTGCTTCGTGAAGGATCATTCACCGGAGCCATTTGACTCCTGCAGCTGTAGTTTTGCAACAGCTTTGGTCCAAAATCGCTCCACTAATTAATCCAGGATTAATCCTGGATTTATCCTGATGTCCTCGCTGAGGCTACACCAAAAGTAAAGAGCCCAGGGGCACTTCAGAGAGCAGGGGTGCAGGGTCGGGCTCAAGACTTGCTCTGTAATACTGAAGTGTGACCCCTGCGCATCCCCATCTCTCTCCCGCATCTTCTCATGTCCATGGACAGGGTGCATGGACCAGGCAGGAGCCCAGGCAGGTAGAGGATCAAGAGCCCGGCTCACCTCTCTAACGTGGTCTGTTCAGCAGGATCCCAAGAAACGTGTCGCTTTCCCTCTCGTTACCCAGCTTCCCAAACACCTTCGAAACACAGGTCTTGAAAAACCAAGGTTTCAAGATTAGATTTTCCTTAAGCCACTTGGGTTCCCCCGTCGCCCTCCAGCTGCATTCCTGAGATTTAATTATTCTCCTCTCTCCCTCCTTTTGTATGTGTGTGTTTTGCCAGAGGGCAAGGCAATGGTAGCTTATCACCGGATGACGTTACCTTTCAACTTTCTCTGCTCAGGCCTTAGAAAAGAGCTCCCCTCCCATGGCCAGCTGTGACCTCTCTTGTCCCGTATGAGATATTGCTGCCAATCCGCCATGAGGACACAAACACGCCAGATGTTGTTGCGATCGAGAGACATTCTGCTCCAAAGCCCCTTTTTATTGCTATTATGATTATGTTAGAAACCACCGAAATTTATGGGTTGGAGTCTGACAGGTCAGCCTGCTCCCCAACTTTAGCCTCCTCTTCTCTGATGCTTTTTTGTTGTTGTTGTTAAAGAATCAGGGCTACATTTGCAGAAGGAGGAGGAAACAAAAGAACTAATGAGCAAACCATTTGCCAGGTTGTAGGGTGACAAGTCTGAAAGTGTTTCCCTTAGAGTCAACAGCAAAAGTCCCACAAACTCCAATGGAGAATCATAGAATCACAGAATCGTTCTGGTTGGAAGAGACCTCCAAGATCATCGGGTCCAACCATTAACGTATCACTACCAAGTCCACCACTAAATCATGTCCCTTAGCGCCACATCTAAACGTCTTTTCAATCCCTCCAGGGATGGGGACTCCACCGCCTCCCTGGGCAGCCTGTTCCAATGCCTGACAGCCCTTTCGGGGAAGAAATTTTTATGAATATCCAAGAAGACTAGAAGACTATCTCTGAAGAGATTCCTGCAAAAAAACAACGCCAATGGACCTCTTATATTATATTTACTCTCCTGAATTTATATAGTGTCCTCTTAAGTCTGTGTCCCAGCTCCCTGCTTTACAGGGATGCCCATTTGTGTTCTAGCTCCACTTTTGATGCACCCCAGTCACCAACTTGCCAGACCTGGAGGCGCGTTTCTTCACAGCCTCACCACCACCTCCGTGCCCTTCTTCTCCCCACCTCCTCAATGAGTTTGCAACCCATGCATTATCCCCTGGGCCTCCTAGGAAGGAGTCCTCACTTTTGGATGAGAAGGTAAGGTTTCCATCAGTGTGTCAATATTACTGTTCCCTTAATGAGTCAGAGTTTCGGTATTGCCATGTGTGGCCTTTGCTGTACCATAAACTAGTATTGTACAAGTTCAGATTACTTGGGGTAATAAAGGTTTTCTCTTTCTGCTTTTTATTGCTCTGATCAGCATCCCATCAGAAGCCTCAGGGACCCAGGGAAAAATGGGAAGGGAGAGCAGAAGAGCAGCACTAATAGATCCTTGAGGATCAGTTAGCAAACCTCTGGTTTACATGTGGAAAGTCCCGGAGGACACTCTCCCACTGCACGCTGGCATTTCAAAAAAGAAGAAAAAAGGACCCAAAGCTCCATGGAGTTCAGAGTGGTTGGAAAGACACTTCAGGTAACGTCAGAGACAGGGGCAGAACACGGGATCTCCAAAAGTCCTCTGTCTCTCCGGGAAAAATACTCATAATGAGCCACTCCGGACCAAGGTTTGCATTTCATTGGTGATGAATCCCAGCCCAGTGGCCAAGTCTCCTGCCCCACCATCACCGCTCTGACTTCCATAGCCTGGCTCTTTCTTGCAGTCATTTAGGCAAGCCAGGTATTCCAGCAAAAACTGCTCATCAGAAATGCAACATGAAGTGGAAGTGACCCCTGACACTAGCTTAAAATTAGACTCGATGAGCCTACAACCAGGAAACTGTTCCCCCAGCCCCCTTTAAAATGTAACAAATGAAAAACATTTGGTTGCTATTACCGGTGATTATGATAAGCTATGTTAAAATATGAAGTGGGGGAATTTATCTTTATTTCCTGGGATAGCATTGATGAAAAATATGCTGCTCCATCTTGATTTTCAATCACTCGAATGAACTCTGTCATGCATTTATCTTTATTTGGCTTGATGCGTGTAACTGATCTGGGGAGGGAGAGAGGGCAGGGAGAGGGAGGGTAGGATTGGCAGTTTAATCTGATGCAGATAAGTTTATTAGCTGCCCTCAGATCTGTTCCTGACCGAACACAACGAGCAAGGCTGCATGTCGGATATCTCATCATACTCCTTCGGGGAGAAGGCACAGCCTCTGTCACGGCGTAACCTTCAGCAAATGGTTTACATCAGGTTTCATTACGCTTAAGGCCTCTCTCTAATCATTTTCTGCCAAAGCCTGGGGGCTGGGTGGGTCCTTCTCTCCACCGGGACTTTTCCTCTGCAGAATGAAAGCGAAGACTTGGACAAGAAACGAGGTCAACGCTAGCATCCCTCCCTGCCTCCCCCTTCCCTGCAGGTGAGATTCAAACAGTGTCTACCAGGTTTCTTGCACCTAAAGCAGGGTTAGGAGACTTTAGATTTCGGCAAGATGAGATGAGAGAGGGTTTTTTTTTTGTAGGTCAAAGTTTTGGCAAAGTTTTTGGTAGCACAAGCTGGTTGCTGAATTGCAGTGCCACTGCTGGATGCTGCACCGGGAGCCCGGGGAAGACCTGGCAGAGGTTTACCTATGGAAAATGCGAAACAGCTTTCTGGGAATAGCACTAAAGCAGAGAGAGCAAGTTCACGCTGCTAGACTGCCCATGAAATCAGTAGCTGTGCTATTGACTTCCACGGGGATGGACTGCAAAGAGTTAATTATATATATATGCACACATACAGATTTCTGATTCAGAATCGCTCTTTTTAAGCATTCAGGGGTGAGCGTTTTTCAGCTGGTGCAAACTGTGGAAAGTTGTGCTGTAGTCCTGAGGGCTATATTGAGTTTCACCAGCTAAGAACCTGACCGAGAGCTTTGGGGACTTTGTGGCTGAAAAACCCAGAACCATCAGAAGAATATTACATCTCTGAGCAATTAGCACTCATTGGGCTGTCCTGAAAAACATCTCTTTTGAATAACTCTTGTCATCTGTGTTGTGAAGAGCTGAGCTGAAATGAGGATGTTTCTCCTGGAGCAAAGCACAACCCAGTAGAAGAACAGATCAGTTCAGCATTTTTTCCCCCCTTTCTGTTTCAGACACTTAACTGAAGTGCATTGCAAATTGTAAATCACCCAGACAGTTCCCTGCCTTCACCTGAGTATATCCTGCCGGTCACACCGCTCAAGAAATCCACTCAATTTTCTTTTGTGTTTTTTTTCCTTTAAAAGGAAAAAAAACCCAACCACCTCTCACACAGTACAGCTCAATTTAACAGATGTTTGCTCATTTACGACAAAGTCCTGGTTACAAGATGGGGTAACTTGTCTGGTTCTTGAACAAAAGCAACTATATTACCTCGATGCAAAACCCTGCCCAGTCTTGGGAAGAGGAAATACTAGAAATAACAACAGGTGAGACATGACAGAAAAGACGTAATGGCTCGTTTCGCAGAATGTGTCCGAAACCATTTATTGCCCGTCTCTCTTAGCGGAGAGGAAACTTCAGGAATGATTTCTCTCACTTGCTTTCTTGGTTTGTATTTTTATAGGAGGCGTTTGTATTTCCGCCGTTGGATGTTTGCCCCGTTTCTGCCGGCGCTGTGCGGGAGCTTTTCTTCTCTGGGGTGTGCTTCATCCTATGTCTTTGCAGATCCCTGCTCCCATGCAAAGAGGAAGGAACAACAGAACGACTTCCATGGACAGACCTCAAAGCACCACAGGAAGGAAGTCATCTCCATTAAGTAAGGAGACATTGGTGCAGGAAGAGATGAACGTGAAGTCACCCCAGGGCTGAGCACCGAAGCTGCACAGCCTTTGGGGACAGACTTTTTAGCAGGGCCTGCTGTGACAGGACAAGGGGGGATGGGTTTAAACGAAAAGAGGGGAGATTCAGACTAGACATAAGGAAGAAGTTTTTCACATTGAGGGTGGTGAGGCCCTGGCCCAGGTTGCCCAGAGAGGTGGGAGATGCCCCATCCCTGGAAACATTCCAGGTCAGGCTGGACGGGGCTCTGGGCAACCTGATCTAGTTGAGGATGTCCCTGCTCATGGCAGGGGGTTGGACTAGATGTCCTTAAAAGGTCCCTTCCAACCCAAACCCTTCTATGATTCTATGATCCTCATGTAGGAAGATGAACTGATCTCCCAGCTGCAACATGAAGCACCCAGCTCTAAATCACAAATTCCCTTCAGCCCAAATCACCTGCAAGATTCTAAACTCAACCAGCAAATGCAACATCAGCCGATTTCCATGGGGTTGTGCACATGGAGTGGAGATGCTTTCAGCCCCCACCGCACTGATAGAGGAATTTTGATGGCAATGGACGTTCCCGCAGTGAGGACAAATGCAGCCGGTGAAGATTAGGGGTGAGAGGCTGGAAAAGCCGTGGCCCCTTTGGTATCAAGAGCGCTGCTCTGGTTAGTGTTAAATGTCCACCTCAGGCAGAAAGTGCCTGCAAGCAGCCGGGCTCCTCTGGGGAGGGATTTAGCAGATTTAGGTTTCCAGGCAGAGCCCAGAGACTCTCTGGAGCGTGAGCCCCCAGGGAGGAGAAGCAGAGGCTGGGGGGAATAAGGGAGAGCATTAGTGCACAGCGATCTTGAAGTGGCCTCTCCAGAGAAGTTATTAACATCTTTTGCAGTGGTAAACCCGCAGCAGGTGGATTAACCTGCTACGTGTGTGCTTTTGCTGTTGTTGAGTTTTTCTCCCTGCCTACACTGGGAGATACACCCACCTCCTCTAAAAATAAGTAAAACCCATTAAACTCAGAGCATCGTTTTTTCCCATTTCTCCTTAAGTTGCTGGTAGATTCAGTGCCTTGGCTGCAGTCTCCAGAGATTTAAAACTTGCAGCCTGCTCTCTCAGCCCAGCCCTCCCTGCTAATTTCATTGCAATATTTTATGTTTAATTTGTAATTTTGGTTTTTGTTCGGGTTTTTTCCCCCTTTTCATCAGGCTGTTTTTAAAAGGTTGCATGCGTCTCAAGTGCTTTTCAGCAAAAATAACATCCAGGAGACTTAACCACAGGGATGTGATCCATGCACACAAACTGAGATTTAGATCGGGATGTCACAAACTCTGAGGGAGTCACCTCCAGAGACACAGATTTGGCACTTGCTTTGCAGCCCGGTGGCCAGAGCTGAAACCCAGGTGCAGGTAGGACAACGCACGATGTCTCTTCTCCCTATGTCCAACCTCTTGGTGCTGGAGGGCTGGGAAAGTCCCGTTCTGTGTCCATCAGCCATGCTCGGGACCTTGCTTCAGGGTGTGAAGGGCTTGGCAGCCCCATCTCGCAGCGCGTGGGAGATAAGGGGGAGGAAATGTCCCAGTGCCTCCCCACGACATGGCCCATCCACCCCAGTGTTCCCATGTGCGGTGGAGAAGAGACAACCTGAGAGGTCCAGCCAGGCATCAACCATCTGGCTGGATTTCGGGAGCCCACACACTGTCAAGTGCCGCGATCTCTATAAAACGAGAGAGCTGCAGGGCTCCTGCCCAGCTGAGGCGCCGGGATGTTTATTTAAAGTAAAGGGATTGGTGCTTTGGCATCTCCGGCTGCAGGTCTGCAGCCTGCCCTGCCCGCAGCTCTCCCTCGTACCCTCCTGGAGATAAACCATTTCCAGAAGGGCTTGCACCCAACCTGGCCCCACTGAAGCGCTTCACAGCTCTCTCGTCCAGCCACGGGCTGGGTTGCACATTTTGGGTCCAATTCTTCTTTCCACTCAGGCTCGATAAGGTTTCAGTGTAAAGACAGACCCCAAATCCCTTATTGCTCTGTGTGTTTTTTCTATATGAAAGTGAATGACCAGAACCAGTGATCTGGACCTTTATGCCCTCTGTGGGTCTCAGTGGAGGTTGCAAAGCCATCAGAAGTGTCACCAGATGCAACAACTGGAAGCAGAGACCAGATAAATTCAGAAGGGTGGTAAGGCACGTTTCTCTTTTCACAAGAAGCATAAAGAACCTTCGGGTGGCTTATCTAAAGATGTGCTGAGTTCTTCACCATGTAAAGTCCCTCAATCAAGATCGAATGCCTTTCTAAAAATAGATGTTAGCTAACAAACTAGTTGTAGGCTTGGTGCAGGAGTTGCTGGTTAAATACTTCTGCCTGTACTAACAGGACACAGAGCGGATGACTGCTGTGATCCCTTGTAGGCGTCTGATTTTTGAATATGTAGATGTAGCTAGGGGAAAAGATCAAGCCAATATGCAAATGTTTGTTAGAAAAAGACTAAATCCCTTTCTTGTGGTATCTATGGTTGTGATCTTTTCGTAGGAATCACAAAACTGCCTGTTGTTTGGGGGTGGTTTTTAGAGGGAATTTGAGGATGAGGAAGAAAATTTGCCTGCACTTTTCTGTACCTTGCTTTCTCCAAATAATTGTTCTTTGTTATTCTTGGAGTATAATGAACTCCAGAGCGAGGACCTGTAAGTGGGCTACCAACGGACATGTGCCAACGGCCATTGTGCTGCTGGTTGCTCTGAGGGAGCAGGATGGACGTGGGCATCTCCTCCAAGAGACACTGGTCCACGAGAACTACACAGAGCCGCAGACAGACCTTCCTCCCAAAGCCAGGGGGAAATGTCACCCGAGGGTCTGGCTGCAGCCCAGAAGCTGCTGCATGGAAAGGATGTACTGGCCAGAGAGAACTTTGGTTTAGGAAATTATGGGAGGGTTTGAGGCTGGCTCTGGAACGGCCATGGCAGCAAGTACCTGCAGCAGACAGCTCAGTGTACTTGCAGTTCCTAGAAAAGGAGCAATCAAAAAATTTAAGCATGGGAATAGCCGCGCCAACCAAGCAAACTTCTGGAATGAGACAACTCAAGGTTTTTGCTGCAGAAAGCAGAGGATCATTACCCAAATGCACACCCACCACAGCACCCGCTGCACCTGCTTTTGACACCAGACGCTGAGAGAGCAACAGACAGACAAACTCATCACACGCTGCACGACTATGGGTGCAAATCAGTGGGATTTGTGGCGCATGGGCAATGGCAACACAGACATTCCTACCCCTCGCTCATTCTTCATACTTATCTACAAGCCCTTTTCTGAGCATTGGAAGAGTTACGCTCCGCCCCGCCTCACTTCAGCAAGTAGCCGTTTGATGGCTCTGCTCAGTGCTTTGTACGGCAGGCAGAGGATGGAGCCTGCTTTTGAGAGCCCCGTTAAAACAAGGTTGTTTGATTAAGGGGCTAGAAAAGATGCTACATAGAAATGGAGCTGGCATGAAAGTTGTCCAAGGTAACTAAAGCGGGACGCTTTCATTTTCCCACCAATACACTTGAGGTTTTGGGCAGTTAATTACTTTTGGCTGGTGGTCTCCCATGGCCCTCTCCACTTATCTCTAAGACCTGGAGGTGTCTGCAGTGGTTAGTCACCCCCTAAAAGAGCTCCTCTGCATGCAACAGCCACAAACGGCACAGCCAAACCCTCGCCCAACAGTCTCAGCCTCACTTGAAGGGCAGGAGAAGACCAAAGAGAAAGCTAAGGGAGCTCTGGATGACTTTCCAAGCTTTTATCTGAATGACTTGACTTGGCTTCATGTGAAGTTGATGGAGGTGCCCAGGTCTCCTGAGAGACAAGCATCTGCCTGCTATACTTACACCATTTGTAATTGGGAAAGGTTTCAATATTGAAGCGCCTGTAAAATTGCACCATGAAACAGCATGGCAACATTTAAGGCAGCGTGGAAAACAGAACATGCTCCGACCATGGCACAGCCCTCATTTTCTAAATAAAACCAATGAATGCACCACCCCCCTCCAGCAGAAACCCCTCCAAAATCTTGGCGCGACCTTCTAGGAGAGTCTGGTACTCGAGGCGGAGCTGATCCTTCAGACGGCTCCTACCTTGGCAGCACTGAGCCGCAGTAACAGGCAGCCACAATGCAGGCTTGTGTGGTGCTGCCAGCAGCGCGGCCAGCTGCCCGAGCCCTTCCAGGGGGACAGGGACATGTTTGTATGGTCACTGATCCTGGGAAGCACTGGGCAGCCTGGGGATAGCAGAGGCTGGTTCACTTCTTGGCTCACTGTACAGGGGGATGAATAGAAAGTGTTGTTTGCCTGCTGCTTTAGTATTGCTCTCAAATACGGCTGAAGCAGGGGGAGGGGGGGAAAGGGAGGGAGAGGCAGATTAGGCTGAGATTTTCAGGTCTGATGTTTCTACACCTTCTCCCTAGAGGCTTTTGTGGGTTGGGTGACTGGTGGATTCCTCTGGGAGAAATAAAAGGGAAAAGAGGGGGAACTGGGGGGACTGAGCCTTGCGAGTCTCTGCTTTGTGATGCAGATGGGATGAGGAGTGGCCCTGTGGTACTCAGTCACTTCCAGAGCAGCTCCTCCATGGGCAGGACCCATACGGATGGATACCTAGATCTGGGACTCTCTGATACCGACACAAAGCAAGAGGCAGGTCCAGAGTCCTCAAGAGCAAATAAGAGACATGCAGAAGGTACACAAGAAACAGAGGCACCAAGAGAGACCTATGTGTGGCAAACTGGGGATAGGTCCAGATTTCCTATGTTTTCCAGCCATACCCCGAAGATGCAACCAGCATTTTAGAGCACTTAGAGGACAATAATGACCCACCTTCATGAATCATAGAATGGTTTGGGTTGGAAGGGACCTTAAAGATCATCTAGTTCCAACCCCCCTGCCGTGGGCAGGGACACCTTCCACTACACCAGGTTGCTCAAAGCCCCGTCCAACCTGGCCTTGAACACTTCCAGGGATGGGGCAGCCACAGCTTCTCTGGGCAACCAGTGCCAGGGCCTCACTGCCCTCATGGTGAAGAAGTGAACACGATGAACATGAAGGTTTGCACGGGAGAGCTCAGTCCCTCCATGAGGGACCTCAGTTGAGGCCCTTCAATCTCTGCCTCGTTGCTGACTTGACTTACCCCAAATGTGCCCCCAACAGACAAATTTCCCCAGCCCAACTTGCCCAGCCCTAGGGACTGTGTTGTGAAAGACAACAAGAAGCCACCACAGGCAGCAAAAACCTGATTTCTTTTCAGGTTCACAGACCTACGATGTACATCACACTGATATAATCACTCAGCGAGGAGGGCTTAGCCGGACGACTGCCTCGTGAGGGTAATTAACACATTACAGCCCTGACCCCACGACTGCCTTAGAAACTTACTCAACTGCAGTTAATTCTTTACCAGGCCCAGTCATTAATGCAGTTATTTGTCTTTCCTGGAGTGTGCGAACTGAACTGACTGACCTTGCATGGGATATGGGGATTTTAATAGGAAAATCTGCTTAATATTAACACATTTTTCAAGCCCTGCGCAGGCCTTGACAAGATTATTTTTAACAGATGACACACGGCTATTTGAAAAGAAGATGAATGTTTTTTTGGCTGCGCAAACCAGAGCAGAAATATCTCATTTGGGTTGGTGGGGGGAACAAAAGAAAAGAAAAAGCTGCTTGGGAAAGGCAAACTGGAAAGTTAACCAACATACTTTCATTTAGACACTTCTGTCACCCATGTGCAAGTCCTAATCCTGGTGTCAGGGGAGCCACATGGAAGTCTGGATTTGGCTAATGAGCCAGATCTTCCCTTGCAATGGGCTAGGTGGACTTTCCTCTGGTGTCTGGGAGTCCACAGTACCTGTGCTGAGAAACCAGCTCTTGGTAAAGACGCTACACATCAACTTCTGGGAGAAAAAGCAAGACACTTTAAATGAAAATTGCAAATCAAAGCACTAAAAATAAAGGTACACTTCACAGAATCATGGAATTCCAGAATGGTGGGGTGGGAAGGGACCTCTGGAGACCACCCAGCCCAGCCCCTGCCAGAGCAGGGTCACCCAGCGCAGGCTGCACAGGGCCGCGGCCAGGCGGGTTGGAATCTCTCCAGAGAAGGAGACTCCACACCCTCCCTGGGCAGCCTGTGCCAGGGCTCGGGCACCTCACAGCGAAGACGTTTTTCCTCCTGTTCAGGCGGAACTTCCCGTGTTCCAGTTTGTGCCCGTTGCCCCTTGTCTTGTTGCTGGGCACCACTGAGAAGAGTCTGGCCCCGTCCTCTTGACACCCGCCCTGGAGATATTGATAAGCATTGGTGAGGTCCCCTCTCAGTCTCCTCTTCCTCAGGCTGAACAGCCCCAGCTCCCTCAGCCTTTCCCCACAGGAGAGATGCTCCAGGCCCTCAGCATCTCTGTACCCTCTGCTGGACTCTCTCCAGTAGCTCCTCGTCTCTCTTGAACTGGGGAGCCCAGAACTGGACGCAGGACTCCAGATGGGGCCTCACGAGGGCAGAGCAGAGGGGGAGGAGAACCTCCCTCGCCCTGCTGGCCACACTCTTCCTCATGCACCCCAGGGTGCCGTTGGCCTTCCTGGCCCAAGGGCACGTTGCTGGCTCATGGGGAATTTGTCGTCTCCCAGGACTCCCAGGTCCTTCTCCTCAGAGCTGCTTTCCAGGAGGTCACCCCCAACCTGTACCAGTGCAGGGGGTTGTTCCTCCCCAGGTGCAGGACCCTGCACTTGCCCATATTGAACCCCATGAGGTTGCTTTCCGCCCAACGCTCAAGGTTTTCGGACGAGATATACCCCACTGCCTCTGGGACACGTTGTGGAGCATCATGCAGAAACATGTCAGCGTTATCTTGGCACTATTTGTGCCAAACCTGGGTCAGACACTGGCATGTGATGCTCCTCGGCTCTCAGGCCTTGCATCACACAACACAGACCTGAGCTCTCTGCAACCATAGCCTGGGCAATCCTTGACTCGCAAAGGAAAAGAAAGGCTCATGCCTAAATGAGAATTAGCAGTACCATGAAAACATAATGCTTTCTGCACAGTTTGCAGTTTGCCTAGACAGCAGCAGCAGCTGGCCCAGGTACACAGCAGTTGTGAACTGTAGACACCAGTCGAGAATCTGACCCCGTGAATTAAAAAAAAAGGGTAAATAAAAAAAAAAAAAAAGACGTTGGCAAAGCCACTTAATGTTCACAAGCTGAGGGATGGGTTTTGTGAAAGCTTCACACCAAGAAATCAGCCCGAGGCATAGGAAATATCAAGCTGAATTGCTGAAGTGTGGCAGAGTCACATGCAACTTAAAAGAGGTTTGTAATGGAAAGGCAGAACAAACTGCATGCTGTGTGTTACGCTCCATTGCCAAGGAACAGTCTGGGAGACCTCTGCATTCAGGCTCGAGTGCTCCAGGGCTACGGGGAGCTGTAACACGAAGAAGGGCAGCAGTCTGGCTCCTCGTCTTCTAGCATCGCACGTGTGATAGATGGGGCAGTGCGAAGAGGGAAAAGATGACGGATTTTCACAGCCTACCCAGTAAATCCGCTCTTGCACTTACCAGCGTCTTTTCAGAGACATGCGAATTCCTCGAGGCCCCAGAGCTGAGCCAGCACTCCTGTGAGGGAAGGCTCTTCCTGATTTCCTTGCATTGCCCCTATCTTGGCCCACCTTCCTTCCAGATGAGATTAAAACCAGAAACACAAAGTTCTGTGAAGCTACCAACGTGGTCAGACACCTGGGGTGCAAGACCTACAAGGAGAGCTTGAGGGAGCTGGGCTTATTTAAGGGGGGATCTAAAAGCAGCCTCCAACTACTGGAGGAATAGTTATAAAGATGGGTAAAGCCAAACCATTTTCTGTAGTGGCAAGTACAACAGGCAGTAGATTGTGCTGCTTTCATGTTTGTGTGGAGGAGACACCTCCAGAGGTCCCTTTCTACCAGCACTTCTTGGACTGTGTGAACAATATTGGTCTGATTTTGGTTTGTTTTGAAAGTTGAGTGAACTTTTATTGAACATGAGTGAGAATTACTCTGTCAAATCGGAAGTGGTTTCTCAGCAGACCTTATTTCTCTATATTTTCCCTGATATTTATTTCTCTGAGTGATTTGACTGAAACACTTTCACTGCTAATTGCCAGCACCTAGTCTTACAGAGGTAGATTACCACTGATTAATAGTAAAGTCAGTGCAATCACCTGAGCGCATCTCGCCAAGAGAGAAGGTAGGCCGTGCTGCATCCTTGAGAACCAAAGGCAAGGAGGTCATGGTCTGGCAGGGTATTTTCAGGTGGAGGAGACCTGGGACCCGAATGGTGACCTATAGGCATTCAGATTCAGGAGGACCCAAGTAATTAAAAGTCTTCGTAAGCTTCATGGGCTACATTCCTGGTGGCAGAGAGGAGGTGAGATGGTCTGAGATGTCCCCTGTCCCAGGCCCCAATGGCAGTACATTGGGCCAGTGCTTTTGTCTGTGTGACTTTCACCCAACAGAAACATGACCACCACAAGTCAAGGACCAGGCAAAAACGCCTCTAGTTGGGCATTAACAACCTGGGACTAACACGGGATGATTAATAGGACTTCACCAGCAGGATGTGGTGAAGGGACAGACTGTGAAGCCCTGAGATACCACGTTACAGAGCTACAGAGGTACCATGTGCCATTTCTCCTCCTCTCTGACTCCTGCACAACGTCCCAGGTGAAGCGCTCACCACAGCTTGAAAACGGTGCTTTGCAAATGTCTGGCATGAGACCTCAGGCTGCAACAGCAGATAAAAGAGCTGAATTTCTTTTTGTTATTATCCCTGCAAGCCAGCCACAATAAATTATTCCAGTGGAGTGGTTCGGTTTTCATGTAGCTTCCCCGCAGCTGTTCAGCTTGGCTGATGGGTCCAACCCCTCCTGTGATGTTTTGTCAGATTTCCACCCAGATGGCAAACCTCTTCTTTTAGAAAACCTACGAAAACAAAAATGAGGTCGCCTTTTATTCTCCACTTCTTTTGTGCTTCTTAATGTGCAAAAAGGCCATGCCCGGGGCAAAGACCTGTTGCAAAACCTCTGCTGGGCAGGAGGCAAAAAAAAAAATGAGATGGAAATCACAGACTGAATAAAATAGAAGTGGAATAATATTCCAAAATTTCCAGAAAATGTTATCAAACTCTTTCCAATTCAAGCCTGCCCTTTATAGCTTTGACAAGCAAAGGTGACAGGCAAGGCAATTTTGGATACTAAACTGAGGCACAGAAGAATTACTGTAAATAATTGCCCAGCCCACCCCACCATGGACAGCCAGGTCAAACACCTAGCCTTCTCCTTTTCTTCCTCTCAGCTGCTTCGTATATTGCATTGCATCCCTGCCAATCATGCAGAAATGATGAATCGCGAAGCAGCAGGCTCATAAATTCTGAGACTGGATTAGAAATCATGAGAATTGATGTACTTTGGATTCTTTTCCATTGACCCCTTGAGTATGGCACATTTAGGCACACTCAGGACATATATTCTGGCTTTTTCAACATTCATGAGGGCTAAAATAAACTCTTTTGTTTTTTCTTCCTGCCCCCCCCCACCCCCAAGGGAAGGAGAAGTGAAAGCCCGGATATTCAGCTCCTGGAACTGGGGCTTTAAGAAAAACAATAAACATCATGACCTGCACAATAAAGTCATGAGAGCTGGCAACTGCCTGGACTTCACGTTTCAAAAGTCGGTGTTCCTCTCTCATTAACTTACACTATATAGTGTGGCTTCGTTGGAAGGGTAAGAGGGGAAGGGAAGCTAAATGTGAGGGTCCTTTCCCCCACCATAAGCGTCCTCTCGCTGTGTTCCTAGACAGACTGTTTTGACAGTGGCTCGTTCTTCTGCCTTGGCTTGGGGTGGTGGAGCGCTCAGCGTTGTTTGGAAGGTGGTAGATCAGTTGTCACAGCTCACGTTCCTACTCAGGTGTGATGGATGACACCGGATCACAGCACCCAAGTCGCTCTTACTCCTCCAGGTCTCTCGACACTTTGCATGTTTCTGTGGTAGGATATTTGGAAGACGAATGCATACCACTGGGCTCTGGGCTGAATTGCATCATCTGGGTTGAATAAAACAATACTCCAAAAAAGCACAAGTCACGTTCCCATGATAGAGCACAGTGAGATTTACATCAGATGACGAGATGGCTCTGCAACACCAAAGGCCCAGAGCCACTCAATATTAACTCACCTTCGCTTCCATGAGTGCATTTGGCTTCGGTGGAAATCAAGAGCTGAAATACCTTCCTGGAGGTGGGCCAGAATGGCTATTTTATCACGATCCCCTCTTGCTTGTCCCTGTAGAACTATAGGATTGCTGGGGGGCGGAGGGGGAGACGACGCATTTTCTTGTCACTGATGAAAAAGGAAATTATTTTAACTGGGCATAGAGAAAAAGAAAACTATTTTCTCCCTGCGGTAACAATAAAAAGTTCTCAGGCATTTCCTTATTGATACTACAGCATCGAGCAAGCATCGGTGGGGCTCTGTGGGTTCATAACCCGACAGCATTTGGCATCATGCAGATTCTGTGGATCTCTTCCAGGTCTTTGCTACCACAAAGAGTCAGATCCCCAACCCAGCTGCAAGTATGGTGATTAAGGAAACTATTTCCTAAAAGAGAATATATATTTTACACCTTCCTTGCTATAACTTAGCAGATCAACTAATTCCCCCACCCAGTTCTTGTGCATTGCTGATCATACATGCCTTTTACCAGCTGGTACATAAGTAGCTGATCAATGTACATTCTCGTTACTTGAACTAATGTTTCTTTATGCAATGAGGGTCCTTAATATGTTGCATGTGGTTTCCATTTGGGGATTTTTGGGATCTTTTCCAGGAAGTTTCAGGTCATTACCTCAAACCTTCCTCAGCTGAAAAAGGATTGAGGTAATAACCCACAATATCCTGGAGGAGAGCAGGGGGGAAAGAAAGAAAAAGAGAGAAAGAAAAATTTCTATAATGCATTGAAGACAAGAGAATGAAAATTGCATGCAGGATAGATAGAAGGAATGTGGCCTTTGGCCCTCCAGCAAAGGTGTCATAAAATGTGCTGTATTGAAGCAATATGTCAAAACGCAAGATCTTGGGCAGGGAAAGCAAACCGCACAAAACCAAAACCGCTGGGACCACCGCAAAGTGGTGGGCCCAACCCCCAGTCCCTGATCAACTTTCACCTCGCAGAGCTGAGCATTAATTAGTTAACGGGTTTCATTGGAATAACGACCGGCTTTTTAGGATGAAAGAGAAACAGAAAGCGCTGTGTGTTGAGAAACTCCTTAAAAAGCTTCCGGCGTGATGGGAGTGGCTCAAAAAGATCATAAGGAATCACCACCGAAAGAAGGTCAGTTTTAAGTTTAAGTCTAACTTATTCAGCTTCATTCTCCATCTCAGCCGGCGTTATATGTCACTCTGCTATTCACTCCTTTTTCCTCTCCCCATCTGAAAATTGCCTTGGCTACAGAAATTACCATTTACGGCCACTTTGTGTTTCCTGGTTGGGAGCCAGCTATCTACCCACCAAGCTAACTGACCCCAGGCTTCAGCCAAAGCTGTTCAGCACCTACAGCCCTTTTCAAGGACGGGAAAGGACTGCCTTGCAGGGCCTCGGGAGAGGAGGGTTGTATTTATAGCCCCAGCACAGGCAAATGACTTTAAAAGTGGGCTTTTCCAAAGTACTGAGCACTGCCTGCTCCTCCTGCTTTCTCTTGGGGTTAGGGGTGCTCAGCAGTTTTAATGAGCAATGGTGGGTGCCTCAGATGCCCTGGGTGTTTTGTGAAGCTTTAACTAAAAAAACATCTGCAAAGCTCTTTCAGGTGAGATCTGAAATGATCTATTTGAAATGGTAGAGAATAAAGCCTCCCTGAATGGAAAACTCTTGATGGCACGCTGGGTGGAAACGGCCATGTCAAAGCAGCTTTGGAAGCGCCTGAAACTACTGGCTCTGCCCAATGACGGATGGAGCTATTCTCTTTTGTTGCCTTGTTTTCTTGTTTCTAGCCTGATGGAGTGAAAACGGTTTCCTTAACTTCAAAGGATGGGGTCAGCTGGCTGGATGTTGAGGGACGTGACAGGAGTTGCTAAGTCTACCTCAATCCATCCACAGTTGGCGTGCTCCTAGTGTTCATTAAAGTGTTAAAGCAACACCATGCCAACAGGTGGAGGTGGGGACTGAGTTTTACCCTGCAAGTCTCTGATTTCAAAAACCTCAAGGTGACTCTGGGTATTTACATCAGAAGACTTTCTGGGGACCGTATTTCAGAAGGTAGAATCATAGAATCGTTTAGGTTGGAAGAGACCTCCAAGATCATCGAGTCCAACTGTTAACCCAGCACTGCCAAGGCCATCACTAACCCATGTCCCCAAGCGCCACATCTCCACGGCTTTTCAATCCCTCCAGGGATGGGGACTCCACCACTGCCCTGGGCAGCCTGTGCCAGGGCCCGACAGCCCTTTCGGGGAAGAAATGTTTCCTGATACCCAATCTAAACCTCCCCTGGCGCAACTTGAGGCTGTTTCCTCTTGTCCTGTTGCCTGTTCCTTGGGAGAAGAGATTGAACAGGTTGGGAGGTATTGAAGAACCCATCTTAAAAGCAGGTCTCTCATTGCCTGCCCCCCCCAAATCAGTCAAAATTCAGTTTGAAACCCTTTGCCTCTGTTTTTTAAAGCAAAACTCCACATACAGCCAAGCACCTTTACCTTGTCCGTGGCTCTGAAGTGACGGGAAGCGGTGCACTGAACTGCAAAGCACTGGGGATCTTTGCGCTGCTAAACGTTTGCAAAGATGCCTCTCCCTTCTCCACTCCTAGTCCACACCATCTTTACAGTTAATATATTTTCTTAACATCCACAAATAACTGATATAGCATTCCTGTACATCAAGGATCAACATCTTAGAGCTTTCTAAGACTTGAGACAAAAGACGATGTTTTGTATCGAAGGACAGAATGCGTTTTCCTTCCACTTCTCATTCCTCCTGTATTTCAAGGCGCTGGTGTCATCACCTGCTGGTACTATCCAGCAGCGCCATCCAAAAAATCATGAGCCCACCCTAGGAAGTCATGAAATCAACACAAGATTCAGGAGGTGTTTCTGGGACAAGACACATCTTGCTTTTCCTTTGTCTTCTGTTTTCTACAGAGCATCAACCGACTGCAGCCTGTGATGTTGTACCTCTGGCATTTTGACTGCTTGGACATCCATTTCTGTGTGAGTGATGAGTGATTCCCACAACTAGTTGCATTGATGACACCTCCAGAAGATACTTTTATTGACCGAAAATCTTTTAAACCACTCCTTGCTTCTCATTTAAGCCTCCTTTCCCCAGAAATGAAGGTCTGTATTCTCTTTAAACGCAAGATGGAATTTCAAGACATGTCTCTGCTTGCTAATCCTGGGCTTCAGAAGCACTACAGAACAGCACTAAATTCACACATAAAAAAATTCTGAAAACAGCTAAAATCACTTCGTAGATTGAGTACTGTGCTTTGTCGATTTAAAAAAAAAAAATTATTTTGAGGGTGTGGGATATTCTATATTTTGGAGCAAAAGGAGAAGGTCTTTCTGTTGTGTGCTGCATGCTTTTAGGGAAAAAAAAAAGAACCCTCTATCTCTGGTTCTGGAGCCTTTCAGCAATCATAATCAAATCCACACGCTTTGGACTAATATCTGAAACCAGAAACATGCCAAAAAGCCTGCAGACAGACCAGTTTTAGATTAATAAACAGTTTTAGATCATAGTGTAACTCCAGGAGGGACTATTAGCTCATCTGACCTGTACATTGCAGGCTATTTAATGTTACCCCGTTACCTGTACATTAAGCCCAATAATTTGTGTTTGACTGCAGCTCATCCCGAATAAAGCAACCTGTCTGTTTTCAAAGACACAGGAGAGATCTTCCACTTCCTTGGGTGTCTTTTCCCAGCACTAACTGCACTTACTTCTACACATCCGCGCTTTATATTTGGAATTTGTCATGCCTTTGTCTAGGAGACGTCTGCTCACATTAGCTTTGCTCTTTCTCCATTGCATGAGAGCCCCTGGCAACTCATATTCTCCTCTACAATATGGAGGAGTGGCTCAAAAAGATCATCAACCCACGCTTCGATTTGTCTCTTGATGGCCTAGCAGACCGAATATTCAAGTCTCTCACTGTGAGATATTTCCCTTTTCTCTTGCTTTTTCAGCACCACAAGCCTAAATTCTCTGCTAATTTCAACCATCTCTAGAAGTCAGGCATCTACACCACATGAGTTGTCCAGGTCCTTTTTGGACAACAGGTTCATCTCCAAAAGGGGTTGATTTTTGTCCGCTGTGGGTGTCTACCTTTAGTTGTGCAGGACAAAACACTTGCCTGCTACGTGACTAAAGTCTGTTGGGATAAACCCCACTCCCGAGGCTTGGAGAAATTCCCTCCAGGCCTGAAAAAAACAGGTCGTGAAGAAAATGCTTTGTAGTGAGAGATATAAACCACCGATCTGCTCAGCTATCTAGCACTAACTCTGGCGATGATCCTACAAATATGGTGTTCAAGAAGGAAAAGCCTGCAAAGCTCAAATAAGTCATCTTCCCATTCTTTGGGGAGATGACCTGCTCACCACACCCTTCCAGTTTCTCAGATAGAAAGGAGCAAAGCTGAACCAGAGATAGGCAGCCTTTCTCTTCCCTTTTGAGTCACGTGCCATAACATCATTCCAAAAGTGGTTATCTGATAATGTCAAAAAAAAAAGGAAATAATTTCTCCTCTCTTCCAGTCCTTCACTCCTCCTCTTTCTCTCTGCACCATTTTCCAATCTGCTTGACAGATGGCAGATCCAAAAGAAAGTACCACAAAGACTCGCACTACTTCTCTTGAAACCCCAGGAGATCTTCAGACAACCAAAACCAGTACAGAACACAATATAACTGGAACCGCAAGCCCCAGAAGTGCCTCACTGTGGCCTAGTCAGACCTTTCCTCATGAACAAGGCAGCTTTGAGATGAGATCGTGTTTGAGGACAAGTGTGAACATAAAGGGGTGACTGCTTAAAGGGGTGACTTCTTGACCAGGAAGGTCTTTGTGAAGAGCAACATTGGAACACCACAGCTTCCCAGTGAACTTCTCCAGGCATGAGAGGCCCAAACATCATGTGCTGAGAGCTACCCAGAGCTCTTGGTGCATCAACAAGGATCGCCCGCTGACATCTAACAGCCTGTATAAAAGCAAGGGGGAGACGTGGGGCTTTCCAAACTCATGATCCTGAAAAACATACCTTCTGGAGTATCCCCAGTACATGACTCTCAAGGAGTATCATTCTTCAATCGTTCCTTTGTAAGCTCAGGCCTTTATAAGGAGATCCCTGAAGCCAACTCAAGATCCCCCCACATTGAGAGGACCTATCCGTCTGCCTTCACTCATCTTAAAATATTCTTAAACAATGTGTTTCCCTCAGTGGTCTGTGTAGCACAGTATTATTTCCTTCTTCATGTGTTTCTGCTCTTTCCCTGGTGTATCTCTTTATTTGTTTATTGAATTATCCTTTGAACTCGCTTCTGCTTCTTTTCAGAGACCTCCCAATTATTCTTCCTATGCTAATCTTCACCTTCCTTTCAGGCCCCATATTGGCCTGTGCTGCCCTTTAATCCTACTGAGGCTTAACAACGATGAATTTAAATTGCAGACTTTTCCAACTATTTCTAGTTTTCTGCAGTAAAATTCTCCGTGCATTCTAAGATCACAATCACCATTCCTCTGGGCGTTTCACGTTCCCTTCAAGTCAGCTGAGCAGAGGTCAAGAACGTTTAGTATTGCTTCTTCCAACATTTCATTCCTCCCATGCCTTGCAAATCCAGCAGCGTTGTGATTCTTCTGTGTCTGAGATGGTCTGCCTTCAGATCTTTCCTTCTGCTCTTATCTACAGGTTTAGACCATGCCTTGGCTATTACCCAAGTGGCACCATGCACAACTGCTTCTACTTCTCCACACCCTTGCTAACAGTCAGCACCCTCTCTTGCTCTCTCCTGAGTTTCAATTGATTTGAGTCATTCAACTTTCAGTCTCCTCTTATACTTCCTGTCATCTGAGTGCCATTTTCTTTTATGACTACAGTCTCAAAGGAGACTAGAAATAGGCCATAAACCATCATTTTTGGCACTTTGGTAGTTCCTTCAGTCCAAGTACTTGGCAAACAATAATTTAAGCTTCAGCATGAATGTCCTGTCCACTTACGTCAAGTAGAGTTTGCTGCAACATGAACTTTCTGCTGTGGATATTTCAACCCTATGCACTATGACAGGAGCTGGCAGAAGCTATATCTGTATCGTTTAATATTTATACTGCTGCGTTGGCCAGAGGACCCTGTTAGGACCCATCCATGAGATTGTTTTGCAAACTTGGGCTGATCTGAAGCCTGTTGAACTGGGAGAGAGTCTTCCAGTGACATCCAATGCCAGTTCCATAGATGCTATAAAGCACAATAACAGATACAGGGTGGATGCACAGGTATAGGTGCCTTTTCATTCACTGGTCCCTAACTTTCATTTACACAAGAGCAAGAATATTTAGCAGGTAACGTCTCATCCAACATGGTACTTTGCTCTTGAAGGTCACCTGTTTTAAGTCTTGATTCAGCTATGAACATTGCAATATCAGCTTAGGGTAAGAGCTGCCGAATCTGGTAGCCTGATAGAGATGAGACTGCTGCAACTCCATGTCCCCATGTTCCTCACATCCAGCACATGCACATATACACAATACATATGTATGTATATACATATATACACATGAACATGTCTGGCCACACAGATCAACAGAGATGGAAAAGATAACACTCACACAAACAGAAATGGTGCCAATGGCCTCATCTTCTCTGGCTAAAGAGGGTGAAAGCCCATTGGTAGAAAATACACACATACATATGTATATATACTGACCTTGGGCACTCAGTCTGCCCAGTAGCTGCCCCAGTCTCCCAGTTGCCTCATGCACAGACATGTGTATGGTAGCTGGCCCACACCCATGGCCTGGTCAGCTGCTGACCACCAGACCTGAAGGTCTGCCCCGTAGCTGGCTTGGATTCCCAGTTCCCTCCAGTAGCCAGCTTGCAGACACCTTGGTCTCTCCAGTATCTGGACCAGCATTATGGCCACTCCAATACTTGGCTCTCAAGCCTCTCCTCCTTTTCTCCACCTTTGGTCTTTCCCGTACATGTTGTGTAAGACTCACACAACCCCAAAGTGCTTTTTCCTTGGCATCTCATGAGTCTTATACCCTGTAGGCAGCAACTTCCCTCAGTCTGCAAGGCGACCCTGTGTCTCCTCTCTCGGGGGTTTCACAGCAGGACCATGGGTTTCACAGCAGGAACATGGGCTGATCCTCTTCCTTTGATAATCCTAGGAGTAGCAAATAGGGTCAGGATTGCTCTGATGGGGGTCCTGAGGTTCCTCCACCTGTGGTGGTTCATCTGCTCCTCTGACCTTACAAAGATGAGCTTTTAATTGCACAGCCTAACAGAGATGAATGTGACATGTTGGTCACTGGTGGACCATGCAGAACTTCATGGGGGTGGACAGACTGCAGGAAAAACCTACCTGCGTGAGACAGTTTAAGAAATGCAACTCCAGAGTTGTCCTTGGAAGCAGCGCTCTGGGTACAATTTGCAGCCAACACTCTCCTCGCCCTGCTGTCGGTGGTGCCAATCTCCATTGCATGTCTGGCAGCCGAATTCACACAAAGGAGATTTCCGCACATAAAATAAACTGAGCCAGAGATCCTCAGTCTTGATAAAAACCCCAAACAAACAAAGCAACAAATCAAGGGAAAGAATTGTCTGGAACATCGGAAATGCAGGATCTTAGTCTTGTCTTGAAACGAAAATTTCCAGCCTTGGAAAAATCCAACAGAAACAGAAAAATTCCTCTAACCTTTGCAAAAATATGTTCCCTTTTGCCAGTAAAAGCCATTCCTTCGCAGCACCATTTGGATAATTTGCCTCTACATCTTGTTCATCTGTCACCTCATAGGCTTCAGATTTTTTGTGTTTTCATCACTAGTCTGTATATAAGAAAACGAGTGGGGGGAGAAAAAGGAGGCACAGATTTTGGCAGGAATCCCTGCCTGGAATGAATATAAAACTTTGTTTTATTTAAGTGATCTGGTTGTGTGTGTGAGAGAGAGAGAGAGAGAGAAGGGAAACAAATAAAGATAGTTCTTTAAAAAGTGAGTGTGAAAGAAATTCCCCAGAGAGACAAATAAAGGACTTTTTTTATTGCTAATAACACATGTTCTGGCATGTGCTTTGCACGTTGTTAACCCACCTTGAAACCGGTGAGTTTAGTTGTTGTTGGTTTGGGTTTGTTTGTTGGGTTTTTTAAAAATCTTTCTTCTGGCTTTTGGATTGTTGCAGTAAGGGGGAAAAATCATTTAAAAAAAAAGCAACACACACAACCCCCAAACTCCCATCTTCCTCCTTCTTGCTGTTTACTTGGAAACCCTGAAGGATGAGCGGGTGATTTCATTCCTTCCCCTCGTTACATTACTAAATCTCCCTGATGGACCAGGGTGGCTTTACGCCGGCTGATGCATGTATATTTGGGCTAGACTAACAGGAGGGATGGTTTCAGCAGCTGTCATCTTGGTGGTTGCCATTTGCTTGACCTGGGTGGATCTGATCACAAAGAGCAAAGCAGAATGGAATTTTATGAAAAAAGAGAAATAAAATTGCAAAGGAAATAAAAAGGAAAGGTCAAATGCATTCCGGCATTAACTACGCTCCCCACTCATGTCTACCAACAGATAGTACATAACGCACATAAACCTACACTTTGAGCACACCCTTGACCAAGGAAGGACCAGACAACATGGCTAAATGTTTTCCTCAACATGGCTCAAATGCTCGTTGTTCCTCAACATGGCTCGAGCCAGGTGTTGTGGGATGTGATCACGTCGTCCCTGTATGGGAGCGTGGTCAGCTGAGGGCCCTCACTGCAGTCCAAAGGGATCTCCAATATTAAAAAAAGAAAGAAATTAAAACTCCACCCCGCTCCTCATGGTAGGATTTTCAGCATTACAGTTCTGGAGAGCGAGTGTCTGCGCAGATTGAAGGCTAAATGGTAAAAAAAAAGTTCTTGTATTAGTGCTCCTCACTTTTTTTAAGGTGCAGTCTTTGAAGACCTTACCAGTCCCTTCCCGTAAGTCAGGTCTTCGCCCAAAGCATTCATAGAATCATAGAATCGTTTAGGTTGAAAGAGACCTTTAAGATCGAGTCCAACCGTTAACCCAGCACTGCCAAGGCCAACACTAAACCATGTCCCCAGGTGCCACATCTACACGTCTTTTCAATCCCTCCAGGGATGGTGACTCCCCCACTGCCCTGGGCAGCCTGTGCCAGGGCCTGACAGCCCTTTCGGGGAAGAAATGGTTCCCAAGATCCAACCTAAACCTCCCCTGGCGCAACTTGAGGCCGTTTCCTCTCATCCTGTCACCTGTTCCTTGGGAGAAGAGACCAACCCCCCCTGGCTCCAACCTCCTTTCAGGGAGTTGCAGAGAGCGAGAAGGTCTCCCCTCAGCCTCCTTTTCTCCAGGCCAAACCCCCCCAGGTCCCTCAGCCGCTCCTCACAGCACTTGTGCTCCAGACCCTTCCCCAGCTCCGTTGCCCCTCTCTGGACACAGTCCTCACCAAGCACCTCTGCACCACCCAGGGCACAGTCAGGCTGTAAATCTGGCATTTGCTCCCATCTCCCCTCCTCCATGGCCATGTCCTTTTCTGTCACATTGGGAGCATGGCATTGGGTTTTTCACCAGTGGTGACCCCAGGTGTCAAACCCAGCTCCCAGCCTGCTCCATCATCTGCTGACCATCTCCTCCTTGGGCATATAGGTGCCTCTATACAATCTATAAGGTCCCAGAGTGGGACTTGCTTGCACCCATCCTGGGAACAGCTCCTGCCCATTTTTTGCCGGGACCGAACACACCAAGTCTCACCCAGAATGATGTGGTCACCTCTGTCCCACCCCATGCTCTCTGGAGATGCTTGACAGCAGGGTGAGTAGTGTGCCAGGCTGGGGACAGTGTCCTGCTTTGGCCAAGCCAAGGCTGTTTTTGTGCTTTTGCCCATTCACCCAAAAGCTTACAAAAAGCCAGGCCAGGTGAGCTGTGCAGCTGGTGGACTCCAGCAGCCCCACATTCATTGCCCAGAGCAGGAAGGTTCAGATAAATATGCAGGAGTTTTCAGTGCTTTTCTGACCTGTACCACTTCCCCCCAAGCCTTTTTGAGCTTTACCCTATACTACTTCACATCCTCCAGCCCCACTTTCCCCAGGCCCACGGGGACTTCCCCGAGCGGGAGCTGCCAAACCAGGATGGTGTCTCTGTGATGATGACAAACATCTGGGAGAGCACTAAGGGAAGAGGCTGCCAAATTCCCCCTCTTGTGATTTGAGCGAGACTTGGCCTTCTCCCTACCATAACCCAGAGCTTTCTCTGGGCAGTGAAAGTAACAGCAGACGTTCAGAGAGGGCCCTGTCCTTCCTTCCCCCGAAGGTACCCAAACACTCAACACTCTACCATCTGATCGAGGTTGAAATCACAGAAAAGCTGACCCCGGAGGTATCCAGCTCTTGTATAGACCACTGCAGACCTAGGCTACATGAAGAACGGTGACACTGATGTGCTGCCTAGAAGGTCCCCATCCAGAGACACTGTATCCCCTGGCTGCGGCCAAGAAGACCCTGTCCCACCATGTCTCCCAACCCACAGCCTGAGACATCGCTGTCCCACGTGGTGGACATGGAGTTACTGATGAAGTTTAGGACATAGGAACACAAGACAGAAGGGAACTTCTCCCCAAGAAAGAAAGGGAGAGGGAGATGGCCATCAGACTTTCAACTCAGCTCTCCATGTCACACAGCATGAGACCAAAGGGGACATGGTTTAGCATCTCTCCCACTTTACACAACCAGGTTTTTTTAACATGGGAAGAGCACAGTGAAGAGCACAGATTTGTGGAGGCTGATTTCCTGTTGAGACAGGATGAACCAGAAGCAGTGACTATTTTCACTTTGATGGTCTTCATTCTTACACGGTTGCAAGACAGTTCTGCTCAGGGGACACCTCTGTCAGTTAAGACTTCTGTTGCATATACCAGTGGACGCATTTTTTTGGGCATTCACCTTTCACCCTCCCATCAAATACCATCCCATAAAGGTACCAAGACCTACAAGCAAGCAGAGGAAGATTTTAACCTAACCCACCACCAAACAGCTCAGCCCTTGAACTGAAGAAGGGGCTTCGGTTAATTGGGTTGTTCCTCAGCCATTCATCTGCAAGGCGATTTCTCACTAATCCCTAACCTGGTGTCTTATTCTGGAGCTTGAGTGATTACTTGTGGCATTTTGCCCACAGAGCTGTTTGCAAATGACTTTCTGGAGAGGCAAAAGTCAGAGAGAAAAATCATTCTTCTCCATTGCTCGGCAAGAAAAGCCAGACATGATCAATGGAGAAACCTCTGCAGCATTTCGTCAGGCTGGCTGGGGCTCAGCAGCCCCAGTGGATGCAGCACAGCTACTGTCTTGCGATGCCTTCATCTCTCCCTCCAGTCAAAGGCAGACGAAACGCAGGGCTACTCAAGCTGACAGACAGCCAAAGCGCTGCTTCTTCAGCTCTTGGAAAAGTCTCTTTTTAAAGCAAAAGCCATAGGTTACCCTTAGAAATCGTTAAACACTTCCAAAACCCCAGTATGTCCAGACCCAAGAGTTTGGTGTGGCTTTTTAAGAGGTATGGCACAGTCATTTCATTTTTGACCCAGCTTTAGACCCAATCTGACTCAAACCTTTGTTGTTCTGAGGTCTGGAGGTCACTGTTTTCTGCCCACCCAAGAGGAAATCATTGTGTTTCAGGGAGCTTCTCTGCTCTGGTGGATTCCTCAGCAGAGCATCAGGCAAATTGCACAAATAGGTCACAGATTATACTGTCAGCTGTCTAAGATAATGGCCATCCATGTCTCAGGATTAGTCCCTCCATACTTAACGACACCCTGAGTTCATGGCAGCAAACCAAGTTACCCTCCATCTTTCTGAAGTGTTCGTGTCACTTTTCACCTGTCCCAGCTGCAAAATGAAGTGTGGTAACACGTGTTTTAAGCCACAAATGGGTGCCGCAGTAATGCAACACCTTCTCCGTTGCCACCATGCCACGTGGGACACCCCTATGGGAGCTCTTTCTCACCATGACTTGCACCACTCAAGACAAGGTTTCTTCTCTTTGCAGTCATGAGCTTTAACTCATCACTGCCTGAACTAGAAGTTTCCTTTTTGGTCCATAAATCCAAACCAAAAATGTGACTTGTCCCTTTCTTAAGATCTCACATGTAGCGCCTCACTGTGATCCCATGGGAGAGGCAAGCATAATCGTCTTTTACTAGGGGGAAACTGAGGCAGAAAAGGTAAAGAAAACTAAACAAATTCTTGGAAATGTTCTCGGGTACTCGGTTCCTATTATTTCATTATAGAGGTGCCAAAACAAACGAAACCTGCTGGTTACTCAGCTCCTTTGAAGTTCAAGCCATGTCATTGTGGGGGCCTATATCTTAAGCTTTGAACATTTCTGCTTCGTCGGCACATCCACGGCTGAACAGGGAACTGCCAGAGCTAGCAGGAGTCCCTGACTCCCAGCACGACGACGTACAGATCAGAGCATCCTGCATCTGTTCTCCAGCCAAAGCAGCGCACTCACACCTCCCTCCCAGCTGTCCGCCCTTTGCAAGGCAACAGGAATCGCTTGTAAATCTGAGCCGTGCGTCTGGCCTGGCCCACCTGGCTGACGCCCATCGGACCCGAGCACTGACTCCCACACGCACGCTTACGGCTGGAAAGACAACCTTTCTAACCATCTCCAGTGAAGACACTGGTGAAAGCGAAACTGAATACAAAGCAGATGCTGATCATAACCGAATTCCCCTGGACGATATTATCTCATCTCACAGCCAGTAGCTTTTATTTGTTGGTGATGCTCCGGTGTTCTTCTCCTTTCCTTCCTTTTCCCTGTAGATCCATAACCATGTCTTGTCCCTGTTTTCTCTTAGATGGAAGCCAGTTACCTGACTTCAGACATAAAATACGTATTTCCATCCTCACCTTTCCCCTTTCCTGCTTCTTGCCTGTAGTGATCCTCCAGCAGTTTGGCTACTGCATTTTCTTGTCTCCTTACACCACTACGGTGACAATGACACTCCTACCGCTTACTCGACCACCATGAAAAAGCTGGACAAGTGTCTGAAGGACAGTAGTGCAGAACTTTAGAAACTCATATAGTAAATACAGGGGAAATTTGAGGTGTTGTATCAGTGACTTAATTTCTTTAAGGTGAATTTGTCAAGTTTTTTAAGGCTACTTACCTGTACACTTGAATTCTGGCTTTCTTCCTCTCTTCATGTCTCCCAGGTATAGATATCACCTCATAAACATCTCACACCACCACAAGTTTTGTTTTCATACAACAAAATGCCCAGAAGACAGGTGTGACCTCACTCCTCGATTTCTGCAGGGGTATTCATGCAATCAAGTTTTCATGCAGACTGAAGCGGACATCAGGGTAGCACTTAACGAAGTGCACCAGATACATCATCTCAAATGTAACCCACCTGACCATCTTGTGATCTTGACCAGCTAAGTTCCTGGGCTCTGGTCCCTTGGCAGTAGCTGCTGAGATGCTAGGAGTTTCCTAGCTGAAGTTTGGCAGCTGGCGACCCATCACCTGGCTCTACAGTGTCTCCAGTTATCTCAAATCTTGTGCTTTGCCTGCATTCTTTCAAGCCAGACTTGATTTAAAAAGTTGAGGTACCATTCTCTGTTCCAAACCTGAGGTGGCTCTGCTAATATAAAAAGGAAGGGAAATCTTTTTGCTCTCCCCAACCAGTCTTTGGGATTTGGGACATCTTTGGGAGCTCTGGAGTTCTTCTGGCTAAAGTCCATGTACTCTTCCATGGAGCACCCTACCCGTGCAACTCTAGGGGGTTAAGGCATGGTGAAAAAGAGGAGGTTCACTAGGACCAGTCCTGCACTTCATAGAAGTAGCCTTCTGGACCAGTTCAAGATGTGGACGGGAAAGGTCTGCATTATGTGCAGAGCAAAGGATGTCTCAGGGCCCATGGGCATTGCATTTTACCAGATTGCTTATGCAGGGTGATGATAGAGACCTGAGTTAAAGGTCTGGGTTGAAAATCTTCATTTCATCACAAAGTCATTAGTCAATAATAATTTGGAGAGAATGGAAGGAGGCATTTCCAGCCAGAGGCTCGCAGAGAAACTGAGGTCTGAGATACTTCTGTGTGGGGCGAAGGGTACATCACCTTCTCTCAGTATTCACAGCTGACTAATGTATTAAATGCCGAAGATATCCCACTTGACTTTGGACTTTCCTTTGCCTTATCTGCAAATTCAGTGTCTGCCAAGGGGGCGGTTTTGTCTAACAGGGCCGCTGCAATGGGGGTCACGTCTTACAGACGATGGCCAGAGGCGTTGATTGAAGAGGCACAGCAAGAGGTCAGTGCCGGGACGTTATCTGCTGCTGACACTGCCCGGCCAAGGCTTGTGCTCAAAACCTCACTTTGATCTACCAGACCTCTGCTCTTTCCAAAATTACTGATGACTTGCCATTTTTGCGATTGATTTGCTAATGATTTCCTCTTGCCACAAACAAGAACAAATGATAGGAGGAACCAAGTTCAGCCCGGATATGTATGGCCCATTGCCTGCTTCCACCAGAGGCAGACTTGCCCCTCAGGAATTAAAATGTGCAGAGGAGGCCGGCTGGTGAAAACTGAAAAGCTCCCTGGAGAACTCCTCCTGCCTGAGTTTCTTTTTTTGCCTTGTTTTTGTCGTTAAAGGTACAGTCTCACCGCACACTTGGTCTCCCAGAGCTGAGCCTTTCCTCCAGAGCCACATTAAGCCAATCTTGGAGAATCCATCCCTGCGTTTTTTTATGTGTCTCCTTTCTCAGGCTGTAACATAGGGGAGGTGTTGGTGGGGAGGTTTCCCATCACAATATCCCCTGTCAAATGCACTTCACATGTAACTTTGCTGACACAGATCAGGGCTGGAGGAATGTCATTGAAGTCAATCCTTTTGTCTGGAAGGGGAAATCCAATAAATTCTCTGGCAGCTGGGCTTGGTCTTCAAGGATGATTTTTTTCTATCTTTGCTTGAAATAACATCCACTCTTCCAGCCCCATTCAAGTCCAATGGCAATTTCTTCCTTTTACACCTTCTACTGTTCCTTTCATGTTTTCCTTTGGAGGAAAAGCCTAGCAAACAAACAAACAAACACAAATCCTTTGGAGTGTAATTGATGGATGCAAATTATTTAACTTGGCCTGGAAGCCTACTGAAAAAAAAAAAGTTCAAAAAGATAACAGCTAAATTGGCGTTGACCCTTATAAATAGCTTAGCTGGAACAAGGGCAAAGCAAGGCTGGCAGAGACAGGCTCCTCGATGTTAGCTGAGGGTCTGTCGAACTGATATTGTGCCATTTTTCTTTTAAACAATATGTGAACAGACCACACAAGTACCTGGAGGGCCCGAGGATGGCAGGGGATTCACTGCAAGCAACCAGCCGGGACCACTGGTTTACACTCGGCAGCCTTGGCCGTGCCCTGCAGCGCAGAAACGTGAGCCGTGAGCGCTCACAGACTATTAGAAGGGACAAAACGAACCCCTCTGCACAGAGTACCTCATTCTTTAATTACAACATGACAAGAGAAGTGACATAAGCCTATTATTTGATCTTAAGATCCTGTTCCCAGCGATACCAGATGCATTTGTTCCGAGACGATTGACTGTTTGTTTCTGCACTCAGCTTTGCCAGCGCCTTGTTTGCACCTGGAGTGCTCTTTCCTCAGCAGTTTTGAGACTTCAATTTAGCCAAGTTTTGAAACTTTTCAAAGGGCCAATCTCACGTCAAAAATGTTTTTAAAATAGATACCTTCTAGACTAACAACTATAGCACAGAAAAAATAATAAATGTTTAAAGGGGAATATTCCCTGTGTCACTTTGCAATGCTTGTTTCGCATTTTTCAGCTCTCGAGGGGAATGCAGGCTGATCACCGCCAGTTTTATGCTGGCCGGTTTCCAGTCACCTTCACTTTCATTTATATTCAATTTCCACATTGTTTTCTGCAGTTTCTCGTGGGCCGGCTTACTGAGGCCGCACATATAAGCTCTGAAATTGCAACCAGTGAAGAAAGAACCACTGATATACATAAAAAAATAAGAGCAAGATTATATATGCCTGGTTTTCCTAGGGCTATAGTGACTTTAGATAGAGCAGAAACACCTCAGCCGCTCAGTGCCAGCCCTGGAGAGCAGCAGCCCTGTGCTCCTCCTGCCATGGATGCTTTTCCCCATCCCCTCCCCACCCTGAGGCCACCACAACCGTTTGTGTGGTTGCCCAGATTGATATTCCCGTAAAATAGCTCAGGAAGAGAAGTTTTCATTTAAATTCAGTTCTGTTGCCTGAGCTGGTGCAACACTCAGAATGGCTTGTTCTGCGGCAGGAGGTGGTGAGGTACCTTTTCCCCGTGGCGGTGACAGCTTGTGACAGCTCATCATGTTCATTGAAATGTGGCCTTAAAACCTTGCAGGATATGAAGGACTCCATTAGCCTTCTTCTGCAGGACGGCACAGAGAGAGGATCGGGTGATGGTTACACCGTGCAGACCTTTAAGCAAGTTGGCAGGACAGCCCCCCAGGTGAGACACCTTTCACATGGATCAAAACTTCTCGCATGGGATTCATCCTGCTCTACCGTGTTGTTGGAGGTAGGCAGGCAGCTGCTCGAGGTGTCTTCTGGTGTTGTTGGGAAGAGAGACCCTTCCAGAAGTCCTTGGTTGGGATGACTGGCCAAGAGCTCACATACTCCATGCAAAGGAGAAATGAATCCGATTTACTCCCAGATACAGTGCAATTATCCTAAAAAAAGGGTTACACCTGCCCTGGTCCCAAAAAGTATCTTCTCCCCCCAAACCAGCTCTGCCTATGGGTTTGCTAGATGAAGGAAAAAGCATGTCAGAGGAATCCAGCAGAAAGATGCCATAATCATGTAAATACATGCATAAACATATATAGGGAAGCCACATCAATAAGAAACAAGTCTCCGTAGCCAGCAAGCCTGTGCTGATTCATAGCCGTCACTTCCCTCCCTTGCCCCACTGCCCCCACAATTTGCTAAAGCCCCAGTGGTCATTATTCACTGCAAACTACACAGCTGGATAAACTCAGTGATCAGACAGGTCTTTCCTATTTCTAATGGGAATCCTGCCTGAACTCTGGCCTGCCTGGGTAGCCCTGGGAGAAATTAGCTGATTAAAAATGTCCAGGGGGAGCTGCAAATGGGAAGAGTTTTATTCTTCTAAAATGCAATTGGCAATGCACCGTGCTAGTGAGTTATCACAAGACGCTGCATGACCAGAATACTTCATTAAGGCATCTCCTTCCTCCGATTCATTGTCTGCCCCAGGTTTTATATGCCCTGAGCTGGGGGAGTGGTGTTTCTCCAGCCAGTGTCCCTGGGAAGGTTGGGCTGGATTAACACAAAGTACTTTCTGGTTTTCAGCTCTAGGACAGTATTTGCCTTCCCTTTGCCTCTGAGTACAGTGAGTTTGTTTTTATGGTGCTGCCCCCTCTCTGCTCAGTCTTTTTTTCCTTTCAGTGCTAAGAATGCACTTAACTCCTAAAATATTAGAGCTAAGATCTGGCATGTTTCGCCGGCAAGCGCGTTCACTGTCACTCCGGGGGAATTCATCACGGTGAAATCCATCTTACTCGGCTTTCCAGCCCCGCGCCTGCAGACATCTCCATCTGAGCCGCATACCCCGCGCTCCCCAGACGTTAGAGTCAAGAGAGGAAAACAGGCACTTCTGAGGCGCAATTCATCTCAGCCTCATGTAGACATTTCTATTAGGTCAGAACCATGCTCTGTTTCTCTTCACTGACTATAAAAGGAGCCTGGGGTGACTAGCTCGCATGGAGGCCTCTTTCGTGTAGATGCCTATGTTAGGTGAGATTAATTTTGTCCTGTAAGTCAGTTTGTGTAGAAGCCAGGCACCCAGCTTTATGTCGGAGCTTTGATTTTGGAGCATTACCTGCATTTTTTTTTCTTTTGTCCCTCTCTTGCAGCAGCTGCAGAAGGGCTCTGATAGAGGTTAACCAACCTGCTGTAATTTTGATAAACCTTGACAGCATCAGACCCTGTTGTGCTTTGGCGACACATCCCTGGTATTTTGCCCCATCCCTGGAGACATTCAAGGTCAGGTTGGACAGGGCTCTGAGCAACCTGATCTAATTGAAGATGTCTGGAGAGAGATTCCAGCGGAGGGTACAGAGATGCTGAGGGCCTGGAGCATCTCTCCTGTGGGGAAAGGCTGAGGGAGCTGGGGCTGTTCAGCCTGAGGAAGAGGAGACTGAGAGGGGACCTCATCAATGCTTATCAATATCTCCAGGGCGGGTGTCAAGAGGACGGGGCCAGACTCTTCTCAGTGGTGCCCAGCGCCAGGACAAGGGGCAACGGGCACAAACTGGAACACGGGAAGTTCCACCTGAACAGGAGGAAAAACGTCTTCGCTGTGAGGTGCCCGAGCCCTGGCACAGGCTGCCCAGGGAGGGTGTGGAGTCTCCTTCTCTGGAGAGATTCCAACCCGCCTGGATGCAGCCCTGTGCAGCCTGTGCTGGGTGACCCTGCTCTGGCAGGGGCTGGGCTGGGTGGGCTCCAGAGGTCCCTGCCAACCCCCACCATCCTGTGATTCTGTGATGTCCCTGCTCATTGCAGGGGGTTGGACTAGATGACCTTTAAAGGTCCCTTCCAACCCAAACTATTCCATTCTATGCTTCTATGACTCATGGCAAGTGTGGGAGTCCTGTTGGGTCAAGGAAAACTTATGTTGCAGATGACTCCTGCAGAAAGCTGCTGCATCTCTCAAGCAAATCAGGCCATGCACAGGCAATGGGCAGACTCTGCTTTGCATGCATGCATGTTGGGGATTCGGTGTCTTCTGCTGAGCATGACCTATTGCCAGCTCAGTAATGACAAGGTGTAAATGTCGACAACCTGGACCACGAAGCCCTAGGTCTTTTAACGTAGCTCCAGTGGCCTGGAAAAACCAAATGGAAGAACGATGAGAGGACACAGGCGGAATGAAATCCATAGACACATAGTGCTAAACCAAAACACCACCACGCTGCTAATGCAGATGTCAAAACAAAGTATGAGCTCTGGGATTCATCTTTTGCCAGTTCAGTGCAAACAATTTGGCTCGCGGAAATTAAGCGAGGAAGTCTAGCTTCAAACACGTCCAGAGAATGAGTGGGAATGTGGATGACATCCAGCTCTTTTGAACATGGTTGATATTCAGAAAACGAAGGACTGATGGTCACTGGTTAGCTATGGAGGACAGTGGTACATCTCTCCCTGTGCTGCTCTTACAGCAGGTCTGACTGGTGCAGTAAAACATCTCATCTTCTCTTGGTGGTGAAATAGCAAACAAGGAAACAACCATGAAAGCCTGTTTAATGCGAGCATATATATATGTCATCCTGATCTAGGTCTCTGATACATGCGCGCCATTGTGAACAGTGGTGCAGGTCACGCAGAGCTGGTGGGGTGCACCAGCACTTCTGCTCAGGACCTATTACCTTACACACTCTCATGCAAGGAGACAAGTTTAGACCCATCTGATGCTTCTAGCTACCTAGAAGCCACATGGCTTTAGGAACATTTACTCAAATCCAAGCCGATATATCCAGTGGGACTTACTACTTAGGGTTTGGTTCCACTTTAACTGGGCTCTTAACTGGGCAAGTTTCTGGCTCACACTTGACGACATCTATCTAGCCCAGTGGCTCTGCAGAGCCAGTTTGCATCGCATGCCAAAGCCCACGTGCTAGCCAGTGCACTGTGTTTCCCCTGAGCCAGACACCGGCCCATTAGATGCCTGGCCTGAAGATGAAGTGAAGAGCAGCATTTGCACTGACTTCTGAGGTTTTCAACTTCAAGCCTGATCACGGACAACAACAAAACCCGCCTATTTCTAGGCAGCCACCACCAAAATTGAGACCCCACTTGGAGTACTATGTTCAGCTCTGGGGCCTCAGCACACGAAGGACACGGACCTGTCAGAGAGAGTCCAGAGGAGGCCACAAAGATGATCAGAGGGCTGGAGCATCTCTTCTATGAAAACAGGCTGAGAGAGTTGGGGTTGTTCAGCCTGGAGAAGAGAAGGCTCCAGGGAGACCTTACTGCAGCCTTCCAGTACCTAAAGGGGCCTCCAAGAAAGCTGGAGAGGGACTTTTGACAAGGGCATGCAGTGATAGGACAAGGGGGAATGGGTTCAAACTGAAAGAGGGGAGATTTAGATTAGATCTAAGGAAGAAATTCTTCACTCTGAGGGTGGGGAGGCCCTGGCACAAGTTGCCCAGAGAAGTTGTGGACAATCCCCCTCCCTGGAAGTGTTCAAGGCCAGGTTGGACAGGGCTTTGAGCAACCTGGTCTAGTGGAAGGTGTCCCTGCCCATGGCAGGGGGGTGGAACTAGATGATCTTTAAGGTCCCTTCCAACCCAAACCATTCCATGATTCCATGGTTCTGTGATTCTATGATTCTATGCCTAACTTTGTGCATCATAAAGACTAGGAAAGGCTCTCAAGGTGACATTTTATCAACTGGAGAGTGTGCAGGCATTTAACACGCTCAGCTAAGCCAAAAAGACCCCGCTGAAACAAACCTGCTGTGCATCAGCACTGGCACTGCACAGAGACAAACCAGGTGCTCCAGGGCTGTGTTTTCCCTTGCTAACTGCGGTCCGGTATCGCTCACCCAAGGTTAACCACAGAATACTCCCTAGAGTGATGCTGAGTATCCTACAAAGATGATAGTCTGAAGGATGGTGACTGAGGCCAACACCAGCTAAAGACATATTCCAGAACCAGTCTGCGTTCAAGTGCCAAAATCACTCCCTGGCAGCTCAGATAGCAGTTGACCTCCCTTTCCTGTAGCAGAAAGTCCTTTGCTGCCAGTGAAACTGTGGGACAGATCTTTCATCAATTCAGATCCACTGGCTCCAGTTTGATCAATCTGTTCCAAGACTCCAGAGTAAAAAAACCTTCGGGGTAAAGAGGATTTGTTTGCTATTACCTCTGTGTTCCCATTGGTTTTGACGACTCAGTCTTCCTGCCCTTCCTTTTTTCCACACCATTCTTCTGGGTCCTCCCCCTTGTCAGAGATCATGGGTGTCCTCCAGTACAATCATTGCAATTTCAGTTCAGGAATAGCTTCTAGCTTGGAGGTCTCTTCCAACCAGAACAATTCTATGATTCTATGATATTAGGAGGAAGGCCCCAGCTGTTGCAATTGAACATAGCTGTGCCACTGCATTTCTGTACTTTTCTGATAGTTTTCACTGACGCTGATCTCGAGGAGGGGAAGAACTTGGTTAGGAGACCAGTAGGATTTGGAGATGTTGTGGCAGCAGCCTAGTTGGTAACATGTAGTGGATACCCTGCTGTATGGTCAAGAAAATGGAAATGCACTGCAGACTGACAGAGCAGCTCATTTTGTCTCTCTTCTGGCCACCTTTCTACGTGGTGATTACAAAACACAATCCCTGTTCTAACACTCATGGATGTGGAGAGTTGGGTTCATCCCACCCAACTTCAGCTACTTACTGTGGAAATGGTCACTTGGGGCTATTGCTAGAGAGAGTGGAGAGAAGAGGACACTCTCAGGGTTCGTCATTGAACCAGTTCTTAAAGCCTACTCTGGTATGAGCTGCTGTGGAGAGCAGTCAGTGCTTTTAGTCCATGAATTGTCTGACCTATTTTAGGCATCTGCTTCAGGAGAAGATGAATTTCATCAAAGAATTGCTTGCTTGTCTCAATTGTTTATAAGGAAACCACCTCAACCTGTGTTTAGTCATCTTAGTCATCCCCTCTTAAGCACAGAGGCCCAGGAGCGCGCAGCTCTAGTTTATCCAGGAGAAAACTGCTGGACAATTTAAGGTTCTTTCCACATAGAAGCTTTGTCTGTCAAGGAATGAAAGATAAACTTGGGAGGACCTAGTATAGAGGAAACTGCCCAGGGGATCTTCTTGGGTCTTTCTTCTTGGGAATAATTTTTTAATCTTCTTTCCAGAAGTCTAGGGTGTCTGCCTCTGCTGCTGGTGGTGGACACAGCTCTGGAGAAGCTCAGTGGGATTTTAGTTCATTGGTTAGTCAAAGATTTGGTTCAACTCCAGAGTGATCATGTTGGCTCTTCTGCCTGGGACTTCAACAACTGTGCCAGTGAGGTGAGAGTAACTCATTAAGGCAGAAATTGTCTATAACTTGATCCCCTCTCCCACTAGTGTAAGGACAGCTATGAGGGTGTCCAAACAACCACTGGTGAGTAAACCCCATGTGGATGGAAAGTCCTCTGGGGAAGCCCGGATTAGGGGAAAAAGCTTGAAATGATGCTAGAACAGTCCTGTGGTCAAAGAGCCAATCTGGCTTCTGCATCAGGCTTCTTGTGTGACCCTCGGAGAAGTCAATTAATCTTTCCTTTTCTTAGTTACCTCTTTGCAAAGTGGAGGGAACTCTGTCCGTCTAGGAAATTGCAGGTTCTTCAGAACAAGGACTCTCTTCTTACCTAAGTTCAGGCACCACAGAGCCTTTATCTCATCTCACGTTTCTAAACAAAAGTGCCATGCAAAAATCAAGAACTTACATACCCAAGGAGCACAGCAATTAAGAAATACCTCAGTCTAAAGTTACAGCAACCAACTCTTGCTTCAGATGTTAAAAAAAAATCGCACTCTGCTGTCAGACCTCAGTGCAAGACACAAGTAAAGCAGAGGAAAGGAAAACCTGTAACGTAAATCCTTACTGTTTGTTTTTGAAATGTCTTTGTTCCTTCACCATTGGCTAGTAAACCATTAAGACATGTAGTAAAAGATACATTTTCTTTCCTCTAGGCTTTTGGATGCTGCCATTGGAGTTGCAAGGTGGGTTAATAGTAACAAGAGCCACACATTTCCCTTGTCACTGTGGTGTTTTCTTTTCACACAGAAGGTAATGGCAGTAAGCTGAGTTTAAGTCCGTAACCATTAGCTGGATACTCATTGACACGACAGAAGAAATCAATATTGCAACAAAGAGCTGGCTGTCCTCGTCTTGAAAGTGCACAGACTCCACTGGAACAACTACCATCAGAGAATTTGGCTCAAAAAAAGCAGTTGCACATGTAGATTTAGAACCAGATCTACACGAATGGAGCAATCCCTTTTCACTGCGCTGTCGGGACGGTTCAGCCGTTGAAGTCAATATTTGCCATTCTAACCACGAAGAAGATCCCTTTTTTTACCATATAAGCACTGCGACAGATTCTGTACCAACTCAGCACCTAGTCCACAACCTTGCAATCAAAGAAACAAAAGGGATAGAGGACTTCATCTGCTTCATTCTTTGCCCTAAACTCAGCTCCATGCCTTGTATTCTGTCAGAAGTTTTTCAAACCTAGTATTACAAGTTCTGACCAAGAGTTTACATCTTCTCCAGGCAAGTCAGTTATTATCCTTACAGCAGCAGGTGCCTGGATCTGCTCTCATGAGTGAACTCCCAGGTATTTGCAAACTGAGCCCTCAAGATGTGCAAAGACGTGACAAACCAGGTGAAATCTCTGATGCCGCAGAGGAAATTAGAAGATAACTGTGCCTAGATGGACGTGTCCTCCTCTCCCCTTTGGTAAACCAGCTTGTAATCTTTCTGAGATGAGGACTGCCTTTAGCAGGAGGCTGTGCAAGGCTCAACCTATTCGTAGTCATATCCCTGCTTAGAACTATTCAGTGCTACTGTGACGTAACTAATAGACTCTCTATTAACAAACAGATAAGAAGTTCCCTAGGTCTTAGTTTGCTTGGACTATATCCCAATTCAGGAATTATCTCACAGGTGAGCTCCCCTTCCAATCACATACGGTCCCGCCAGCAACTCCCACAGTTACTTACACATGAAAATAATATTAGGAAAACATTTACTGTAAGCTTTAGCTTAATTTAGTAGAATTTAGCAGCTGGAAATAACAAGGAGGAGCAAGCATCTTGCAAAGAGCCAGCACTGCACAGACCACCAGCAAGTGCTCTACAGACCTCAGTTTGGAAAGTGATGAGACAGATGGAAGTCATTATTTTGTTTTGAACAAAATACCATCTGGGGCCAACATTTGCTGTCTGTTACTTCTGAGTAAATCCAGAGAAACTCCATTGTGTTCCTTAATAATCAGTCCTGGGACCAATCTTATTAAATATTTTCCTTAATGAACTTGGCAGAAAAAAGGAGGCGCCTGGTCATGAGATCTGCTGATGACACAAACTTGAGCGACTGCGTTGCTATTGCAGAGGAGGATAAGAATATGATATGGGAAGAGCTGGATGTCCTTGAAGGAAGGCTGAGTGAGAGAAATGGGTGCATTTTAACAGTAACGAAGAGTAAGAGACTACACTTAGAGGTGGAAGCTCATGGGTTGGAGGTAACAGTAAAGGACAAAGGGCCTGAATTAGTCTGTCTGAACACAGTGGCCTTAAAAGAACAACTGCAGCTGTCATGTATCTCAGGCAAGGTGTTTCCAGCAGAGATAGGGAAGTCTTAGTATTGCACAGAGAGTGGCTAAGACATCATCTGAACTGCTGTAACGTTCTGGTCACTCAAATTCAAGCGAGATGAGTTCAAACTTGAAGAGGTGCAAAGGGACCAGAGAATGCAACTCATGAAGAGCTAAATCGCTTGGTGTGTTTAGCTGAGGAAAACAAGCAGGTTCATAGACTACATCTGTACCAGTAAATTAAACATTCCCGAGATGGTTCGCTGAGAGTGAGGTCCAGCAGGAAGGAATAAACCACGTCCAGGGTGGTTATAGCCATTCTGCTGACTGGGCAGTCCATGATCCATGCTGGCTCCAGGAACATCCTGAGCATTGCTTGAGAGCATCCCAGTTGGCACAAGCTGAAACTTCGCCATTGATGTTCCAGCAACTGAACTGTCATGACAGAGTGTTCCTGGCAATGTTTCTATCAGGGGAGAAACATCAGCAAAGGAGAAAAAACATTCAAATTGAAGGAAAAGTTGGCTCAAAAAGAAGCAGCTATTACATAGACCTGAGCAAGTTTGGGGTAGAAATTAAAGGTGGGGTTTTGTCTCCCTGTATTTAGGTGTGCATGTCTGTACACATCTGCGCTGGAGAGAAGGGAACCCACCCGTGGGGTGACCATTTCACTCTAAGATGGTGTCTAGGCTACACCATCAAGACAATTGCCTTCTGGAGCTGCTTACTTCTGTCCTTTGGTACCAAATGCCACACGTGAGACTTACGCATCTCATTTATAGGTGTCTGTGCTAGGGGAAATGTATCCCACCCTAGAAGTTTTCCAAGTAACCAGGGAACAAATTATGGAGTAGACTTCCAAGGCATTTGGGGAGCACATGCAGCCACTTGCCAGCATTTGCCTCCTAGAAGAGGACTATGCATCAACGTCTAAGCAACATGGTGTCTGAGACTGAGGGGGAGATCCCCAGCCGACGGAAACTGCTGTAACCTTTGGAGCTACACTGATTTTCAACAGCAATAATCTTGTCCATCGCTGTTTCTGTTAGCACAAACAATGAACCAGGATTTTTTCAAAACACATTGTCTTGTACCTGAGTGTGACTTTCTCCATTTACACTGGGGCTACTCCATTTATTTTAGCGAAACTGCTCATTATTAACACCCACATAGTAAAAGAATCAGAAATCAAAATTATAATAATTAACTCCTGTAAATAATTTCTTCTGTTTAAAAACTCCTGTCCAGTTAATACAGTGACAAAAGGGAGAACTGCCTCAAGGCCGTGAACATCCTTTGAGGTTTATAACGTTGACTTTTTTTACACCTTGCTTGCTTGCACAACACAGATAATGTGTCCCTCTGAAGCGTGGCTCTGCTGCTCCTCACCACCAGCCTGAGCAGCCAGGCAGATGGATGGAGAAATGTCAATCAGCGCATCCATGAGCCACTCAACCAGCTCAGCTGTCTGCCCCAACCGTGAAACCGGCTTTTTTCTAGGAAGTCTCTGGCATAGATCAGAGAGCTACTGGGACTGCAAAGATATTGAATGACCTTCTCAGCTGGGATGTGCGAGCCACTAGGTAATCGAATCTCTGCTTGCTATTGCAGGTTGTGGAGGGTGTGGGGTTGAATCACAACATGCACAGACAAGAGACTCAGACCAAGATTTCCATGAGAGACAGTCTCCTAAATTGTGAATAATTGCATTGCAGCAGTGGCTAAGGGTGCAAGGAAGAATTAAGGATTCACCGTAGTAGGCACTGCATAGACAGACACACAACTTCTCCCACCGACGCATATAGTTGTATATGGCTGCAGGGGTAACAGACACAGCACACGCACACAGATGTACGCGCATCCTTTGATCATCCTGCTTGCTTTTCTCAGAGCTATTCAGCCTCAGCTGCACTCGTTTTAACTGCAGTCAAGCTCCGATGACATGCACGTTAAATCCTTGCCTTACAAGACTGGGGGAAGAAAGAACATTAATAAACGTGCTGATTTCCAAGCCACACAGCATGATGATCCTTGTTTTCCAGTGCTGTTTCCTCCTCATTTCAGCCTTGCAACATCTTGCCTCTCAGACCTATCCCTTAGCTTGATCCAGCAGACAACTGATCTTTTTTCACAAGTGTTCCCAGTTTATAACTGGGGGACAAAGGAGAGAAAAGAGACGATGATGATGATGATGATTAGCACATGCATCATGTGCCCCAGCGCAGGAAACAGCAGGGATGGTGCGTTCAGTAGTGCAACTTCTTAGTGCAACATGTGCTTCATGTCTCTTTCTGCACTAGTTTCTTTCTTCTACTCACTCCTCTGTACTTTGATGATTTTGGGGTTTTTTTTTGCTTTCCTGCCAACATTGCTTGAGAGGTAGGGTTTCCAGCTCTACTGTTCCTGGGCAGTCCTGCCACATGAACTGCTCAATGTCATCAGTGTCTGGGTTACGAAGACATTTTGCTTTGAGGTAATACAGCCATATGGACTGCCTGAAGACAAGCGGTTTCATTTCCAGCTCTGGAGCTGATCCACGGTATGACTTCTGCAGGGCCGAGGGCACCAGAGCTGAAGTCAGCTCTTTGCTGTCCTACATATCAGGTTTCTAGTTCCTCCAGGCTTCAAGAATTGTGTAAATGGGACTTTGGAAATGGCGATGGCCTTTGTACCAAGGCAAGGTAGGGTAAGTCTTGGATTTGCAGATGCACGGAAGGGAGGCTGAAAAGCCCGTGACAGGAATACCTGTCTTGGGCAAGTCCTCCTGGACTCTCTGATTTCCTACAATGAAATGAGAATCTTCTAGCTTCTGGATTTGGGTTTTCTAGACAATCTGCTACCATGAGACTTCCCAAGTTGCTCTCCTCATCCCTTCAACTTTGGGAAGCCAACAGTCCCTGAGGCTGTAAAAGCAATAGTCTCTGGCGATGGGGCAATTTGCATGGCTGGATTGCTGCAGGCCTCCGGGCATGAAAGCTGCAAGAGCCCCTGGCAGCTGAAAGCCTTTCCAGACCACCTGAGGACAGGACTGACACAGTGATGTTCGGGTATTTTGTTAAGGTGTCTTCAGGGCTATTTCGCACGACAAAGAGAAGGCTCATTGTGTTCAGACTTCCCACTCACATAAACTATTTCTCATGGTGTGCCAACACAGCCTATCTGGACAAGCTTTGTGTCTCTCATTCCCTGGGTCACCCTTCTTTTTATTTCATGTTCATCACATGGAAACCCAAGTGAGAATCTGTGATTATCATTTACCAGAGTTTGGACAACACAGAAAGACTTGATGCTTCTACTCCACCTTGAGAAAACTGCCTTCATATTTGGCTACCCCAGCAGTGGAACGAGAAGACCAGTGCCAAGTGAATACATCATTGCCACAACATATGGCTGCTGACAAGCCCTTAAGGCTGAGCTGAAGATTTCAAAGCCCTGGGCCTGGACCAAGACACTGTGCTGAGATAGTACAGTGCTGGCTAGACAGCTGGGGATGCAGTAAATGGGTATCATGACATAAGCCATCATCTGGTGCTCTCCAAAAGGTCACTGAGATACAGGTTTACCTCCTCCACCCCTAGAAACAGTATTTCTGCTCCATATTTTAGATGGTGAGTCCCTGTTTCAGGAGCCTGTTAGAAGGAGGTAGGCTGTTCTGCATTCCTGCAGTCCAAGTAGTCAGACTAACAGGAATGACCACGCTGGGGCAAGACTCAATCATCTGGATAGTGTGCAGAAAGCTTGTTCACACCTACCTAGCACATCATCTGTTAGCAGCTCTTTCTGCTCGCTCCAGCCTCCAGTGCAAAAACAAATAAACAAAACCACACCCCTGTATCCTTAAAACATCGGCAGTATCAGCAGCAGCATCTCAGGACTTGACTGGAAAAGCTTTTCTTCTCCTGTGGGATTCACCCCACTGTAATATGTTATCCAACATATAGCCCAGCAGTTCTTCAGAAGCAGGTTCAGGCTTTCTGGTGCAAGGGCCCCCATCCAACATAAATATACTGAGTGCAAGAGGCAAGCAGATGAGTGCTAGAGGGCTATGGTCTTCCCACATGTTCACTTGGGCAGTTCAGACACATTTCCAAAAACCACAGTCCCCAGGAACATTCCTCTCTCTGCAAGGGAATGTGCTTATTAAGCCAGGGAGAGAAAAACAGGTTGTTCTCCAGCACTTAGAGTGAGGGACGGAGGCCACTAGTACAGCCCTAAGTCCAAGTAACACGTCTCTTAGTCATCAGGCTTGTCTCGAGACCAAAGTCTCAGCTTCTGATCCACTCTGACCTGGGGCCCACCCAGCCCAGGAGCGACTGTGGGAAGAGCCACCTTGGCATCCCTCTGCTCAGGACCTCTTCATCAACCATTCCCCAGAAAAAAAATCCTGGGTAGGTCTGGAACTCTCCTACCTTGCAGTTGTGGACAGCCCCACAACACAGTGCTGGCCTTAAGCACAAAGAGTCCAAGCAACAGCTTGGAGGTTCACATCTCTAAGGTCCAGGGAACCCTTCTGCTCATCAAACTACCACATACCAGCCATTCTGCAGTGGCTACCCCATGGTTTCCCATGAACTTTGAGCTAAGAGCATGCACAAATATCCATGCTGGAGCCACCAGCATATGCAAGGATTTGGGAGAGTGGTGGTGTGCACTGGTGAAGAGAAGATAGGGAAGCATGAAGCCCAGGCCCTGAATTTGGAAGACAGTAATAGGGATAAGGAGAGGACAGAAAAGAATTGGAGATAAGGGGCCAGATAGGTCATGGAAAAGACCTTTTAGGAGGGAAAATTAAAAAAAAAAAAAAATAAAATGAGGGAACCCACTTTTAAATGTTGACTGGGGAGTGTCTCAACCCAAAGGGCTGGCTGTGGGATAGATGCTTCCTAGCAGCATCCCATTTCCACAGCCCACATGCTGCAGGATTTATGGCTCCACACTGAACAATCCAATAGCTACAGCTGTTTGGCTCCACGAGATAAGCTATGGACAATTTTCCAACCCTGAGCACAATTGGCATAACATGTCTCGTGTCCATACAGCTGAACTTTCTTACCTCCTATCTCAGGTAGCTTGGTGCTGGGTCCCAACTTGCCGGGCCAGTCTCCTGAGCCTGAAACTTCTTATTGGCTTGAGAATCATGGCCAGGCTCTCTTCAATCTCCTTGCAAATCTACTGATGAATTAGATTGCCCTGAAGCTTGAAACTCCCTTCTCCCACATGAACATGGCCCTTCTGGAGTGCAGCTGAACTCTTCAGGGATGGATGATAGATATAGCACATAAGGTACCTGCCAAGATAGCGCTTGCAAAGGGTCCCTGAAAACACCATTACTCTGGTTGCCTCTCCGTTGACCTACAACACTTCCCTCACTACCACAGGACAAACAGACAGCAGCTCCTGTAAGCCAGGAAGACAGAGTCACTCACCAGCCTTCGCGCTGTGCATTGAACATCTGGTTGTTGATAGGGGAATGAATAAGCTAGAGGGATGATGTGAACCAGATTGTTTGCACTCTGTCCAAAAATTCCTCTGCAAGCTTCCAGTGTCAACTTTTGGCTTATCTTTCACACATAGCCTCTCTGGGCACATTCTGGGAAACCAGGAGAAGCACGGATTTATACCAACTGAGAAGAAGGATTTGTCAGGCTCATCATGCTATGCTTTCATCTGAGCAGACAGGTTTGGGCTTGATTAAGGACACACTCCTCCATGTCATTGGAGCGAGGAGAGGCACTTTCCTGAGCTCCAAAGCAAGTGGAGCAAGAAGAGACAGGAAGAGAGGGACCGTGAAAAGGACCCTGCTTCCTCCAGGGGATGGGGAAGGAGCTCAGAGTGGGTGGGAGAGAGAAGGAGCTGGAGGCTAGCTCAAGAGCCCTGTATGAAGCCCCAGCACATTTCTGCTGTTGTGCCTTGTTCACTGTGGCCAAGGGCTGGGATTCGGCGTTTACATTCTCCCTGTCCACAGTTTTGCTAGACCCTGAGGATTACTGCAGAGCAAAGTCCGGCCAGAGGGTGCTATTGAATCCCAATCCTTCTCTGAAGGTGAGGCAGGTTTTTTTTTTAATCCTTCTTCCTCAGAAACAAGTGAACAAAAAAAGTCCTGGCCCAGCAGGAGGGAATGCCAGGTCTGCCACCCAGTCCATCTCATTCATAAAAAAGTGGGCCACAAATTCTGCACAAGCCCCAATGCAAGGCACCCACCTTTTCCCCTCCTTGATGTCTTTTGACATGTTCAAATGATAAATTCAAGAATGGATCCATTGTTTTTAAAAAATATTTTAAAATTTGCTTAAGCTCTGGCTGTGTGATGTTCAGCATTCACGAATACCCCTACCTAGGAAAGATGGGGTATTTCTTTCTTTAACCAGCCATCCTTGGCATGACCTACAAATCTCAGGACCTCTGGAATGACCACTGAGCAAATGGGCTTTCAAAAGTGAGTGCCCAGCCTCCTCCTAACTGAGGCATAAAGGGAAGCAGTACCAGGAAACAATCCATCATGGGCTGCTGCGTTTATCAACAGCACTAGCTGTGTCATCTGCAGAGGACAAGAGGCAGACCCCATCTATAGCATTAAGGCCATCACAGTCTGATCCTTGGTGCCCAACACTGACACTCCTCCTTCCTCTGCTCTGCCTTCCACACAGCTGTAATTTGTTCCCTGGATATTAATGGTGGCTTATAATGACTTCTCAAGATGAAACCTTGGCCCAGGATCTCTATTATGTCCTACTCTGGCCCAAATAAACCAATAAAGGCTTTTTTTTTATAGCAGAGAGAACAGTATCTTCCCTTTAGCATTGCATAGTCAACATACTGAGTAGACATGGCAAGAAATCATGAGGTTCCTTTGCAGCAAGGACGATTCAGGTCAGGCATTAAGAAAAACTTGCTAGAGGAGAGTAGGACTCTGGAGTCAGCTGTCTGAGGTCTCTGTAGTCTCCAACACCGCAGGTCGTTAAGCACCATGTCTTTAACTAGACATTTAAGGTAAGTCTCTGCTGGGAATGGCGCAGTTATAGTTGATCCTTTCTTGGTCCAGAAAGACAAGCCAAGTAATGCTTTGAGATGCCTTTCAGGTCTATTTCTCTATAGTTTCACAGATTGCCTTTGGGGCTAGCACGTAGCCTTGACTGCTCCCATAAAAGAGTGCATGAACATACACTGGTCTTTTTGGAAGTCTAGCTGAACTTGAGAGAGTGGGAGCTATCATCTGTCTTGTTTTCTGAAGAGCATCTCTAGGCCACCGTCAAGACCAGATGTATCCTCTGTACAGATGGTCCTCATGCAAGAGCCACCCTTGTGCGTGCAGAGGACTCCATGATGAGCTCAAGGGCCATGGTGCTCACGAGCTTAGTGTGGCAGTAGGTGCACTGCACAACCGCAACAGCCATTTTCTCCCATCCAATGCTGAGGAAATGGTAAGGGTCTACAGGTTCAGATCCCAGCACAGGGAAAGAATCGAGGTCCTAGCATTATGTCTCACCGAGTCCCTTTGAAATTGCTAACAGAGGAGCCAGGAGGAAAGGAAAATCATTATGCTATAATTCAATGTATGAAAGAATACTACAGAGACTGAGGGACCTCTTGAGTCATCTGATCAAATTATTGCTGTCACTGGTACCCTGCCATATGTTCCCATTCACACCTTTAATGCTATTAAAAGGCTTTTCCAGAACTGCATTCCTCTGATGCTTCAAAGCCATCTGCTAATTTTTCCACTTCAAAAGTAGCCATGGCCCAATTTACATCCATTTATATTTGTGCCAACAGAGACCTGAAACTTAAATACCATTCCTGCATCTTTATCATGCACAGTATAGAAAGCCCACCTCTCCCATCCACACCATTTTAGGACTTTAGTCTCCATATTATTTGAGAAACTCAGGTTTGGTGCCTAATACAAAAAAAAATATAGGTATTGTTGACAAAACTGGCAGTAGCTCTTAACATAAAGTCATATAAAACTAGCTCATTTTCTTATTAGTATAATTATAGCAGTTCCGTTTCCTTCCTTCCTGTTCACACCCCGTCTCTACTCTAAGCTGAAAGCAAAGATTTCTGTAATTATTACTGCCAAGCCCAAACGACTCAAGAGAAATCAAATCTGGCATGCAAAGCGTCTTCATTTACTGTGTCTTTCAATGGCTTTATTAAATATTTCACATACAAACACTCACACACACCCCCACACAGATGCTCACACAGGAATGCCTTTTTTAACATTACTTTACGAGTCTCTCCCGACGCCAAAGAATGAGCAAAGGAAGCTGGAAAATTCTTTTGGATCATGAGGTTGAGGAGACACAATCCAAGAAATGTAGATGTTGAAAGACAGAAAGATCTGTCAAGTCCAACTAAGGTGGCTCCTGGAGATGTCGTCTAATAACTTAAATTCGTACTGCATTATATGCCCTGAAGTGCTTTAAGACTCCGACTGTGGTTGCTGGTTTTCTTTTGTAATTCAGCTAGGGAAGAGGGCAGTAGCCAAGCCATGCCAGTAACACGGCAGTTTTCAGGAAGGAATGCAAGTACAGAGTGAAATTTAGTAAAAAGGCAACTCAGCCTTGAAGAGGTAAATTGGGTGGGATTCATCTCACCCGTGTTTGGATGTCTGCAGTGTAGATGTCTCCATCACAGCTGGACGCCCTGAGCTCTCATTTCAGTCAAAGGAGAGAAATGGCCACGTGTAGCACAGAGATAATTTAATCTGTTTTAAATATCTACTTGAGACAAGATGAATCATATCCTGCAAGTGCCTGCTTCCCTCCGTTGACTGCAAAGAGTCCAAACAAATAATTACTTGCAACGTAAACATATAGGGTGGGATTTATATCATGTATTTTATGTTTACAAAGAGCATGTTTCCCTCTGAGACAGTCTAGGCTTCCACTCAAGTCAATGGTGCAAAATCTGGTCAACACAGGCAATGGAGTTTTAGGGGGCAATGCAGCCAAGCAGATACAGATTTTATACGTATTATTTATTGTTTATTTAATTTACTTAATTTATTATTGCTCTTTGTTCTCAGTGCTGACTAGATCTCCATTTACTGACATAAAAGCCTGAATGCTCAACTGAGGGATGAGTAGCTACACTGAAAACACTTGTAGTTATTTGAGATTAATCCCGTTGCTAAAGTTAGGTGAGATGGATCCCCACAATGAGATGGCATTTTTCCCTTAGGGCACATCAACATTTACTATGTCCCATACCACATTTTAATGCTCAGGTTTGGTCCACACACTGATTTTACCTCCTAACTCAGCAGAGGTAAAACTGGCATCTCCGACAGTTTACCTGGAACAGGTTTAAACTGGACAGTTTACCTGGGGGTGTTGGTTGACAGCCGGCTGAAGATGAGCCAGCAGTGTGCCCAGGTGGCCAAGAAGGCCAACGGCATCCTGGCCTGTATCAGCACTAGTGTGGCCAGCAGGACCAGGGCAGGGATCGTCCCCCTGTGCTCGGCCCTGGCGAGGCCGCACCTCGAGTGCTGGGTTCAGTTCTGGGCCCCTCACTCCAAGACAGACGTTGAGGGGCTGGAGCGTGTCCAGAGACGGGCAACGGAGCTGGGGAAGGGGCTGGAGCACAAGTGCTGTGAGGAGCGGCTGAGGGACCTGGGGATGTTTAGTCTGGAGAAAAGGAGGCTGAGGGGAGACCTTCTCGCTCTCTACACCTACCTGAAAGGAGGTTGTAGAGAGATGGGGGTCGGACTCTTCTCCCTAGTAACAGACGACAGAACAAGAGGAAATGGCCTCAAGTTGCGCCAGGGGAGGTTTAGGTTGGACATTCGTAAAAATTTCTTCACCGAAAGGGTTGTCGGGCATTGGAACAGGCTGCCCAGGGAGGTGGTGGAGTCCCCATCCCTGGAGGGATTGAAAAGACGTTTAGACGAGGCCCTAAGGGATACGATTTAGTGGGGGACTTGGTAGTGATAGGTTAATGGTTGGACCCGATGATCTTGGAGGTCTCTTCCAACCAGAACAATTCTATGATTCTATGATTCTATGACAGTACAAAACCCTGGAGCATCATGCCGGGTCGCCTTTGCTATACTGCAGCTGATGAGACATAGTTCCAAGTTCTTATGGAGTTTCAAATTGCCTTGGAGATTTGATAGACTAAGACTGATGTCAGAAAATCTGGCCCCAGCAGAGTAAGGGAGGTTTAGAAAGTTCACGGGTTTTGGCAACAGTCCTTATGGCCAGACAACGGCTTCAAATGACGGCAAAGCATCTTTACAGTATTAATTAGCACGGTCTCAGCTGAGACATGGTAACTGCCTGTCTGGGGGGGTGAATTATGAAGTGAAAAGCTTCATTTTGGACTCGTGTGACTCAAGGCACTTCCACCTTGCATTGGAAAGGGCAGGCAGCACACAGCCACGGCTGGATCTCATGACCAAAGGCTTTTGGCCATTCAGAGCTTGAGTCAGGCAAGGTTTTACGATAGCATCACTCCTTCTTCAGGCTCCATCACCTCCACAGTCACTGTCTGGGCAGGCACATGTTCCTGAGTCACTTGAGACGACTGTGGTCAGACAGCTGGAACGAGCTGGATGTGTCTTTTCCACTTTTAGACACTCTGTGAAGTCCCATCTGAAAGTCCATTTGATGAGGAGCACGGCATGGAGCATGCATATCTCCAAGGCACAAATGCCAGAGGTTTGAACATCAGATTGGAGGTATTTCAGCAGAAAGTCATAGGGCACAGGACATTCCTTCTTAAGTCATGGCTGTATTATGTCATCTTCATACCTTTCTTACAGAAAGCCAAGGAAAAGGTTGTGCTAATCTGAAACCTCAGGCACAATTCGTGGGGCTGATGGATTAGGCCTGACAACCTAGCAGGTTTGATTGGGTCATGGAAATATCTGCTGAAAGCCACATGAGCACATCTGATTTGGCAATAATAATTTAAAAAAAAAAAAAAGAAGAAACCCAAACATTTGCTGCATATAAGCAGAAAAAGGTGCTTTGTTTTATACCCTGAGTGGGGTGTTGCAGTTTATAGCAGATAGACAGAAAACATATGTGAATCATCATGTAGATTATATTTATATTGCCTAATGCTCAGGTTTGTTTGGTTGGCATTAACAACAACTCGTGGCTTCCTTTCCTATAATGCTGGTTTACTTTTAATAAAATCTTGCATTCACATCATGTCAGCCAAGCATTCTCCTGGGGCGGAGTCAAGGGCAAAGAAGGAAACCTCTGTGAAATTCATTTCAAATGTTCTCCCTCCCTTGTGCAGCGCGTTTTTATCCCTGTGTTAAAAATAAATAAATAAGTAAATGCAAGATGCCCACTGATTGTTTTTGACAAAAAAAAAAGGCAGGCGAGAGGCTGAGAAATGCTTGCCTTGCTTTTCCAGATCTGTCACCCCAAGATGTGCTTGGCGTGCCGTAGTACTCGTACTGAGAGCTGACAATGAGTGCCAGCATGCAAATTTTGGATGCAAAGATCTTTTGAGATGACTAGAAAGAGCAACTTTGTCCTTCTTTGTGATGATACCGTTTGGAACAGTGGATGGGACAATAACTGGGAGAGAATGGGGAAAGGGACATGGAAGAGAGGGGGGCTTTGGGGACTTTGAGGGGACTGGACCCAAGTTGGTTTGCAGGCATTTGGGGTGCATCACAGGAGGATGGTTCTTCTCACTTCCCAGTCAAAGCTAAACTTTTGGTGATAGCAGAGGTTCTTCAGCTGCAGATACAGGGCTAGCAAGGTGGCTACATGCTCTTCTTGCTCGAAGTAAGGAGCCAGGTGATGGAAAGGGCAGGGATCTCCTATATCACAGACTTCACATGTGCTGCAGGAATCAATTAGAAGGCATCAACCACAGAAGAGTGTAATAGAGCAGAGATGGCTGAACACCAGGGCACAAAACAGTCATTGCTCATGGGCTTACCACAGTCTGATAATATTGGATGTGATGCCTCAAGAGTTACCTGCAGATCCTCCCTTCGTGCTCCCAGCATTGGGTTTTGCTGGGGAAAGCAAAAACATGTAGGGAACTATACTGTTACGAGGTTTTCACAAGAGACTGCTGGAACCAGTGTGTCCAGGCTCTGACTATACAGAGCCAAGCAGCTAGGCCTTAGGACTTTCATTAGACTTTATGGTACATCATGCAGCATTTTTGGAGGGCTGTCTTGAGCCCATTCTCAAAACCAGACTCATGTTTACAAAATTCAGCCCCTGATGCTGAATACCTCCTGAACAACTCAAGATGTACTGGACTTCCAGCCTGGGAAGCTGAAGTGCCCACAGAGAGTGAATGGAAAACCCACGGCAACGTTTCAAAGTGTCTTAGCACTGCCGTGAGAGGCCAAATCTTGAGGTTGGGAATATCTTCCACCTCCAGGTATTTCCACGGAATCACAAAACGTAGGAATGGAGGAAAATCAAGTTCTGCCCATCCCATTCCACTGCACCGAGGCAAGGTCAGCTCTCCCTCATGCCAGACTGCTCAATACCAATGACCTGGGAATTGCAGCCTTCACCTGAGGGCGATGAAGACAGGTCATCCAGATGTGATGAGCTGAGATGGAGGTGTAGGAAAACTAAGGGATTTTTCCCAGAGACATTCACTTAGCCCAGGGCAGGGATGCCAGCTCCTGGCATTCAGTGTCTCCTTACATCCATTCCTCTCCCACATCAGGCATCAGCATGTTTTTCCTAGTTTGCTATCAAGGATTTCATTTGTGCTGACAGGAACAGTGAAATGGGTTTGTCTCCTATAGCAAGGCCTGGTCCATCACCCTCTTTCTCAGAGCCATGGGACACAAAAGCAATTACCTTTAATCTCCCAAGCCCAATCAATCCCCATTGCTTCTCCTGCATTGCACAGATGTCAAACCAGCTGTGGCAGGAGCAGAAAATGGGCTTTGCGTTATGGCCAGCTGTTAGGCAAATCATGGAGTAGAAAGACCACATTTGGGATCTTTTTCCTTTTCAGTGCTGTCAGTCAGATGGAACAGCAGGTCCCTAAAATAGTTATGAATAACCATTAGTAGGAGAAGACTTTGAAAATGTTCCTTGTTTATACATTTGCTGGAGGGTCTAAATCCTGGTAGAGCTTAGAAAAATCCACCGTTTTCACTAAGCTTTCAACTCTGCTTGGGCAAGAGCTCTGCAGCACAGGATAATAAATAAATGTCATGCCACATGTATACACATTTTCTTCCAAGGCTGTTTTCAATTTCTCCTTTCAGGCATGTTTTGCCCTGATGGTTCCCTTTGCTGGCTGTATAAGAACCAGCTTCAGCACGTCTCTGAAAGCTTTCCAAACAGAAAGCTCATTCATGTCCTCAGCTCTGAGATGAGTAACAGTCTGCAGCCATGTACCTTAGGAGCCATAAAGCAGAGTGGACTGGATTGGAAAAGCTCCTGTCCCCCTTCCCACTATGTTTTTTTTCATGGAAAAAATATTCTGGAGGAACACAGGGTTTGAAAGCGATGCCAGCAGAAGGGCCCTGGAGAGTCAAGTCCTCACATCTCTGAATTTAGCAGCCTCAGCCTGATCTTGATCTTATTTTTACTATGGAGACACTTCACTACCCATATCATGAGCTGAATCCACAGCATATTTGGGACCACTGCACGGATTTCACCTGGAGAGCTGGGCTCTCTCGAAAGGAGGATAGCATAGTAGCCTAGCAAGTGCTGGAACCTCACCCACCTTGTCCTTGTCTGTAGGACAGCTCTCAGAAACATTGCATGACCTTATAATCTTCCCACACAGGCTGCTGCTGGCAGATGTGTCCTTCAGCTGGTGTTGGCCTCTGGTCCACAGCAGCAAGCAGCTTAACAAAGACCTCAGGTCTGTGTGGTGCCCACACCCTCAGCACCTGCTGAAGCAGAAACTGAGACTGCTGAACACTTTGAAGGAGATTAGAATCATAGAACCATAGAATCGTTTAGGTTGGAAGAGACCTTTAAGATCATCGAGTCCAACCATTAACCCAGCACTGCCAAGGCCACCACTAACCCATGTCCCCAAGCACCACATCTCCACGGCTTTTCAATCCCTCCAGGGATGGGGACTTCACCACTGCCCTGGGCAGCCTGTGCCAGGGCCTGACAGACCTTTCGGGGAAGAAAAGGTTCCCAAGATCCAACCTAAACCTCCCCTGGCGCAGCTTGAGGCCATTTCCTCTTGTCCTGTCGCCTGTTCCTTGGGAGAAAAGACCGACCTCCACCTGGCTCCAACCTCCTTTCAGGGAGTTGCAGAGAGCGAGAAGGTCTCCCCTCAGCCTCCTTTTCTCCAGGCCAAACCCCCCCAGGTCCCTCAGCCGCTCCTCACAGCCCTTGTGCTCCAGCCCCTTCCCCAGCTCCGTTGCCCGTCTCTGGACACGCTCCAGCCCCTCAGTGTCTGTCTTGGAGTGAGGGGCCCAGAACTGACCCCAGCACTCGAGGTGCGGCCTCACCAGGGCCGAGTCCAGGGGGACGATCCCTGCCCTCGTTCTGCTGGCCACACTAGTCCCAAAGCCATCAGTTCAAAGCCCTGGAAAACCCTTTCCTTCCATGGTCCATGTCAGACAGAAGTGGCACTCGGAGAAGAGTCAAGGCAAAACACTCAGGGACATCGAGCATAGCCTTGATGCTGATGACTTTTGGACACATTTTGCCTGCAGCGCGAGAAGAGACATCCTTGCTGCTGCCTCGCAGATAGCTCGCTCTGCCCAGTGTTGTGGACATCCCAAAGTGGCAGGCTCAGTATTTCCTACGCGTGTTAGGGGAGTGATCAGAGCGATGCTTATTTGCCGTAATTTGTGTTTGTCTTCTAATCTTGGCTGGGCTTTCCCTTAGAACAATAAACTGTTGTCCCCTTCTCCCCCTTTTTTTTTTTTTTAATGATATCATAGCAATAAAGCACTCTGGAGTGAATTTTATCAGACCATTAATACACAGCATGGGTGGGTAAAGGCAGAGGCCACACTGCAGTACCCCCCCCAAGGCACGTATTAATGGGGCCCATAAAACACACCCCGTTGCGTCTTCTGGCTTAATTGTCAAATGGTTTCCAGATTTAAAGCCCCTAAAGAGAATCTTTTAGAGGATCTACATTCATTAGGTAACATCAAAAGCAACAGTAAACATAGGAAATGGGAGCTGCCATTTCAAACTCACCGAGACATATATCAATGAGGGGTTTGCTAATGTTTTATTTCATATTGGCCCAACCCAATTAAAAAAAAAGCAAAAAAAAAGCAAAAAAAATTACCTAGTAGACAGAAACAGAATACACCAAAAATTTGGTTTCCTTCCCAAGCTGGAGGTCTGCTTATGCTCTGATGGCCCTGCCTAGCTCTTCTGCACTTGTCGAACTGTAAGTACGTGTGAGAAAGCAGAAAGAAAACTAGACCTTGCGGATTAAAGAGAACTGGCCACAATTTGTAAGAATGAAGAGCAATTTTGGGTACCTCACAGTTTTGGGGTGCCCATCCTGAGGTATCTCGAAGATGTTTTAAACCCCACGTTATTAACTCCATCCCTTTGCCACGTCTCAGGCGGGCTACTCAAAGATCCTACAAACGTTGGCTCCGTGTCACCTTGTTTCAGTCTCCTTTTTTTTTTTTTTTAAATACAAGCCATAGCAGGGTGGTTCAGTAACTTTCTTCAGATGTCTCTTTTTTTCATCATTGCCTACTTCAGAGCTCCTTGTAGCTATTATCGTGGCATCTGGTACTGATCACGGGCAGAGACACAACAAACTCGCTGGAGCACAGCGCTGGTGTGGGGTGGTCTGGAATGAGAGCTGTCCTGCTCACAGTGGGCTTTGGTACCAAACAGTCCCACACCCTGGACGGTGACCATCCGACATCGTTCCTGAGAACACTCTGGCTTTCTTCTAAGTCCTAGCTTGGAAAGTTTCACCAGCAAGGGAAGGAAGGAAAAAAGAAAAGACGTTTTTCTGCTTCAGCAGATAGCTGGGAACTACCTCTACTAGATTGGGTACGTGACCTTCAGGGGAACCACGAATCCCCCATTTGTGGGACTCAACACCTGTAAAATGACCGATAACTACCATTTTTCCACATTTCATCCTCACTCTTCTTTCCCCCTCAGATTTTAGATGCCAGGCACCCCTACATAAGCAATATAAGCAGTTTCAGGGGTTCCTCAGTCTGGGGAAATAGAAACCAGGGGGAAAAATAATCAATGCATTAATAGTATATAAAGTCTCTCTATATTCATAGCTGACCCGTGGAGGTCCGTGGTCACAAATAGGTACTTCAACACTATCTGTATCATTCTCAAGTAGGTGACTAAAACAGTCAACCATCAGTTTGCTCATATAAGTGTATGGAAACAGTCAGATGACTTGCACGCTGGAATTGTCTCTTTGTCTCCATGGACAATGAAGGGAGTTTACTGTGAGTAGTTCAGACTGTAAACTATCCTCTACACATTGAAACTTAGACGGCATTAACATTACCCTTAGTCCTTGCCCAAGCTCTTCCTGAGATCCACTGTGATTCCAAAAGGCTGAGTAACAACAAAACCTGCCGTGCATAAGAGTCCTATTTGTAAAGTAATGCTGATAACACTTTCTTTCTCCCCTCCCCTGCTTGTCATGTCTGTCAGTGCTAGAGATTCTCCTTTTTTTCAGGGTATAGTTCCTTGAACACCACATGATGGTGGAAGGTATGCCTTATAATGCATACCAGCACCTTGGCCTGCCTTCATCCAGGTTCAAATCACAAGGGTGATTTGAGTTAAGAAGTGGCTGAAAACAGACTGTGGTGTCTTTAAGCTCAAGCCACTGTTCAGTGAGCAGCATTTGGGAACATCCTTAACTGTTCCTACTAAGGAGGATGTGGTCTCATAAAGCAGGAAAGAAGGGGAACAGTTTGGGCCATGATCTTGTCTTCATGAAGGAATGCCGATAGCACAGCACTATGCAACTGACTTTATCGAAACATCGTGCCAGCCATGCCAAAGCATCAAGATGCTTCTTTTGGAGAACGTTGCAAAGAGCATGTTAAGTGATGAAGAAACTTCTGCAGAAGGTTTTTTGTTGAATACCTTTGCTGCCCACCTGTGCTGTAAGACACTCACCTTTTCAGTCCTGAGAGAGTGGTATATTTCTTGAGCATGAAATATTGTGCAGATTAGCAGGAAAGCCAAGTCACAGAATCATAAAAAAAAGAGGGCTGGAAGGATGAAGAGAGGTCATCAAGGCCTTTTCATTGCCTCAAGGCAGGATCAGCTGTTCCTAAGCCATTTCTGACAGATGTTTGTCTAATCTGTTTTTAAAGACCTCAATTGGTTCAAGATCACAGCCTCCCCAGGCAATCTACATCAATGCTTAACTGGCTTTACTGTTAGCAACTTGCCTCTCAAGTTTAACACAGCTCTCCCAGGGCTCAGTTTAAGACCATGACTTCATGCCTTGTTCCCTGAGGAAGAGCTTATTCCCTTCCTCTTTACAGTTCTTTTTATATAGTCAAAGACTGCTGAAGGGAAACCCTGGATAATCCCCTTTTGCTGAATATTTGATGTCCATGCTGTTGGCTAACCTCAGCTGTGCGAGGAGCTCCCATGCATTCCGGGGGGGGTTACACTCACTTATGGGACAGCTAAATTCAGTCCTTCCTCTGTCCCACTCCTGGCCAGCAATGGTGGCACAAAAGCTGTTAGGTCTCTGCTCAGCAGCATGAGGGTGGCAGGGAAGTCTTTGCTGCCTGAGGGCTTGTGACAGTGGGGCACCGTGAAAGGCTCGTGCAAGTATACATATGCAGGTGGTCCCCTTAGGGTGGATGATGTGTGCTCTCTGCTCTACATTGCCAACCTACGACAGTGCTAACATCACCTGTATCCTCCCCAGAGACCGTGTTGGCCCCAGTGGGTTTCATGATCCTTGATCTTTGAGGATTTATTCTTCTGAACTGATGCCCTGTGAAGACTGTCTTTGCCAGCTGCATCCACCGTGTGAAGTGAAGACCAAGCTTTAACATGGCCAACGTGCTTCCTGCCCAACACCGCTGCTCATCAGCCCATACGGTTGCTCTGGATCTACGCGACATCCACTGGGGACCTGAGTGGCCCAATGGGTTTAGCTTCACCCATGCGAGATATGTTTATATTGTAACCACGTCTCCTCCTCTAGAGAACTCGGGTGTTAGGCTGAGGTGGTCTAAAGACCTGAAAGCTTGCAGCATGGCTAGTGGGCACATCCAGCAAGAGTAGATGCTCCCACAGTTCCCTCTTTCTCTTCCTACCCTCAACACTCAGCCTGGAGCGGCCATAATTTGACCCTCACAAGGCATTGTCCTGTATCTATCATTTCATCCCTTGCCCTGTCTCTCTGAGCACTTAGAAGTTCCCTAGACAAAATTCCAGCTCGTTTGCCCGTAGCCACGTCTCCTTCTATGATGACAGACTGAGTTAGCAAAACCTTCAGGAATCCCATTACGTTTCATGCTGGAAAAAACAACCAAGCCTTGCTAGCAGGTCCCGAAGACAGATAATAATATATGAGATGGGTTGAGGCCAACAGCTGCTCCCGTTCCTCCTCTCTGCAAGGGTAGTCAGAAGGAGACATTTCCGACAGATTATAAATGACTTGCTGTAGCTGTCATTTTTCAGAGCAGCCACGGAGTATTGTCTCACAGTGAATATAACCCCCTTTCTCCCCTGCTCCTCCCCTATCAAGAGTTTGGTAGCCTTTTGGTATCAGCCCACACTGCCGGGCAGGAGGCTTCCCTCCAGCTCCCAGACTGCTTCTTCACTTCAAAGGCCAGCAGGGAGTGGGAAGCACAGCAGAGGCCACATTCCTGCAATTTATCTGCCTTGCAGCCCAGTTGCCGCACTGTTTTCCCTGTTAAAGGTACCGGTAGCCCCCTCTAAGACCTCGTTTTGCACTTGGGCATACAAAGTGGCTCCAGAATGGAAAACAAGAGCATGTTGTACCCAGGAAAGGTCACCATCATCTCCTAGGTAGTGTAGGCTTTAGCCTCCATCTTTCTTTAGCAGGAGCTAAAAGCCTGTCCCTTGGTTATGTCTGCACTGCGACTCATCGCTGTGTCTGGGACAATCTGAGGACAAAGGCTAGTGTTCCTGCAAAGCGCTGGGAATGGGAAATTCATGAGGTATCAGAAGAGAAACCACAAAATCCAGATGCAAACCTGGGACAAAACAACACTGCTCAGATAATCCACAATTTCTGAGATTGACAGGACAAGGGGTGATGGTTTTAAACTAAAAGAGGGGCGATATAGACTAGACATAAGGAGGAAATGTTTTACGCTGAGGGAGGTGAAGCACTGGCACAGGTTGCCCAGAGAGGTGGGAGATGCCCCATCCCTGGAAACATTCCAGGTCAGGTTGGACGGGGCTCTGAGCAACCGGATCTAGTTGAGGATGTCCCTGCTCATGGCAGGGGGGTTGGACTAGATGACCTTTAAAAGATCCCTTCCAACCCAAACTATTCTATGATTCTATAACTCTATGATTCCTCTAGTCAAATTCAGTTTGATTGCAACTCAGTGCATGGAGAAGAAACCATCTTATTTTGTTCACAGAATTCAAGAAGGCTCACTTTGAATAATATGCAATGAAGGTACCAAAGATTTCTGTCTCTCATGCAAGGACAAAGGCTGTGTGTGCACTTGTCTGTAAGGCACCTGCGCTTCTTCTTGAGCTCATAGCTGAGAGAGGCAGTGCTTTTTAATCACCTGCTTTACAGTCCAGCTGGTGAAACTGGGGTTCATTTAACAGCTCCAGCACTAACTTGTCAGGAAGAATGGAGATGCCATGGGTGATTTTCTCAGAACAGACTGAAATGAGAAGGGAGGTGAAGTCATTACCTCATTCCATCACAAGCACTTTCCCACTGCCATTGGCTTTCTCGTGCTTCCTTCTGGTTTGTAGTGGATGAAGGTTTTGTTCCTGCTCTTACTGAAACTCAAGACATTCCCATGGTGTCCACTCTGTGGAGCTGGGTTAATAAATGGAACCAGTGACGCTCTGTGCTGAGTTGACACACCACCCTGGGCACCAAGACATGGCACATGTGGTGTCTTGTGCTATAAGCAGCAGGAGCTCAACCCAGCCAAGAAAGTGGTCAATGTGCTAGTGAGTGTTGTCCAAGAGTCCAGCCACTCTGGACCTCAAAGAGGACATCATAATTCATTAAGGGGCTTCTGGAGTCAACACCAATTTCTGTACCAGCTCATGAAGAGTGTTGGAGAACTTTTCTGGGCATGTAAACACACTCACCTGTGGTTTGGGATCTAACAGAGGCCAAGAACCGTTCCCAACAAGCAGTTGGGATGAAGCTACCTAGATTTGCAGGCTACTCACGTTTAACAGCGTGGATGCAAGCTCTTCCACGCCAGATGACCTCAGAGTCACAGGACAATCTTGGGCACATTTCATTTATTTGCACGGACACAGACATTGGGTCAAGTCCTTGCTATTTCAGGCTTTATGTCGTACAATCTTTCTCAGAAATACATTGAGCTCAAGAGCCCAAGGTTTCCATGAAAAGAGTGGTCACATGGTAAGACCTCTATGAACTTCTTAGAGCAGTCCTTTGAGTCCTTTGCTAGAAAGAAATTAGTGTGAGTTATTTCAAGAAGCAAAACCATAAGGAAGAATTATAGAAGGAAGAGATCACAAAAACCTTAGATACAGAGCTTCTTACTTTTGAGTCTTACATTTAGCTTAATATCAGCTTGCCAGTTTATGCTATTTAACTTTGCTTTGAGCACATTATAGTAAAACTGGTTTCTGCCTTCTCATTTGTATTGAAGCAGCTTTCTAGTAGCCTTTAGGTGATTAAAAATACCCCCAAAAACCTGAAACGTTGCTCTTCTGTCACTGACCTTCTCTCCATTTTGAGCTGGGGTTGGCGGTTTCCCTCTGGGAGAGCACAAACCACATCAGTGGCTGGGATCTTCAGACTTATCCCTACCTTTTCAAAGGACTTTTTTTCAAATCCCATGAAACCGTGATCATGATGAAAATGTCCCAGTCATGACTGAGGGTCCTGCCATGCTTGACAAGGCATAGGCATATAATAAAGTGACGGGTCTTACCCTGAAGAGGTTTTACGAAGGGGCATTGAAGTTAGTGGAGGATACATGGAAGAGAATAACTACCTAACACCATTATTTGTTGTGTTACCTATCAGTTCAGGGCAACTCTTCGGAAGACATGTGCCACGGGAGGTGGGTGGTGTGTGTTCACGTGTGGATGTGCGTGCTGATTGTGTTATTACCATGTGCTCCAAGGTGGGATTCACATCTCCAAAGTGCACATAGACACTTGAGCCTCACCAGGCTTTGGCTGCATCTTCTGCTCTCACCCAGCCTCTTTCTCTCCACTCACCCCCCCCGCCAAAACCTGGGCCCTTGATGGTTGCCCAACATGTGATAGAAACATCTGCCTGCCAGAAAGGTGCCTGCATGGGATCTGCTGCTGCTGCTGCTTCTCCGTGGGAGCTGACAGCTTTTGGGGCTGGGAAGGGGTGCCCAGCTCCTCACTGCCCTTCCCCTGTGCGCTCCTTCCTCTGCACCCCCAGACTCTGCACTGCCCTCCGTGACCGCAGCACTTTCTCACCGCTTTCAGACTCCGGCGTAACCTCAGACACAGCCCACTTCTCCATATCCCCCAAAGAGCATTTCTTTAGCTCCTCTGTTTCCCACCTCCCTTGCTGAACAGCAAAAGCCTCCATGCACAGCAGTGAGAGAACATGTCGAGCTGCGATAACACAAGGGATTATGGAAACTCATTAATACAAAGAAATAATTTCAGGACGAGTACCAGAGGGAGGCACTGGGATGATGGCACTGGAGACCTAGACTACTCGAATTTTGAAGCTTTTGTTCAAGAAATCCAGTTTCTATAAGTCTTGTTTTCCCATGGCAAGATTTCCTTTCCCCATTCTTGTCTGTCGTGTCTGTCTAGATAACAAGCTTGGTAGGTCTCAGCCTACAGGTCTAATGCTTAACACAGTGACATCCTGACCTTGCTTATACCCTACAGGCTTCACTGCAGCAAAAATAACGTCACTCTAGTCAGACAGAAGCACCTTTACACAGAGCCCGTCGGTATGGACTTCTCCTCACATCTCTACCCCTGGTCATGAGATGAATCCCTTGGAGTCAGAGTATTAGGCTACCGTAGGATGGAGATAAATGAGCAAAGCTCCAAATACTCCTTTTCCTCTACAAAAATGGAGGTGTTTAGCAGCAGTCAGGAAGAAATCCCTTGTCCTTGCTGTGGCCAAGGGTTAGTCCTGGACAGGAGGAGCAAAGCTGCGATTCCTGAGCACGACTCACCTGCTGTGTGCCCGTCCAGGGACCAATTCTGCTGAGCATCGCTCCAGCACACCAACACAATCACACCCTCCCTTGAAGTAGCTTTTTTAACTAGTTCCAGGCCAAAAAGAGAAGAAACCCAGTTCCTGCAACAGCTTTCAAGGAGCAGGAGAGAGGGAAGATGTGTAACACATGTTTTGCAGTAGGACATCTTACCTCAGACCAATTCATCATTGTCCATCCACCCTGCTGGGCCCTGGCGGCAGGTCATCGGCAGAGGCCCCTGATCCTCTGCCTTTCCAGAAGTGATCAAAGGATGAGGTTGGGAACGGCGTAAGCTTTCCTGGATGGGATTACAGCCCAGCCAGAGCATGTGACACTCTGTTTGAGAGCTCCTTCTTTTCATCCCCCTGGAGCAGGTTCATTTTAACTCCCCTCCCGCCATGCCCAGCAGCCACTGCTCGTGGGAGGTGCAGTAGGGATGATTTTGGAGGAGGACAGAGTGCAACTTCCAGCCCAAAAGCCTGCAGCAAGCTGGTGGTGCGTAGGGCTCACCCTCTGCAGCAGCTGCCCTTACACAGGAACAAGTGTACATCAAGTGAAATGTTCAGGTCCTAAACTCTAAGTAAGGGTTAAAGGCGAGGTGAGACCAAAGAGCGCTCAGAAAAATTTATGGCAGTAAAATTCCACTAGGATGAATTAACATAAGCACACTCTACTTCTGTCTCATGGCATCTCGTTAGCGTCGGGTGGTCCTGGGTGCCAGGCGAGAGGATGCCAGGCACTGGTCCTCTATGGCTGCCCTTACGCAGCAACTGGGTGGGAAGGGGTGGCTCCCTGGGCTGGGTTTAGGGCTTGTGAATCTGCAAACAGGATTTCCTTGGCAGAAAAAAAACACCTTTCATAGGTCCATCTTCTCCTGAAAGGTGAAGATTACGTGCCTGGAGCTTTATAAGATTCCTGGGTGTGGAGCAGGCTGCAGTAGGGTTTGGGCTGATGACTAGTGCCAGAAACATAGAAAAACCACACATCAGCCAAGACACAACTTCCAAGAAGGAAAAGGGACTTTTCTTCCAAGGAGGAAAACTTCCAAAGAGGGAAAGAAAACCCCACCAATACCTGGTAAGGTTAGCGTTGGTCTGCAGGATGTTGCAGGGGGAATAGGGGCAGCCTGTGAGGATACGTGTGGAGCGGCAGCCTGTGTGCTCGCCAGCTCCTGGCAGGAGCCGTGGGTACGCTGTGCTTCCCGAGGAGCTCCTGCTGTGCCCCTGCAGAGGCACAACCGTCCTGTGGTTGCTGTTGACTATGCCTGTTCCCCTTGTGCCAGCGGTGGGGAGCCTCGGGCACACGGGACTAGGAAAGACCTGCTAAACTCTATCTGCTGCTATCTTAGCAAGCACGTGCTGAGTTTCACAACACAGGCTCTCTGCTGAATTTTGGCCTCCCCAGCTAGAAACTACCGTGACTCCGTTACCCACTCTGCCCTCTTCTCCTCTAAAACAGCCCTGAGACTTTTCTCCCTGCGAATGCATGAAGCTTTTCACCTTCTTTTCCTGCCTCACTGGCTTAGGTGAAAGACACGGCATGTGAGCCGTGTGCTGGAGTTGTCACGGCTTCTTGTAAGCACTCCATATATTACGAGGAGTGACTCCCACAAAGGCTTAAGATCCTTGACAGCGTTTTCCAGCGCTGCCTTGTTGCTTCCAATTACCCTGACACGGAGCTGATGCAGAAGAAAAGATCCATGTCTCCCATCCAAACGCTTGCTGGAAACTCCCCCCCCTACACCCTCGTCCATCGTCCTCCTCGCGGATGAGTTACATCTTTGGTGAGCAGCCGGAAACTCACACGTGAGGAAGAAATACGCATGTACTAAAGCAGAACATATCATATTGTTTAGATGTTAAGGGCAGGCAACAACGTGGGACGTGGCATGAATCACAGCTGCAGCTTGCCTGGAGGATGGGGGTACCCCGCAAGTGGCAGCTGGTGCTGATTATCCAGAGAAGTTCTCCTTTTTTTTTTTTAATTCCTCCTGTTATAATAGGATCCAGTAATTCATCCGCAGCATGGGCTGCGTGTCTGTTCTCTCTGGAATATCCCAGGGATGGGTTAGTAATCCATCACAGGGAGATAGCGAGTTTTTCCTCCTCTTTGTTTTCCCCCAGGTGACTTCGGGGCAGCCAATGTACTTCTACCACCTGAGGAACACGGAGACTGGCCTGGTGTGTTCAGTCTCCGAGGAGAGGCATCGTCAAAACCAGTGTTTCCAATTAAATAAAATGGAAGCATAAGCAGGCTGACAGGCAGGCGAACAATGCAAGGGGTGGAGGTCTCACGAATGCCTTGCAGTGGTGTCGTGGTTTAACCCGGCAGGCAGCGAAACACCACATGGCCATCTGCTCACCCCCCCCGCCTCGGTGGGACCGGGGAGAGAATTGGGAAAAAAAAAGTAAAACTCGTGGGGTGAGATAAAGACAGTTTAATAGGGCAGGAGAAGAAGAGAATAATAATGATAAAAGAATACACAAGTGATGCACAATGCAATTGCTCACCACCCGCTGACCGATGCCCAACCTGTCCCTGAGCCGTGACACCCCCCAACCAACCCCCCCCAGTTTATATGCTGAGCATGACGTCATATGGTGTGGAATATCCCTTGGGTCAGTTGGGGTCGGCTGTCCCGGCTCTTTCCCCTCCCAGCTCCTTGTGCACCCTCACTGGGTGCACTGGTGGGGCATGAGAAGCTGAAATGTCCTTGACTTAGTGTCAGCACTGCTTAGCAACAACTAAAACATCAGTGCGTTATCAACATCATTCTCATCCTAAATCCAAAACACAGCACTCTGCCAGCTACTAGGAAGAAAATTAACTCTATCCTAGCCGAAACCAGGACAAGTGGAAAAAACCATCTCATACAATGGCAACTCACACAATCATATAAATCACATTACAGAAGATCAACTGTCTGCCTTAAAAGGCAACTTGAATAATTGTGTATCTTTCTTCCCACTGGCAGCTTTCATCCTGAAGGACATTAAAAAGCTTTGCAAAACCATGCACAGATCACCACAAAAGTATCATCTCCACCTCCCAAATGAAACGTGGAGTTCCCTAGCACCAAACAACACAGCTGCCCAGGCGTCCAGAGCAAAGAGCAAAATGTGTCACAAACCGTCTGAAATTATGCTCTGGGAATGTAACGAGCAGGGTCAAGCTCATTTCACCGGGTGGTGAAGTGAGCAGTGCGGTGGTTCTGAATGCCAACTGCATAGACTTCATATCGGAATGCCATGCACTGAATACACTTTCGCCTGGCAAAATATTTGTAAGCAACAAGTCATCTTCACACGTTGCAGCTGCTGGAAAGTACTATGGGTATTCCTAGATACGAAGTTAGATGGATCCTTAAACCAACCCAACGTAAACACCCTTAAAAGATCATTCCTTATAAGGCCTTCAAGACAAATCCTCCAACTCATCAGTCACATCTGAAAATCCTGGCTTTTAGTCTTTATCATGAGAAAAGATGTTAAAATGAGAGATGTACCAACATCCCATCTTAACCAGCTCAGCCTGTCGCAAGAACACAAGCACAGCTATGTTGGTTTGGGTCAGGGATCCACCTAACTTGGTATGTAGCAGCAGCCGAAGCAGAGAATAAGGCAAGTCTAAAGTTGCACCCCCAACTCCTAGCAATCCCATTTTATTCAAGATATTTTCTGATACCCTGATTTATAGTTTGGGGGCTATAACCTGACTAATGCCCCAGGTACAAACCAGGCAGGTCTCACCTAGGGCTGTTGTGTGCATCCCACTTCTATCCACCCACCTCCTCAGCTCATTCATCTTTGCAGCCTTGCTCCCAGGTGTTGACAAAGCTGGCGTGTCCAGCCACAGTAGCTTTTCACCGATGGCTGCTAATACCTCAGCAACCCGTGCCATGTGGTTAGAAAAGATTGCAGAGCTCTGAAGTTCATAAAAATTCCTAGATTATTAGTTTAATAATAAGTCTAGTCTTTCCATGTCAGTACATTACAGACCCCCGGCTAGGCATTTTAAATCCAGGACTATGAGAGAATGTTGTAAAGTCTCCAGCCCACAAGCCTGGTTTTTTCTTTGAGAAAGAGGAAAATTAATAAGACAACCTAGAGAATGGGAATAAGTCCAGGAGACAAAGCAAAAGAATGAGAGGGAGAAAAAAAGAGGAAAAAAAAAAAGTGGAAAAAAGCCAGAGGGAAAAAGATGGAGGCTGATAAATGGCTCTGTAGAAAGGCATATTGAAACTTTGTTTACAATCTCATGGTACCAAAGCATGCAGTATTAATAGCCTTCGACACCTTGTAAACTCAGCAAAACTAATTTTGCAGAAAAGAAGTCCTTTCCCAGAAGTCTCCTCTTTCTTGCTTAACACGCATTTTCTAGAGCTGACATGTCCCCTTTCATCACGACAGCAGAAAGGAAGCCAGGACGCCTGGGGTAATGCCCTGTGTACTCTTGCAAAGGCAAAACACAAAACCAGCTCCATCAGATCTTTAATGACCCCAACCGCCCCATAACACTCTGCTGGGACAATGGGTCCGGAGGTGAACTCATAAACTCCCCTTGTGAGGTAGCTTGTCATTGTTGTCCCAATCTGACGGACAAAGAAGCTGAGCAGGGTAGTCCAGGGTCACACAGAAAGCTGATGTCAGAGCTGGGACAGAAGCAGGGGCTGCATCCTGCGATCCTGACGGAGCCCATGCCCCAGCACGGACTGAACTGCAGCGTGCTCCTTCACCACCATATTCATGCAGCTTAGGAGGTATGGCCATGCTGGTGTACCCAGGCTGAAGTACCCTTCCTACTTCATCAACTCTACCAAATGCGTAGTGTTAGACCATATCCATCATCCAAGGACCGTGGACCTTCCAAAGACCTTATGGCCAACTCACCACTGGACATCAGCCATATGATGCCCAAGGCCCCTTGGGGGTAAATGATGGTGGCTGGACACAGCGAGTCACCCCTGTTCCCCATATGAGAAGGATATGAGGGGTAGCATGCACCAAACTTGTTCCCTGGTGCACCCCGAAGCTCAGCTAAAAGCCCTACCTGATCAAAAAGCAGTCTGGGCTCAAGACATGGCACAGCTTTGCCAAGTGGAGCCGTACTCCGAGGCCTATGTTCACACACTCCCTCATGCCAAGGCATGGCAGACCCATATGGTTCAGCATACTCATGAGAAGGAACCATCTTTGGGTCACCCCCACCCACATGTGATGTCCCCCTGAAAGACAGAGGCAATGTTCCCACCAGCAGTGACCGTGGGGTGCAGACTTCAAAGGTGCCATCCTCGCTGATATTGAGGGTGGATGTGCACAAGGCTGAAACAAGAAGGTGTTTTGGATGAATAGATGCTGACGGGCTTATGCAGGAGCACCAGCAACAGAGGCAGGGAAAGGCGTAGGAACAGTTTTTACTAAAAGCTTTTAGTTAGAAAATGACCTTTTGACCCCCAAATGAAACTTTTTACATGAAATTTTCCCTTGTTCACATTCTCCGTGATAATTTTTTCGTGGAGAATTTATCTGATCGTTCTTGAAATTTTCCATTCGTCCTGCTCCAATGAATATTTCCCTGTATGTTATGAAACACCATTAGAAAGAGAAGAGGAAAAGCTACCCCGGATTAGTGGGAATGGCAACCATCTGCACTGCGGGAAGCCCACAACGAGGGTCCCATTAGAAGCTGGCAAAGCAGGATTATCCCATTCCCTGCCCTCCCCAGGCTTGGGGTGATCACCTGCTCTAGGGCTGATACTTGTCTGTCTTTGGTTTTGGGAGTATATCCTTCTGTGGAGTTGAGAAATCATGAAGCTTCACTAAAAGAGGCAAATTTTCATCAGAAAAAGGCTGAGTTTGAGGGAACATTTTGGGCACAGCAGAATTTTCTGATGAAACGCATTTATGGGGGAAATACATAGCAGGTCCTAACACCGCAGACGCGGCATCTTTGTGTGTCCCCCTCTTTCGAAAAGGGGACAGAGGCACTTGGTTCAAGAAGGAGCTGCCCTCGAGGTGCCTCCTTTCAAGAGACAAGGGACTGACTCCAGCAAGCTGTCAGAAGAGCTGGTTTATGGGCAATGTCTGCCTCCAGTTACGGGTCATTCTCACCTCCTACTGCTGGTAACATGAGCTAGAGCTCCCCAAAGACAGAGAGATTAGCTGACAGCCGTAAAAGTCAGTCTCGGAGCATGACCTGGCCATGCCGCCTCTGCCACGCACGCCCTCCCTCCGGGCTCCATCACCTGGCTGCGAATCTCACACCCTGGTCTACATCTCACAAGACACCACTTTTTTTTCCTCCTCCTGGTCTCCATTGAAGTTTGGCTGGCGACTTTCTGACCCTTTCGGTAGCACAGTGAGTGTCAAGACCAAAATCAACTCCCACCTTCTCCAATGAAAACAAAACAAGGCAAACCCACCCGTTCCCTGATCCCAGGCTCTCCGAAGGTCACGGCAATCCTGCAAAGTTTAACCCTCCCCTTTCCACCACCCCTGCAACAGCACAACAGGCTCCGCTCCGTGATAAGCTTGAGTCAGCAGGCAGGAGATGCACCAGTTCCTGGGTTGAAAGGTTCTTGCACAAACTGGATCAGTTGAGTCCTTTTCCAACTGGAAAGATCACTGCTGGAGCTTAGTGGTTCACTGGTGAAAAACAAAACAAGCAAGCAAGAAGCTCTGCAGGACTCTCCCCTCCAACTGGAACCTTAATCCAGATACTCGTCTGGTTCAGCAGTGCTGTAGAGTTGGCCCAGACTTGGCAGCAGTAAGTGTGCATTCGATGGAAAGTAATATTCAGGGCCCACATGCTGACTCAGCAAGAGCATTCAGTTCTTCTGCCAGCTCTTGGGACTCTGGCTTGATTAGCGAGTACATTGGGCTGGTTGTATATTCATTAAGCAACGTTTTCATGTGCTTGCTGTTACTGCGGGGACAGTGAAGTCTCTAACGACAGAGAGGAGCAGCGTAAAACACATAGGAAAGAGTTCATCCAGTGCATTTCCGGCAGCACAGTGTAATCAATCTCAATGCTCACCCTTGTTGTGCCAGCATAGGATGGGACTGAACACCTAGCAGAGGTTAGCTGGAGGGAAGGAATGATAGAGAAATCCTGGTCATGGAAGAGATGTTGGGGCGGAAGATAGATATAACCTTTGGCTTGCAAAATCCAGACAGAGTAGAGGAGGTTTTAGGCCCCTCTAAGCCACTTCTCCCTTTCAACCGAGTCCCAATATTTACTCTGTGTTGCAAAACCGTGGGACATGCAAGAAAACTAAAAAACTGTAAAAAGATGAAACCACCTAATCTGCTCCTAGTAATAATGTAAACATGAATCTATAACAGGACATACACACTTCCACTGCTCAGCTCCAACACAGATGATATTTGTTTATATTTTGGGGGGACTATATGGGAAACAGAGATTTCCAGCCTTCTGAGAACTGACCTGATGAAACTGGGAAGGTGTCCAAAAGCATCTGCCGTGTCAATGGAGGGTGAAGGAGGAAGCTTGGGGAGGTTTTGGCATGCAGAGCTGGTTGAGCAAGACTTCCAGGGTGCTGCTGGGATATATAGTTCAAGGGCAGCACAATAATCTTGTGACTTCTCCCACCTGCCTAAGACCTGGCATCCAGCTTGGCAGTGGTGGAGCTGAGACTCTCACGAAGAATTCGAGATGAAAACACACAGGGGTTTAACATTTAATGAGATGGTTGTTAAATGTAGCTGGAATAAGAACTGATGAGAAACACATTGATGTCTAACCAGCAACAGAGACTCATCCACGGCTGTTCTTACAGTCAAAGTTAAACATTTTCAAGAAACAATCTGTGCATGGTCCTGAATTTCAGCATGGGGTCAGACTGGGAACTGATGATGTTCTGCTCTCCAGGCTGGAAACATGGCTCCCACCTTGCCCCAGATGAGCTGGCTCAGCCTCTGTTGTCTCTTCAGCTGAGAAGAGGAGACCAGAGCAGATATTTGTTAGGTGCTCCAGACCTGCAGCCTTTAGAGTTGCTCCTGAAAACGGGCAGAGAGGAGATTCATCCATTGAAAATCTTCATCAGAGTTTCCCTTCAGATATCCAAGAACCTCCACCGCCTTTGGTCTGTCACCCTTTGCCATGGAGTGGGCAAATGTCATCGACTTTAAGCAACCATCCTTCCCCTTTCCTTTGCTGCCAGGCCCACCAAACTTCAGATCTGAAGATGAGATATTAAATTAGAAACATGGCACCCACTGCAGCACCTGTGTCCTTTGCATCAGCTTCCTGTGAAGCTTGCGGTATTCATAATCCTGCGCAAGGAGACAGTGTAACTTCAGGTCTAGCCCCATTTCAGATGGGATGAGGTCAGGCTGCATTCAGTAACCTTGCAGTCCATCAGACTGTGCAGGTCCTTTAACCAAAAGCCTATCCTTTCTTGTCCCTTGCCTTGTTTTCCACTTACATGAAATATATTAAAATGAGTTTCTGATCTTCTCTCAGCACATCTCTGCAGTGACATCATCTTCTGTCAGCATCCACGGCTCCGAATCGGGAGGAGTCTTATTGGGTATCACCATCTCATCACACCTAGTTAGGGATGTAATCCACCAGTAACCCTTCATCTCAAGCTCTACCATTTACATCTGTTCATGAAGTTAAAAATATCATCCCAAAGCCTATCTCTTCTTTGAGCGATTACCTGAGCACCTTGAAATGTGCTGGGTTTCATGCTTTTATGTGGAGCGGGTCAAAAGAGCCCCCGGAGCCCCTTCACCACGAAGGGGCTGCCCCAGAAACGTGCAGCCCTGAGAGACTGGGAAACGTTGGGGCTTCAAGCCATTGCTACATCTCTCCCACAACTCCTGCTTTGAAAGGCTGAAAGCAGCCTGGTTGCAGAGGACCTGGCAACGTGGGAGTCCTTGTAGACATGCATGGACTGCAGGGACTCCTGGGGAGGAGAGAAGCTTAGGAAATTGAGCTTCTCTGGTCACAGCTCCACAGCAGTCCATTTGCCCAAGATGTGGGATCCTGGAAGCTGAAGACTCCCCTCCCAACCTACCAGGTGAAAAACTAAGCAAGACGAGCTAGAAACATGCCAGCTTTCCATCGGATCCTTGATGAAATCCAACTGTCTCCATGGATCATTTAGATTTCAGCTGTGGGATCTAAGGAGGTATAGACATGGAGGGAGGTATGGATAAAACTGAGGCAAAAGAGACAAACTAACAATCCCCTGTAAACAGAGGGGAAAAAAAAAATATCTGAGGATTTAAAGGGAAATAATTAGCACTGGACCCAACCCAGGTCATTTATCTAAAATCCCACATACCTTGGGGGCCTTCATCTGAAACATGTCTCGCTTTTTTTTTTTTTCCCCCTGTTGTTTTAACCAGATTGAAGCCTACAAGACAAAGATTTGAGACACTAATAACTGCGGCTGATTTCTGCCTGGATTTGTTTCAGCCCTCTGTCTCTTAATGCTAACCAGCAAAACGAAAAATAATTAATAACACTCAAAATTCTCCACGCTAAGCGCGAAGTGCCATTGTTTCCTTCGCATTCCTCATGCTGATTCTGCAGGGCCTCAACCCAACAAAGCAATCAAATGCATGTGTAACACTGACAGCCTGACTAGCAGCTTTGGCTCCAAAGAGCTCAAGGCTAGTATTTCATCCAAAAAGGTGCTGGGCTATTAGTTGACGAGCTGTATAGACATCTTGAACAGGTTCTTGCCTTGGCCTTGAGTAGGACCATTTGTGACTTGATCTTTTATGTGGGCTTCCATGTTTTCAAAGCTGCCCATGATAATCCAGCCCCGAAGCCTTAGATGAGCTTCCAAAATAGTTTCAAGGAGGGTATTGTTTGATGCAGAAAGGGTTGTGGGGTCTTCTGCAAAGCTTCCCTTAGGCTGTGTCCATATGGGTAAATCAAACAGCACCTGGGATTATTCCCAGGCATGAGAGCTCCTTTCTCCAAATGGTTTAATTTTCAGGATGCTCTTGGCACCAGTCATGTCTGGACCACCAGACTGCTTCATGGACATCTCCCAGGCACAGCTCAAGAGGTAGCACAAGCCAGGGACTCTTCCCAACAGGCAGTTCAGAAGCAGCCACCTGGTTTTGGATGGCAAGAAGGAACAGCAATATGGACGCAAGCCCTTCCTTGCTGTTTGGCCTTGGGGCTGGAGATCAGCGCTGGGCACATTTAATTTACTGGTATAGACCCAGGGACTAAATCGCTCTCTTACCCTCTCCGTTACCCAGTGGGAACGTATCATGTGGCAGAGATGTTTATAAACCTTCATCCATCTGGAAGTCATTATCTCAAAATGAAGTTTATTTGAAGAAATTGTATTAAATGATTACATGTTATTTTTGCCTCGGTTAGAGAGCAAACTGTTGTACCATTGCTGAGACCCTCTCTTTGCTTCAGATTTGTTTTAATATTTTATCTAGACTATCAGCATCAGGGTATGGCAGCTAATTTGGCTGCCTTGCTACAGTTGTCTGGTGGTCGGACGTAATTTATTAAGAGTTTGACTCTTTATTTAGGTTTATTTGTTACTGTTTCTCTTCTCCATCTTCTGTTAGGTTTGTATATTACCCGTCTAAATTGTCTCTTTATTTACTTTCTGCATTTTGCAGTGAAGATTTGAAACGCATGTTGAAGTCCAGGAAAGAAAGAGAACAAGACTGCTAAAAAAATATCCCAGATAGGTTGCCAAAATATTGTCACTTGTGTTGTGTACTGGGAAAAAGCTGGACTAGACAGTTGTGGGGCTGATTCTTCTCCCAGTGAAAAGAAAACGGGGAAAAAACAGGGAGGACTAAAGCAGAGCATTGACCTTCAGCAAATGCATAGATTTGCAGTCCAGAGGTCAATTTCTACGATCATGCGATCTTACTGCAGACCTCCACACCACTGATGGATAATTCATGATCGAGCAAGAGCATGCCTGAAGGGAAAAAGAGCTGCTTGGTTTAAATACGTTAACTAGTGGAGAGTCAGATCATCCCCTACATTTATATCCAGCTCTGGCTCGTTGCCTTACGCACGCTGCCTCTGCAGCCCGTCCTTTCCAACCCATCTGCACCACCAAACCCGTGTGCGGGAACCTCTGCTCCTCTGATCTTGACAAACACCATCTCGTCCCACTGATACTCATCCTGAGCGAGTACCGCTTTGATCACGTCTCTTCCTCCCCTCCTCGGATTCCCCCATCTGTGCCGCATCCGAGGTGAGCCGTCTCTCCTCTGTTTCCAAGCCTGTCATCCCTCAGCCGGCGTCAGGCGTTCCCCGATGCCAGGTTTTGCATCTGCTGCCCATTCCAGGTTCCTCAGATGCATGCCTCTCTCTTGGCCAGAGCTTGGATTCATCAAGGCACATGAGCAAATGAAGTTCAGGAGATGGCGCTGCTCAAGTGCTTTGACATCTGGGGCTGGTGGGATCCTTCCACGCCCCTCCTGGGTTGCATCTCAAGAAGATCAAAGGGAAAGCTTTGGGGGCCCATGGAGCAAAGGGGCACCATAAGTGAGTGTGAACATGAAGCCCAAGACATGAAAAAGTTGTGAAGCGACTGACCTACTATAGTTAAAGTAGTTTTAAGCCATAATGTGCTTCCTTTCCCTGTACCATTATTCCCCACTGCAAATCTGACCAGTATGCTTGTTTTGTAGCAGAGGTTTGGGGGTTTTTTTCCCCCAAAGGTTGGAAGATCAAGAAATCTTTCTTTTTTTTCCTTGCACATTACAAATCTCACCCAGGATCATGTCACAGACCAGAACAAGTGACGTGCTCCCCTCTGACCAGGGACCATCTCCCTCTGCTGTGTTTGTACCATGACCAGCACAGCAGAAAGCTTCTGCCATATATAAAAAAAAATACAACCATTTACTTTTCTGTCCTGTGGCCACACTTCCACCACCCCATAGTGATTCCTTAACTCCTTGGTTAAATCCCTTTAACAAGCACGATAAATGTCAGCCAGATCCTATGGTTTGTATACTTTCAAAGTTTCCAAGCCTGTCCTTATCAGCTTAATTTTTCTCTTTATTTTTCTTGCTAATGACATATTTAGAAAGGAATTCCGTATTCTAGTGGGTTTAGAGGCATTTATTAATTACATCCTGCTCTTTGTTTGTTAATGAGCCTGGGCTCTCTTTTTCCCCTGTTATAATTGTAGAGGGCTTTTATTTCCCTTAGCCCTCGCACACTTAACATTAGCTCATAAATGTTTCCTTTCTTATGCCCAGAGATTTTCACTATTAGTTTAATTGACCAATGGCTCATCTCAAGTAGGGACCTGACTCCTTGTGCACTGCAGCTGTCAGCAAGTCGACTAATTGATAATACGCTTGCCGGGGCCAAGCTCAGCACAGCTTGAGAGATAAAGAGAAAGAGAAGTCGAGACTGGGTTTCTCCTGTATGTTTGCACAGCACCTAGCACGTCGCAGGCCAGAGCGGCCCCAAAGTTGCTAGGTATTACCACAATGGAAATAATAATAAAGAATAATAAGAAATAAAGAATAAGAAATAATAATAAATGGCAGATGTGATGTATGAAAAAGGTGGGGAAATGTTTCCGCAAAAACACAGTCTAGCTGCTTCCATTTTCCAAGTGTTCAGATGACCCATTTTCCATGTGACATTGCAAATTCTTCTAACGAAAACCCCAGTTGTACTTGAGAAACGTGTTCTCTGGTTAAAAAAAAAAAAAAACAACCAAAAACATATCCTTGATGGAGACGTCAGAACAAGGTCAGCGTTGTTGGGACGATGGGCGCTGAGGGAGCTCTTGTGAAGTGAATGCTGCAGATGAAAAAGGCCAGCATTGCCCTGGACCGGGAGTCCCTCTGGTGATCAGCAGCTGCAAGCGGGCTGACCGCGCTGCCCAGAAGCCTGCAGCAGAGGAAACCAGTCACAGACTGGGAGCCAAGCCATCCCCTCAACACGTGAGCAATGTATTCAAACACACGCACGATGTCGGATGCCACGAGACAGCAACATCTGCGAGCCTACAATCAAGCATGCTCCAAAGCGCTTTGCTGATGCCGAAGGTGTTGCATCCCCATATGAGATGAAGCCACGTGTGCCCTGACACAGGTTCATCAGTAAGGCAGGATGGAGCCGTGCTTCCCTGCACAAGGGTGCAAAGCCTCAGCTTAGTGCCACTCCTCATCCTCCTCACCACCAGGAGGATGACTGGGAAGTCAAAGCCAGATCTCATGTTGGGGCCACCTGCCCTAAGGTTGGCTCCGTCCCTCTCAAGAAGAGCTGAGTAAATGTAATTTTGGAGGATACTGGGATGTCAGCAGAGAGCTGGCCTACAGCTCTGGGATCCCAGGGTTAAAATGGGGACAGAACTGGTGAATCTGTCACCTGCCTTTGCCAGTTTTTCCTCTCAGTCCTTCCTGACCCTCTGGCCCTCTGCAGATGTGTCATGTCTTACTCATTGAGCTTCAGACCCAGACAACGAGCTCCTACATCAGGTTCCTCCACCATCAGGCTGGAGCAGCCCAAGAAAGCCCCTTGCGCAGCCCAAAACATGTCCTCACTGCACCACGGGAGCTTGGAGACCGTCTGACACATCAGAGGAGACACAGCTTCAGGACTCTGCTCTTCTGCCTGTTTTTCTCTCCCTCGGCTGTGAGCTTCCTCCTTTAGACTACCCCTTTGATTTATTGTACTTTTGCACTTCTGAGCACCTGGAAAGTGTTTTTGTCCCATTAATTTTGACTTGGAAGTTTCAATGTTTCCCAGAAGAAAAATAAATCACTCAAGCTGGGAAGACGCGCCCCACACAATCTCCTCCCTTGTCTAGGTCCCCCCTCTCCTGCCTTCCACTTTCCTTTCCCTCCTACTGTTCCCTTCCCCCTCCTTGGAGAGGGGGTGATAAATGTGCCACACAAGGTATGAACTTCACATACCAGAAGCAACGAGGTAATCCTATCTGTCCAAACATCGTTTTGCTGAGCACATAAATAAAGCTTTCCGCACCCATTGCTGGAGATGAAGACTGTGGTCCCAGGAAAGAGGACAATCAGCTGGAGGGGTCTAAACCCTGCAGAGGTCTGCCTCCACTTCTAAAACATTTGGCCCCCAGAAGTTTGAAACCCCTCTGGATGGTCAGGATTGGGCTGAAATTACGTCTCCTTTGAGGTATGCCCAAAGGTGACTCTTCCAACCCAAAGGTCTCGAGTCTCTCTCCATTGCAGTATTACTTCTCCCACTCTCCCAGGTTGCCTCCTGCCTTGTTAACTTCCTCCTTGCAAGGAAGCAACCTGTGGTAGCACACGTTGGTCTTGCTGGACAGATGACATACCCCAAATCAGGCCTTTTCCCATTTTATCAGGCACAAGGACACAGCAATGAAATGTCTGTACTGTTGGGTTCTATGGCCAACGTCATGCCCCTGCCCCAGTCCTCCAGGAACATTGATTCCTTGCTAAAATCCTGGTGTGTAAGTTCAACGCTGCTGATATCTTCTGCCGGGATAACTCTTGCTCTGCATTGGGGCCATTACTCCTTTGCTTAGGATATTCACTAAAGACTCAGTGATTAGGATTTTGTAATATCCTCCCTTTCCTCACCACTTGGACAACTCGTTCAGATTTCTTCCAGCGATGAGCACGTGATGGACAAATTAGACACACTTGGCACTAAAAAAAGTGCTTCAAAATCTATGAAATGTTTGTCCAATCAAGACTTGTTTTTAAAAACTTAAATTTATTTTAAAAATAGCCTTAATCCCCGAATTCAGACCTGGTTTACCGTTTTCCACAATTTGCTTCTCCTCCATTCAGTACAGAAAATACAGTAAGAGAACCACTTGTGAGTTCACTTTACCATTTTATTATATAATATTCCCCCCTCCCCCCCCCCGAAATTAGATTTACGTGGTCATTCAGTCTGTCATCTCTTTGTCCCCCATAGATTTCTCCACCTGTTGATTTTTCAACCAGCTCTGACAGAAAGCTAAAGGTCTCCAAAGAAATTATGTTCCTGTTTCTACATTAAAATAAAGATTCAGAGAAAGGAGTGATTTCAGTCTGAACAGTTTCTTCTCAATAATTTTTATCCTATTAGCTGATTTCTACAGGGCAGGTGATGTACATAGCGGATTGTAGTAGACAAGCTGTACAAAAAACCCAAGAGAATTCTAAAGTTGCAACAGAAAACAATGGACAACCTTAAAATAAATCAGTTTAACAAGCCATCAACTTTGAGACATAAAACCATAACGACCAGACTCTGCTTGCTTCCATTCTTTGTTCTTCTAGTTTCTGTCTGGGTTTGACTCCACCGAAACCCTGCTAGAAAGCTAATTCCCTCTGGTATTTCCAGGCCGTCTAGAAATATCTGAGTAGAAATCATTGGGAATTCTTCCAGAAAGCGCATTTTCACATGGTTTCCAGTTGCGTTTTGCATGCTGCAGCCCCGAGATGCAGCGTGTGCATCACAACCAGGAGGGAAACCATTTCAAAATCGTGCTCAGCCCAGCACAGAGGCCAGAGCAACCAGTGCCTGCTGGGTTAAAACTGGTGGTGACTTCAAAACTACCACCCATCCTGATGGTGACATCTGTAAAAAAAAAGTAGGACCCTTTCCTCTAGACTGGAGGTTAGAATTGCTCGGTGATGTCATCAAGAGCATATTTAGGACATAACTCATCTCCATGTAGACTTTGTCAGTAAGTTAAATGAAGTGCATCACCAAGGGCCTGTTTCTCTCCCTTATACTAAACATAAAAGTAATGAAAGTAAATGAGAATGCAAAAAAAAAAAAAAGAAGAAATCATTCCAATAAGAAAACTGTAAAAAAATCCAAGTCTTCTCACTTCATTCCCTGCTGCCCTTGAGAAGTTACATCACGGCATTCAAGAGCATCAGAAAGAAGAGTCTTGTCCTATTCCAAGTGTGCAGCTTAACAGAACTTCATTTTAGTCCTGTCCCGATCCAATTCCACTGAACTGACTGGATTTCCTGGGGGAAAACCAGCCTAGGAGAGCGAAAAAGCAGGCGAGTGTGTTCTATGAAACAAGACAAGCATGAGTGCTCTACCTGCAGTGCCGTGAAGTTGCACGGAGGATATTCCGTTCCAGAGGGACGTGGGGAGTGTGGCAGGTTGCATGTTAACAGGGGTGCTGGAATAACACTACTTACACACTACATTGCTAAGGAGACCCACTTGGGGAAGCACAATAAATAACACGACTACTTAATAGCTCTGTAGTGCCTTTCATCCGAATATCCGCAAACACCGTACAAACATTCGTTAGGACCGCCGCTAGCCCCAGGCAAAGTCGCGCTATCTTTGCCGTGCGGCAGATAAGGAAATGGAGGTTATGTTATTTCCAGGAGCTTGTGACAGGGGCCAGAGTAAAAGCCAAGAGTCCTGCCACCTATTCCCCTTTGCCCCATGGGAACGATGGAAAAACCAGAAATAGAGGTCTGCGTCGGTGGTAAGCCCATACTCAAGTCAAGGGGCACTCCAGCGGTGGTTTCTTTTGTTCCTCCGCTGGGGTTAAGTCAAGCTACAATGCAGGGAGAAAATGGAAGATATTAGGAGAAAAAGTAAAGCAATTGCATAATAGAAACATGGTCAGCTCAATGCACGGTACATTTGCAAACACTTGGAGCTTGTGGATATGACCCCAGACCTATGGGACACAAATATCCTCCTATATTGGAAGGTGGAGACCATGAGGAACACTCTAGGGCATCAGCTTGTACTAGATGTCTACGAGCAGGTAGAAGAGCCCTTGAGGTCTGAACTAGGTGACTGGAATCTGCTGGAGTGCAAAGAAGAGGCAGGTCGGAAGCACAGATCATCCGACCCAACTGTTTGCCCTGGTTTTGGATGAATGAGGCCAGGGTGAGGCTGATCCTTTCCACTGTCCGCAGCAGGCGTTTAGCTGATGAACTCGGATGTCAACCACTACACTGAAGACATCTAAATTTGGGCAGAAAACTCCTACCTTTCACAGCAGAGGCAGGACTGGGATTGGAGAGTGTCTGTCCTTTAGACCTATCCACACTTCATGTGTTGGAGAAATAAAATTAGATGCAAGGACAACCATGGGAGAGATGGACTTGTAGATCTAGCATTAATGGATTGGTGTCTGGCTGGGTGTGAAATTCAGGGTTAATATCTCTAGCTAGTGTTATTGCACCTAGGACACATTACAACATAACAGTCCTGAGTGTTTTGAGGTCTTTGAGTGGTAAGGTACACCAGCAGGCGTTTACGGTTGGATCCTACAAGTGCCCACACATAGGCTTAGACCACATCTGAAAACTGCATATAGAATCACAGAATCCTAGGATGGCAGGAGTTGGAAGGGACCTCTGGAGATCATCTAGTCCAACCCCCCTGCAATGAGCAGGGACATCACAGAATCCCAGAATCCCAGGATGGTGTGGGTTGGAAGCGACCTCTGGAGACCACCCAGCCCAACCCCTGCCAGAGCAGGGTCACCCAGCACAGGCTGCACAGGGCCACGTCCAGGCAGGTTGGAATCTCTCCAGAGAAGGAGACTCCACACCCTCCCTGGGCAGCCTGTGCCAGGGCTCGGGCACCTCACAGCGAAGAAGTTTTTCCTCCTGTTCAGGCGGAACTTCCCGTGTTCCAGTTTGTGCCCGTTGCCCCTTGTCCTGTCGCTGGGCACCGCTGAGAAGAGTCTGGCCCTGTCCTCTTGACACCCGCCCTGGAGATATTGATAAGCATTGATGAGGTCCCCTCTCAGTCTCCTCTTCCTCAGGCTGAACAGCCCCAGCTCCCTCAGCCTTTCCCCACAGGAGAGATGCTCCAGGCCCCTCAGCATCTCTGTACCCTCCACTGGACTCTCTCCAGTAGCTCCTCGTCTTTCCTGAACTGGGGACCCCAGAACTGGACACAGTAAATTTATTAATAAATATAAGTAAATAAATATAAGTAAATATACTTAGTCTTTTGGACAAGGTGTCTAAGAGAAGGTGTCTAGTGTCTGGAACTACTGATGCTCCTCAACCAGAGCACATTTACACATACAACAGTAGGACTGAAGTAAGCACTGAGTATCCTGCAGCAGGACGCTCCAGAAAAGCAGGCATTTTCAGCCAACAGGGCACGGCTGAATAGTGGGCTTGTTCCCTGGGTCTCTATTGGTTCTGAGACTGTATGTCTAAATGCTCAAAAGTCTTTAGATCCTCTGTGGAGCCAATGGCCTCAAGTCAGAAACCTGGGGAGATCCCATGGGACATCTGGCTGGCAATTGTGATACAGGACAAAGGGAGTGCTGAACCTTTCTTGAGATCTAGAGGCCACCAGAGATGTTCTGCAGTGTCTAACATGACACTGAACACCTACATTAAAGCAGCCAAGCCTCACTCCTGGATTCAGGCATGTAGGTGAGGTGCCTTTGCAAAGGTGTCTCCAAATTCACTATGCTCCTGAGCTTCCTTTATATGAGAGGCCAGTCAAAAAGACTGTGGAGCCCAGAGAGCTACTCACCTGGGGCAGGATCCAGTCACCCAGCAGAGGTGTCAGAGCATCTGACGCAGGCTCCAGCTGGCACTGCAGAAGGGCGACAGTCTCTCGTAAGCTTTTGGTTGCATCTGCAAGTTTAATCAGGTATCTTATACGCTCCAGGCATGCTCCAGGCACTAAAGCCCCACCAGGTGCTTACGTTTAACCAACTGAATGTCATCTGCAGGAATGGTTGGCTAAGTAGATCTCCATCAACTACAAAGGCAGAATAGATATCACAGAGGCACCCAAGCTGACACGTCTAGGTCTGAATTACACCGCACCCCTCAAACCTACAGATTTATGAGTCCCTTATGCCAATAGACGGCAGGAGCCAAGTGTCCATACTTGGGACACTCTGGACTGAGCAGTAGGTTGGCACCAGTTCGTGATAATGACAAGACCTTTATTAAACAGCTGTGATTGTGCTCCGTGAGCTCTGGAACAGCGCTGGATTCCACAGAAATCACCAGGATTTGAGGGAAACTCTTTCCAGCTCCCAGGATAAGGTCATTCCGTGAGGGACAGCCCTTGCCTTTATCCAATAGTGATGACAACATCTGAGCGAGCAAAGATCCATGAACATTGATCCATTTGCTTCAAAGCCATGATGGTCCTCCCCTCCCAAGCTCCCACTGTAATGAAACAGTCTGTTAAATGTAAGTAGCTATTTTTTTAATGAAAAAAAAGGAAGAATTCAGATTGTTATGTTTTCTGACCTATAGCTAGCAACACGTAACCCCCGCGCTCCCTTTGCAACTCTAAAGCGTTGATGTTAGTGTAACGTAAGATGCTGAGGAAGCGATTCCTCACAAATATTATGATGGGGTTGTCATGTTGCGGTCCATGCGGAGTGATATACGGACTGAACAACAAACTGCCCTGCTGGGACCCAGCCCTGAAAGACGAATTTGCCTCTCACGGTCTACTCTGCACATGCCGGGGGTTGTTTCTTCAAAGCGGCTCCTTGGGGGACCGTGAGGGAGGAGGGACCGAGGTGCGAAAGGAACAGACAGTCCTCTCCCAGGGATGCAATGACCCGTTACTGCTCGCTCTAAATCAAGCAGTAAAAGATGGTTGATGGAGGTCTCTTTGGCTGAAGATGCTCTGCCCAAAGGAGGAAAAAAGGAGCGGAGGGGCATGGGTTTGTTTGTGTACAGGTGCAGATTTACTTGGGAGTCAAAGGGGGCTTCCCTCCACTGCTTTTTACTAAATAGTATGGGATTTCAGGGGCTATTCTGGTCCTCCTGCACTCACCCCTCCCCGGGCAGGCAATGCCTGGTGGAGGTGGCTCTGTCTGTATAAAGAGAAGTCAAACAGCCCAGAGGAACCCTACTGGCAATTTTACACTCATTTCAGACACAAAAGAAACATCAGAGCTCCGGCATCTCTTAAAAACAAAGACACCTGCTTTAACGATATCCACGTCCAAGTCCGGGGGAGCTTTACGGGAATGTCTCCCACTGAGAAACAACTGTAATACCAAAACTCCCCCCAAATGTTGGATATCAGCTCTTCCAAGGCTGGCTATAAACCTGTGGCCTTGTCCAACTTCTTTTTATGTTTATAGAAATTAAGGAAGGAAGAAAACTCCAAAAGCCCATCTGGTTGTCTCCTTCCTCCTTTCGGGGAAGATTCCCACCCCTGGAGTTTATTTCTGTTCTCTGGGACTGAGCCTTTGCTTTGGCAGCTCACAGATCACGTCCAGCCTGCCAGACACCACGGTGGACTCCTCCGTGCAGCTCCGGAGAAGACAGCTTGGGGAGCTACGCTGAAGGTCCCCTAACGTCCAAGTCCTGTCCGGCCAGACGTCCTGTCTCCTGGAGAGCAGTGTGGGATCAAAGACAGCCCCAAGCTGCAGCAGGACCCAGCAGCTCCACCACTGCCTCTGCTTGGTCCACGCAGAGAGGAGCCCTCTCCTGCCACCTCAGGGTACCATGGTATCCCTGGGTAGCAGCTCAAGCCCACCTGGAAGACCCACAACGTCATGGAGTATCTTCCCATTTCGAGCTGGAGTGAGCCACCAAACTCCTTTCTTGGATCCCAGGACCACCGTGATTGTGTTTCAGCAGGCACCCCAAGCATGACCAGGCTGCTGGTGCTGTAAAGATGCACGAAAGGCTGTAATCCCTCTCCCCGCGGCTCAGGCATTCCTCTGGCTGCTGGTGCCTTTGAGCTGTAAAGTTACCTCCCACGGGAGTGCTCCAAAACCAGAGCATTTGTGCAGCAGGCTTCTCCATGACCGCGTTTTCTCCAGAGGCAAGAGGCACGCATGCCTGCAGACTCTGCTGCTGTGGGAACCTTCAGAAACCAGCAGCCTGCAGACTCTGCTGCTGTGGGAACCTTCAGAAACCAGCAATGGTTGGAGGTGTTGGTATTGGCATGTGCTATAGGATGATCAGGGTGGTGTTTTGAGGGTGAAGAGTAAAGAGTAAATGTTCTTTGTACTGGACCCCATTGAAAAGTTGTCCAAGAAAGCAGGGGACTGAACTCAGTGATGCTCCTTTCCAAGTTTCAATCTCCTGTCCCAAGTGTCTCTGCCTCCCTCTACCACTGCAGGGGACATACGCACTGCACATCCCTTCTCAAAGCACCCACTGCCATCAAAGGGCCTTCACTGGGAGCCTTCCAGGGCTAAGCCTAATGAGCCTTGCCCCGAGAGAAGGGGAAAACCAGCCCACGACAATTCTTGCTGGGAATCCAATTCTCCAGCCACTTCCAGCACAGCAGAACAACCCCAGCTCCGTGGTTTCCCTTGCAATTGATATTTTCTGTGCCATATGGACAAGAAAATATCTGCCAAGAAAATAATTATGCACTGACATGAAGGCAGCCTTGTGGGGAACATGCAGATTCTTCACATTTAAATCTATGTATGAAGACTCCAGATCCAAAGGAGAGACGGGTCTAATCCCCACCCCAGGGCAAGATGCCATTTGCAACCCTTTCTTAAGCCATAATCAGAAGCCTACAGCTCTCTGCTATGCCAAAACACAGCAACCTAATGCTCCTTCGATGTATTTATTGCCTTACTAAGGAAGAGTGTAGGAGCTACAGCTGATTTTAAGGCCCCCAGCATCTAAGCAACATGTGGGTACACATTGAGAGAATGTTGGTGTCTTGGAAGGGTTTTGGTTCAAGTAAATGTCACCGGCAAAGGGCAGGAGGAGTCAGTGTGGAGGGCAGGGCATGGTTTCCCCATCCTCTCTGCAGATAGGTCCTCATTTCTCAGTCTTGCCCCATTTGTCTGCTGACTCTTCTTCCATTGCCTGACCCTTGGTGAAATTAGAGATCTGACTGGGTTCCCCAAAGTCTACTCTGTCAGCCGAGCAGAGGACGAAACCCTGCTCTCAAAGTCAGACTCACCCACACACATGCAGGAGTCCCAGGGGGGAGAGAGTCCATGGTTTGCTCGCCTCCTCCTGTGGCTAGGATGAAGAGGACCCATGGAGCACAAAGTGGACCATAGCCCTGCACCCTGAAAGGGATTCCCAAAGTCGGCTCTTCCTCAGCAGCCGTGAGGTGCATGGGCACGGCTGGATCAAAGCTTCTCAGTGGCACAGGCAACGTTGAGTTTTGGTGCCCTCTGGACAAGGGGATGAAGCTGCCCCAAGCCTGAGAAGGAGAGGGCTGTGGGGACATGCAAGGGAGAGCTCCAGGGCTGCAGGAGGACAGAGGGACAACTGGGGGCACAGCAGCTAGAGCACACGGTTGGTTTTTTACCATCAGGAGCCTGTTGCCATTGGCAAGTGCCTACTGAGGTTGTTGGCAGAGCAGTTCCCTGTGACTTCTCCCATCCATGGGACAGATCACAGGACAAGCACCCTGACCCTCTCTGGTGTCTAAGCTGGTCAAATCAAATGCCCATAAACCTGTCTCTCCATCGCGATACAGCCAGTTGTACTTGAGGACACACAGAGATACTACACCTCCATGCGAGGCTCTTTATTTTCCCCTAGCTGTCACAGCAGAGATCACAGGGCATCCACAGCATCTCCTGCCCACACCGTTCACAATTTGCAGTCGTTTACATCAATTGTTTTCATAGAAATCACCACCGCCACCCTGAAGCAAGCACAAAAGGAACGACAGAAAATCAAACAGCATTGCGGGCTCTAACCCCTTCTTCTGCAGAAAGAGGATATCACCAAGGAAAAATGTAAGTACAGCAACTCCACTGCTGAGGAATACTGAGGGCTGCAATTTCTCTTTGCTGCCAGGGTTTGGCGAAGGTGGGAGTGATTTGTTGCATCCTAAGAAGACGAAGTTTGTACAGTCACTCCTGGAGTGTGTGGGAGGGAGCATATATCTGTCTGACAGACTGTCTGTTTTTTCTCTAGCAATTTTTGTGTCCCTTCACCAATTTCCAGCTCATTTGACAGAAAAGCAGCCGTCTCCAAAGTACTTGAGTTCCAACATGTTTTGTGAAGGAGGGCGGGAAAGAGAAAGAGGGAGACAGTATAAATGTCCCCGCTGAGGAAAAGCATGTGTATGTTTTCTGTCCTTATTAGACCCTATCAGATCTGCGTGGGAGAAGCTATGAACATCCCAAACACCGCAAAAGCTTCAGCAAGGTTCGTAGCTAGTAGACATTGGAGACAGCAAAAGAGAAAAGAGAAATCCTTTTAGATCAGGGTGCATTGCTGCTCATTGCTCAAAGCCCAGCAATCCTTGCACAGACCACGAGTCCCCAGTGCTGATGGCGACGGGTTGAGCAAGCCCTAAGTGTCCCCTCGGCTGGCATTATAGGTTTATCATATCTCTTCTTGCTCTTCCGCTTCTCCTTTACAAGTCAGGGACGTTTTAGTCTCACCCTGCTGGCACCTCCCTCTCCAGGAGTGCTCTGCCTCCTCCTGTCCACCCCTCTGCCGACCCCGGCTTTATCGCTGGCGTCTGGCAGGACCATGCCGGAGTGAATTTACACTTGTATCTCCTGCTGTTTGTTATGATGGCCTGGCGTATTTCTCCTGCTGGAGACTTCGTTTAAATTCTTACATTTCCAGCCAAGCCTTTGTAGATGAGCGAATCCATGTGTCCTGCTCTCTTTTTCCCCTTGGAGCCCTCCAAGCTTTTCTGGTCCTGCCCCAGCCATGGTGTCCAAGTCATGCCTGCTTCGTGGAGGGACAGGAAAGATTTGTGTCATGTGTGTCTACAAGGTCAAATTCTCAAAGCCCACGGGTTTCCACATATCATTATCCCAAGGTTTTTGGCTTTCTCTCTCCCAGTTTTCAATATTTTTAACTCTTTCTTCCGCTCTGCAAATACACTAACTGCTGATCCACTAGAAAAACATCTCCATACCATGCTTTTGAGAGGCTGCTAGTGTTTGGGACATCAAAATGGGTCATTTCACCCAGGAGGATAAACAAAGGAAACAAGCCAATTCTTATCTTTTGATAGGATGTTGACAGTTTGTAGCAAATACCCACAAATATCAAATATGTGAATAATCGAACAAACGGAGCAGTTTCTTCAGTCTGTCCTCAGGTCTGCATGCACGTGTGGTTTGTGCCACCAAAGCCCCGTTTCTCTGCCTTCCCTTAGCCTGTATCTCTAACACATCCCCATCAGCTGGAGAAAAGAAGAGATGAGATCGGACCAGTATGAAAAAAACAAGCAGAAATCCTGAAACAAGGCCGTGTAGACAGAACTGAATCATCTTGCTGGCCCAGTTTTGCTTGTGGAGAGGGATATCGAGGTTTTTCTGAAAGCCACGTGCATGGAGAGTATGTTGCCAGTATGGTGGTATCCGCTACCAGGAAAAAAGCAGCAGAAACCTCACTCCCTTGTTGGGTGTTTCATTGAGGTAACCGTGCTGCATTTCACTGCCCCTAAGACATGAGAGATGTTAATTATTCCTTTCACTGAGCTGAAAAACGGCCACTTATGCAACCGAAGCCTTTACCTGTGTCTGTCGTTGCCTCAGAGCTGCTGTTGGTGCTCCTAACCCAGTGCTTTCTAACGGCTGCAGACCACAAATCATCCTTCCAACGGAGGTGTGCTTCTCGTTCTCCTTCTGCAATGTCGCAGGGTGAAACCCAGCCCCGGTTAATGCACAATAACCAGCATGAGAGCCCATGGATCCTAGCCTGGCAAAGGGCTGAATTTCAGCCAGAGTCGGACTCCTGGAGGTGACTAATCCCACCGGCTTCAGCGGGGATGGCAGCGCACGCAAACGAGGGTCACAGTGTGCGGGCACTGCTCAGCCCCCACCACGGATCACAGGAAAAGCCCCCACGGGATGCGAAACATGGTACCACCGGGAGCATTTGCTGTGACACTCTACTGAATTCACGTCAGGCTGAATCCGCTGGGGTAGCTCGGGGATTCGGGAGGAGAACACATGGGATGCTCTTCGCTAGGGCAAGCGAGAGGAGCGCATCCTTTCCAGAGACCGCAGGGACACACCGTGCCTAATTTCTGCTTCCAGGCACGGGCAGGGAAGATCACAGACCCCCCCCTTCGCTGTCCCTTCCCACACCCTCACCCAACAGAGAAGATACGCATATTTTAGCTTGAAAACTATACGGCACCGTGGAAGGCTGCCAAGACACCCAGGCAAACCTCCCTGAGGGGACGGGCAGCCTCTGTGCCGCAGAGCGGCGGGGGAAAGCATCCTTGTAATGATACCGAGCGCTCGCTAAGCCGAAACGTGTAACAGGAGTCTCTGTGGGGAAGCGCCAATTTATCAGTCTAACTGGACTGGAAATTCCTTTTCGGCAGGATCTGTTCGCTCTCGAACATGTGCGGCGCAGCCCGAGGAATGAGCAATGAACATGATATGTCTTTTATGTCTGCCATGGCAGCCGGCCTTTTAATAATAATAATAATTTAAAAAACCTGTCCGGTGACTTCACACCAGTCTTCCTAGATATAAAACATAGACGGGAAACACTATGAGACGTCTGTGGTGTTTACCCTTGAAATGCCCGTATCCTGCCTCAGTTTACTTCAGGGTTAATTGGTCACATCTCTGAGATGTTGTAATATTTGAACAGCAAATTGTATAAATGCTGCAAGTCGTTCCCATGAGGGGGCCACTGAAGGACCCCGGTCCCCCATAACCTGTGTTTTCCGATACCTAGCAAGGGTTGTGCTCACCCCTCAGCCCTTTCTTCCACCAAGTATCAGCAGGATTTCTTTCTCTTGCTTGCTTGGGTTCGCAAAACATATTAGAAATTCCCTCTCTCTCTGGCTTAAACTGGCCAACAGCCTTAATGGTTTTTGAAGAGACAAACAGACACAGACATGTGCAGAACATGATCGTGTAAGTTGTGCTTTCTTAGGGAGCCAAGCAGAAAGCAAGCCAGATGACTTCAATCCAAAATGCACTTGGAAAAGAAACCCTTGTGAAGGTGATCACGGTGGTGAGGATTAAGCGGGTGCAAGGAGAAACAGGCTGTGAGGGTAGCCGTAACTCTGGGGTAAATTAAAATAAACAGCGAAGCAAATATAGGTGATATCAGTCATAAGGATTGCAGAGTCTCAGCCAAAGCGTTTGCACGCTGAGAGCAGAATTTGGCTTCAGATGAATAAAATTGCTACTGGTCGTTCAGGGTAAATCACCCTGGGCACATCCATCCTGCAGCACTGGGACACGGCCATCGCAGCAGAGCTCTGCTGACAATAGACCAGAGAGCGGGGATAAGGACGTAAAGAAGAGGCGAAACCAAGGCACCTTCTCTCTGTCAAGACCCCCATGTTGTCCCTGAGAGCAGTACGGTTGAGTTCCACCTCCCAAGCTCAGATGGGGTCCAAGGGTTTTGTCAAAGCACAAGAATTGGCTTAACAGATATCAGGACCTGAAGACACGGTGGTGGGTGCCATAACAAATCTCATCTGAGGTCCTCTTGGTGCTCCCCTTCGGATACTTGACAGGGATCCAAGAATTTGTGTCCACCCAGGGCTGCAATGGGTGTTGCATTCACCCAAGGGAGGGATGGAGAAGGCACAGGGAGAGGGCTACAAACCCCTCTGAAACCCATCTGGAGGCCTACAGAGATGCTGAACTCCCCTGAAGCGTGGCCATCAGGGGGTCGGGCAGCGTTAGCCACACAGTCTGGGTTGAGGAGAGGTCGGCTACAGGCACTTGCCATATTGAAAAAGGATTTGCAGCCAACAGCAGGGCTGACTGGAGAGCTCCCCTCCGGGACCACTTGCAGAACGAACATAATTGCCTGAGCATTTAAGAAAATAGAGATCCATCTTTCCATGCAAGCGGGCCTGCCGCTGGGACGGGAAAGCTCGGGGAAGCAGTGGAATAAATATTGGTGCTTTGCAAAGCAGAGATAAATCCAGCAGCAAGGAGGGAGCAAAGTAAGAGAGCTTTACGAAGCCTTTGCACATCGAATGAGCAGTGCATCCCCTGATGAGTGAAGGTGTCGGGGAAGTAGATCGATGGGCAAACGCTCCAAACAGTAGCATCCATCTCTCATAATAAGGCAGCAAAACTGCTCTCGTTTCCTGTAATCTGATAACCCACCAGAGGAAGGGGAAAAATGCCTTTAAATGGTGATTATAATTCCTGTCATGGTGTTTCCTGATAAAGTGGCCCCCCAACATAGTGTTGTTATCAATCATGACTACTACAGTAGCATCCTGAGGCTCCCATGGAGATAGGTACCTTCAGAGGGAGACCTTTGCTGTCCTGAAGGACTTGAAGGACCCTCGTTGGAAGGAGAGCTCCACAGAGGTGAAATGAGTTGTTCAAGGCCTCCCAGCTGGGAGTAAGACCAAATCCAACCACTCTTTGAGTGGTGGAGTTATGTGAGCATCATGCAACCATAGCAGTGTCGGCTGGTGGGGACCTGCAGAGGTCTCTAGCCCAACCTCCTGCTCAAAGCTGGACCACCATCAGCTTCCAGACAAAAATAGCAGCTCACAAATTGGCATAGCCATAACAAACTGAAAGTGAGGATCTGAAAAACATGACCATCAAAGCTGTATGTTATTGTATAATCTCATGAACATCAAGCCAACCGCTGGTGAGGGGCTGACTCATGTTTTTGACCAATCCAGGCTCTGCTATCCTGGTATTTCCTCCCATCGATTCCTGGCCTGGGCACTTCATGCCATTTTTGGTTCCTCCCTTTTGCCACTAATGTATGGAAGCAATAACAATGCTCAGGACTTTTTTTTACCTCCGTCGACATGACAGGTAGCTGTAATGCCGCAAAACGCGTGTCTATGCATGTCCATTGCTAGCATTGCTGCCATTAGTACTCCAGAAGTATCTAAGGGCCCAGCGCTGGGTCAAGTGTGCCTTGTGCTCCGTCCTAGGAAAGGAGAATCCTTCCACAAACAAGCACTGTATCACACCAGCAAGCGACCAGCGCCTCATTCCTGCCCTGAAGGACTAACCTCAGATTTGCCCCCTGGCAGTCCCCACGTGGCACCACGGCTCGACCCTCTCTCGTTCATCCTCCCTCACCAGAGAAGTGTCTTCAGGTGGGAACTTTCAATTGCCTTTGATCATATGAGCATAAAAGAAGATAAGACCCCCAGCTGTACCCACCACCAAGTCATCGGAAGTGAAGATGAGGCGTGGAGACTGAGGTGCTATACAGCAAAGCCAGGTCATTGAGGTAGCAACCATCCCACCCGGGACACATCGACCTCCTCTGGACAGAAGAGCAGCAGGTATCCCAAGGTGCCTGCAGCATTCATCTACCTGCCTGTCTCCTTATGGCTGAGCAGGGCTGGGAGACCCGATTCCATCCCTGCTCTGCTTTTTGCCTTCCCTAAGTGGTGAATTCCTCGGAAGCAGGACCATCTAGCCCAGCTGTAAATCTGTCTTCTGTGGAGCAAGGGAAGTAGTAGAGCAAGCAGGAGGAGGGAAGACGTCGTGGGTGCTCCAGAATAATCATTAGCAGGAAGAAAACCCCATGTCCCTTCTCAAAATAAAAAGGGAAAGAAGGAAAAAAGTCCATAAAACTCCCTTTTTACGGCTCGGAGCATAGAGACAGAGGTCTACCCAGGTTTCTGATTAATTAGGTACGTAATGGGTGACTGCTTCAGACAATGTGCAGGAACAGCTAATATAGCAAGCAGCGCTGAATCACAGGCCTGAGAACAGGCAGGACAAGAGCCCCAGATTGCTTTATTGCGTTTTTGTTATTAAATCATCTCTTCTAGAGAGAGTGTTGTTTTAAGCCGGCTCATGGTTTCAGGCAGGAGGGTTGCCCAAGTCTGGTTTCTACTCTGCAGCTGCAAACACTTCATTCCCAGCAGATCTACCTGAAGCAAAGGAAACTCCAGACCCTGACAGCTCGCTGTTGGCTGCGTGTTCCCCGGAGCCAGGCTCCCACCCACCGCCCTGCTGCAAGACCAACAGCTTTCCTGGGTGACTCTGGATCCCAGAGGATGTTTTTTCTTCCCTGAGCCCGCCACTGCCAGCTCCCAGCTGAGGGAAGCCAACCCCACTACCCTCTGGGTGCCTTGAGGAATAATTTGGAGAAGGTCAACGCAAAGACCGCACAGTGACACTGTCCCTCTTCTTAAGGTGCGTCCGGACCAGAAACCATACACAAATCACAACCCCAGCGACGTTACGGATGTCCCCAAAATGATGACAAATGATACCTACTCTATTTGCCACGAGAGGGCACTTTTACATTAATTCTCACTTCCCTGGCTCCGGCATGGAGTCTGCTCGAATACGGTTTGGTCACGGCGGGATCCAATATCCAACTCATTGGGGGAATTTATTTTGCAAGGACAGGGCTGTGTTGAGTGTGTTACATGTTACGTTACAGGGGAGACCGCAACAAGGGACGCGGGTGCAGCTGGGGGTCCCGGTGTATCGGTTCCACACGGAGACAAATAATAGCAAAGAAAACCCCCATGGCAAAAGATGCCACATGCAAAGAAAATTTCCTCAGAGGAAACAGTTTTGTAGGGAAGATTATGCAAAAGTGTGATGTCTTTCAATCCAGATGAAGGAGGCACCTGCTTCCCCACTTCTCCGGCAAAGACTGTATAAATTAGCATTTTGGAAACGGGAGAGTGGCTTATGTTTGCTGCAGGCATGAGTCGTTCCTTTGCAAACACCTCACCAGCTGGAAGCTGCAGGATAGAGTCCAGGCTGCTGACTTGGAGCTGATTAGAAACCTTATTTCCCCCGCTCTCCATCAGGCAGTAGATGTGGAAAACTGCAAACTCTGAGAATATGCATAGCTCTGAAATTACCGCTATTCATCACGGCCAATTGGCTCTTGGAGGAATCCCAACCAGTCAAGGAGTTCTGCAGCATAACAATAGGTGATTATCTTTTGCTCCAATTCATTTTGTCACAACAGCCTCTGCCGGACTGTGGTTTTCATTTGGTTTCTGGGAAAAGTACAGAAGATCCAAGCAATGAGACAGGTCTTTGCTTCTCTGGGGAAGGCACCTCATGTTTGGGCAAGAAATCAGCTGTGCCTTGTAAGCCCGTTAACAGACACAACCACTATCTTGTGACTCAGGTTGGAAAAAAAGCTAAATTTAACTAAACTCTCTTTAACTACATTCTGCAACTTCAGTCCAGAAAGGAAGAGAATGATAGACATGAATTAGATCAGCCCTGGGAAAGAGAAGACCTTTTTTCAGTCATCTTTACCCTCTGTCTTTTCATCTTAGCTTCTTAAGGATCCAACCATAGATATGAGACATCACATTTTTAAACATCAACACTGTGAAAAAGGGCAGTCAAATGCTAAGCAAACACAGGAAAAGCTCACAGGAGAACAAGGATGATAAGAGACTGGAGAAAATATGACTTACGAAGAAAGGCTGGCGGAGTGGTGACTCCTCAGCCTAAAGAAGCCCATGGAGGGAACGTGATGACTGTCTTGGCATCATTTGCAGCAAAGCAATTTAGGTTGGCTCCAAAGGAAACCTACTAAGTTGATGGAAGAGAAACACTGAAAAAGGCTAGACGCATTTCTGCTGTGAGTTTTTATGAACTGGCAGCATGGCCCTTGGTGTAGGCGTTTAGACTAGGTGGTCTCTTGAGCTTTCTTCTGTCCCAAAGCTTCCTTCATGCCCAAGATCATGAAATTCGACAGGCTCTGCTATATATGTTCCATAAAAAAAGGAGTCTCTGTAGCTCCACCACCCAGTCTTACACCACAAGGGAAAGCAGAGTAGCAGGCAGATGTTCATCTTGTCTTCAAAAGCGGTGGTGGTGGCCAGAGACATCCGTTCACCACACACCCCCTACCTCTGAGCATCACGGTTTACAAGGACTGGTTATGGTTAACGAGGTTGAGCTCAACAGGCTGAGCGTGGCGGTGGTGAATCAAACCCCATTCTCGGTAGCGCTAAGTATAAAGTCTTTCCGCAAGCAGCTTACGTGAGATTTTGTCCTTGCTGAGGACAGTCAGACCAGTAGAAAAGAAGCCAGAAAAGAGCAAAGATTGTTTTGTTTCATCTGTGGCAAATGTTCAGCATTTCACAGTATTGGAATACACCGAAACCTTTCCAGCTGGATGAAGGAGACAGATGAGCGTTTCTTGAGCTGGAGCAGGATGCATCGGGGTGCCTGCTTGCAGCAAATGCCCTGGCAAGAAAGAAACATGGGTCACACTTGTAATTTATGTTTATAAAAAGCATCTCTGGCTCCCAGCACCATGACCATGGCTGCAACCTCTCTCGATCACAGCAAAACTCATACACACCGCATCAATTCAAACGTCCACTCCAAAGAGGACCCAGTCACATATTTCTCAGCCTCCCATGCAAAGGCCATGCACATTAGGAGGAAACTTATGAATCAAAATACACCATTGCCCAGGGAGAAGATTTCCCTAACCTGCCGTTTTCTAGCACAGGGAGCAAAGCCCACTTTCAAGTTGCACTAGGCTGGACTAGAAAGCAAAGGCAGACCAAGGGCAGGGCGGGCTCCCAGGAGGCAGGACAGGCGGGAGCACTTATGTGATCTCCACATGTCAGAGAGCCCCTCTCTGTCCTCCTGCACCAACCTTTTACCTTCAAGCACCCTCTTCCCAAACGCGACCCTTCACGAGAGCGCCAGCCCTCTCGGGCAGGTCATTGCTTCAAGCGGCAGAGCTATTTGCAGCAATCAGCTCTTGCTCAAGAGTCGGGAAGCGCGCGGCTGAGGAGGCTAATTAACAAAAAACATTTCAATAGCATTTCCGTCTGGGGGGACTCACGGTTTGCATTCGTTCCCCCTTTCCCCTGTGTGGGAAAAAAAAAAAGTGTTGCAATGACTCTCGGAGACAGGGAGTGACATGTGGATCTCCGGCACCTTCCCGCTGAATTCTTTCGGTGAAGGAGTCTGACCCTTCCCGGGGAGGAGGCTCCTGTCTCAGCTGGGTGTGCATGATAGGAGGGGAACATCTGCACCAAGACGGCCTCCTTGCATGCAAGAACCACCCACAAAGTGTCTTCTCCCATCACCTTTCCCCAGCCATGGACTCCCAAAGTCCATTTTGAGTCGTGGCTCCTTGCAGGCGTGTATTTGTTGCACAAGATTTGTCTCCATCACTCATCTTACAGACGCAAACTACTCCCTCTGGTCATAAAATTCAAGTCACGGCACGCTTGCAACGTGATGATCTGAGAACAGAAGAGTTACAAACGCTCGGGAAAGCCTGGGTTTAAAATCCAGGTAAAATTCAGGAGGGGTAACGATATAGATGATTTGCATGCAGCGGGTGAAAGATGGCCAGTGCTGTGGGTATAATTCCGTCAGCGCTAAGCCTCTTCAGTTGTACGAAGTGATCTGTGGCTGCAAACCGAGGGGAGAAGCTGGGGGACGGGTCAGCTTTGCAGCTCATATGCTGGCAGCTGAAAGCCACAGCCGAGGCATCGCCGCTTCCCAACCGCACCAGGCATCTTCCTGGACCTCAAATGAATGAAGAAACTCAGCAGCTCCCAACTTTGGGAGAAATTTCCTCAAAACCGATGCCAAAAGGGTTTTCCCTGACATCTAGCGGCCAGCAAAAAGACTGAGAGAGATAACGTGGCGGGAGAAAACAAGCCCTGCTATTACCAGGAAGATTAATTACAAGCCCAATAATATCCAGGCCTTCCGATGAAATATTTTACAGTATATTGCCCTCAGGAGAGTGACTCTTTTTACTGATTTATTTTAACCTTCACATTACGCAGATACGTTATAGACGTCTTCAGAGATGCCCTGGCGTTATTTGCCCCCTGACAGCAAATAATAAACTCTTTCTCAGCTATATAACATTTCCAAGGAAGCCCTTGACGTGACTAGAAAAATATTGAGGACAATTAAGTCACATGGCACTCGTAGCCCGGTGGGAACGGACTTGAGCTCTGCTCCAGGACTCGGATAGCATGAGAAACCCTGGTTCAAACGGAGTAGCAAGAGTCTTGGAGGTAGTAATTATTAAAGATCTTCTGGTTAAAGATCCTCTGGGGTCTCTCTATTATTTTAATAACGGTTCAAGTCAACTTTACTGCTTCCAGAGGAGCCCGTTAGCACAAAGGAGGAAGGGCTCGTCGCGAGGGGACGCGGGCAGGAGATCGGCTGCTCGCGCTTTTGTTCAATGGGGAGCAAGGGGGTGTGGGTCACACATCTTCGGGGGTCCAGGTAGATTTGCTTGCTTCTCTGCTTTCAGTCTCGCTGGATAGAGCAATGTCGTGGGCAGAGTTTGCTGCGAGCGGGACATCAGTGTGGGGGTCCCACGGTTAAAACACAGTTAAGAGGATTCGGGCGATTTGGGGAGATTTCCAACCATCTAGTCTGCCAGCCCAGGTGGTTTGCTTCATCCCTGTCCTTCGTTCCCCACCTGCAATTAATAAGGCAGCCTTTTTCCCTCACCACGGTTGTCTTGGCTTTGCCGTGTTTGTGCAGCACCTGGCACTCCGGCCCCAGCGTCTGGCTGAGACCCCACACGCTTGTCACACTGAAAAGAGGTGACCAGGCCCTGCCAACCTGCACAGTGAGGGACCCACAGCACCCAACGGCATCAGGGGGAAGACGCTGACCTCCCGCGGGGCCCGAGAGCTGTGGCAGACACCGGAGGGTGTTTGTACAGCGTCGAGCACACGCAGGCACGGGCCCCAACCGATGCTTTCAGTCACTGCTTCATTACTGATAACAAATCCACCCGTCATCACCCCGCCGGTGTTCGCAGGATGCCAACGGTGGTCCTGCCACTCGGGGTCCCACCACGCCTCTGGAGGTTTCTCCACACCAGGATCCTGCTCTTCCTCTCCCTCGCAGTCTCCTCATCCCACGCACACAGCAAAATCCCTCTTAAATCCTTCGATAACCATCAAAGTACCTTAATATAACGTTAGGGTCGCACCCCACCTGACCCAGACGCTGTATCCTATTTCTCTCATCGCTGTGAGTGTTGGCGTGGTGGCACAGGATTCCCACATTAGACCTGTCTGCCATGGGCTCGTGCAATAAATCTTGGCAGACAGTCGGCTTTCGGCAGATTTAAAGCCTGGTTGTGAACATCCACCTTCTCCCTTCAGACCCCCGGGGGACCCAAACACCACAGGGAGGAAGAAATTAATTTCTAAAAATCTTAGAGAGCAAAAATAACACCGGGGCTTCCGGATGCATCAGACCAGCCCATGCTACATCATGAAGACCTCGGTTCCTACAGCAGCAACTTTCATCGGGAACCCTCCTAGGTACCATTTCTCCCTAATTTCATGGCAATCGGACAGGTCTGAAGAAAGCAGACTGGGGTGAGGTCCTGGCAGCAGGGCTGGCTGGTAGCCCAGGGGAACAATGTGTCCTCAAGGGAGGTATCAACATCTACATTCATGTGACCATCTTATTTGTAGGGTCCCTGCAGGGTCTGAGTACAAGTCTGCTGGCTCCGTGTTCACACCCCTACTCTGCACTCAGGTAGTAGATGGCCGTGGGTGAAGAGAAACCCTCTGAGATAACCATAAAGGTGACCCTGTAACTCCAGGTTTAGGCTCTTCCAGAAGCATTCAGCACATGGAGCTTCTCTTGCCCCGAAGGGAATGACTCCTCTGCGCGGGGGCTGCAGCATCAGACCCCAAGCCCCTTTACCAACACCACAAACCTGAAGCGAAGGGCAACTTGCACAGACCTCTGATGCCTTTTTTGCCTCCCTTTTTCCAAGCCCCGCGATGCTGGAACAGATCCCTGCAAAACCACTTTGGTTGGAGAGCTGTTGTCAGGTCATTTTGAAAAGTTTGCAACACTTTGCAAATTGTTCTTGCTGGAGGTTGTACAATAACAGTGCCATTACTCAAAAAGCCCATCCAAGAACATTATGTTAGACACAGGTCAGATCTCTCCACCCACAACAGTATTCCAAGGGAGAAAAAAAAAGAGGAAAAGAAATTGTTAAACACAAGCTGGAGATGACAATGAAAAATTTACCCTTAACTACGTATATTTTTATGGAGAAAGGTTATCTATCCATCCATCATCACATACTAGTACAGGAAAGAGCCCGTGAGTATTTAGATATTTATATCTTGCATGTGTAGTTAAAGAGAAAAAATTTCCGTATAGATGCACGGCTGTCTCTACTCCCCCCTCCCCTCCCCTTAGGTGCCCGTCACAAACACCGCATAAATGCATTGAAGCCCGTCATCTCACCTATTTTAATTATCTGTATTAGGATGAAATGAAGAGACGTGTCTGTCTGTCTCCAGCAACAATAAGGGGAGTCTCAAGCAATTAGTTCAGGTGTAAAAAACTCTATTACGCCAGCCCAATCCCATCCACGTCTTGTTTTCTCCATCTCCAAAGCCGAGATAATAAACCTGCCTTTGTCTCAAGAGTACTCGGAGATCCAGAGGGGGAGGGTGTTCGTGGCACGGGGATGGTGTCTACGAAACAGCAACAACAAGGTTAACAACAAGGTGAGCAACGAGTTCATATCTAAAACTTGCTGGGACCGCAAAAAGCCCAGGCTGCCCTCCGCTTGGAAAATCATGTCTGTCTGCTCCCCGTAGCTCAAACTGGATCCTTCAGAAAGCATTATTTTTCTATCAGAACTCAGTAATTTTCCAGTGAAACATTAAAGAAAAAAAGGTGGTTATTTCTAAAAGCCACTCCTTCAATACTCCACAAAAACTGTGTGACCGCACTCGGTGCCGTTACCGTATTTCCCAGCATTTTGGCGAGTTGAGTGCAACAAATACCAAAACCCACATGCAAATGAGAATAGTTCTCTCTTTTTGTTGGGTTTTTTTTTTTCCATTTTGCAATTTTTTTCACATTTACATTCTCCCTTGTCCCTCTGCCTTGGACTCCCCAGCATCGATGAAATCCCTCATGTTGCAAGAGCAGAACAAGGACACAACAGAGCGGGTGTTTCTCCGGTGGGTCTTGCACAGAGGCTGCTGCTTCAGCCCATCCTGTCCATCCCATGGGGCTGGTGCCTTGAGGCCACACCGCTCCTGTTCCTGGGTCTGCAGCATGGGCACAGGGCTCTGGGGGGACAGGGGTGTGTGGAAAAGCTGGGTCCTGATGCCTTGAACAGCTGGAAAAAGACCCAGCCCCTGGAAAACCATCAGCTTTGGCTGCTGGGGGTGGAAGGTGTAAGAAGGAACCAGGGCTTGGAGATGTCCCCGCATGTGCCTCAACGTCTGGGTTGGAGCCAGGACATCTGAAAATAGATGCCTATAAGTGCATGTGCCCTGGGGGTGGGTGAGACATCCCTCCCCATGCCATCCCCTAAAGCACTCGCCGATAAACAGGGCGTAGGGAGCCCACGTGGAGCACTGGTGGTTGGGTTGCTCCTGAAGACACCGTGAGACCCCACAAAACTCATGATATCTATGACAGATCCCTTCTAGCATCAGGGCGGGGAAACGCCAGCCTCTAGAGACCCACCTCCTTCATGCCCACACTTTACACCAGCTCCTGCACTCTTCCAGCATCTTGATGTCTCTGCGAGGGGCTCTGGACTCGATGAGGTTTCACCACCTCGCTGGGTCGGGCCAGAATCAGGCCCAGGTCTTCAGAGGAGTTTCTAAGTTTTCCACAGAGTTTCAACAACATTAATTTCCTTTCAATCAGTTTTTCCCTTTCTGCTGATCAGTCCTTTCTGCCTTTCATACATTTCCAGGTCCTGCAGCCTCATAAAACTTCACGGGAGAACGTTTCTGCTTGGTTGGTGTGGGCAGGAAATTACTGTCATTTTTCACTTCTTCAGCCCGAGGAGGTGTTCACCAGGCCCGTCATCAGTGGGCAGTTGCACGCTGGCCCTTCCAGCACCGTCCCCAGAGAGGTCTCGGTGCCAGCAGCCGAGGCAGAAAAGAAGCCAAGCTCTTTATTTTGACTGGCACCGGGAAGGCAACCTGGGTGTTTCAGCAACACGTCTCCAGCCAACGCCTCGGCAGCATCTCGGCAGCGCGGTGAAGGCTGGAGAACACTCCAGCTGCCTCCGAAGGTTGGCAGCAACCCAGATGCATGCGCTTGTCCCAGTTTTGGACATAACACACCCTGCCCCACCGCTGTTGATTGAATGTGAGCGCCTACATCCCTGAAATACCTCCGTGTTTTGACACCTCTCTGACGGATCTGGACCACAACGCCCCTGAGAAGGACTCCTACAGACACCCCTGTATGGGGAGAGTTAATAGAGAGGAGCTTTGTGGCGGAACACAAATACAAATGCAGGACTTGCAAGTGTCCACCAAGCTTTGTCTTCTTCCTTCATTATTTAAGAGGAATAATCAGAGGCAAAGATCAACATGTTGGGTGAGACCCAGCCCCTACCGTTCTGTGATTCTGCGACCCTCCTCTCCTTGCTAAGTGCATCATTTTGTTATTTTTGTGGGTGGAAGGGCAGGGGTTGGAAGATGCAATGCTTGAGGAAAGCTCCACTCAAGCATGCTGAACAGATGGGGAAAGGCCTGTTCTCCTTGGTTGTGCAGTAGCTCCCCATGGCATGTTTCTTGGTGTTTTACCCAGGACAGTCTTCCAAATTCTACCGGATGAGGATTGCACCTCTTCCTCGCGACAGGAGGAGTCTGCAATGCTCAGCTATCTGCACAAGATGATGACGAGGACAGAGCCTTCTCCTTCCTTTCCTGCAGAGCTGTCTCCTAGGGTTTAGCCCCCCGTCCCTAGTGTTGCACAGGGTTATTCCATCCCAGAGGCAAGAACTCACACATGCCCTTGTTGATCTTCATCAGGTTCCTGCCAGCCCATTCCTCCAGCCTGCCCAGGACCCTCTTCTGAGTAGCAGCCATGTCCTCCAGCACATTGGCCACTCTTCTGCCCAAGTCTGGTGCCATCCACAAGCTTGCTGAGAGCGGACTCCATCCTATCATCCAGGTTATCAATGAAGACATTCAACATTATCGATGCCAGTATAGATTCCTGAGGGATACCACTAGTTATTCGCTGCCAGCTGGAATTTGCACCACTTATCGTAACCCTCTGAGATGTTTGCACCAGAGCTAGTTGTTCATGGCTCCCTTCACCATCCCAGTGAGAACCAGAACCACAGAATAACTGAGGTTTGAAGAACCTCTGGAGGTTGTGGTCCAGCAGGACCAGCTCTGCTGTCGGATCAGGTTGCTCAGCCTTGCCTTTGTCCTGCAGGTTCAGCTCAGTCTTGCTCTCGCACAAAATGCTGCTCTCCTCCCTGCTTTCCTTTGGCGAGAGCAAACTGTGACCTCCGCAGCAAACGGCAGATCACCCCACACCTTCTAGCCCCGAGCAGTGAAGGCAGGGAAAGTCATGCCGCTCTACCACACGCTCTCTGGCTAAATCTACCGTTCAGTCAGCGTGTTCCACTGTTCCCAGGTTGTTCAGTAACGTTACCCTCTTTAATTCCTAAATTCTCCCCGCGTGCAGATGCACACCTGTAATAATAAAGAGCCAAGGTTGCAGGTGCTCCATGCATGATTTTAATGTAGGAATAATCTCTGCAGCCTGACAGATTGATACCCCAGGGGACACAAGGTGCTCTGATTTTTGAACAGAAATGAGGAGAACAACCCCAGCGCTGTTCCAGTGCCTGAATTCAAGGGTAACCCCCAACCGCAGAGCCAGGGCTGCAAAAACTCTCATTCATCGAGAGACTCGCAAAGGGTTTGATAAAGCATCTGAAGCACTGAGAACACTTTCCTCCTCACTCATTTTCTCGGCTCCATCATTTCCTCAGCTACCTGCATCCTCCTTCTCCTTCTTCTTTCACATTTAGACTTCAAGCTCTTTAGGGCAGGAGTTGCTTTTACTCTGCTCATCTGTGCCAAAGTCTCCACGCTGCTGAAACAGAACTGGATACAACCTTCCCACTTGAAGGAGACGGCTGCGGCGATGCTGGTTTTGCCCAGCCGACGGCAAAAAGCGCATCGGTTGTCACCATCCCAAACACGGCTAGAAGAGAGCTCTTGGAGCCAATACCACTCCCCAGCCCCGCACTCTGGCCACGCAGCCGCCATCCAGCCCGGCGGGCGTTGCAATGCCCGTCTGTTCAGCAGAGAAACGCACAAGGACAGAAGGCAAAAATAAGGTGCTGGAGCGTGTCCAGAGACGGGCAACGGAGCTGGGGAAGGGGCTGGAGCACAAGTGCTGTGAGGAGCGGCTGAGGGACCTGGGGGGGGTTGGCCTGGAGAAAAGGAGGCTGAGGGGAGACCTTCTCGCTCTCTGCAACTCCCTGAAAGGAGGTTGGAGCCAGGGGGGGTCGGTCTCTTCTCCCAAGGAACAGGCGACAGGACGAGAGGAAACGGCCTCCAGTTGCGCCAGGGGAGGTTCAGGTTGGATATTGGGAACCATTTCTTCCGCGAAAGGGCTGTCAGGCCCTGGCACAGGCTGCCCAGGGCAGTGGGGGAGTCCCCATCCCTGGAGGGATTGAAAAGCCGTGGAGATGTGGCGCTTGGGGACATGGGTTAGTGGTGGCCTTGGCAGTGCTGGGTTAGCGGTTGGACTCGGTGATCTTGGAGGTCTCTTCCAACCTCAACAATTCTATGATTCTATGATTCTAATTTCTTTTCAGCAAAGGAAGATAGTTCTGCATGCTCTGGTGACTTTGCAGCTAATAATTTCCATATGTTTAACTATCCTTCACCACTCCTACCTGACTTCCCAGCTTGCTTCCCCACTGCTGATGACGGGGGAGAAACCCCACTCCCATCCTCCCCCTCCTTTGGGGACCAGCCCTGAGCGCGGCTCGGCACCCGGGACCCATGTTGCTTTACGGGCTCCTCGGTACCATCCAGGCCGTGCCCTGGGCAGCGCGGGCGGTGGCAGGCTCCTGCCTAATCCAGACAGGCACCTTTTTGACTCTTGTGCTGGACTTTCCTGGCAGGCAGGGAGACAAGGGCAGCCAGGAAAGGAAAGTTTCTAAGAATAAAACCCAAAGCGTCCTCAGCCTCGCAAAAGTGTCAAAGTAAGAGGCACATGGTTGACCCGAACTATTTATAAACTGAGACTCGATGGAAACACGATGGAGCTGAACCAAATTCCTGTTTCCAACCCATCCCTCTTCCCACAGCCTGTCACCTGAGCAGTGTGGCAACAGCCAGCGTCCTTGGCTCTGACTTCCCCAGGGTGAGGGTCTAAGCTATAGCTGAGTGCACAAACTGCGCTCCTCGGATGAAACGTAGGTCCTGGATTCCCCAAGGTACATGGATGGTGGTCCTCAGAAAGGTGGAGATGTTAGTACGGTGAATACAAGGAGAAAGCCTGGCTGGTCCTGTTGGGAAGAGCTCTGCCCTGCAAAGGGCTCCAAGCATTTTGCTGAGGAACATAATGGGGTGGACATTTACCTTTATTTTTTCACCCCTGTAGCCATAGGGAAGGCAGACAGTAAGAACAACGTGCTGGTTATGCGGGAGGGATGCTCCAGCTCCCCAGGAACAAAAACTCTGCAAGGTGGCAGTGAACCGCCACGGGGTTCTTTCCACCTGGATGGAGAGGTGCAGGACAGGGAGGGACCCAGCACCCGAATCACTGCCACCCTCTGGCACACCAGACCCCCCCATGCAGCTCACCCCCTCCTCAAAGATGAGCAGCAGCTCCTTGGGTGGCGAGTGTCACCCCGGGGAAGCCTCCACAGTCCCACCCTGGATGAGGACAGAGAGTCCTGCCCTGGCCCCGCTCCAGCAAAATTCGTAAAGCGCTGTAGGCGTCCTGCTCCAGCAGAGGCTGGAACAGCGGCTGGACATCGCACCAAGCTATGGGGACCAGCAGCCTGGTGCTCCCTTCCTGGCAGCGGCAGCCTCTGCCCTTCACATGGCTGGGGAAGAGGAGGAAGAGGAAGGACACAGGGGCAGGGAGAAGGAATAATTTGGGAATGTACAAGTCTTAGCAATGTGAAATGTTAAGACCTAGATGCCTTCTGAGTCATCAGAGACAGTCTGGACCGGGAAGGTCTATGTCTCTGGGTTGGGCAGGTTTCTGTTCCTTCCTTTAGGGCATTTTTAGAGAGGAAACTTTGCAGGACTCTCACCTGTGGATCCATCCCTTGCCAAACCCCACAGCAGCCTCTGTTCCCCAGATCCCAGGGGAAGGCTAGATGTGGCCACCAGGAAGAGCCCCATCCCCTCCCAGGTGACCAGGGGGGCCCTGGAGGAACGAGGCTCTCCACCTCAGCTGCTGCTTCGGGACACCTTTGCAGCACAAACACAAGCCTGTAGGAAAAGCAGTCGTGTGTCATTTGTCGTACAAAAAGCTCTCGAGAGAAGCAGAGCGCAGACCACAGCGAGGACTTGTTTTCAAGTCCAGTGGTTGATAGCTTGCTTTGCAGAGCTCGTGGCTGATGCTCCACAGAAGGTCCCACGCTTCAGAAGGAAACGTTACCATATTCGTTCTTGTGCCATTGCGCTGCTCTTGCAAGTGATAATCCGACTTTTATCACGTGTTCTTCTCACAGGAGCCATATAGGATGCTACGCTTCCAGTGACTAGCAAATTAATTGGGTTTAAGATGTGTAAAATTTAAAAACCACCGAGGGAGGAAAGAACAGCAACCTTTTCCCGAGCTTTTTATTGAATTCTTAGGGAATTACAGATACGTGCGATTTGGATGAACAAAAACACGGAGCTGGAAAGGAGTTCAGGAGCCTGCGTAGACCACCCTCGGTAGCTGAGACAGGATCACACCGGAATGGGACATCTCTCAGGGATGGTGTAGCACAGGCGGGGGGCTCACGGGCTGGAGAACAGCTTCTGGGGAAAGAACCCGGGACAACGAAGACAAACCACGCCGCGGGTGGTGGCAGCAGGAGTGGAGCCAGCAGGACCAGGGAAGTGATTCTCCCTCTCCGTTTAGCACTTGTCAAACAGGGCACTGGGACCAGTATGGGCTCCCCAGTACCAGGCAGATGGTGAGAGAACCCAGTGAGGCCACCAAGGTGGTTGGGACTGGAGCTCAGGGCATGCAAGGAGAGGCTGAGAGCTGGGTGTGCAGTGCGAGTAGAAGGCAAAGGGGGATTTTATCACTGTCTGCAACTCCCAGCTGGGACGGTGTGGAGATGAGAGATGGACAGGCTCCCGTGGGAGATGCTCAGTGATGAGAAGAGAGCCAAGAGGACAAGATGAAATGGCCTCAAGTTGCGCCAGGGGAGGTTTAGGTTGGATATTAGGAAACATTTCTTCCCCGAAAGGGCTGTCAGGTCCTGGCACAGGCTGCCCAGGGCAGTGGGGGAGTCCCCATCCCTGGAGGGATTGAAAAGCCGTGGAGATGTGGCGCTTGGGGACATGGTTTAGTGGTGGCCTTGGCAGTGCTGGGTTAGCGGTTGGACTTGATGATCTTAAAGGTCTTTTCCAACCAAAATGATTCTATGATTCTAAGAGCCCAAGTTAGAACACAAGAAATTCCCATTAGGAAAAGCTTTTCCCCACAAAGGTGGTCAAACACTGGAACACGGGTCTGGGTTGGGGCATTTCCATCTTTGAAGATACTCAAAACTCTCCTGAAAAACACCCTGGGCAACCTCAGATCAAACTTCAAAGCTGGCCCTTCCAGTCCCAGTTACTCCATATGTCTTTGTTCTCACACCCTCCAGCAAGGGGATTACAGTCTCCTTGGTTCACCTCCTCTAATATTTTCTACTTCTACAGTTGTGAAAATTTTCCTAAAATACGCCAAGTGCACATGTGCTGTGTGTGCATGTGGTTCTTCTCACCGCGTGGCAGGGGATGTGTAGAAATGAGACCTTTCCTGCTGTCCTCTTTGCATCCTACCCCGTTAATGCTCTGCAGGAGATGCATCTCTTCTGTAACAGCATCACCCCTGGCTCTTGCTCCACCTGTGACAGGGAACCTCTCAGCTCCTCTCCCAGCACTCAGCTCCCACGTGGAGCCAATTCACATTTCCCCTTTGAGACACAGCAAAGTTTTCCACTCGTCTTATTGGAAAACCAGCTTCAAATTCCACCGGTAGTTGGAAAATCCCAGCTGAGACTCATCGGATGGGGAGAGCTGTATCTGTTTTTATAAGGTATCAGCTTCATCGAGGGGAGGAGGTGGAAGCAGAAGAGATGCTGTCCATCTGCCAGATGGGCATGGACAAGTCCCAGGCCAAGTTCACACCTCATCATAACAGCTTGTTAACCGGCAGGTCAAGGGCTTGAGCAGTAACCCCACCGTGTTGCAACCCTCACGTAGACATGGGAAGACTGGGAGATATGTCCCGCTCACGGAGGTAACAGGGATATCTAAAGTCTTATCTCTGTGTGGAGTTTATCGTGGCTGGGCACAGGCTGTTTAGGTAAGATGCTGTGCAGATTTTCCTCTTGCTCTTGAGAAAGTGGGACGAGAGGCAACGGGTTAGGTTCCAAAAACATACTCAGACACGTGCTTAGCTATAGGATTGTGGATTCATCTGCTGCTTTTTAATGAGCTTCTCTTGAGAGCAGCACCGAGACCCTGTTTGGGAGCTGTGCAGGGCAGGGGCCTCCGCCTCCACTCCCAAGCAACAAGGAAGGATAAGGCATCACTGTGCTGGACAGAAAATACAGCCCCGCTTCGGCTCCAAAAACATTTTGGCATAACTTGCTAACTTGAATTTTATCTGCAAGTGTTTTCAGCCCGATACCACTGGGAATCCTGATTTTCCGAGACTTACCAACAGGAAATCCCCGAGCCAGAGGGTTTAGCTGTAATGAACTTATTGTATATTCAAGCACTGAACGTCAATTTGGATTACGATGTCAAAAATAAGCACTGAGAGCATGCAACCGTACCCTGGGGTCACCTGTCAGGAACTCCAGACTGAAATTGGCCAGATATAGACCAGCGCAGCCTTGATTTATTTTTTTCCCTGTGCAAATACAACAGCTAAGAGTGAACAAACCTACTGCATCTTGGAGATGAGCCCCCTCCTCCTCTCCCCAGCGCCTTCTTCCACTTTGCACGGGGCTTCCTTGGCTGGGGATGCTTCATTAGAGGCTGCCCAAAGAGCTCAGGCCTAGTCAGACGCGTTGGGAGGCTAAATCCCTCTATTAGTACGCGTCTAAATCACTGCCACTTGTGTCATTCTGGGACCCCGAAGTCCCAGGCACAGTCAGGATTCCCATCCTCCCAGACACTCAAGCACGCGCAGGTGAAGACGCTCCAGACACTCAAGCTCTCGCTCCCTGGCCATGGGTTAAAGACACGCAGAAACGCAGCCGGAGCACGGGATGCGAGGGGAGAAGTGTGCGGGGGCAGGAGGGATGATTTACACCTTCCTCTCCAGGCGCGTGGCCACAGCCCTGCCGCTGCTCAGCGGCCGCAGGCAGCTGGTGCCTGTCTTTCCATCCGTGCCCCTTTCTCCGCAGCCTGGACGCAGGCAGAAGCAGGGAGGCTGGACCGGAGAGCTGGGGATCTCCGTACGTTTCTCGTGCTCCGTCCCAAGCGCTCGGGGGTGAGGGCTGATCCTCTTCTGCTGCCCGTTGCTCACCGCAAGCGCAGAGCGGCACCGGCGGGGCGGGCAGAGCGGGCAGCACGGGCTCGCCTCCGCAGGAGGGGTAACACCATCGCACGGGGATGACAGAAGGTACCCTGCCAAGGGGATGCTTGGCCGAAGTTTAAATCCCGAGGACGACCCATGTTCTGGATTTTAAAGTCACTCCAAAATAGAAGTCAAGAATCAGATGCAAATACACATCTCCTCTAAACAAGCAGTTTTGCTAAGTTTCTCATGAGCCAGGGGCTAATGTTATTATCTGCAACCTCCTCCTTTGGTGTTCTCCCCAATTAGTGTCACATTCCCTGAGATTTCCTTCTAAAACCTTCTCACGGAGACTGCACGGTCTCTAATGGTTAGCTGGATGGAGAAGCAACTTGGAGACAAGGAAGGTCAAAGTTGGTTCCTCCAACTGAAGGTCAGGGGACTGGAGTCTTCAAAAAAACCTCAAACCAACCCACAACTTCATTCACAAACCCACATCTCCCCTCTCTCTCCCATAACTCTCCAGCCGGTTTGTTGTGAAGCTGGCAGTGAGATTAGACCTTTGTTTGCTTTGAGGAAATGTTGAGTTTCCTCACCCTTGCACATGCACACACATGCTCATCTGGGAGACCGTGGCCACGGGCGCAAGTTATCGAGGTCAGGGATGGGGTTTGCAGGGCGCTTGCAGCCTCTTTTCCTCCCTGCAAACGTTCAGCCACATGAGGAGCTGGTCACCTCCATCCCTTCGTCTGTCCATCCATCCCTCCCTCCCTCTGGCTTCCAGTCACTGGGAACAGCTCAGGGTGGAAGCATTTGCCCCCCCCCCAGTAACTGAGAAGCCCCCTTGGACGTGCTCTCCCCTTCCTCCTCCATTTCGGTGACTGCTTGTGTGGTTTGTATTCCTGAGCCTCTAATTCACTCCGTTCTCACAAACTACACCAGCACCAAAATGAAAGTCGGTGTATTGGGTCAGGCTAAAGCCACCACCTGTTTTACACTGGTTTTGTCACGGAAGAAGGTAGATCATAGAATCATTTAGGTTGGAAGAGACCTTTAAGATCACTGAGTCCAACCGTTAACCCAGCACTGCCAAGGCCACCACTAACCCATGTCCCCAAGCACCACATCTCCACGGCTTTTCAATCCCCCCAGGGATGGGGACTCCACCACTGCCCTGGACAGCCTGTGCCAGGGCCTGACAGCCCTTTAGTGAAAATGATGAAAAGCCTTGGGTCTCCTTTGCTTCAGCAGGCAGGGAAGGGCCGATGGTACCTGTTTTATTCATTCATCTTATGCCGAAATCACAGCAGAGGCGGAGGTTGCTGCCTCCAGAGATGCTCAGCCAAAGAGCATGAAAAACGCTGCTCTACTCTGCTGGTCCCCAACTTGACAAATACTCGCTCGAGGCAGCAACGCTTTTCATTAACGCTGGAAGCTTTGCTGCACAGAGCCAGCCCACACTAATCAGCCCACGTACTCCGGTGCCTGATATCTGGCTAACGTCAGCGCAGGGAGGATTAAAGCTTCCCTCTTCGGCCGTCTGCAGTTCCCAGCAAAGCTGACAGCATCTTGGACTTCTCACCCAGGACAAATCCTACCACAATTTAGCAAGTCTCCTCCGCGGACAAAGGGGTAGCCAAACAACCGCTTCGCATTGTCACACTATGCACTGTTGACAAAGTTATCGCTATAAAAACAAGCCAGAGCCAAACCAACCGGGGCCCTCCGCCTACTCCAGCATGAGAGCATTTCCTGCTAGCCCAGAGGAGAAGGTTGTTAAAGATACATGCGGAGGCAAAGGTAAAGATTGCTGCTGCAGGTTGTGGAGCTGCACTTGCCGTCTCTCGGTGTTCAGGGTCTTAGAAAGGCGACCTGTAAAAGGAGTGCTCCATCGGGTAGACAACAAGTATGAAATCCAAAGGCTAGATGTTAAAACTAGACGAGGTAGATGATAACAAGGTGCAACAAGAACATGGTTGAACGTGCTTGAGCTCAACCAGGAATTAAATGATCATAGAATCATAGAATCATAGAACCATAGAATTGTTCTGGTTGGAAGAGACCTCCAAGATCATCGGGTCCAACCATTAACCTATCACTACCAAGTCCCCCACTAAATCGTATCCCTTAGGGCCTCGTCTAAACGTCTTTTCAATCCCTCCAGAGATGGGGACTCCACCACCTCCCTGGGCAGCCTGTTCCAATGCCCGACAGCCCTTTTGGTGAAGAAATTTTTACGAATGTCCAATCTAAACCTCCCCTGGCGCAACCTGAGGCCATTTCCTCTTGTTCTGTCATCTGTTACTAGGGATGATGAGATGCTGTGGTTGCAAAGATGAGTTTTTAGCTGCCCAAGTTAATACTCTGAGTAGTCCTTGTCTCTTCCTGACCATCTTCTGTGCTTTCCCCACGCTTTTCTGAAATACTGTGGCTTAAATGGCAAATAATATGCTAAAAACTCTAGGTAAAACTCCGTGGCCCATACAGCGTAACTGGTTCGGCAAGACCAGCCTAAAAACTCAGCCCAGCCCCTTGGCACACACTCTTCGAGCGGGTGGGAAGTGGAAACTTGTGTAATGTCATATGGACATCAAGCACCCCTTCCACAGAAGAGCTACGAAGCAGAATGTCTCAGTGCCTCTTGCCCTGTATCCACGTATAGCTGGATCTCCTCGTTCAGCAGTTGCTCTACACGCGCATGACCTTCACAACCGCGACACTCATTTTTCATGCCAGCACCAAGCCTATGGGTTCAGCTGACAGGAACGTGCTTAAACCTCGCCGATGGCTTGTGGTTTGGCAAACAGCCGAGGAGAGGAATGTCCAGGTAGATCTGTTATTAAGCGTTGCTGGTAGAGCCCAGCATCTGTGGAGCTTGCAATTAGTTGGGTTGCAAACACCTATTCTAACCAGGGCTGAGTCACCATCCCTGGAGGGAATGAAGAGATGTGTAGATGTGGCACTTGGGGACATGGGTTAGTGGTGGCCTTGGCAGTGCTGGGTTAACGGTTGGACTCGATGATCTTGGAGGTCTCTTCCAACCTAAACGATTCTGTGATTCTATGATTTTAAAATAGTGCTAACAACAGGGAAACAGGGCAAGGTGACAGGCATCAACGGGTGGAGAAGCCCTACAGAATCCATAGGGCCCCCTCTCCTTTGAAGGCCGTCTGAAGATACGTGAAATAAATTAACCTATTTTGAAAGCAAATGAATTCGTATTTTTTTGTTACAAATTTTACTGAGAAACAGAAAATAGGGAATGTTTTCAGAGATCCTCAGCTATCCTTCAGCCTGTTTTAAAGGGGTTCCTGGACTGCAGAAAACCACCACCAGGTTGCTTTTGTCCCTCCTTATGACCTGGCTGCGCTTGCCTTGGGGTGGGCATCACAGCAGAGGAGCATGTGCAGTGAGATGGGTTAACAGGAGGAATTTCAGCCACTGTGCTGGAATTAAAAAAACACCTTTCTGGAAGCAAATAAAGGTAACGCTGGCTGTAAGGGTGACTGGGGCTGCGCACAAGCGCAGCACCTCTCCTGGTGATCAGAAACATAGGGCTGTGATTCTGGCCCCAAGATATTTGGTCTGCATTCACCGCTGGAGCATTACTTGTAGTGGACACGTGAGAAAAAACAGCGTTGCAACCAGCATTTTGGTTTTGAGGTGAAGGAACAGGACGCTGGTGCTGTGCAGATGTTGCAATATAGCAGAGAGCATCTCTGCCTCCTGCAAAGGCCTGAGGAACCCCAACGCACTTCTGGAGCTGAGTAAAACTAGCAATTGCCATGCTAGAAGCTCAGACTCCGCCAGAGCCAGAGCTGTAGCTGCCCAGGGATCTTTTAAGGCCAGGCATATTCGATTTCAGCTCTCCAAGGGACAGGTGTTAAGTTGTGGCCAGGAGCACCGTGGTCCTTTAACCATTAATCCTCATCGTCTTTCAAAACAGGCATCAAGACACAGGAGAACTTTGAAGGGACCAAGTTAGACAGAGGTGAACTCGGTTTATTGCCACTCCTTCCAGCATCGGTTTAAACATCTGTGAAAGAAAGGAGGAACTTGGTGACATTACCATAAAGCTGAGATGTGACTGAAACATCTGCACTCCGTCTGTCAGATGCCCCATCTCCCCCGGAGGAATCGTTCCCTCTCGGTCCCACATAGAGCACACACACGCGAAGCCATCGAAAACAGATACACATAAGGGTCCTCTGTCTTTCTGCCAGCACACTCATGTCTCCAATTAAACCATCGAGGATGTATCAGGTTGCAGTGAAATTTCACCATCATTGCAAATTCGCAGGGAGAAGATTAATATGAGAAAATGATTTCCAAACTCAGGAGCCATGTTCTGAGCAGCGCCAGCCAGGTCAGATGAAATGGCAGAAGACAACCCCAAACTCTGCCAACACTCTAATTTCAGACCAGCGACCTGAAAGCAAAACCAGAAAAGCAAGGGCTGAAGAGACAGACATATTTCTGCTGCACAGCTTTACTGAGGAAAGGCAAAGAAGTCCATGCACGTCCTCCATCAGGAGGTACCCTGCAAGGAAAAGGAGATTTTGTTCCTGAAAAGCACCTCACTTGCTGGTAGAACGTGCAAGTCAGCTGAAAATAGAAGCACTTGGCACCAGGAGTATTGGCAGCAATGAACTGGCCAGCTGGAGGGACACTGCCTTCCCAAGTGGAGCAGCCCAAGGAGACTCGCAAGCACAACAGTCGCCGAGAGGTAGAGCTGGGATTAAAATCTGGGTAGGCACGGGTAACCCAACCACCACACCATGCTGCCCTGATCTTCCCCCTTCTGTAAGGAGGAAGATGAAGAGAGAAACTTCTCCTCAATGGCTGGATTCCTTCTGCCCATCCTGGCCATGGGGTGCAGTCCCCACACCCAGGTCAAGGTGCTTGGCAGAAGCGTGACGGCTGGGCTGGCAGGTTTTCCACCTGTACCAGCTGCATGTTCAAGCTTAACAGCTTTTCATGCATATGCAGCTTAATTGACTGAGCTCCCTTATTACGCCATTTAAAAAATACAGGCATTTTATATGAAATCTTTAGGCAGCTGGGACTGATCTGTTTGTAGATGTGTTTATATCAGCATTAATATGCTACGGCACTTGAGGAGTTGCCCATGATTTCAATTTAACACTCGAGACGTGACCAGGCAACCTGATCCGCAAACACTTTTTGAACAGAAACACGAAAAACAGACCACGTAAGACAGCTGACAAGATTGACTCGAGCAGCTTAGGCTCAGCTCACGTTTCAAGCACCATCACCAAAAAGCATTAGCTGCTTTCGGCGATATTCGTTGAAGAGCGCTCTCTCGCTCACAAAACCGGGATGAAGGTCTCGCTGGCACCGCCTGCAACCGACCTGCAGCACAACCCCCTCCGACAGGTACCCTGCGGGCGCTGAGGGCTGGTTGCTGCAATCGCACGATGCCTCTGGCACCGGCACGCAGACCCTCTGCCACTGCTGGCAGGTGGACACACGAGGGAAAGCCAGAGCGCTGCTGCCAGAAAGCCAAAAATCAATAATTAGAGCAAGTGTTAGATTTATTTCCCATCTCACCTCTGCCCAGCCAAGGAAACTACATTTAGTTTTGCCTGAATAAACAGCCTGAACTTGTTTTAGTTACCGTGGGTAATCAATACAGGCGCTCAGCATCAGGCCGAGCTGGCGGGCTGTCCCAGCCTCGAGGCACGGCGGAAAACACAGGCTACATTCTCCTCGGCTAACGCGCTCGGGAGAACGCTTCCCCTGTGCAAGCGCAGAAAGCATCTGCTTGCTGTAGCTGGGGAAAGCAGCGCCAGTTCACGGGGGTTCCTCGCGCCAATTCAAGGCTTAATGGACCTGCGTCAATGAAACCTTTGTAACATACAACTACCAGAAAGCATTTTTACTTTTTTACATTTTAAATTTTTTTTTTTTTTGATGGCCAGTGCCTTAGTTTCTTCTAACAAGTCAGTGCAACACAGAAAGGGACTTTCTGTCCCTGCGAAAGCCAAGACAATCCAGATCAGAATGGATATGGCTGTTCTAGAAGTCGGAAATTCAGAAATTCAAGCGTGGTTTTATCAAAACAACCTATTAAAAGTAACCTCGAAGTTAGGTCGAAGAGTCCAACAGATTCAATGTCAAGCTAAGTCAAGGCAATAAATACAGGAGAAGTTTCAGCAGTAGCAGCAGAGCTGACGACTGACACTCAATTACTTAGTGGAAAAAACGTTTTCATACTATTTAACGAAAAATTTGTAAAACAATGTTGCATTCTGCCATATACAAAATAAGCTGGTATCAAAATAACCAGCAATTAAGGGAAGCCTTAGTTAGAGATTTTTTTTGTTCCTGGAAAATTACAGTCCTTTTCTCAGCCGGGGTTAGGACCACCTTGCCTGCAGACAGGAGCTGCCCAAAGACACCAGAGCTAAATTCAGAGCACGCAAAGTGTGGGCAAACACTCGCATCTGAAAAAGGTCAAAACCCAGAAACCAAGGAGAAATACTCTCTTCGGCCACTTGAAAGGTGCCAAGCTAAGGGAGAGAAGAGCCCAAGGTTTATCTAGAACAAGCCCACTCTCTCGAGCAGCACCTCCAGCTACGTTTCAGTACAAACCTTTTCCATTCATAGCTTATTACTCACTTTAACGCAACTACGTTTTAATAAAGCTGCTCAATGTTGCAAAAGAGCTTAAAGTAAAATTTTTCTCCCGTATCTTCCCATTTCACCTCCAGGACTACACAGTTGGCGTCTCGGCATTTTACTCTCTGTCGACAGACAGATTGGGTGGGAGAAAAGAAAAATAAAAAGCAAAAAACCTGTTGCACTGACGATGCTGGGAGAGTCCCTGTAGCTCTTCACGTCACGCCGCTTCCCGCCAGCGACTCCGCGTCGTGGACGTTCTCCTCCCAAGACTTGTGCAGTCGACTCCTGTTCAAGGGGAAGAGAAGCTTTTTAGGCAGACATATGTTGCTTATTAGCTGGGATCACAGAAGGTGCTGGATGAGTAGCAATGCCTCCCTGATGAGGGAACACGGCGTTTCCACTCTCCATAAAAGTTTTGCAAATCCAGCTGTCTCCCAGCCCCACCGTACGCTGTTTTTCCAGCTGCGTGCCATCTTTTTGGAAGGAGCGTGAAAAAGAACTGCCGTACCAACTCGTGTGAAAGAGGATTTGGAGCCAGCAAGGCAGTCAGGTCTCCTAGCAAATCCTCTCCTGGATCAATACGGGCTTGATGAACAATAAGCCAAAGAGTTTTTGGGGCTGGGGAGGACATCGTGGTTCAAATCGGGCTCGTAAAGAAAACAAACACAAAGGAGCCATTAAGAGAAGACACACAAGTTGAGAGATACTAATCAGTTTTATTTTATAAATACAGATGAGCTTTCCCGCAATTACCAACATAGTTTTAATGTGTCATTTACTATGGGATATTCCGGTTTTGCTTATTTTAAATACCTGGTCAAGCAAGGATAAGCCAATGCTGTTGTGCTTGCTATAAAAATATAGTGGGATACGATCTTCCAAAACTAATATTCTCAAAAATCTTAGGAATTCCTAGTGAGGGGAAAAGATTGCAATGAAATGTTTTCTCCACTTGAAGACATTTGCAGACATTTAACAGTCACAGCTGTGCAGGAACTGAAAGGCTCTCGACAGTTTAAAGCACACTGTGATATATCATCTCACCTTCAAACCTATTTGTTTCTCTCCCACTATGCTATTTTCAAAGTAATTTGGGGGGGGGGGGGGGAATAAACGCAAAAAAGAAAGCTATGAGGTGGCTGCAGTCTGTACAATCCCCCATCCTCACAGCAACGAGAAGTTTGTCAATGCTTTAATTAGCCCTAATTAATTAGCCCTACGGTGCTGTCCCCCCTCACACCACCTTCTATGTAGAAAGCGATGAAAGCGGAAGAGAAACACGGGGACAATTTAAGGCCTAAAGACACATCCACAGAAAGCCCGTCAGAGCAGCTTTGTGCGACAGGTGCAGAAATCAACCATCGTGTTTGACACATTAACAGTTACAGGGCTCAAACAGGAACAGCAACACAACGTCGGGGAGGAAAACGAGACTTCATTTGGTCGGTGCAACCTGAGAAAACGCGCATCTAGTGGAAAAAAAAAAAAATCCAAAGTCCCGCTGATGCTCTACGAACCTAATTTCACATGTCGCTTCATTGCACTGAGACGCTCCATGTTCGCCTACGAAACACAGCGACTTCACAACTACTCTTTGGGTTGCTTTGAAAAGTCACCATCACGCACAAGCTAAAGCCCTTCCATTACAGAGGAAAAGGAGCGTGCCTACAAACAGAAGGTCTGGGCTGCTTTGAGCGTGCCGGATCCCATCCCGCGGGGTGCACGACTGACTCAACCTTACCGAATTTCACCTAAAGTTATGCTGCTATCAGAAGACGGTCAGATACAGTCAGAGGACAGAGTATCTTATGCCCACTTCATTAATAAGTGCTGTGCTTCCAGGTGTTCAGTTCTTCCTCTCTATGCCAAAGCACAGCAAGAGCTTTCCCACCTCTCTCTTCTCAAAGATGATGGCAGTGCTGCAAGCTGCTGCAGCATTTCCTTTAGGGAAGCTTTTCATGAGGTTGGAACAGAGAAGCTTACTCGGGGGAGAAGATACCCATGAATGTGTCCAACTTCATGCCCAAGTTTGCACCTGGAATCACGTTCAACACTTTACAGAATCGAGGTCTCTGCTTCTGAGCGCTTCCATCTAGCACATCGCACTGGGACAGACCAAAAATAACGAATCGCTGTAAAAAGGCTCGATCCAACAACTCAATTGCAGACACAACCGTTAAAAGCTAACAGAAGAAATGTGAATATAATTTTAATACAATCAATAAGGTGTTACCTGGAAAAATGCATATTCTAGAACAGTGCTATTATGTATATCGGTTCTCACATACACATCTCGTTTTGACAACAGATAGTTGAGATTATACATATCCACATTTTAAAAAGTTAATTTAGGCTAGTCTTACGGTGCAGTTAGGAAAAAGACTAGGTCATTGGTTCAAAACAAAGCAGAGATCAGGGAGGAAAACAAAGCCAGGCATGATGAAGTGTTTTTTATTCTGCTATATATTTTTATATTTGAGAGCTCACAACCGAGCCCAAATTCTTGGGTATACAATATAGAAAGCAAGAGCAATGAAATCCAAACTGAAACAAATACCAGGAATCACAAAGCAGGCTGCAAATTGCTTTCCCATTAGTGCAGCTGAACACATGTGCCAGTGGTAACCTACCTAACAGCAAACCGCACCTCCAGCGACCCGCTGGAAGTTTCTTCCTTTAAAGTACAGATGGTTAAGAGGATATTAATTTAGATGAATAATGTTAAGTGCCTCCTTTCTACAGAGGGTGGAGCGATTCCACAAATTCACCTAATTCCAAAGTGCTGACTGCATTTTCAGTCTGGGTTTTTACGAAGACGTCTGTGAAGTGCTTCACAGCATGCTGTCCCCGTGAGACACCTCGGAGGGTGGCAGCTGAACCCCTCTTCGGTAGCGCATTCGTTAGGTCTCTGCTGACGAGGTCTGTGCCCGACCAAAGCGGGGAATGGTCAGGCCGAGACCTTTTATAAGAAACCTTAGAGGCGATTTAGCCCTCAAGGCTTTTACCGGTAGGAACAGGTGCTCATTCTCTGGCAAGTTTACACCACCAACTGAAGACCCATCAGTGCAAACCAGAACTTCAAAGGCTACAGAGCACAGCCAAGAGAAAGCTGTCCAATTACAACAAATTCATGGTATTTCTGTAACACTGACTACATTGCTCAAGAAAACACAGGACTACATGGGAGAAGGTAAAGAGGTCTTACCATAAATGGTAATTTATGGTATTTTTTAAATTAACTTCTTTTTTTTTTTTTCTTCTGAAAAGATTAAAATAAATTTAACTCTAAATAATAATTAAGAAATTAACAAATATTCATAGAAGGGCCTGATCAGCACTAGAAGTTGTTTCCAGGAAAGCCTTTATAAATGGATTCCAATGCCTTAAAAAAAAAATTCCAACAGATTACACATACCAGACATGAGAGGACTGGAAGCAGAATCAAAATTTACCTGGGTTGTGAATATACCATGATCCTGTGTTATCGTGCTCAAGTCCATTTGTCTAACACCATAGGAATAGCTTTAGCTTTTTTATTTTTTTTTTATAATTAATATAAAGAATAAGTGCAATTTTATCTCTATTCCAGACCACTGATGTCACCTCAATGTCTGCTATCAAATCCCTGTCCAGGCTCACTTGTCCGAACTTTTACGCGGTCTGCGGAAGCTGGACATGTTTTCGTTCAGTGCATAGATCCTTCGAGAGAACTCCTCAAACTCCCCTAGGACTTGTTCATCACACTCCACTGCCACGGCGTGCTCCACCGGGATGGAGTTAAAGTCTTCGAGCTGATCTCCCGTGCTGAACCCCGTCGCTTCCATCCCCATGATCTCCTCCGCTTGCTCCACGGTGCAGCAAAGGACAGGGCCGAGGGAGGGTCGGAACTCACAGGGCTGCTCGTTGCTTGCAGTGCCGGAGCACTCCCCGGGCAGAAACGCCCCATTTATTGCACTAGTATGTCCTAGGAAAGACTCCTGCCGGTCTTGGGTATTGTTTAGGCGCCCGTTTTCTCCATTTAAACTGCTGCACAAGTCCTCGCCTTTCTTGGTATTTCCTTTTGAGGAGTCCATAGAGGTATCCAAGGAGGAAGATATCGATCCAGGTTTTTTATCTAACTCTCCTACACGGGCTGTGATGGCAACAGGCTGCGTTAAAGCAGAGTTGTAACTAGGAGGAGGAGTTTTGTACTGTAGTCTTTCGTTTCCCGTGCTGGCTCGTTTTCGGAGTCCTTTATCTGGAGAGGGAAGCCCACTGGAAAAGCCAATATCCAATCTGCCGAAGCTAGAGCTCTGTCTCTTTGGAACGGGAATTGCACTGGATGTATGGTGTCGATCACTATAAAAGAAGGAAAAGATAAATCACAGCTGTCAGGCATGCTCACGAGCAATACAGATGTTTAACCAAAGGCTGAAGCAATTATTTTATCACAACTCCGGGCTCCGTTTGGCCAACTACTTGTATCCTAAAGTGCTAAAACCCCAAATGTGTTTAATGCTGTATGAACTGCAGAAGACACCCCAGAGGACAGCTTTACTGAAAACCGGTCAGATCATGTAGGAACATTTACGAAGCTCTATGGTTTGAAGAGTCAATCACCCAAGAAACCACCACATTATGTTAATTCGTACTGTTAACACCATTTTATAGGACCAAGCTGTACTTTATGAATTATTACTGTTGACCGTATATTTATGTATTTATGGCCTGTACTGGGCCATCATAAACTCTTCAAAAGTGAGTAATAATGGCCGAATCCTCAAAGAGCGACTTCTTCCAACAGTGGACTTTCCTGACAGCTGCACAAAGGAGAAAAAACACACTAACTTTGCTATTTGCAGAGGATTATTTTTGCCAGATCTTCTGCTTTTCTGTGCCAATCGTTCCAAAACTTTTTGGACAAACGTCAACCTCAGTTTCTTGAGGAACATGAACTAATCAAGCTTAATTTACAAGTTTGATTTTACTATTTAATACAGTTCCACAGACCACTTACACTGTCTCAGGGTCTATAATTTGCAACATCCGCTTTACGTCATCTGGGGTGTGTTATGTGAATTTTCCTTCATCGGCTTAATCCTTATCCAAATATAATCACTATCCTATATGCAAATATTACATTGTACATTAACTTAAGCGATCGGTTAATTTTCCTTCCAATTTAAAAACATAAAATAAAATAAAAATACAGCTATTACTGATCTGCCGAATATACGACTCCAAGATTCAACTGCTGTCAGTATGAGTCTCCTTCATTAACTCCATTTAAAAGAAACTCCTACTCAAGCGGATCTGTCTTGCAGGGGGAAATCTTGGAATAGCAGTTATGAGTAGTCCCTAGCGCGGATCTTTTTCCACATTATTTGGCTTTTTTTGCTCCCCTTTGTAAATAGGATAAGCTATATTGCAAAAAGTCCCTCTGTGAAAAATAAGCATCCTCACAGGAGGGCAGTGTGGAGTACTACTGCTCTTTAATTTCCTCTCCCATCTTACCTCCGCCCAGGCTGCCCCTTAATACACGCGTAGGGCTTCCTTCTCTTCCATAAAAACCTCAAATTACCTTAAGGAAAAGTTGCTTTTCAGAATTTACAGTTGCAGGCAGTGAAGTAGAGAGATAAGCGCCACACATGAAGCTCAGCGGCAAAACCATCGACTTTCTTCTTAGGTTTCAACTGCTGTTTCAGACCTTTTTAGTGCAAACTCTGCAAAGCATTTGCAGCTTTGTTTGCAAAGGTTTGGAGCGTTCTTAACAGAGGTGAGAAGCCAGAAACCAGTACGTGCCACAGATGCTGAGAAGTGCTGTATAAGTGGTCTTGGAAACTAACCCTCAAGTCCCTTACTGACCAGAGACTTTAAAATACTTTAACCAACCCCTACACAATCAACCATTTATTTTTAAAATGAGGTAATACGACAAACACAAGAATCTGAGGCAGGACACTCGTGAACTTTACTTAGGCAATGTGCGCTGCACACATATTGGGGATAGTCTGTTTTCCCCTCGCCTTCCCCCAGCTTAGTGCTTTCAGCCTTGATTCAGAAAATAAATGAATATTCGGTATTAATTATTTGATTAGATTCTGTTTATCTTAAATCTTAGCTAAGAAACGTTTTCACGTTTCCTCTAGGGTTTGCTGAATCTTCCTTAAGAAAGAGCAGAGGAAAGAAAATAGAGCACTATGCTTTCAGCTTTAACAGCAAAATGCAGCAAAACAAGGTATTTTGCTCTGTATCAAGTTATTAGAAACTTTACAATTAAATGGTAGGTTTTAGGAATTTACCCAAATTCCAAGACGTGCATATATTCACAAAGACAGATGTCACTCAAGACACTTCTCTGGGTCCAAGGGCACATCACCCTATATTTACATGAACTAATTCCTCACGCACAAGTGATAACTGCTTACTACAGACCACTACTCAAATTATAAGGCACTTTGCAATTAAGTGGACGGTGCTTTTCAGTGCAAGGTATTTAAGGTTTTGCTGCCTTTCCCGCTGCAGATATAGAGATGTTGCAGAGCTGAATTATCTCCCTTCTACTTGGATGAGATAGGATGTAACGTTATGATTTGCACGTCTTACTGAGGAGATAGATGCAGGAAAGGCCTCCTTCCTCCCCGCTCCTTACAAAACTGAGCCCAAAGCACAGGCTGGGACCAGACTCGCTGTGAGGAGGAGTCTAAGCCTGTCATGAGTCTTAAGGGGTACAAGGGGGGACCTCAGGGCAGGAGAGTTATGAGCTTTGTGCTACAAGGGCTTGGATATGTGCACTGCGCAGATCCATCACCTTGTGGCTCTAAATGCAGAAGGCTCAACACAAAGAGAGAGGCAAAGAGGAGAGACGGGTTCCGTGCTCAGTCTAGTATTTTAGGTTGGGGAAAAACAGTCCTGTTGCTGAAGTTTGCTTTGTTTTGTTTGTACCGTATTGTCAATTCAAGATCCAAAGGGCAACACGCTTTTTGCAGCTCTAGAATGAGCTCTGTAAAATGTGTTCCTAAGTCTAGACCTATTTGACAAATCAGTTGTCTAATACCATTTAAAATAGTGAGCACGTATGCAATTCAAAAAGAAGCTGGAGTGTACGAGAACGCCATTCTCATACAAGCTCCTTTTCAAACTTGAAGGCCACTTATTTCCATCCCTTTCCGAAAGAAATGGGCTGTTCCCAGAACTGATTCCAGCATTGCATCCCCTGCAACAATAAAGATAAAAATCGTTCTTCTTGGTTTCTATCGAGATGTCAGGGATGAGTCGAAGGGGAATGTGTTCCTGCTGAACTGGAACCCAGGAGGGCTGCAGATTCCAGAGAAACAACCCCACACATTTGAAATAAAAAGCAAGACTAGGAATAACACAAGATGTAGAGGCAGAAAAGGATAACTTTTTTCCCCATGCACAACAGATGGCAGATGCACAGATGCATCGTGTTAGTTGTTCTGCAGAGAGTTTGGGTCCAGATTCACCAAGAGACTTCAGCAGCCGTAGCTGCAACAGTCTATACGCTAGCCGCAGAAGTTACCGTAGAAGACACTTGTATCCTTTGCAGAGTGAAGGAAGAGTTTGACGCCAAAGCATCTGATCCGCAACAGCCAGTATAGCAGTGAGGGCTTCCTATCTCCTGATCTAGGCACAACAAGAAGGGTTTATAAGACATTCTACCATTTCTCTGGACTTTATTCAACTGTCCACAGCCCTGGGATAGGCATTTAAGAGATTAAAATCTAATCCAGGAAAAATTTCAAGCTGTACCTTGCGGATCTAAGTACAGATGAGCATTTCTCAAAACAATTGCAAGGATATCTATTCTTTACACGATATTTTATTGATAAAAGCTCTTGCCTGAAAAGTAAGCAGTCAGAAGAGGGTCCAGACAAGTTACAAACACTGTGGCCTGAACACCAGCCTATACACAGGTTTGGAGTGGGTCCTCCTGTTGAATACACCACCTTGCAGCACGAGATGCAAGATCTCACAAGAGCCATCTCAGATGAGGACGTGTAGGGAAAGAAGAGCAGAAAGCAATCCTAGGTTTAATCCTCGCTCCTGAAGTTGCAGGGGCACGCTGTCATGCAAAACACAAGCAATTCCTGGAGAGAACAAATCCAAGGCAAAGCCTCTTCATCTGAATGAGTAATACTTGCTACTGTTATTTGTTGTGCTGGACTGTGCTTTAAACTTTCTCAAATACATTTTTCTTAGAGTCTTTAAAGGGCAAAGACAAGTATGGCATGAGACCGTCTAATTGGTAAACCCCAAATTACCTTCAGTAAGTGTTGTTCAGTCTGATTTAGGCAAAACAGCAACTTTTCTACGAAGCAGAAGAAAGAAGCAGCAGCAGAAGAAATTTAAGTGTCTGAGTAAACCCACGTGAAAACTGTGGTGTCTAATTAGCTAGAGAGAGAAGCAGCTTTACAAACCGTTCTGGTGGGCATGTAAATTTAAGTTCCACCTAAAAAGAAACATGCCTAAATTCCTTTGTAAATCTAGGCCTTACAGGCAAACGGGTGAGAAATTAATTAGTTTGCAGGACCAGGAGAGTTTTTAAAGAGCTTGTTATGACAAGGCTATTCAAGCTAACACGTTATGTATGCCTGAACAATACCTCTTCAGTCCAGCAGCCAAAAAAAAAATCTTCCCTTCCTTAGTAAGTTGAACTGGCAGAATGATCTATACTAAGTGATCTAGCAGCCTAAATGTAGCAGCAACACAAAGCTAATCTCCCTCGTCTACAAAATAATGTTCCCAGTTAATACAGTACATAAGGGCTGCCCCACAGGGCAGTAAAGCAGGAATGATCTTCATTTATCATACAAGCGTTCAAACTAATGAATTAGAACAAAAAGCACTTGCAGCCAGGTTCCTTAAACTACATGTAATGAAATGGACCTTACTTAAGACTGTAAAACCAGGTTTTAAGCTGCTGGAGACATATGCGGGCAAATTTCTGAAACCATTCATTGCTGCCAAGAAATATGAATAGGATGGGCTTAGCTTCAGTCAGGAATAAATATGGGGATAACAGCCCAAAATCTGAGAAAGCAGGAATGAAGGCAATAGAATGGCTTAACTGCTTATCAAATATTATCTAAGGCTTTTAGATAAAAGTAAATACGCATGAAGGACTTTGGAGATCAGCCATCTAAACGTTCATTGCCTAGGCTCCTTCCACGGTCACTGGAGAAAGAAAAGGAGCACTGGAGAGAAGGGTGGGTAATACCCTGTTGAGAGCCACTTATGATCAGTGGGACAATCACCCTCTCAAGATGCCTCTTCTTGACCACAGAGGCAACCTAGGCAACTAGTTTAGGCTGAGTGACAAGTGCCGAGAAAACAAGTAGCTGATGGAGGGTCTCTATTCCATTAGCATCTCCCTTGAGGAAAAGGCTGTACTGTTACCAGAATCCATGGCACTGCACAAAGGCAAAGTCCAGAGAAAGACATGCTTTAGCAGCTTCACAGCGCACTGAATTAATAAAATATACAAAAAAACCCAAGTCATGTTAGAAACTTCAGTGACTTTTTTCAGGTAGGCAGCGACGAAGTTGCAACCAGAAGTCCGAGGGCAATCAAGAGAGACTTCAGGGCCTTGGGACGACTGGGTAAGGGATCAGGAGCACAAGTTGTGTTCGCCTCTGTCCTTCCAGTTGCAGGGAATGACGAGGGAATAAGAGCCAGCAGATCAACGCCTGGCTCCGAGCCTGGTGTCACCAGCAGGATTTTGGAGGTTTTGATCATGGGTTGCTCTACACGACACCAGGCCTGCTGGCAACAGATGGGGTATGCCTGTCTCAAAGCTGGAAAAGGGTCTTTGCACAGGAGTTAGCAGGGCTCATTGAAAGAGCTTTAAACTAGATTTGAAGGGGGAAGGGGATAAAACCAGGCTCACTAGAGACAGGCCCGGGGGCAGCACACCAGTGTTCGAGGGACGGTGTGCTAGTGAGGTCCTTCGGTCTGCTGTCTCAGTGGAGGTAGGGGATGGAGATCCACGCAGCAGCAAAGAGGCAAGGGTTCTTGATGTGTGAGAAACCACGGAAGTGCCTGAGAATGGTCATGTAGTAATTAGGGTTTCTCCTCCCAAAAAGGTGGTGGGATCAAGAGCCCAACTGAAGTGCGTCTACACCAATGCCCACAGCATGGGCAACAAACAGGAGTAGCTGGAAGCCATTGTGCAGGGGGAAAAATATGACATAGTTGCCATCACAGAAACACAGTGGAGTGACTCACACAACTGGAGTGCTGCAATGGATGGCTTTAAACCCTTCAGAAGGGACAGGCAAGGAAGGAGAGGCGGTGGGGTAGCCCTGTATGTTAGGGAGAGTCTTGACTGTCTAGAGCTTGAGGATGGTGACAAGAGGGTTGAGTGCTTATGGGTAAGAACCAGGGGGAAGGCCAACAAGGCAGGTATCATGGTGGGATTCTGTTATAGACCACCCAACCAGGATGAAGAGGCAGACGAAGTATTCTACAGGCATCTGGGAGAAGTCTCAAGATCGCTCGCCCTTGTTCTTGGGGGGGACTTTAGCTACCAGATGTCTGCTGGAAATACAATACAGGGGAGAAGAACCAGTCTCGGAGGTTCCTGGAGTATGTGGAAGAGAACTTCCTCACACAGCTGGTGAGGGAGCCAACGAGGGAAGGTGCCCCACTGGACCTGTTGTTTGTGAACAGAGAAGGACTTGTGGGTGATGTGATGGTTGGAGGCCATCTTAGGCATAGCGATCACAAAATGATAATTTTAGATTCTTGGAGAAGTAAGGAGGCGGGTCAGCAGAACTGCTACCTTGGACTTCCAGGGGGAAGACTTTGGCCTGTTTAGGAGCCTGGTTGACTGAGCCCCTTGGGAGGCAGCCCTGAAGGGCAGAGAAGTCCAGGAAGGCTGGACATGCTTCAAGAAGGAAATCTTCAAGGCGCAGGAGCAGCTGTCCCCATGTGCTGAAAGATGAGCTGGCGGGGAAGACGACCAGCCTGGCTGAGCAGAGAGCTTTGGTGGAACTCAGGAAAAAAAGGAGAGTTGATGACCTTTGGAGGAAGGGGCAGGCAGCTCAGGAGGAGTACAAGGGTGTCGTGAAGTTATGCAGGGAGAAAATTAGAAGGGCCAAAGCCCAGCTAGAACTTAATCTGGCTACTGCTGTGAAAGACAGTAAGAATGTTTCCATAAATACATCAGCAACAAAAGGAGGGCGAAGGAGAATCTCCATCCTTTATTGGATGTGTGGGGAAACATAGTGACAAAGGCTGAGGAAAAGGCTGAGGTACTTAATGCCTTCTTTGCCTTAGTCTTTAACAGCAAGGCCAGTTGTTCTTTGGGCACCCAGCCCCCCGAGCTGGAAGATGGGGACAGGGAGCAGAACGAAGACCCCATAATCCAAGGGGAAATGGTCAAGGACTTGCTACACCACTTAGACACACACAAGTCTGTGGGGCTGGATGGGATCCACCCAAGGGTGCTGAGGGAGCTGGCAGAACTGCTCACCAAGCCACTCTCCATCATTTACCAGCAGTCCTGGCTAACTGGGGAGGTCCCCGTTGACTGGAGGCTGGCAAATGTGACACCCATCTACAAGAAGGGCCGGAAGGAGGATCCGGGGAACTACAGGCCTGTCAGCCTGACCTCGGTGCCCAGGAAGGTTCTGGAGCAGATCATCTTGAGTGCCATCACGCGGCACATACGGGACAACCAGGCAATTGGGCCCAGTCAGCATGGGGTTATGAAAGGCAGGTCCTGCCTGACCAACCTGATCTCCTTCTATGACAAGGTGACCTGCCTAGTGGATGAGGGAAAGGCTGTGGACGTTGTCTGCCTGGACTTTAGTAAAGCCTTTGACACCGTCTCCCACAGCATCCTCATGGAGAAACTGGCTACCCATGGCTTGGATGGGCATACTCTGTGCTGGGTAGGAAACTGGCTGGACGGCCGGGCCCAAAGAGTTGTGGGGAATGGAGTTAAATCCGGTTGGCGGCTGGTCACCAGTGGTGTTCCCCAGGGCTCACTGTTGGAGCCAGTTCTGTTTAACATCTTTATCACTGATCTGGACAAGGGAATCGAGGGCACCCTCAGTCCGTTTGCAGAGGACACAAGTTGTGAGGGAGTGTTGATCTGCCCGAGGGCAGGAAGGTGCTACAGAGGGGTCTGGACAGGCTGGAGCGATGGGCCGAGGCCAATGTATGAGGTTCAACACGGCCAAGTGCCGGGTCCTGCCCTTGGGTCACACCAACCCCAGGCAGCGCTACAGGCTTGGGGGGGAGTGACTGGAAAGTGCCCGGCAGGAAAGGACCTGGGGGGTTGGTCGGCAGCGGCTGAAGAGGAGCCAGCAGTGTGCCCAGGTGGCCAAGAAGGCCAACGGCATCCTGGCCTGTATCAGCAATAGTGTGGCCAGCAGGACCAGGGCAGGGATCGTCCCCCTGGACTCGGCCCTGGCGAGGCCGCACCTCGAGTGCTGGGGTCAGTTCTGGGCCCCTCACTCCAAGACAGACACTGAGGGGCTGGAGCGTGTCCAGAGACGGGCAGCGGAGCTGGGGAAGGGTCTGGAGCACAAGTGCTGTGAGGAGGGGCTGAGGGACCTGGGGGGTTTGGCCTGGAGAAAAGGAGGCTGAGGGGAGACCTTCTCGCTCTCTGCAACTCCCTGAAAGGAGGTTGGAGCCAGGGGGGGTCGGTCTCTTCTCCCAAGGAACAGGCGACAGGACGAGAGGAAACGGCCTCAAGTTGTGCCAGGGGAGGTTTAGGTTGGATGTTGGGAACCTTTTCTTCCCTGAAAGGGCTGTCAGGCCCTGGCACAGGCTGCCCAGGGCAGTGGTGGAGTCCCCATCCCTGGAGGGATTGAAAAGCCGTGGAGATGTGGCGCTTGGGGACATGGGTTAGTGGTGGCCTTGGCAGTGCTGGGTTAACAGTTGAACGAGATGATCTTAAAGGTGTTTTCCAACCTAAATGATTCTGTGATTCTGTGACTCTAAAGTATCCTCACAAGTGAAAAGAGTTTGGCTTGCAGAAGCGTAGCCCTTCACTCTGAGGTACAACCTTGCATCACTAGGGTTGAGCTGGTTCAGCTTCCAGCTACAATTACTTGGTCAATCTTCCAAGACAGCAAACAGATGTGGACACCTGTCCAAAAAGAATGGCTTGCAACTAGTGGAGTATAAAAACAGATTTGATTAACTGTCATCAGGCCTTAATGACTTTTAGTCATCAAGTTGGATCAGACTAGAACTGGTTACGTATAGGTGTATGCTGAATTGCTATGAGGAAGCAGGATTTCTAAATTTAAAAAAAAAAAAAAAAAAAAAGAAGAGAAACCTCAGATTTATTGGACATTATAGATAAGAGAATGACATCATCACCAATCTCAATGTTTCAATTGCATCCAAATCTCAAAAGCCAATTCATAATAGTCTAACTTCAGCTGTAAGTTTTACTGGCAGCAAAACTACAAAGTAGCTGTTTTCTCCCCAAAATATTAGTTTTCACGAGTTAATAATTAGTCCATTTGAGCATTCTGACAGACCTAAGGCACAAGACAGAGTCCATGCTGTAAACAGGCGAGATAAAGTGATTGAAGTACGACACAAACATTTCTGAAGTTATTTTCTCAGTGAACAGATTCTGGTTGTAATCTGTTTGCAGTTTTGATAAAAAGAAAAAGGTTCTTCAGTCAGATTCACTTGTGATTATTTAATCTGTCTGCAAGGGGCTCAGAGAAACTGTAAAGCAGTATGAGAGACAGAATACAATTCACAGGCTCAAATATGTATCTTTTCCTCCCCACAAAATGTTTCCTCTGAGGAACATTACTGGATCACAGCTGGTCAAAATACTAAATCTTGATTGTCTGGCCAAAAGCCAAAATCCACAGCTACAGCTCTTTGGTATGAGAATACTTTAAAAAAAAATAACTTAAACAGCATTTGATCTTTTTTGTTGCAAACTATGACCTCATGGCAGTAAGAACGCTAAATGGAGGTGTTTAAGTTGGTTTATAGCCATCTGAAATGTTTGAAGCTCCAAGCGCAGCTCCGAGCCAATATCATGTCAACTGTGCTAAAAAGCAATAATAGTTTCTCACCTTCTTAGAGATTACTGGTTGAATAACGCACAATAGCGACAGGGCTGCGAAGGGAGGCTGCCAATACGAAGTTAAGGTGAAATTGCGTCTTTTGGCAGCTAAGAAATTCTGACACACGCTTTTTAAAAAAAAAAAAAAAAAAACACGCAGCTTCATAAATTAAGCTACCAGAGTTTTCTGAACTCAAACATTAAGTTTTAGGCTCCTCTTGAATCTAGCAGTACATGAATCAAGACATACCTTCGAAACACAAATTTAAGCCTTGGCACGCATGTATTTTCGGGTAAAGCTTTTAAATGCAGGCTCAAAAGGACATCTCCCTGACTACAGACAAGACCTTCTAAAGGAGTATCTCATACTTGCCAGCATTAGATAAGCCTATTGTCTGATCTATTCACTAGGAAAAAATCTCCTTCTCACTGGACTGCTCAAGTTTGCAGTGCGCTCTTTACTTGCCATTAAAAATCACAAATACTATCCCTCACAAATCCCTCAAAAGTTACAGAGGAAATAAAATTAAACTGAAGAATAGGAGAGAAAACGAAAGAGTCTCTTGATTTAACGCAACCATGATCTAAAGAGCCTGGCTTGGGAAAGATAAATCTGAACATGCAAAAAGGAATAAAACAATGTCCAAAATGTACAGACTACGTGAAAGTAAAGATTTGGTGTCTCTCAAAAGCGGGAATAAACTGCATACTCAAAAGTAAAAGAATTTAAGAGAAAAATTGCATAGGGCCTTTTGCATCAGCAAAAGCTAATCTTAAAAATGAGCTGCTTTTCTGGAAGCCAGTGAGACTCCAGGACTAAAAAAATTGGAAACAGAGAGAATTATTCCCAAAAGGAAACCAAAAAGATTTGAGGGACCACAACTGGGACAGTCTAAATCAACAACAACTTTAGCTCATCATCTTTCACTTTAAGAGTTCAACATCCAGAGCTGATATCAGAAAAGTAAGTTTTTGCAGTTCTGTAGCCTCCGTAACAGTGTGTGCGGGAACCAACTGATCTGTCTTGATTTTGTCTACATATAATACAAGTAATATTTTGCAGTAGGGGTAAGGGGGAAGAAAGGTAAACGCAGCAGAACATAGGTGCCAGGAGAGATATGAAGAGGGAAGCAGAGCTTGTAGACCTGCAAGCTTGCTGCAATAAATCACACGTGTTGGGATGTGAAAACACGTATTAATCATTTAAGTGTCATGCCTGAGAAACCGAAACAACACAAATCTCACCGGGCAGAGGGATCCAGCAGCAACGCTATTAAACCTTGATGCAAACGGCGCTGCGCTCTGCGGACCTTCAGCAGGGCCAGGGGCTGCCCCAGAGCTCCAGGCAGAGCAACGGAGCTCATGGAAGCCTGAAGCAGAGACTTTAAAGACAAATTTGCTCTGATAGAAGTATGAAATAGGTGGGCTCTTCTACAAAAGCCGTAGGGATTTTGGGGGAGTTGTTTTTGGTTTTGGTTTGTGTTGGTTTTTTTTTTTTTTAATCTGAAGGGGTAAAGAAACTATTTTGTACGCAAATCTAAACTGATACTTGTCAGAGAAAGAGGTTAACAAAGAGAATAACAAATTATTTCAGTTACCCTGAGTATCTAGGGGAGTCGGTTCCACTCCAGAATGCTGGGAAACACAGATATCTCCAGCCAAAAGCAAAAACAAGGAGTATGCATGGGCTAGGAGTTAAAACCAGTCTTGTTCAACGAGAAACTAAGTACAGTGTAAGTGTTGTTTTTTACCAGTGTGACTATGACTTGACAGAACTTAACTTCAGCAAAACCCAGCAACAGTGCTAAGAAAGGGAAGTGAAGACCAGCACCAGCAAAACCAAATAAACCAGGCAGTGCAAGTGAATCTGCAGACAAGAAAAACCCATCACTGCTTCGTATGTTCCTGCTCTCACCCTGCAAACGAAGGGTAACCTGGAAGTACTTTACTGACTACGGTCTGCGGCAGAGGGTATCAGGTGATTCACCTACATTATCCCGAAAACAAAAAATTCCTTCAAATCTTTCATTTTAACAGCTGGTGGCTTTTATGCTTGTTTCAATATATGTAATCAGATATTATCCACAAGACAGTGGGCATACCCTGCTATGTATGCGCTCACCTGCAATGCCCGATTATGAAAGTCTAGCCAGTTTTCCCCTTGAGCTAGACTCCCTGTAAAGCCTCATTTCCATCTATATTATTAGGAAGTACTAAGAAGCATTGTTTAGAATCATTAGCCTTAAAAAAAAAGTTAAAAATGAACAACTATTCATACAAGTTTTGGAGGTGAGAAGGAAATGAGGCATACACATTCATGGGGGGGGGGGAGAAGGGAATGTGATACTCCCAGAGAACTGTGCTTAATATTCCTATATGTTTTGAAATATTATCCAGCCAAAAAATGTGTTTTGTCTTGCTAATGACTGTGTACCACCTATAGGAAAAAAAAAACCCTGGTTGTGCGATGGCAAAACCTCTAAAGCTTCCATTAGGAGTTCTTCAGAGCCGGCACACACCAGAAGGGAAGAAGAGAGACCTACGCTTTGAAAAGGATTCCCATTTAACATGTCCCAGAGTCACCCCACCTCTGTTTATTCAAGCCTGAAGGAGACATCCACAGCCCGTACCCCCCCCACTCTACTGACGAGTACACACAAGTGCGACACAAGTCACGGCTTAGGTGTTTTGCCCCTTCGCTTTCAGATTTGCTTAGGGGACTGCACATCACACCTTAGCATTTTTACATCACAGTGATGGATGCCACATGAAAACTCACAGTAATATCTTCCTGATGAAGAAAGCTTTTCTTTATGCATCTTGCTAGGGATACGAAGAAAAGCAGGGAGAATCTTTTCAGCTGTGCCCGAAATTACTGACAGTATAAAACTGCACAAGGGACTGAGCTTCCTTTTCCCGGGGCCTGTTTACGTCCACTGTTTTGTTGGCTGAGTTGAATTTCCATCAGGCATGCTTTTTTACTGTATTGCTCAAAGATGATACTTGTTCCTACTCCTGTATTTGTTTTCCTTTGCCAAGGCCCTCCTCCAAAATAAGTGATTTGGACACTTAGAGTTCAAATTGATCAGCATTTCTGTGCAAGGAATGAAAGATAACAAAGGTAAAGAGTGACACAGAAATAAGGGCTGGAAGGAGCTGTGGCACGACAACGTCCCACAGGATTTTTGTCACTGTTACCCACTGCAGTAGGATTTTTGTCCCACAGGTCTGACATATTGAGCTGTGCTACTCTGAGGCGCTAACCCTGTTTGAAGCCTGCTCTTATAATCTTCAAACGGAGCAATAACAAAAAGCTTGCGCTTGTTTTTGCGTAAGAGGATGTGTGATCCCATACTGTCTTTAGAACCGATGTGCTGTTCTTCCCATGTTCTGTATATTACAGGAAAAAAAAAAAGAAGAGGCTTTTAGAGCTTAGTAAACTACTAAAATGCAACAATAAGAACCCTATTGGAATAATAAAATCCTTTAAAGTTGCAGAAATGGGGGCACACGAGGAGGCTATGTATCAGCAGTTTGCCCGCTGTTTTTCAACTTCAAACTATTTATGACACAACACTTTTTCTGCATTAATTTCAGACAAGTACTTCCACCACCAGAAAAATCCACCTTATGCTATGCTGCTGCTATACCCGTCACTCAGAGCACGGCAAGAGACTAGTCTGCGTTACGCTAATAGAGGCTTTGTTACTTCTGCTGGTTTAACATGTAAGGAATACAAATATAATACGAATAGCACTAGAAAGATTTAATTCCACTGTTAAAAGGGACAGTGCCTAAATATTTAGTGTCATTTCACATCAGATTTAAAAACTAGTTCAAGCCTGGTTTTGAGTTTCCCCTAAAAGCCATATACTAGCCCCAAAATATTAAGGTTTAGCTATTAGTGCTTTGTGGTTTGTTATCTTATTAGGAGTAACTAGTTTCCATTAGGAAGACTGGAAGCACTCTTTCACCTCAATCTACCATAATATGTGCCAGAAGAAATTATTTCTCAGATCAACTGAAGCAGCGAGGAAATCCGTATCCATCACCAGAGCATCTGGCAGCAAAACCTGGTGGGGTTACCTCGCACTGGATGGTATTTTCAATACCCTGGAGCCTCCAGGGCATCTGCACGGCGCCAGGTATCACACAGGGACCACACAAAGCCTATGCAACTTTGGGGCAGGGAATAATTAACCTAGGGATCCTAAAATGGCACAATGCTATGTTTGGGTGGGATTCAGGCACCCAAAGGATGAAGATAAAGCAGGACAAAATAATTGTTCAAGGTAACAGGCTGCGTGAGTATGCACAATGCAAAGACCACAAATTAAAAAAAATGAGAATACAAAGCATCTAACACCTGCAGAAATACACTTTCTAGTGAATTGCCTTCCACATTTGCTAAAGTTGATCTGAGTAGGTTTAAGGAGAATTGGTCAAGCCTCGTGCTCCAACAACTGCTGCAAGATAAGCCTACATTAACGTTAGTCTTATAACACAGAAACTAGTCTGCTTTGATTTTCTACACAGACAGCGGAAAGTGAGTCTGGATCCCCCAGCGTGCATCAGCGCAGAGGCATCACGATGTCCCTGGAAGGTTACTATAACCTTTGGTTACTCATTCACGTAGCTTCCCATTTAGCAACAACACTCAACATGCAACTGCTATTTTCATTAGCAGCAATTATACTCAAGACAAATTGTGCTGACTGTAACTCACAGATTCCCATGCTGCTCACCCGAATTACACATTTGAAGCAAACGGGAAGCCAGGTACTGACCAGGCTAAGACCTGTTCCGCTAAGGTTCTTACGCTTTTCTACCCTCCTGGACTATTGTAATACAGAAGGTGCATCTGCTACCAACCCTGAGATACACAGTCTTAAGAGAATGATTAATTCACCCCCCTTTAGTGAAGAATATTGCTTTTCAGTCTTCCCCCGCACCCTCCATTCCTGCAAGAAGTGTTGTGGGCCCATCACATGGATGATATTACAAAAGCAGAAGAAAACAGAATATGGTGGACACCTTACACAGCCTGTATTTTGGGGCAGTCACAATCTTCACCAGGCATGCTTAACTCTTGCGAAGAGGAGCTGCTTGTTTGTGAAATTTTTTTACAGCTAAATTTTTTGTAGCATCCACCTCTTTTTAATTACAGAAAAATACTTACCATCTAACCATTAGCCCAAGCTCCATGAAGTTTTTCAGGTTAGGAAGAGTTTGCCTTAGATCTGGAGTACTCAGCCCATGTTGATATCTAAGCTATAAGAACAGAAAAAACTAAAATTAGCACAGCTTTCCAAATCTCAGATTCCACTGAACATAACATTATGGTCAGTTGATTTACTAGGTTTTCAAAGAAAGTGTAGGATAATGAAGCAGTTCCAAGAGATCTATTCCCCTTAAGGAAATGTTCCATTTAATACTCATAACCTCGTATTAGCAAAACCCACCCAAGAAGAGGGACAAAATAACCAGTCAATCCGACTGTTAAACCTCACTACACTTTTTCTGTTTCCTATCTGTAACAGAAGAGCAGCCACACAGCTTAATAAAAATACAGCCATTAAGTGAAAAGTCCAAAATGTTCTATATTCACTGATTCAAAACATTTATTGGCATGCAAGTGTCATCGTCATCCTGAGTGTACCAATGTATGCTGGAATCAGTAGTGGAATTATTACAGGAATATCAACCAGTGAAATACGTACTGTCACACAACTGATCTGTGTTCCTTATACAGTTTACATCAACATTTAAACTGCTGCTATTATTCTCATCATTAAGCCCAGCATTCAAATACAACGCCATGTCGCTAAGAGAAAGGCTTCAAACATTGACTTTAACCCAAGTATTGACTCCTACGCGGGTGCAAACATAAATGAAATGAGTCAATACGCTGACTCCACGCAAACGACAACTTGCTTTTACCCTCAGATTATCACATGAAGTACACAGGATGTAACTGTCACTGCTGGTAATTATAAACTACTTATTTAAGATGTCCTCAAACTAAAAAATATCGCTGAAGAAAATGGCAGATGGAAGGGAAAAAGTCTGTCTGTCTTTCAAGTTTGAATCTCAAAACTTCACGGAAACTTTGCAGGGAAATTTATCCCTCCTGCGGTTAAAATATGAAAAAAAAACCCCTAAATTCCAGTATCTTTAAGACTATCGGAATGAAGCAGTGTCAACCTAATATGCAGTTCTCAACAGAGGTTAACACCCTCTAGAAGTCACAGCGGGCCTCCAATATACACATGCAGTAACTACGCTAATTTGATACTGACAGAGCTACTTGCTGAAACGTGGAACAATCCCACTCAGAGTTCAATTTTGTTTTTAGAACTTCCATAACTCATGAAAGCAGGGTGTAGGCAAGCATCCTCCAGGTTAGAAAGATTTCTGACTTCTCCCAAACAATGAGCCAATCGGTTTTTCACAGAAAAAGGCTCGTGAAATTGGGAATGATTTCTATGCTTGTCCGAGTTTTAGAAAGAAAAATTGCTTTGGAAGAAAATCATCCTCAGTACTGCGTTGTACAACAGGAGGCCGTTTATTGCACAGTTTATTATTTCCATATGGACACAGACAAGTCATATGGTGGGCTTGGATTCATATTTTCTGCTGCAATGACAGAACCTGGATTAAGACGACCATACAATATAAATTACTAAACGATCACCACATTCTCCTGATGGGATTACAGTGGATTTGGTTAACCAAAGAACTAGCCTGAGGCAAAAGAAATTTAAAAAAACAACACCAACCCAAAAAAACAAAATAAAACCCATTACATTTGTTCCTCCTGCTACAATCAAACGTTCATAGAATACCCCTTTTTATAGTCATCCTTAAATTCTAAGTTTTCAGAGCATGAAAAGAATTGGATTAAGGGATCTCTCTATTTCCAACAGCCAAGATCAGAGGAATGCATGCGAGACTCTTGTACCAAAACGTGAGCAAAACCACTTTCTGCTAAAACACGTTTTCATATTGCAAACAGGAGAGATGCACAGTAGGTCAAGTTAGGATGTCAGTTTTGTGAAACCTCTAGAAAAAAATATGATTTAACTTTATAAACTGTATTCTATTTTGGCTTTGTAATAGCTTAAAACCAAACCAATATTGCCTTGTGTGTCTGTATCAACGCAAGCTGATGATGATACATTTATGAAACAAACCTACAAGTAGAACCACAGAATCATTTAGGTCGGAAGAGACCTCCAAGACCATCGAGTCCAACCGTTAACCCAGCACTGCCAAGGCCACCACTAAACCATGTCCCCAAGCGCCACATCTCCACGTCTTTTCAATCCCTCCAGGGATGGGGACTCCACCACTGCCCTGGGCAGCCTGTGCCAGGGCCTGACAGCCCTTTCGGGGAAGAAATGGTTCCCAAGATCCAACCTAAACCTCCCCTGGTGCAACTGGAGGCCGTTTCCTCTCGTCCTGTCGCCTGTTCCTTGGGAGAAGAGACTGACCCCCCCTGGCTCCAACCTCCTTTCAGGGAGTTGCAGAGAGCGAGAAGGTCTCCCCTCAGCCTCCCAGAAGCTGCTGAAACTCACCTGCCTTCTAGTGACAGTAAAAAACCCATAAAAAGTCAGTTGAAGCATCAGAGCCATGAGTGACTTCCCAGGTTTTAGTCTGGTTCCAAAACTACCTCCCCATTAATGCAACAAGGTTAACTCCTACTTCACAGTGGTCTGCAGTGGTCTCACATAGCCCAAAAAAAGAAATCTCTCTCCTTCTATTCAATGAGAACCCACTACTCGTCCAGCACACAGCAAACAGGAGCACGGAAGGAGAAAAAATGCGATTTTTCTTTTACTTAAGAGTAGAACTCTTTTTCCTCCTACTCTTACCCTCTAACAATGCTGCGTCATTAGTAAGGATTGGGGTTTTTTCCCCCCAAACCATAAAGTATTTCTCATACACCTTTCCTTAAGTTTAATATTTTTTAACAGCCAACACCACACATACAGTGATAGTTACTCCACCTCATCCAATAAATAATAACACACTGAACAACAGTAACCATCACCTGTGACCTGTTACAGAGGGATTCATACAAGTACCTTTTAACACCAAAATCAATTTTAAAAAGAGAAAAACATAGGGAGCGGACAGCTGCTTTGCCCATGAGAGTTAAAAGGAACGTAAAAATAGAGCTTAGCATTAAGAAAGATGTAAAGAGAAAAGAAGGGAGGAGAGGAGCAGCGAAACATGACGTCTGGGTAGGAAAACCAAAGCGGAAAGAGGTGACGGTGTGCTGTCTCGATTCCGCTAAGAAGCTGAGTTCACATTTCAACTGTTGCTATCAAACACCACCCATCTCCACCCGCCCCACACGAAGTTTCCAAAGGAAAACCATTTGCAAAAGCAGCATTTTATTTAAAGATTAGATTGTTCCTTCAGGATATTACAGCCCCGGCCATCCAAAGAAAACGTGCCTGTTTTAATTTGAGTGAACAAGTGCCCAAGTTCACATTTATGACTGTGTATTCTCCGTGGGACTGTGAGTAAATCATTAATGATGTTCAAGTAATAAAATATTAATTGCCATTTCCTTACTAATATTTAGCTCCTATATACAGCTTTGTTTTCCCAAGTGCTGTGTGAAACATTACTTGATTGAACAAAAACACATAGTAAACATGAACTGGGAAACAAATAAGCTAAAGACATCAGACAGGAGCCTGAGTCTGCTCTCATACCAGTTACTAGCAACACTTACTCCACAGAAACAAGACATAGCAGATGAGATGCATCATATTTTATGAACAGTTCAAGACAGAAGAACTTAAGGGGACTCATAGTTAAGGAAAAAAAAAAAATCTCAGTTTGTAATTTCTTTCAATTACACAGATTAATTAAATAACTTTGAGTCAGTTAACATAGAAGCCAAAGTAACAAAGTACAGTAAAATGTTGAAACTTTCCCTCTTTGAGATGAGCAAAAAGAATTAGAGATGCAAAGAAGCGGCAAAAATAACTTTAAAAAAGTACATATTCATGCTTCTACAAGATTTTAGAAAAAGCAACTCTAGATTCATCCAATTTGATTCCTTTCTCAAAAAACCTGTATCCCAAACCTCTGACACTACAAATCCAGTGTGATACGCTTAAGAATTTCAGCATTAGGAAAAGACTTTGAGAAGAGGACAGACAGTATTGATAACTGTCAGTAGGTAACTGCCTGGACTGCTTTTGTAAAAATCTGGGGTTTTTGTTTGTCCGAAGATAATTTCAGGAACCTGTACAGAAGAATCTGAAGAAAGAGGAGATTAAATTTATATTAAAGCCAACTCTACCTCTATAGAAGACCAGCCTGTCACACTAGTGAGTATCTTATATTATACTTGTTATTTATTCCAACATCACAGAAAACCATAAATGTTGAAATAAGCTGCATTTAAAACTGGTTCTCAGAGTGAAAGGTGAGATTTATTCTTAAAACTTGTATGAGCTTTCTAATAAAATGTTTAAACACTTAATTTCCATCAAAGACTAAGAAAATTGTTCCAGCTAACACAACTGCAGTACTAGGTGTAGGTGAGGCATGACCAACAAATTAAAGTTAACTCATAACAAGATGGGCAGAATTGGGTTAGACTCTTTAGGAAGAGGAAAAAAAATAATATTCAGTTGCTCCAGTTTCTACCTGCATTTCCTTCCGTGTGATGGTTTCAACTTCTACTGGAAGTCAACTGCCCAACAGTAAAGGACCTGGGGGGGTTGGTCGACAGCGGCTGAAGATGAGCCAGCAGTGTGCCCAGGTGGCCAAGAAGGCCAATGGCATCCTGGCCTGTATCAGCACTAGTGTGGCCAGCAGGACCAGGGCAGGGATCGTCCCCCTGGACTCGGCCCTGGCGAGGCCGCACCTCGAGTGCTGGGGTCAGTTCTGGGCCCCTCACTCCAAGACAGACACTGAGGGGCTGGAGCGTGTCCAGAGACGGGCAACGGAGCTGGGGAAGGGGCTGGAGCACAAGTGCTGTGAGGAGCGGCTGAGGGACCTGGGGGGGTTTGGCCTGGAGAAAAGGAGGCTGAGGGGAGACCTTCTCGCTCTCTGCAACTCCCTGAAAGGAGGTTGGAGCCAGGGGGGGTCGGTCTCTTCTCCCAAGGAACAGGCGACAGGACAAGAGGAAACGGCCTCCAGTTGCACCAGGGGAGGTTTAGGTTGGATCTTGGGAACCATTTCTTCCCCGAAAGGGCTGTCAGGCCCTGGCACAGGCTGCCCAGGGCAGTGGTGGAGTCCCCATCCCTGGAGGGATTGAAAAGACGTGTAGATGTGGCGCTTGGGGACACGGGTTAGTGGTGGCCTTGGCAGTGCTGGGTTAATGGTTGGACTCGATGATCTTGGAGGTCTTTTCCAACCTAAATGATTCTATTCTATGACAAGTGCAGCTACCTCATTTGTTAACTAATTAAAATACAAACCTGCAAATTTTCAGTTACTCTCCTATAAAGTCCATAAGATAAGAAGTACTAGAACTATTAAAGTTTTTCAAATAAGTTGGCTTAAAAAGAAACCATTTAGCTATTTTCTATTTCTGGGTACTATCAGATTGCGCCCAAATCAAAATTAGGCCTTTTGCCACTAAGGGGCTGCCTCTTAAGAAAAATAACGATAGCCTGCATTTACATGCAAAGAAGAATAGCCTATTTCCTATACTAATTCCTGTAACAGTATTTAATTACTAATAGTATACAGGTAAAAACATTTACTTCCAGCCAGAAAAAAACCCCACAGAGTACCTGGACTGGAATATCCTTTTTGGGGAGTGCAGAATGACTCCAATTCTGAACTCATCTGTTCGTCATTTACCATATTGTTTCCCCAGCCATATCCATCTTGCTCTAAGACATGTGGAAGCAGTCTTACAGCTCAGACGATGTTAATAAAGTTCAGAATACCAGCCACTTCAACATGTTATGCATAATATTCGAGTCCACGCTGAAACCTCCAGCATTTTTGTGCTTCCCTTGGTCTCTACTGCAGGCAACGGGTCCCTGATGTTGTAGCACCATCTGTATCTATACAAGATGTGGACCCAACCCACTACTGCGCTATGCAAGCTCCTGTACTGTTAAGGCAGTCAAGAGCAATTTTGAGTTATTTTCAATTAAATGAGGAGTTTTTCTTGATAGCATCAAGCATTTAAAAGGACATCTGCTCCACAAATGTGAAAGCCCACAAACAAAAATAGAAGCAAAAGTGTTCTTTCAATCAAGTTCACGGTATTGGTTAGAAGCCAAGCATTTACATAAGGTTTTCAGAGGATGTCAAATGCTGGGACAGAAATATAAAATGTGAGTTTTAATAAAATGACATAGTTAATTGTTTTACAAGATCCTGGATGACTTTTCAGAGGATGAAGGAGCACTGGCTGGGATTCAGATGACTAAGCACTGCAATAATGAAAACAGAAAGTGTTGTTATAATGCCTGTTGCTATATAAACAACCTTGGGGGATCAGTGAAATAATGCCTGCTGCTATATAAACAGTTGTGTGTGTTTATACCTTTTGGGGGAAATTATAAAATTTTAGATTATTTGCACTCTTAACGTGTAGCTTGCCTTTGTTTTATTAAATCTAGCTAGTTGGTCTAGCTCTGAGCAGCTATGTGGGTTTACTGAAAAACCCTTAAGCTGCAACATTGGTGACACGCTGTGGTGGTATCAATTACCTCTTTAGATAGCGTATCTCAAAACTAAACATTTAAGACTGTCAGTACACATCTATCACAGTTTGGAAGTAAATCTAACCAAGGCTTTTTTTTTTTAAAAAAAAAAAAGCTTCTTGGCAAAGCTTAAAAATACTGAGAATTTGATTGAAATCCTCATGGGGGACTTCAACCACCCTGATATCTGTTGGAGGGACAGCACAGCAGGGCATAAGCAATCCAGGAGGTTCCTGGGATGCGCTGATGATAGCTTCCTTCTCCAAGTGATAGAGGAGACAGTGAGGAGAGGTGCTATGCTGGACCTTGTTCTCACCAACAAGGAGGGACTGGTGGGGAAAGTGAAGCTCAAGGGCAGTCTTGGCTGCAGTGACCATGAAACGGTGGAGTTCAAGATCCTTAGGGCAGCGAGGAGGGCGCACAGCAAGCTCACTGCCCTGGGCTTCAGGAGAGTAGACTTTGGCCTCCTCAGGGGTCTGCCTGGTAAAGTCCCATGGGATAAAGGCCTGGAGGGAAGAGGGGCCCAAGAGAGCTGGTTAATACTCAAGGATCACCTCCTCCAAGCTCAGGAGCGATGCATCCCAACAAAGAGGAAGTCACGCAAAAACGCCAGGAGACCTGCATGGAGGAACAAGGAGCTCCTGGACAAACTCCAACACAAAAAGGAAGCCTACAGGGGGTGGACAGGACAGGTACCCTGGGAGGAATACAGAGAAATTGTCCGAGCAGCCAGGGAGCAGGTTAGGAAAGCTGAAGCCCCAATAGAATTAAATCTGGCCAGGGACATCACAGGCAACAAGAAAAGCTTCTATAGGGACGTCGGTGATAAAAGGAAGACTAAGGAAAATATGGGCCCTCTCCAGAAGGAAACAGGAGATCTGGCTACCCGGGATATGGAGAAGGCTGAGGTACTCAATGACTTTTTTGCCTCAGTCTTCACCAGCAAGTGCTCTGGCCACACCACCCAAGTCACAGAAGGCAAGGGCAGGGACCGGGAGAATGAAGACCCACCCACTGTAGGAGAAGATCAGGTTTGAGACCATCTAAGGAACCTTGAAGGTGCACAAATCCATGGGACCTGATGAGATGTATCCGTGGGTCCTGAGGGAACTGGCAGATGAAGTTGCTAATCCACTGTCCACCCTATTTGAGAAGTGGCAGTGCGGTGAAGTTCCCACTGACTGGGAACGGGGAAACATAACCCCCATTTTTAAGAAGGGAAAAAAGGAAGACCCGGGGAACTACAGGCCAGTCAGTCTCACCTCTGCCCATGATCATGGAGCAGATCCTCCTGGAAACTATGCGAAGGCACATGGAAAATACGGAGGTGATTGGTGACAGCCAACATGGCTTCACTAAGGGCAAATCGTGCCTGGCAAATTTGGTGGCCTTCTACAGTGGGGTTACAGCGCTGGTGGATAAGGGAAGAGCAACTGACATCATCTACCTGGACTTGTGCAAAGTATTGGACACTGTCCCGCATGACATCCTCGTCTCTAAAGTGGAGACACATGGATTTGACAGAGGGACCACTCGGTGTATAAGGAATTGGCTGGATGGTCACACTCAAAGAGTTGTGGTCAACATCTCACTGTCCAAGTGGAGACCAGTGATGAGTGGTGTTCCTCAGGGGTCGGTGTTGGGACCGGCACTGTTTAACATCTTTGTCGGTGACACGGACAGTGGGATGGAGTGCACCCTCAACAAGTTTGCTGACAACACCAAGCTGTGTGGTGCGGTTGACTTGCTGGAGGGAAGGGGTGCCATCCAGAGGGACCTTGACAGAACTGAGAGGTGGGCCCGTGTGAACCTCATGAAGTTCAACAAGGCCAAGTGCAAGGTCCTGCACATGAGTCAGGGCAATCCCAAGCACAAATACAGGCTAGGCAGAGAATGGATTGAGAGCAGCCCTGAGGAGGACAACTTGGGGGTGTTGGTTGATGAGAAGCTCAACATGGTCTAGCAATATGTGCGCACAGCCCAGAAATCCAACCGTGTCCTGGGCTGCATCCCCAGCAGCGTGGCCAGCAGGGCGAGGGAGGGGATTCTGCCCCTCTGCTCTGCTCTGGGGAGACCCCCCTGCAGTGCTGCGTCCAGCTCTGGGGCCTCAGCACAAGAAGGACATGGACCTGCTGGAGCGGGGCCAGAAGAGGCCACAAAGACGATCCGAGGGCTGAAGCACCTCTGCTGTGGGGACAGGCTGAGTGAGTTGGGGTTGTTCAGCCTGGAGAAGAGAAGGCTCTGGGGAGACCTTATTGCGGCCTTCCAGTACCTAAAGGGGCCTACGAGAAAGCTGGAGAGGGACTTTTGACAAGGGCATAGAGTGATAGGACAAGGGGTGATGGCTTTAAACTGAAAGAGGGCAGATTTAGACTAGATCTAAGGAAGAAATTCTTCCCTGTGAGGGAGGTGAGGCCCTGGCAGAAGTTGCCCAGAGAAGCTGTGGCTGCCCCATCCCTGGAAGCGTTCAAGGCCAGGTTGGACGGGGCTTTGAGCAACCTGGTCTAGTGGAAGGTGTCCCTGTCCATGGCAGGGGGGTTGGAACTAGATGATCTTTAAGGTCCCTTCCAACCCAAACCATTCTGTGATTCGAAGTAGGAGAGAAGAAAAGCAAGATAGCAAGTACTGTGATTATAACAAGTCTTTAACTCCTCAATCCTGCTCTCAGAAGGAGCAAATAGAAGACTGCCACAGTAGTGACAGCCCTCCTCCAAACAAGTGCTCAAATGCACAGCTATTTTTATGGAAATGCTGACTTGTATCTTGATATGCCAACACCTGCCCCCTTCTCCCAAGTGGATTTCAAGGCTGTTCAGAGGTCCACCTTGAAAAGCAGATGTTTACTTTGCAATTCTTCTAAGAGTACTAAACTAACAAGAAAAACAAGTTACATCAACAGCCTTGACGACCCATGTCCTTCATTAATTCACTGGGCACACGCTTTAAAGTTCCTCAAGCTGACCCAGCGTGCTTAAAAAAAGCCTTCATTAAAACCATCTTAAAGGACTCCCATCACAATTTTGATTTAGCAATAACAAATAAGGCATACAGGCAGCAATCAAAGCCGTAACTGGAGATAACGACTCCATTTTGTGCTGTCCCTTCAAAGGCTGCTTACAATCACAATTATTTTTAAAACATGCTTAGTTTAACCTAGCCCGATTTCCCCCCCAGTTACAAGGCAGAGGCTGCTATCAATAAGATACTTTCCTCTTATTTTGATCTCTAACAGTGATAACTAACAGTCGAGATGCTGCAAAGTCACTGGTCCAAGACAGCCAATGCTACAGTTAGCCATGATGTGGAGATCAACATTTCCATGCTCACACGTTAGGTGTGATTCAGTTCTTACAAACTGCATCCAATTCATATGGTAACTTTGTCTCACCCACTGGTTCTTGCTACCCCAAGAACAGCCTGTCTTCTTTCCTCTCCTCCCAGCCTGGAGGATTTTAATTCACTTCCATCTGAAAGCAGGGGAAATTCATGCATGAAATCTAAGTACAGGAGTGATTCAGCAGTGGAAACTGTGTTTCAACAGGGAAACTATATTCTCATCTGATAACAGATCTAATTCCCTTCTACCTTCTTTGATCTGCCTTAGAATTATATTAAAGCTGCTTTTTCCCCTCACATCCACCAAAATACAAAGTCTGACCATTATTCAAACACAGCAGCACCCTGGACGCTAACGCTCAGCAACTTGTAATATTCTGCCAAACATTTATAAAGTAATTTTCTTCTAATTTTTAAAACTGAAATGTGATAATAGGCAATATTTAATACTAGATTTTGGTTTCACAGCAATAGTGTTTATTGGAGATAGACCACAGGAAAATAAGGAAATAGGAGTACGTGTCTGAGTACATGCAGAACACACTGTAGAACTAAACATTTAGATGAGCCAAAAGCCGCGTTTCCTCCAGGACTCTCTCGCTCGTATTCGTGAAGCCCTTCCTGAGAGTAAACACAATACCCCTCCAGAGAGGTCTCAAACATGAGCCTTCATGGTTCGAGTCTGGTGTCCCAGTAAAAATATGGGAAACCATCGTCAAAGACGGACTGGGGGAAACAGCCACTTACATAAGTAAACTATTCCTGTAAAATTTGGTGGTTAGTGGGCTCGTTATAAAAATAACATATATGGGCCCCCTTGCCCATAAAGGTGCCTCTCGTATACCATGACCATTTTACAGAAAGAACATTAAAAAAAGGCAATTTAGAAGACAGAGCAGTTACTGGCCTCCGAAAGCTTCTCCCCCTCCCCAGTGAAGCACTCAAATAACTAAAACCACGTTTACCGTTCAGCTGTAGTCTTGCTGCATTAGAGCTTGATGAGATGAAACTATACAGCATAACCTTTTCAGGTTCAGGTCAGAACTTCTTAAAACGCCTTGGTATCACAAAGTGATGTTTATTGGATTATAAGACATGGGCACACTTACTTCCTATGACCTCATTCATCCTGAGCTTTTGTATTAAAAATCATTACATCAGGCACAGAACAAAAGGTCAGATGTGCAAAAGCCAGAAGGAGAAAGACAAGTAACATATTGTACCTACATCTTAAACATGACGTTTTCTTTATGCGTTTAGCTCCCCAAGCGTAATTCTGCACTGCACGAGAACATCGGAAGTTTGCTTTTTACCTCCAAACACCAAAAGGGCAACAGTCTCAGGAGGGCATGGGGAGGCACAGTGCACGCACCCACCTCGTCCTGCCTGGAAATCCGACTGAATATAGCATAGAGCCCGAATTCATCAGCCAGGCTGAAAGGCGGCACCGGGGCTACCCCATCGGCTCGGAGGGCAGATGAACATCCACACCCAGGCCTGTGAGCTTCTCTCTGCTAGCAATGGGGCTTCAGATTAGATACAAGGAAGCAATTTTTCACGATGAGGGTGGTGAGGCCCTGGCACAGGTTGCCCAGAGAGGTGGGAGATGCCCCATCCCTGGAAACATTCCAGGTCAGGCTGGACGGGGCTCTGGGCAACCTGATCTAGTTGAGGATGTCCCTGCCCATGGCAGGGGGTTGGACTAGGTGGCCTTGAAAGGTCCCTTCAACCCAAACCAGTCTATGATTCTATGATGGCTCCATGACAGTTCAGAGCAATATAATAAAGTTTCCAAATAAGTTTTTGGAAATTTGCATGTGGTCCTACTCATTCCTCCTACATTTATTCATTACCTTCGTATTTTGATAAACCCCCTCCAAAAGCAGGCAATTTTCCCATTTGGCATCAGTCTAGCTTTCCCTGGTACCTTAAGATGTTGCAGGAAAGGAACCCGCAGAATGCTTGCAGTGTGCACGAACAATGCACTCCATTAGGCAGTGCAAACACAAAGTCGTTCAGCTATTTGCTCTTTTATGCTATGTTGGGAAAGCCCTTGTTTTAAAATGGGTAAAATCGAGCTTTTGGCAGTTTTTCTAAAGCGTTCATCCAGGTTTGTGAAACCTGCTCCTTCCTCTTGCTTCGAGAAAGCATTACTCGAAGAGCAAGTGATTCAGCCCATGTCACAGAGCCTAAATGTAGGCAGAATTTGGGGATTCTCAGCTCCCAGCCCCACGTTCCACCTAAGCTGAACTGCTTCCCCGGTATCCGTTATGCTACTTTTAGTGGGCAAAGGAGACTGACTTCTAAAAAAGACTAGATTTTGAATCGAATGTGAAGACCTCTCATTCAAGGCGTACAGAATCAATAGTTTAAGCTGTGTAAGGCTTGTGTCCTGTCAGGATAACACCGTCATTCAGCGAACACCGAACAGCACTAAGACAGCGCAACACTGGAAATCATTTCTCGTATGATGGAGCATATTTCAAACTTAAAAGCTGAGGTCAGGGAGCTTCAAACCAAGATCTACTCAGCAATGGCCTTCCTGAAAACAACTAGCAACTTATATTTGCTAAATTGAACCAGAGCTTGGGGGTTTTTTCTATTTACACAATATCAGCTTGAGAAATATTCACATGAATTATGCACAAGGCCAGCAAAGACAGACACAATATCCCCTTTAGTATTTCATGTCTCTGGAAAAACAAAATACTTTCAAGCTCTGGATTTCCAAGCATTCTGGACTGATCAAAAAGTAAATGAGCGAATACATATAAGACACTTCGATTCCTTTTGTTAGAGAACAACTTGCTCTAAACTTCAACCACGGTATATAAGCAGCCTGAAAGGCATTTATGGATGATTAAGCAGCTGTCATACCCAAAACTTTCAAAACAGGATTTGTGCCCTGATGTGCCAAATCCTATGCATGGAAGTATGAGACAAACCCTGCCTCACGGAGCACAAAATATACGTATTAAACTATACAACAGAAGAACAAAGGATGTGAGTGGATGGAGAAGTGAAAATAACAGAAGCTCAGCAAAAAAAAAGTAGTAACAATTTGTCACTTGCTAATGACAGATAAGAGTAATTTTTATGCATTAAAGTGAGCGAGGTTTCAGGAAATGATATGCATTTTGGCATGGGTTTTTTCCCCCATTAAGAGATGGCAACATGGCAGAAAGTGAAAAGGCTCCTGAAGGAAGAGAGGGGCTCGCAAATGAGGTCCATGAATTCCACAGGTGTTAGCACTTTGCATCTGAAAGTCAAGCTTTGTCCCCAGAGCACACACCCTACTCGTTAGGAAAAATTATACACTGCCTCTTTTTCCTGCACTAACACACTGTGCCATGGCTTGATAACAGACTTCCCACTTTCCTATCTCTTGCAATTTCAAAACGCAGTGCTTATATATACTACGAAGCAGTTTAACTTGGCAAATCACATGTGTTTATGTCAGCTTAACTAGATCAGGAATCCATTTTCCTTTTGATTACTAAATTTTGGTTCTATTTTAAACATAGTCATTTTTTTTAAAAACTCTGTGGGCTGAAGAGTTAAGGCACAGAGATGCTGACAGCTACGTAGTACACAAGTGATCTAACACACGGGGCATGCTTGCCGGGGGTGGTCCCCAAAATTATTTTGGAGAAGTGACTCTAGGCTCAGCCAGTGGTGCCACCTCTCCTGTTCCACCTCACCTCGTCTGCTCTGTGCTCTCCGCAACCAGAGCAAGCAGCAGAGTCCCCAGCGCTGCCCGGGCTCGAGCTGCAGGTGCGGTGACCAGTACAGGTTGAGGAGCCAAGATCTGCTCCTCCGCAAGTGAACGTTGGCCTTTGCTGATGTGTACAGATTGCCTACGGGCACGGACAGGCAGGCTTTCATCTGAATGAAAGGGTGACTGTTGTTACAGCTAATCCAGTCTCATTTCAACCTATTTTATCTTGGCATGGGCGATAGGAAAGGAAAAAAAGAAAGGCTTCCAGCAAGTTTGCAAAAAACATATGTAAATTCCCCAATTCTAAATGATCTGGCTAGGTATCAGCCCACTGCTACCCTAGGAGACTTTCAGGAATGAAACTTCTCCTAAAAGCTTTTGGCTCTATGCAGCTGGAGAAGGTACTTTGTGGTTTTTCAGGTGCAGTCCCTTCCTCTTAACATTAAAATGAATGCTTGGCACTTTACAAGATGAGGACTCGGCTCTGGCTTCAACCTGTGCTCTTTCAAGAACACTTTTCCCTATGCAGTTAAATTGGCCACAAATTCAGACAGTGCATTCTTTCTGAACTGTACGTTTTATGATCTTAGTTTAGGGGCCTCATAAAAGATGTAGTGTGCAAGTCACAGTATCCTACACTCAAAGGGTCATAACCACTGCATCTACACCGATACCCACAGAACTCTTAAAGACACTTCTGCTGGGTAGTGTTTATTGCCAAAACAAATTTCTAGTCCTAACATTTCTGCCGTTCAACTTCCCATGGAAAAGTTTAATAGTTTCTATTATAAAGTTGATTTTCTCACATGTTAGATAGTCTAATAGAGCCAGGAACTGGACATCTTGCCTCATTTCATGTTTAAGAGCTGAACTTCAGTTTCTTACATATGGCACTACTATAAGCATTCAACTTTTACTCCATGCAGCTATTAGAAAGATATCAGTTTCACTGCAACTAAAAAACGTCAAGAAGTATTTTGTTTTTCTTCTATGCTTCTGTGAATGTTACTTACCTTGTGCATCAGACAAGTAACTGAAATAAAAAGCGCCGTTCCCACGAGAGCAGCATTGGCAGCTCAACATCTCTAGCAGGTTACATAAAGCACGTAAATGTCGTCTGCCACCATGTGGTCACAGCGACTCCGGACACGCGAAAGGAGGGCTAGACACAAAGTTCCTTGCTTGGATCTCTAGTGCACCGATGCGAAAACAAACATCCTTGGGGGAGCTGACAAAAGACCAAGTAATTTTTTTCGTGTCAAATAGCAAAGTTGATCTGTTGCTAATGACTGTCAGATGAAAGCAGAACTATTCTTTGGCCAGGGCTGAGCAAGTCATGCCAATGTGAATAGGAGTATCAGACTAACATCACTCAACAGTCGTCTGACAAAACAAATCAAGGCTGGATCAGAAGAGAAGCCTTGTCTTGTGAGGCGATCGTGAGCACACATTCAGCGCAATGACAAAACAACCTTAACTCATGCAGTGTAACAAATCAAAAAGACTTCACAAAACCTGGAAGTGATGCCTGGGAAGGTACTGCCACCAACTGCAGAGCCTCCTTGACAAACACCAGCGATGAGCTGGGGTAAGATTAGACACATTCACTCCTTAGCTCGGCTCTAGAAAATGGAAGAGCTGTAGAACAGTCCAAATTTTTGATATTCAGTTTTGCAAGTCTCCTTTCAACAGCCAATAATTTAGACCAGGACAGAACACCACCATTTCTGAGGCCATGACCACCAAAGCGTGATGGAGGTAGTGACCAAGGTCACAGCAGCAACAAGACTCAGAGGTCTCGCAGCGATCACAGTTCTGGCCTACGGTTCTATGGGGAAGCTGGGCTGAGACTCAGAATAAGATATCCAGAAGATCAAGAGAAAAATTAACTTCTACCCCCTTCGGTGGCTGACCGAAATAATAAACCATCATTTGATACTCAGTTGCAAATAAGTTGATTGTCCTGCAGACAAGAAAATAGCTGCAGTAAAACCCCTTCTGACTGGGACCAGAAGAAAACAGCTGTATAGCTATAAAGCAATTAGTTCCTGTCTGAGCAATCTTACAACCTAGCGAGGAATAGCGACTGTCAAGTATCATGCAAGAGACCACCTCTTGAATACCCAAAAGAATTGGAAGTTTCATGAACAAGATGGTAACACTCCCTTCAGTGGCTATGCATCATATATGCACGGGTTAGAAATAATGACCAATACGGGAAAGAAACCATGTAGTATCATCTTGTCTACAACTTGGGGTCAAGTATTCTCCAGCAGGGACGCTGGGCGTGCTCACTGAGGACTCACCCCGAGGATGATCGCTAAGATAAGATCATCTAAAAGATGTGCAGATGCGGAGCTTAGGGACATGGTTTAGTAGTGGTCCTGGCAGTGCTGGGTTAATGGTTGGACTCGATGATCTTAAAGGTCTCTTCCAACCTGAATGATTCTATGATTCTGTGATCTCTTCATATGTAATGAACAACCTACACTGAAGTCAGACCCCAGCAATCAAGGCTCTGGGAATGAAGGAAAGAGGTAGCAAAACAGCCAGTAAGCAGCAATAAAGCTTCTTTCTTTCGACAGGCCTGAGATTTGAAACTCAAAGCCACTGCACTCTCACCCCCCCACACTCTAAGGTTAAAAAAAAAATACAATTAAAGAACTGAGAGGGAAAAACCTGGAGCACCAAGACTTGTGGTCCCACAGACCTCAAGGACTTGTGAGAGCTCAGCTCAGCAAGGCCCACGCTCACGTCCTAGCTGAGCCGGGTGCCACGTGCATCGTGTTCAGAGTGACGAGAACTCTGCGATGCTGACTCGCCCATGCCGTGTGTTTGCTTATCACCCACAAAACCCCCCAACACACTTCAGTGAGTTCCTAATATTCATCCACTGTAACAGGTGGTTTTCACGGTGTCATCTCAACTCCTCTACTGGGAAAATCAATGCAAGAGTTCATTTCATTTTCCTACTAAAGCCTCGTCTTCCTCAGATACCCCCCCACATCCGTAACGTAGCAGCAGCAGTTTGTGGGGCCAGCTACCTACTGCCTGATCTCCCAGCGACTAATGCTTTTGAGAGCTGAGCAATTCACTCCCATTTTTAGCAACTGTATAGTGCTTCACCTTTGACAACGCTCTGGAACGACAGTGATTTTTTTTGTTGTTGATATTATTAGGCATAAGACACTAATTTCCCTTTGGAAAATAACACATTTGTATGTTCGTTAGAGTTAAAGAGCTGAAATCTTAACTGGAAATTTATGGCCTTACCTAATATTATCCAACATAAAAAGCTACTCTGTGAACTTCGTGAGGGATTCAATTTTACAAATAGAAAATATGGGGATTGAAACAATTTGTGCTCACGTACAGATGGAAGTTATTATGAACTCTCAGAATTAACACACATTGTTTTGACTTCGGAATGTAACAGCAAAGCAAGTTTCTCCAAATAAATGCTCTACCAAGCTAGCACTGAGCTGCTTCTAATTCCAGCTCAATTCTCTCGAGTGCAAGATGTGGTTTTCATTGTTATTATCCTGCTGTTTTACAAAACAGTACCACTTTATCTCTAGAAGAGTTTTTATTTCAGTAATTTTACCTAATATCAACCCAGTCTCACTTCTTCCCCAGTCACATTTCCCCTTGCTGCCAGAACTCCAGGTAGTTGTGAAAGGCAAAAAAAACCCCATAAAAATCTGCAAAACCAGGGACGCTTATACAAATCTTTTCAAGTATTTAAGTGGATACAAGTTTTTCTGGGCTCTTTGTTTCTCACCCACAGCGATCAAGACTTGCATGAATGATTCGAGTAAGGTGATGGAGACCCAAGCTCTTCTCTTACCATTCCAGTAGAGTCAGCACTGTTCCTCCTACACACCTCCAGTCTTCCCACAGCAGCCAGAGGGAATTAAGCAACTGATTCGCATTAATCAATGACAGAATAATTCAAGGAACCAGCCCTGCAAACTAAGGCCAACACCTTTGGGCCATAAAAGGATTCCCTCACAGGTTGTGATGGTCTAGAGATAAGGAAGAGGCAGCTGCTCACTCTCCATCCAAACTTAATTATTTTCACATATGCACATGAACATATCTGGAAGCTTTTCTTGAAGCAGCCTTAAGATCTTTTAAAAGCTACTTAAATTCAATAGTTCCAGTCTCCAAAGGAACACACAAAGGATTCAAACAATCTCAGGTTTTCAGATCAAGTCAGCCCCTGAGTACAGAACTTTTGTGATCTATTTCTGCGTCTTATCTACCTGTTCTGCTTTCACTTTGCTTTCACAATGGAATTTCCCCTTGGCAGAACTATAAAAAGCTGCAGTATTTGACCAAGGATATCAAAACAAAAGGTGACTACAACCATTTATATGGACTTCAGTAACACTTTCCTGATTAAATAAGTAGTAGAAGCCCCCCAAAAATTCCGATTTACTTTTATTATGTTTTTGTATTCAACAGCATACAATCTCAAGCATTAACATGTGAACCACTGGTGTTGTACAAACCACTTCAAAGTTTGGCCGCTGACTACTCCAGCTTGTACCAGCACCAGTGACCCCATGTAAATTTGAAAACGTTTTTATACAAATATGTACTTAAAGTCTTCATTTACTTTTATGAGTTTAAACACATGCCAGTGATTTCAGAAACCAACTGCAAGGACTTGGAAGGCAACATGGGCGAGTGACCATGTGTTCAACTGTTCATAATCATTTAGAAATAGGACAAGAACAAAATCAGAACGAGAGATTTCAGTACATCTAACCGTGGTAACATCTCAGACAAGTCAAAGAGGAAAACAAGTGAAGCAGTGACAGTTACTATAAAGATACTACAGGCACAAGGGCCAACTAACCCAGACTACAGGAAACAATGGAAAGGCTACCAACTTGGGCTCAACGAAGAGTTCATAATCTCAGTCAAGAAAGAAGCACCGAGCACTTGCATCACAACTGAACGGCAAACTCCAGAATAGGAACAAACCCATGAAAGGCTGAAAAGCAAAGCAAGCAGCATCACAACTCACAAGTTACAGAATGAACTAATGTATTTACATAAGCAGAGATTAAGGAAAGCATTGATTTGATAGTAATGGAGAGAGAGAGCTATCAAAGCATTTGAAGGAAAGAGCATTTAATCCCTTTTTCTCACTAGTCTTCCCTATGAAAGTCAAGTGTGAACAGCTGGCTGCCATTATTAATACCAGCAACAAAGAGTCACAGTCTAAGCTGTATTAACAGCTTGGTTAAGTGAATTTCCAAGATTAGCAGCACTTGATTAACTTCATCTTGAGATATTTCAGCCTTTAAGTAATTTCAGAGCCATTGGAGGTTATCTTCCAAAATACACTAAGCATGGGCAAGATACCAGAAGTCTGGAAAATGGTAAACGCAATCCAAGCTTAAAAAACAAACAACACAAAGACCCAGAAGCTTTACTTCAATTTGGGGTAGGGAATGGGGAAAAAGTGGTGGAAGAGAGAACTGGAAAAACAAATCAATCAACTGGAAAGCAAGCATAAAAAAAAAATCAGATTTTTCAAGAATAAAACTGTCAGACCAATCTAATTTCAAGCCTTAAACAGGTTAGAAACTGAAATGTCATATTTCTGTTGGAATTTAAATAAATCTCTTGGCACTTTACGGTGTAATATGCTCGCAAGCATGCTGGGGAAATGGGATATTGATGAGGTATGAATGAATACAGAGCAAGTAAGTACTCTTTGGGTGTAGTTAAACAAGGGTTCACTGCTGTAAATGGAAGTGCTAGTGATGCGGGGCTCCACCTGGGTCTAGGCTTTACCCCAGTTCTAGTCAGGATTTTAATCAGGTGACCTGGACAGAGAATAGCCCCAGACACAGATAGCACAGAGCCGAGACTGAGTTCTCAACCTACCTTTCTCCATCTTCTACAGTTGTGTCACCAAATCAGGGACATGATTAAGAAGAAAAAAAGGATATCTAAGGCACATTGAAAGTACAGCATGTAAAACATGAACTGAGTCACCTGCACAAATTCAGAATGGACTATTTTGTTACTGTGCAGAAGAGACTTGAGGCTGCAGGTTGCACAGAATCATGAAATTCACCGTGTTCGGCTGCGAAGAGTACAAACCTATCGGAACATGATGAACTGAAAAAAATTTACAAGACCTAGGAAGCATTTCTCCCATCCTACTCACTGTTTTGAAGGCAACAGCTGGACAGTGTATCCAGCTTTGGGCACTGCACTTCAAGAAAGACATGGATCCAGATGGAGAATAGGAGACAACAAGAATGCTCAGAAATTAAGAGACATGACCCATGAGATACCACTTTAGAAAGGAGAAGTTGTCTTTGAATGCATAGAAGTTTGCAAAGAGGAAGAGAATTAAATGAACAGATTATTATAAAGTGATTATGTGGTTAAACAGAAGCAAGATGGATTTGAATTAGATGTCAGAAAGACTTTAATGGCCAGGACAGCCAACCACTGGAAAAGACTACTTAGATCAGAGGCTTTCCTTCAGGGCAAGTTATGCAAGCATCTACCAGGGACGGCATAAGAGCTGCTGACCCTGCCCTAGGACTATGCGACTGTCTAAATGGCCTCCTCTGGCCCTTTTCAGACCAGCTTTTTGAACATTTTCTGAATTCCATACCAAATGAGTTCACAGCAGGCATTGGTATCGTCGCAAATACAAGCTCATAAACTTGTAAACTCTCATGTTTGCCAAAGTAAAGGATGATTTTTAAAATACACTAAGAGCAAGGACGTAAGGATGATTAGAGGACTTTATATTTAAAAAACAAAAAGTCACGCATTGGCAAGACTTAAGATTTTCCAGCTTGTTGTGTTTTCTTATCATAAGTATAGGAGTAGAATACTACTTAAAGTGATAATATAGCAGAATTAAAGCAGCAATGAGAATGACATGAACGTTCAGTTCTGGGCCCCTCACTCCAAGACAGACCCTGAGGGGCTGGAGCGTGTCCAGAGACGGGCAACGGAGCTGGGGAAGGGGCTGGAGCACAAGTGCTGTGAGGGGCGGCTGAGGGACCTGGGGGGGTTTGGCCTGGAGAAAAGGAGGCTGAGGGGAGACCTTCTCGCTCTCTGCAACTCCCTGAAAGGAGGTTGGAGCCAGGGGGGGTCGGTCTCTTCTCCCAAGGAACAGGCGACAGGACAAGAGGAAATGGCCTCAAGTTGCGCCAGGGGAGGTTTAGGTTGGATCTTGGGAAGCATTTCTTCCCCGAAAGGGCTGTCAGGCCCTGGCACAGGCTGCCCAGGGCAGTGGGGGAGTCCCCATCCCTGGAGGGATTGAAAAGCCGTGGAGATGTGGCGCTTGGGGACATGGTTTAGTGGTGGCCTTGGCAGTGCTGGGTTAACGGTTGGACTCGATCTTAAAAGTCTTTTCCAACCCAAACGATTCTATGATTCTATGACCTTCAAGTATGATAAAATAAAAAACAAAACAGAAAACATTTACAATTTTCAAAACAGTGTATACAGACTCACAATATTTATTTGAAAAGGAAAAGATTCATTATTAGCTGGCAAGCCCTTCTGCAAGCACCACAGGAGAACGTCTTGAGCACAGAGCGGTCAGGTAAGTGAAGACAATGATTTGAAGAACACCTCCACTAGTTCACAGATGTTCGCCATAGAGAACAGCATCACCAGGCACTAGATGCACACTCATGCCACACTGACACTAAGCACACAGTAGATACTCATAAAAACATAAATATCTCAGTGCACCAACCTGTGCTATATTTTTGTTGAGAAGATATACTCCATATTCAAACTGAAGCTTCTCTCCTCCTTTTGGATATAAAGGAAATCTGATGGGAAAGAAAAAAAAGAAAAAAGTTTTTAAGGTAAAATTATTCAGATGCTTACGTGAACTTTAAAAAGCCACAGACTCCTTTTCTGAGAAGGCAAAGGTTTAAAAAGCCTCCCTTGCTGACTTCTCCCAGGAACCCCCTCCACAGGACATACTTAGGAACCCTCTGCAACTCAATCAAGCCTTTTAAAAATTGATGTCAAAATTCAGGTAATGAATTGCATTTTCTGAAGTATTTTAGGTTTTTAAAAGATGCTTTATGGCTCTCCCAGTGCTGCCACGTTTCTCTAAGCGAAGCACGTTTTAAGAAGCACACAGCATAATACCAGACCCCACGTTCTGCCTTTGTATTCAGCTATTCGCATTCGGTTAGCTCGTTTCCAAACAGAAATAATCTTTTCAGAAAGGTGTTCTCTTTTGACTGTTGCTTTGCAATTGAAAGAGCACAAATCTCTTTGCACACAGACGATATTTGCAGGCTCACCGACCATCACACTGGAACAATGCTCAGAGAATATAAGTGATTTCTTTCCTTTCAACAAGCTTCACACACGCACCGAAGGCCGGTTACAGCACCATAGGTCACTACAGCCCTTGCAAATATTATAGTCCCAATGTTTATTTCTCCTATTTAATAAATAAAGCATTTTTCACAATTTTAAATACCTAGATGTAGCAAATAGCTTACAAGAAAGTAGCACAGCTTTTTTTTTGTCTTAACTGCTGCATGAGATCAGAAAACTGAAGCTTTAGTCCCTAAACTGAAACTGTTTGACAGTCTGCATTAAAGAACATAGTTTTATGCGTATGTTCTAGGAATCTTTGCTGAAGTGAAGCAGTTCTCAAACAGTTTTAACATTTGTACACTGCATTTCTTAGGATTGTCTTTTGACTCTTCCTTACCACCAGAGGTTATGAGGTCATCACAGCCAATACAGTGACCTCAGTACAACCTAAAATTGATGTTTATGGAAACTACACCATGAAACGAGCTTTTGCCTTTTCAAGCACCGTATGTTCTGCAGCTCCTAATCAAGATGCTGAGCGTATTATCTGCACAAAACCCACATTACATCAGAAACCAAAGTCTCTCTCAAATATAAGATAACAAATATAGGAGATCAATATCTACTAGAAACAACACACATTCTAGAGGGGTGATTACGCAAAGTGTATTTTATCATCAATCAGCCCCGCAGTAGAGTACATTTGCAACTTTTAAGGAGAATTATATAGCGCCATTAAAGCGAAAGGTTAACAGGTCACGATCACAGCAGATCGAATATTAAGACGTCAGCTTCAAGTTTTACGCTACTTTCAAACTCACTAGGTCACTTCAAGTTGAGGAATATAAAACTCACTGTGAATAGGATATATCTAGCTCACCTTGCTTAATAGATCTATAAATCCAACTGGTTCCCCATGCAAGAAAACAAAACCTTTCAAAATGAACACACACTACAAAAATTCCACGAAGCATTATCCTAAGTGTAAAACACCAATCAAAAGGAATTCATTTCAATATCTACCATTACACTACCCACATAGAGCAGGATTTGGATTTAAAGGATACCTTTACAATTAAGAGTATAAAACTCACTCGAGCTTGACAATAAAAGCACCATTAGGAACACAAGCCATGTTTCACTAGAAGATAGTATTTCATTAAGTCACCAGTAATGGGAACCATGTATTCTATTATTAGACACAGAGCTCTTCAATACACGCATATAGAAAAGAGGATAAAAACTGCTTTACAGTGCTTGCTGCCATCTCCCACACACAGTTTCTTTTAAGAGGCAAAGATTAAGCTTTTCTGTTTATCACGTTGGTCCTGCTTCTTTGCTAATATTCACATTTCTGTCCTCTAACTTCCACGAATTAATCTTGAAAGACTCTAAACTACATACATCCCCGTGTCAGCTTTCATAACATAATCATTCACATGAAAGTCTTGAAAAATGTCAGTGGATGTCTTTGTGTATGCACATTTATGACTCAGAGAAAAATATTTCCAACTTTTACGTCTGTCTCTGTGTGTTATCTTGCTTGCCCATTAAGCCTGGTCACAAGCAATAAACTTAAGGAAGAGGAACCACGACATTTTATATAGTGCTTCGTTGAGTATAATTGAATGCAACTTTAACTGCTGGCTCCCTATGTGAAATTCTTCTTGCCTGCTCCTTAGAAAAGCACGACTATAAGCTAAATCTCTCTCTTTGGCATGCTGCAACAAGTTAAGTCTGCTGTGTAAGGTTTTAGTTATACTTTCTCAAAATATACATTTGAAAACTACTATTTTAGTATTTTTATAATCACGAAGCACTCAATAAAATGCAAAATGGCATCTGCCTACCCATTCTATCCAACATGTACCTCCCTTGTTTCCATTCTTGCTGATATGTTTGAAAAAAAAATCATTAAGCTCCTTTAAAGCAGAACACAGATACTTACTCTAAAATGACAAATTCAAAGGAGTAAGTGCGATATGTTTAGTGGAAAGAAAAGAAACAAGCCACAGGTGTCTGTTGTGTAATCACCAGAAATGATCATCTGAGAGAAGTTACCAAGTAGTAGGGAACTTGTTCTGGGTACACTCAGAAACAGAGCTCTGGTCCTCCTCGGAGCCGTACGCTTACGCACCATAAGGAAACCACGCGCTTACCACGCTAGCAGGCAGCGATTATGGACAAATTGGCTTCTGCTCTGTGAGGTTTAAAGTGTGCCCTTGTAAAAATATGCTGATATTTATCTTATGACTATGGCATATTACTTTTCAATAGCGTGTAGACTTTCTGAAACCCAGCCCTAATACACCCTGTGTTTACTGTAGATGTTCTATTTCTATATATAGAGCACACTGCTCAGCTGGCATACAGCAGTAGTAATTTTAACAGTGACTCATAAAGAAGATCTTAATTCAAAGAACGTTAATTTGATGCAGGAAAACACCCACAACATTTAGTAACTTATAACAGGTTAACCCCATTTGGAGTTGTTTCTGCACCTCGTGTTTCCACTGTAGTCACAGCTATTCTGGCTTCGCTTAAGACATCTGACACATCAGCAATGACAAGAGCCTGTGCTGGGGAAAGCACAAAGACTGGTAGTGATAAAGGGAATAACAAGCTAGCCAGCACATGGAAAGGCAGCTTTAGGAGCTCTGACAATTGTGCCAAAGATGCTGAAATTAAACCAGTCCCACTCTGAATTCAGAAGGTGGAGAACACGGTACACGAGTGATCCCAACTGCGCACCAGGCTGATTTTAACCAGATGGTCAATATGTGCCTTTAAGATCCAAGATAACAGAAAGAGGATTCTTAATCTTAAAAGCTTATGTTTGTTTTGGAAGTTTTACGTTTTGCTTATTTAATCCTGAAGGACTGTGACAAATACAAAGTTTTTATTAATCTCTTTGAGTCGTGTTCTGTTTTAGAGGACTCGCTGGGATACAAGTCAGACGACCAGTGTTACCCAGCGGCACCACACTGCAGGAACAGAGGCAAATCCATAACAAACCGCAACACATACACGTGCGCTACATTTTTAGACGCACAGCTTACCTCCCCTTTCATGGCACGTTGCTTTGGACAAAAGTTGTATTCTTCTACGTGTGATACCGCAATGAGAGAACAGTTTCTTCCATAGTGAACTAGAACAATATCGTGCTTACAGCCTCAAAGCACACACCACGTTTATACTAACACTAATACGTTCAAGACCCAAGTTTTCTCAATCTCACAAGAGGCTTTGATTGTCATTTCTCATGGGCGACAGTTAAAAAAAAAAATCATAGAAGCAGTTACAAGGCACTTTCAATCATCTCTAGATAATTTCATTTTAGCAGAGCTTAGAATAGAGACAGCGACTGATCTGCCTCCACCTTACCTCCCTCCCATCTCTCCTGCTTGGAGGGTTCCCGAGAATAAGCATCTACCTGCAATCTTAATTCCAACAAGTCAACATCAACGGCTTTATTTCAGCCTATCCCCTATTAATTACTGCCACACTTTCTAAGCAGATGTCAGCTGCTGGATAAAGAACTCTTCACCTTAAACCTCGTCCAAGAAAAACTGGCATGGAAGTCAGAAGGGAGCACGTTATTAACAGCTAGTCAAGAAACTCTCCTCTTCCATCGAAGGCACCTAATATTCAAGTCAGATACTATTCTTGGCACTGAAATCCTGTGTTTAACACAACTGGATGCCACTAACCATGAGCCGCTCTAAGAACAAAGAAGGGGATTTCGAAGTACATAGGGCAACTGATTTTCGCTCTATTTGCACATAAGGAGGTTTTGCTGATAGGCGATGAGTAAGCAAACACGTATGAGCAGGTCAAGGCTTAGAGTACGGCTGATCTACATAACCAAATATATCTACTCATAAGAAACTCAAGGGAGACCAACAAATCAAAGCGTGCACTCAAGTGAATACAGATTAGTGCAAGTCTAAAGAGGAAGAATCTCTCATTTCCTTGTAAACTGCCCAGGCAAACAGGGGTGGAAAAGGAAGAAATCCCAGCTAAAAGGAGTGGTTAAGTGAAGTGTCAACATTGGTGTTATTTTACGCTGTAGACTCTATGTGAAAGTTTCTAGAGTACTAAGCCTCATTAAACCCTCCCAGAAGAGTTGTGAAAAGGAAAAAGCGAGGCGAAGGTTACGTGCTTTGTTCACAGAAACTCTGATGGGGAAAAGTAACCCCAAGTCAGCGTTTTAAATAAAAAACGCGGCTGAAAGTCTACCTTTTCTCCAAGTTAAAACTACAGAACCAGCACCTTACCATCAACAGTGGCATTAAATTTTGAGTTCTTCAAGAATCTCGCAACACTTCAAACTGACTGTTTAAAAACTTAGCATTTGTGAACATTTGCATAAGAAATACCATTCCGATGGGTATCAAGTTTACGGGTACCCAACTACACCATCAACGGGACTCTTAGGGAGCTGTTGCTTTGGAGCCAGTCTTTAATGAGATTTTTTTTCTAACGTGTTATTTAGTCCAACAGCCCACATCTTAGACATAACAAGCACGCAGCTATACTTCAAACAAACGAAAAGCATAATCTTACTACAGTAAATCTCATTAAGGTTACAAAGAATGTAGACAGGGTACTAAGCTGTCAACTCCAGTTTAAAAGTCTTTCTATAAAAACAAAAACCTAAATATATGCATTTCCAGTCAATATGGAAAACTAATGGTGGCTGGTTGCCATCATTTCCACTCCAGCTGAATCACAGAATCTCAGAACGGTGGGGTGGGAAGGGACCTCTGGAGACCACCCAGCCCAGCCCCTGCCAGAGCAGGGTCACCCAGCACAGGCTGCACAGGGCTGCGGCCAGGCGGGTTTGAACCTCTCCAGAGAAGGAGACTCCACACCCTCCCTGGGCAGCCTGTGCCAGGGCTCGGGCACCTCACAGCGAAGACGTTTTTCCTCCTGTTCAGGCGGAACTTCCCGTGTTCCAGTTTGTGCCCGTTGCCCCTTGTCCTGTCGCTGGGCACCACTGAGAAGAGTCTGGCCCTGTCCTCTTGACACCCGCCCTGGAGATATTGATAAGCGTTGGTGAGGTCCCCTCTCAGTCTCCTCTTCCTCAGGCTGAACAGCCCCAGCTCCCTCAGCCTTTCCCCACAGGAGAGATGCTCCAGGCCCTCAGCATCTCTGTACCCTCCGCTGGACTCTCTCCAGTAGTTCCTCGTCTCTCTTGAACTGGGGAGCCCAGAACTGGACGCAGGACTCCAGATGGGGCCTCACCAGGGCAGAGTAGAGGGGGAGAAGAACCTCCCTCGACCTGCTGGCCACACTCTTCTTAATGCCCCCCAGGATGCCGTTGGCCTTCCTGGCCCAAGGGCACGTTGCTGGCTCATGGGGAATTTGTTATCCCCCAGGACTCCCAGGTCCTTCTCTGCAGAGCTGCTTTCCAGGAGGTCACCCCCATCCTGTCCCAGTGCAGGGGGTTGTTCCTCCCCAGGTGCAGGACCCTGCACTTGCCCGCATTGAACCTCATGAGGTTCCTCTCGCCCAACGCTCCAGCCTGTGCAGGTCTCGCTGAATGGCAGCACAGCCTTCATTAAGATGCAACAGCCTTCATTAAGAATCATTAAGCTGCAAACAGCTAAATAGAAATATCAGTATTAAACCAAGGCAAATTTCAATTTTCAGTTCCAGATGTATTCTTGAATATGTCTAAAAACATTTGTGGTCTGGTGCAGCACAGGATGAGCAGACAGGAGTTTCAGTGAACGCCTTTGGCAGCTGCACCAGTCCAGGGGCCTGAAGACATTTCTGCTGGAAGTAGACTCTGACTCTGACATCTCTGCAGCAACCCGATCCAGGAGCTGCAGCGTGCCCCACGCAACCACCGGCCATCGCTCCGTGTTGCTGAATCTACTTGTTCATCCAGACACAAGCAGATCATCTCATAGTCATAAAGCTATAGGCACAAAGAAGTCTAATGTATTGCCTCTAAGGCAAGTTCAAACCACCAGGCATCTCACCTATGGTAACTCTTCCCTCTAAATAAACTTCATCCCTCCTTGGGGTCGGAAGACTGTCTAAATTACTTTCCAGTGTTGATTTCAGCCTTATTTGCTATGATTCAAGGCATAACGATGCGTATGTGCTGCTGAAAGTAAGTCTGAGAAATTCAGGGGTAGATGGTAGGGAAAAGGATTTTTCTTTTTCATATTCACAGTTTCAGGTGAGATGTCTACAGTTTGGAGAATCAGGTTTGGTTTTTTCCTTACAAAAATATTACTTTTTATTAAAAGAAATGGTTTTAACCCACCTCTTATTGACTTTTGGATATATGGACTAAACCACTGGTTTTGATAAGACAGCATGGGCAGGAAGTTTGCTACTGCACTGTCGCCAACCAAAACTGCTCACTAATACTGATCTATTTAAAAATCAGAAAACTGACTACAGAAAAAAGGTCCTTTAAAGATTGCTTATGTGGCCCACAGATACTGAGTCTGGAAACCAAGAGGTCTGTTTCAAAGCTAAAAATGTGATTAGCTTAATTTCAGTGTTTTAAGCATCAGACCACCCTTCTTACAACTGATAAATGAATTGTGCTAAATATTCTGCTCTAACCACTAAGGACTTCACTGTCCTACCTTTTTCAGCTGATCTTAGACAACTACTTATCAGCCATCGAGATCTCGTTTAATTTTATATCCTCAGCTAATCTTTAGCTGGTTTACAGAGTAACTTCAGTGTTTGATGAACATGCAGTAAATCACCACAGGATTCCTGGTTCAGATGGTAACTGTTAGGAAAAGCTGAAAGAATCCCTATTCCATACATTTATTTCAGACCTCAAGTATCTCTTATGAATTCAAGTCCAAATACATTTACTGTTGTGTTCTGTGATTTATGAACTCCTCTGTATCCAGAAAAATCACATATGTACCAATACATTGGTGGCCAATTTTTATTGTCTATAACCGCCTGTCTTTAATACAAACTATTTTTAAAGCTTAAAAAATTTCTTCATTTTTAACTGCTTTCACCTGCTTCTACTTTGGTGTTACACCATATGTTTTAGATCTTTTATTCTCTCTTCTGTTCAGACTTCTGCCATATCCCAAATTATATTAAAGTCTCAAAGTTTAATCTCTACTTCAGAAAGCTCTTTAGGGAAGTCAGTAAAATAATGATTTTTACATGTCACATCTAACTGTTTTCCACAGGCTGAAGTGTGGCACAATTTAAATGGCATATTACATCCCGTTTGGCAAATGCACGTAAAATTCCAAATCTCGTTTGGAATTGCATTAGATAATCTTAATTTTCAAAGTGATGCAAAACTTCAAGGACCGCTAATATTTGTAGCTTTGCAAGCTAAATTAACGGCAAGGACATTTATGTTTTAAGAACACTTAATTATCCAGTAGTTAACTGAAGATCAGAAACTTAGTCCAGCGACTAAATGAAGCCGATACCACTGTATTTTCACATCACCGTATCTGCAGTACCTTTGATACTTCCTGCTCAGCTGCATCCACCGAATTTGTCGGAGAACAGCCTTGACGTGGCTTTTTCCTTCACTTCTTATTTCCAAGGACAGTAACCAGAATGGCTGCAAGGGGAAGACTGTAGAGCAGACTTGGCAGAAGGCAGCTGAAACCCAATTATTCACTATTATACAGATAAAGAACTGATGTCATTTCTGTGGCTGTAACAGTCACTGGTGTGATAGCAGAGAGTCATCCATCAGATCTAGGGAACAACTGTGCCTCACACAGCACTACCAAAAAACAGGGCAGTTTAGAAAATTATGAATTTCAAGCTTAAGCCCATGGATAGGACACGCTATACGAGGACAGAACTAAATAGCCCAATCCAGATAAGATAATGACCTGAAAAAGTCACAAGTTCTTGCTTGATAGGACTGAAGTATGAGGAGTGTACAAGAATAAGGTTTAAATATTTACTGAAGTTTGAGTTATTTCAACCTCACCCCCTTTTGGGGGGCTGCGAGGGGGGCAGGCAGGGGAGGAAGGAGCTGGTGTTTTCCCTCCAACCTAACCACATCCTGTTTGCTCATCGGAAAGGAATGTGGTATCCAGAGGAGACTTGCGTTACTTGAAAGTGCTGGGACTTTTCTGAACCAGAAGAAAGCAAACCTTGAAAGCCTTTTAAGTGAGAAGGACTACCATTGTCCAGCCGGTTCACTTGAAACCACCATTCCCTGGGACACTTTGAATCAAGAATTAGGAAAAGTAGGCTGCTGAAGAGCCACAGGCACCGAAACACCCAGCACTTCCAACCTCCTAGCGCTCCCCCAGAAGACCAAGGCACAAGCAGCGTTGGCTGCACAGCTTCAAAACCTGTTTCCTTCTCCGCTAAGCTGTGCCATGGCTCTATCGGCTTCAGAGCAGACACTGGCATAGATTTTAAGTAATATATGCAAGCAGTCGAGTGCTTGTTGGAAGGAACACAACTAAAATGCAACAGAATGAAACCACCCTCACCACCAGACTTCTCAATGAGAGAGATGCGACACAGAGCACTTAGCTCGATCTAAAAAGGATCCCACCAGTTGATGGTGGAGGCCACAAACTGACCTTAGGGTGACTACTAGCCTGCCAGGAACAGCTAAGTAGTCTGCCAACAATCAGCATGATTGGAAAAGTTTTAAATGAAAAAGATCCCCACCTGGTGAGCAATGCTGAAATCAAATGAAAAGGCAGAAAAAAAAAGGATTACAAGTGGGCACTTTGCTTTGTTAGAGATGAGATTAAGACATGAATATGAATCACAAATCACAAGTGAATTCAGATTTGATTACTATATGGTTTTTAGTTTCTACTTGTGAGAAAAAGCTATACTTGTAAAACAAACTTGATGACAAAAATACGGACTGCCAAGGGAAAAAAGCATATCCTCATTCAAGCTTTACACAATACAAAGATAATTAGTTTACTGGGAAAGGAAAACATATTGGCAGTTTAACTTTATGAAATGTATTTTCAAAATGCCTATCTGAATAGCTCAACAAGAAGATAATCGAAAGCAGAAGCACTGCCATCTTTCTATTAAGAAGTGTAACTGCTGTGACCTTGCTCTTGGAAAACGTACAATAGCTTCAATATGTATAGGCTGCGTACAGGAAAAGAAAGCAAAGACCCGATTATGAAAGTCAGGCAGTCCTTGATAAGACAGTCACCGATTTATACAAGAGGGTATCGTTCTACTAGTTCAGCAAATAACGCTTTCCAACACCTCGAAAACACAGGCAGCAATCCACGGAGAAAGCAACACCGATGGCTTTTTGTAGACTGTGTGTTTCCATGACATGTTTCAGCTTGAATTCAAGGCTTGCTACGGACACGCTGTGACGGGTATCGCAGCGCAGGGCCTGTCTACGAGGACAGAGCAGACAACCTCGCTATCAGGACTTTAAATCTCCCTGCCACTGAAGGATCGTTTTTAACTAGAGGACACTTTATACAGGTCAAGTCTCTGCTTATTGAAAAATGAAGTAATGTTTTGAAAAATAATCTCATCAGGAGTATAGTATTCCAATGGGAGTAAATTAAGACTAGTATGTCTTCACAGAAACATTTCTCAGCTGTAGATGTCTGGGGTCAGTGGTCTCATCTACTGCAGTAAACAAAATCTGATTTCTCAGACTGGCCAGGAGTGTGTAAAAGCTCCTAGTTCCCAGAAATAGTATTAACAGTATCTAAATTTATTAAAGAACACCTGATCTAATTCTTAATCTACGCACGGTAATATTTGCTGACCCAATGAAGGCAAAAGCATTATTTTGGTGATCAAGAATAAAATAACCCTGGATTCTAGCTAAATATCCTCAAGAATGCGGAACGTAAAAATACAGTTCAAGATAAGTTCATGGCAAAAAGCATTCTTTGAGCAATATAGTTGAACACTTAACACACACTCCATCTACCACAAAGAATCAACTTTACTTTGACAGCTATTAGATTTCTCAACAAACCATCTCCCTCCATCTGATTTAAGTTTGCCAAGATTTCTTCCCAAAGCTGCCATTTTATTATCTCAGCCGAAGTACCAAATGTGATTAAAGACTTCTCGATTGAGGTGGAAGACGTTAATGTCAGTGAAAAGTTATTCTTCACTCGCTTGTGTCACGATTTTTCAAGACTGCTTTGTTCAAGTGGCTTATCTGTTACCAGGCACAAAGCAATAACCACCTTCAGTTGTAGTAAGTCCACTACAGCTGAAACTCTGATTTTCCCATTCTTCGAAACAGGAGCAAGGCCACAGTAGCGAGGACCACTTAGACTACGCTCATTCAGTAAGCGGTTTCCAAACGCTCCGAAATTATCCATATGCCTGTTCAGCAACACTCATCTCCTCTTATTTGCAAATCCAGCTTTGTCAAACTTAAAAGAAGTGAAAGACAACACAGATCATCGAGAAAGGTAACCTGGAAGCAGTCTTGTAGCAGAACTGGTTTCGATATAAACTTTGCTTTACTCACAGGCCTGAGCAGTGAATCTTTTTACGTCAGAACTTACACTGTCAGTAACTCACACTGCATGACTTAAGTCTGAGTGAACCACATACACTATATAATGGAAGTTTTCTTTATTGGTGCAAATGAGTGTGTCTAAAACGCAACACCAGCATCTCGAATGAGCTGCTTGAACACGTGCAGATTAAAAGTACATCTGGCCCAACGACTCTTAACTTTTCCACTTCTCTGGAATTTGGCTCCCTAAACTAATTATAAGCATCCCAAACTGGGGTAAACCAACCTGCTGGTTTGAAGTCAAGACTCAATCGACAAGCCATGCAGATACGTTAACATTTACCACACAGAGTGCTGCAGCCCTTTGGCGCTTTAGCTGTATTAGGATAAACTCACTCATGGCTTTACATCCTTAAGGAATCCAGAACCATTCTGAAGATCCAACAAGGCCACCCGTGTTTCATGCTTGATACGCTCTTCAGTTGCTACAAGACTGCCTCGTCCCAGTGAAAGATAACCTGTTTATTATTCATACCTTTGCACTTCTCACGAGCTATGGCAATGAAATGAAATTGGCCTTTAAGGTATCGGCACGCAGAGAATTACACCAAATTTCGAGCACTGCGGTACCTCTGTGATATAAAGGTCAGATGCACTCAGGCTCTGTTTCCAGATCAAGTCTGATGCCGGCAGATCTTCACAACCCTGGCTCAGAACAGCTACTTCTAGAACACCTACCTAAATTAAACATCAAGACAAAAAATTACCATCTTCTGCATGCTCAAAGTTTGCAATAATGGTGAAGCTGAGCTCCAGAAAAAGACAATTTTGAAGTATAACCCCACAGCACGGAAATAGTTTCTAGAAAATTACTTCAGGATCAGACCTATCACTTTTAGCTGCAAACACAGCATCCATTTTGATCCTGTTTTCTGAGAGAACACAGCAGGGCAACCGACAGACATTTCCTAGTGACAACAGAAGGGGGTCAGGGCAGGACAAGATGTAGCTTAATTTACAAAACCAAGCAGAATAGAAGTCAGTCCAACTAGGCAAGTCAGGGAACTAATCGTGAAACTACCTACCATTGCTACTAATGCCATTCCCACTCTTATGCTATAGAGTGATTTCTTCAAAAACGAAAAATGCAAATAGCTTACAGAGATTTGTTTCAAAACTAACAAGTCCTTCAACTGTTGCTCAATACTGTTACTTTATATAGAAATTCAAGAAGCTAAAGCTATTTGTCCAGAAAACAAAAAACTGTTCTCAATATTTAGTTCTTCTGAAGCTTGATTTCAGTCACGAGACAGTTCTGGCAATGAAAGCGGTCTAGTTCAGTTCTTCAAGCGTCCCCAATACCCAAGCCACAGGTAAATGGCAGCATGCTCAACTTCACTCCTCCTTATGCCATTTCGCACAACTCTCTGGTTCCCGAGGTACGCAAAAATCATAAAATGTAACTGCAAAGAGGTCAGATGCCTTTGAACGCAGATGTCTAAGACTGCATTGCAGCTGTTTGTGTATCCTTCGGCCTGTTGGTGTCTGTGTTTGCCAAGCAGAGTGGAAGAAAAGACCTGAAATCTCTCTATAAACTATAAAATGCCAAGGAAACCTTTACAGTAGTTTACTGTTATCTCAGGTCGGCTAATGCCAAATATTCCTGCAAAAAAATACACCAGACTAGATCAGGCTTCTTCCATGACTGTCTACGGCCTGTTTGGGTTTTTTATTACTTTATTTTATTTTTAAACTTTATATATATTTTTGACCTTTAGGACATTAGGTGGCAACAAGTTCAATATTTAAACATACAACACAAGAAAAAAAGTAGCACCTCTTCGAGATGAGACAACTCTGAAACGCCACCTGTATGTGCTCCAGTAGCTACGCTTGGAAACTACGATGTTCTTTTTGCCTTTTAAATACAAAACCTTTTTAGATCTTGTATTCTACCCCTTCATTTTTTTCCCCTAACCCGAAATATGGCTTTGAGGTGATTACTTTCTTACTACTATTATTTTTCTAATCTTCCTTTAACAGATTTTGGTGGGAAGAAGGTCTAACATGAGCCAGAACAGACTGCATGTGGTATTTCATTTCTCTTTACTATTACTACAGAGAAACAATGTTAGCAAAACTATTTCTCGAAACCATTCTCATTTCCAAATTACCTAGCAGGCACGTAAGAGGTCTTGAAAAATCTTTTAAAAGACACAGTATGAATGAGAATGCAAAAATACAACAGAAATAATTGCTCTGAATGTGCATTTCACTTGTCCAGACACATGGAGGGTACCAGAAAGGTGACGAAACTCCAAAGAGTGTTATTTTCCTTAGAGGAGTATACATATTTCCAGGCTATTTAATGTGATTTGATTAAATGAGTATTCTATTCTTGAACTTTCAACTGGCAGGTTGTAGAAGCATCACATGAAGGTTCAGTTATAAAAAGCAGCAGTGGAGCACAGCATTGAGACAACAGGACTCCCAACCAGATGGCACAACTGTGCTTTACTGTACTCACTTTACAAGGAACACGGAGACCAATATTATTTCGGTAAGCTTCCAGCCAGCAAAACGCAGGCATTTACTCTGCGAGATGTTTAGCTTGTATCGGCACTGAAAGAAGAGAACTGAAGTGAAGACTACCTAAGAAATATGATAATAGCAGCAACACCAACATAGGCAATTTCACAAAGCGTGTCTCCCTCCAGACGTAACACTCCTTATTTTGCTCTAAACTGGAAGCTATTCTTTCTTTAAAAATCTGGGAGCAGACTAACAGAAGCATTAAATGCAGGGCTTGACAGACAGTGTCAGAACATATCATAAATAGTTTAATCTCAGCATTCTCACTATGTTTACGAGGATGTGATGAAGTGCTAGGCTTCAGCTCTGCAAGAACAGTGCCAAGGAATTTAGGTGGTTTATTCAGCAAACACGTATGTTTGTCACTGGAGAGCGGAACATGCTGCTGTCCTAAGTAGCTTAAATTTGGGAGTTATATATCCATCATTTGCTTTGAAATCTTTCAGGCTCCAGAACTTTTGAGGAATGGTGCTCTTTCTTGCTGCACTCTGGAGATGTTGAAATGGACCACTGAAAAAGTGCTTTAATGAGATATTTAGTGAAAATTATATTCTTGCCTTAGCTTTGTGGCTCAGAAAGTCATAAAAGCAGCTTTGTGGGAGAAAACTTACAGACTTTTAGTAGTACCAAAACTATTCTGTGGAATACAAGAAGGGAACAGTTATTGAACAGATTATAAACACTAATATCTCTACAATTACAAAGCTGATCGTACATTGTATGCCACTGGCAGGTATTCTATACCTCATTCTACCTTCAGTAACGTGGCCAGACACAAGTGCTACATTCTCACCACAGCCTCCTACTTCTTTTGTATGCTCTTAAGTTCCAACATAACAGTAACTGCAGCAGACAAAATGGAATACTTCTGCAAGAACGTCAAGATGTAAGTGACCTGGATCATCCAAGTAAACAAATCTGAAGTGGAAAAAGTATTTCCCAAATGTAACTTACATTCTGAAAGCTCTCAAAATGTTTAACCAGCTTATTATAAGGGCTTTAAAAAGCTGGTAAAGAAACTTGGAAGTGAAGTAACACATTTATACAGTATAACATTAAAAACAAACATGAGTACTTATGAAATTGCTTTCAGGTGAAAACATTAGCCATTCCCCCAGTGCACAATTTTTAGAAGCTCTTAACATGGATCTCAGGGCAACCATGCAGTCCAGGAAAAAAACCTACAAAGCCAAGTAAAATGTTTAACCTAGTCAATAATCATGATGCTATGTGTTATAATAAAGACTGAGTATAGAGAAAACCTCACTGTAATTACTCAACAGTTTATATTGGAGTTTGAAAAGCTGCTAAAGGACAGGTCACCGAAATAAAGAAATTTAATAATGCACGTTAATTGCTGTGTTAAATTCAGTTAGGAGCAGGTGAGAAACATGAGCTATTTGTTTAGAAAGAAAACTGCAAGTTAAGACATTTGAGGTTTTCTATAGCAACCAAAGTCCTCTGAGAGTTGGTAGGACTGACTCTCCAATAGCTGGCAAGAGAAGATCTCGGGCAGGAGCTAATCCTGAAAAAATCTTGCAGAACACAGGTAGATGGCCCAACAGGGATTCACACACTTAGCTAAACTTTCTCCTTTTCAGAAATCTATTGTGAAATCCAGTATTAAGTCATGCGGGTTTGGAAGGCTGTAGCCTGAAGGACTAAACCTTCCAATCTGTCTCAGACAACAGGAAATTGGTTTAATCTTTATACACCCACACACAGGCAGCTCTACTCCTCAGAAATTTGTTTTCCAGATATAAATGTTCTGGTTTGCTACCCTTCTGCAAGGCATGTACAGGAAGGGTTATGATCATATGCTTAGAGAACTAAACCGAAGCAAACCAGATTAATGTTCTACTTAGTTACCCAGGAAGTGTTTGGACAAGTTACTAAAATGGTATCAAAATTAGTTTGTAAGACATAATTACTCTAGGCATATTTTATCATGTCAAAACAGGAATACCTCAGTGAGTTTAACTCTTAAGGCAAGTTACCTCTGCTGTCCTGCCAGAAGTCACTGAGCTTCAAAAAGAAATCAGAGACTTCCAAGCATCCCAATCCTCTCAACTATGCACAGTAAGACCCTTCCACCTTGATTTGGACTATTAGGAATTAGCATTAAAATATCATAATACTTTGACTGCGTACTTCCAAAGAAAAGAGGGGTGGTTTTTGCTTTGGTTTTTTTTGGTTTTTTGGTTTTTTGGTTTTTTACAGGCTTCATGTCAATAGAGACAGCTACTTTCCACAAATCCACTTCCCCTCTAGCCATTTCCTTTGCTCCCTTTTCAAACACTGCATATGGAAAAACAAAGTTACTGGCGCTGCAAGCCTGACTTTGCAGCCATCCATACACGCAGAGGATGAGAGCGGAGTTCCTTCACGTTCTGTGATGCAGGCTACAAAGTGAAGCTTAACCAATAATCGCCACTATTTTTGTATCAGAGCACACAGGTGCAAAGACAGTGAGGAAAATAGGCAAAATGCAGGAGAAGGCATTCAGAAAGTGGATTTAAGGAGAGCAAAATAGCTTCTTAGTAGCACAATAACAACAATAGTGTAGCTACATGTTGAAAGATGACGATTACAGACCACAAGAAAAACTCTTCATTGAGTATTAAGTTGATTTGTAGTAGGTAACAGTTTACAGTGCTCTCTCTCAATTGGTTGAAATCCTCTGCGGTAAAGCAAGGTGTTTATTTTCTCGTGTTTGTCCACCACTACTCCAGCAGGGCAGTAACTCCTCAGTGAAGCTACACTTGCTATCTGCAGTTTATTCCCAGAGCCAGCAGCAAAACATGAAAGGCAAGTTTTCCAATCAGCAGCCAAAACTTACCTAGAAGGCACACCATTTAAGTTTTTCTATCATTATTAGAAGCCCGATCACTAGTATATGAATGACAAAGCTGAACTACTCTATTAGATCACAGAATTCCAGCATGAGAAACTCAAACGACTGTCGCACGGCCACTGAAAGCAGTAACAAATAACTTCAAACTCTGCGTCACTTCAGACTACCCAAAACTGTTCTGAGGTTTTTTTTGTTGTGTGAAGAAAGTACATGAGCATATTTACACCATACTTACTCTCGCTCTTTCTCCGTCAGTTTGTCATTGATATTATCTTTGATTGTAGACCGGGAGCCCTTGTGAATGATAGGATACCTGAGTGGCACTTGTAAGAAGTAGGATATCATCGAAACCAAGTGAGCGGTGTAGCCCAGGGCAACAGCAATGCTTCCGTCATCTTTTGCTGCCAATAACAAAAAGATGCCATTATTTAATCAACAGAATCTGAGTGCAGGCTCAGCACAAATTCATCCTCATCGCTCAGAGAATGACACCAGTAATGGAGTTATCAGAGTTATAACTTAAGAACAGATGCAAGTCTGAAATAAATTTAGACTCCTTTACAATCGTTTGCAGTTCGCTATATTTGCCTCTTTTTTAAAGGGCAATGTAAAATGGGTGATGGCTCCTTCTCCTTCCAATTTTACATTTTCAAAGCTAAAAGTTACTCTTCTCAACACTTGGCTGGGTGGGGGAGGGTAAAGAAGAGATGGGAAAAGTGAAACAATTCCCAAGACAAAATCCAAGTCTTAATTTAAGCTTTCTGCGTTTCTCTAGATGGAGCTGACATGTATGACTGGGGTCAGGAAAAAGCTGCATTCCTCCGGAACTTTGTTCATTAGTGAGATCAGTTGGAGAGACACCGACCCCAGGGTATGAACTCTGTTCTCTGCCAATAACTGGAAGAACTTAGATTAACCCATTGTTTTAAAATCTCATTTTCAGTTTGACATTTAAGGTTTCAGCCTTAAAGCTTCACCTGCCAGGAACACACAGAGGTCTTGTGATTTAAATTACATCCTTTAGCCACGTAAGGGCTTTTCCTTTCCATGTTCTCTGTTTTTCTTCTTTGTATATAAACAACATGACAGAGTCATCTCTTCCGAGGCATAAGGGAGTCCTGGGAAATCAGCTAAAAAGAGGACCCTCTAAAAAGCTTAGAATGATGTTCAATGACAACTACGAAATCATACTGAGCTCTGTTAGAACACAACACGATACATACATTTAGAAGTTACACCCCTTTCAAAAAGGATTTTGTAAAAAGCGTTCAACATTTGCAGCAAAACTGGCTTTTTATGGAATAATTTTTTTATTTTTAAATATTATTATTTACTAAGAGGCTGAAATAAGACACATGTCAAACAGCTGGTTTTCAAATTTAACTGCATATTTCACTAAGTTGAATGCTTAGTAATTCTTCCTCGTAATACAATAATTCTAGAGACTTCGATAAAAAAAATAGTAGTTCTTTTGTAAGGAATTAATACCAATAAACTGAAAACGGGCCAAAAGATGTACGCCACTGATTTCTCAAGAATTACCAAACTGAGCTCATTACCACATTTAGTGCAATGAGGAAAACAAAGCAAGAGACTGATTTTTGCATATTGACAAATTAATTTGTTTTAAAGATTACTCCTCCATTATTCTAGCATCCAACATAGATGTTGTTAGCCCAAGTTAATCCCTACGGGATGGCTTTAAACAGTTAGACAATTGATTGAGGTTTTTGCCCAAAAAACCGCATGCCTTGCAGAGCGAGCAAGTCTGGGAGCAAGAAATTCTCAAGGGGATTTTAATGAAGTTCCAATTCCTGTCAAACATTTGCAGATGAATGCATGCAGTTACCTGTACAACTGTTATACAGACAGGCACATTATATATTTGCTTCTGCAATAGGATGACTGTAGAGAGTTAAAGTAGAAGCTGACTTGTAAAATACTCCATAATGTCAGGCAGCTTTAAAGTCTTATTTATGCAAGATATTTATCTGGTAAGTTCACCACAAACTACAGCAAACGGAAGGGGGATTTGCGCACACTGCCCCATCCAGATTTATGGACTGAAAGTAGCCACAACGGAATTTTAGGTCAGACACAAATATTTTCCAGAATCACTAAGTTTGGAAGGCACCTCTGGAAATTGCGTAGTCCTAGCCTGCTGCTCAGAGCGGGGTCAGCTACAGCAGGTTGCCCAGGACTGTGTCCAGTCGGGTTTTGAGCATCCCCAAGGATGGAGACTCCACAGCCTCTCTGGGTCACCCGTTCCAGCGCTTCAGTACCAAGTCTTAGAACACAGAGGTACTTCTCCAAGAGTCAACAGTAACTTCCTTTCTACTAGCTAGGAAGTAGGAATAAATAATGCATAAGTTTTCTTCTAGTCTAGACCCTTCCCGTCAGAAACTTGGATCCTAAGCCATTGCTATCAGCTTACTCAATTTTATGAAGTTTAGAAGCAGTGTCAACTGTAACAACTGAATTAAGAATATCCAGCTACCTTGAAAGTCTTCAGAATTAGGAAGCTTGACTCCACAAACAAAGTAATCCTTTTGATCATTCTGTAAGTTTAAAATCAACAATGGAAAGTGAGAATGGAGCAATAACATCCAGAAAACAGAAACCTGCACAAAACCCGATGACACAACAAAGCATTTTTGTAAAGAAAAAGCTAAATATTCAATGACACCCAGGGTGACTTTGACATAGTGCTCTAGTCCACATTTCATATAATACAGAAATAAATGCAACTTTTCTAAAGACGGAAGAGCTTCATCTTAATCAATTCATTATATAACAGGATTTGGAGCCCAATATTTCGACATCTGTTTATGTACATTCCATTAAAGTTCAGCTAGCCTACTGTCAGGGTTACTTTATATAATTGTAAACAAAATGGAAAGTATCCATTAAATTACAGCGACAGCTATTCCACTTTTCTAGTGGAGACTGAGAGATGCTGGCATAAGTCCTCTCCCCGTGAGGTCTGCAATCTAAGGACCAAATCCAACAAAAAGTTGGAAAAAACAGCATGAGTGAAGAGCAAGTTTCGTCATGAATAAAACATGGTGTTCACTCGAAGTGTAATACATCGGAAGTTCATTTCACATCAAGCGGATTTTTAGAAGGTTAAAAACATACCAGATCAATAGGGTAGATATAGGATAGCTCCGACAGCAGTTGCTTGCATCGAATAGTCTGCTGGGCATTAGTCTTCAAAAACAGTTCTCTTTGAGGAAAGAGATCCCAAAACCATTAGTTTCTTCAAAAGCTTTAAGTAAAGGTACCAAGTCCTTGTATCCCTTCTGCATCTTCCCACATTATCACCTCCCCGCCCCCAAAAAGCTCGGTAATTCCACAGAGGTAACTACAGAAGACAAAGCTAACTTTTCATTTTCAGTCGTACCTCATATTGTAGGCGTATTTTGACTATGACAATTAAGTATTACAAAGCTGTGTTTCACCAAAACAGAGCTAAAAGTCCTATCACAGTCCACACATGCAACCCAGCATCTGTTTTCTTCTCTTCTAGACTTGCCACTGTTAATTATCACTTTAGATATCTACAAACTGTAGCAGAGATGGCTTAACAGAAGTCCTGGGACAACATTAGGAAGAATTTGGCGCCATGAGTCCCACTTCAAATGCCCTGCTCCCAAGCCTGTATTTCCTTTCCAACCGCAGAAAAAGCATAGGTCCTTTTACCTCTTCGCAGTGCATTCCTTTCTCAGTTCATGCAGGGATTCGTTATGCTCTTGAAGTTTCTGGTATTCGGTCTCAAATGCATTTTCTAAACAACATGAGGAATCAAGAAAAAAATTAGTATCAAATATTTTCTTAGTTATCTGAAGTTTTAAAAGTAGATACTGACACAAACGTCATCAATAATCCTCCGTTTGCTCTTAGATGCCCGTTTTCCACGTTACGCTGCTGAACTGGGGAATGACAGTGCAGGAGGAACACAAGTCTTCACGCACTAATCGCCATTCACCAGCCAAATACAACCAACGAAGCCTCGTTCTCCTTTAACGCCTGTTCCCCTCATGTCCACAGCAGCGGAGTAATTCAGTCGAGGCATCTCAATACTTGCACAACCAGAATTAAGTAAATGGCAAACACCTCATTTTTAGTAGCGACTAATTATTTTAGACTCAATTACGTATTAAAAAAAAACAAAAGTCCTGCAACAAGATCAAATATCTGTGTAGCCTGGTCTCTGGTGAGCTCCAAAGAGACAGTGATATCGCATTTTACTATAGGACACTTTCCCAGTAAAACAAGATACCAAGACGACTGAGCATTTCACCTTTCACTTATGTAATAAGCTATTGAGAGGGATTTTTGTCTTCTAACACTTAAAATGAGATCCTAATCACAGGTACAATAACATCCCTCATGACATTATAACATGCCTGCATCAAGCCACTGTTTACTGCATTGCAGTGCAGCTCTTCTGATTTTTCTCATAAAGTTTTAATTAAGCACAGATTTAAGATCACTTCAGAGAGTTGCCATAGTAAGAAGTTACTTGGAGACAGGATACCAGAAACTGCCGTCCAGAATTCAGTATAACACAGACAGTGAAGAGATTACATCTGGCTGCAAACTTCAGATAAAGAAAAGCACAAACATTAGGGCCAGACCAAAAAACATCACATCACCCTTATTTTGGTCACCATGATCGTAAGCTAGGCTACTACTCTTCTGATCGACAGATTATGAGTATCTGCAATAGAAGCAGTAACAATTCTACACTTACCTCTGTCATGCAAAGTATTTTTCTCCTTATGCAACAACGCTACTTCTTGACCAAGGGCCTTCTTCTGCCTCTCCAGTTCATTACGTAGCACCAGGATCTTCAACTGTAAACATTCACTCTCCTTTTTCTATTGGAAGAAAAATAGATTTAAAAAAAAAAAAAAAAAAAAAATACCAAAGTTTTTCTGCACACAAGCAGTTCCATAAAAGGGGTGATGGGAGGGAAGGGAAAAACAGCCTGGCAGACACTAGTCTTGTCCTAACGACTGAGCTCATAGATTATGACAGGCAATAGATTATCAAAGAGCATAATGATTTTGCTGCTTTGGAAGGAAACTCAGCTGTGTCCCACAGTGCTTGTTCCTCCTGTGGGATGCATCTCCTCTCCTGTGCTCAGTGATGCAACCTGGCCCACAGACATTACGAGAGGAAGGAGAGGTGGGAAGCACATAGAGGCTAACGGCAGAGTGCTGGCAGCACGACAAGCTTGACAGGACAAGGGGTGATGGTTTTAAACTAAAAGAGGGGAGATTTAGGCTAGACATAAGAAAGAAATTTTTTACGCTGAGGGTGGTGAAGCACTGGCACAGGTTGCCCAGAAAGGTGGTAAATGCCCCATCCCTGGAAACATTCCAGGTGAGGCTGGACGGGGCTCTGGGCAACCTGATCCAGTTGAGGATGTCCCTGCTCGTGGCAGGGGGTTGGACTAGATGGCCTTGAAAGGTCCCTTCAACCCAAACCATTCTATGATTCTATGACAAGCATTCATTCCCTGGCAAAGGGTTCGGCAACAGGAGGGAAGGTGAGCAATGAGGAGCCTATACTAAATTGAGGCAGGAAGCTGGAAAAAGGTTGGAAATGTCTGAGCTGCACTATTAGATCCAATTCCCAGCTTCAGGGTGATGAGAAAAAAAAAGATACAAAAGGAAAGAGAACACAAGCGGTTAAGGCACCATCCCTGGAGGGACTGAAAAGATGTGTAGATGTGGCGCTTGGGGACATGGGTTAGTGGTGGCCTTGGCAGTGCTGGGTTAACGGTTGGACTCGATGATCTTAAAGGTCTTCTCCAACCTAAACGATTCTATGATTCTATAGAAGGGAGCAGATTACATCATTACACACAACTATATTTGAAGGATCCCTTCTTTAAAAGTTTTAGGATTTGTCTTGTACATGCTCTAAACCTATTCCCATGTTTAAAAAACAATCTGTTTTTCCTTTGACGCACTGCCTTCACTAAGAAACTGTGCTGCCATGTGCTTAGTGAAGCAGAACTTTCTATTGCAAGTGATGGGGTTTTTTTGTTGTTGTTTTGGGGGTTTTTGTGGGTTTGTTTGTGGTTTTTTAAGGAAGGAATATCTACCATGTTTAATAGATACTTGTTGAGAGTAACTGGGGACAGATTCAAAATGGAAAAGAGAAGTTACATCCCTTCAGTCCAGTCACACCCCTGACGGAGTTCAAAGCCTGAAGGGGCAATCAGACACACTTGGGAGCAAGTCTTGCGCAAGGACCACGAGACACTGTCCCTTTGTATAACTCTGCCCACTTTCTCTTTTCCAAGCAGTTACTGGAGATGATGTTACTTCAACACTAGCTGCCTGAGAGAGAGTCAGCTCTTGCTGAACTCTGCCCTGCTCTTCGTATTTGCTTCAATTGCACATGCACGCTCAGCCTTCTGGTTCAAGGCTCCAGCAGGAAACATGACTCAATACCAAGGAATGAAACCATAGTCCACACATTTATAAAGGGGAACGGAAGCCCAACAAGAGTTTCCACTACTAAACAAAGGAAAAGAAAAACAGGTAATCATTTCCTTATACCACAGACCATGGTTGCTAAGAAGTTACATCACGTGTACGATCATTGTCATTTTTTGGTTTCAGTGTTCTTCATATAGTTTTGCTCACGCATATTTATAAAGGAAAAGCATGGAGGGACAAGGATACCCATAACTGAAAAAAAAACGTTAAAAACCTTTTAACAGCCAAGATACCAGCAGAAGGCAAAGCAGCTCTGGGTTGGAGTCACTCACAGGAGATGTTATATTGCCCCTTAAGGCAGGTGACTTCTTTGTTTCTTTGTCTACAACGCAGCCCTATAATTAGAGTGGGTAAACAAACTCCCATTTTTCCATTTTGTCAAACTCTTAAACCACTTCGACATTTTTGGAAATTAGCTGAGTGCTCTCAACCCAGAATCCACCTTACAGCCATAAAGTAACTTCACATCACAAGTTTGCCCTTTCCTATACACAGCACCAGGCACGTGCCAGCGAGTACCAATATAACGAAGTCACCACGAGCCACTCTTGTTCCGTCAACTCACAGCTTTGAACTGAGCTCAGCCTTTCTGGGCAGAAAGTAGAAACTAGCGCCAGTACACTTTTTGTGTTGCAAGATCTAATACAATTCCTGCTTAAAATGAATGCGTCACTTGAGCGACAGCTTTTGCACGAATTCTATTCACCCAAAAGGGAGCAGGGTGCAAGAAGACACAGCCAGTAGACTCACTCCACTCTAAATCCATCACAGGTCCCTGTCAAGATTTATCTAAATCATCAGAAGTTTGTTTTTCCTGATAAACCTCTTCCATGCACTGTGCAATGCTTATGCTTTTATAGCATAAAAGCAACTATACAAAATAAAGGTAAAAATAGGATAAGCAATCTATCAATCCATCTGAGTAACAGACACAAAGCTAACATCCGTTACCCTTCTCAGATGAGCTCCCATTTGAAGTGACAGGTTTAAATAAAGATTTCAAGTTCAAGTGTTAAAAAAACAAGCTTATGGTCAAGACATCTCCCAGGCGCTTCAACAAGCCTGTAGAACAAGGTTTTAAACAACCAAACTTACCAGTTCGTTGCTTGTAGATGTACATCTCAGCTTTTCTTCAATCTCCCTTCCTATTTTCTGAACAGTTACCTGAGTCTGTTTAATTGCACACTGGGCTCTGTGAAGCCTGTAAGGAGAAGAGAAGTTACAGTTGTACTAAAGGTTCCCCACACGTGTCCGAATGATGAATGCACCAGCCGTCTCAAAACCAGCAGAGGTAATGCGAATTCAGACTGTCAGCTTCTATCTTGATTTGAAACATCAGAAGAGGAATCGTAACTTGCACAGTTTATAAACAAGTATCCAAAGCAAACCAGCAAGTCTCTAAATTTGATCAAGTATCAAATGTCCTTTTCATTTGTTAAATACAATAGATGTCAATAAGGCAAAGCTGTAGGAGAGAGAGCAGGTAATTATAGGGATCTCGTGTAACAATTATTAAGTTATAACACCATTAACATCAAGACAGATACACTTTTTTAAAGCTGGCCTACATTAACAATGCTCACGGTGACTGTCGTGTGTAAGTATCCTTCAGGTAACACACAGCTACCCAGGTCAAGAGCATAAACCACCCTTTAGTATCCCCAAATACGCTACAGGCCCTTCTGCAACAAAAGCATAGGTTTCTTAGTTGAAGTGAGTTTGGAGTGGGGACGGGGGGGAAGATGATGATGTGTTTCTGATCATTTGCCCTGGCTTCAGGATGAAGAGGGTAAACTGATCATTTCCATATTTATTGAAGGAAAAACAGGCAGAGGAAAGCAATGGCAAAAACAGGCCTGAGAGAGGCATTAATGCCTGTCTGAGAAAAAATTAGAGTTGGTCTGCAGTCATAGACCGTGTCTTTCAAGGCACACAAACCCAGGCTTACTCTTCCCATTCACAGTTTCACTACTCATAGCTTCTCCTTGTGTAAGGATACTCTTCAGGCAGCCTCGCTGCTGGAGTAAACATTTAGCTCAACTAAGGTCTTGTCAGAACAGCAAAAGCAGTCCGATAACCTACTGTACGGCATTAGTGCTCTGCCAGGCAAACATAACGAGAAGACCGAGCCTGCTTCAATGCATGCTTTAATAACCGTCTTTGCTTTGCCAAAATTAAACATCTCTGCCTCTTCATAGGAATGTTTCATTTTACTAACGCAAGGCTACGAATTTGCTATGAGCCAAGGACCAAAGCACTAGAGCACACAGAAGAGGCTACTCAGCTCCTTCCTTTTACATTCCCTAAACTCTTCCAGATTTGTAAGCAATCGAGGCATTGCTATTTAAAATTTTTAGCTAATGGTTTTTAACGGTTTGTATGCAGCTAGACCAAGCTAACCAGACTACATGCTTCAAGCATGAGTAACCACAAAGCATTACTCCTTCTCACACCGTCTCCCCTCAGCATCCCATCTCAACTCAACAGCACGCATTACATGTTAGTTTATTCAGCATGAGGACAGTGCCTACACCACCTAGCCCAGCAAACAAATACACAGAGAGGACATTACACATAGACAACAGGGAACAAGCAGTACTAGTAATATTAAACAAGGTCATTGCAGTTTAGGACTTTGACATGTTATAACTCTAAGTGAATGCATTTAAGTCATCAGACACCTTAGTTCCTTCACATTATTGCTTCTCCTAAACACCGCTCGCTGTAATAGTGTAATTTGAAACAAAAATCTAAGTGATTCCTTCGGTTTCCTTAGAGCTTCTTGGAGTGCTCGTAGCACAAGCAGCCTAAGAGCTTTTTAGGGATAGCTGTACCCCATCCAAAGCACATATCAAGCAGCACGGCTCTGCTGGCTGCTACCAGGGGTGGGGAGGCGGGTAAGACTGACAAGGCCAACAGCACCGGGTCACCCAAGGGCTTGGTCTCGTGTCCCTCATGGAGTACTGAGACCTCCTGGAAAGACGTATTTCCTAGTGGGAACTCCTACTTATACCTCCCACCTTCCCGAATGCACCTCAAGGCTGTTGGCTACGTAATGTATGGTTACGCAGGTCAAGGTCAAGGTTTGTGGACCATCCTGAACATCATTCAGAGCTCTGCTGTCACATCATACAGCAGGGTCTAAGTTTCCTACTTCAACAGTTTCCAGCCTGTCCCTTTCCAAAGGCCTGGAGCATTTTCTTTCCAGACATAATAAAGCCTTACCCCAAGCTCAAACTCATAGGTAAAGAGTAATAACCAAGTGACATTTCCCTTTCCCTTCCTCCCCCTTCATCTAATTTTATACTGGAAGAACATTCTTGATTTAGTCTGTTAGATGATCAAGTAAGAAATTCTGCAAGTCTTCACGTCAGGCCATGAAGGCAGCAAAATCTGACTGCTGAAAAGCGTTTTACTCTTTGAAAAAGTATTTATGGTTAATGGTTGGACTCTCTGATCTTGGAGGTCTCTTCTAACCAAAACGATTCTATGAAACTCAAATTGTTAGAAGGGTCATTTGCCATGCGAGTTCCTCACAGCAATACTCAGCTAACCACCTACAACTTTTATATCAGCAGCTTCAAGTTCTTGTGCTCATGCTCAAGTATAAGGAACAAACACCTATTCAGATTGACTTCTCAAACCAGTACAGACCTTAGGATACTTCTTCAATTTGGTAAATCTATATCTAAAGCTATATTCCTAACCTATAAAGACTGCTATACAGAGTAATTCAGCAATCAAGTCTGTTTTTAATGAGAAACAGTTTTCTTTTTAAGCCCAACATCATCCAGGCATTTCTTGCAATATAAAAAAACCCTACAGTTAAACCTGGCTGCCTTGATGCCAAATAGCGCCATTTACATTGAATCAACCAGTATCGGTAACTTTTCTTTCTTGCAATCCCAGTATGTTCACTGTTGTTCTGAGAACTTTAACATGGTAACAGTAAGATCATGACCACATCCAAAGTTAAGCCTTCCAAGATTAAAATTTTAAGGACTTTGTGTCACAAAAGCAGCAACTATCAACAGAAATCTCCTTTCCCCAGCCAAAAAAGCCCCCACTGCACCCACGTGGAAATCTGTGGTCATCCAGCAATGGGAATACAGACTAAGCCGTAAGAACATCAGCATGGAAATTTTGTCCATCATTTCTGCATGCACAAGACAGACTTCGGTGGAGGCAATTATGCTTGCAGCAGTGAACAGAGATCAGCAAGTTGAAGTCATAAATCTAGATTAAAATTTATATATAATGAATGGAGAGAAATTTCAACGCTAATTGACCGCATATTGTTTCCATTTCTAGGCTGAATGCAAGGCCAATGCTACAGCCTAAAGTTAGCACAATTTGTGCTTTGAGTACAATCTGGCTTGGTTTAGTAATTGACAACGACGAGCCAACTGATGGCATAATCTATGTGCTATCAGCCAACGCAGGATTCTTCCTAGAGTGTTCAAGGTTTTTTATTATTTATTATTAAAATTAGCACTTCCATAGCACTTTAAGAGCTAATTCAGGGCTTCAAGAGGCCACTGGCCTGCTACCAAATTTCCTTCGGCAGTCAGGAAAGCCAAGCCAGTTACAGCAGAAACTCAAGCCTTTTTAGAGATAGCTTAGCCAACTGTGTTGTCATCCTGCGACTGCAGGCTGCGCCGGTGTCTCTGCAGCAGCTCACAGCCATTGTCAGCCAGCAGCAGAGTAATGCGAACATTAACTGTGACAGATTTACTGCTGTTGCTTGGGGTCCCGAGAGCTGCTGTGCAATTGTCCAGGATCAGGTGAGTTGGATGCTGCTGCCTGGGAAAGAACTGGAACGCAAACCAGACTTTAAAAGTCCTTACAGGGGAAGGCCACCCTCATATAGTTTGGAGGTGGAGATCCATGAAGGTGGTATTCTACTTCCATTCTCATATCACCTGCTTTCTGAGACAGGGGAGACTAAGAGGAAACAAAATACGCTCCCTTCCCTTGGAAGTTTAAAAGACAGCGGGATAGATATAAAAACATTAGCCATGTCCTGTAAGCTAAGACCAACAAAAGCTGCAACCCTAATCAATCTATGAAGAACCAGCAGGCAAAACTTCAACATCTCTCCTCTTCACTTGATAGCTCCCGAGTTGCTGAAATACAGGCTATTTGGGGTATTTCTTCAAGGCTTTTCTAGTCTGATATAAAATTGTTTCCTCTTCCCCCCCAAAACCAACCCTACTTTCTACCTTGGCTGTAAGATTTGAAACAATTCTAGCATACAACATTCTGCTGATCAATTCAACCTGGGTACTGACTGGGAGGGGGAAAAAACAGTTGCCAAGTTTTGGACTTCTTCACCATTACAGGATTTCTTTGCAATGACATCCTCGTCTTGTTTGCAAGATCGAGCAGTTCTCCTGACTTCCCAAGACCGCACCATGCAGTGCTCCAACATAACTTGACTTTACAGCTTGGGAATGTGCTGTAACAACACATTTGCTCTCTTCCAGCTCGCAGTGAGTTTGAGGAAAGGTTTGAAGGTTCAGCTGAAGCACTTTCCTTTAAGACACGCTGCAGTATCCTGCAACTGAGATATCCCTCTTGGTCATGAATTAGTCTAGTGATTTACTAGTCATATAGCAAGTTCATTCCTGGCTGCAAGCTTTAAAAAACTGAAAGCTGGAGTGTAGCGACAGTTGAGCCTGTTAAGCTAACATATGCTTATATTTACGTTAATGAAAGAGTCTCAACTTTATTAGACATTTGATACACGATTTTGTAGTTCTATCATCCACTCCAAATATCTATTTGCTTCTATCAGACACATCTGGATTTTTCATGTACAGAACTTTAAGCCATAAATACATCAGTTAATTACAGCAGTCATATACTACAGCTACTTCTCACAAGAGAAATAAATGCCTATGGTCTTACTTGTCAGAACAACCTTAGTTTACAATGAGACTAAATTTAAACTGAGAATTACTACCAGGGATTTAGAAAATAGAACAGAACACTTCTGGCAATAAGTGAGATGTAGGATCCTGGAAGTAAAATACCCAAACCTATTATTAAAGAAAAAAAAATTCAAGACTTTCCTATTAAATACAAAAAAAATGGAACACACACTACTTTATATCAGTCCAGAAATTAGATTATGGAGAGTGCCAGCTAGCTATAACGTATTTTTTACATAGCCCCTTAAACCATCATTTGCTACATCTGCTTTCCCACAAGAAAAATTTTTCTAATTTATAATCATATACTCCCTTTCCCAATTTCCTCGGAAACCTATACCTACAATTTGTCAAAAGCTGATGTAGGCTGAGAGAAGACAGTAGGGAGTAAGAAGAGAATAAAATGCAAGTCTGACTTGTTCATTTATGGCATTAAACCTCTACAAGAGCCAGTGCTGTAAGAAACTCAAACAAGACAGCGCTGTTGAAGCACAGACACTTTCCATCATTCTTTCAAACAGTTTTAATTTGAGTCTTACATGTGTAAGACTCAAATTAAGTTTCTGAATAATCAAGTCCATGTGGACCCTGCAACAGGGGATACTTTGAGCGATTGGCAAATGGAGAAGAAAAGGAAAACACGTCTATCAGACTGGCAGCAGGGCAGGTCCCGGCCGCCAGCGTGAGGAGCATTTCAAGGAGCTAGCTAATATATAGACCACCTTCAATACACACAGGGCATGAGGAGAAGAGGAGAGTCTTAACATGAAGCACAATTTTTTTCAGAAATTAAGTCACAAAACCTGAGATGTCTAGTCTCTAGCCTTCTGTTCCAATTCACAGATTCAACTCCAGCATTGCAGTGGATTTATGGCTTGATTTTTTTATTCAAAGAACAAATGTATTTGTGACAAGTAACAAAGGATGTTTCTTTTTGTTCTTTATACTGATGCTTATCAGTTTGTGATTACAGAAACCTTGCTGCCAGGGCAACAGAGAGAATCACATTCAAGATACTGTATATAGTAGAAAGGTAAGTCACATGCAAATCAAATTTCCAAAGGGCATAAATACGTAAAGATGACTCCTACCAGAAGGCCAATGACACAAGTAGAATCCAACAGCCTTTTGCTGACATGTAACTGGCCAACAAATCTTAACATAAGTTCAATACTCACTCTGAGACAGTGAGTGAAGCTAAGACTGGAGTTCACCGCACAACTGAAAAGGAAGATGCATAAATTCAGGCTGAATGGGTTACAGGCTCCACCTAAAAAGCAAACCAGCTGCTCTCAAGCTGACTGTGTTCTTCCAGTTGCAGTCCACACAACTGATAAGGTGGTTGAGACAACTGAGCATAGGCCTTACCCACCGGAGGGAGAAGGAGGAGAAACACCAGTCACTATTCAGGCGACTCATTTTTATAAGCTGCATACTGCTGCACTTTTTCCTGGAAGCCATCCCCGAACTCAAATCAACGTTTACTTCCAAGTGAAGTATAATTTTGCAGCTGAAGTAGAGAAGCAAGATCTCCCACCAGACAAAGGGATGGTCGTAATGTTCACGGGAGTATTCTGCGGCTTCTCAGTCACAGGTACCTTCTCCACCCTGCCCTGTTTTTAATTATCAAAGGGATTAGAGCATTTTCCCCAATGTGAGATCTTTAATCCATTTTATTTGTTCTCAAAATGCAGTATTGACTTTCAGCTTGGTATTTCTGAGCATTTTGGAGACAGGACCACATTCACCGCAACCTTTGCCCAGGCTGAAAGACAAAGCAATGAGCAGCACCATTCTTACGGCCATACCCAGGACAAAGTCGTAACAAAAAAATAAGGAAGAGTCCCAACGCCACTGTTCATAAAACCCTCCTTCTTAAACACTTTCAGGTATCTGCTAGAAAATTATTTAGCTAAGTGACATGTTCTGGTTTTCATCAACTCTAATAAAGCCTGAAAAAAGAGAAGGACTGGGTTATGACTTCTAATCGAATTGAACATTGCTTCATTGATATGGTCTTTTACATGCCGTCACAAGTAAAGAAGAATAAAGCTATTTTTGAAGTTCTGCACAGCTCTGTGTAGTCTCTCTCCTAAACAGTGCTCTGAAACCGAATTTGATTAAGAGCTAGCAACATGCCTATCACGCTTACACTAAAAATCTGCCACTGTAGGGGTGTTTTATTCCACATGGCATATTAGGAAAGCTGAAGATAAGAGCAGTAGCAGAGGAAAACAACTAAGCCTCCACTTAACTTAACATAGGAAAAAACCCACCTCTCTTGTGCTTCATGGACTGCTTCAACTTGCTATGACCCACGCCACTCTCTTCTACAGATTTTGGCAAAAGCCAGGCCTGTAAATGGATTCTTCTGATGATTGATTAGCCTCAGTTTCCACACAGCTTAGCACCACACAAGTAAAATGCCTAGGAACAGATTTGTCTGAAAGACTGATTCCACAGATCAAAATCCCTAAGGAACCTCTCAAAAAAAAATTCAGATCCCAGTTTCCATCTCCATCACCACTTCCCAGGAACACACTGCCCCACAACTCCAGCCCACGTGGTTTTTACGCCAAGAGGGATGACACTTGTTACACTGTTCATCCATTTCAGTGCTGCTTATTAAAGTATACAGAGGCACTCAAGAGGTCCGATTACAGTTCCTATTTATTTACGCTGGCCTTAGGCCACCTGGGTTTTCACGTCCCAAGCCAAGGGGATGCCTGCCTTGTCTTGGCTGCCTGTACAGTACGAAGAGCCAAGTCTTCCAGGTGGAAATCTTTCCTAGTCAAAAACATCAAGCCTGGCCATCACAGAAAAACCACCACACTTATCACTAGCAAAGGGAAGTTTTAGCAGAGGAACTTACTGATTTAAGAGCGCAAGTCAGGCTAAGAGGAATCCTACTACCCGTTCCCCGCTTGAGAAGGTGTATTTCCACGTCTGCCGGGAGAGGGTGATGGCAGCAGCAACATTAAAGTCGGAACGTCTGCAACGTGAGCCAGCAATTTCATTGCTAAGATACTCACAGGAAAAGCTACAACAAGGCACTGCAAGGGCATCAGGCTATTAGTGACAGCCTTTTCCTGCCACACACGTCATCTTCTCAGGACACGGCTCTGTTCCTGCTGCATGAACATCCATCACTACAACATTTAGAAAGGTTTTGGTCGCGGCTATGAGTTGGGATCCTTCTCTGAGGAAAGGACAGCACAGGAAAAAGCTAGAAACAAAAGACTTAGCTGTCAGTGCATATTTTAAAATTTAAAAAAAAAAAAAAAAAAAATCAATCTTTCCTACTTCCTCTTATCTCTATGCATCTACCAGCATGCTAAAAGGAACAGGATAGCAAAGAGCAACTCTCTGCAGTCAGAACTGCAGCGGCTAGAGGCTGAACCCTACCCACTGCACAGCTCCACTGGCTTCACTTCTTTCACGGAGATTAGGATGGACATGAAAGAACTTCAGGGAACTTCAAAAGACAGTACAGCTCCACGTGGCTTACCACTGGGTTTGTAATCAGATGCTGCACAACAGAGAGTAGCTGATGGAAGGTTTTCTTCCTGCTTTCCCTCCTTTTCACCCCACCAAACATTTGGAAGCCTAAAGTTTGGAATTGCTGCTTATAGCGACTATACAGTAGCAAAGTCTGACCGAGCTACCGGCTGCCAAGACAGGACAGCCTGACATTGTTCATTGCTGTCTTGTGCTTCTCCTTAGCTGTAAACAGGTGGATGTACCTCTGAGATACACCTTAGCACAAAGCAGCTTAAGCCCATGAAGACCTTGCTCACTCCATCATTCCCCACTCAAAGAGGTTATGAAAAACAGCTTCAAGTTTAGCATATTTTTCATATGTTAAAAATAGCTGCCTAAAGGCAGTTACACTTGGCACGTGCAATTCCACCAACGCTGTAGTCTCAAGAGAAAATACTCCGAGCTACTAATGAGTTTTTCAACACCACAACTGCTTACGGTGACTGCATACTTGTGTCTCTATTTCTAGTTTCAGAGATCAACTTGTGTAAGTTCTGTTTGTTCAATAAAACTGCTAATAAAGACGGAAGAATTTAAACACACAAGCAACGTATCTGTCAAAAAGCTTCTTTCCTAAGATCGTAGAATCACAGAGTGGTTTGGGTTGGAAGGGACCTTTCAAGGCCATCTAGTCCAACCCCCTGCCATGAGCAGGGACATCCTCAACTAGATCAGGTTGCCCAGAGCCCCGTCCAGCCTGACCTGGAATGTTTCCAGGGATGGAGCATCTCCCACCTCTCTGGGCAACCTGTGCCAGGGCCTCACCACCCTCAGGGTGAAAAACTTCTTCCTTATGTCTAGTCTGAATCTCCCCTCCTTTAGTTTAAAACCATTCCCCCTTGTCCTGCCACAACTGGCCCTGCTACAAAGTTTTTCCCCACCTTTCTTATAGGCCCCCTTTAGGTACGGAAAGGCCGCAATAAGGTCTCCCCGGAGCCTTCTCTTCTCCAGGCTGAACAACCCCAACTCTCTCAGCCTGTCCCCACAGCAGAGGGGCTCCAGCCCTCGGATCATCTCCGTGGCCTCCTCTGGCCCCGCTCCAGATAGGTAGAGCTAAACAAGAGCTGATTTAATTGTGTCCCCATGTTTTAGTCTTGGTCACTTAAGGTAGTTGATTTTACCAACATCTCAGTTTCAGACTGCAGACAAGCACTTCCTACATTTGTATTCTTAAATACTATCTCTTCAGTGCTAGCTAAGACATGGACTCTTCTTTAAATGAACAGTTATACTACAAATGGCAAATCCTGAAACAAAGCCTGTCACCTGAAGCATACCCATGGCCTACGACAGACTATGAAATCTGAAGACAACAGACGTACATAAAGCACAGGGACTTAAAGACAATTTCTAGTAACTTACATTTCTACTTGTCATGTATCAACATGTTCCAATGTTCAACAGTGCACCGCAAGTTTCTTTGAGCCCCTAACCTAGAAAGTAGTAATCAGTCATTAGTTCAGAAGCTGAGCTCTGGTCCTCCTCAGAGCAGCGTCTTGTCACTGGGGACCATCTAAAGTCACCGAGCCTGGGCCATCATGCTGTGATGTGAAATACAGGGAAATCGTTCGCTTAGTGTTATGATCTGGTTTGAAAAGTCATGTTTACCTGTCCAGGGCACTGTCTGATTTATTGGCTTATCACCAGAACTGTGAGAACCTGTTGTTTTTAATGAAGGCGCAGCCTGTGCGATCTCTGGAGTTGCTCTAGTTTTCAAGATTTAATCCACCAGATCAGATGGACATGTGGCGGTAGCCCTTTCACACCTAGAAGTATTATTTAAATCTACTTCAGACAGGTTAGATACCAGAAATATTCCAGCAGTCATCTGGAGCTGGTCTTTTACTCATCTCCAGCACTCAAATTGTACGAACATCAGAATTGGTTGTTGTTGTTAAAAAAAAGTATTTTTTTAAACAAAAATATAATCAAAGTGTTTTCAATTTTCACTAACTAGCCAGCCAAATAGCACAAACGTGCCAACCCATCTGCTGAAAGAATGGTTAAACCATAGAGAAAGAGGGGTTTGACTGGAGAGATAAAAAAATATAGGATGCAAAACTTCAAAGGGGCAGGTTTCACTAGCTCTTAGAGCACTTTTTGTCTCCCCACAGAATTTGGGAGGATTTCAGGCACTCGCCTATTTAGAGGCACAAAAGCTATTAGCAGGCCAATTGCTTTAAGTGTCACAACTCCATGAAAAGCTGTTGTAGAATACAAGATACTACTTTTCGTATTTAGGAACTGAAGTGAAATTTTAACATACAGGATTTTAAGCCCTTTAAGTGATTGCCAGCATACCCGTCTTCCCAACACCACTGAATACCGAAAGGTCTATTTTTCAAAGTTTAAAGAAAAGAAAGGATAGAAAACTAAGAGAATACTAAATATAAACCTATTCCCATTAGTGCTGCAAACGTGCCGAGAGCTTGATTATGGAGACATGTCCAGAACATGACCTCAGATGTATTTGGCCCATCCTGAGTGTTATGTGAAAGGTGAAACGTGTTACTGTATAAACCCATTACTACCAGCTACATAATATTTAGAAAGCCTTTAAGTGACCTCTTTTCAGGAAATCTGACAATACGGCCAAAGGATAAAAACCTCAAAATTTTAGCTTTCCAGTTGGGGTGGTTAATTTTTGTTAGTTAGCCTTTTTAAAACAAATGGCTGGAAGAACATTCGTCATTTCCACATGGCATGAGTAACTTATTAGCACCACTACGTTTGCCCGAGGATCTTGTCCCTGCCCCAAAACAAGAAGGTTCACGAGCTACAGAGGTGCCGAGAACTTCCCTGTGTAAAGCTAAGCTGTCTGGGTACTTAAACTTTTCCTCCTGCTTAATTAACTTGTAAATCCCTGTAATTAAGCATCTGAGCACACAGGCACTATTTTAATCCAACACTCAAATTTTCTACTGTTCACACACTCTGGCATTCCTAATTAATTTTTTTAATCAACATAATCGGAGCCAAGCACGTGCTTTTCATCAAGGCCTATTCACAGGCTTTGTAAGTTTTAGCTATTCACTTCTGAGAAGTAAAAAAAAAAGAAATCCTTTCTTCCCCAAAAAGCAGTTTTGATAGCAGACAGACCAACCATAGAAGTTCTCATTTTGCAGTTTTTCGAGAGTTAAGGGCTGAGCTAGAACCTTCTCTCTCAATCGATTTTCACGCTGTACAGCAGCTATGCCACACCTGGCAGCATGGTACCATCAGAACAACTCGGATGCAGATGCCACCATCACCAGGACCTGCTTCCTTTTTTTGAGAAGTTTAAACAAAGCCAGTACAAGCTGTTCTTCATATTCACATGTCTCGTGAAAACATTAGGAAACCACATGTGCAGCTTGTGAATTTTTACTACAGACAAATATCGTATCATGAGAAAGTCTTCAAAATGTGGGATTTATGTGACCAGATGCAAACCTTTACAGCGCAGACACCTCCCTATTCTCTTTATAGCCAACGGACAGAAGCAGGCAGACAGCAATTCATTTCCTCCCAAAGTACGTGTCCTGTCAAATGAATCCCAACTCAAATCATGCCCATCTCTCTCTTCTGGTTCCGAGTGGAAGAGGCTCTCACAGAAATGATCTTTCGAAAGAGTTCACAGGCTAGTTACTCAAGTCTGGACTTCTGGAGTAGGTGGCAAACCAGGCTGCTTGGTGGGAGAAAAAGGGCACCTGACAAAAAGAGACTAGAGATTATCTTAAAAGAAACAAATGCTATCACCAGTCTTTTGAGCTAGATATCAAAGGTAAGCAGCAGTACAGAAAGTATACCTGTAAAAACGCAGAGTTAACGTGAGAGGGAGTAGGAAGGATTCAGGACTACATGGAGGACTTTGCCTCAGTTTCCTTTCCTAGCTAGGAAGGAAACAGGTAAAAATAGCACCTAGGTATGGTCACAAATTATAACTTCTAACTCTTGCTGGAACTAGACAACGCAATGTATACTCCTTGATAGGGTATGTAGAATCCACTGAAACAGAATCAGCAGCCAGTCTGGTGCTGAAGACTGGAAAAACCTGTTCCTTTTAGGACAAGGCAAAAAGAGAGGAGGATGTCTTAGCTCGGAGACAGAGCTAAAGAGGAGCTACACCCCACAGCATGCCTGGAAACTGCAAGAGATAGCGCCTGGGCTCTCGCCTTCCCAACACCGAGCAAAGCGCATGGCTCCAGCAACGCGGTTTCAAAACAGCACTGGTGAGCATCACCAAAGCTGACATCTTCGTTTCTTGTCAGATTTATGACAGACAGACGCTTTCAGAAGAAGGACCACTGTTCTGATTAGACAGGGTTAGACAGGGCTCCAGTTGGTCAAGTTCATGACCAGCTGGTATAACAGTGAGTGGTTTTTCTGGACCATGCTTCGTACTACAAAGAAGTTCAAAGGAAATGTGAAAAAACACACATGAACAAAGCAATCGGGATGACCGGCGCACATTTCCTCCTTCCTATTTAACAAAGACTTAACATTAGGTAGTGTAAGAGTTCTCTTCTAACGGACTGTGCCAGAATGTAACCAGAACCTCGTAACACGCCCCCTGGTTGTGTTCCACTAAAAGTACAGAAGACAGACATTTAGAAAGCAGCCTTTAGTTTAAATATGCTTTACGGAATCAAGAAACAGCGCATTTAAATTTTAAGACAGCTTGTAAAATAAAGACTTCTGAATAAGCAACCTAGAGTTAACTTTTCCTACCACTTTCCTCACGATGGAATATAGAGCTAGCACTTCATGCAGGCAACACTGACACCTACTGTTAACACTATCAAATGGAATCAACTTTTACAACTGATAAAAAAACCAAATGCATTTTTCCAAAGACTTTTGACAGTATATTAAACATTTCCTTTTCAAGGGTTTCCTTTGTAGCACGTCTACTGCTGTTACTGCACAACTGAAGTTATCAGCCTGTATTTAAAACGTATTTTACAATACAAATTCCTCAAACCCAACCTACTGACAGTGTTTAAAGCCTCTGTCGTATTTCCCCACCGCTAACATTCTTGAACTATTATAATTAAAGCAGACCTGAAAAGGGCCTTCTTGTTTACCTTCATACTAGCATTTCGTGGCTCCTGACTATGCAGTGCCTCTTTTTCTGGATTACAAGGGAGAACTATGCAAAAGGTAAATTCAATTCAGTGGTTCAACGTTAAAAAAAACACACACACACAAAAAAAACCCACACACATTTAGGTGTGTAGCTGTTTTGTTCCAACTACAGCATCATTCTACCACGTTAGGTTTTGGCACGTCGCTTTTTTTCCATTGTTCTAATTTATTTAAATAAATTTTAATTTTGTGGAGGAGAACAGAGTATGCGCTTTCTGCAGCAGCTCTTCAACAAAGAAGCTTCACGATTTCAACGTTCGCAAGGCAAGCCCATGGGCCAGCTCCACAGCCAGCTCTAGGTCAGAGCGCTCAAGCGTCCACACAGCAGAAGCCTAGAGACCACCAAGGAACATACATCAAGGCCCATCTCCCTGCTACCAGCGGTCAATCGGCACTACCTACGTATCCCCTTTGCACGTTCCAGTCCAGAAGGTTTTTTGATATTTGGAAAGGCTCCTTCCACAGAGGCTAAAGAAGTTACAATAGCTACACAGAATATTCTCAAAAACCTTACCTAAGCAAAGAGAAGACATCGTAAGAGTTACGAACACAGTTCTGATCCACCTGGAGAAGACTATTCTTCAGGGTACCTGAGTGATCCTTAAGGCAAAGAAAGAACGTTAATTTAAGAATCAAAAATTTTTCAACTTGACTAAAAGCATGCACTTTTGGTAGGAGAACAAATGATCTGGTATTTAACGTATTTTAAATTTATCTTCATACAGTTTTATGCACGGTAGGTAGAAACAATTTAAGGCGGCAATAACACCAAGTTCAAGTCTGGCCTACAACAGCACTTACCTCTACAGATGGTAATGACCCATCACTTTAATCCATGTTCTAGACATGGAGTGTGTTTTCTTGAATCTTATAATCTATTGCTGCACAGATTTTATGCCCAGAAATACCGAAGGATGCAATTTACAGTACTGCCACTCTTCAGCTTCAGGTCTGAGGGCCTATTCAGTAACGTGCCAGAGACGTACGACACCATGAGATAAAGTCTTCTTTATCCATGCTGGAACACGTTTAAATGATCAAAAGCAATCTTAGTTTTGAATTATGTGAACAGGTTTCTGGAAGTTACCAAAAAAACACCTTATGTCATTCTTAAGAGACCAAAGCGGACCTTCTGCACGAGAGGCATCCAAACAGTAAGAGCCAAACAGCAAAGGTCAGATACCAAGCTCTTCCATAGCAGGCACAGTCACACAAATTCCTAGAAGCACCATAAACTCAGAACTGTTTCTTCACATGATAAAGCGAATTCTAAGCAGGTCAAACCACCTGGCAGCACTGTCAGAAGCTTCATGGATTGTAGGAAAAAAGGCATTTATTTTGGTGTACGAAGTAGCCCCAGCTGGTACACGTGATCAGCCAGTTTTCCAACCGTGACACAGATGTACTCCGAGTACCACAACCCCTGCCTACGTATTTTTTCCTGCCTCAACAGGCTGTTTCCATATAGAAGATGTTGAAATGCAGAGTTACATGTCAACATCTACTGACACAACTGTGTTAGCCACAGGCCATGCAGCAGACATTCCTTTCCACCAAAAATAAGGTTCCACCTAAATAATCGCGAGATCTATACACTACATTATGCATCATATTGCAACAGAGGCACCGTATCAGCAGCTAAGCTCCTCGTTTCCATTCTCAAGATGCTGGATTCTACATGCTGAAATCCATGCATATATCCCATGAAAAAATACCAAAATAAAGACATCTTAACGCCTGAATGAACAAGGATGGTGGAAAACTGCAAACGCACAGCTATCAGCATGACCATTTTACACCATGAAGTTGATGTCGTTTCAAGAAACACTGCCTTCAGAAAGCGAAGTGCAAAATTTTTCAGAGAACAAGTGGAGTGGCCTAGAATAACTAGTTTCAGGAGGGAAAGAATTTGGAGCAGCAACATATTTTAGCCTTTTCTCTTCCCCCTGTACTACAGTGCGTTGAAAGGAAATTCCCAAAGAGTCAGACACCAAGTGGTCTACACAAACTGTTCTACCCTGAGGGAACTTGCACAACGTGCAATGGAAGAGTTTCAGACTTAGTTATTGAAGAAGTTTGTCCTTTGAAAGGGGAGTTTGTGTACTTCTCTACCACAACGTTTATTAGATACAGGCACGTGTATTTGTAAACGCACAAAAAGGCTTTGCTTGTCTGAAGTGGCCAGGATCTAGCTGCTAAAAAAAAAAAAAAAAAGCATATGTGGGGAAAGACTCTACTTCCATCAATGCAGACCACACACTGTAGAGAGAGATGGAGCTTCCAAAGATAAGGGTCCTTCCTGCTTGACGGTTGAAAAAGTAGCTACAGTTCAGTATCCCTGAAGAATAACACGTATTCTTCCATTCCCCTAGACCCCTGACCACAGCCAAATGTTTTGAGTTATGGAGAGCTGTATAGACTAGTCCTGGTTTTATTCCTTTAAGGCGACAACAGAAAGCTAGTCATTAACCAAAAGCTATACTTGCTTCCCTACACGCACTTTTTGAAAGGATATCACTGCAAGAGCAAGGGCAAGTCTTACCGGTTAGTAGCAGCAAGCATAAAATGGTCGAAAGAAAATTTGAAAGCCAGGGAGGCATTGAGGAAACCAGAGGAGGAGAAACCTGGTTTTAGGAAAGCCGGTGCTGCACCCAGAACTGATTTTGTTGAACCTGGGTAAAAAGTGGTTTTACACACAAGCATGCAGTCTCGGCTAAAACCGAGCAGATTCAGAAAACTGCTAAAGGAATACTTTAAATCCAGGTTGATAGCTTCAAAAAAATCTCTGAAGCTCACATCTATCTTATTCAAACATTGGTCCAGTTCAAGCAAATCCAAGTAGAGTTTCACTGTATGATTATTACAGAGGAACAAGTGCTTCAGTGGTCTCACACCAGAAAGGAAACGGGAAAATAAATTGGACGTGGTTGTGACTAAAGAAGCAGAATCCTGCTGAAATCTTCTAGCACAATTGCTGCATAATTTACTACAAAATGGTCATAAAAAAGCTTGAACAAAAACAGAAGTTGGAGGTACAATTATGTGAAAGTCAAACGTGGTTATGAACAAAGCAGCCACGTTGGCAGCACACATTTGTATTTACACTGAGAAGAAAAGATGTAAAGGTAGAAGAGGAGTTACATGAGCACTGTCAGACACCTGCAGCAAAGCAGTAATACCCTCCAGGGCTCAGAAAGCACGCACAAAGGCTTTGGAAACGTTATTTCCCAACTTTTTTCTTGCCATGAGCTAAGTACCCATTGCAGCAAGAAAACTGCAACTTGAATAAGAGCATCAGCCAAAGCAAACGTCCATTTTTTCGTTGCCTATCAGCAACAGCCAAGTTGCTGCTGGACAGAAGAGATGGAAGAATGGTAAAATTCCTAATACCTCTATATTGTCAAGGATACAGAATTTAAAGGCTTTTTGACATCAGTAGAAGAAAAAGTGAAGACTCAGTGATGATATTAACAATACAGGTACAGGTTAGGGGTGACCTCCTGGAAAGCAGCTCTGCAAAGAAGGACCTGGGAGTCCTGGGGGGTCACAAATTCCCCATGAGCCAGCAACGTGCCCTTGGGCCAGGAAGGCCAACGGCAGCCTGGGGGGCATTAAGAAGAGTGTGGCCAGCAGGTCAAGGGAGGTTCTTCTCCCCCTCTGCTCTGCCCTGGTGAGGCCCCATCTGGAGTCCTGGGTCCAGTTCTGGGCTCCCCAGTTCAAGAGAGATGAGGAGCTACTGCAGAGAGCCCAGCGGAGGGTACAGAGATGCTGAGGGGCCTGGAGCATCTCTCCTGTGGGGAAAGGCTGAGGGAGCTGGGGCTGTTCAGCCTGAGGAAGAGGAGACTGAGAGGGGACCTCACCAACGCTTATCAATATCTCCAGGGCGGGTGTCAAGAGGACGGGGCCAGACTCTTCTCAGTGGTGCCCAGCGACAGGACAAGGGGCAACGGGCACAAACTGGAGCACGGGAAGTTCCGCCTGAACAGGGAGGAAAAACGTCTTCGCTGTGAGGTGCCCGAGCCCTGGCACAGGCTGCCCAGGGAGGGTGTGGAGTCTCCTTCTCTGAAGAGATTCCAACCCGCCTGGACGCGGCCCTGTGCAGCCTGCGCTGGGTGACCCTGCTCTGGCAGGGGCTGGGCTGGGTGGTCTCCAGAGGGCCCTGCCAACCCCCACCACTCTGTGATTTTCCCTCCAGCCAGGGACTCCTTATACAACCCATCTATACCACAGTACTGCCCTCAACAACTTGGGATTAAAAAACCTGTCAGTTGTGCTATTTACAACAGATAAGTTTAACATCAATCAATGTAGTAATCAGCAACATCAATGTAGTAATCAGCATTGCTATACAATTAATTTAGCCAGTCACAATACTGGCTGGACAAACAAATACTACAGCAGAGCCTTTGGGGGGGAAAAAAAAAAAAAAAACAACAACAACAAACCATGGGGTGAAACAGTTGCAACACAGAGCAAATAAATAGCTTCCCATTTAAAAGCTACAAACTCTGGGTTTAAGAGTGATGACCAAAACTTAATGTGCTTTTATATCTGCCATGAAAATGAGTCTTAACAGCCAAACCATTTTCAAGATGTTCTACGTTTGAATGAAATGTGTCTCAAAGAATAAAGTCAAGGCTTATTTTCAGTAACCAGGCTTTTTTTGGACTTCAAATGCTATGCTTTAAGTCTTCCCAGAACAGCTCAGATGTCCATGCAACAGAGGCAAGATTCTTATCCAACATGTCAAAAAAGTATTTCTTCTCAAAACGAAGCATTTTAATGTTCTGAGCATCCAAGTGTGAAAATTTAAGTTTAGAAATTGAATTTCAGCTTGTCACCACTACTAACAAGCCAGAACAAATACGAGATACCCTTACCTTCTGTTCAAATGAAGCTCCGTAATAACCATCATTGAGACCAAAAATAATCTCATTTGGGTTTCTTGCGTGTATCTGTAAGAAGAGAAGAAAACAAATCATTTTATGGTCAGCTTAGTGTGACTTTACACTGCAAACGAGTATAAATTGCTTTGACACAGTTTTTCAGCACCTGTAATGCTAGACACACATGAAACAAGAGAAAACTGAAGTTAACCATAGAAAATGCATTTGCTTCACAGCTTTAAAAACAGTCACTGAGTATGTTCAGCCATTCTACCTTGAAACCAGAAACACTGGCCAGAGCATCTCTCCTATTATTGCATTTCCAGCTGATAAAAATAACTGAGACCAGAAAACTCAAAGAGAGAAGTCTCAAGGGTAATTAGCTTTCACATGGTATTACCTAAAATGATACTCAATATTAGGCTTTTGTGGTCATAGGAGACACAAAATTAGTGGTCATTATTATAGCTAATATCCTGCTATTAATGTAAAGAACATTATTCCAAATAAAATCATGCACTAGAGAATATTCTTTAGCAAGGCTGTTTTTACTGTCCAGTAAAAACAAATGGAAAGCTGCATTCTGAAGGGTGCTGGGTCTGGCAGCGATGGAGTTTGTTTTCTTCCTAGCAGCCCGTATGGTGCTGCGTTTTAGACCTGCGAGTAAAGCAGCGTTGGTAGCACACCCGCGTTTTAGCTGTCGCTGAACAGTGCTTGCACAGCATCAAGGACCCCTCCGCTTCTCACTCTGCCCCACAGCGAGTAAGGCTGGGGGTGGGCAAAAGCCTGGGAGGGGACACAGCTGGGAGAGCTGACCTGAACTGCCCGAAGGGATATTCCATACCATATCGCATCATGCGTAGGAATAAAAAACAGGGGTCAGTCTTTCCACGGTAGCTGTTGCTCGGGGACTAGCTGGGCATCAGTGTGCTGGTGGGAGGTGGCGAGTGGCTACCTTTGCATCACTTCTGTGTTGTTCTCTCCCCTCCTCCCCCTTTTTTTAATTAGGTTTGGCGGTTTTTTGCTTTCAGTTATCAAACTGTCCTTCCAAGAGTGTTTCCTCACTTTTGCTCCTCTGACGCTCTCCCAGCCCACCAGTGCTGGGGGTGCTGGCCAGGATCAACACGCCATGTGAAGCAAGAGCAGTCATCCCCTATAAAGCTTTCTTCCCAAGTTTTAAAACCTCTGAATTTAAAAAAAAAATCATTTAGTTTTAAAGTGAGAGATAAACTATGATCTATTCTAAATAAATGCTATCAATTAATCAATCAAAACTGCCCATTGGAATTAGGACAACCTATTTGATTCAAAAGGCACCATATTTTTTGTGGTTTATTACAGGTTTCTTTTTGACCCACTTTTACTATAAGCTCCACAGTACAGAAAACACTTCACCTCCTTCAAAAGGCTACTAGTAAGAGACAAATAACCAGAATTAAACCAGATCTTATATAGTAAGCTCCTTGGACCGAAGATCTTTGATGGGATGACATTACTACGAGAATGGATTAAAACTGTAATATACACAAACATTATGATCTATGCTCATTTAACTATATGTCCAATCATATCGCTGTTTCCTTGAAACGAGGCACTGCAATTTAAAGCACCGAGTGCTGGCAGTATCATTTAAGAGGCTCAGTCAACAACGGTAACTTAAAATATTCAGCTAGTCAAGATGTAACACTCCGAAGTCAGCTAAGGTGAATCTCTGCAACCAAACTTTAAAATACACCCTCCAAATGCAGTCATTTCCTTTCTTAGCATTCTATATATTTGTTCATCCAGATGTTTTTTTCTCAGCGTTTTCTTGAGGAAACAACTGTTGTCACATTACCTGCTGGCCCAAGTACTTCAACCCATCTAGATTGACCTTCCATTCAATCAAAAGCTGAAAGTGCTCCTTCTTGCCACCCCAGATCCTCACAACAAAGCAAGAGACAGAGGTATCAAGACGATCAGGCATTATTCCAAAGTCCAGACTCCTCCATGTCGGATTCTGCAGGTATTCAAAGGGGGATAAAAACAATTCAAACAAGTGGAAAGTAGTCCTAAAACTGACAATTCAGAAAGTAGCAAAGTCCATGTCAAAGATTAAAAAAACCTTAAGAATAATGAACACCAGCCATTTCAAGGTTTACACAGAGTTGAAGCCAACAGGCTCTGCTGCTTCCTTATTCTGTTTTCTAGAGAGAACTCCTGGGTTAAAAGCTACATGCTGCAAAGTACCTCAGAAACTCAGAGTGGGCTCTGCTTCCTTCCATTACAAGATGTTGAAGAACTTACTTCAGAATTTACTAATTCAGTTTAGCCAAATCAGGAACTTTAAAAGTGGAAATAACATTCCTTTCCAAGTTATCATTTAGCTTCTGAAAACTAGAGTATAACTTACATTGCAAAAGTTAAATTTAAAATGCTGATCTAGTCCCCAATAATTAAGTTTGCCTAATTTATTGACAGGTTTGTTCACATTCTTCTCCTCCTTCACTGATGCTGACGGCAATCTTCAAATGTCATCACTAAGAGTTCCTCTTCATTCCAAGAGATCAGACTTGCATCTCAAGCTCTACCGAAGCAGCATACATTAAGCTAAACTGCAAACATCTATGCCACCAGAGTGCAGATTTGGAAACACAAGGCATTTCAAGAACTTGCACTCACCTCTGAGAACATTTCAATTCAAGATTTATGGAAACTGTTGTAATTGGCCCAAGCTGCAACCAAACCAAATCAATCCAACACCACTAGTGCCAAGAGCCAGATACCAACTTCAGGACTTCCACAGACCGTAAATCACAGGGTGTCCAAATGCAGAAACAAGAAAGTGCTTTTTATACACATCTCCCTCCTCACCCGCAAACAGAAATGGCAGCTCCTCCAAAACAAAAGGTAGGAACTCACCATCCCATGAAAGAACAAGCCTTTCGTGCTAGTGCTTAAGCAGCTTGGAACAGGCCAAGCATCTCTGAACTGGTATTAGGCAACTTAGAACCAGACGTCTCCGAAAAGAAGGGAGGGGCAAAGTTACCCAGTAAGTATTACAGAAGGAACGCATTAATCAAGTTTTCCTAAGGAGAAGGGATATTTGGTAGCTCTTCAGACACAAAAATACCAGGCCATTAAAATACTCATAGATGGTGTATGGAATTTGCTCAAGACACGTTTTATTTAGATTTTTGTCATTCCATCTCGTGTTTCCTTTGGTTAGATTCCCTTTTTGTTATTCCTTCTCCTGATTTAGAATAGGCAGAACTCAAAATCCTAAAGTCTCAAGGAACTCGTCTCTTGGACAAGCTAACAGCCTTAAGGATGTAGACAGCTCTTTCTCCATTCAGGAGGTTTTCAAAGCATTTACAGCCCAGTGTGCTATAAACGGTGCAGTTCCACCTTGTCAATGCAGACATTAAAAAGTCTGTTTAGCAGGTTTTCAGACGCCTTTACCCAACACTCGCAACATCCTAATCCCACAAAGAGACCTACCCCTTCTCCATTGTAATGAACTGTTCAGCTCTGGTCCCTTCACTGACCTGAACCGGAAAATTTAGAAACTCTAAGGCACTTTTCAAGCTCCAGTTTCTTAAAGCTATGAAGCTCTTCAAAACATACACGTGTTTATATATGCAGGTAGATGTTCCTTAGTGTTCACCTGCACAACAAGATGATGTTCAAGGAAATCAGCGGCATGTTCTGCAACACTGTTTGACTCTCCCTTTATTAGGGGTGTTGCAAGCAGGGCCTCCGCTTCTACACCAAGGTTGCTAAACTACACAGCATGAGCTTCTAATTAATCTGTCCACCCAAAGTAATACACAAGAGCTCCTTGAATAAGCAGTTCTCAGACATTTAAATAAAAGCAGCTACTTCTGTTCCTAACACCAGCAAGAACAGCAAAAAAAACAGACGAACTGTAACCAAACCTGAGTTATGATGCATGTAATTCTCAGATACTGAAAGAAGTTAGACCAGTAAACATCCAGCTAACATTACTTCGCCTACTTGGTGTTCTCAATATTTAAAATAGATCTATATTGTAAAGCTGAACCTGAGCACTGAACAGTTTCCACATGAAAATGCCCTACCCTTGGAGTGTTTGGGCCTATCTGCAAAAGTACCGAGAAATCATAGTTCCACAGCTGCTAAAATGAACACACATTTCGACTGTTCAGTAACTCGCTCTATTCCAACCCATGTGAAAAGAACCTGAAAAGGAGAAGGAGAACATGATGCTCCTAGCAGAACTAAGTGTGGAAATACACATTTAACAGTTACAGTATTCAGCAGAGAAATCAATTTACTGCAGTAAATACATAATTTTTAAAAAGAAAGTTTTCCCATATTAAAATAACTTACCAGAGAATTCTTGATCACCTCACTCTTATAAAATTCTAAAGAAAAATGAGTAAAAAAACACCTTTAGATTAGATCAAACAGCGACACAAATCTTAGTATTTGTAAAAGAAAAAGCTAAAATAAGTAACACTCATGAAAGACAAATGCTAGTGGGTCTAGTTTATCAGTGACAGATTCATGAGAAAGACTTTAAAACGCAGTCATGCTTTTGACTAAAAGTATTCATTCACACTTAATTATTAGAAGTCATTATTTAAATTTAGCATTTCATCTTCATACCCAAGATAATCCTCAATATTTACTGAGGCTCTGGTTTCCGGGGCAGGAACGTGCCCCAGTACTTTCCAATATTTGGATGACGTTTGCAAAGTGACTAGTTTGTCGTACGACATCTTCCTGGAGGAGTGCAGTACGGATCAACTAATTGCACCGCTTTCCTGAAGAGCAAGGGTGACCTGTTCCAGATGCTTAGAAAGTGAACAGCCAAATTACCTCACGGAGGTGCCAAGAACCCTGTATTTAAATGGAAATAAGCAACTGCTGACACATGGACCTTGGCTTTCTCAGCCAAAATAAGAGCTTAAAGTCTTTAGGTAGACAGCTCTGGAGGCTGCAATACAGATTTTGTACAATATCCCTCAGTCCACTGGCATCCAAGGATAAAGCTGTGATGGAGCGCAGAACAGTCCCGTACACCAAACACTGCAGAAACAGCGATCAGTTACAGGTTCAACCAACCACCACAAGAAAGTCCAGGTAGCAAGCTCAAGTTATGTTTTCTTATCCTTCTAAAGCAATAACCTTAAAAAAAGCAAGGTTCACCTACGCCAGCTGAAAATAAAAATTAGGAGAAAAACAAAATTTGTCTGCAAAGCTCCAACTGTTGGTCATATCAAAAGGGGCATAAAAATGTATTTTTAATAACATCCCTCCACAATGAAGAACTGTACATTGTAGTGGAAAGCAAAGCATTAGAGAGAAATGAGTTATCAAAAGCAGAACAGATGCCTGGATGCTTCTTGTCATTGGCTGACAATGCTATTTTTGGAAAACTTCGATAGTAAGTGCTGGTTTATGCTCTGTAAAATAATTTGTGCATGCAGAGTGGAACACTCTCCCCCACACAAAGCAACTACGGCTCCCAAAGTTTTTCCATGCTCTTGGAAGTTCACAAGTTTCTTAAGTTATTGGTGAAGGGAGAGAAGAGCAACAACAAGAAGAGGCTGATTTAAGAGACTCTACCAGATCTGTCATCTGGTTTGTTTCCTTGCCTGCTAACACTGAAAGCTTCTATGAAGTTCAGGAAACTAAAGAGCTCTTTTCCACTCTTAGTATACGTGACGCAAACAATGGCAGCAGGTTGTCAAGGCAAAAAAAGGACAGAGCATTAGTAACATAAGAACTCAAAGATTAACTAGCAAAAAAGTTGATAGGAAGTCTGGTTTACCTTTGTATATCTTGGCGTTATCACACAAGTGAAGAGTGAAGTACGTATCCAAGAGGCGATAACCATTCTTATTGATAATGTTACGTGCAGCAATGTTCCGAAGATGACGAAGCCGGCGCTAAAAATAAGAAGAAACACCTAAATAGTTAAAGAAATTTCTTAGATTGAAATTGAACCCTTTTCTTTTTTTTATTAGAGCACTTTTAATGAATTCCAAAGCACTGTTGTCAAAAAAAATCCCACCAAACACTCCTTTTTCTTTGGCAAAACGCTAGTGTGAACAACAAGCATTCAACAAAGCCAGAGGAAACTGGACAAGCAACAACCAGCACCTACAAGCTCAGATTAAACTCGTATATATAACCGATATACAAAACAAGCTATTCTTACTCGGGTCCTATACGTAATTTCTATTCCACATGTCTAAATCATCCCAACTTTTGGAGCAGTTTCAAGCAAATATGTGACACTATTAGCACCAAACAGCAGCAGCATCACCCAGGTGTTCTGCATCACAACATTGGAAACACTCCCCAGCCAAAGCCGTTTTCAACAAGCACTAGCGGACAAAGGGCTCCACCATAAACCACCCCCTACCCCAGAGCCACATGGAACTGGCTGAACAAAGCTTCCCGAATTCACAGGAATCCTGGCAACTGCCGTTAACAACCTTAAATAAAAGTAAAATGCATCAGAAAGACATACCAAATTTTTCAGGGAAAATTAAGAGCACAGTCAAATTTGTGACGTCTGTCAGCTACCTTCTGCTTGGATAACCAAGTCCCTTTCTCTTGGATTGAATACACTAGAAAATGTCACTAAAATCTTTAGTTTAAGTGATTTCATCAATACAATACTCTATCTCAAAAAAAAAGTCATCAGATTGATTCAATCTCCCCCCCCACCAAGTGCCAAATAGCTCCAATAGTTGTGGCTAAAATCCTCAGCTTCAAAGCATACTACGCCCTTCGTCTTTGACAAATATTTAACATTACTAGCTTATCGTTAAATTTAGCTAGTTAACAAAGCAGACTGTCCAGTCACTCTGAAATCAGTGCTTAGCTGTGGTTGTTATTTTAACTTTGAAAACCCATGCATGCTTAAAACAGACTACCATGAACTTAGCACTCAGCAAACTGCCACTGCAAATATCTAAAGTTATCACCAAATCCTTCAGTATCATTCTCCCAGCCAATCTCTCAACCCACCAGTCTCACCCATCTACCATGGAGGTGCTGACAAACGGCTCCCAATCCTTTTTGGATCACCACAAACCACCTACAAGCCTCAAACAACTGGTTTAGTGCATCCTTTTACCACAGAGTTCATTTTACGGCATACTTGTTAACTTGTAAGTCTGGATCCACCTTAAAAGAAACACTCTCACATTGACCAAAAGCAGATTTAAAATGCTTTCGAAACCAAAAGACATCTTTTCTGTTTGCAGCTTGTCCTAAAAGGCTTTTAACGAGAACTGAAAGGCCATCATCTGTTTTGGAATCACAGTATCACACTTTATGTCACTTAATATCACTTAAGTGATAGATTAGTTTTCCTTCCTGGAAATACAGAAGAGGAATATTAAATTTCTGTTCACATGACAGACTCAAAACCACTGGTGGTTTCATTCCTGCAAAGTCTATTTATGAGTTAGACTAAAAACAGAGTCTGAGATGGGATGCCCAGATCTCTCTAGTATGTACACGCAATACAAAGTAAAAAAATTAACCTTCTAAGCTGCTTAATTGCAGAATTACATGGTTTTATTTTGTTAGAAATTGGTATCAAGAATGCCAACAGAAAGACTAAGCCTCACTTAAATAAAAAAACACTATATGGAGCTTGTACATTATTTCAAATCTAACCTTAAAGCTGCGTAGTTTTGCTGGCCATTCTGATGAGCAACTGAAACACTCCCTAAGAAATGACTTTGAACATATATTGCACTCCCTATAAAAATGCTTCAAGGGTTTTATGTGCCATTTCTCTCCTTTAATTAGCTTCAGTAGCACACAAATCCATCATCTGCTATGCTCATTCCCCCCTTCATTTTCGATTTTTTTTTTTTTTTGTTCTTTTAAATCCCTTACAACCTAAGAAGAATAGCCCATGTAGCATCTAACAAAGAGGGCAACTTTCTCCAGGTCTTTTCAGGATTGCAAACTAATTGTGTGACTGGTTTAAGTAGTGTGTTACAATGAAGTAGCCCTCAAGCAAAGCCAAACAAGTTTCTCGCCTTTCGCTACATGCAATGAGGTTTGGAAAAAGCTACAGAAGCTACACCCAGGTCTCTGGACAAGAGAGGAGTCCTTATCTCCATGGTTTGCGACTTCTTTGCACCCTTCAAAGTCTGGAATTTCTCCCAAAGTCTAAAGTCTCACTTGTCCCAAACCAGTTGGAAAAGGAATGCTAAATTTGGGGCTGAGAGGCCACAACCCACTTCAGGACTCAACACGCAACAGGTAATGAATGTCTATTTAAATCACCAACTTAGTCATCACTCTCCTCCTTCCTGCTGTCCCATTACTTGTCCATTTAGCCTAGCTGATAGGGAACAAGTTTCCAATTACATGGACAATTTTCTTGTTCACATTCTTTAGTGTAAGGTCACGATGACAGATGGACTCGGATCCTGAGAATAAGCCTTCCAGTTTGCCCACCACATCGTCACCAATATTATACTGCATTATTCAGATTTCCTCAGAACTCTGCAGAGGCAGCATTCAGAGTTAATTAACCTCTCCTGACCAAAGATAATTAGCTTCAGCCAAGAGACCATCAGCTACGAAGACGCATCCAAAAGACAATTCAAATAGGCTCTAAAATTCTTCATTGAGGGCTCGCAGCTGTTCTGTGACAAACAATAAGTATTATTTCAAGGGAATTTTCAAGTCTCTTAAGTGTTACCTCCTACGGGTTTCATATCATTTTTGCTTAAGATGTTAGAACACACAAAACGCAACCCCCACGGTGTTGCAGTTCAGCTATCACTGCCATCGGCCAAATCACCCTGCTGCCGGCCCCCGCTGCGTCGCCCTCCTCCTTTGTACCTCCACAGATAAGCGCTCATGCAGCCGCTCAGCCCATCACGCTGGGGAAGCGATCTGGATGAAAACCAACCACCTCTCTCTTCGGCTGGGTTAGTTTCAACAGATCAGTTCCTCAATATGTTTCACAACGTGGCTGTGCAAGCAGCTGCGCCGATGAGAGAGGGGACAACGCAGCAACAAGCGGCCAAAGGCGGACAGGATCGCTTAAAATGAAACCGCCGGCTTAAAACATGTGCGGAGCTGCATACAGCCTGGCACTTCTACAAGCAAAGTGAAAAGCGGTTCACAACGAGCTATCAGTGCATTTCAAAATGCAAAAGCAACTCTATAAAGAGAAGTGACCCATTACACTTTACACTGAATACAGTAGCTGCAAATAATCCCAAGTTCTTTCATTTCCTTTTTCTTTTAGATGAAGTAGGGGAAAAAATAGTCACTTCTCATTAGAGATAAATTTTAGCTATTTGCTCTTTCTATAAAAGTATCGAGAAATCTTCATTGCAAGGAGGGATCCCCGCAGATGAGATGCCGTGCCACCAGAACAGCCAGTCCAAAAAGCCCAGTTTAAAACTCAAAATACAAGTGCTAAAAAACATGGTAAATGCTTTGGCAGCCTCATGAGTCACAACTTACAACAGGCCAGCTGTGTTTGCAAGCTGATAGCACAGGATCTGCTTTCACAAAAAAAGATAAGCAAAATATGCAGATGAGCACAGATTATTCTCACCTCTGTCACCTCAAACAGTTGACAGTCTATCAGCAACACAGTACTGAAGATCTTGGACACTACACCGGGCATCTTAATAAGATATCCTACTGCAAAAAAAGTTATTTTTCAGAGTACTGATTTAGGTAAGCTTTGACAAGCGGAACTGATACCATTAAAAAGGGTATTTAACTTTCCCATCAGCTCTGAGTTTACCGCACGCAGCCTGAACCACGTCGTATCTGGATCAGTGCTCAGCAGAGCAGTAGGGCAGGTTTAACAGCTCCTTCTAGGGGGTTAGTGACACACAAGTTATTTTGATTACCACAACTGTCCTAGTCCTTTGCACTTCCCCAGAAAGTCAATGGAGCAGTGAAATTACACGGTAGGCCTTGTTATCATTTGATTTAATTGCCAGTGTAAGTTGCAACTGAGTAAAAGCAACTGCTATACAGCAACTCTACGTTGAAAAGAAGTTAGTGCTTCCTTCTACCTTGAAAATAAATGACTACAAACCAGGAGAGATCCACTAATTTTCCATCAGAAGAAATCCTGAGTAGCAGCTTGTATTTTAAACATACTGCTGGAGATAAAGATACCACAGGTTATAAGCGTACAGGTATCCCAAAGACATACAGAAAGGTTGATCACGAAAGCTCTGGAAGCGAGCACAGCCTACCATCATGGTGGAGTCCCCATCCCTGGAGGTATTCAAAAGACGTTTAGATGAGGCCCTAAGGGATACGATTTAGTGGGGGACTTGGTAGTTGGACCCGATGATCTTGGAGGTCTTTTCCAACCAGAACAATTCTATGATTCTATGATCAGGTTTTACCTCGCATGCCTGCAGAGCCACAAAACTGGCTTCCTGGAATTCAACAGCAGCATCTTGGCAGAGCCACTACAGAGTGCAGCAAGACCAGCCACGCTCAGCAATGACCAGCTTCTCTCAAAAGTCAGGGGTCTCCTTTTCTTATTTAAGAAAAGCACTCAGTTTTCATCATTCTGAAGAGCTATTATCAGTTGTTTAATGTATCTAGTGTTCCCATTCAATGAATTTCTGGGAACCTCTCCAGATTTACTGCAGGCCATAAACAACTCAGACTGCTACAGAATGAAGCATTTTGGTCAACATCCTTGTTAATACTTCGCTTTTTCATCAGATGATCCCAGAACTCTACAGTCTACCACGTCTTCTGAGGTTTAAAAGACTGAAACTGCCTGGTCCCTTCATGCTTTAGTTCCCTCAACACTAAGATACCATCATCTTTCACTACCTCTGCCTAAAATACCATCTTCTGCATCTAGACACTTGTTCCCATCCCACATCATGTTTTCTTGTGCAGTCTCATGGTGAAGGTCAGAGACTTTAACCAAGTTAAAGCTGGCAAAAAAGAAGTTAGTTTAAAACTCCTGTAAGTTCCTCCAATTCAGCTCACTACAGCTACACAGACGTGCCCACCACAAAAAGCAGGACTTTTTTTAACACTGCAGTGTTTCTTGATGGCTTAAACTGATCCAGACACCACTCTTTGCTTCCCTCTGGGCCTGAGAAACTGAAGTGACAAAGCTATTCAGGGTTTTTTTGTCTAACAATCTGGTATCATTAATTAAAAAAAAAAAAAATCACTGCAGAGATGGAGGAAGGGAACAAAAGTTAGTAAGTCAAAACAAGAGAGAAGTGCACTGTTGTTAACATAAGGTCTGGACTGTTCGTGGAACCACAAGGAGAACAGCGACTACCTACAACAGCCTAAAGTATTCGTGGAATTTCATAATTATTTCTTCAAGGTCACATAATGGGTAGCAAAAACAAGCACAGAGAGTTCCAACTCCTCTTCCATCTTAACCACTTTATTATTCTCTTATAAGAATCTGACGACAGAAAAAAAAATATCTAAGTATATCCAAGCTGGATGAGAACACAGCCAAACACCATTTTTCTGTCTTTGCTACTGATCTACCACACTTAACTAGCTCAAGCTCCAAGCATGAATTGTGAAGCTCAGGTCGTTAATATGGGCAACAGCTAAACCTTAATTCTTTATCACATGGAGCCTATCATTTTATTAGCAGCTGAGATGACCTAACAGCTCACTGCGGGGAAAAAGGGGGAGGTTTGTCATCTTTTTGTCCCACATCTGCCTCTCCTGCCCTCTCTCCCAGTTGCAGGATCTGCTCTCTTTAGCACCGGCTCTTTCAGCAAAACTATTCATGAATTCTTGCTCCCAGCAGAAACACTAGCGTTTAGACACATTAAATCGATCTGCAAAGGTGTCAAAAGAGCATCTAAACTTAAGCAAGACAGGCAGTTTAGTTTCTTCCAGCAACAGCCATCTAACATGCTGTCATGTAGCCCCCTCCGTGAAAGGGGGGTTAGGGCTGAAAACTCCTTCAGATGTTAATAAAAGAACGACAGAGAGCCTACTGCATCCATGTCCGTGAGCAAGTTTCAGATATTCTGTTGGAACAGTCTAATTTTAAAAGAACTTAGTAAGTTTGAATACATTTTTCAGAATGAAGTTTAAATTCAATTGGCTGGGAAGAAATGCTTATAAATCTGTGGCTGGATTGGAAAAAGGCTTTTTTTCCCCCCACTCCACCTCACATCCCTGGTGACATCCCATAAACCCACATAAAGTGCAAAGCATCATACAGGTTCAAGAGAGCATTTCTGATTCAGCAAAGAACAAGCAGAAGGGGGAAAAAAAGAAAAAAACAACCAACCTTACTTTTGCCTGAAGTGTAAATACAAGGGTAAAACCAGCGTAAGAAGGCTGGGAAACCATCTTGTACTAGCAAAGTCAACATTTACAGAAATTACTTTAAAAGCCTGAAGTTGCCAAAAGCAAACCACCACTCAGGGTTCTCAAAGGCCTGAGTACCTGAGAAGCAATCACTTTTTCCTCCAGAAGACATACTGGACAGGACTTTGAACACTGGCTACAATTTCAGCGCCAATTCTCCTTACCTAGCCTTTAACAGAGCGTCCTACCTATCAGATAGTTTTTAAGATGAACACCAAGACATTGTCTTCATCTTTGGACACCATCTCTGGTTTTCAGACTGCTGGCTTCCTCCAGATTGTTTCGAGGGAGAATATTCCATAAATTCTATTCAGGTCAGGATCAGCTCTGACCTCCGTACCAGCTGGTACGTATTCTGGTTTCACCTGGCTTTCACACCAGTTTCCTAGCTTGCTTGCTTTATGACCCCCAGTAGCTCTGGAAGAATTTAAGCAAAATCCTTCCAACTATTTTAGCATTAAAGCAGGGTGCAAAGATTAGTTAGCAACACAAACGTTACTACAGCAAATCTAGTTGTTTCGAACTTAACAAAACTGAGCTTGCAAGGTTAGCTATTTGGGTCTCTGAATACTTGTCATGATTAAGGCACAGAAAAACAGGGTTCTGTGTGCCTCGTAGCTCACAGCCATCAGGTTGTTGGGTTTTTTCTTTTCTTAAAAAGCATAAAAGCTCTAAAAAAAACCCACTATCTAAATACAAACTGTATTTAGCCAACATGAGCATTATTTATTATCACAGCACTACTCTACACCTCGCTATTACAACCTCCTACCTTCCTCAGATTTTCACTACTTGCTTTCACCCACCCGTACCAGTTTGAATATTAAGTAGCAGTGATGTGACCTGAGTTCTTAAAGTCAAAAGGTAGACAAGAATTCTTACTTAATTCAATTTTATATAAGTTTTCAAGCTGCCTTGTTTTCCAATTTGATACACTCCACTACCAAAAAAAGAAAGATACCTCCCAGAAGGTTTGGGTCAATTCTGCTGCAGTACACCAAGCCTTTGATAGCAAAGGAACGTAGAGCGGGAAGTTTAGATACTATTCAGATGTGTTGTTACTTAAAGCCACAGGAAGGACAAGAAGATGCTTGTTCTCCAATTTACACGCTTGCTAGGAAGATTTATTTAGACGTTTTGTAATTAGCTTTCCACAGTTCAGCTTCTGACAGCTCAGAGTCAAGAGAATTGCACGTGATTTCAAATCTACTTCAGAAGCAAAGCAGAAGCATTTGATGTGCAATTTTGTAAGACACACCACAAGGAATTTTTGGAATTCTATTTTAATGTCCTTTCAGCACACACTTGAAGACAGCAAGGCCCTCAAAGCTACACAACCATCAGGAGTTCAAGGAATCGCTTGTGGATCTCCTTATAACTGCACCCCCTTCACATCTCAGTCTTCTTATGTCAGGTGATGGGATTCAACGGCAGTTTAGGAACTCATTTCCCTTTCTAAGGCTTAGCTGCTTTCTGGCAACAGTCTTTCAAAAGTTATGCCTGCTGTGAATCCTACCGAAGGCCAACACCAGTTCAAAGATGCGCAGTAGGAACGCAACCGCATTTTTTCCTGTGAAGATGCAGCATACACACATACAACACTTTCTTCCCTCACATTCCTAAAGATTTGATGCAAGGAGTGAGACACGTTGAATCCCTGCAGCGCGATTTACTCAGTCTAAACAACCACAAGAAAAGCCAAAACTACTTTCAGCAACACGGGCTCAAAGTTTTCACAGACGTGCAATTGTGGATTTTAGTTTACAGTTCCTTAAATCAAGGCGCTTCCCTTCCTTTACATTTACAGGCATCGGAAAAGCTTTTGAGAGGTTCACTTTAGACAGAAAACACCTACGAAGCTTTCACTTGAACACATTAAGGCTCAAAACAAGCTCAAATCATCCATACTCTGCCACAACTGCTCCTGCTTCTGTACTGCACTGAGAGTTTCAACAAGGAGAGTCAGCAAATGGAAGATGATGTCCAAAAGGCATCGAGTCTTCCCTAGTTCATACAGGGAGAAAGTGAAAGAGGAAGAATAAGGAACATCTCTACATTTGACAGGGCCCATGCAGACGTATAATTATTCTCCAGCTACTTGAATGCAAAACAGCCCTTCATTAGCTCAACCCAGAGTTAAAGAACGCAGCGTGTGAAGTCAACGTTACAGCTAACAAAATATGTCAGTCTGTGGCACAACCTGCTCCTTTAATGCTAATTAAAACAGCAACAGCAGTATCAGAAAATAATTAAGATAGTTAATTACGTAATCACTGAAAGAAATGAAGACAGCTATATATTACCCTTAAAAGGTAGCTACGTCCTTTGGTCTATCCTCCCTTGCACCCTCGTACTAGCTAGTCCACTGAACTCTTTCCTCACTAAGTAACTGACTTTACACTGGGGAGTAACTCAGAACTCAACTTCTACCTCGGAGCAGTGATGTAAACAGCTGGTAACTGTTCAGCAGGCGCAAGAAATCTTCTCTTTGTACACCATAATCACACGTAGAAAATCTACACCGCTTTTGTAGAGCCCAGAACCAACACGACAACCAAGACCAAAACTGATATTCAATGCAAGCGCGCAGTGTTCACGCTCTTTGCTAATTTTCTGCATCCTCGTACTTCTTTCCACATCCAAAATTTGTGTTCATCTCTGCAGAAAGACTGAAAGAGTCTGTTATTTAAAACATAAGGTAGGGACAGGTACAGAAGACACGGGTGTTCAGTCTTAGGATACAAACAGGATAGCTGGTTAGGTGTGACAAAACAAGACTCAAAACAGAATTTACTTAAATGTAATGTTAGCAGGAAGGGTTCAAAAGCAAAATCGTAAGCCCATGCAGGGACTTAGGCAAATGAAGTTCTTTCTGTGTATTGTTTCAACAGCTGTGTTTGGTTATGGTCACTACAACATCAAGAGCAACAGACCAAGCGAGCTGGCAAACACCGCAACTCTGAAGAATAAAAACCGTCAGCACACCCTAAAAAATTGCTCTAAACTGGGGTTAAGAAAACCCTAGAAGCACTGACCGCTGGCCAGACAAAGCTCCTCTTGCTAGGTGTTTATACAAGACACAAATAACAAGGAACTAGATACACAGTCTTTCCATCTTTAACCAAGACCTTTAAGAAGCAGCAGCTAGAAATACCATCTTTCCTTACTGATGTTTGCCTCCGAGTTTGTCTAAATAAATATTTACTCACTTGCAAGATGAAAGACCAAAACTATAACTGCTTCAACATGGGAACTATGCCACGGGGTAGAAAAGAGAACATCGGGGTACAAGTCCCACCTCATTAATAACGTACTGTAGCAGTTCAGAGACATCTCTTAAGCCTCTGAACATCACCTTGGGCAAGGGAGCATCAGTCCATATTAGCTGCGGGAATGACCTGGGAACACCGATTAAGCAATGGAAAATGAGACGATGCTCAAAAGGAAGGACCCAAAAAGCAAACAGGGCCTTATGCAATAAAGCATCAACAAAATCAAAGCAAGGGCACTTTTGACCTTCAAGAACCACTTGATTTTAAGTACGCACCAAGCTGCAGAAGCAAACAGCACATGCTGATTAATAACCTGAACCATATTACTGTTTATCATGTTACTGGATGACAAACCAAGGGCAGACTAGTAAACCTCTCTTCATAAGTAAGGAATGAGTCTTCAGTTACCAGCTACCGAGACCTCTCCTTCACTCAATGAAGAATATTCCCTAACCCCCTCCACACCTCCTGAATAAAGCATCTAAACTGATTTACTACAGCTTTCTGACAGAACAGTCTCTAGCTTATCGACAGATCATCCAGTCTGCAAAACACCTGCATTCCTTAGGAAAAAAAAAAAGTACACTTTAGAGAGCAAAAATCCAGCCCCAGATTAACAGCCAACCTTTTGGGCTACAATTACAGTTTTACAGTTACTTTAACAACTATTTCCTCCGAATTATCTCTGACAAACGCTAGCCATTGATACAGCTGGACGTGGACACAACTGCGTAAGATCACCAGGTCAACACGCACATTGTGGTGTTTTACCAGAGCAGCACTTCCCTCCCCACTCGGCGTTTAAAGACAGTGCCTGTCAAAGAGAAGTGAAAGCAATATTCAAATGCGACACTTTCCATCCGCTATTCTGATTTCCTCCAGCATATTTAGTAGGAAAGAGGAAGTAAAATATTTAAGAGTCAGTCTTTGTTTTCATATTACTCAGTGGAATACGTAATGATAGCGATATAAAACTATTTCAAAAAAAGATGCTCTTTTCAGACTGTTTTAGTTGAAAAACTAGCACACACATAGCCATCAGCCCACACAGTAGCTTTCTTCACTTCTCCCACATACGAGACCTCTCAAACTCATTTGCCAGCGCACTTTCAGTCACCCATTTCTGCCACGTTACCCAAGCTGTTGTGTATGAGCAGTATGCATCTTTAAAAAAGTTAACTATGACATTTTAGCCTTGTTCTAATTCACCCACATTCTTCTCACCTTGCTTTACCTCTGCTTACTTGGATGACCTCAGGTATCTAAACATATACCCAAGGTACTGGATTACACCGGATTCTCACTTCCAACTGCTGAAAATATGGTTTTATTTATTATTGGAGTCCAGAAGTACCTGCAATCCAGAAGTACTTTTTTTTTCCTGGGCAGTTCTTTTCAAAAGAAAAAACATCTTTTGCTTTAAAGTTCACTTCACTCGTGACTTCCATTCCTTTGCACCCTGGGTTCACACAGGGTACCAATGCAAGTTTCTAAAGTGTGTATGTTAAGCTCACGCAGTTACTAAAATCCCAAAAGCTCAAAGACCGTTAAATGTTTACATCATTTCTTTAAATGTAGCTCAATGGAACTATTTCTTGTACAAGGAATTTTAAAGAATGTATAGAACCTTCACTTCTATGGTCATCAATGAGAGATTCAGATCTTGTCATCAACTTCTCATTTCTTTATAGGAAGGATCACGGAATCAGAGTATAAACCTGAAAAGGACATTGAATTCAATCCCTTTATCACAGTCAACCAGTTCACGGAAGGTAAACATCACAGCGTGGTTTCATGTTCAAAGTAGACTTGGGGGGATTTTCTTCCTTCCACTTAGGGGTCTGCTCCAGAACTTTGTTCGGCTGACAGAAGTTTTTCAATTCCTAAATAAGATTTTCATCTTCAGCATTCAAAACAAAGGACCCTTCCCCGCCAAACAGGTTTGGGACAGGGATGACCCATTGTTTGAGCAGTGGTGGGATGGGAGAAAATATATCCTGGCCACATGATACTTTTACCCAGCTACTGGAAACGCCAACATGCACTTCATGAAACCAACATGCATCTAGTCTGACAAGTCTGCCTCAGTGTAACCAAATGTCATGCTCTGCAGTTTGCTGAAGTTCGGAGTGCAAGGAAGCCTCACACGGCTCATCATGGAACCAGTCCAGGTTCCTTGCCCTTATCAAACCTCTGTCCTGCACCGTGAGCTAAACTGCTCCCAGAGTTAAGCTAGAATGGAAGCCACAGGAGCCATGTTTGCTAAGCATTGCTCTCGGGCTCCTAAAAATCCATCAAACTCCAACTGGTTCTTTATGAATCCCAGCCTGAAAGTGAACAGAGGCTACAGGGTGTCCTTGGGAGGTTTCACTAAATGTTTGCTCTGCCCTAAACACCTACTTCTGACATCTGTGGCTGAAAGCTCATTGCTGCTCTTTTCCACAGAAACTTTCACCATCTGACAAGACACGAAGCTGAAAGATAGAGATGATACTGGGTCACTTGAACTTTAGTCAACGCTATTCACGGTTGTGCACAGTGGCACAGTTTACCCCTTCCCTTCTTACCACAATGTCCATATTCACCAGAACGTATCTAACGCCCTCACACGCAATACATCCAAAGTCTTTGAGCAGCTCATCTTGGAAACCCACCTTGGACACCGCCGCACAGGGCATACTGAAACGTGATTGACCAACACTGAACTGGAACTAAAACCTCTGATGGAAAAGAACTAACTCTGTGTCCAGCTTCTAGTGTATCCCCTAGTATCTAGAATATCTAGCTTTTTTTCCTTATTATCCAGGAGGGGCTCAGAAAATTGCTTACATCAAGGTATGAATAATGTGGGTCAAAGAATTGAATGATTTCCTTGGGCAAAAAGCAGATATAGATGGAGGTGATCTGTGGTCCCATTATAGGGCTGCCTTATGTACAGTCTAAACATCATGTATTGTTTTCCCCCCTATAATTTGGAAGTAAGCCATAGATGTTCTTCAGAAGAAAGCTTCTTGCAAGAATCTATCATAGAACCATAGAATAGTTTGGGTTGGAAGGGACCTTTCAAGGCCATCTAGTCCAACCCCCTGCCATGAGCAGGGACATCCTCAACTAGATCAGGTTGCCCAGAGCCCCGTCCAGCCTGACCTGGAATGTTTCCAGGGATGGGGCATCTCCCACCTCTCTGGGCAACCTGGGCCAGGGCTTCACCACCCTCAGCGTAAAACATTTCTTCCTTATGTCTAGTCTGAATCTCCCCTCCTTTAGTTTAAAACCATCACCCCTTGTCCTGTCACAGCAGGCCCTGCTAAAAAGCTTTTCCCCATCTTTCCTATGAGCCCCCTTTCAGTACGGACAGGCCGCAATAAGGTCTCCCCGGAGCCTTCTCTTCTCCAGGCTGAACAACCCCAACTCTCTCAGCCTGTCTCCATAGCAGAGGGGCTCCAGCCCTCGGATCATCTCCGTGGCCTCCTCTGGCCCCGCTCCAGCAGGTCCACGTCCTTCTTGTGCTGAGGCCCCAGAGCTGGACGCAGCACTGCAGGGGGGTCTCACCAGAGCAGAGTAGAGTAGAGGGGCAATCATCAATCAGGCCAGTAGAAATTAGCAACATGAGCAGACCAAACTTTTCACCTTACAACTGGCAAGTACTGGTGGCAGCAATGCAACCAGGTGATGAGCATTTTCCCTGCGGTTGATGTACAGTCAAACCTCTTGAGAATGAGCTGCTGAAACGCTTTACAATCGGCCAAACTGTTACACATATGACTTAGTGCTCACCTACTACACCGGAATCCACACTGGGTTTTGTTCACTTTTCTTCTTTCATCTATCTTTATCACAATAAAGCAGTAGGAGACATTTTTGTCGTTTTCTAAAATGGTTCTAGCCATTACTTCTGAGGGATCCTCCTCTGCTCCACCCAAACCCAAACCCAATTATACCTACAGTTTATTCGTGCCCCGATTAGCCATCTAGACAAGAGGGATGCTTCAGTCTATGGACACGGATCTGACTGAATGCCTGAGCCACAGACTGACTAGAAGTCATTTGTTTGAAAAAAAGTATGGATTCTTTTTCTTCCTTACAGCTCCCTAATCACTCACTACAGACTGTGCATCAGTACAGCTGTTTGTACAACAGTACACGCAGTTCAAGTTCAAGCTTGCAGGTCTTCAAACGCTATCTCACAGGTCATTAAAAGCTTCAGTCTCTCTAATGTTGGAATTGACAGTAAGAGCTTATCAATTTCAGCGTGAAGGAAAAGTCTGAAGTCTGGAGGCACTGGTTCGGGAGTCCACGAAGAAGTGCTTTCCTGTCTCTAGACAACCACACATGACATCTGGTTCGGTCAGCAATTAGCGCGGTAACATTCAGCAGATCATTTGACTGCAGCATGACTGGCTCTCTATGTTAAGACTGCATTTTTCTGTCCAACTCCTTCCATCTAGAATATAAGAGTCAGAAAGGTTTGGCTCCCCCACCCCCCGTTGCTTTGAACTGCTTATAACGACAGGACGGAGAAGTTTGTTTTGAGCATTTAGAAGTCAGTAAGTTATCACCACACTCGTGGCTTTCTTGCATCGAGCAACTAGGAAGAGATAATGCTAAAGAATCTCTTTTTTTGAAGTGTAATCATTTCACGGCACGTTTTCAGTTCTGTTAGACTCACTGCTCCAGCAAAAGAAAACGACATCCTGGCACCATTACTTAGGGATACAAATTGGAATTTAATGCTTAACCAGATGCATTTCTTTACAGCCATATCCTCTATTTCTGCCACTTAAAATGTAGAATACACCAGTGAAAGGAATTCTTAGGCCAGGTCATCCTGTCACCAACAAACAAGTTAAAGAATAGGTTAGTTGGTCTGACACAAGTGTGGTCACACTGGCAAAAGGTTTTGGATGTGACTTGTCACTCCTGCAAATGTGTCAGTAGCAGGAGCTTTGTTTTCTAATCAACATGAATTTCACTGGCACACTTAGATCTAGACTAAACCCAAATTACACCTTCAACACTTCAGTCGTTAAAAAGTCACTTCAGTCATTAAAAGCGCTCACCCTAAGTTCACATTTGAGAATTTAGTCTTTAGAGAGATTTATAGCCATGACTCAGACCATCTTACTCTCATCCTTATAGTCAAAAAATGCAGCACTGAGTGTTCTAGAGAAAATTGCCTACTAAAACAAATCACCGAGTTGATTTCTGTGCTGGCAGGTAGCAAACAATTACCTTGCGTTATGCAGCACCTCACTCAGATCAGCCAGATTTTTGCATTATAGAAGCGGAACAACAGACTGGAATGACTTTTCCATTCTTTTTCAGGATTCCGCAGTAAAATATCTCCAGGGTGATTAGCCCCTTCAAGGTAATGTATCTTGCAATTCAGTAACAGACTTTTAAGCTCAGATAATACAGTGAAAGAGGATGATTTGTTATCAGTGAATCTGACTGTAGTTTCAGAGCTTCTTGATTTGATGGCAAGCACTGACACAGCATACAGACACCTCAGCACACGGTCCTTTTATTTGCAGAGCACACAGCAAAACAATACCTCAGACTTTGTCACAGACTTACACTTGCTACAATTAGCATTTCTCCAGCACCCATACAAGCATCCTACATAACTTAAACTAAATATTTACTTGACTGGAACATCCTATAATTGATGATTCAGTTTCTGTTCCTACAGACTCCTACAAAAGTTCCTGCTCCTAGAAAAAAAGACTGTGTTTTGGTCTCACTTTCACAAACGAAGCCCAATGACTAATAACTAAGGCTTCTCCCTCCAGCATTCGCTTGGTTCTTGCACAAGCCTGGGGAAGAATAAAACCAAAAGTTCAGCAGGCAGGCAGCCGTACTTGATCTCCTGAACAATCCACTGCTCCCTGTAAAGCTCATCCAAAGCAGTCCTCATGTTTATGTTCCTTAACATAGAACAGGCCCACATTTTAGAATAAGTACTTGCTCTCAAATTAGGGGCAATACTTGCATGGCTCTGGTGGCCAAAAGCCATTTCCATGCCCTCCCCTTGCCCCTAAGTGAATGGCTGGTAAATCACATTTATCCAAGGAGAAGCTACATGTTCACCGCAAGTAGACATCTATTGATTTTTCTCTACTAAATCTTCATTTTCACACCTGGAAGCACGTAGCTCAAGTAACTCAGATCGCGTGCCTACTTCTTAGTAACATCAACTGCACAGAGGCAATGAACCAAAACTTCAAGTGCAGACTCACATCTCACAGTATTTCTAAAGAAAAGGATGACTGTGCTAAATAATTATTCCCCCCGTCACCACCACTGCTTAAGCTGACTAGACCCATACAATAGAAGTCACTGCATACAAGAGGGGAAAGGGCACAGGCTTAGTTTGACACAGATTGCTAAACCCTCATGCAGAGCCTAGACTTCCTCACTTAACCTTGCTCCTAATGCTCTCCAAAATTAAAACGTGGGACGGTTGCCCAGTAAACCAAAAGCCAACTATCAGCAAACAGGAAAAACACAGTTAGCTGAAGGAAGGATGTGATGGGGAGGGAACATTTCACCACTTTTCAGAATACACCGTACATTTTATCCGTGCTCACCCCCCACCCTGTTAGAGACACGGCAGGAGAGGAGAGGGCACCCCAGCTGCTCCTGCCCAGTCAGGTACCCAAGCTTAAAGCCAATTTATCCGGGCATTATCACTGCTGCAACTCCCAGCTTTGCACCCAGCACCTCTATGGGCACAGCAGCAGCCTCTCAGGGAGGGGGAACCCCCCCTTGACTCTCCAGCACTGGCAGGAGGGGGGAACAGACCCCTGCCCCCATGCAAAGGGGACCTCACCCTCTCACCTTCCTACCAGCCCAAGAGAAGTGTGCTCAAACCCCCTTGCCTCAGGGACCCTCCTTCCATCCGCTCAGGGACTCTGCCTCAGGCATCCCCATACCTCGGGGAACCCACCCCCCATTACACCTCAGGGAGTACCTCTCCACCTCAGGGCACTCCACACCTCAGGGAGCAACCCCCTTCACCTCAAGACACTCCACACCTCAGGGAGCATCCCCCCCTTCACCTCACATCACCCCACACCTCAGGGCACCCCACCTTCACCTCAGGTCACCCTCCCCCTCAGGGAACACTCCCCCATCTCAGGGAGCATCCCTCTCTTCACCTCAGGGCACCCCCACACCTCTGGGAGCACCCCCCTTCACCTCAGACCTCAGGGAGCATCCCCCCCTTCACCTCAGGGCACCCCACACCTCAGGGAGCACCCCCCTTCACCTCACACCTCAGGGACCACCCCTCCCCTTTCACCTCATGTCACTCCACACCTCAGGGAGCACACCCCCCCTTTACCTCAGGGCACCCCACACCTCAAGGACCACCACCCCCCTCACCTAACGTCACCCCACACCTCAGGGAGCAGCCCCCTTTCACCTCAAGGAACCCTCCACCCCAGGGAGGGCCCCCACCTCACCTCAGGGCACCCTCCACCCCCTCTTCACCCCAGAGCACCCCCCCCCAGCTGAGGGCCGCCTCTGGGCCGCCCCTCCCCCGAGGCCCGCCGTACCTGCTGCGAGGGCAGCTCCACATGCAAGGCCCGGGTGGCGGAGCCCGGGGGTAAGGCGGCGGGGCCAGCGGCCGAGCTCATCCTCACGGCAGGGCAACGGCCGGGCAACGGCTGCAGCGCCTGCGCATGAGCCCCGCAGGCCGGAGCCCCGCAGGCCGCTCCCCCGCCGCCACCGGGCACCCAGGGGTTAATGGCGGCAGCAGCACCGGCCGGGGCCGCTCGCTACGGAGCCATATTACCGCAGTGCTGGGGGGCGGGCGGCGGGGGGCGGGCGGGAAGGCGCGTCCCGCTCGCTCATTGGCCTGTGCTCCACGGAGGCGTGAGCCCGGCTGCGTCCTTGAGACTTTACTGGCTGAAAGGAACGCCAATCAACGCTCCCCTCCGTGGCCTCTGTCAAACCGTTGGAACGGGAGCCGGCGCCGACTTCCGGAAGGCGGGACGGCGCATGAAGAAGAGGCTGATGATTGGAGGAAAGCTATTTTGATTGACATCGGTCGCCCTCCGTCACGTGTGTGGGGAGCTGTTTTTATCACGTGGTGGGACGAAAATATTTTGCTGGGCGGGTGCGCGGGGCGGGGGGGTGGGGGTGATGTCGCCATGGCAACGGGGAGCGGCCTGGCCCCGGGCCTGGCTGAAGGGCCGGCGGCGCCGCGCTGGGGGCGGCCAGGCCCGGCGTCCCCGAGGGGCTGCGGTCCCTGGGCCGGACCCTCATGGCACCGCAACCGGCCCCGCATCACGCCAGCTTGCCCCACAACAGGCCAATGTGCCCCACCTCACACCAACCTGCCCCATAACAGGCCAACCAGTCGTGCCTATAGGCCAACCTGTCCCACCTCGCACCAACCTGCCCCACAACAGGCCAACCAGCCCCACATCGCGTCCCCCTACGTCACACCAACCTGCCCCACATCACACCAACCTGCCCCACAACAGGCCAACCTGCCCCATAACAGGCCAACCTTTCCCACATCATGCCAACCAACCCAACATTGCACCAACCCATCCCACACCACACCAACCCATCCCACATCGCACCAACCCATCCCACGCCACGCCAACCCATCCCACACCATACCAACCCATCCCACATCGCACCAACCCATCCCACGCCATGCCAACCCATCCCACATCGCACCAACCCATCCCACCGCACCAACCCATCCCACGCCATGCCAACCCATCCCACATCGCACCAACCCATCCCACATCACACCAGCCCACTCCACATCAGGCCAACCCTGATGCCAACACACGCCGAGGCCCAACACAGCCATCCCCCCAGCGCCCACCTCCATCCCACCCCACCCCGGCAGCATCCATCCTGGCCAGAAGGACAATCCCCACCAGGGCGGCACCATCCTCACGTACTGCGCAGCACCGGGAGCGCCAGTCCTGTCCCCGTGCCCCGCCGGAGCCACTCGTCCCCACGGCACCCTGCAGCACCTGCCCGGCGTAGGTGGCCGCGCTGGAGACACTCATCCCCATCGCACTTCTGGGGACCAGCACGGGCTGTGCCGAAACACCCGTCTCCACAACGCCGGGAATGCCCGTCCCACCGTCCCGGCAGCGGCACTGGGAACGCCTGTCCCCAGCACGCGCTGCGGCACTGGAAATGCCTGTTCCCACCAGGCTGGGCGGCTCTGGAAGGGTTGAGCATGGCATGCAGTGCTGGAAAGTCCTGTCTGCCTGTCCTCCTCTCCTCTTCTCTTCCTCTCCTCTCCTGTCCTCTTGTCCTCCTCTCCTCCTGTCCTCAGCCCCGTGCCTCTCCCACGCCATGGAGACCTTCCCCGCTGGAAGCCCACCAAGCCTCCATTCACCTGCAGTACTCACGGGTTTGCAATATTCACGCTGCGTTGACATGCGTTGTACCGGCGTTGCCTTCAGCGTACATTTTAGTCTTGGGTATTCAACAGTGAACTCATTAAAAATTAAAAAAAAACAAGAGGAAGAATATGAAGAGTGGAGTGGAAAGTCAAGTCTTCTGGAGTTTGATGGCCATCCTTGCAGAAGTCATCCTCTTCCATCCTCTTCCATCCTCACTCTCCCTTGCAGCCGCTCACCATGGTCTACCTTTAGAATCATAGAATAGAATCATAGAATCATTCTGCTTGGAAGAGACCTCCAAGATCATCGGGTCCAACCGTTAACCTATCACTACCAAGTCCACCACTAAATCGTATCCCTTAGCGCCACATCTAAACGTCTTTTGAATACCTCCAGGGATGGGGACTCCACCACCTGGGCTCCCTGGGCAGCCTGTGCCAGGGCCTGACAGCCCTTTCGGGGAAGAAATGGTTCCCAAGATCCAACCTAAACCTCCCCTGGCGCAACTTGAGGCCGTTTCCTCTCGTCCTGTCGCCTGTTCCTTGGGAGAAGAGACCGACCCCCCCTGGCTCCAACCTCCTTTCAGGGAGTTGCCGAGAGCGAGAAGGTCTCCCCTCAGCCTCCTTCTCTCCAGATCAACCCCCCCAGGTCCCTCAGCCGCTCCTCACAGCACTTGTGCTCCAGACCCTTCCCCAGCTTCTTTCCCCAAAGCACTTCCTAGGAGCGGAAAACGGAGCTGCCACACTCTCCCCCTCGGTAATTCCCCATTTCACCACAGAGTGACATGTCAGTGCGGACTTTTTTTGCCAAATTTTGTGATTCTAGGTGTGGGTGCCCAATAAATTCGATACCTTGAACTTCAGTTTCGGGCATCATGAGCCTGGTGTTGTGTTTGAGTTCTGGATGTTGCTGTCTCTGATGAGGAGTTATTTCAACACAGTGACCTTTTTTAGGAAGATCTGAGAACCAGTGCATCTCCATTTTTTCTTCTCATGAAAAAAAAAACCCCTACTAATTCAGTATTTTCAATAGCAAAGTGCGCTATTTTCAAGGATGCGGACTCCTGAGCCACGTTGTGGAGATCAGGAGGTTCAAACATAGTAATTTTGGACTTGTTGTGTCGGTTTGATTCACCTCCTGGTTTCTGGTTCGTTACTATACATGTTCTCCTTCCTTTTGAACTTTCCATCTTCACCTTGGAGGACCAAAACTTGCTTTTTAAGATGAAATTGGGGGGGGTTGCCCAAGGTGTGAAAAATGCACTTGGAATGACAAAAATGATCACAAAATCAAGATATTTGGGAATGCTTTATGAATTTGAAACTCTTTAGATATGCTTCCTCCAGTGAGCAAAACTAATTCTAGCTCAGAATTATATACAAAATCAGAGAGGATCACAGTTGTAAGAGCAGTTATTCCTGAGATAAATCACTAAAAGCAATTTATAGAAACAGCATAAAGGTGCCATTGCTTGTTTGCCCAAAATATCAAAAGATTTTTTAAAAAAATCAGTCCTCGGATGATATGTGACTATTCTGTGACCAAATTACGCTGATTTGGTGAATTTAAAGTCCATACGACACTACCGTAGCAGGATTCTCCTATTTTTCTTCATTTCCACAGGAGTAGTTGACTATCTCAAAACTTTTTAAAAATATTGATGTTTCCAAGAGTCGAATGAATTACTTAACATAGCTCCTCGCATGCCCCGTATATAGAGATCGCATTTAATTTGCTGCATAATGCACACTGAGAGACCTAACCCATAATTCAGGGACTAAAAAGCAAAATTTCCCCCAGAGGAAAATTCAAATATGACCCCAAATCCCATGTTAATTTACTAATGATTTTACAGCAGTGGAACTGATGCAGCTCCAGAGAAGTCCCTGCGGATTTCCAGCTCATGCTCGCTAAGGTTTTGTCCTCATATTCTGAATTTCAGACTTATCTTTGCTTTTTGCTGTCTTAGCGTGACAAGGAACCGTTTGCAAGAGCGTTGTAAAACGAGGAGTTTCTAGGGAGAAGGTTTCGGTTTTACATTTGATTTTCATCAGCTTTGAGAGGTTAAGTCCGTCCCTTGCATGGTTCAGCACAGCGACCATTCAACACGACAAGAGTCATTTAATAACCCAGATTGTGCCTGAATTCAAACACAGTAATTATCCCTTTGGGGCTTAAAATAATGAGTTAATTAATAAGGATTGGTGGATTATTTTAACTAGAGCATTTGCAAGCTGCAGCCGGGGAGGACTGTGGGTTCTTTTATCCCTGGTTTATGAACAGTCACTCGGAGCAGCAACGCTGGAGCAGTACTGCCAATCCCAGCTCTATACGTGCCATTACGTAGGACCCTATGTAATTTACTGATGCCCTAGGAAATCGTCATTTGAATTTTTTAACCACATAAAAAGGCCGGCGTTATCTGTCTGCATCGTTTTGAAGATCACAGCGTGACATTTATTACATCCCGTGGATGTTCCTGCAGCTGATTATCACAAAAGATGAAACTCCAGCGGCCGCAGCAAGTGCCGGGATGCATGCAGCGCTCCCACCCCATGGCCTGCCCACTGCCCAAGCTGCGTGGTCGACACGCCGGAGGGACGGGATGCCATCCAGAGGGACCTTGACGGGCTTGAGAGGTGGGCCCAGGCGAACTTCATGAGGTTCAACAAAGCCAAGTGCAAAGTCCTGCACCTTGGTCGGAGCAACCCCCGGTATCCATACAGGCTGGGGGATGTAGGGATGGAGAGCAGCCCTGCCGAGAAGGACCTGGGGGTGCTGGGGGATGAAAAGCTGGACACGAGCCGGCAATGTGCGCTGGCAGCCCAGAAATCCAACCGTGCCCTGGGCTGCATCCCCAGCAGCGTGGCCAGCAGGGCGAGGGAGGGGATTCTGCCCCTCTGCTCCACTCTGGGGAGACCCCCCTGCAGTGCTGCATCCAGCGCTGGGGCCTCAGCACAAGAAGGACATGGACCTGCTGGAGCGGGGCCAGAGGAGGCCACGGAGATGATCCGAGGGCTGGAGCCCCTCTGCTGTGGGGACAGGCTGAGAGAGTTGGGGTTGTTCAGCCTGGAGAAGAGAAGGCTCCGGGGAGAACTTCTAGCAGCCTTTCAGTACCTAAAGGTGCCTCCAAGAAAGCTGGAGAGGGACTTTTGACGAGGGCATGGAGTGATAGGATAAGGGGTAATGGCTTTAAACTGAAAGAGGGCAGATTTAGATGAGATCTAAGGAAGAAATTCTTCCCCATGAGGGAGGTGAGGCCCTGGCACAGGTTGCCCAGAGAAGCTGTGGCTGCCCCATCCCTGGAAGCGTTCAAGGCCAGGTTGGACGGGGCTTTGAGCAACCTGGTCTAGTGGAAGGTGTCCCTGCCCATGACAGGGGGGTTGGAACTAGACGATCTTTAAGGTCCCTCCCAACCCAAACCCTTCTGTGATTCCATGATTCTATGATCTGCAGTTTTCTTCAAGTGAATCCAACAGGAAAACAGGAAAAAAAAAGAGTTTTCAAAAACATCATCTCATTACTGAGCCCATCTTGTGCTCACATGTAGTCTAAACTCACACCAGCAGCTCCATTGACCTTAGGGAAAGCCAGAAGCAGTTTCTTCTTGACATTTTTTGTGGAAAGCAAAGCCAGAAAATAATTAAAATTATTATTAACAGAGTTTCAAAATGCAATTTTAACAAAATAGGGTAAACATTCTTGCAGAATAAAGCAGATTTGCGAAAACTCTCTGGAGAAAGCTGGATGAAATACCACTCAGGAACTGTCAGAAATGCTGTTTGAAAACTTAAGTGCCATTTCTGGAAGCACTGCTATATCGGTGCTCTTTTTGCTTGGTGGCGCTGAATTTGAGACACATGGGCTAGCGTCCTTTCAAATCATAGAATCATGGAAGGGTTTGGGTTGGAAGGGACCTTTTAAGGCCATCTAGTCCAACCCCCTGCCATGAGCAGGGACATCCTCAACTAGATCAGGTTGCCCAGAGCCCCGTCCAGCCTCACCTGGAATGTTGCCAGGGATGGGGCATCTCCCACCTCTCTGGGCAACCTGGGCCAGGGCCTCACCACCCTCAGTGTGAAAAACTTCTTCCTTATGTCTAGTCTGAATCTCCCCTCCTTTAGTTTAAAACCATCACCCCTTGTCCTGTCACAGCAGGCCCTGCTAAAAAGCTTTTCCCCATCTTTCCTATGAGCCCCCTTTCAGTACTGAAAGGCCGCAGTAAGGTCTCCCCGGAGCCTTCTCTTGTCCAGGCTGAACAACCCCAACTCTCTCAGCCTGTCCCCACAGCAGAGGGGCTCCAGCCCTCGGATCATCTCCGTGGCCTCCTCTGGCCCCGCTCCAGCAGGTCCATGTCCTTCTTGTGCTGAGGCCCCAGCGCTGGATGCAGCACTGCAGGGGGGTCTCCCCAGAGTGGAGCAGAGGGGCAGAATCCCCTCCCTCGCCCTGCTGGCCACGCTGCTGGGGATGCAGCCCAGGGCACGGTTGGCTTTCTGGGCTGCCAGCGCACATTGCCGGCTCGTGTCCAGCTTTTCATCCCCCAGCACCCCCAGGTCCTTCTCGGCAGGGCTGCTCTCCATCCCTACATCCCCCAGCCTGTATGGATACCGGGGGTTGCTCCGACCAAGGTGCAGGACTTTGCACTTGGCTTTGTTGAACCTCATGAGGTTCACCCGGGCCCACCTCTCGAGCTCGTCCAGGTCCCTCTGGATGGCATCCCGTCCCTCAGGCATGTCCACCACACCACTCAGCTTGGTGTCATCTGCAAACTTGCTGAGGTGGCACTCGATCCCACTGTCTATGTCATGGATGAAGATATTAAACAGTACTGGTCCCAATACAGACCCTTGAGGGACACCACTTGTCACCAATCTCCATCTGGACATTGAGCCGTTGACCACTATCCTCTGGGTGCGACCATCCAACCAATTCCTCATCCACTGAACAGTCCACCCATCAAATCTGTGTCTCTCCAATTTAGAGAGAAGGATGCTGTGGGGGACCATGTCAAAGGCCTTACAGAAGTCCAGACAGGCAACATCCGTAGCTCTTCCCTTGTCCACTGATGTAGTCACTCCATCACAGAAGGCCACTGGGTTGGTCAGGCAGGACCTGCCCTTGGTGAAGCCACGCTGGCTGTCTCCAATCACCTCCCTGTCCTCCATGTGCCTCAGCACAGCTTCTAGGAGGATCTGTTCCACGATCTCCCCAGGCACAGAGGTGAGGCTGACAGGTCGGTAGTGCCCAGGGTCCTCCTTCCTACCCTTTTTAAAAATGGGTGCGATGTTCCCCTTTTTCCAGTCCCCAGGGACTTCACCTGACTGCCACGACTTTTCAAATATCATGGAGAGCAGCTTGGCAGCTACATCAGGCAATTCCCTCAGGACTCTGGGATGCATCTCGCCAGGTCCCAGAGACTTATGTACGTTCAGGTTCCTCAGGTGGTCATGAACCTGATCTTCTCTTACAGTGGGAAGACATGTGGTGGAGAGATACTGCCTGCAGGTCATTATGGAGATTATTTAATAGACTTTATTGCAAGTTTTGGCATGCTAGAAGCTTTGGGAAAGGAAGCAATGGCCTTGTGGCTAAGGGTAATTCCTATTTCTGCCGTAGATCAGGTCAAATATGCTTCTTATTGGGGTATGAGATCATTGCAAAGTCACTCAAATGAGCAAACGTGCTTCAGTGATGGAGGAAAGGATTCCAAGTCCAGAGCAAAATACTTCAAGTTTGCGAGCTATTTAAAGAAGAGGAAAAAGCTTAAGTTTTGCCACTGAATGCCTGTTAAATAATGTAATTTAGAGCCACGGATGTGTGGTTAAAAGAGCTTGTTCAGCTTTGCCTTTGGAGAGATCAAGCTCAAGCAACAGAGACTAACATAAGAGACTGGGTTTGCGGGCGCTAAACCCTGGACCCTTTTATGTCCAAGGTATATCTGAGTGCCTGTACTTCTAGTTGAAGGCAAATACGTTTGGTCTATCCCCAGAGGTTGTTTCAAACTGCTGTAAGACACTTGGAGCCGCCTAAGACTTTCTAGTCATCCCTGTGCAACGTATCAGAGTCTCACAGCGAAAAGCACAATAAAAATCAGACCTTTTTGCTATAAAGGCCCTTGGGTTTGAATTAATAGCAACATATGTCTGTGAGCATCGGTTGAAGAGCCATTACTATATGAGCTGGTACTATAAAAGTACTGGTCCACGTGAAGATGTTCACAAAATTGCTGAAAACGTGTGCTCAAGTTATACCGCGTTAAAATCCAAGGAGAGTTTACGAATTTCCAAGTAAATCAGCCATCATTTGCACTTCACCATTGCTGTCAGATGCATAAATGGTTGTGTTAATTGATTTCATTAATTCACCATAATTTTCCTGAGTGTCTCTGGTGGGTTGACGCTGGCTGGACGCCCGGTGTCCACCAAAGCCGCTCTGTCACTCCCCTCCTCAGCTGGACAGGGGAGAGAAAATACAACGAAAGGCTCGTGGGTCGAGATAAGGACAGGGAGAGATCATTCACCAGTTGCCATCACAGGCAAAACAGACTCAACTTGGGGAAAAACTAATTTAATTTATTGCCAATCAAATCAGAGTAGGACAATAAGAAATAAAACCAAATCTTAAAACCCCTTCCCCCCACCCCTCCCTTCTTCCCGGGCTCAACTTCACACCTGATTTCTCTCCCTGCTCCCCCCGAGCGGCGCAGGGGGACGGGGAATGGGGGTTGGGGTCAGTTCCTCACACGTCGTCTCTGCCGCTCCTTCCTCCGCAGGGGGAGACTCCTCACACTCTGCCCCTGCCCCAGCGTGGGGTCCCTCCCACGGGAGACAGTCCTCCACGGACTTCTCCAGCATGGATCCTTTCCACAGGCTGCAGTTCTTCACGACCTGCTCCAGCGTGGGTCCCTCCCACGGGGCGCAGTCCCTCAGGAACAGACGGCTCCAGCGTGGGTCCCTCCCACGGGGCGCAGTCCCTCAGGAACAGACAGCTCCAGCGTGGGTCCCTCCCACGGGGCGCAGTCCCTCAGGAACAGACGGCTCCAGCGTGGGTCCCTCCCACGGGGCGCAGTCCCTCAGGAACAGACGGCTCCAGCGTGGGTCCCCGTGGGGTCACAAGTCCTGCCAGCAAACCTGCTCCAGCCTGGGCTCCTCTCTCCACGGGGCCACAGGCCCTGCCAGGAGCCTGCTCCAGCGCGGGCTTCCCACAGGGTCACGGCCTCTTTCAGGCATCCCCCTGCTCTGGTGTGGGCTCCTCCCCGGGTGCAGGTGGGGATCTGCTCCCCCGTGGGCCTCCATGGGGCAGGGGACAGCTGGCCTCACCATGGGCTGCACCACGGGCTGCCGGGAAATCTCTGCTCCGGCGCCTGGAGCACCTCCTGCCCTCCTTCACTGACCTTGGGGTCTGCAGGGCTGTTGCGCTCACGTCTCACTCCTCTCTTCACTGCTATAATCCCGCAGCAGGTTTTTCTCCCCTTCCTCTGTTACCCCCGAGGCGCTGCCGCCGTTGCTGATGGGCTCGGCCTTGGCCAGCAGCGGGTCTGTCTTGGAGTTGCTGGCGTTGGCTCTGTCAGACATGGGGGAGCTTCTCACAGAAGCCACCCCTGTAGCCCCCCGCTACCAAACCCTTGCCACGCAAACCCAGTACAGTGTCCCAATATAGATGTACCCTACCTCAGACAGAGAGACTTCATTGTATTTTTGACACATCATCAAGCTGTTCTGGTCACATTATGTGCACAGAGAAGATCCCCGTTAAGTAGAAGACATCTTCCAGTCAGCTCACAACCATTAGACAATTTCCATGGAGGACATGGAAGGGGATTCCTGGTGCTTTGGAGTGCAAATGATGCTTAGAATATCTATTATTATCCTGGTGCTTAGAAGAGCTATTATTTTAATGCAAAAACTTCCTTACCAGACTCAAATATATATTTTAAATGAGATAGAGTCATGAAGGAGAACAGCAGCACTATCTCAGAACAAGGTGACGCCCACATCAGCCTTTACAAACCAGCTTTATTCCCATACCGACTAGGTGGTACAAGAAGTAATTGGTAATTTTGGTAATTTCTTCAGGCACTGAGTGTTTTTTTGCTGTGTGGACTTTAGCGTTTGGCACGTGGGCTTTTCCCTCGTCAGAGTCTTCAGCAGCACAATTGCAAAATATGGAGCAACAGCCCATAAAACAAACCTAATTTCTGGGAAAACACTCATTGCTTTAAACCATATTGCTTTAAACCCACGTGTGTATTATTTCTTTGAAGCCTTCAATATACTAAAACATTGTGGTTTGGGGGAAAGGGTGTTGTTTGTTTTGCTGTTTTTTCTCGGTAGCTCGAGAAACATGTTGGTAGACTGAAGTCATCCGACCCAGATAGGCTGATCTCAAATCCACTGAAGTCAGCAGATTAAATTTAAGCATCTTTGGTGGGGTTTTGATCAAATTTATGGTGAGGGTTTGCAAAAAAAACCCTCATCAAGTCATGCTGGCTTGGGATGAGGTTCAACAAATGGCCAAGACATCATGGTGACGGTGAATCGTGGTTCAGCGGTGAATGCCGCAGCAGTAGTTGTACCCGAATTAGCCCTGACACACTTCTTTTCACCAACCTGTGGTGGATTCAATCTGTTCCAACCTTCTTAACTATCCTAGAAAGTTTTTCTTTGGTAGTAAATCCATTTTTTTCTTCCTGCTGCCTTTAAAATCTGTTGTTATTTGCCTTATTTTCGTGGAATGATGGATGCATGGATTTAAGTTATTGGCAAACTTTGGGGATATTGCACTCAGTTTTGTTACAGGAATCTCCCCCACTGGTTATAGTGTAACCCGAGTATGTGAACCTGCATTTTTTTCTTTGGAAAAGATATTTCAGCATGTTTACTCCTGCGAGAGGGTTGCCAATTAGTTTAGAAGTTGTTTGAATTAGCTTGTTGAAAAATCCAAACAAAAGCTTATTGTCCAAAAGATCTGGAGGGAGGTCAAGTGTCAGGGGGCTGTAAAACTGCCTTCAGAAGGATGTTATTACCTCATCACTGTGGCCGTAAAGAAAAGCTTTTACCAGGAAAAGTTTAACAAGTTCAATAAATGTTCAAAGAACCTCACAAAAAGCTTCTCGGTTTGGAAACAACATGAGCCATTTCTTGTGCGTTATGTTTTGAGTGTGGTGAGAGAGAATTGCCACCACGTGAAGTCATAGGATCATAGAATCACCAAAGGGTTTGGGTTGAAGGGACCTTTCAAGGCCATCTAGTCCAACCCCCTGCCATGAGCAGGGACATCCTCAACTAGATCAGGTTGCCCAGAGCCCCGTCCAGCCTGACCTGGAATGTTTCCAGGGATGGGGCTTCCACCTTCCCAGGTTTCAGAAGCAAGGCAGAATCTGGCCAAGACAGTTTGGGATGAGGAGGTTTTAAAAGGCCTCCTGGAAATGGCATTTGGGATTAAAGCCATGAGCCCGCAGTGTGCTTACTCAGGGACACGTCTGCATTATACACGGGAGGTTTGGGCTTTGTGGGGACTATGTATGAGCTTCGAGTGAGGGAGTGCTTGCATCCTGCTTCATCAAGGCTTGGCAAGGTGCCTTTTTACCTTCTGAATTGCTGTTGCAGCATAGTTGGGGAAAATGCTATTTCAGATCAGATATAAAACCAAAACTCCAGGTCATTAAACGTGCTTCTGGGTGGAAGATGCTGTACAGATACACGCGATTACTGCATGTGCTTGGTAAGTGAAGAGAGGCAGATGAACAGATTTCTTTAACCATACAGACAATTAACATCATGAAATAAACAGCAGAGCAGGGAAAAAAAAAAAAAAAAAGGAGAATTAATCAGCTTGGGATAAGGAATAGTATTTTCCAAGATGTTTTTCCTGGAGTTTTCAGTTGGTCATAGGAGAAGGCTGTATCAGTACTCACTGCTTTGGGATTACACCAGATGTGAACGTTACAGGTCTTAGCTCATGTACTAAGTGTTGATCTTTCTGGGGACTGTCCGAGGGGTGTGCTGATAGACACGGGCCATCTCTGAACCTCCCTGTTCTAACACACGTGCTTTGTCTGCTGTTGGTGTTGCGTCTTGGGCTGATGACACCACATCTGCATACATCTTCTGTGTTTGGTTGGTTGGTTTTTTAAATTATAGGAGTTGGAAAAGAAATTAGAAAAACTGTGATAAGGTCATACATTGAGCTGAAGGGTTAGCCTCTGATAACTTAAGTGTATGGCACAGAAAGAGCTCAAAAGCTGTTTTCCCTTGGGATCATTATTCTTTAATATAAAGTTTCAGTGTGTCTAACTTCAAAGGAAGACAAGCAATTGCTCTGGAGAAGGAACTGACAACAAGCAACTTCTTCGCTCTGAAAATAATTCTCAACCGCAGATCAGCCACTGAAGCATCTTTTCTGTCAGAGAAATTAAACCAGTTACAGCTTTCTGCTTGCTCACAAGACACTGAATCCGCACGGGACCATCCACACCAAAGCAGCTCAGGGACTTTTTAGCACATGGGGTCTGTCACACCCACCCACCTCAAAGTGGTCGTTACCAGTCTCTCACTCTCACTGGAGACTACATTGAAAGCCCATGTAAATCGACCACAAGATGCTTTCTGATTTCAGTGGACTGCATATCAAGGCCAAAGGCTGGTGGTTCACCACTGAATAAGCACTGGGTCTGCAAGTTGCTTCAAGGACTGTCTTCCAAGAGAGATGCAAAAATCCTAAGGTTCTGTATAGGTACGGTCATGAAATATCCCCTGCCACATTGCCAGAAGTCCCTGAAGGAACTTCATCTCTGAATTCTGCTTGAATTAAAGTCCCTCCCTTTACTGCACCTGCATTTTCATCTTGCAGAGGTGGTATTTTGATTTCCTCGCTTCATCTGTTGTGAAATGGTTGTATTTTCCACCCTAGAAGTGGTTGCGTTTTGCCAACGGGCAAAGTAAATCCTTCTGTGGAAAATTTATAGAGCTCTTTAAGGCTCTTTGAATGGAAAGCCTCTGCAGGATGATCTGTTAATGAGTATGAAAGCTAAGCATACCTAAGGAGAAAAAAAAACAATATACACATTGGCTGGGAGCCCGCTGGCTGTGAAGCCTCCCCGGGACAGCATTTGTACCAAAACCTTGTACTCTCATCGACTATAAGCACCTCCAGGAAAATATAGAGCCATTATACCAAGCTGTCAAGACTTTCTTGATCTTTGACTTATTTGGTGTCATTTGTAGGTCATAACATTTTGACAGACTCTTCGCTGATGAAACCTGTACCTCCATTTAGAAATAATTTGTTGGAAGGCACATCCAGGCCCTCTGACGTGACAAGGAGGGAGAACGGATGGGTAGAATGGTTGCTGCTGCTGCACAACCTATTTGATGAGATACCTGCCAACCACTACCTCCAACCGGTCATACAGGAGAGCTATAAGCTATGTCCTAACCCTCCTGCTAGTTCATTGAACAAGACGTGTCACGAGACATTCAGCAGCCCAGTCACTTGGTCAGGGATAAACCTGTGGTCAGGATGGAGGTCGATGGCTCTTCATGCTCTTGGCGTTATGGGCTTGAGGTGGAAAAGCTCATCTGACAGTAGAGAAAATGGGCAACAGCTGATGGCAGCTATTGGTGTCTATGGCCAAATCATAGAATCACAGAATCGTTTAGGTTGGAAGAGACCTCCAAGATCATCGAGTCCAACCGTTAACCAAGCACTGCCAAGGCCACCACTAACCCATGTCCCCAGGCGCCACATCTCCACGGCTTTTCAATCCCTCCAGGGATGGGGACTCCACCACTGCCCTGGGCAGCCTGTGCCAGGGCCTGACAGCCCTTTTGGGGAAGAAATGGTTCCCAAGATCCAACCTAAACCTCCCCTGGCGCAACTTGAGGCCGTTTCCTCTCGTCCTGTCGCCTGTTCCTTGGAAGAAGAGACCGACCCCCCCTGGCTCCAACCTCCTTTCAGGGAGTTGCCGAGAGCGAGAAGGTCTCCCCTCAGCCTCCTTTTCTCCAGGCTAAACAACCCCAATCTAGTCAGAAAACTTAGCGTTTGCAGAACTGAGCAAGTTTCCCCAAAACTCGTGCTCTCAGAGTGGGAGAATAGAAATAAATGTCAGTCTAGCTCTTTCTGATGCCGGACTCAGAGAAGTTTATGAGACAGGAATGTTTGTATTAAGAAACCAACAATCAGAGTGCTTTTGGGATGCCACGCAAATGGAATATGAGATCTTGGCCCAGAGGCTAATATTTGGCTCGGTCAAACACGGCGGGAGGGCCATCCTGCACTGTGTAACCTCGATCAAAGCACAACAGAAAGCACAGAGCAAAGCCAGGAACTATCATCTGGGGGAAAACTCCCGATGTGTGATCAGCTAGCAAGGGTGGATCAGATCTGGGAGAAACCAGGGAATCAGTAAATCATCAGACCATGGATGGAGTTTGAATTTCCACCAGGCTTCTCTTATGGCCTTTTGTAGCCTGTTAAAACATTCTCACCCCCGAGTCCCCCAGCCCAGAAGAAGAGATAACCACAAAGCAGAGCGGAGAAAGCTCTGCATCGGCATTTTTCTGCTTGCCCTTTCAGCCGCAGAAGGTGGTCCCTTGGACCCCTGGCAGATGCCGGCAGGAAATTGCCCGTTTTTGTGACGGTCAGGATTTTCCTTTAGAGGGAAAAACCTCATTTAACTGAGCTGTTGCCAAATAGCACCATTTTCCCGAGGATCATTTTACAGCATGAAGCTTAGAAGGATTTGCACTGTAGAAATTCATTTGTTATTTCATGTGCTACTGCTGCTTGGGATAAATCGACAAAATATTTATCCAGAGGGTAACGCATCCATTTCTGCTCTGTGCCTCCTCCTCGTACAAGGCTGTTCCACTCTGGGTTAGTGGTTTCTCGGCATTGCTACCTGGCATTTCCCCAAAATGCTTCTATTTTTTTCATTATCATGGAGTTACTGACAGGCACCTCATGAGGGCAGCATGTCCCCTCATCAGACCCTGCTCTGCTCCCAGACTGAATCATAACAAGCCGTGTACGCACTACGAATGGCACTATTCTGCTTATACGACTTGAATTAACGAGGGTCTCAAAGCAAGCTGGTGCCATCCCACCTCACGACATGCTGCTGCTATAGAAAATATTGCTGCCCTGCTTTGCAGATAGGGAAAAAGCAGCTAAGTAAACCCCTGTAGCATGCTCAGGATGCCCTATGGCTGGCAGTCGAGGAAGGAATAAATCATTGCAGATGGCCTGCACCCAACTGCCAGGCTTTTTCCATAAATTCAGTCAGGTACCCTTTTGATCCAGTTCTGTTTGCAGAGGGAGAGCTCTGATTTGAGGCAAAGGGGATAAAACAGGACATAAACTGTGTAAATGCCTGAGGAAGAAGAGGTGACAGTGGAAAGTCCCCTCTCCCAGCCTGTGAGGAGGCACAAACAGGTCCAAAAACCACATTAAAAGCCCCCCAGCTACTTTCCTTCCCCTTTTAATGGGGAAGTTTGTGAGCCCACTCCCAGCCCGAAGGGAGGAGAGATGCATCGGTCAGAAGGGGCAAATATAAAAGTGCAAGAAGACTGAAACCAGAAAGGGCTGATAGAGCCCCGTGCAGAGGAAGGAACAGGGTTATCAGGACTCTTGCAGGTAGAATGAGGAATGTGAGGAGGGCAGGGAGGTCTTAAAGCACTGGAGAAGTGCAAATGCAATTTAAGGTCATAGAAACACAGAATGGTTTGGGTTGGAAAGGATCTTAAAGATCATCTAGTTCCAACCCCCTGCCATGGGCAGGGACACCTTCCACTAGACCAGGTTGCTCAAAGCCCCGTCCAACCTGGCCTTGAACACTTCCAGGGATGGGGCAGCCACAGCTTCTCTGGGCAAGGTAAACAACAGCAGAGGATGGGAAGGTGACTGAGCTAAAGGCAAGGCAGGTCCACAGGAAAGCAAAGGTACCCATTTCTCAAAAAAAGACCGTAAGAACAGCTTTATCAGGGCTGGTCTGTCACGGGCAGGATCCTACCTCGTGTTATGGCCAAAGGAAGATGCCTGAACAACAAGAAGGCAAGAATATAGTGATACCATCCTGACACTGCCCCAGCAACCTGTAGCATGGTCACCACTGAGTCAGAGGTGATAACTTTAACTTCTATTAACATTTAGGTTGGTTTACAATACGATCTCTTTTGTTCTGGATGCTGTGTACACCAAAGGCAGCCCCTTCCCAAGAAGTCTGTATGTTATGGAGGCAAGGGCATAAGTAGGGAAATGTAGGTGCAGGGGAAGGTACCTACAGTACCAGGACACCCCCAGTGAGTCTTTCACTAAATCAATCGAAATCATTAAACACACCACAGGCCAGAGATGAATTTTCGGTAAGGCTCTTACCCCTATGCCCCTGAGGATGGCAAGAGAAGGGAAAACCAGCTGCAGAAAAACAGCCTGGAAGGAGTCATTTGTCCATGAGCTCAGCTCAGAAGGGTGGTTGAAACTTGTATGAGACTAACACGTCCTGGGCTGGAATCTTGGGCACAGGATGAGATCAAAGGAAAATTCCCCTTTTACAGACTAGTGGTAAGTGGGTAGAAAAGAACAATAGTCAGTGGCAATCTCATGTTAGACCTTAATTAAGGGGACTTCCAGCACAGCCAAGAGTTTTGGGCAGAGCTGGTCCCACCTTGCAGTATGGACAATTACAGGACATTTATTAGTGCAGTCCTTTGCAGGAATGGATCCTTGTTTGAAATAGCTCCCTCGCTCCTCTGCTTTAGGGGGATTTGCAAGCAGCAGCTGTGCTTTGATATAAAACTTGATGATATAAAACTTGATAATTGAACACATTGCTTGGAAAAAGCTCTGCAAGAATCTCCTCCTCCAGTTTGTGCCAAGGGCTTAGAACAGAGCATTCATGGCTTTCCTTGCTGTGCATTTCCAGCCAGGTCACTGGAAACCCAGCCTTAATTGCTAGCAGAAAACACGAGGACCAAATCAATTTTACTAGGGGTGAGAAGGAGAGGTTAGCAGTGCAGGTTTGTCTTCTGTCCTGGTTTCGGCCATTATGGAGCTAATTTTCTTTCTAGTAGCTACTGTGTTTTGGATTTGGTATGGGATTTAGTACGAGAAGAATGTTGATAACACACTGATGTTGTTGGTTGCTGCTAAGAGATCAAGGACATCTTCCAGCTTTCCAGGGTTTGCTAACATGCAGATGTAAAGACCTGGGAGGGGTATAGCCAGTATAGTTGATCCAAACTGGCCAAAGAGAGTATTCCATACCATAGATGGTATGCCCGGTGTAAGTAGGGGTCAGCCAGTGGGCCAGATCCCTTTTTTACCCTTTTCCATTTGTCCCTTTTTGCCCTCTTTTCATTCATTCTGGCCTTTTCATTCATTCGGCTGTTTGTTCCCTCACTTGCTCTGGAACTTGCTGTTCTGGGATAGCTGGGGGGGGGATACCCCTGCTCCCTGACTACTGCTTGGGACAGGCTGTATCAGTCGTCAGGTGGCAAGAAGTTGTGCACGGTTCATTTTGTATATTCTATTATGCTTATATTTTATTATGATCATCATTATTAATATATAATTTTTTTTTCCTTTGCTGTCCTTGTGAACTGTTTTTATCTCAACCCATGAGTTTTCCTTTCTCTCCGATTCTCCACCCCACCCAACTGGGGATGGGGGAGTGAGCGAGCAGCTGCAGGGTATCATCTGGGTTACGGGCTGGGGTTAAACTACGATACTTCTAGAACAGGAGGCTTCCAAAGTCCATTGCCCAAGCCTGAGAAGGGCAAAGAATAAGTTTAGCTTTCACCTTGAAGAGCAGCAGTGTGAGCCTGTGAAAGTCAGCCAGCACTGATGGACCACTTCCATAGCTCATGGGCCAGTCCCAGCCCAACAGACAACAGGTTAAACCCTTACTTGTTACTAAAAGAGCCCACATGAACTTTACAGCAATGATGTGTGCTATTTCTGGAGCACTTGGCATGGTGGAAGGGCAGGGGGCTCTGACAGGAGCTGGAAGGATTTCCTCAGCTGAGGACCAGGGATGCAATCCAGCTCATCGTGTGCTAGACAGCAACAAAACTCAGAGTAATTTGCTGAAAGGAGCAGTAGCTCATGATCTTTCTGTATCTGCTCAGTAAAGGAGGTCCATGGATGTAGGCTGCCTTAGCTCCTTACACACTGACAGGCAAAAACCTACCCTAAAACCACAGAGATTTGTTTAACCTATCCTGGGTGTCCCACGCAGGCACAATGCCGATTAGCATGGGTCTGCTTTTGGACAGACAGACCAGTTTTCTCTCCGTAAAAGCCAAGGCACAGCTGCAATCACGCAAACAATTGCTGTAACACGAACCCAGCCACATACCACCACGACAAAGAGACCAAAGCAACCCACTATTTTTGCCCAAGTTTATTTCTAGAAATTTGTACAAAAATTGATACTCTAATACAATAGTATATCAAATATGACAGATGAACATTTGTCTTTAGAGGCAGGATTCCAGGAATGTGAAGTACTGTCCTCTTGTGTGGAAGAAAGGCACATTTTGGAGCTCAAAATACACTCAACTGAACTGTTGAAAAGGCAGGTCAGACATGCAAGTAGTGCAATGTTTCAGGTTTATACATAAACACGTTGTACTCTGAAGAAATCTCGCTACAAGCAGTGTTAACATCCACGTAAACATTTTATAAACACTTTAAAAAGTCACTCACTTTAGATCCTACGCGTGGAAAGGCTACTCCTTTACATTCACTGGATGGAATATTTAAAAGCCATCTTTGGGCAGAAGAGTTACTCTTAGCTTTCCCCAAATGCTTTTGGGATCCAGAACACTTCCATGAATAGTCCCACTGCATTTACCCCTACAGGTTACCCTGAGGGTCTGCAACACTGGGGCCACATGATTGCACCATCCCACCGCTCCTAGAACTTGTCCTTGGAGTTCGGTGGCTATGAAGGAGTCCCATATTTCCAGCCGCATGCCTGTGCGAACAGCACCTGGGACAGACCTGCTTCTAAACTGACATTCAAAATACAAGTGGTGAAGTTACAGCCATCAAAGCATACACCACACCATATGGCTCGAGGTCCACCAGGCTCGTATCCTTTGGTTTCCTGCACCGCACACAGTAGGTGCCGCACCAGGGGATTTGGCAGCCCGCTTGGGCTTTCAGAAGGGGCTTTTCCAAAGCAGAAATGCCCTTGTGCTGTGTAAGCACGTCTCAACGTGGCTCTTGTGCAACGTGCCTGTAATACTGCCATCCCAGTCAAATCGACCTCCCGCTTTTTTGACTGAAAACCAGATGGATCCTACTCTCCCAAAATAGCTTGTGCTAGTGGGTACAGTAGCTGTAGGAACACTTCTAATCCATTGCTGGCGATCCAACAGCATGATATAGCAGATTACAAAGGCAATCATTTCCCCCATCCAAACCCTCACAGCAATGGGGAGTTGTGCTTTTTTTGGATAGAAAGACATTTGTAATGGGATTTATCCAAAGTAAAGCCTCTCATTTTTAAAAGTGGTCTAGCAATACTTTAAACACTTTCTTTAAAAGACACATACACCCACACATGCTTTCAAGTACACGATGACAGCTTGGACTCCTGGAGATGTGTTGACTCTGAGAGAAGGAGGTGCTGCTGAGCCAGTCCCTTCAGTTGACTTCCAAGACCTCAGTCTCTGGCAGGCCAAATTTGCTCTTATATTTGTCAAAGAGTTTGATCAGGGAGTCCACGTATATGCTGTGGTAGAAGTCCACTTCCCTCTGGGATGGATTATCGATTTTGGGGATGGTGATGGGCTCCCCAACTGATAAAAAAGGGAAAGATCCACATGTTAGGTTGAATGCTCTGTACAGCCTGGAGGTTCGTCCTCTATGGCCACAGCCATGCTAGTTCAGCACATCCACCCTGGCATAGCACAGCTTGCCATTATACCAGAGGTTTGCCCAATTCTTCCCAGTTTTGCTAGGCTCTGAAGCACAACTGTCCCACTGCCAGGGCCCTCATGGCATCTGCAGCGATACCCAGGGCAAGCGTGCCGCTTCAGCTACAGAAACGCCAGCAGTGCAGAGCCTCTGCTGCGCAAGGTGGTTGGGAAGTCCCACTTGCTTCTGTTTACAGCAGAGTGATAAATCCCTCCTCCATTAACAGGAACCAAGACTAAAAGCTGGAGTTCTTGTGTGTTCCCCTCTACACACCGCAAATGCAAAAAAAGCACTTTTTTCCGCTCCCTCAAAGCCTTGCCGCTTTGGGTTGGAAGACTCAATAGTAAATTTTAGGGTGGGCTTTAAGACTCAGCTATGAGACAGCATCACGCTGCCAGTCCTAGGAGCGGGGGGAGCAGGCTGCTTCCGACTTTAGCCACCCAAGACCAGAGAAAGTAGCAGCTACAGCATTTTATTTTTCCCCAAAAAGAGCTCACTTGCAAAACTGTCTGGCAGTAGAGCACGATGGAAGGCTTGTAGCCTCTGGAAACTCTTCCAGCTCATTCTCAGCTGTGCTGGAAGGTTTCATATAGAAGGGAAAACAGAGTTTTATAGTCAAGACTCCAAGACCAAGCTAGAGTAGGGGTATGGCATAGACTCAAGTATGCTACTACCGAGAGAAGCACATAGCATATTTATATCAAGACCTTACCAACAGTAGTGATGGGCTTGGAGTAAGGTAACAACCCCCAGGTGTTGGAGGAGAAGAGGCCACGGCCATGAAAGATGCATGGAGCAAAGCCAATGTGCTTCTGAAACTTCTTCTGAACCCATCTTCCCCAGGAACCCTCCTCGAAGATCACCTGCTTGTACACTTCGTTCTCCCCAAAGGAGTAGACAGGAACCAAGTCCGCACTAGAAAGATGGAAAGACGTTAGGACCCGCTCTGCGGTCAATGCTACAGCACCACACTCACTGCCGTGTACTCTTTCAGGCTGCACACTCGCAGATTTTACTGGCCAGAGCTTTGTTTGCAGCACAAGGTACTGACATAAGCCAGACTTGACATGATATAGCAGATATGCTTTTAAGGCATGCAAGAGTTGTACTGGCAGTGGGTCCATGAAACACTACCCAGCCAGGCACTGAATACGCTTCCATATATTCTCATCTCTGATTTTTGGTGGACATCCCATTTCAGACACATGGGATCCCTGGAGATCACAGGGGCTGCAGAGATGATGCCCCATGCAGGTTACTGACACCTGCCTCTCCTTAGCCCTGGAAGCCTCCTGTGGTCCTCGGCATCTTCCCACCCCATCCCCTGCTCAGGGGCAGAAGACAGAGGACAGGCTCATGTGTCTGATGCTCTGGGCATACATCCACACAACACAGCAAGACTGCAGAAAGGCAAATCCATCCAAGACATCAGCTGCTGCAGGGGATGACAGCACCCTTCCCATGCTTGCAGTATTGCTCTGGTGTTGAGGTTGCCTCTTACCCGTGCCGTAGAGCCAGTTTCACAAATCCTTTCCGGTTTTTCAGCGTCACAGAGTTCTTCCCTGGGGTGCAGTTCAGGGACTCCGCTGCCCCTCCGACCACAATGATGATGGCATTGCCACTGCCGTTCTTGGACAAGATGTAGTCTATGCTGTCACGGTTCACAGGACATATACCTGCATATCCAGGAGACAGACATAAGGGTCAAGCTGCAAGATTAAGATGATCCTGAAGACACCAGCCATACTTGTAGCAAAACATTCGTGCCTTGATTGCAAGTTGAGTTGCCCAACTTGCCTGTGGTCACAGAGGGTTGGGTATATTGTCAGGCAACCTGTTTCTCAACTAAACAAGCAGTTAATAGACCTACACAGCTCTAGACTTGGTCATAAACAAACTCCACCAACACCAGCTCTCAAAAAGTTGCTCTTAACACAAGATTTCAGCAAGGATTTTCTTCTGCGCTTAGTGATGCCAAAGGCAATTCTTTAAGACATCCTCCCTGCAAGTAAACTTCACAGTAGGAGCTGGTTTATCCTTAGGGGGAAGCAAAGCAATTGTGTTATTTTGATGCATGAGAGTCTGAATTTGACCAGTTCCTCAGAAAAACCAAGATGTGGAATAGGTCTTCCTTTAGGACGATGCTTTAGTGATACAAAAAAAGAATAAATTGACAAGCCTTCCAGAGGCAGATCTATTATGGATTACTTTAAAAAATATTTTTTCTGAACTAACATCCCAAGCTCTTGCACGGTGAGAGCGCAATCCTCTGCTCTCCTGGGAAGGAAGGGATGTGTGGGACGGAGACCTCAAGTAAGTCCATACTCTGAGACAAGTGTCTGGGGAGGTCTTTCCCTCTCTCCCACGCTGGAAGGGACAGGACTGCACTACCAGGCACAGCGCTTCAGCTTCACAAAGCAATCCCTGCCCTAAAGGCACCAGTCCCCACTCCGGGGATCTTACCGCTCAGCCCAATGAAAGAGGGTACCTTTAGTTTCTACTCCATTGCTCTAAAAACACTGAGAGGTTTGATTCTCTACTCCTGAGACTCATGCTTTTATCTTACAGTTATTGTCAGAGCTTGCTCAGGCCTCACATTTTTGGCCAGCACAGGCCAAGGAGAAGCGAGATGCCATCATTTACGTTCCCACCCACACAACACATCTGAGCTGTGTTTTGAGTACTTACGGTCATTGCACTAGGAAGGGCAGTATTACACAATTTAATTTTAGAAGCTGATTCTGCACATCTCATGTTAGTCATCACTTGAACCAAGAACTAAATGATGAATGGGTGCTGTGGAATTACACAGGGCAAGTCTGTAAGCCTTGGTGTGTATTGGGCATCAAGGTCACCACCTAATCCCAGCTCCAGACCACAGGGGAGCAGACCTCACTTGAGGCAGATCGGCTGGATTTGAAGAGGAAAAACTCATTTCTTTCAGCACAGCTACAACTCTCCCTGTCCATATTTCCTTTGAAAAGCTCAGGCTATGCTTGCTGCTCCGTCGGACAGACGGAAGCCTTCTTACTTCTCCCATGCTCCACACCAAGGCTCACTCTGACTACACAGTCCTGGCTAACAGGGCAGCACGGATTTACGTTCAGCCATTTCACGCTTGTTAGCAGGAGCAGATTACTACTGCTCACAGCACCAAAATCCTTCCTCCAGAAAATGCAACGAGACATGCAGACGAGTGGCAGTTGCTGAATTGTGCTCTTTAGCACATTTACACAGTATATAGGATTTTCTGGCCACCTCCTCATGCCTTGGAGGAACCCTGCTGTCGCTCTGATCTCTACTAGGCTATGAAATGTAATATGCAACAGTCCTCCATCATTAAAATAGTGGAATCCATTAGAACAGACCTATTAATGTCATTCAGCAAACTTAAATCACTGCCTAATCCCCATGAGCCATCTATAGGATGGATCCAGGGAAGGGGCTCTTCTGAACAGCTGAAACCATGCGATACCCCAGACTCTTTACTCCTGGCAGGCACCTAAAAGTGTGGTTGGGTGAAGAGGGCATCTGTCATCACCGTAAGACCTAGATGCGTCACAGCTCATGGGGTAATGAGCCCAGGAGCAGAGTTAGCCACGGTATTCATGTTTCAAAGCCTAATGAATACTTCATATTAAGCAATTTCTTCATCTACCAGTACCTCCTAATGATAAGTAGGACAACTTGCTCCCTTGTCTCCATCTTCCACACCCACGACTACAGATGCCAGATCTCTTTACTCTGCCTTTGGACAAGAGCATCCTTGAGTTAAGGATGAATGCAGAGGGCCCCAAGCTAGTCACATTTATTCACAGCTTCCTCTTGACAACTACATGAAAGCAATGTTTAGGTGATGCTACAAGAGAAGTGGTTATGTGGGCTTCTGCTGCAGCTTTTCACTTGAAAGACAGCGAGATGGCTCAGAGGCAAAGGTACGAGCAGGAAGAACAAAGTGCTCTTGCACTTACCGCCAGACATTAAGTAGTCCCTCAAAATGGGCATCCTGAAGTTCCCAGCCAGGGTAGCCAGGTATGGTCGGATCCCAGGGAATTTCTGGCTGACACCTGTGGCCTCCGTGCTGAAGTTGCAAAAGGCACCCAAGCCCATGATGCCATGTGGATGGTACCCAAAAATGTAATTCCTGGTGGTCAGCAGGTTGTGGGTTTTAACCAGCTAGGAAAGACAAGAGTGAGCTCGCATGAAGACAGATCTTTTCACATAAGAAAAAGGAGAAAAAAAAGTCAGTCCCCAGCTTTTGTCTCTCTTCCCACCAGGGAGAACAGCCTAAGGGCTGGGGGTGTGGGCTATCCTGGATTTCAGAGGCTGTGGTAAGAGCAGCCGTTTAGACTTCAGTTCCCCAAGCAGAGGGAAGAGAATAAACAGGCTGATCTTAGACGCAAGACGACTGCCAGGCAAGCAGGAATAGGGGCTGGGTTGCAGTAGCCTGTGTCCTTTGTTTCTCCACTCCTCCCAAAAGCATTCTTGCAAGCCTCTTGCCCAAACCAACCAAGTTCTTCACGGCCCTGTAGCCACAGCTACGCCTCCTTCCAGGCCCTCTCTCACCACATTAGTGGCTCACATCCCAGTAAGGGCGTCGGGAAGAATAAAAATCAGTGTCCCATAACAGAAGCAAGTTCGCTTAATACCTGAAAAGAGACCCAACTACTTAGTACGCCTGCTGGCCACCCTCCAAGAGGGCGAGTGTGCAGAAGGGTGGCTTACCACTGGAAACTATCCCTCCTTTCAAGAGGTTTTGCTCTGGCCTACGCACCAAAGTGCCAACAAGACACCTCAAGCCATCCACAGCGGTGCTCCAATTTCTGCAGCACATGCTCCAGGAGCAGAGACCATATTGGTTTGGGATTGTGCAATATTCCTAGCCATTTACTCATCTGTTTGCACAGCACGGACACTCCAAAGCTCAGCCGTGCAGAGCACAACCCATGCCCTGGTACCACAAGTCCCAGAGGATTTTTTTTGATGTTCTAAGTAGCAGCAGCATCCCATGCATCAGAGCATCGCTGGCGGTACAGAAGCAGTCTGAGTAAGCATACAACAGGACTGCTGCATCACCCTACAGCAGTAGGGATCAAATTTAATTTTTTTCTGGCTGCAATGGTGCCAGTTTTTGCTGATTGCAACACCCTGGCAGCTCTCAGACCACGAAGTGCTAAACAACTGCACCCCATCCCTCCAATTGGACATGCAAAGGTCACGCTGTGTCAGCTCCTATAGGAAAAAGCACAGATTTCCAAGACGTCACATCAGCATTACGTACCCCGCTGTCTTGGCCAAGAAGTGCTTTGGCAGGAACCAAGCGAGCCCGTTTTGTTGAATCATGCTACAGGGAGCTGAAGTGCCATTGCAACACGCTGAAGCAGCGTGCCCAGAAATTTGATTCCCTCCTCCCCACGTTCCCACCACTGTCCCTAGATGAAGCTACAGCACTTGTGCTATTTAAGACAGCAGCTGCAAGGCTGGCATGACACTGCAGCGGGTTAAGCAAGTTGACCACCCGTCTCCACACTTTCCTCTAACTTTGAGGTCACGTAGGGCTCCAGGAAGCGTGGGTGAGGCAGCTCTGTAAAGCCCCATGGCCTGTGTCACACCAAGTCATCCTTTCTCCCCTTTCCCTTCTTGCCCAATTAGTAGATGACTTGGCTTTCACTCCCCAGGGTGGGAGGGCTGTCCCTTGACCAGTTAGGGCAAACATTGCTCCCACACTACAGACTGGAAACCACTCTCCAGGAAAGACTGGAGGGAAAAAAAGCAATGATATGGTAAGCAACCCCTCCACCCGTCAGCTCTTGTTCAGCTGGAGGAGAGACTCAAGGCCTGGTGGCTACAGACACACGTGGCTTGGTTGGACCAGCAGCAGACACTCCTCCTCAGAGCTCTTGTCAGAGCAGGGTGGTGGTCTCCAGGCTCCAAGCCTCATCCTGCACCTGCACCAAGCACAGCTGCTTTAAAAGGGAGCCAGCTGAAACAGAGGGTTTGTCCTTGTCACTCTGGAGCACGAGGCATTTGCAAGGCTTGGCAGAGCCGCGCTTCTGCTCTCACACAGAAGACACGCTGTTCTCCTGCTGCCAGCCATGGCGAGCACCCTGCTCCAGCCCCTCCACCACGTGAAAGGACACCCAGTTCCCAATGGAGCCCATTGCTTGCATACCTTGTACCAGCCCCGGCCAAGCTGCGGCCTTATCGCTCCGTGTTTGCTTTCCAAGACCTCCGGTTACGGAGGCATAGGGGTGGTGATACCCACCACGCTCACCCACGCCACTTGCACGAGTAGTGCAGGAGCAAGGCAAGGGGTACGCAGGGAACCAACTCACCTGCACACCCCACCCACGGCAAGGCAGAAGGGGAATATCTGAGCAGCACTGGAGACTCAAATGAAAATCAAATGCTCACGACAGGGATTTACAGGTCTGAGAGTCAGCCTGGCATTCATATACATGTGCTTTGCCCCCATTTGTCCCATGCAGGCTGCCACTGCCCTGCACAGGTTGTCCCACAACAGATGGGTTCACAGAAGGTGATCATGTCTTCCTCCACCCAAGTCAAGCCCGGGCAACCAAAGACTGCCAGGCATCAGATGGGTTTGTGCCCTTACCTGCAAGTGGTGCTGGTCTTAGATCTGCTAATGCATAAACTCAGCCCGGGGTCTGACCTGCCAACACCAAAGGCAGAGCCTTCGTGTCTCCCTAAGTTTAATCTAGGAGCAGGAATTTCTGAAGTGCTGTAATCACTTATTTCCAGTCTCAAGCAAGATCGAAGCTTTCCTTAGGAGGCTGATCACTCACTACTAGTTTTCTTGCACCTTCCCCCTCGACAAGCAAACACGGAGCTGCTGGGCTGCCTTATCAGGCTGGCCTAAGGAATTGCTGCAGCTGTCATTTGACAACACTTTTGCAATTCTGTTCCGAACCTCCAACAGGTTTTTCCTTTTGCCTTCAAGGTCTTCACACAGCCCTCAGCCCCTTGAAGCCTCAGAGCTCCCATGATGAGACAGAGGCAGCAGCGTGTCCCTGCTGCATCCCAGCTGGATGGTCACAGTGCTGGGACCTGGACCTTCACCCCACTGCCCTAACACGCCTGTTCCCAGCTGCTGCCCGAGACCAAACCTGTTCCAGTGGGAGCAAAGTTCTGCTCTAGTAACAACAGGTTTCTTTAAACAGATCTAGGCCTGCCTACAGAAGCAATAAAGCAGTGCAATTACAGTAAAAGCTAGTGTTAATATTTGAGTGCCAGATACACCCAGAAAACAGTATTGCCAATTTTATTTGTAGGAACAGGACAAGTAGCACATCCAAGTGTGGAGAAAGGGGACCGCAGAGACACTGCTGCTCAGCACCAGGAGCCAAAGAGCAGGATGAAAATGAGTGGTCTAGGTGGGTGCTCAGCCTACCTGCAAGCCGAGCAGCACAGTGACCAGAGAAGCATGCAGAAAGCAGAAAATTAGAGCTCATCCTGCAGGATCCAAGCCGCAGCAGTGAGCGTATAAGCTTGCAAAACTACCGAACAATTGCAATGAGCTTCATCACACCCAGAGGCACTATGGAAGAAATTATCTCACCTTCCCAGGCATGCAGGCCAGGACCTGAAGACCCCTCTAGGCTCTCAGTACTATCACTACGCTACATCACACATCAGAAGCAAAAGCCTCCATTTCCATTCTGCAAGTGACCTACAACAACTAAGCAGCAGCTTTTGCAGGAAGCCAGCCAAGCCACAGAGTGCAAGACAAATGCTGAAAAAAAAAAAAAGAGTCACTGTTTTGCAAGAGTCCCTGCTCTGGCACGCTGCTGACTCTCCCATCTCAGCAGGAGATGGAGAACGCCTCACAGCACCCATCTGAAACGCTCACTGCTTGACAAAGGTGAGCCAAAGGTCTGCAGTCGTTGCTATCTGCAGTGCTATTGCCTACGGAGATAAGCAGGAGCTGTGCTCACATGCTCAGGGGATGGCTTCTTTACCTAAAGACGACCTTTAGATTGTGGCCCTCCCCGCACGACATCCTCAGATCAGCAGGACGTGCTGGAGAGGCTGCTGGGACCTCGCCTGCCTCTGCGGCGGCAGGGCTGAGGCCAGCCGGGCGCACCGCACCGTGCTCGCGCCTGCAGGAGCTCAGGCCTTACCTGGCAGTTCGGCACCAGGATCTACCGCACTGGAAGCTTCCTCAGCTGCTTCATGCACTCCTTAGCTTAAACCACTATTCGCAAGGCCAGCCACTAAGCAGCAGACAAACCGAAACTTATAGTGCCCTAATATAGCTTATTACTGTCAGAGCAGCTGCGTGAAGCCCCAGTGAATGTGGGCAACCTCTGCTCACGCTGAGGAATTGAGCCACATCCAGGCTGGTTCCCAAATCCACCTGGTATTACAAAACACGACCCGGTATCTCCAGGTACAATAGTCCTGCTGGTGTTTCAGGATGGGAGGCACTGCTGACTCCGGTGGAGACCAAGCCTGATCACCATAAATATCAGAGCAGTGCCTGCTTCTCATGCAGCTACTCCGATAAAGCAAGCCTGAGGCCAGCAGGTAGAGCTGTGGAGGGCTGCAGCAGATCGAGCCACAAGTCCTCACACTGTCCTGGTTTCAGCCGGGATGGAGCCAGTTTTGTCTCCAGCAGCTCCTGTGTTTTGGATTTAGTGTGAGAAGAACAGTGACAGTGCACTGATGTGGTTGGTTGCTGCTGAACGATCAAGGACATCTTGCAGTTTCCCAGGTTTTGCTCATGTGCAGGTGCAGAAACCTGGGAGGGGCAGAGCCAGAATAGTTGATCCAAACTGACCAAAGAGAGTATTCCAGACCATAGACAGCATGCCTGGCGTAAGTGGAGGGTGGCCGGTGGGCCACTGCCCTTCATTTTCCCTCTTCATTTGTTTGGCTGTTCATTCCCTCACCTGCTCTCTCTGGAACTTGCTGTTCTGGGATAGCTGGGGGGGATACCCCTGCTCCTTGACTGCTGCTCAGGAAGGGCTGTATCAGTCATCGGGTGGTGAGAAATTGTGCATCGTTTGTTTTATATATTCTATTATCCTTATATATTATTATTAATATATTTTTATCTTTTTCTTTGCTGTCCTGGTGAACTGCTTTTATCTCAACCCATGATTTTTCCTTTCTCTCCAATTCTCCTCCCCACCCCACCAGGGAGGGGGGACCGAGCGAGCGGCTGCAGGGTATGCAGTGACCAACTGGGGTTAAACCACGACACACGTACAGCTTTGTCAGAGGGCGATACTGGTGGCGTTTCAGTCTGGCCAGATCCCACCTGCATCCTCAAGACTGAGCTCACACCAACTTGGTACAAGAAAACCCCAGCCTTCAGATCTGCAGCCACTGAGGACAGTACACTCAGAAGTCTCCTCTCCAAAGTCTTTAGTGCTACAACTATCACTCACTGGGAGTTGGCTCCCTAATCCTGGGGAGGTGGCCTTAGGGTTTTGGAAAAAAAAAATCTGCAAAACTGCTTTCTATTTATTGCCTGGAATAGAAGTAAAATCTGAGCTAATATCCTGACGCAGGGGGTACGGATGCTGCTATGCATGCGGGCAGCAAAAAATGAGTTTAGCATTACAAGTGCCACTAGTGAGATTGTCATTGGTGTGATCTGCCCTTGCAGCGCTCAGTGGACACAAGGCATGGGGTGAGGTGCAGCAGACAACTACCCCAACAAACCACAAGCCAGGGAGACAAACCAAGCTCTGCTAAGCCATTACAGACAGTTCGGGATCCAGTCAAGGGGAGTTTTACAGAAGATTTAAACAAGTGGTCCTCTCTAGACCACTCTCCCTCTTGACTGAGGACAGGTAATAGTTTATCCAAGGAGTTCCCACGCTCTTAGCAAGTTCAAACCCAAGCTGTTCTGGTGGTTGGTACCACTCCTTGCAAGAGATCACATTCATGCAAGAGATCATATTCATGCTTCACCCCATACGATCAATCCCACAATTGCAGCCAGCCAGCCCCGTGATCCCTGTAGCAGGCTTTAACAAACACGCAGCCGGCTGGCTGTTTCTCCATTGCAGGTGCAGGAGCGATCCCACAGCTGTCGGCCCTCCTGCGCTGCCCTTTGCACACCATTTACCAGTGGGCTCTGTAACCCTTGCACAACTCTACCCCCGTAGTGACAAAGGAATTACGGCCATAAGGGGTTCTCGCAAATGGACTGCGTGAACTAACAAGTATTTACCTAAAACAGCAAGGAAGTTTGGTTTGTCTACCCAATCTCATCTCTAAACCTACTTGACCAGCGCAACTGTTTGACAAACTTCTAGTATCTACCGTGGATCTGAGCTGCCTGGCTGGTGCAGAGCACGTTTCCATGAAGACAGGGGCTAAACACACAGTCAAAGGCGAGGTGAAGCAAGGGGACCAGCCATTACTGGTGACCCTCTTGAATCAAGTCCTCAGGAGAAACTAGCCCATGTTGCAATTCAGCAATATCAAGGCAGCAGGGTTTGTTGCAGTACTGAGGACTTCGTACTAGAAGACAACCCGTCCGAGACCCGTATTCAACACTGGAGCATGCTCTCCTCTCCGTTAGCTACATGACCTGGCTTGACAAGCCACTTGCACCCTGTGCAGTTGCAGTGCATTTTTCCACATACACCTACACCCACCAAGAATTACCTGTTAACAGCAGCAAGAGTGTGGCAAAAGGTTTGTTCACCAGCAGCACGCTCAGGCACCCCGAGAGTTCAATTGCCTTTGCAAAGGAGGAATCCAGTCTATGCCGCTTTGGCTTCCCGCTGGAATTGGATTTCCTACTGCTTTCTGAGGCTGGACTATCTCAGGGCAGGGTGGTTCATCAAAAGCCATGGCAAGGTCCCTCCCTTTTGCTCAGGCTGAATAAAACTTGCCAACAGCCTTACATAATAGTCCTTTCGGCTATGTGTCCTTCCAAAGAGGATCGAGTTCCCTCCTAGCTGAATTTGGCCCCTGCTCCCTTCCAAGTCCTTCAGCTAATTCTGCAGCCCCCAGAGCAGACAGGCAGCCCTGTCCTCCGTCTGCAACACATCTGAACTAGCAGGAAAATACAAGCACACGGTGAGCAAGTTACAAGCTGGAGAACTGGAGCTATTCCCACTGCTGGAACCCCCCCTTCCCCACACCAGCTAGACTTCAGAGCTGACTTCACTGCTCCTTGTGAAGCAGAAGGACTTTTGGTGCACAGGGTTACACTATTCTTACCCAATACACTGCTGCCCCAGGGTGTAACTGGAAAACAGACCAAAACCGAGCTAGCTTTACACGAGGGGAACAGAGGCAGGACTAGGCACAGCACAGGAGCCTCCCTGCTACAGGGCAGGTTGCCTCAAGAAGTCTGGCGATAAGAAGCAGCAGCTTCTACAAGTCATGACACCATCACCAGCAACGCATTGCATATTTTATAACCACAGCTGCTCTGAGCAGTAGTACGGCAATGGTAAGTAAGCCATGTCCTGCTTACAGTTCAGCATCACGGATAGACTAGCGTAGGTACAACATCTCCACAGGGGTTATTACAAGTCAGTCTACAACAGTTAAGTCCCAATGCATAGAGTTAAACTGTTACTCACTCTTATCGGAAAATAATCCCTGAAGTACCTCCATATAGCCCAGTTTCTCACCCATTGGGATCTTCTGCCACCTGAATAGAAAAAAAAATCATGTTTTTAAAGCTCTTTGCACATGAATGCCCACCAAGAAGCCTAGAGGACTCCAGGTAGTTTGCTGTCTCACTAGAGAAATGAACGATTTCATTCCCCTAAGTGGGACACCTGCATCCTTCACTAAAATCAGGTGACACCATCCATGCTCAGGACTTCAAGGTACTTCAAGCTAATTAAGACCTGACTACAGGCCTTAGTCTGATTTAATAATCTGTTTTAGTTGGGCAATGGACAACTCAAGCTAGAAACAGCTCAATGTTAACATCAGATTCATCCTTTGGGAAAGGCCAAGATCCTGGATGATTTCAGTGGTCTTGAAGCAATGGAGAATTGTGCTCATCTGGCTATGAAAGGAGTTTCCATCAAAGCTTGTTGCTGTAGTGGGTTACCAGAGCTGGTTTTTTGCAGGGTGTTCTCCAAAATACAGTTTTCTGCTTTATTCGCAGCAACACCGCCTCCATAGGGGAGCCATATCTTAATAGTCACACCATAATCTGAACCTTGCAAGAGCTGGAGAGGACAGGAAGACCTTGAATCTTTACGTAGATCTTTCTGTCCTACAGGAAGGATCTAAGCCTTGTAAATACGTTGCTAAAAGCCAGCAATGGCATGATATTAGTGAATGTTATCTTGTATTACCCTCAGCATCAATAAAACCTGCGGCCACTGCTTATGCCAAGGGCTGGCATTTGGCTGCTTCACTGAACAATGCTTTTGGTCAGTGATTCAGCCAAGTCCCGCTAAGAAGGGAAGTCACCCATTATAAGGAAGCATTTCTTTGTCCAAATATGAGGACAGGGACACTTAAAGAGCAAGGATCTATTCTGCAATATTTACCTTTCTTTGGTGTATTCCAGTCAAATACCAGCCAGGCTAAATACAGAGCAGCAATCGCCCAGCAATCTGTGCACAGTATGTACATGAGGATTAAAGTGCAAGCAACACCTGGATAGGCCCAAGAGAGAAGAAAACAAGGTTGCATCAGGTTTTGGTCTGCATTTACATTTGCATTAAGAGCCCCTTGCCTTTTGACCCTTCTATACTGAAGTCTTAGTCTCAATCTGATGTCATTAATCCTCAATCAAATCGGATTTAGCTAAAAACCCCTTATGTAGGACTGAGACAGCTTCCTCCAAAGCTACCTGCTTTGCAGTACCTCAACCTCCCCTTCATGGTTTCTCCAGGTCTCTCTTCTATATCATGTCCGGGTAGGGGCAGCTGCTTCACCAGGCAAGAGCAAGACTTCATGAGCATCGAGGTTTCTTTGTGGCCCACACCAAGGGCGTTTCTTCCACACCTTACACCAGCTCTACGCCAGCCATCCCACCAGGGTGCCAGAGATCCCACCCACAAACGATGTCACTATTTTAGCACAAACTAAATTGGGAAGGAACAGCGAGACTTGCTTGACTGACTGCAATCAGCATCGTTCCCCAGTTTAATTATCAACACCACTACGGAGCGGAGCAGCCTGAGGCTTCACGTAACAGAAGCACCCAGAGACAAACAGCCTTTGCTGTTTTACCGCTCTAACACAAACACTTCTTGCCCGTCTCTGGCACCTCTCGGAAGGAGGCCAAGCCAAGGGGAAGGCACTCCTGTTGCAATCAGTTGCATCAGTTACCAGTTGCTTTTAAGAAATTTCTTCTCTGTGGACATTCCTATGAGTGAGTCAGGTGAGAAATTTCCAATTGCTTCAGTCTTATTTGTGTGGTAGACACAGACACGAGCTAAACATCAGTAGGGCTTTCCATAGTTCCTATGTTTTCCTAGAGCCAGGTAAAGACATTTATTGCCAAAATATCAAACTATGCACATGTGCTCTACAATATCCACATGCCCCAGGAACTGTCCTGCTGCAGTGCACATCCAGCAGTTAATGCTTACGTAAAAGTTAACATTTTTGCATTAAAAGTCTTCCAGAATGAAGAGAAAAAAGCTTTGCTTTCTGCCAAAAGGTGTTACTTACCCATGATAAGGAAAGTGAGAACCCATTGCAGCACAGAGATGATTTGGAGTTGTTTCTCTACTTTGGATTTAGATAGCCAGAACAAATCCTGCAGAGCAGAAAGAATGCTCGACCCAGTGCCTAAGGAAAAAATAAAAATAAAGTTACATTTGCACACTGAGCAAAGATAACAATATTTTCCTGTCAAACAGGAGGTTTAAAATCAATGTGCCTGCAGTTTGCTTTTAGAGCAAGGCTTGTCAAAGGCTAATATTTCCCATGGAGTTTAGGCATCCTGGAAGGGAAAGGGTTGCCATCTGCAAGCATCCAGCTGTTTGGGGGATGCTGGAGGGCATTGATGGGTAACATCAGTTCCCACACCTCTCTTCGCTTGACCATAAAACTGCAGAGGACGTTGACACGTGGTACTAACACACGTCCCTGCTTCAAACTGCCCATTCCTGGAAGTGGTGTTTGGTAACAGGGAAACCCGTGAGGTCACTGTAAGATAAAGATCAGCTGTCCCAAACCACAGACCAGGCTGTGGTCTGAACTGTTGCTCATCCACCCTTCACCAGGTCTGTACAACTCCCCCGTGCGTGTTCAAGGAAAGCTCTGCGCTCCAGCCTCGCACAGCACAGCTCGAGGGCTGGCTCAGCAACACCTCAACCCACCACCCCAGGCATTCACGGCTCCAAGGGTAAGGAAAACTATCGCAGTGTTTCTAAAGCAATAAATGAGGAAGGAAGGAGTTGAAAGCCATTCTTTTAGAAGCTTAAGCTATTCAAGTGGGGAGAAAACCAAGTCAAAAACTGAAGTGAAAGACTTGATTTCTCTATGAGGAATCACCCACTGCACTGTCTGCTGATATGCTCAACAACCTCCAGAAAGAAGCACTTGCAAGGGGGTTTTCCTTCACTTCTCTTCATTACTTTATTGCACAAGCACCCTAATTACTGGCTAAAATGCAAATCAAGCTGCTGGTCTGTGAACAGACCGGGAGGTGTGTTTACAGATTTCCCTTTCTGTTTAAGGATCAGCCTGTTTCTAGAAGGGACACGATGCTGCTAAGCAGCTATTGTATTGCATGGCTTCTGTCCTTGCTGTTGCTGGCAAGACATGACACTGCCAGTGGTGATAGCACAGCAAGTGCTCACTCTGAGTCGAATGAAAGTCTGATGGAGAAGAACCTCTTCTCTAGATAGAGGCAGGTACGAGAGTCTTGGTAGTTTCCACAAAGCAGGTTTCACTAACGCATCCTTTAAATATGCGAAGCATCTCTGCAGTCTTTGCTAACCCTTGCCCTTGCTGATAGTCTACGCGATAGGATTAACAGTAGCTGCACCTGCAGAACTGCTGTATTAGTTTTGCAGCTTCTTTGCTGCCCCTCTTAAGCACCATTTAATGTTAAGCCTGCGCATGGTCCCTAGGACTGAGCTACATGCATTTCTGCTAGTAAAGGACAGCAGCCAGGAGCCCCACCAGACCCTGCAGCCTAAATCTAGAGCCAGCCGAGGCCCTTGGCTCTGCTTAGGGCATGTTGAAGGAACAATCCTTGCAATGGGTTGGGCATTAACTACTCCAAATAGACCAAGTTTTGGTCAAGGATGGATCATGTCGCTGCAACTGCCCATGAACTGAGACCTACAGCACTAACCCAGTCTGAAGCAGCAGCTCAAGTTGAAGGTAGGTCTTTGCAAGATAACACAATATGTGCTGAATTCACTCTTAATAAGTGTCTCTCCAGTTTCTGAGACGAGACAGGATAACATGCTGATGAGTTAAACCACCACCACACACTGATTTGCAATGCTAGAGTACCTAAGCAGCCAGACCAGAAATCCTGTGCTGCAGCTCTTCACATTTGTCTGTAAATGCCCAAATTTGGGGTGAGTGATAAACTCCACCCCATTTTTTTTTTACAATGTCGGCATCACCTGTCCAAGAGTAAGAGAAGTCTGTCATTCCCCCTGAGGGGCCACAGCCTAGGGGCAGCCTCTACTGCAGCTCTAGGAACTTGCTGTCCCAAAAACCTGGTTTACAAAATTGCACATGGACAGACCTCACGTGGCCTGAGGACTGCTAGATACTAGTTTAAAAGAAGCTTTTAGCAGTAGTGGTGTCACTGGCCATATCTCTATGCCCTCAAAATAAGCCAGAAGTCTCAAGAGATTATTTGTGATCCATAATAAAAGCCCAGCTCCATGTAATTTATCCTTCCTGCACCTGTAGTTACACTACCAAAACATCTTTGGATTGATGAATCCAACACTCCAGCCATGGATCCGCTAAATCCCTACCCTCTTCCCCCGAAGAGAACAGCTGTTTATCCCTCCAGATGAGAATTTGTACTCCAGCATTTTCTGGATGCTTGAACAAATTGTAGGCATTGCAAGCCCCGTAAATAGACCAGCATTGGGAAGCATAAGTCAACGCATCAACTTGTTTCCCAAAGCGCATTTAGCTTTTTGTGGCAACGTTCGACTACTGCAGACAGAGGGAAGGCACAGGTTTGGCAGGCAGCTCAGCACCTGCCCTTGGACAAGTGGTGACCTGGGTCCGTTATTTGCTGAAAGCAAAAACATCCTTTGCAGAGATCAAGATTCCCAACACCAGAAAAGCCCGTAGTTACCATGGGCTGAATATCAGCATTTAATTCCCAGTTAAGGACACGGAAGAAGTCCAGCGGCAGTGGAAAGGACTCGGGAATGGACAGTGGTGTCACCTGGCAAGTGCATCTGCCTGTGCATGGTCTACCTTTGCACCAACGAGCTGCACACTCCAGATGGACCCAGTGCATCAACTGCAGGCTGGGCAATTACAGATTTTAGTGCCGAGAGCGCCATTTCCAGCCAGTCCTGAGCCTGCTGTTCATTGTGTCCAACTGAACACTGTGTATTCAACCCTCCATGCAAGCCTTGCCTCCTTTCTCCTTCAGCTGTAGCAGCCAGGAGGCATTTTTTGGGAAGACCCTCCATGCTCTGGAGAACCAGCCCGGTTACTGGAGACACAGAGCAGAAGAGCTTTGACAAGTCAACAGAAGTGTGTTTTTTGGGGACTCGGCCACAGCAGAATAAGCCAACACTGATACTTGGGTTCAGTTCTTTAAAGAACTTCAAGCCCTTCCTTTTAAGGGCTCACCTGTGGGCCCACACCAAGCATCGTTCACATATTAAAAGCCCAAAGGAGAATTAAGCATAGGAAAGGCAATTTCTCCACCTTTCAGGGACTACGTTAGACCAATAACCAAGTTTAATAAGGCCCATTAGACATACCTATGATTAACTTGGAGGCAAAGGGTACTGTATGCCCCAGCTTTTGGTAAACATTCGTATCAGTCTTTTCTCAAGGAAGTATTTTGAATCCTGGAGAAAGAGACCTCCATCTTCTCCTGCTGAAGACAGTTGCTTATCATGTACTGGCCACCCAGCGCAGCCCCTGGAGCGTTTTCCAGTTGCTCTGTTTTCCAGGGCACCTGTTCCAGAACTGGACAGCCTGGCTGTTTGGGGTCACAGCCTCAGCAACCCATGTCTACACAGTAGAGATCTTTTAGCAACAGCTTTCCTGGTCTCAGATGAGATCCTGAGCCCCTCAGCTCACCCTGCAGCTCATGCCCTGGAGTACTGGGGGGATACCGCCTGCACTAAGCCCTGCACGGCTCTCAAGGATGCAACTTGCCAAAGCCGGCCAAGAGGAACTTCTCCAGGAGACCTCACTGCTGCTCAGTGACAGCAGCCATCTGCAGCCTTCCAAGGGAGCTCAGTGACGTTAGCCAGCTGTCCCCCAACTGGTGATGGGCTTAGTACACTTCTTTAATTCCAGCAGCCATCAGAGTCAAGCGCAAGAGATGCCGCCAAGGAGATCCTGGAGTCAATGAAGGATTTGACCAAGCATCAGGGTCACGCCTGCAGCAGACTCAGCTAGGGACAGCATCTGGTGCACAGTTTATTTCAGATAAAGTGCTCAAACACTATGATTTACCCAGGCAGGGAGAGAGATCCAAAGGTCCCAGGAGAGGAAGTAAACAGGACTTCACATTTGGACACCAGAAAACCCCAATCCACAGGACTTAATTAAAAAGCAGTCAAATAAATTAGCTGAGAGGAAGTACAAGTATTAGATAGTTAAAAATACACTGAAAGCTTGTTAAAGCCAGGCTTCATCTGCTACCTTTTCAAGACAATTAGCATGTTAATTTTTGGCCAAGAATTATACTGCATCACACAGCTTATTTAGACGAAAACCAAATTAGATGCAGTATAGCTGAGCCCCTCCAAAGCAGAAGGTGCAAATGGACATTTTGAGCTACGTATTTGGCAGAAAGCTGACATTGGAGGCAAAACAACACTAGATTAAACTGACAGGTACTAGGACAGTTGTGAGGACCCAGCCTCCCATCCCAGAGCAGGAGTCTGCACAGCAAGGTGCTGCACTCAATGGGACACCCGTAAAACCCCTTGAGCAACACAAGAACTTCTGTGTCTGGGTTTACTCGGATGCCCCAGCTGCAGCACACAAGCCCTCCCCGCTTCCAGCTTTGTTGTTAGTGGTACTAGACAGCGAATCGTTTGTTAGAGAATAGCGAGTTACCAGCGTGGGGTATAGTTATCCTGCGCCGTACGCAGCTGTGTAGCAGTTTGCTCATGCCCCAGGAGGCTACTTAATAATCCCATATTATCTGCAGTAAAGAATGCCTACGGCTGCAGGTCAACAACACAGTTAACAGGGACATGTGACAACATTTATTTCAGCCTCATTAGAAAGGAGCTGGGATTCTGCATCGCAAATAAACAAATGTGTTCCGACATTTATCTCGTGGTAGATCTGCGTTTACTCGCAGCACCGAACTTGGCCTTCAGTCTCAACAGTCGCAGCTGTATGTGGGTTAAAGTGAAGTAACCATGAGGGCAGACCCAGCTGTCCTAGACCAGTCAACAATTTCAGATTCAAGTCAGCAAGACTTGATAGCTCTAGACAAGAGAAAGGGAACCATCCTACTACATCTCATCGGTGTGTGCCCGGGAGGAGTGTAGGAGCTCTAGAAGGGCTCAGCCGTAAGCCTGTCCAGACCTACGCCTCCCGGGCAGTTTTGTCAAGAGGAGACACTGCACCAGAGCTAACAGCGATGCTGTGCTCCCAAAACAGGAGCCCCCCCAAAGCAGAAGTGAGGTCTGCCAAACCTCAAGCACAGCACAGTATTAACTCCGAGGTGAGGCTGAGTGAAATCATCTTCCTCACCCCAAACTATTCCACAATTTTGTTCCACGTTGCGGAAGTTCAATATTGCCTAAGGCTTTTAGCCACAAGCCGGCCAAAACAAAGGAGAGAAGGAGCTCCTGCAAGATGAAACAAGGTAAGAGGAGATACTTCAAAAAAAAAAAAGACAGCCTGAAATGCTCTGGCCACACTAGCATCCTTCCTCAGGAGACTGAGCACCTTGCTGCTCTGCCAGACACAAGCAGAACGCCTGGACAGCCTATGGCCAAAGTGGGTCAGGTCAAGAAGAGGAGACGCCAACCCTTCCTACCCAACCAAAGTGTCTCAAAGCATCATCCAACCGTAGGCATCGATCCAAGGTCTGCTCTAATTTTTGCAATACTGGGTTAGATCCCAAGAAAGTTCCCCCGCACACACACAGGGATGGATAGAGGCAGATACCTGCACCTTTTTTTGCTTGTTTTTAGCTAGGATCAGACTTTTGGCCAAATTCAACCAAATTCACAAGCACTGGGACAGAGCCAGATGCCAGGCAAGCAAGACTGGAGACTAAAGGACAGTATGAGCCATTCAGACTCTCACCACAAGAGTCAGCCCTTTGCACAGGCAAAATACTTGGAAAAGACGGTCAGGGAGGTAGGGGAAAAAAAGTCTAGTGGGTTTGTTCTAAATATCCTATGAAGGAGGGGAAGTTATCTAACATGATCAAGCAGCACATGAGGTCCTGTGCATGAGCCACGGCACCACATCCCCTCTGCCCGTCTTTGGTCTGCGGGGTCCCATGTCACCATCCCCAAAGCCCAGCCTGGGCTCCTCGGGCAGGCACCTGGCTGTTGCTTTGAACAGGCGGGCTTTGAAGCTGGTCCTGTGTTTTGTTGCCCATGACAGGCTACAGAGCTGGCAAGGGGTTGCGTTGGTGGATGCTGCAGTCACCAAGGCAACATCTCCCATCTCCCCAGGCAGAAGCACATGAAGAAATTAGTAAGGAAGCACAAATATCACCGCAGGACCCCCCCCCAGGTGCCTCAGAGGAAAACTGACCTGAGGAGAGTTAAGGCAGCTTTCCATCGCTAAGCAGGATTATCTAGAGATGAGGCCAATCACTGTCCCTAAACCATACTCCATTTTGAATTATGCACGTGTCCCAGATCCATCATTAACACGCCAGTGCCAACAAGGTGGCCACTGAGGTCTTGGGTCAGCCCTACATATTTTATAGGTCTCCTGAATGATTTATTCCCTGTAGCTGGCTTGCAGTTAACTCTCCATTTAGCAGTTCACATGCTGTTAATTCAAACAACCTCTCATCACAAAACATCACTTGGCATCTTGCTAGTTGTATAAGCAGAGTTACTTGAAAGACCAGAGCAGAGCATGGGGAACACACGCGGATCTTTTCCCCGATCAGTTCACAACTAGTGCTACAGCTCCGTCTCCCATATCAGCGGGTGCCACATCTTGGACTAGATGACCCTTAAAGGTCCCTTCCACCCCAAACTATTCTATGGTCTTTCTGACAGGGATGAGCACCAGCAGCTCCACACACAGGACAGGGCAGGAGGACACGGTGCAAAAACAAGAGCTTAGGGGTTAATTCACTGGGTTCAGGCCCTCTTAGCTCTGCTAATGATTTGCTTAATCAACAAGCCATTTCACAGGTCTCCTCATCCCAGGAGGAATTAGCAGTTTGCTTTTTCAGAGCAGAAAACCTTTTGCAACATAGACAGAGCAATCACTCACAGACCCTCCACGAGGCACGGGGCAAACTGTTGTCCAAGTGCATTTTTCATGCAAAACCCCCACTATTTGCAAACACTGACACGTCTCTAGATGAGCACCCTTGCAGGAGGGGTACGAGGCTCTGTCACGCAAAATATTTAGACTTGTTGAATTTATTCCTGTGAGATCCCTAGAGCTGCATTTACAAGCACGCAAGGGAGCTTGCAGTTTGGGATTTTCCCATGTTGTCTCTCCAACATCTTTAACCTGCATGTTTCAGCCTGCAGCAGGAAGCGTTCAGCGTCTGCAGCGGCTCTTCCCACGATGGGTGTCAGCTGCTGACACCCAACCTGCTCCTCGCACCGAGGAAGTGACTTGACCCGCACAGAGGGCTGCAAAAGCAACCTCGGCTCCACTTCCTCACGTAAAACCTTGCTTTGATGCCAATCTTCAACTCCCCCTTATAACGGAACAACAAACAGCAACGCTCTTTTTTCTTCCCCTGTTGGTGTAGGTGTGGGGAACACAATATCACAGAAGAAGACTGCGACAGTGAATTTTACCAGCCGGGCAGCGTTGATAAGATTGCTGCGCTTTCCTTCCTGCTATCACAAGGGGGAAATAAAAAAAAAGAAGGCTCGCTTTGAAGCAAATGCCATACGCCCACATTTTGCCAGGGCGCAAACTCGCTTGGATAAACCCGAGCCGTTCGCAACAGCTTCAGGAAAGCAGCCCGACCCTCCAAGCTCGCCAAGAAGCAAAACCTGCGCAGAGAGCTGTAATCCTCACCCCTGAGAAAAGCTGCAGGCGGCCTCCCCGCCATTGCATGGTGCTTTTCCCCCCTCCTTCCCCCTCTTAAACCGCCACTCCCGCGGGCAGGACGAAGGGGAATATAATAAAGCTGAGGGTGTCGGTGCCGCTTCCACCCCGCACCTTGTACCGCCGGGATGCTGCTCCCCCACCGCAGCATCCTCCCGCCCCCGGCACCCACCCCTACCCCCCCCGGTACCTCGCAGCACCCCGGAGTAGGCGGCGATGATGGTCTTCATCGCGGAGGGGAGCTCAGGTCCCGGCCAGGGCCATGGGCTGGGGAAGCGCGCCCGGCTCCGCAGCCCCGGGGCAGCCGGCGAGTGGGAGAAGCACCGGCCGCGCATCCCTATATAGCCCCGGGGAGGAGGAGGAGGAGGAGGAGGGCGGGGAGGGGCGGGCCCCGGCAGGACGCCTGGGTCCCTCAGCCCGGGGAGGGGGGGGGAAGCTCCTGGCCCCGGTGATGCAGCTTGTTGCGCCGAGATGGGGATTTAGGGGGTGAAGGACAAGGCGGGGGGCACCCCCACACCCTCTGCAAGGTGTTTCCCTCCCTGTTTTCCTTCCCCCCCATCGCAGGGCGGGGGGAACCCCCCAACCCCCGCTAGTGATGGGTATTTTAAGACACCGTGGTCCCCTTCTTGCTCAGATGCTCTCCCACCCCGCTCTTGGCCGATTTTAGCTTCCTCAGTGAGATTTGGGAGATCTGGGTGCCTAAAAGCATCATGAAATTAAGCCAAAAGGTAGAAAAAGAGAAAACTTCAGAAATTTTATTAACAGAAACTTTAACGGTTTCATGACATTTCATTTCCATCAAGGTAGGCTGCAGGTATGCCTAAACCGCTGACCAAGCCTCATTTTCTTCTTCTAACAAGATGTTTCAGCATCTACTCGTGAGACCCATAAGAAACGAGGTGTCGTTTAGCTTTGTATCAAGGTTTTAACGCCGCTGCACTTGCCAAGAGGTTTCTATAAATTTTTACAGATGGGGGCAGACGGGTCTGTCCCAGCTCCCGTGACATTGAACCAGATTCTTTATAACGGGGTCATGTCTGGCCCTGATCAGCCCTCTGCCCCTTTCTGAATCTCAGTTTCACCTTCTGTAATTTGGAGAAAATAAAAATAATCTGCATTTCAGAAGCACTTTGAGATCCCGCAAGGAAAATCCCCTTGGAAGCAACGAGCACGTAGAGCTCCCCGTATGCGGAGGACAGGTAGCAATTGCCACCGAAACACCCCAAAAGCCTTCAACTTTTCTCTGGTTTTTAGGGTGGGAGCAGGATCGTGCCTTGCTGAGCCAGCAGTTTTTTTCCTGTTGCTCCTGGGGATGCCACTGCAACATCCACTTTTCGGCCCAGAGAGAGCAGTGTGTTTCGCAAAAAAAAAAAAAAAAAGTCCTATTTTCAGCTGTGGAGAGCTTAAATCAGAGATTCAGAGGTGAAAGAGTGATTTATATTTTTTTTCTCAGCCCCCTGAGGCGTTCCCATGCCCATCTTTTTGAGTCAAACTGGCACCGGGACTTGTTCGCTCCCCCTTTGGCCAAAGGGCCGTCTTCCAGCAGTTGTAGTGGCCTGTTGAAATACATATAAAAATGGAAAATTGCAAGAGCCTGTCTGAAGAAAGGGTCTTTCCCAACAGCTCTTGGATAAGACTTCCAAAAGGGAGCCCAGAACAGAAATAAATCACCGCTAAAATACTGCTGAGCGAAAGGGGAATGGGCTCCTGCCTGTCTGTGTCCCCTGGTGACTTAAACAGAGTTATCTGCAAGCGAAGGAAGGACTGAGGTGGCTTTTCTTGTCGTAACCGGAATAAAAACCTGCCAAAAATTATACTGCCAGGTTGTGACAGCATGAGATAGGAAGACAGAAAAATGTTAGTGTGCTGGGACCATCGTCTGTCCAGATCCATCGTCTTTCTCTTGACCTATACCCACCTTTTCATACATTTTGGGTGCAAATTCTCTGAATCCCGATCGTGTTCTTGCTCCATATGCTGCAGTGGGGTCCCAGCCTGGGAGGACTCGATAAAATAAATTTAAAAAATTAATAATAAATAAATAAATAAATAAATAAATAAAATAATAAAAACCTCAGTGCTTAATGGAGTATCGCGACTTGCAGGAGCAAAGACACAACCGCCGCAGCCCCAGGCTGAGCGGCAGCTTGAGCGCATGACTCGCAGGTGCGAATTGTTTCTTGGGAAGAAGGAGAAGTGGAGCCCAGATCCGTAACGCCACGGCGGAGCCCCGGGACAGCCTCTGCCTTCACGCTCCCTGCGCGGCGGCAGGGAGCTGGCGGCCACCCAGCTCCCCTCTCATTTATTTTACCCGTACTTGTCCTGCAACTTTTTTTTTCCCCCCTCTCCCGTTCAGCTCACTGAAAATCAGAAAACAGTCCCGAAAAAAATAGATTAGAAAGATCTTGGCTCTGTTCCCCACGAGGATATATCTTCCCACCGAGAAGACACGCACCGTGGTGCTGGTTCAACAGATGTTTTTGGAAACGCGCGTGGTTTGTTTTGCTCGGCGCGGACGTTGGCACGGGAGATACACGACCCTGTCTATTATTAACCCGCGTGTCTGGCACGGTTCTTCTTGAACAATAACATCCTTTCAAATACCCTACTATTACTTCACCTGAGCCTGAAAAACATGGATTGTGGACAGAGTAACATGGGCGGGAGCCAGCCCCAGCTCTCTGCAGCCAAGAACAATTCACAATAGCTTTCGACTCCTTTATTTCTGTTTTTTTAGCAGCAACTGAACCTCACAGCAAAGCAGCGACGCACCCTTACACAGTCACTTTTTCTTTCTTTTAATGCACATACTGAATTTTTAGGGCGATGCCTATCGAATAAAGCTTTCAAGGACACATTTATTTTTCTCTTCCCGCTTCTATTCAAGGACTTGAGACCAGTTTGTAAGGCCTGGGGCGGGTTTGCAGTACTTTGAGTCAGCCCTTGGTGTACAGCTCTGTAGCTTTGCTTCTATACGGTTATTTCGCAGCAGAAAATGCCCTATTTTCAAAGCATCGGGGTTCAGTGTCTTCACCCTGGGGCCAGGTGTTTGGATGCGTGTATGAAACTGCCTGTATTTGGCATGTCGGGACACCTGCACTCAAGTTGAGCTTATCTGTCTTTGTAATTCTCCTTCTCTGATTTAAAAACGTAGAGTCATTTCCCTGCCTGTGGTTAACCCTCTGTTTATGGATTTTTAAGTTTCCTCTTTCCGGGCAGCATTTTTTTTTAGTAGGTTTTTGTTTCCAGGGCTGATAGAAGCCTTAAACACAGAAGGTTTACAGCTGCCAGGGTTGTCCATTAATCCAGCCACCTCTGGCTGCACAGGCTGCAACCACAGCACTGGAAAAGTGTATTTTCTCCCCAATTTCTCCTCCTGAGCCCACTAAGATGATGGGGCCGTCTCTGTGGCAGACAGCATTGCTCGGGTACTGCGATCAGGTCCAGCTCACCGTGTATTTCTTCTGATGTCTGCAGCGCGCTGAATTCAGGTTGGGAATAAGGTCTGCTCTCATTGCAGACCACTTGTGGTGCGTGAGGAGCATCCTCGTGGCAAGGGGAAGCCTTGCGTCAAGCAGGAGGACTTCGCAAGGTTTGTGCTGCCAAACTGTGCCCCACCGAAGACCTCTCGCCAGACCACGGGGACCTCCAGATCGCTTCTGCTTTCATCCCTCCATCTTCCTCTGAGCCGTAATCATCCCCTCGCCGGGAGTGATGGAAGTCTTATCATCAGTGGTGTAAACGACAACCCAGACGATAAGAGCCGGGATTTAACGAGGAGTTTGAACCCGAGTCAGCCAGCCAGCAAGATTTGCTTTGTCAGATTGCCAAGCAGGCAAAACAGCGACAAGACCCTTTCTCGCTCCTGCAGCGGGTATTTTCCTACCTGTCGTAAATGTGACTTTGGCCAAGCTTGCTTTGCGTTGTGTACCGCCTACGGTCCTCACCCACGGGGCTCTCTGCTTTCCCTCCGAGGCCTTGTGTCCTCTTCCTTTGCCAGTTAATCCAGCCGGGGGAGCCCAGGAACTGCTCACATGAGCCCAAAACGTAACCTAAGCCTCAAGGTGCCACTCGGGAGGCACTCGCGAGCAGCAATGCTGGCGAAGTGCTCGGTCATCTGCCCCCGCCTTGACGAAAGTCCATCCATCACCCCCCCCCCGAGGGTATTTTTAGCGTTTTGTACAGAGGTAGCAGAAAGTCACGGGAGGGTCCGTCTGTCCCTCGATCCTTTTTCCTGCCTCGATGGGAACAGTCCATGGTCCAGGTAGTATTTATGGAAGCGTGCTGTTGGCTCATACATCACCCGAGTGATGGACCTGAATTTTGAGCTAAGGGAGAAGAGGTGTGTTCCCACACCCCCACACGTCGTCTGCTTCTCTACAGAGCTTCAGATAAACCCAAAAGCTGTGTAAGGCCTGGGTATGGAGAGGGAAACTGAGGCACAAGCTTGCTGGGGAACTGAGCTGCCCTATCCTTCTGGGGAAGCATTGCAGATTTAGGTGGTTGTAAGAATTTCACGCTTGGTCCTTCACCCCTTTCCTTAGTCTTGAATTCATCAGCTTCAAAGCTCCCCTTGGTCTCTCCTGCTTCCTGGCTGTGGCTTCTGGTGGGATCCTGCAGGTCCTGTTAATGTGAGGGGGTGGACGTTTTGTCACCCCAGGGGCACAGAAGTGCCAGGACTCTAATTTCTGTCCGTGCTTTTGAGCTAGATGTTGTGATTTCAGGAGCCCAGACTGGTCCTTTCCAATGCTCCATCCCCAGAGAAATCTCTTCCGTATGGGCAGGAACCAGCCACATTTCAGACACGCAGCGTAAGTGTCGACTGGGGTATCTCTGAACCCCTCAACCAACTCCTCACGGCCCATCCCTCATTGCACAGACGACAACCATGGATCGTACGCTTCCTAACCGGAGCATAACAGGACAAGGAGTTACAGATGCGTGAAGTCACTCTGGGCAAGGCCATCTGCACGGTCCAGTGATGCCGGCTCGTATTTTGCCAGGGTGCAAAGACATCCACCACCATGTCCAGAGCCAGAAAGAGCTGAGTGAGCAAGGAGCAATGCCTCCCACCCCTGGAGAGCTCAGCAGAGCCTGTACCGAGATACCTGCAGGTGTCTGAGCACCACCATGGTCATTGCACTGGTTGGCCCTTACACCTGGAGCTGGATCCACCTCATGTGGCCAAAGACTTGTCCAAGCCCCCACCCCACAGCTTGATTTTCAGTCAAGTCGTGCTTTGCACCCTCCCCAGACCTCAGTGTCACGCCGAGCTGTTATCTCACAGGTATTTATCGGGTTTGTCCTTCAAAGAATTTGCTTAGGAAGGGGATGTTTGCAAGACAGAGCCTTGCAAAGCCTTTCCTCCAGAGGGATTTCTGCATGTAGTGTGGGCACCTCAGGCATGCATCAACACATCCCTGGGACTTTTTCATCTGGACATCCCCAGGAAAGAAACAAAGAAAGAAGCAGCATTCGGCCAGCGTGGCAAAGCTTGCATTCATCCAGACCGCGTTAAAAGCAAATCTGACTGAAGAGCAGCCCATCGGTGCAGGGAAGGGAAGAGCGGAGGGACAAACCCCAACGGGCATCCCACCAGTTCTTCTGTCCACCCGTGGGACGCCGGTCCTGTATCCTTTCTGGTGGCTCACCATGTATTAGGTGCGGTCTGGGGTCGGAGCACCATTGCTGCAACCCTCATCTCACGTTCAGTGTAGACACAGCCACTATTTTTGGTAGTAATGGGGCAAAGAGTATGTCCTCTGCAACTCACTGGTTAATGGTACAACTGCTTTGGAGCCCAAAGCTGGAATCAGCTATTTTCATAGCACTTGCTTTTTTTGTTCACGGAGTTAAAAGTTATTTAACATTACAGAAGTTTTGAAATGCAGCCATTTCGTGTCCTTTTAAGCTGCACTTACACCTCTTTTTCACAAGTGGAAGCAAAGTTCAGGCCAAAACTGCAAGAGAGACTTCACAGCAAGCTTTGTGCTGGAGGGCATTAAAACCAAAATAAAACATATAAATAAATTTAAAAAAAAAATCCCCACCCTCACTTTTCCCCACCAGACAGATAGGAAGATTTATGCAAGTCACTGAGCAAAGCCAGATTTTGGCTGCTGGCAGCGAGTCAGGGTATCGCTGCCTAGCTACAGTCTAAAATTAGAGTGCCTAAAAATTAACTGTACGGCTAAAGAACTTTGGTCCTTGTGCTGAATGAGCACCGGAGAATTAGTAATAGACAGTTAACCAGCTCCACCTTTTAGCCAATTGCAAGGTTTTTGCAAAACAAGAATTGGCACCAAAAAAAGAAAAAAAAAAAGGTGACTTTAGGTTTTTCTAAATTATGTTTGCTTCCTTCTTTAAGAAGGGTGTGGGGGAATGAGGCACGGAAAACTGGTTAAATACAGTAGGGAAAAAATAGTTTGCCTGTGTCGAAAGGTGGGAGACTTCCATGTTCTTTTAGGAAGCATCACGTTAGTCTTGTGTTATACTTCTCAAAAAAATGAGCATTTTCAGCTCTCCCCCATGACAAAGACGGCATTTTCCTAACGGCTTCCCTGTGAACTCCTCAAACCTCCGCGTTTGCAACCAGACAGCCCTGGGACAGCACCAGCCTCCCACCACAGGTGGGGAAACTGAGGCACAAAGCCTGGAGGGGTGACCATCCAAACCCAGACCATGCATTGCTGATGAAACCAAGGCACGTGCTCCTCCTCGCCTCCCTGCCCCGATCCCAGCCCTCACGCCAGGTGAATCCCTGTTGAAAGCCTCTTACCCCCTCCATCCCCTGGGCTCGTCCAGGGCCAGCGAGGAAGGCTGTAATGCTATTAGCTGAGGCCGTCTGTCCCTCCCCGACCTGCCAGCCAGCTTGACCTCTCGAGGGCTCTCCACCACCCTGGGCAGGACAGCTCTGGCCTCAAATCCTGGGCAGGATCATACAATCATAGAATCATAGAATGGCTTGAGTTGGAAGGGACCTTTAAAGATCATCTGGTCCAACCCCCCTGCCATGGGCAGGGACATCTTTCACTAGATCAGGTTGCTCAAAGCCCCGTCCAACCTGGCCTTGAACACTTCCAGGGATGGGGCATGTACAACTTCTCTGGGCAACGTGTTCCAGTGTCTCACCACTCTCATCGTAAAAAAATCCTTCCTTATATCCAATCTAAATGTAGGTTCATGTCTTTCTTGTACTGGGGACCCCAGAGCTGGATGCAGTACTCCAGGTGGGGTCTCAGCAGAGTAGAGGGGGAGAATCATCTCCCTCGACCTGCCGGCCACACTTCTTTGTATGCAGCCCAGGATACGGTTGGCTTTCTGGGCTGCAAGTGCACATTGGTGGCTCGTGTCCAGCTTCTCATCCACCAGTACCCCCAAGTCCTTCTCTGCAGGGCTGCTCTCAATCCATTCAACCCCCCCAGTCTGTAGTGATATTGCAGATTGCCCAGACCCAGGTGCAGGACCTTGCACTTGGTTTTGTTGAACTTCATGAAGTTTGCATGGGCCCACTCCTCAACCCTGTTAAGATCCCTCTGGATGGCATCCCTTCCCTCAAGTGAATCAACTGCACCACTCAGCTTGGTGTCATCAGCAAACTTGCTGAGGGTGCACTCAATCTGCTCTATGGGAGTAGCAAAATAGACTGATGTTCATTGTAAATTTTAGTTATCTAATATTTCTTTGACATTTTCTTTTGTCTTTAAAAGTGGTTTCCCAAATGAAAAAATGAATCCTGTTGACCTGGCTTATGATCATTCTTGTGTAAATCAAGCATAAATTCCACGAAGTGTAGCTATACCATAGTGAAACTGATGAAAGGAAGACTGAATCAGTGCTAGAAGTATTTTTTTTTCTTTCTATATGTGGAAAGAGCATTTGTGGAAAACCAATAACTTCACATCAGTGCATGAACTTTAAAAGAAAAATAAAATATTTCCAAATGGACTGTCTTTACAGTAATTCTGTGCAGAAAAAATAATCCATTCCAGTTTCAGTTGTTTCTCATGGAAATGAGAATACAATAAATAAAAGCAGCTTGTTGTTGTTTTCCAGTCTTTGACTTACTTTACTAGAGTTGCTTCTCTGAGCTCATCCCTCAGTGCTATTGGTTAATAATCTTAGAAGAGAAAGAATGTTAAGGCTTCTTTTTCAGTTTTGTATTTTTTTTTCTTTTTTAATGTGCATAGTTCAACTAATTGAGAAATATCTTGAAAAATATTTTGGAGGGAAAAACAAAACAAAATAAATTATTGCTGAAATTATTTCTCCCCCCCCACAAAAAAAAACCCTCAGGCTCAGTGAAAACTAAAATAACACACATGGATCAATTATGAAAAAAAAAAAAAAGGAACATTTCTTTGAACGAGGAAAAGCTGATTGGAATTAAGATAGGCTTTGTTCATATCTGCAAGATACAAGGAGAGAACTTTTAAGTGGAACAGAAAAGGGGGATTTGGGAGTGTTTGGCTGCTTGATGCTATAGTGCTTCAGAGCCCACGTGAAAAGTTGCTGCTAGCTATTAATCATCATTGTGCCCCTGCAAAGAAGATCTTACAATGATGACTATATATCATTATATTCCCACTGTAAGTAACGAATCAGAGAGCTGGGAAAGTTGGATAAGAGTGGCTGGCAAACTTTTAAGTGGTGGAATCTGTTTAAATAAATTTACATCACATTTGCTACTTTCTCTAAAATGGGAATCATACTTTAAAATCATAGAATCATAGAATCATAGAATAGTTTGGGTTTGAAGGGACCTTTAAAGTCCAACCCCCCTGCCATGAGCAGGGACAACCTCACTAGATCAGGTTGCCCAGAGCTCCGTCCAGCCTGACCTGGAATGTTTCCAGGGATGGGGCTTCTACTACCTCTCTGGGCAACCTGTGCCAGTGCTTCACAACCCTCATTGTGAAAAACTTCTTTCTGATTTCCAACCTATATCTCCCCAAAACAATATCAGTCCCAAAACAATAAGCAAAAATGGATTAAAAAAAGGAGAAATCAACCCTACAAACCACCCTCAATTTGCATGGACATAACCAAGAGTCGCCCCATGGGATCTGCCCATTTCTGGTTCTTTCCATCTCCAAAGGACTTTCCCAACAGTGGCAAACCTTCCCGAGCCCTTTGGGGACGTGTGGGGAGCAGCACCCGGGTGCTTCATGCAGGGAAAAGCAGAGCCTGGGGAAATCCTCCCTGTGCCCCAGACTCCTGCAATCCTCCCTTAGGGTTCCAGCCCCGCACAGAGCAAGGGATGACTTCCACTGGGGCAGCAGGGACGAAGGAAAGATGCGCCCTGTCCTTGCACGAAAGCCTGGTGAGAAGGGACCACCTTTCTCCAGGGCAGAGAGGTGAGCTCACCGCTGCTGCGTGGGTATTTGGTTTCTCAAGGCTTAGCCATAATATATTCTGGTTACCTCTGCTCTACGAGAAGAGGTTTTGGGTTGTTTCCTTAGAGACTGTCTCCCTCCAGCCGGTGGGTCTCTGCTCCATGTTCTCTGCTGCTTGGCTCTTCCCTTGGCTGGAGAAAAGCTGGGAGGATTCTTGTGATCTTTCTAAGACGTAAGAAAGTTCTCCTTAGGATTGCAAACTGGGAGATGCCAGTTTGGATGCAACAGGCGTTGCCTTGGTGTTAAGACCGTGTACATATCTACATCCAGGGATTTGTCTCAGCGGGAGGAGAGGAGATGAAGACTGCACGCGGATGACCCTAAGCATGTGGCTCTCAAAGGAAAAGAGCGAGGGGATGGGCATGAGAGTGCAGGGATCCCAGCCCTGAAACATTGCAACTGGAATTTCCTCTGGCTCGAGCTGCCCTGGCCTGTCCTCAGTCTGCAGGAGTGGAGCTTGTGTGAGCTGCTTCGTGATGGGGAAAGGTGCAAGAGGAGAAGGACGCGGCATCTGCTGCACCATTTTCCCCGTGGCATGAGGTATGGGTCTGCCCACGGGCTTAGGGACTTCACTTACCTGTGTTTTATGCGTAGCTCAGAGGCCCAAGTTTGTCTGGCCAAGCTGCCCCTTGAGGTCCTGAACCAAATGGTTTCTGCTGACGAGGGGTTGGGAGCCAACCAAGAGGACTCAGGAGGGTCTCAGACCAAGCGAGTCTCCTTTCCAAGGATGCTCTTGCCCACAGCACCAAGCATGTTGGAGGTCTGGCTGGGCGTGAGCACCATCATGTGCGCATCAGGGCTTTGGTCTCCTTTGCGATGGCAAATTTCACCATTTCTACCAGAGATTTTACCTTTTTTAATATGTTTTCGCAGGTTTTCGCACTTGGCTAAGTCTGGCTGCAACTTCTATCACCAGCTACAAGGCAGGATTGTGATACTGGCTGACTCAAAACTTACTGTGATACTCCTCGGACCACAGGTGAGAAGCGCCTGCAACACAAATCAGGAATAATTATCTTAAATAATATATATATTATAATTATTATTCTATATTATAATAATATATATTATAATATATATTATAATATATATTATATCTTATAATATATAATATATAATATATAATTATTATTATATATTATAATAATATATATTATAATATATATTATAATATATATTATCTTTATTCGGCCCTGGTGAGGCCGCACCTCGAGTACTGTGTTCAGCTCTGGGCCCCTCACTCCAAGACAGACACTGAGGGGCTGGAGCGTGTCCAGAGACGGGCAACGGAGCTGGGGAAGGGGCTGGAGCACAAGTGCTGTGAGGAGCGGCTGAGGGACCTGGGGGGGTTTGGCCTGGAGAAAAGGAGGCTGAGGGGAGACCTTCTCGCTCTCTGCAACTCCCTGAAAGGAGGTTGGAGCCAGGGGGGGTCGGTCTCTTCTCCCAAGGAACAGGCGACAGGACAAGGGGAACCGGCCTCAAGTTGCGCCAGGGGAGGTTTAGGTTGGATCTTGGGAACCATTTCTTCCCCGAAAGGGCTGTCAGGCCCTGGCACAGGCTGCCCAGGGCAGTGGTGGAGTCCCCATCCCTGGAGGGATTCAAAAGACGTTTAGACGAGGCCCTAAGGGATATGATTTAGTGGGGGACTTGGTAGTGATAGGTTAACGGTTGGACCCAATGATCTTGGAGGTCTCTTCCAACCAGAACAATTCTATGATTCTATTCTAAAATTTACCAGGACATCCAAAAGAGGCCCCAGATCTGCTGCAGATACTCATTTAGAAGCACTCACCTTTAAGAAAAGCTGCAATCAGACCTGTGCTTGCTAATTATGCCTCGTAAACGTAGTTTTGCCTCCTTTCACCCCGTCCCAGAGCTCTCCCCCGTGAATGCAGGAGAGCATCACTGCTGGTGGTCTGGGAGCAGGCACAAATGCTCTTGCCCTGAAGTGCTTCTCTCTATCAAAAGCTGAAGTTTTTGCTTCTCTACGCTACAGAAGTAGCTGAAGGGAAGTTTTAGGGGTTGTTTGCAATGTTTCAGTTTGCTGGTTTAGGGCAAGTGTGCTCGCCAGCCACCAGTTTTATGTGAGTTAACGGTAAACCCCGGTTAAAATTGAGAGTTACTGTAGGGAGGAAAAGAGTTAAGTTCTCAGTGACAAAACTGGAAATGCAGCTGCAAAGAGAAAAGCATAAAACCACTAGAGCAAAGACCTGGGACCTACCTGACATTTCTCCTCAGGGTCTTCTTGCTGCTGGGGTTTCTTCTTAGGCACATGCTACTAAGAAAGCAGGAGACCCTGCTTGGCAGGGCTCTGCTGCTAAACTGCATTTGTCCCTGGGACTCGGACTCTCATGCATGCCTGGATATTTTATATTGGCTCTTGAATTTCAAAGCACATCTCCAGAATGTATGCATGGTTGAAAATGCCTCCCCCCTGATGAATGAAGAAAGATCTTGGAAAAGAAATTCATCTCTTTCCCTTGGGAAGTCAGCTAACAATCCGTCCCCACAGCGCTCTGCAAGGTGTACGGCAGAAGGGGTTTGTGGACATCCCGCAGGAGGTTGTCTTTTCGTTGCTCCTGGCTCAGCCAATCTGAGCAATCACCTGAGCCTTCCCGCGGTGCTAGAACACCTTGCAGTTCCTGTGCTATGAAGAGCACATAATTTCTGCAATATTTTTTGCAGTCCTGCAATTGCAGCGCTCTACGTAGATCACGTGTGACGGATCAATGGGTGCCTCGGTCCCCCATGGTGTTAAATTTAAGGGGTTGCATCACAGCCAGATATAAACCAACTCAGAATTAACCAAGTCTGCAGGGAAAAGGTACCAGCCTTGTTTCACAACTCCCGCGGGTCCCAGCGGAGTCGTGCCACAGATGCATGTGGGCAGTAGGCACCAGACAGACCCAGTCTTGCAACCCTTTACTCACCCAGGGACTCACGTTGACGGCAGCGAGACTCTTGCTGCAAATGCTGCCTGTGCACCCCACAGCTGCAGGATGGGGCCGGGAAACGCAGTGTAAGCGTGGTACTCGGTGGTGGCATCTACAGGCTGAAGGGCAAAGCCTGAGCTGGTCACCTTAGGTTGTCTCTACTCTCTACAGAGCCCCTAAATGGCTCTTCATCTCATCCTGTGATGCTGGAGTGTCTAAGAAGGGTTTCTATGAATACAGAGAGAGAGAGAGAAGGAAGAATATCAGTCTAGGAAGAAATAGGCCAAACAAGTTGAAATTAGAATTATTTTAAAGCATCAAGTTGAAATTACTGACTATTTTAAAGCAAGCAAGCAGAATTGCTAAATTCTTACTTAAAGATGAGAAGTAAAGAGGTGATGACCAGATTTGACAGATATTTGATGTAAAACTTGTTCCCTTCCTTGGAAAGTGTAAATAACACAGATAAAGCAAGAGTCATCTCCATGTTAGCCCCGTGGCTCAGCAGGCCTTGCAGCCTCATCTCCTCTTTTGGTGGCCATCTCTGTTAGTCTCTGTCCTGGTTTCGGCCGGGATGGAGCTGATTTTCGCCCCAGTAGCTCCTGTGTTTCGGATTTGGTATGGGGTTTGGTATGTGAAGAATGTTGATAACACACTGATGTTGTTGGTTGCTGCTAAGAGATCAAGGACATCTTCCAGCTTCCCAGGGTTTGCCAATGTGCAGGTGGAAAACGCTGGGGGGGTATAGCCAGTACAGCTGACCCAAACTGGCCAAAGGAAGTATTCCGTACCATAGACAGCATGCCCGGTATAGAAGTGGGGGTTGGCCGGTGGGCTGGGGCACCTTTCATTCATTTGGGCTTTCACTCATTCATTCTGCCCTCCCTTGCTCCCTCGCTCTCTCTGGAACTTGGGGTTCCAAGATCGCTGCTTGGGAAATCGCTGTTCCGAGACCGCTGCTCGGGATCGTTCCGAGATTGCTCTTGGTTTTGCTCCGTGATCACTGCTCAGGACGGGCTGTATCGGTCGTCAGGCAGTGAGAAACTGGGCATCGTTTGTTGTGTATATTCTACTAGCATTATATTTTATTATTGTCATTATTAATATATAATATAATTATCATTATCTTTTCTTTTGCTGTCCTGGTGAACTGTCTTTATCTCAGCCCATGAGTTTTCCTTTGTCTCTGATTCTCCCCCCATTGGAACGGGGGAGTGAGCGAGCGGCTGCATGGTACTTAATTGCCAGCTGGGATTAAACCACAACAGTCTCTATTTCCCGTCTCGTTCCTTCTTAACCTGCCGGTCTAGTTGGCATCAGCTCCCTTGCAGAAACACTTGCAATCCTGTTGTATCAGACCTCCTTGTGTCCGGGATGTCCCCATCCTTCGGCCAAGGGCTGAGGCGGGATGGATTTCACGTCTAGCTGAGAGCATGTGTGCAGCACAGAGGTCACCGCTGCCCCGGCACACGACGCTGATGGTGCCAGGTTGTGCTGCTGGTTCTCCCTTGCCAAACTTTAGGGCTGGTCACAGCTGGAGCAGCAGTGGGAGAGGGGGCACAGCAGTAAAACAAGGAAGAGTGCGACCACTTGTATATCTCAGTCCAGATCGAGACCCTTCAGGGGTGAGTAGAAAGGACTTTTCTGCTGAAAACATTTCCTTCTCCACCACCAGATCCTTCCCTCTCCACCCTGGCCATGGCTTCTTCCTCCCGCACAGTCAGAAAACATTCTCCCTCGGGGTAACCCCCAAAGGCCACGTTCTCCAGTCCAGCCCAGGGCTTTCCACTGCTTCCCACTGCATCCCAGCAGATCCCAGCTAGACCAGTATCCAGCCATAGGATGAATCACTTGATCCAGTTTGCACAGGCAGTAGTTCTCTCCTGGGATTCCCAAACCTTTCTGGAAAGTCTTCAGGGACAAATATACGTTATAAGTTTAAATACAGGGGCAACTGAGTGAAAGATGAAGGCCTGTGAGATATGTAAGATCATAAAGCCTATGGATTTCCTGGTATTTCCCAGATATTTTCTTTCCCCTTTGCTCTGCTATGGGGATTTACAATTTTACTTGGCTACTTCTCTTCCACTTCTCATTATTTGGGTAGGGTTTCAGGCTACCTGTTTGAGGTCATGTATATACGAAGAAGCTCTTTGCATGGATAAGACAGAGGACAGATGACTAGAAACTGAAAATTCAAACTGATACAGTTGTGCAGGGGCTGCACATACTGCACTCCAATTCTAAGGGATTGTTTTGATGCTAGATCATCTCTATTTGATTTCATCTGCTGCTCTTGGGAAGGGGTTTAAGCTACTTTTTAGAAAACCTACAAAAGTAGGGATGTTTCTTTGTTCACATACTCCTGCATAGCCCAAGCAGCCAAGTGGTGGTGGGATCTGAGGAAGGAGCTGGTGTGTTTGCTTCTGTGTTTTGAAGGACATGGGAGGTTATGTAGGTTTAGAGTTAGCCTGATGTCCATCAACCCATGTCCTGTCTCTACTTATGGTAAGCAGTAGGTAATTACAAAACAGGGAAAGACTGGCATTGCTGTAATTTTCTCTGCCAGCACGGGAGCAGGAGATGGCATTTCAGGTGCTGCATTTAGGAGTCCAGTGGACTTATCTTCCACAAATTTTTTTCTGATTCTTTTTGAACTTGCATGCTTTTGGCCACCCCAGCTTCTGCTGACAGCATGCCCTGGCAAAAGGGAAAACTAAGCAAAACTTCTTTCAATTTGCTCCAAAACTGTCTGGCCAAGGATTTCCTTGGATGTTCCCCATTTTCTGAGTTCTAAGAAACAATTTCTTCATCACCTTCTCTTCTCCATTCAGAGTTTCACACTGCTACTGCCATCCCCTCCATCACCTCTTTCCCAGGTTGAGGACTCCTACTGTGTGCCTACTTGTATGGAAGAGGTTTCTAGCTCTGATTATCCCTCTTTGTCCTCCTCAGACCAGAACTTCACTCATTGCTTGAGTATTGACTCACATCATAAGTTTACTCAGTGGTACAGAGATCCTTTCTTTTTCATTTTATTCCTTTCCCAATAATTCATGTCATCCTATTTGCTGGTTCTAGCCAGCGCTAAGCAAAGAGCCAACCTTTTCAGAGGACTACCCACCTCGACTCCAAGATCTCTTTCCCATGTGGTGAAACAAATTTAAAATCCAGATGCGTGAAAGTTTCTAACTTGGGAAATAATATCAGCTGTGAAGATGAAAGGTTTGAAAAAATCTTCTAAAGGAACTGGGCAAAAACATTCGGGGGATTTACTGTTAAATACAAAGATATCACCTGGTCAGGAAGACCCAGACTGCAAAATGCTGGGAGCTGGAGAAGTGTTATGGAGGACCTTTACATTGTGCTCATCCTGTTCTTCCCAGGCATCTGCTGTTGGTCACCAATGGAGAAATGCTACTGAAGTAGCTGGACCTTCGCTCTGAACCAATAAGACTATTCTATCTTCTTAACCTGTGGTTGGGAGGAGATTTCTGAGGACAGAGTTGAAGCTGGAAATGCTCTGCATGTGCTGGAGAAGTAGCGTTTGAGTCAATGTGGCCTACCCACAGCTCATCAGTGTGGGGAGAAAAGAGATCTGGACCCCAGACACTTTCTCTGTAGTCTTCAGAGAACTGGAGTCCAGGACATAAGTTCCAAAGCCCTACAACAGAGCCAAATGCTAGTGCAAGAGCTGGAGAAATGAAGACAGCAGTAAGTCCTCGAAGCCAGCTGCCTTCACCTCCCACACTGAGGGCCTGGATTCTGGACCTCAGTCCAGAAATAAACTTTTAGTCTTCATTTAAAGCTTTATTTTGGTAAGGAGGCCTCCTACCACCTCGCTTTCTTTTGTATTGACCAGCGCAGAGCAATAGAAGCAGCGAAACCCAGTAACGGGCAAAAACATTGGACACTGGTGTCGGTAAGAAGGAAGAGGTATTGATCACTTCCTAGCAGGTCACGCTAAAGCTGGCCTCACAAAAGATCTGCCGAAGCCTATTAGCTAAGGCACATCCTGAGGGAAATCCTCTTAGAGCAGTGGAGGTGAGAATGCAGATGATATTACCGTTCCCAGCACTGCAATCGTAGAGAAATAGGGCCGGGAAGGGATATTAAGAGGTCGGCAGGGCCATGCCCTTTATCTCAAGGGAGGATCAAGTCCATCCATGTCATATGTCACCAGGCAGACACGGTGTTAACGTGCTCTTAAAGACTCTCTGTGATGAAGATGCCACAACCTTTCCAGCCAATCTATTCCTAACCCAAATCTTCCTGGCTGTAATTAGGCCCGTCGCTTTTTCTCCCATCCAGTATGAGCATGAAGACAAGATTATTCCCCTCTCTGTATCTGTCTTCTGTTGTATGTCTCTTCTCAATCCACACTTCTGCAGACTATACCATGTTAATTTGCTCAGCTGGATCTAGCAAAAGCTCCATAATCATCTCTACTAGTATGGGTGCTTGTGTGTACATATATGTGTGTGCATTTATCTGTATTTTGATGATCGTCTCAACTTCTGCGGTTGGAGAACATGGGGTTATCAGGACTGCCACAAGTCTGAAAGTGCTTCCAACAGAAAAGAGATGTTGGAAGTTGGCCCGTGGGAACAGTATTTCCCCTCTTCCCATTTATACTCCAAAGCTGTTGGTCTGTTCTTGGGCGTCCCCAAAACACTGGTCCATTTTCGGCCAAGACATTCCTCATGTGGCAGGTCGCTGAAAAGACCTGCAACATCAACTGCAGACGGCAGATTTGGGGAGCGATCAGGAAAGGATCATGAGGGCGCACAAGGTACTTCTCTGCTTCTTTCCTTCATATGCGTTTGTGAGCCAAATCCATGCCCAACCTGACTTGGAGCAGCCCTTAGGTTGCTCTGATTTCCATCCCGTTCTCCCAAGGTCTCTTCCAGGGCTGGGAAAGTGGAGAACAGCTGAAGCACAGGCTGCTCCAGCTGTGAGTGCTTTCCACCTCAGGGGGTAGCCTACTACAAGTAGATGAGCCTCATTATTCAGCAAATTACCATAAATTAACCTCCATCCTGGCTACCTTGGAGTGATTGCGACTCACATTTAGTCAATAGTGTATCATGTGCAGCCCTTCTGTTTTCTAGTGGAACGGTCTCTGTCCTTGGAGGATTTGTAGTGCAATGGCTGATTGCCCCAAGGCCAATGCCAGGAGCATCCTCTGGATTCTTCTGTAGATGAAGGTGATGAGTAACCCAAACTTTCCAGGGCTGAACAAGCCCTGTGTGCAGACACTACTTTATTGTGCTTTTATGAAAGAAGCTCATTTTGCTCTGGAGAAGTGATTTCTTAATGTCTTGGGGCTGGATGATCATCTGGCTCAATGGTGAGAGCCTTATAGCCAAGACTTGAAGCAGAACTCCAGCTGAGACTGGAAATGGGAATCTAAACCAGGAGCAAACCAACATCAGTGATAAAATGAGGCAGAAAAAAGAGTCAGGAGAGGACACCAAGCCCTGAAGCACCGAAGTCACCCAGGGAGAATATGACCGCACTCGTTACCCACCAGGCTGGGATGAAGCACCCTACAGATTCCCTGCCTCCAACCCTGCTGCTGTGGGCATGTCCTTGGATCGGTCAAGTTCAGCTTGGCCAGAATAGCTGTCCCCCATGTGAGGAGCAAAGACGTCCTCAGAGGACAGCACTGCTCCCCTGGGAGAAGGGGATTTGCTGATCCTGCTCTAACCAGCTTTACACCCAGAAACTTGCCTTTTTATAGGACTTACATAAATGCCTCTAGGATACTTTGCTCCACGGGTTTATTTGGCAAGGAATCTTCTCTCTACTCAGAATAATTATACAAAACCCAATTTCAAGATACTGTTTAAATTTCCATCCCATCTTTAACTGCAGTGTGTTACCTGTAAAGCCACAGAATGTCTCTTAATGACTTAAGAAGACCCAAGACATTTTCTGGGTTCACGTATGAAATAATCCGTGTTTGGCTGTGTTCATACAGAGACCCCTTCTTGCTGATACTGCGAGGATTTGAAGATAGAGCAAAAACGTGTGTTGAGCTCTTCAATCCTAAAGGCAAGTACAGACGCTGGGATGGCTCCTCTGATTCGATCAGCTCCTGCTGTCATTAGGACATCTTCACTCCTCACCTCATCACTTCTACAGGCAAACACCCAGGATGTTCCTGGCATTGACCATGGGTGATTAATAGCTGGTCGGAGACGGTGGTGCCAGTGGGGCTGGTGCTGGGACACACATCACTTGCTTGAGTGCTTGGAAAACTTCTCTTTGCCTCTTTCAGGGCTCGCTCCTGTAAGGGGGTAAAATCCAGAGACCCAGAGGACCTGGAAAGTTGTTCATCCCACCCCTCTGGTTTATTTGTCAGGGCTTTGCAGTTTGGGTACCCCTGAGTCCTGCAAATCCTTTGGCCACGATGGGAGCCAGGCTGCCCGGCTGCTGCCGGGATGAAACCTTAAAACGGCAGCTGGGCAGGAGCAGCACGGAGCAGAGGACATTCAAAAGGATGCGTTTGGTGGTTGAAATGGGTCAGATATCTGCCCCCAATCTTGTCTTCGGGGCTTAACTATAAGAGGAAAGGCAGTGCCGTGGTTAAGACCCCAGGACATGGGATGGGGGATTCGGGTCTCGGCTTTGCTTCCTGTGACCTGCAGCAGATCAGCTGGGTCTAGATGCACCGGGGATTTGGGCCACAGGGTCATGCTTATTCTTGCTCTCTGGCCCTGTGACACTCACGGTCTCAGACTGACAGCAGCCCAGCATCAACTGGGGGGTTAAAGGAGCTCCCGCTCCACCTCTCCGAGGATTATGATTCGTATTTACCGGTAAAGTGCTTGGCAATTCTTGGAAGCAAGGCACACCGTGGGATTTGTAGGTAATGTCATGGGACTGATATAAAACACAGCATGGAAAAACCCGTAACCCAGCTCATTCCCTCATCTGAGGGACACACTGTGACGCCAGCGAGTGAGCACGTAGTGATACCGAGTCTCTCAAGTCAAGATTTTGGGTTGCTGATGAGTAAAATGAGGTGCTTAGCCTTGCTGGGAGATCCCGCCGTGCGGCAGCTTGAAGGATCTCCTTTTCAGAAGGCAGAAGCTAAGCGCTTTGTCAACACTTCTGAAAATCCTGACCTTACGGTATCTCCTCGGTGGAAGAATCCTATAGCGTTGTTTACGTGTCCTTGGCAATGCAGCGTTGTTCCCCCAGTTCAAAGTACTCTGAGATGTGGAGGTGAATTCCTCCGGCATCCACACGTACCCTTGGCCATGAACCATTTGTTTGCAATAAGCAACCAAGTTCTCTGCTTGCTGACGGTGGTGCAATTTTTTTCTGTGCATTATTTTTTTTTGCCGTGCAGACGTTTTTTTCTGTCCGTGCATGATTTTCTGTGCATGCACGATTTTCTGCATGTGCATTTTCTGCGAGCATTTCACAAATCCACGTGATTCCAAATCATTTCCGTAGTGCTTTCTGAATTTAAATTTCAGTGCCTCTTGAGTTGCTCATTGAAAACATGTTTGGGCTGCATTCTGTTGGCCTCATGTGATCTAACAAAACATGAATCCGTTTAGCTCACAGGCATTATTTTGTACCCCGACATCCAAAATGCTGGCTCGTGACTACCTGATTTTACAGAAGTTTCCCCTCCTGATGAGTTCATGCTGCATTTTGAAGGCTTCGTGCTGTCTGAAGCACACGAGACCCTCCTGCCCCAGCGATGTGGTGGCTTAGCACAGAGTTAATGCCTTAGCGGCTCTGAGTGGGGTGGGGACAGGGCACGGGCAGGAGTAAGAGTGGGCACAAGCTTGAAAAATGGATCAGTCATACCCAATATTTCTTTAAATCCAACATAAACCCTCCCGCCTCATGCGGCACCTTGGTCATTGCAGGTTATTTCTCCACTGGTGTTTTTTTGTAACCTGAACAAGGCAGTCCGCCAAAATCCTGTATCGGATTCCTCCCAGAAAGTTGAGGAGGTGAGCTCAGGTGATGGGAGACGCAAAAAAGTGTCTCATTGGGTTCAAATCAGACAGAACTAAAAGATTACCCCAAAAAACGTGCCCACGTTCCTGGGGAGACCTGTGGGTTTGGTTGATTTTTAAATGCTTTAAATGGTTTTGAAAGCAAAGTGATGGATTTCAGATGCATTTGCAATTTTATTTCCTTTCTTGAAAAGGAAAAGGCTCTGCGGGGCGAGGGAGGAATGTTTAACATACCACGTTTTGGGTCTTTATTGAATTAAAAGCAGGAAATCTTTCCCTTAACAGAAAACCACACATTTTTCGAGCTGTTTGCTGCAACAGCAAGCAACCTTTTAACCCCATTCCCAGGGCAGTAAAACAATTTTGCGGGACTAGAGCTACAGAAGGGCAAAAAAAAAGCATTTTGCTTGGCTTTCCTCCTCTTGGGGAATTAGTCCGTATTTTGTATTCATCTGTCGTCGGAGATTTTCTTCTGAGCCTCATGATCTGAACCCGCTAAGTAAGGCAAATCCAGATTAGAGCCTCTCGCAACAGAAATACTGGAGAGAGCACCAGGGAAGCGGTTGGAGGAAGAGACAGGCAGGAGGGGAACACCGAATCACTGCGCTTTTATTTTTTACTGTCTTTTCCAATTTGGAATTTCCATACAAGTCCCAAAAAGGCTGTAATTTGAAATTGCTGCAAGAGAGGCAATGAATTTATCCCTTCTCCTTGGGCTTGTTTCTCAAATGAAAGCCAGTCGCAGAAACAGGGGGTGGGCACGCTGGAAGGAAACACACTGTGTCGGTTTAGCTTTAAATGGCCCTTATTTTGGGGTGACAGCTTGGGTGTCCCCCCAGTCCTAGCATTTGAGCCAGACCTGAGCTGTAGAGTCCAGACTCAAACATAGTTTGGTTTGGCTGATCTGGGCGCTTCTCTTTTCTTAAGGTTTCTCCTGCCTTGTGTTGCATCGGAGGAGTTTTAATCCTCCAGACAGCTCTGTGCGAGGCTGAAATAGCACAAAAAGCTTCTTGTCTTACGGCGTTTTGCTCGGAGGCAGCTCTGGCCTCTCAAGAAGATGAGACCTCGCATTGTGCTGAGCCCCTTGAATAGCCCTGGCTGCAAGGGTGCCTGTAAATTATTATTATTAATGTTATATTTAACACAAGCCCAGGCACTGACCTCTCCTGGGTTATATAGGTCCCTGAGGGATCCAGGACACGTTCCAGCCTGTGAGATAAAACTGACCTCGAAGGAAGCCAATTATATATAGCCAACGAACTCCTCTGACCCCTCTTCTCCAGCACTGCAGTCTTCCTTTGCCTTCGGGTCTTGCATGCCCCTGACCGCCCCGTCAGCCTTCAGACAGCTCCAGCATCCTCCTCCTCGTTCCTCCCTGGGATTTGCTTCCTGACCACCCATTTTCTGCCTTTTCTCTCTCTTCCAGGATGGCGTCACTGGTCAGGAAGGTGATGGACCATCCCACCTCCCAAGCAGGTGCGTCTCTGGCGTCAGAGGCATCACTGCATCAAGCCTCCATGGACAATTGGAGAGCACACCTTCTAATGCAGCTTCTCCACCAGGTTGGGGCAGAGTCATGTCACTCCTACAAACCCAACCCCTCTTGTCTGTACCAACACTTGCTGTCCTTGTCCATGCCACGGACTGGACCTTGCCTCCTGCTCCCTCCCCATTTCCTACATCCCCACAGTATCGCCACATCCACCCACCCATCCGACATCTCCCCAGATCCTCTCCCTCGTGCGCTGATTTCCACCCCGCCAGCAGCACCTTTGCTCCTTTTCCCATTGCATCAAGATCTCAGCTCCTTGTCCTCACCCCTGGAGACCATTCCCATCCCTACAGCACCCTGTGCTGTGTCCCTGGGGAGATCCCCATTGCTCCCCTCCAGCACTGATCCCCATGAGGACGTTTGCCGAAGGTCACGGCGACGTTCCTGGGATCTGCTGGTGGCATGGCCAATAGAGGAAAGGATAGGAAAAAACAACTGGAGTTAGGGTAAAGCTTGGATGATGATGAACCCCACAAGAAAAAGGTGAGATAGATAGAATTATTTTTATTTTCCTGGTGCATAAATCTTCCTCCTGCTCAGGCACCTTTGTCCTTAATTAAGGACAAAAGAAAATATCTATTAATAGAAAGCAAGCAAGAAATCACAGCAGGTGACTTGCTTTATTTGACTGGATTAAGTGTGGGATTACAGCAGTGTTTGGAAATGTCGATAAGGGCTCCACAGCAAATTCTTCCCTGTTGCTGCTTGTTTTCTGGGAATAGGAGGGATTTGCAGCTGGTCATTCGGATTAAGAATCCAGTGGAGTAATTTGATCAGGGCAGGAGGAAAGGGAAAAGAAAACAAAACATGATGGCCCTGGTATTGTCCATTTAGAAACAGTTCTGTGTGTTTTCCTTGTTCAATGCAATTCTTGCAGCTGCAGTAACAAAAATCCCGGGTGCAATGAAGTATTCGAGCTCTGCAGGATTTTGGGGGGCTCCTTGCAGGTGGGGAAGAGAAAGAGAAATGAAGGGAGACAGAGAGGAAGGTGATGGTGTAAGGGCTCTATAGGGGCAATACAAAGCTGACGTGAGCAGATGGCTTCCTGCCACCTCAAACTTCCACGTTGCGAAATCCCATTAAGCGCAGAGTTCAATAACGTTCTGGATATCAAGAAGATGCAGCGATTTAAAGCCTTGATCACCCACCAAACGCGGCTTTATGAGCCATATTTCCTGTCCCAAGTCACTTCTCCCTTCTCCCATCTCCTGGCTGTGCTCTCTCCTTGGGAAATGTCCTCGTCGGTAAAACGAAATGCCCAGTGACAGCGCTGCCGTAGCTGGCGGTTAGTCCGAGGTGTTCCCAGGCAGGGGGGGCTGGGGTTCAATTAATAAAATTATAAGCAGGACTCCTGGAGCCCAGGTAGGGCGAATCCTCTGGACGAGCCCTTGCCCTTTATAAATGTTTTATTTCTTTTGCCCCAGTGGGCTACGGCATCGTGTTGCTGCCGAGGGTGCCCGGTACCGTGCTGGGAGTATGAGCTTTCTAATAAACTGTGTTTCAGGCGCCGAGAAAAGAGCCCGGACCAATTAAAGACATGAAGAGCACCAAGTAAACGATGATCATTTGTTGATCTAGACAAATTATATTTTAAAAAACAGATGCATTCAGCAGAAATTATGGCTCATCATCCCATTTCTGAATGAAAATAATGCAAAGGAAACTTTCAATACTTCATTTCTGCTTGGAAATATCTTGAAAAACTGGCCTCCAAGCCAGACTGGAAGTGTGAGTTCTCCGCTGGGGAGTTTTTCTGCTGGGGTTGGTCAGATGGGATTTTTTTCTTCTTCTTCCGTGTATCTTTTGTGTGTCCTACAGGGAGAAAAAATTAAACCTCTGGCCCTAAACCCATGCAAATGCTGGGAAAATCAAGTCCTTCTCCCTACACTGTATGGACCATATGTTAACCATGACTAAGGTGAGGTTCTGAAATAGTTCCAGAGATAGAGGAAAACTTGAAGCTTGATCTCCATGGTCTCACCTTGCTTGAGGAGCTCTATATAAATTCCAAGTGTTTGTCTTCTGGGATGTTATATTTAGCTTTGTGCTCCTCAAAGAGCTTGCACAATTCATTTAGGTAGTTCTGATGGACTCGATCGACCTCTTCTTCGGAGGGTCTCTGCTTCCTCTCCACTGGAATTGGCTTCCCAACTGGAAAACAAGCACAGGCATTAAGAGGAGCCGGGGTCAGGTCCCCCTGGACGCTTTGCACATCTTAGCACAGCGCTGGGGTCCACCTCTCCAAGGATGCGGTGGATGGATTGCTACGACCGGTCATGTCCTGGGGTTTGGGAGGTAGCACAGCCAAGGAGGTAGGGAGATGGAGGTTCAGATCCTGGCCTCCTAGGTCACATCTCTCTTTGCCTCAGTTTCCCCATTCTTTCCATCATTTTGGAACAGGCTGCCCAGGGAGGTGGTGGAGTCACCATCCCTGGAGGTATTCAAAAGACGGTTAGATGTGGCACTAAGGGACATGATTTAGTGGTGGCCTTGGTAGTGATAGGTTAACGGTTGGACTCGATGATCTTGCAGGTCTCTTCCAACCAGAACAATTCTATGATTCTGTGATCTGCAAAGTTGGTTAATGCCAAAGACCCTCTGTGTAGCTCTTTGAAGTAAAAAAAGTACTGCATCCCAGTGCAGTCCCTACAGCTGCTCCTAACACCTCAGATGTCCTGCAGATAAAAACAGCACCATCCTAATGTTTGGGTTGGGCTTTCCAAGCTGTTCCTGTATGGCCCTGGGAATCTGCATTGCAAATGGGGAAACTGAGGCACGGGGGAGCCCAAGACTATCTAAATACACTAGTGATTGGTGTGCTTCCACATTGTTCAGATCAAAGCCTCTGTGAAACAGATTCTATGATTCTATGATCTGATTTTTATTAGGAACCAAGTACCCGCTTATCTTTAGAAAATCATACTTTTTTTCAAAGGCAAATCTAAATAATTTGATTCCCAGCACTAGAAGAAGCTCCTTCCCGACTCCCAGAGCCACCAGCAGCAGGACCAGGTGCCTGCAGGTGACAGGGAAGTCCATGAGATACCTCTCTTGCTCTGGTCTCTTACTCAAATTGTGTTTGTCAAGTGACGGAGGGTTTCATCATCGTGTAACGCTGCTCCTCATCGGACTAATGAAGAGCCCTTGTGATACTGCACAGCTCATAAAACCATTGAGACAATCCAAACAGGTTGTAAAACAATTAGAAGTAATTGCTGGCTGTCAAACCTAATCAGTGGGGCGAGCTCTGACCTTCCAAACAGCCTCTTTAATTAGACTAATTCACAGAGCATCAGTCACGCCGGTGGGCCAAGCGTGGAGTTGTTGAAACCAGGCAAAACTTCTTCAAAACCAAAGACTTCCTTGAAATTTGGTCTCCTGCGGGCACAGTCTCAGACCGAAACAAACAGGTCGTTTTTTGTGGCTGTCTGCACAGGACACTGAGCAGACCTGCAAGCCGCGTAGGTGTGGTCCTACGTGCGTTTGTGAAATTGGCTTTAACCCAACGCTGTTGCAGTGGTTCGTCGCACCGGGTTGCGCTGGGGTTGGGGTTGGCTGCAACCCACAGGGGCGATGGGGTGGCCAGGTTTGCTCTGGGGCTTTCTCAGCACAGCCCAGATGACCTGGGCTCTGCCATAAGACCAAGCCAGAGTCCCAAACCAGCATGACACATGAGCAGTTGGGGATGCTCCTTTGCCAGCAGGTTTCTAGCCCGCAGCAGCTCGTGCTCTCTGGCATGATGCTCCAGCCTGGCAGGAGGATGACACAGCCCAGGGACAGTCCCTGGTCCCCGCTTTGGCCAGGCTGAGCGTGGCCGGCATCGTGCCGGCGTGCCGAGGAAGGACTTACCCACGGTGCAGATGGGCCGCCGGTAAGGTATAAGCCCGAAGCTGTACTGGAAGACGCCTCGCGCGTGGAAGAGGGGAAGGGAGATGCCCATGATCTGCTGGAGCCGGTGCTGGAGCTGCCGCAGCCAGGAGCCCTTGGGGTTTCTCACCTGCTCAAAGAGGTCGTTCTCCCCGAAGGAAAAGATGGGGACCAGCGGGGTGCTGTGGGGAGTCAAACCCAATGTAGGGGCAGGAAGATTAGCAAAACCCACCCCAAAACACCTTCCCCCCCTCTCCAAAATCAGCAGGAGCACCCCATTAACCAGCCACAGACCGGAGCATCCCTCCCCAAGCGCCCCTTGGCCCCATCCCCTGCATCACCCGTGCTTGATGGCCAGGCGGACAAATCCCTTCCGATTCTTCAGCAGCAAGGTGTAGGATCCCGGCCGGGCGTCCAGTGCCTCCTGCGCCCCGCCGACGATGATGGCCAGCATGTTCCCACCCTCCGGCTTCTGCAGCACGTAGGATGCGCTCTCCTTGTCGGAGGAGACAAGCCCTGGAGGGCAGAGAGGAAGAAAAAATGAGCATCTGTAAACCCCACACGACTGTGGTTTGCTCTGTACCTCTTTTCCTCATTATCCAGCTCCGGAGGGATGCTCGATATTTTATTTTAGCAGTTTTCCTACACTTTGGCAACCTCAGCGCAGCTCCCCTGAAAGGTGCTGGATTCATGCACAGCTCTGCTGTATAAATACACAATTATCCCTTCGCTGTCTGGCCCAGAAGTGAGTAACGGGAGAAAAATCAGGAAAAAAGTAAACTGAGAGCTAGCTGCACTTAAGCCCCAGGGAAAATCTGTTTCGGTTTGTTGTCACGTGAAACCATGTCCAATCCTGAATCATCCCAGACTCAGTGAAACATGTGCTTTAGGTCAAAACACACATGATTTTCAGTGGTTGCTGCTAATTTAAAGTGGAATTTATTGCAGAATTTGATCCCTTGAGGTTATTTATTTGCAAAAGTTAGAAATCTTTAATTCAGAAATGAAAAAGCAACGTTGTTTTGATTTTTTTGAAAAAAATCCTTGTTTCAGGGGCTGAAATAATTTGCAAATTAAAAGCTCTTTGTCAAATGGATCCAATCGACCTGAAAACGAGCAGTGCACCAGACTCCCACATTACAGAGATTAAACCTTCTTTCGCCTGCGTCGTAACTCTCTCATATCTCACTGTTACGATTCCTCACTCTCCGTGTAAGTATTTTTTCAGCAGCAGGAGCCAGGGTTTACATGGAAAACAGGGTGATGAATGCCCTGGGGTGTCTCAGACGGAGCTCAATGCCTATGTTTAGTCTATTGAATCCTGCTTACGACACGAGCCCATTTGGCTGGAGAAGTGGCCGTTCCCCAAGCCCACCGGTGAGAGATGGAGGTCGTCTCCTGCTGGTCTCCAGAAACCTCTCCAAACTCCCCTTTTCCTCTCTCCATTTAGTTTTTACCTATTCCTTTTCATTTCTTCTTCCTCTTCTGCCACGTGGCTTTGCAGCAGCGTGAGCTGCCATTTGCATCCTCTCTCCCTGGACGCTGCTTCCCTGCAAGCAGCAGCAGCTTTGGAAAAATAGATTTTCTCCTTCTTTCAGTGGCAACCACAATTTCAAGCCTGAACGTTATTTGCATAGAGAGAAAGAAATACAGGACCACCCTGTCCTGCTGGTTTCAGCATTTCTGCTCACAACTTGCTCTGTGTTTTCATAGAATTGTAGAACAGTTTGTGTTGGAAGGGACCTTTCAAGGCCGTCTAGTCCAACCCCCTGCCATGAGCAGGGACATCCTCAACTAGATCAGGTTGCCCAGAGCCCCGTCCAGCCTGACCGTGCCGTTACACAGCGCCTGGCCCAGCGATGCCCTGAGCTCAGAGGCGAACTATGAAGTTGAACCAGAGAGATAACAGCTAGGAGGGCAATTTTTAACTTCAGAGAGGTTTTAGGTGCCACCTCCAGTAGCTGTGTCCATGCACGGGATCCGATTGGCCACAGATGGGGACAAACAAACCCTTGACTCCTCTTCCCCTGGTGTCTTGACTCTCTGCTCCCCAAAAAAGCACCCACCAATCCCACCACTTGCCAGAGGGGTTGGCCCACGCTGCTGCCCTGCTTACCTCCACTCATCAGGTAGTCCCTGAAGAACGGGATGCGAAACCACAGGGAGAGCATCATCAGGTGTGGGGTGATGCCCGGGAAGAGCGTGGAAAAGCCCGATGCCTCTGTGCAGAAATTGAGAAAGGCTCCTGCTGCCAGGACCCCGTGGGGATGAAAGCCCATCAGGTAGTTCTGCCTAGGGTCCAGCTCCGCCGTCTTCACCAGCTGGACACAGGGATAGAGCCGAAAAGGGGCCATGAGTTAGTGCTGTCGCCTTGGGGGGATGGAGCACTGGCCGTGGAGAGCAGACAGGGGATTCCTGGAGGGGGGTCCCTAGCACCCACCGTGCCTTCTGTTGGAAACGGTCGACTGGAACAACTCGACCATTTTTCGCTGAGATGTATTTCATTGCCTGGATTTCCATCTCCTCCCACCCACTGGCCCAAAATGACAATTCCAATGGCACAGTTCCTCGTGTTGCCTTGAGCTGGCCTAGATGCTGTTGGGAACCTACTTTGTTTAAAATGTCCTCCAATACATTTTCTAATATGGGAAAAGAAGCTAAAAAGTGAGAAAAGGGTGATTATTTCCCCTCCGCTCCACCCCACAACCCGAACAGTGAAGGCAGCACAGACCCGCTATGGTAATGATCCACATAAAGCTGCTGCCCGGCACAGGGACACGTCCGTGCTCAACAGCACGGTGTGGACCCAAGGTTTGTCCTGTCCCGAAGCACGCGTCGGGTGATTCAAGGATGCTTTCGTACACAGTGGGGTTAGGTGCCCCAGTAATCCACGAGTCCATCAAAGAGCAATGGATGTCTGCCCAAGGTTGCTCCAATTCTACCAGGAGGAGGGAATGGGGAATGTCCACGTCCAGCCTTTAGAGATGAACAGCACGGATTGCAGATACAGTGCACATTGCTGGCCCTTGAGGGTTGGCTAAGAGGCTACCTGAAATACTCAGCCAGTCTGAAAGTGGGTTTGGAGCCTGGGAGATGTTATATGGGAGAACGGGTGGCCCAGGAGAAGAGGGGACAATTAAAGGGAGATAAAGGACAACCAGGATTTGGACTCTGGGGGTTACACTTGCTATGGACTGCCCAGAGGAGAGGGGCTGGTGTGACAAACCCAACCTCCAGCTATGCCACCGAGCAGACCCTGCCATGCCAGCATCAGCCAGCACGTGCATAACCCAGGCAGAAGCAGTCAGAGGTGAATCAACACTGCACCCTCTCTGTGGGTGCCGAGGATGCTCACAGCACCGGGGAAGGACGAACCTTTCCAGGGTTACCCATCACAGAGCCACCACGAATTTCCAAACAGCTCAAAGGCTCTTGTGCGCAAGAAGAACCAAAGCCCTGTGGGTTTTAGCACGTTGCCCCTCCGAGTACTCGGGTCCCGTCCACACTCGGGGAGCAGCTAATGGTGCATGTGTTTTCCTAGAAGCAGGCAGAGCCGCAGGTTAATCACGAGGGTGCATTTTACTTTCTTACGTCGTGGCTAATTTCCCATCTGTCCTAAGGCACTGTTGACTGTACACATGTGCCCATTCAAGCGCCTGCTCCTAATGAGGGGAACGGACAAACAAGAGTCCCACCGCTGCCCGGGTGCAGAGGTGCCGAGGCAGGAAGAGGGGCAGATGGCTGCGTTACCGAGTGCCCGGGGCCCCTGCCACCATTTGCTCATTTCTGAGTAATCTCAGCTTGCATCAATGTTTCCTGCGTTCCTCTTCCAAAGAGCCTTTCATCTCTGCGTGACTTATAAGCAGGGAGGCGAAATGCTCGGATGTGTTGGAAACCACTAAATCTCTGGCTGTGTGGGGCGGGGGGGGGTTGACAAGAGGGGAGGTGACAACAGGCTCAACGCCTGGTTGCACCCCAAGCTCACACCACCCTCCTTGCTAATGAAGAGCTGAACTCAGGGTATCCACTGAGCCGTGGAAACTGCTTCAACGGGAGAGTTCACCTGAGCTAAGACACCTCACATCCTTAAAAACCCTCCCTAGGAGACATCCAGCTGCTACCTCGGTGCTCACCCCAATGAAAGGGGAGGGAGGACAGGAGAGGAAAGAATGAAGAATAGGGCCTGTAGCAATAGGACAAGGGGTCATGGTTTTAAGCTAAAAGAGGGGAGATTCAGACCAGATATAAGGAAGAAATGTTTTATGATGAGGGTGGTGAGGCACTGGCAGAGGTTGCCCAGAGAGGTGGGAGATGCCCCATCCCTGGAAACATTCCAGGTCAGGCTGGATGGGGCTCTGGGCAACCTGATCTAGTTGAGGATGTCCCTGCCCATGGCAGGGGGTTGGACTAGATGGCCTTGAAAGGTCCCTTCAACCCAAACTATTCTGTGATTCTATGATTCTATGAGAAGAAGTGAGGGAAGAAAAGAGGGAGGTTATGTACAGTAGGGGAGAGAAGGTCCCCATTTTGTCACCGTGTCTGCTCGCGTTTGGATGATTTGACCAGAACTTACAGAGAAACCAAAGAGTTTGTACAAGACTGAGAAGGAAATCTGTAGCAGAGAAGAGACTTGGGCAAAGTTTCCTACACTGTAGGTCAGGGCCCTGGACTCTAAACCACCCTTCTCCTTCTGGAAACTCTTTGATGCGGAAACTCGATCCTCCCATCTGGATTGTTCCCACTGTTTACTCGCTTCTTCCCTCTCCTCCTGCCAGAGGTCAATCTCTGTTCCCAAGCTGCCAGGAAAGTTAATACCTGACACCGCACAGCCCAGCTCTCTCGTGCAGTCCAGCCTCGAAATGCTTAACGGGGCTGGGGTTGAGGTGCAGAGGGGTGGGACTCTCCTCCCTCCTGCCTTGGCCGGCTCGTCATTTCCACACCCACCGGATGGCATCTGCTGCTCTGGTCTTTCTGGGTGAGTTCAACCTTTAATAATTGTCAAAGGACTTAAGGGTCCAGCCAAGCCGGTGTGTGGGTAAACATCTAAGTGAGATAAGTGCTTGACCCGAAGTTTTCCTGGTGAGACAAGACCAGTTTCTCGTCTCAGCGGCGTCTGAGGGATGCCAAATCAATGTCCATGACCTGTGGTCTGAAGGCAAGGAGCTGTTAGCAGCTCAGGGTTGTGGTCTCCAAACTGAGCCATGGGTTTGCTGGCTTCCCTGAGCTTCCCCTTGGCATGGTCAGGACCCTGGTTGGTGTCTTGGCTGCTGACAGCAGTAATGACCCCTTGTCAAAGGTGTTATGAGGCCTTCCAGATCCCAGATCTGGGATGACCTTGGCCTTCCCAACAAATGAATTTAAATTTGTGTTTTGAAGGATGAGGTCTACTTTATGCTTCTCCTTCATGGAGAAATATCTTGATCTTCATGGAGAAATATCTTGATAGCTACAGTTTTTCAGTGATTACTCTGTAGAAGAAACCTCTCTTTATTCTGTCTACTCAAACGTGAGTCCAAGACATGGGTGAAACCCTGCCCTAGTTCCCCCAGCTCCTGCAGAGACGTGGTGAGACCTGCTTCGTGCACTGTCAGCCGTGTTAGGGAAATGCATACGCAGACTTTCAGGAGCTCTGATAAGAGCCCACGTACTGGTGAGGATCTCAAGCAAATTAATCCGAATTAATTTTAAACTGGATTAGTTAAACCACATTAACATCCCAAGTAGATGCTCTTAGCTGAAATTAAAGTGGCCTTCGCTTGGTATTTGTTTTGTTTTGTTTAATTCATTTTGGATTGGAATTAAGATAATTGGAATTAGGGCTTCTGAGTGACTGTATCAGCCCAGGAGTTCAGCGCTGGTTTTAACGAGGCTGCTTTAATTCACCCCTTGAGATGTGGCTGGCGTTTCCTGGTTGTCCCCTGCGGACTGGACTGTCCTGCCCCAAACCATGGGAAGACGGAGGACGGGTGATTCCCTGTGTAAGGCTGGTGCACTCATGCTTGAGGAGAGTAAAATTCTCCCTGACTCCGAAGGGTTGGAGGGCTGGGTGCCCCAGCACGCCCTGGAGATGAAGCGATACTCAGGCCCCCAAACAGCATTGTTTGCAAGGCTGAAGGGATTAAAAAGTGATTAAGCGAGGAATTAGATCAAGTCAAGTGGAGATGAGTATGGGCACTGCATGGTGCTTGCCATGCTGGGGGACATGCAGTCAGGGAGAGCACTGACATGCCGTGACATCGCATCCTTAGGGATGGATGACCATGGGGCAGGAGACAGGGAGTAGCATATCATTACCGCCACAGCCATTTGCAGAGCAGAGGAAGATGTGGTCAGGAAAGCTGGTCAGCAAGCTTGTGCCTTCATTTAAAGTCTCCCAAATTGAACTGCTATTGTATTTCCATCCTTCTCTGGTCCCAAACTCTGTTTCCAAGAATGAAGCCCCTATAATCCAAGGGGAAATGGTCAGCGACCTGCTACACCACTTAGACACACACAAGTCTGTGGGGCCAGATGGGATCCACCCAAGGGTGCTGAGGGAGCTAAGTCCAGCTGGCGGCCGGTCACCAGTGATGTTCACCAGGGCTCAGTACTGGGCCCAGTTCTGGTTAACATCTTTATCAACGATCTGGACGAGGGGATCGAGGGCACCCTCAGTCAGTTTGCAGAGGACACAAGCTGGGCAGGAGTGTTGATCTGCCTGAGGGCAGGATGGCACTACAGAGGGGTCTGGACAGGCTGGAGCGATGGGCCGAGGCCAAGTGTATGAGGTTCAACAAGGCCAAGTGCCAGCTCCTGCCCTTGGGTCACACCAACCCCAGGCAGCGCTACAGGCTTGGGGGGGAGCGGCTGGAAAGTGCCCGGCGGAAAAGGGCCTGGGGGGGTTGGTCGGCAGCGGCTGAAGATGAGCCAGCAGCGTGCCCAGGTGGCCAAGAAGGCCAACGGCATCCTGGCCTGTATCAGCACTAGTGTGGCCAGCAGGACCAGGGCAGGGATCGTCCCCCTGTGCTCGGCCCTGGTGAGGCCGCACCTCGAGTGCTGGGGTCAGTTCTGGGCCCCTCACTCCAAGACAGACACTGAGGGGCTGGAGCGTGTCCAGAGACGGGCAACGGAGCTGGGGAAGGGGCTGGAGCACAAGTGCTGTGAGGAGCGGCTGAGGGACCTGGGGGGGTTTGGCCTGGAGAAAAGGAGGCTGAGGGGAGACCTTCTCGCTCTCTGCAACTCCCTGAAAGGAGGTTGGAGCCAGGGGGGGGTCGGTCTCTTCTCCCAAGGAACAGGCGACAGGACAAGAGGAAATGGCCTCAAGTTGCACCAGGGGATCTTGGGAACCATTTCTTTCCCAAAAGGGCTGTCAGGCCCTGGCACAGGCTGCCCAGGGCAGTGGTGGAGTCCCCATCCCTGGAGGGATTGAAAAGCCATGTAGATGTGGCGCTTGGGGACATGGGTTAGTGGTGGCCTGGGCAGTGCTGGGTTAACAGTTGGACTCAATGATCTTAAAGGTCTTTTCCAACTGAAATGATTCTATGATAAACCTCCTTTCAACTTTGTCCTAAGTAAACACTCCGGTCCCTTGCTGTCTACCCAGGCACCTCCAAAGAGCATCTCTCAGAGGATGAAACACACAGCCAGATTCTCTATGGGACAAAACCCAACAGAGAAATCCAGAAACCCAGCCAGATCCAAAGAAGATTAAATTGTGCCAAGGCAAAGAGAAGCAGGCAGGCCACCCAAGGGTGCCTGGATGGGAGACCTAAGGAAGGGCAAATGTTTGAGTACTGCCAGCAGCTGACAAGGAAGATGCGCTTTAGGTCCCAGCAAAGACAAGAGTCTGAGAGGGACAATTGGAGAAAAAGAGGGCTTTAGGCACTGGGGTTTTCTCCAGGTGCCACAATGCCAGGTCAGAGCTGTGTTTGCAGCATCAGGGAGTCTGACCAGCCAGGTGGGTTTAAATTGAGTTAGGATGGGACTTCATCATCCTCACTCCCAAAGCTGGGTAAGGATGGCAGCTCCAAAATGCCCAAGTCCTCCCTTGCTCTTGTGTGATGCTGCTCTTGGGGTTTTGTAGGACCTCCCTTATCCAGTGGCTTAGCATGTTGCTTGGCAGTGCAGATGGTGGGACACAGTCCCCCGGTGGACCTAACCTCGGTGGTGGCCAATCTCTTACTTAAGGTCACCTGAGGGCAGAGAAGAGAGGGCCAAGTCATGGGACAGAGATGTTCCTCACAGAAGGAGAGAGAGGTGGCTTTGGGCCATTTGGCCATGTCTTGCTTTTGCCCTAACAATCCCTCGTCTCTCCTCCAGCCAACAGAAGGAAGCAAAGTGAACAGCCAAGACTGCTGGAAACCAGAAATTATATTTAACATCATGGGCCATGACACAAAATCCCAAGTTACAAATAATACCACTCTTCTGTGAAAAGAAAGAAAACATTCCTGGCAGGGCTTGGTTCATGTGAACTTGGGCTGTCCCCTCTCTGCAACGCCTTGTACTTCCCCAGAACCGCGACACACTCAAATAACCCCCGTCACGGTTTATGCAAGTATGAGTATAAATGAGCTATGGGATGGAGCCATCCCAAATCATGGCTCCTAGTGGTCAACTAATTCTCCAATAACTCATTTTAGTTACGCTAGGAAAAAAACAAGAACATCAGCAACTCCCCAAGCACAACGACAGAGGTTGGGACTCTGCCAGTTGCTATAGGTAATAAGGTCCAACTGGCACTTAGATAACCCCGAGGCTGCTAAGAAATCATAGAATCATAGAATTGTTTTGGTTGGAAGAGACCTCCCAAGATCATCGGGTCCAACCATAAATGTCCTGTGGCTCTTCATGAGGGGAAAACAGTGCAGTGAAGACCACAGGGACCTTATTCACACCGCAGGCACTTTTCAGGCTGTCCTGAATAAAGCTGGTAGGATGATGCCTCTGAGTGATGACAGCACCTGAAGACAAAATTTGTCCCTCTAAGACCTTAATTTTAGCTTCCTGATGCTAGATTTAACACGTAACCCAGGATGTGTGATCTAAAGGTGAAATGTCTTGTCTAAGCCGAGCATCCAGCCTCAATTTATAGTCAGCAAGAGAGACGGTGACTTCTGTTTGAGGGCTATGGTAGAGATGGATCTTGTCAAGCTTATGCTTTCCCCCTTTCAGCCCAGTCCTCACCTTCTGCACGCCCATGGTGCTCCTCAGCTGAGGTTACCAAAGCACCTTGGCTCGATGAGGGAGGTTGGTGACAGCAGCCTCACGCTGGCAGGAGGGGCTGGGGAGGAGCAGCAGTGAAAATGTGCATTCGCTCAGCCACGTGACGGAGAAATTTGCTTTTACTGTGATGCTGGGTGTATTCTTCATAATAAAGATGCTGTGCTGATAAATGATGCTCCTTCCAGTGGGGAAGGGGCTGTGCAAACGGAGATAAAGGTTTCGGCAGAGACCTGGCAGCAGCAGACAGATTATTGACTGCTTTTCGAACATAGAGCAGTCCACAGTATCCAGAATCTCTCTGGAGGCAACATCAACCCGCAGCAGGCATCACTGGATATCTGTTCAAATGTAGTCTGCCTCAAACAGATTCATTTTGCACCTTTTGGTATATTTTCTGCAATTTTAAGACCCAGCTGAGCTCAGCCATGTACTGCAGGCCTATCATGAGGGCGTATAAAAAAGAAGGACTAGAACAGGGTTAAAATACAGGGGGATGAGGCAGAAATTACTTTCCTGGGCAATGTACTGGATGCCCCCTTGGATTCCCATGGCTTTTTTCTCATCCCCCTTTTAAAATCACCCAAACTCAGCCTGACCCTATAGCTGCCAACCCCCTAACTAAAACACAGTGAGCTGCAAGGGGAATACACCGAGCAGCAACGCGGTACTTGTGCAAGGGCGGTATCGGCAGAGGGTGCTCCCTGCACGCGCGGCGGAGGCACAGCTCGGAGCCTGCACGCTCCTGCCTGCCAGACGCTCGCTGCAGCAAAGTGCAAATTCACGCTGCCCAGATCCCCGGAAAACAGATGCTCAACCCAACCTCGCTTTGCTTCCGCGACAGCAAATATATCCAGGGATGCCTAAAAGGCAGCATGTAAAGCCATTCCCTAAAATAAAACAGCAGGCAGCTCTTCCTGCCTCGAAACACCGATGCTTGGCCAGTCTAAGTTTGCTGCCGGGATCTGGGAGGATTAGGGGCCACATTTAATCTTCCCAGAATGACTAATCCTCCAGGGCTGAACGAACTCAATCCACACACAAATACAGCCCAGGGTGCTGGGTGCCCACCCTGTCTGTCTCCCCACACCCCACTCCCCTATTCTGGCTGGGGTTTGGGGCAAGTGAGAGGTCCATGGGAGCATCCAGCCATGTGCGTTCAGACCAGAAGCTCAGCTCAGCTCAGCTCCTGGTGAGAGCAGCACGCAGGATGGCAGAAGCAATATTTACCATGCTGAACTTCCACGCTGCTAGGAACAAATCAGCTCGTGCTCGGCGGTACGAAATGAAATGCCTTCCATGCAAGGAAGCAAACACATTTGGGGGGTTTTAGGTGGGAAAAAAGCTGTCAGATGGGGGATATCACCAGGAGTGGCATGGGTAGGTGGGACAGGATTTGCTTGGGCTAAGCAGGGAGTTTCCAGTGAAGCGAGCAGGGAGCAGGGAGGTCTTCACGCTGTGTGGTTCACCTGGGGAGCTCCTTGCTGCGGGATGCTGGGGATGCCAAGCATTTCTCCATGCTCTTGCAGTGACAAACGGTAGCAGATACGTTCAGCAAGGGCAGGTAAATCCTATGTTCTGGCTTAGGAAGTCCTTGGGCAAACAAAGTGTGGAAGACTGAGAAAATGTTTTAAGGAAATAACATTATGTGCGTGCTTGGTTATAATACCCTTTTTATTATATTTTTGTTTTCCACTGTCCTTTTGCAGAGCCGCCTCTGACTTCTCCCAGACCAGCGGGGAGAAAGGCTCCACCGAACCCTCCCTTCCCTTCATCCAGTGAGCTGCAGCCGAAACCAGTATCCATGCTCCCTCTACTGGTCTTACTGGTCTCTGACCAGGTCCTCCCTGCGTGGCAGGGGCACCCAGGGAGGGAAGGACAGACAGACAGTGCAGTGTGGTGTTCAGGAGGGGGTTTCCATGGCCTTGCAAAGGGACAAGAGAAGACAAAGGGACAGCTGGGCTGAGCTGGCAGCTAAGTTTTAGCAGAGAGGTTGGTCTGACACTGCCCAAGCGGTGCCTTACGGCCAAAAATAATTTATGGAATATATATTATATATAATCATTACAGCCACATAAACACTCATGGCAATTCCAGCATTTTCTAAGGTGACCTTGAGAATAATTTATTGGGAACCCCCTTGGTGTTTCCTATTAAAAATCATAAAGTATTACCTGTGCCTTACGGTAAAACTCACCACAAGCTTTCCTGGGATGTGTTCCCTTTCCTCCCCAGAAGACTATGATATACCTTTTGGAGGCCTTGCTTTGAAGCTTATCCAGAATCCCTTAAATCACAAGTTAAGCCCTGAGATTAGCCATAAAATAACTCACTGCAGGTCCTCAGCATCACTTTCTGCCATGGCTTTGAGCAAAGGAACTCAATGGCAGTAGGATGCATGCAAGGTAGACTTACTCTGATGGATGGTCTTGTAGAGAGGCAACTTGGAGATGCAGTTCACCCACCCGAGACATGGGAAGTTTGGCTAGCATATGCCAGCTCCCAGCACAAAATTAAGTGGATTTATTTGAATTGTCCACAGCAGTGGAAAGGGAGAGTGATGGTCTGGTTCAACTCAGCATATCTACCTCTACCAGTTGCACCCAGGTCCTACAAGAGGCAATCCCAGCTTGCACAGTGCTGCGTGCCACTAACCGGACAAGGTCACAGACAGCGCTGCCCTCTGCTCCTTCACCGTCACCAACCCAAGAGGCGTATTGGGGATGAGATGAAAACTGAAATGAGCTCCGATTGTCCTACTGCAACATTTGCTTTTGGAGCACCCTGGAGGTGGTGCCTTTAACAGGCAGATCTACATATATCCATGGGGTTGCTCTTCTGGACTGATGAAGTTTGCCTTGCTATCAAGTGGTGTTTCCAATCTGATGAAAAGGAGTGACTTTTGCTGGGACACACTGGCTGTGTAGCCAGGTTGTGGCTTGGCAAAGCCCCCATTTTGCCTGCAGCACTAGGGTCAATGTTGTACTGAGTGGTGGCCTGAAAAGGGGATGATGTGACATCAGAAGATACATTTTAGGCACCATAATTTTAGAGGCAGATGTGCCCATCTGAGTGGCTATAACACAAGTAGGCATAAGATCCACTCAGAAATGGTAGGAGAGGTTCAGACAGATCCTATCTTCTCATTTTTTGCCCAGCCTTGACTTCTGCCCTAAATTGAGCTCCCTCCACACCAATCTTGCAGTCTGCACTCCAGGATCTTGAAAATTTCGGATGTGTTTTATTGGAGGTGCATGGTTTTCTTCTCCCTGACAAGCTGAAGAAAGAAGCCTCATGTCTTACTGTTGAAGGCAGGGCTGGGATTCGAAAGAGCTGGCTCTTTCTAACTTTTGGTTGAGCAGCAAACCTGATGGGTGACCTTGGGCACATCATCTCTGGTCCTCACTTTGCTCCAGCTCCCCCTAATCCTTATCCCAGGCCCTACTCTATGCAGGACGGACTCTCAGGCTGTGCCCTTGTTTTTCCTTTGGGCTGATGAGTCCTTTGGCTGTTTGGTCTCCCCACTTCATTTTACCTGGACTACAGCCCTCGGCTCCTGACTCCAGGCTATCTCTAACCAGCTGTGCACATTTCGTCTGAGTTCCCTCAACAGGCAATGTTTCATTAAAAGAATTACCTTACAAATTCCCGTAGCTTGGTCTACCCTAGAGACTCACTCCCTTGCACGGCTCATGAACTCTTCTGCTGCATTGCTCAGATTTGTGCCGACTTGTGATGGCTCTGAGGCAGGACTCCATGCTGGTCCATGCGTTCATGCCATGCCAAGAGGATACCAGGTAAAGCTTAAGGTCAAAGGCCCGCCACATGCATTAAAGTAAACCTGGAAATGTCACAGAAGTCCCTCTCAGTGGAACAGCAACTCTGAGACTGCCCAGTGCACACCCAGCTTTACCCGTCCAACCTCTCCCCCAGCAGAAGGGGATGCTGACCTTACAGGGCACCAGCACCTCTTGGACTTTGGTCAAAACTTGGCCCTGTGTCTACTGGGTAAATGCTGAGCAACCTGAGGAGCAGGAGTGTCGCAATACACACGTGGGAAACAGGCAAGGGGAGATTTTTCTGACCTGCTGGGTTGCAGCAAGGTTAAATGCAGATGCTTAAAGGACGCAGTTGTGAAAATGGTGGTCTACCTTTTTTCGGGGTTTTGCAGTAATCTGAGAGCTGGGAAGACAATCCTGCCTCAAGCCTTCATCACTGACCTCCAAGCACCTCATGGCACAACTGCTGGCCCCAGACTGCCTCCAAACACCAAGGACAAAGGTGGTCCCTGAATCTCCTAAGAGCCGAGGGGATCGGTGGCACTTACCGTGACGGGGAAATAGTCCCTCATGTACCTCCAGACGACGCTGTTCCGGAGGGCTTGGATCCGCCTCCCGCCCTTGCTGGGTTTTTCCCTGTCTATCAGCCACCATGCGGCGTAGAGGGCACTGACCAGCCAAAAACGGGTGAAGAAGAGGGCGATGAAGGCAGCTATGCAGCACTGTGCTGAGAGAAAAGCCAGGCAGTGAGTTGGCAGTTGGGTTAGGTGGACTTTGGGAGAGGAATGATTCACCTGAAGGGACTCGGTCTGTTTGGACCTGGGATGGAGCCCAACCCTTCCCTGGGCTGGTTGCTGAATTATTTTATCAGTGTGAAGGCACCTTTGACGTAAAGAGGTGGTTTCTTTCCTATCTGCCCCAGGAACCTGGAGAGCAACCACCCACCATCCTTGCAGCAACCACCTATTTCTCCAAAAGCCACCGTGTCCCCCTCTTCTCACAAGACTGATGGACCTCACTGCATCCAGAGGGTCCTCGTGGATCAGATCTCTATCCCTTTGCTGCCTGGCTTTTCTCTGGAGTCGCTCTGACCTGTGCAACGATAATACCTGTGTTTTACTCCAAAACTCCTGTTAATACCCCTTGATGACACACGGCATTTTGCAACAGCAGCAAAGCTGGGCACTATGCCCTCTCTGTACCGTCCCCAATAGCTTTGTCCTGAGCTATCGATTCCCCCTTTAAACTGTGTCTTGGATTTTTAATTTTTTAGCTTCCCATATATAAGATTTTACTCTTTGTTGAGTTTTTCCTTATTGATTTTGGACCTTTTCCTCCATTTCTTGGGTTCATTCTCAACTCTAATGCTGGCCTCTAGAGGATTTTCTGTCCTTTCAACTCGGTGTCATCACAGATTTTATAAGAATGCTCTATTGCATTCCCTAAGACATTAATGACTTGGGACTTTCCCAAGTCATTAAAGACTTTTCTGAGCTGCTTCCAGTCAGTGCTCAGCTTTGCCCTCTACCTCCCACCTCCCTCATGCCCTGTATTTTGGCACGGGAACAAGAGAAGAAAAGTCTGTGTGCAAACAAGCATCACTTGATACATCAAATCCCACCCAAGCCCAACGCTGCCTGCCTGCACAGAGACTGGGAAGCGTGGATGGCCACCAAGCTGCCACCTGGTAAAGCAGGTGCCCTAAAAAGCGCCTGGGAAGAGCTATGTCCTCTCCATCTGTCCCTCTAGAAGCCTTGGTGTTGTCTGGGAAGGGGGAGACTGAGCTAAAAAAGCCCCATTCATCCAAGCCCGTTGCCTTCTGCAGCTCGTGGGGTGCATCGTGTGTGGTGGGCTACGGATTTTGCTCTTCTCTGGATCTTCATCACGGATCCAGCACCCAGGGCTGAAGGACACGAGGATGGAGATGCTCTGTTCAGCTTCAGCTTCAGCTGTGAGGTAGATGCATCCATGCCCTCACCCTCTGAGTCCTGGATTTTCATCTTCGGGAATCACCTGGCACCTGCCCTCTCCAGCTCATCTCAGCTAAGGCCTATCAGAGAAGAGATATACGATGCTCTCATTTAAGGCCTCCTTGTACCTCCTGTTTGCTTTTACTTGAGGATAAATAAGTAAGTCCGGTTTTCAGTCTTTTTTTTGTGATAAGTCACCCTGATCCCAGAGCTTTGCGCGTAAAAAACAAACGTGTTTTTAAAACACTGGCGTGATGGTACTGATAATTCCCGAGGGGAAAAAAAAGCAATAATCCAGCAGGATCCTAAATCTCCTTAAAGCTGAAATGGGATCTTCTGTCCTCATATAGGTAGAGATGCCGCGGCAGGCGCCTGGGTAGGCGCTGATACGGTGCCTGGGGAAACACTGCAGCTCTCTGCAGAGCCACGGGTCTAACCTGCAGTGCATCGCCCAGGTCAGAACAACCCACTGCTCGTACCCGGCGCCACTCCCTTCAAGTGCCACAGACGCAGTCTTTGTAACTCCTGAGGACAACAGCAGCCAGCACGGAACCAAGCTCCAGGGTCCACATGACGCATAAACGCTGCTTGAGGAACAACACGGAGGTTGTAATTTTACTGCACCCGGGAGCCAGGTCACCAGGTCTGCTGCAAAACCGTGCAATGCCTAATTCTCTTTTTATCACACCGTGCAAAGCTCAAAGTACATTCTGCAAAATGAAGGAGTTGTTCTGGTCCAAAGCCATACACTTATCATCCAAGTGAGGCTTTATCTTGCAATAATACAATAATAATACAACTATTAATTTCTCCTTTGATTCATTTGCAATTCAACTTCTTTTCTGCAGGGCAGAATTCGCACACAGTGACCTTTACTCAATCTTAAGATTATTTTTTTTTTTGTGCTTGTAAAATCTTACGGTGTCCTGGTTGCTGTGGGAAAGGAGCAGATTTGTGTCCCAGCATGGATCCTCGGTCTGAAAGTTGCTGTGGATGGGACCAAAGAGACAGGAAAGTTCCAGAAAATGTACAGTTAAATCCTAATATCTGCATCCAAACCGATCCCAGCCTTAGGCAGACACATGGTTATTTCTGGGCTGTATTTTGGTGAGAAGGAGGCACTCGGTACCACTGCCTGGTGTGCGAGGGGGAGTCACCGTAGCTGCTTGGATAGAGGGAGGTTGCTGTCCCCGCTCCACCTTTCCTGCAGCCGTCTGTGTGTCGCGTCCTCAAACTCTTGAACGAAAACATAGCAGAGGCGGTGCGATCCTATGGGTTGGACACTAAGACTTTCCGGACCACCAGTGACAAGATATTTGCCACAGAGCTGTATTGCTGCTTCCTGAAAGCCATGTCGGGTCCCCAGACTGAGTCCGCCACCAGCCCCGCTGCCCAAGACTTCATGCTCTTCAGCCTGGCTCCAGGGTCCCTTCACCGGCACCAATCGGCCTCTTTTAGGTTACACAGGTGACTCTTCACATCTTAGAGTCTCCTTGATCTCCAAGTCGCTGAAAAATAACATTCCACACAAGAAAGGGCCAAATCCTGCATCCATTTGAGCTGAGGGCTAGAGGGAAGGACTGTGCACCAGGAGTCAAGATCTGTTTCTATTCCTGCAAATCCCAAGTCTTTCCTGAATCCACACTGGAGAGGAACAGACACTCCCCTTCCTCCACGGTTCATCTCCCAGAGGGAGAGTGGCAAGGACAACCTAAAGCCGCCTCATTGCCCCATCTGCTTCTTTTCTGCAGGACGAGGCAGAAGGGATGGGTGACACGCAGGAATATTTGCTTGTTGTGAGGCTGCTCCCCATAATCGTTGCTTTCTTCCCTTGAGAGGAATCCTAAGAGGAAAATGAGGAAAGCCAAGAGTTTCTTGCCTGTCCCTCCCTGGACCGGGGACCACTTCAGAGCTTCCCAGATGAGGAGAGCCATGTTTCCCTCAGCACCTCCTTTCCTACAAACAATTGTCATTTTCTGGGCTACCTGCCAGGCAAACACTTTAAAGGATATCGCGAACATGGCATTAGGCTCTTGGCCAGGGAACCTCAGCAGATATCTCCCTTCTGGGGCCAAACTCCAGCCTACGTACAACCCACTGTGCCCTCAAAGCAAGCCGCAAAGGGCTGTTGGGTCTCGGAAACGCTGCTGGAAGAGATGACAGTCTGCGTCATGATGGGGAAGGAGGAAACCTGCAAGTCCCCAGTTCATTAGAAACCCATCTTTGAACCCCATCAGCTGCCAGGGCTCTGCAAAGCCAAACAAGCTCTCCAGCTTAGAACCATAGAAAGGTTTGGGTTGGAAGGGACCTTAAGGACCATCTAGTTCCAACGCCCAGCTTGGACAAGCTCTCCATGGGAGCAAGCTCTCTGGTGAGGATGGGAACTGCAGGCGCATCAGGCACACAAATGACAAAGAGATGTGATTATAACATGGCTCTGCCTCGCTGCCTTTACATTATTCTTTAAGGGAACAGAAGGGACAATTACCTTTAGTACTCAGCCACATCACTACAGTGTCTACCTTCCACCTTTCTGCCCCCGTAACCCTCCTGATTCCCAGCCTCGGGCTGCAATCTCCCGAGCCATAGCTGCACACTCAGGAGGAACAGGCAGGTTTGGGGGTGCAGTTGCAAACAGACCTGATCCTCATCTCCTCCCTCTGCAGGTCTGGACTCTTGCGAGGTAGCCCAACGGCACGTGCTAAATCGTTACAAAACTACCTAAGCCCTTACACAAAGCCTTTTCAAGGCAAACATCACCATGGGCTACAAGAGGAGGTCTACGGGCATCACGTATGTCTTCGCAATCACATCAGTTCAGTTATCTGAGAGTGGCCAGAGCATCCTCGGCTGGGCTGAGATTAGCTGCTGCGCTGTCTACACCGCCATGGAACGCGAAGAGAGACCCCTTCGAATTCAAATCAAAACCAAAGGGCCCTTGACAAGAAGGAAAGCTCCATACAGACCCTAAATCTTACACTTTCTGTTCAGGCCAGACGCCAGGAGGTTTGTTTGTGGTTGCCTGTGGTGAGGTGTGGCTCTGGGTGAAGCAGCTGTAGAATGTTCCTGGACTCCAGGGCCACCAAGGTCTGCACCCAGCCTGTCAACCAGGGGTGCTTCTGAAGCAGCTCTTCATGATCCAGGAGCCAGCACCTCACATCTCCATGGCTGAACGGGAGTCAGCAAAGAGAAGACACATCCATGCGGATGTGATGGCTTTCTTGGGTCCCCTCACAGGCCAAGTGGTTTCCTGGGCTGGGCTCTCTCAAAGAAGCTCAGAGCAGAACTGAAGTGTTTGGTGGTGGGCACCTTGTGTTAAGTAGCTTTGTTGTGAGCTGCAAGTCCCTCCCTGGATGAAAACATGGACACATCACAGACAACACACATGTATATGCCACGGGTTCCAAGTGAGCCACAGGCTAGAAGCACATGGAGGACTTTTCTGGTCAAGTCAAAACAGGGACCATGTCCCATCAAAGTGCTGCTGGGCCCAACATTGCTGCTAACCCAGTGTTTGCTCATTGTCCTGGTTTCGGCCGGGATGGAGCTAATTTTCATCCCAGTAGCTCCTGTGTTTTGGATTTAGGATGGGATTTGGTATGTGAAGAATGTTGATAACACATTGATGTTATTAGTTGTTGCTACAAGATCAAGGACATCTTCCAGCTTCCCAGGTTTTGCTAATGTGCAGGTGCAAAAACCTGGGAGGGGTATAGCCAGTACAGTTGACCCAAACTGGCCAGAGAGAGTATTCCATACCATAGCCGGCATGCCTGGTATAAGTGGGGGTCAGCTGGTGGGCCAGGTCCCCTTTTTTCATCTGTTCAAGCCTTTTCGTTCATTCACGCTTTCGTCATTCGTCCATTCAGCTGTTCATTCCCTCGCTTGCTCTCTCTGGAACTTGCTGTTCTGAGATCGCTCCGGGGGAATATTCCTGTTCTGTGATCACTGCTCGGGATGGGCTGTATCAGTTGTTGGGTCATTGGGTGGTGAGAAATTGTGCATCATTCATTTTATATGTTCTATTATCCTTATATTTTATTATTATCATTATTAATATACAATATAATTATTATTATCTTCTCCTTTGCTGTCCTGGTGAACTGTTTTTGTCTCAACCCACGAGTTTTCCTTTCTCTCCGATTCTTCTCCCCACCCCACCGGGGAGGGGGAGAGTGAGTGAGCGGCTGCAGGGTATTCGGGCACCAGCTGGGGTTGACAGTGGCGGCCTGCACAGATCCTGCGCCCCTCGGCACGGCCAAGCCTGGCAGCCTGGCCAGGCTGTCCCAGGCTGTGGACTACGCTCAGCTGCCAAGGGGACGTGACTCACGCTGGTACCGCGTGCCCTTTGAGCCAACCCTGCTGACTGAAAGGGTACAAAGGCTGGGTATTGTACGCTGGATCTGCAAAGGCGGCGCGCACAGGTCTCCTGCCCCGGCACTGGGTTTGTTTGCATGGGTTCAGCCCTACACTAATGCTTCGGTGTGTCCGGATGGATGCCCATGCCCAAGTTCATGGAGACCGGGAATGAGAGAGGCAGTGGGAAGCGGTGCAGCAGGTTTGGGCACCAGCTTGCCCTGCAGAAGCCTGGCTCCACCGCGTTAGGAGCGGGCACTGGTCGGTACTGGGATCCTGCAGGTGGGGAAGGCAATGGGGTCCCCGCTCCATGCCCTGCATCCCATCCTTGCACCATGCACTCTCCTTCCAGCAGCTGCCAGCATCTCAAGCAAACAGCATCTTTTGTCCCAGTACCCTTGCCAGGAGCATCCTCAAGAAAACCGGCAGCGTGGACAATGCCTGCCTGTTGCGAGAGACGCTGCAGCAGAGCTCCCTGCCGCACTCATCCAGTGCCCTGCGGAGAATGAATGAGCCCCTTGCCCGCTGCTTGGCTTCTCGGGGGATGCATTTGCACAACCATAGCAACAGCTGCCTGCAAGCAGTGCTGCCGAGCGGCGGCTGCTGGGATCTCCAGCCAAAGGGCCGTGCAAATGGCTGGCAGCGGCTGACAGTGTGTTTTCGGGAGCCGTTTTCTGGTAGCAGAAGCACAAGCCTGTTTCAGAGAGAAAGGAGCAGCCAGCGGCCAAATCCTGCCCACGGAAGGTCTGATCTCTGTGCCTGATGGTTATATCTGAGTGTGGCACGGGGTGTTTGGCAGCTCACAGGATGAAATTAAGGGTATCCCTTAGCATCAAGCTTTTGCAGTTGTTAAATTGGGAGCTTTTGTGTGGAAAGCTCCAGGCTTAAAGAAACTTTGTCAAATGAATCAAACCAGCTGGAATCGCTCCACAAGGTTTGGTTATCACCTTTCTAATGCCTTTCTTATAGCATTTCTTAACTGCTTCTGGTTTCAGACTGTATCACACAAAAAAAAACCCCAAATCAAAGTAAAACTGTTCAATGGAAAGAGCAATCTCTGGAAAGGGAGGAGGTGTGGGTTTGGGTCCCATCCTCATTCGGAGTGAGCTGTATTTCCCTGCAGGAGGCAGACCCTGCATTTCGAGCAGAGCCTGCATTTCAAGCAGCTCCACATTACCCTCCAACTGTGGAGGATTCCTCCCTCCTGCCCATTTTCTGGCTTTCTGCTGGCTCCAGCAGTCATTTCCATCACTGACAAGTCAAGTGCCAGCTTGAACCCGATACCAAGAAGGGACAAACCTACAGTGTAAGATGTTTTGCTGGAAAACGCCATTAAAGCTCCATAAGCCCTGGCTGCATCCATGCTGGGAACGGGGACGTGTTGTTGTATCCCTTGTTAACATCGCAGCCACATCTCTACTACGCTTCATCCCATCCAGGCACCATGGAAGGAAAACCGGGCACAGGAGCAAGGAGGGAGCTACAGAGCACCCCACGATGTCCCCATCTGGCTGGTTGGGTCCGGGGCTGCATGGCTTTTTCCAGATCCCCCCTCCCTTGTTAATGCCTATGTCTTCTCCTGCGAGGTGGTCTCCAGTGTGCAGGGGAAGGTTGATCACAGCTGGGGGCTCTTCTGCACTAGAAGAACCCAAGGTTTACAACACAAGCATGGGATGGCACAAAGTGCCCTGCACTCTGCCATGCCATAACTGCACTTTGCAGCAGCTCAGCTGGCTGTGCCACCACTGCCACGCTGGGATTTCCCCTCCGTCTGGAGAGGGATGTCCTCCAGCTTGTCCCAGAGCAACCCAAGGGGCCACACTGGTTACACCTCTCCGAAGCAACTCATCAGGGCCTGTTTGCTGACCCAGTGGGTGAGCAGCATTGCCCAGTCATGTCCATGATGTTAATTCTCTCTCCTGTCCTGTCCTGTCCTGTCCTCTCCTCTCCTCTCCTCTCCTCTCTTCTCTCCTCCCCAGTAAAGGGCAGCCTCACCCATCCTGGCTACCAGCAATGGTACCTGGCCTCTGCTGTTGCCCAGACCGTGCCAACATATAGTCTGGCAGAGTGTTACTTAGCACGGGCCAAACCCATGCCAAGAAGCATGCAAACAGCTACACTGTCTGGACCAGTATGGCCCAGTGCTCCGGTCCACCAGATACTGGTGCAGAGGTGGCCATTCAGCCGCAGGACTGTGGCAGGCTTTGGATGGAAACCTCATCCATCCAGCCTCATCTCAGAAACTTAATGAGGCCCCGAAGCATCGCCTTAGTGGCAGGTGTTGCTTTGGAGGTGCTTGTGTGCCAGGACCCACATATACACAAAGAGGGCAGGTGTTGCTTTGGAGGTGCTTGTGTGCCAGGACCCACATATACACAAAGAGCTGCTGCCTCTGCGTATTGGGACTGGTCAACAACTATCCACCACAATAAAGCAGAAGCTTTACACAGATCCCATCTGAGATTAAGAATTAGCATGACAATGGCAAACTCTAGGATGTCACCTCCCAGCTTGGCTCCTGATGGGCTGTGAATCGCCCCAGACCGTTTGCACTCTCTGATAACCCGGCTCTGGGTCTCCCATCTCCTTATTTCCTAGCGCATCCTATCCAAAACTGCATGTCTTTCATTTCCATCAGTACCTGATGCCCTCCCCAGAGTAGTGAGTTTGTTCGGGTCCCAGTTTGCTAATGTGCCTCTTCCCCAACCTGCCTGGGTTTTCCTGGAAAAACGCCCTTTTGTGTCTTGCAGGGCCATCTGTGTAAAGCGAAGTGTCTGTTTCCAGGGTTGCAAAGCAGAGTCCCTCCGGCTCTTCCCGTCGTACCATCCCTCAGGCATGGGAACACCATTTCTCACCACTAGCACTAGGCAGGGCAGCACCTTAGACCAGGAAAACACTAAACCTAAAGAGCCGGAGAAGCTGAAACCCCACTCGTAAGACCCGTGGATGTTCCCATGCATAGGCACGCAGCTGTGCACTTCCCTAGTGCCACCGTGCTCAGAGTGAGAAGAAACCAAAAAAAAAAAGGGAAAAAAAAGAACTGCTTTAGTGAGACAGAGCCTCCCACACTGCTCTTCATACAGCGAGACAAACAGAGACATGGGAGTGCACCGTCTGCCGCTAATCGCTTGTCCTAACATGGCCTGGGATTCCCTGCAGGCTCCCACAAGATGCCACTTTCCTTTGGTCCCAGACCTTCAGTCCCAGTTCTTCCTCAGGCTTGGGGAGAGAAGGGGTTGGGGCAAAAGCTGCTCTGGCTTCTCAGAGAAGGAAAAGAAGATGTCTCTTACCTAGAGCTAGGAAGCTGAAGACCCATTGAACCACCGATGCCGTCTGAAGCCTTCTCTGCAGCGGCACGGAGAGCGGAGCAAACTCAACCTTCATCTTGGGCTCTGCGTACGTGTCTTGAAAGGAGAAGGAAGCTCTGCAAGTGGCGAATGCAAAGTGCAAAGTCGCCCGTCAATATTTACCCAGGCTTACAGTATAGGGGATTGTGCAATGTACAGTGGTGGTGGTGGCTGCCCGCAGCCACCCTCCCGTAGGGGCAGGAGAGGGACGCTGCCGGGAGGTGTCACCAGCTTTATGCCAACGTGACTCACCACGTGGTTAGACAGTGAGGATTTCGTGCTTTTACCACCCAAATCTGGGAAGTGAACTCCCTTCAGGCCCCAGTCCTGCCTTCAAGTGCCTCTCTTTCAAATTTTGCAATGTTTGGATGTTTGCAGAGAGGATGAGGCATTGGTGCGTGTGAGCCAGGCATGACCACCCAGGGTTTATTCCCCCTCCTCCCCTGCAAACCACCCTGTGCCCGGCGAGAAGGGACAAGCACGGGCAGGTCACTTGTATTTGCAAGCGATACGATATGGATGGGTTTCAAACAACGCAAGGGTGTTTCACTGCTGAGCACGGGGGTACACGAGCAACCTCACGCCTCTGCCAGGACATGCATGGATGGATGGATGGATGGATGGGGCAGACAAGTGTCCATGTGCATCCTTGCATGCATTGATATGGGTGTATGAGAAAGGAAATACCACCTTCCTTTTGCATTTCTACCTCCAAGGAGGAGCAGGGTCTGAACCTCTGCCTAGTCACACATGGAGAGCTGCAATTTACTGGATGGAAAAAAATTCAGAAATTTGGGGAAAAAAACCCTCAGGGAACTGACAAGCTGCTCAGGTAAACAAAGAAATCGTCTCGTGAGAGGCCTGAGAAAACCAAGGGTCTCGTTGTAACCAGGATACAGAATAATGCCGCTAACAGACTGAATTAAACAATAAGCCGATCCACGGCTAAAGCACCGGCGCGCATACAAAGGCGTCGCTCGCTTGTCTAAGGGGCATTTCAAATCCCCAAGCTCACCGCCGCCAAGAATTACCGAACAAAACTAAAAACAAGCCTCGGCAAAAGCAAATCAGAGGTGTTAGCTGAAAAACAATCCCTCCTCTTTGTCAGGCCGTGGAAGACGGGCTAGGAGGAATTTACATCTGTGAGAATCCATTTTCCCGAGGCACTAGAAACAACAGGGCTCTGGTGAAACCCCAAGGGCTCTTTTCCTAAAGACACCGGTTGCTTTAATTGAGCTGAAACAGGCTTAGATTTCGCTTGAATCTCTCCCCATCCTTTGTCTTCTGCTGCAAATGTCGAGACCCTGTCTGCTTTGAGAAAGCAAAGGAGGGCTTTTAACTCTTTCGGCCCGGTTGCCTGGAGACGAGATGTTTCCTAGGGAGAAACCATCAGCAATTTCCAAAATGCTGTGGAGAGATCTGCAGGTCCAGGACTCCTGATCTTCCTGGGCTGTGCAACCCCCGCCACGGTCAGAGCGGTGCGTGGTGGGACCAAGGAGGGGAGAGTCCTTTGCAGGGACATCCCTGGTCCAGAGACCATGTTTCAAGGTGTTTTCCGTCCTGCAGCCTTGTCCTCGTTGGAGCCCAGCCAACCCAGGGAGCTCTTTTGGTTTTTGTGAGCGCAAAGGGTCACACCTGAACCCTGGGGACACCCAGACACGTGGGAAGCGTTTTCTGCTCCCAGAAATTTCAGGCTAAGCCTGGAGCAGTTGTATTGCTGGTTCCCCAAGCAGTTGTACTGCAGAGTCCCAGTTCTTTGCTTGTGGTTTATTACAACAAGGAAAGTCCCATGTTCTGGATTTATTATGAATGAGTCGGCTCCATGGAAGAGCTGACCAAGGAGTGAAGCAAGGCTCAGCTGGGTAATAAATATTTATGTCCTGCTTTGCTGTGGATATGCCATTTGCTTTTTGTCTACTTCCTTAGTTCGGGAGAGAAAAATACCTACTTATGGAGGGCTTTGAAATCTTCTGCTTAAATTAGAGAGGGATCAGAGACTTCCAGGCAGTCAGGAGGAGCTGAGAGAGATGCATCTCCTTGCTGTGTGTAGATAAAACAAAATCTGTGCCTTGTTTTAGGGAAGAGCAGAGCTGTGTCTCTGAAGTACCAAAGTAGCCAAGCAGGAGGTGACATGCCCAAACACTGAGCCCTGATCTCTACAGCCTCCGTCCTGACACCCAGGTCAGCCTTACGCACGTAGTGGTCTTGGTTACCAACAGATGGTTGAATCAAGAGGTGAAACTGAGTGCTGCCAGATATCCTGAAGCCATTCATGCTCTACAAACCTCATCCAGCCCCCAGCTGATCCTTTGCCCCTCCAGAAAGCGCTCAGGGCTCCTATATCCCCCTCAGTCTCCTCTGACACTTTGGAAATGAAGAAGAAATCAACCATGGTCAACATGTTTCTTGTCCTTGAGAACTTTGTGGGTCTCCCAGGCTTGGGACAGGGCTGCTTTTCACCCACACCTTACTAATGCCCACAGTATGGCCAGGGCAGTGATTCCTCCCCCTCTCTGGGCACTGGGTCCAGTTTGGGCTCCTCAGTATCAGGCAGAGTGTGACAGATGGGAGTGAACCCAGTGGGGCCACCAAGCCGGTCAGGGCTGGAGCTCTGGAGGTGCGAGGAGAGCCTGAGAGCTGGGTGTGTGCAGTGGGAGCGATGGCAAACAGGGTTTATACAGCTGTCTGCAGCTCCCAGCTGGGATGGCAGAGAGAAGACAGAGATGGGCTCTCCTCGGAGGTGCCCAGTGGTGGGATGAGACATGACAGCCCAAGCTGGAACAAAAGAAATTCCTCTAAGATAGAAGGAAGCATGTTTTTCCCTATGAGGACGGTCAAACCCTGGAACGGGAGCCTGAGGGCAGGGAGGGAATCTCCATCCTTGGAGACAGTCAAACCTCACTTGGATATGGCCATGAGCAACCTAATCTTGTCGGCCCTGCTTTGAGCAGGGGCTTGGAGCAGAGACCCTGGGACCCCTTCCAACCAAACTCACTCTGTCATCTCACTTGGCTTTCAGCATCTAACTGTTGGATGCTGAAGTCCAAGCTACGCAGCCCAGGGTCCCTGCGGAGCCACAGCAGGGAGCGCAAACCTCCACAGTGAATTTATCTAATTCATCTTAGCTGTCTCACTCAGAAAGAGGCAAACTGCTCTCTGCAAGTGTTGGGATCTCTCCAAGGAAGACTTTAATCTAGCAGGAGGGGCTGAGGGGCAGGAACTTGAAAGGCCTATTTTGGCCCAGCTTAGCACCTCAGACTACACCCAAGCCTCCAACAGACGCTCATTTCTCGGCAGGGAGCCATCTCTGAAGGTCTCACCTTGCACTTTGCCAGTCACATTGTCCCACTCTGCTCCTTTCCTCTTGCTCTCTCCTCCTGCCACTGTCTACATTCTGGCAGGGGAACTGCAAGTGTGGTGATTGTCAAAAAAGGTACATCCATCAGCTCCGGCACTGCTTTGCAGGTCAGTCTCGGTCCCATCGTGGTCAACCCCATCCTTACTAAAGGGTCTTGCTACTGTTGGAACATCCTTCACAGCTCTTAGTAGCCATGGGATCATCTTTGAGAACTGGAAAGAAATACAACCTAACCCAAAAAACAACCTCGCGATGGAGCTAGGCTGGTATAAAACCCACCAAACCAAAATAGGAAGGCGGACGTTAGCTTTAGAGTGATTTCACACGGGTCTGGGCTGGAAATGGGGAGGTGAAGAGTCATCCTGCTGCGTCTGTGGGGGACCACCACGCCTTGCAGTGTCCTTCTTCTAGAAAGGAGCCAGGCTGTAACCTTACATCACATCTGTCCTTGCAGTATCACAATCCCCACCCTCCTTGCTCTGGGGGAAGTGGTTATATGGGATGGGAAGGATTTCTACTGGGAAATAAGAAGGTACAGATTTATTCCCAGGCTTTCTGTGTAACTTTCAGCAAGTCATTCAACCTCTCCCTGTCTGGACATGGCTGATGATTTGCTATTTGAGAGCAATGACAACAGTGGAGAAAACATCACCGGCCCTTAGATGAACCTCTCTATGGTGGGACCTACCCACCAAAAGGTCCATCTCATTTCTCCTGCAGCCGCACATTTCCCTGGTCACTGTTAATTTTTCCTTCTCTTATTCTCTTTGCTGACTTGGGTTTCAGCTCGGGGGAGGCCAGGGTGGATGCTCTCCTTGGGAGCATCGGAGAGAGATCATCACTGAGCTGTGACTGCAGGCATGGCAGGGACCTCTGGGGCCGCCCAGGGCTGATCACTAGCAATCCCTACAAGTCCTACATTTCCCTCCTGGGAAATTTTGCTGCTGTTTAATTTCCCTTATTGCTTAATTCTCACCTCCATGGCTTTTAAACCTCATTTTTCTCCATTTTTTGTAAGCTTCTCACCATTTCTCCTTATTTCCTAACATCTTCAGGCACTCGCACACATGTGGCCCATGGTATAGCTCCAACCACATTCTCCTTGGCTTTTCCCTTCTCAGGTATTTAGAGTGATTTATCCGATCTCCTGTGGCTTGCGTTTAGTCTGGGAACATTAAGTTCCTTTAATCCCTCGATACGTCGTCCTCTGTAATCCCTTTATCAGTGTCCCTTGCAACTCAGTTGATCAATGTCCACCTCTGAGTACAAGGAGGAACCCATAAAGCCCTGACTCACCAAGCTGCAGGCTTGGCAAGTCACCACGGTGGGGCATTCCCACAAGACTTCATGAGTGAAACAGGTTGCACATGGAGACCTGGCCACGCTCCAGGATCGGCGCTGAGAAAGCCTAACACGGAGGACCTGAAGGGACGCGTGCAAGGGGCAAGGCAGTGGCACGCAGGGGAAGCCAGGACACTGCGTAGCTGTCCTGCTTTGCCCTGCCAGGAGAAGCTGGTCATGGCTCCTTGTTGAGTCCCTTGTTGAAGCCCCACCACACGCAGACCCTAGGGGACTTAGTGTCCCAGTGGATGAGCTCGAAGCTCTCTCCAGATCACTGCTCCTCTCTTCTAATCATAGATAACCCTCTTTTTTTTCCCTAAAGCCTCTCAGTCATTCATATGTACTCCTAGAGCTTCCCACCAACCTTATTTCCCCTCCAGTGGGCAAAATTATGAGAAGAAAACTGATACTTTTGGGTACTTTTCCAGGGGTTTCTCTGAGTCTCATTCCTCCCTGGCCCATCACTCCACCAGCAGTGAGTGTATCTCCCCTGTGAGGTCCTCCTTGCTGGGAATCTTCCCACCACACCAAACTTATCTGATACCATTGCACCAAGCTCGATCTTTGTCCGTCCCCAGCTCTGGGTAAGAGCATGGGTGTGAGAGAAGCCCGCTTCTGCCTACTGCTATTTTTTTTAATGCAAACTCTTTCAAAACACAATCTTTCAGATTTTACTCCCTCTTCTACCTGTTGCAAAATCACTTCTTCTGAGATCTGGCCGTGTTACGCCAGTGATTTTTGTTACAGAATTTCATGTCCTTTTGAGCACTTGAATTATCAGTCAAATTCTTCTTTTCATGCACTTGAATTATTCTCTTTATGCAGCACTCCAATACGGATTTTCTTTGGCTCCCATCCCATTCGGCCTTGAAGCACCTTCCCAACATATATGAATCATAAACGGAGTTGACAAGGAAAACAGGAACACCCCAGGTAGCTCCTCATTCCCAGCAGTTGTGTGTGGTTATAAAATGACTTAAGATGTGAGAAGCCACTAAAACACCCCTGTAAGTTGCCACCCACAGTGTCGTCATGTTCCCTTGTCCCTGGTGATACACGTTGGGGGCAGGAGCAATTCAGACAAGCGTCATCGGTGCAGAGATGGCGCCTGCAAAGCTGCGCGAGTGCTGGGACAACCCTGCCGTGGCAGGGACACAGAGGCAGCAGCGCCGTTGAAGATAAATATAGAATCATAGAATCATAGAATAGAATCATAGAATTGTTGTGGTTGGAAGAGACCTCCAAGATCATCGGGTCCAACCATTAACCTAGCACTACCAAGTCCCAGCTAGGTAAATAGAGCTTTCCTACGTCTAACCGGGGTAGTGTGGAGTTGAACACACTTCACCCGGGGGTCTCCAGGTGTGGTCCAGGTCTAGCTTTGGAGCTGGAGTCTCACCTACCTTTAGCCTATGAAGCTGACGTCCAGGGTGCCTCTAAAATGAAGGAGAAAGGCTCCTAAGGAGATACGCGGCTTATACCAGGCCCACCTTGTTCTGATTTTTCTTCCTTCATTTTCACTTCATCACAGCTCCCATCGGTGATCTCCTGTGAGCAATGGGATGAGTCGCTGTCCCCTTCCCCTGACACTCGTGGGGAGGTCGGTGATTAGCCGGGAGCCGGGTGCCTCCCTTTGAGATGGCTACCACTGTATAGGGCTTTTCTTTTCAATAAACCCACCTTCCCCTCCTATCATGTCTTGCACTGAGCTTTGCCACAGTTCCTACACTGCCACAACATTATTTCCGACAATAATTGGTGGATACGTGTGTATGGAGGGGGGGAACGTGTACAAACAGCACGTGATGAGATGTCAGCCGGTGGTCTGAGAAAACAAGCCGATCCCTCTTCATCATCAGGTCCAGCAGAGAAGACGGTCAATCTGGGCGAGCTCTTTCAGCAGCAGCATGCCCTCGCATGGCCTAGCCGGTGAGCGTGCTCTTCACACCGGCATGAAGCGCAGGAGAGACTATCAAAGGCAGGAGAGACTCTCAGACCTGCCCCAGGATGGACTCCAGTAGCTCAGGTGACTGCAAGGCATCCCAGCTTCATAGCAGGACGCCAGGAGAAGAAGATTCACCAGGTCCCCTATTAATCAGCTCCCAAAATATCCCTGTTATCATCGCACGGAGGATGCTCGGAGCTATTCCCTGCCTCCACGCCGGGGGATCCCAGCATGGATGGGCCCAGGAACCACTGCCTGGGGTCTACCCAAAGTCAATGCTGATTTTGGGTGCTGCCAAGTATCGGGCTCGCTCTAGTTTACACCCAAAATCAGCATTGACTTCACAGACAGATGCCGAGTGACACCCATGTCCTTGGCCGTCCCCAAGACCAACGTCTCCCCATGTGGCGTCATGCTCGGCCATGGCCTTTTCCCAGAAGGGGCCGGAGAAGGAGAAAGCTATTCCTGCTTTCTGCTGCGGTGGCTGTAATTTAAACACGGAGGCATTTTTATTTATTTAACTCCCAGCCTCTCCAAGAGAGGTTTGCAGCCAGCAAATCAATTCGGCTGATTAGAGCTAATGGATTTTACTTGACGTAAGCGATTAAATTATTTCCATAGCTGATTCCTGAAAGTGAATGAGCGGCCATGCTTCAGGATTTATATATAACTATATATTTCACTGCAGGAGACGCTAAGCCATTTTTTTCCTTCTGCAGCTTCTATCTCCATCCAGGTCTGCCTGGTATCTGCAGAGCAGCGAAGCTTCTCCTGACGCTGCAAAACCTCACGGAGCAGTTTTGCCCATGTCTCTTCTTACAAAAAATAAAAAAGACGGGTCGTGCATGACCGGGCGTTTTCATGTGAGATGAGCCCGGGCTCGTTGCAGAGGAGGGAAGCTCTGAGAAAGGTTCAAAATCACCTCGTGCACGTGCAAATCCCCAGTCGTCAAACAGGCGCGAGGTGTTGTGCGAGCCCCGGCGTGAAGGCACTGCCGGGCGCAGAGCTGGGACACCCCTCAGCCCCAAAATGGGAGCTGTTGCAAGGGGTTCGCGTAGGCTTGCACCCACCGGGAACACGCTAATGTATGACCTCCTCGTTACGCTAAGGGCAATTAATTACTCTAATAGCTCTTAGTGCAGCAAACCTCGAAACAGCAACGCGGATGCAATTTGAAACGTTTTCTGCAGGAAGCACCCGAGCACGTGCGGGGCCTCTGTGGGCATCAGCTCTCAGACCGAGATGGGTTTTACACCCTAAGAAGTCACCGTGGCAGCTTTCAGATCAATGAAATTACAGAGAAGGTTTAAAAATAAGCACATCCATGAGATTCACCAGCCGACAAGCTCAATCCCGTCGCAATCTTTTGATCGCACGTCTTCCTCGCAGACCTTGGGTCACCATCGTAGGGTGATGCTTCTCCAGTTGTCCTCATCACTCTTCCCATCTACGTTTTTTTAATACCACAGTCCATGGGCTGCAAAAAGCCGCTTGCCGTCATCCTGCACAGAAGGCAGTGTGTGTGGAAACACAGGCCTGGGGCCTGACGCCAGCAGTTTTGGGGCGACTCTCCCACCTTTGCTGCGTGACCTGGACGAGCCGATGGTTTCATCTTCTGCAAACGGAAAGCGCAGTGTGGTGAGGGCCACGTGCCTTTATAATATTGGTTTTAAAGGTACAAATCAGCCTAAAAAGTGATTAGCACTTCTATCGTGGGTGCAAAGGAGCACGCACCATACTTACAAAAACAATATACGGTGCGTTGAGGCCCAGGAAAACTATGGCTTGGTCCCATCCTGGGAGATGCTGAGGAGCTTCCTAAATCTTTAATTATAATCACCCCTTTTAATTGCACTGGATGTAAAAGCAGGGTCGATATAATCCTTGCGGACAAAGCAACGCCTGTGTATAGACACCTTAGCTGTCATTGATTTCTCCTTTTCCAAAGGCAGCCCTTTCATTCCGCCATCCCTATCAGCGCGGGCTCCAATCCCGTCTGTAAAATGGGTTACCACAATTTACCTACAAGCAAGAATGAAATTAAGCAAATCGAGGCAAAGACAAGAAAAAAAAACCCAACCTCAGGGCCCAAGACTCACTAAGGGGATGCAAAGCGTCGGATTAAAGAAACAATCCCGGCAGGAGTAATCCTGCTTTTCACCGCACTCCCGGCAGCCGCAGTCGCTGCCTGGTGGGAATGAGTTTTTCTCGTTGTAATTCAGTATTTGAGGTCGTGGATTTCGGAGGCACCGGGATCACTGGTTTTATTGGAGTTACGCTGCAGGTGGAAATGCTGGCGGTGCAGCCATGCTGAGAAAAACCTGACAGCTTCGAGTCCGGGGTCTTCTTCATGTCATCCAGTGCACCCTCAGTCAGTTTGCAGAGGACACAAGCTGGGCGGGAGTGTTGATCTGCCCGAGGGCAGGACGGCGCTACAGAGGGATCTGGACAGGCTGGATCGATGGGCCGAGGCCAATGTATGAGGTTCAACAAGGCCAAGTGCCGGGTCCTGCCCTTGGGTCACACCAACCCCCGGCAGCGCTACAGGCTTGGGGGGGAGCGGCTGGAAAGTGCCCGGCGGGAAAGGGCCTGGGGGGGTTGGTCGACAGCGGCTGAAGATGAGCCAGCAGTGTGCCCAGGTGGCCAAGAAGGCCAACGGCATCCTGGCCTGTGTCAGCACTAGTGTGGCCAGCAGGACCAGGGCAGGGATCGTCCCCCTGTGCTCGGCCCTGGTGAGGCCGCCCCTCGAGTGCTGGGGTCAGTTCTGGGCCCCTCACTCCAAGACAGACACTGAGGGGCTGGAGCGTGTCCAGAGACGGGCAGCGGAGCTGGGGAAGGGTCTGGAGCACAAGTGCTGTGAGGAGCGGCTGAGGGACCTGGGGGGGTTTGGCCTGGAGAAAAGGAGGCTGAGGGGAGACCTTCTCGCTCTCTGCAACTCCCTGACAGGAGGTTGGAGCCAGGGGGGGTCGGTCTCTTCTCCCAAGGAACAGGTGACAGGACAAGAGGAAACGGCCTCAAGTTGCGCCAGGGGAGGTTTAGGTTGGATCTTGGGAACCATTTCTGCCCCGAAAGGGCTGTCAGGCCCTGGCACAGGCTGCCCAGGGCAGTGGGGGAGTCCCCATCCCTGGAGGGATTGAAAAGACGTGGAGATGTGGCGCTTGGGGACATGGGTTAGTGGTGGCCTTGGCAGTGCTGGGTTAGCGGTTGGACTCGATGATCTTAAAGGTCTTTTCCAACCTAAACAATTCTATGATTCTATGATTCTAATCTATGTGGTTAGACCAGAAGGTGGATGCAATTAGGCTGGAAATGGACTTTATTGGGGTCAGTAATATAGAAAGAGAATAGAGAGAAAGGTGCAGACAGAGAGGGACAGAGGGATGGAGGGATGGAGGGGAGAAGGTGGAGGCAAGGCTGGAAAGGAGGGTGGGGAGTGGAGCACTGGGTGGGATTTGGGGTGTGAATCCACCCTGGGAAGGAGCATTAGGTGGCAGCCGTCAGCAAAAGTGGGTTGTGGTTTGGTTTGGTTGGGTTGGGTTGGGTTTGGTTTCGTTTGGTTGGGTTGGGTTGGGTTTGGTGTGGTTGGTTTGGTTTGGTTTGGTTGGGTTTGGTTGTGTTGGGTTTGGTTGGGTTTGGCAGCTGCAAGCCTGCAATGAAACCTGAAAAAAAACTCAGCCGAAATAAAATCATAAAGTTTGTGTATGTGCGTGGCTGTGCACACGCGTGTGCGCTTGGCTTCATCCGTAAAAAACCCACCGGGACGGGAAACTGCTTTGGCAGGCGGGAATGCAACCGCTCATTAACGATCTGCGCCTGCGTTTGCACGCGTGTGTGTGCACGTGTGCAAAGGGGGTTGTGCAGGTGTCTAGGCCCGTGTGCACATATGTGCTTGCACATCTGCATGCCTGTGTGTATGTGTGTCTGCGCACACAAGCGTGGATGTGCACATAAACGTGCGTGCAAATATCTGCATGCACCTCTGTGTGTAGGTAGGTATAACTGTGCGTGCAAGAATGTATGTGTGCGCATGCGTGTACACGTATGCGTGTGCAAGTACCTGTGCATGTGTGTCCGTCTATGTGCAAGTACGTGTACACACATGTCTGCGTGTGTGCATCTGAGGCACATCTGTATGCAGGGGGGTGTGCGTGCACAAGGGTGTGTTTGTGTGTGCACGAGCGTCTGCGTGTGGAAGTGAATGTCGCACGTGTGTGTGCTGGTGTACGTGTGAATGTGTGTCAGCGCGCCTGCGTGTGTTCCTGTTTGCATGTGTGAGTGCATGCGTGTGCAAACATGTATGCACGTGTGTCTGTGAGTGTGTGCGTGTGCGAACATATCAGTGTGCGTGTGCACGTGTGCCACGTGTGCGCATGAATCTGTGTGTGCAGGGGACTGTCCATGCATGTGTGTGAAGGTACGCAGCTCTGTGTGCGTGTGTGTGCCTGTACACGTGCATGTGTGTGCATGTGCGTGTGTACATTTGTGTGCGTGCGTGTGCCCACATTGGTGCATATATGTGTGCATATGTGATTGTCCGCGTGCCTGCGTGTGTCCATGTGTGTGCATGTGCATGTCTTGTGCGTGCATGTGCGCACATGTGTGTGCATGTGCGCATGCAGGTGGGAGTGTACATGTGTGCACATATGTGCATGCGTGTGTGCATGTGTGCATGTGTTCATATGTGTGTGCAGCACGCGTATGTGTGTGCCTGCATATGCACGTTTGTGTGCATGTGTGTGCATGGGTGATTGGACATATGTGTGCATCTGTGTGCACATATGTGCTTGCATATGCACATGCATGTATGTGTGCACACGTGTGCATGTGGGTGCATTCTTCTGATTGTGCATGTGCCTGTGTTTGTGCATGTGTGTGTACAGGTGTGTGCACATGCATGTGTTTGCATGTGCACATATGTGCGTGCACTCATGTGTGCGCATGCATATATGTGCATATCTGTGTGTGTGTGCGTGAGTGTGCGTATGCATGTACACGTACGTGAGTGCATGCACGTGTGAACGTAAGTTTGTGCATGTGTTTGTGTATGTGCACGTGTCCGCGTGCAAACGTGTGTGCGTGCACGTGTGGTGTGTGCACCTGTGTGAGTGCACACGTGTGTGCATGTGCACGTATGTGCGCGCAGGTGTGCGCACGCAGGTGTGCGCTGCCTGCGTGTTTGCATTCGTGTGTACGCACGTGTGCGCGCGGGTGTGAGTGTGCACTAATGTACGCGAATGTCCCTGTGCACACACGCGCATGCGTGTCTGTCCGCACATGTCTTTGCACGGGTATCGCACACGTATGTGCAGGTACGTGTGTGGCCGCGCACACGCATGTTTGTGCAGGGGGGTGTGCGTGCACGTGCGCACAGCCGCGTGCACGTGCCTGTGTGTGTGGACACGCGCGCCCACGCGTGCTGGCACGCGTTCGCATGCACGCGCGTGCGTCTGCATGCACGCATCTGCGCGTGCTTGCGCGTGTGCACGCGCGTGCACCGACCTGCGCGCGGATCGCACATGTGTGCGCGCCTCTGCACGCTGGCGCGTGTTGCCCGGCAAGCCCCGCCCCCTATGCCCCGCCCCCCGCGAGGCCCCGCCCCCGAGAGGCCCCGCCCCGCGAGGCTCCGCTCCCAGAGCCCAGCTCCCAGAGCCCCGCCCCCTCGAGGCCCCGCCCCCGGCCCCGCCCCGCCCCGCCGCTCCGTCCCTGGCTGCGGCCGCGGGTGCGGTGCGGCGCGGAGCGGCTGCGCTCCTTGCGCGGGGCCGCCATGGCGTGGCCCTGCATCACCCGCGCTTGCTGCATCGCTCGGTTCTGGAACCAGCTGGACAAGGCGGACATCGCCGTCCCGCTCGTTTTTACCAAATACTCGGAGGCCACCGAGCACCCCGCCGCCCCCGCGCCCCCCCCGCGCCCCGCCGCCCCCATCGACACCCAGCCCGGCGGCGAGGCGGGGGGCGGCGGGGCGGGGGAGCCGGCTCCCGGGGCGACCCGGCCCGGCCCGGCCCCGCACTCCTCGCCGCCGGCCGATTCGGTGATGCGACACGACTACAAGCCCTGGAAGGTGCAGCGGCCGGAGCCGAGCTGCAAACCCAAGAGCGAGTACCAGCCCTCGGATACCCCCTTCGAGAAGGAGACGCAGTACCAGAAGGATTTCCGTGCCTGGCCCATCCCCAAGCGGGGTGACCATCCCTGGATCCCCAAACCGGGACCTTCCCCCGTCCTCGCCCTGGACCGCGGTTCCCCGGAGAAACCGGCTCAGGAGAAGCGACGGAAGGTGCTGCCCGGTTCCGAGAAGAAGGAGGAAGACCCCGAGGTGGAGGATGAGCATCCCAAAGCGCTGCGGGCCGGGGACGGGCGAGAGAAGGGTCGGAAGAAGGCGGAGGAGGCGGGCGGGCAGCCGCCGGAGGCGGGCAGGGGCAGGGCGGCCGCCGATGCTCTCAACAGGCAGATCAAGGAGGAGGTGGCGGCGGGGGTCAGCTCGTCCTACAGGTGAGACCCCCCCCCCCAGCCCGACCCCCGGCCCGCCGGCTCCTCGCCAGCCCGTCTCCCTCCCCTCCTGCCCATCCCCGGCAGGGACATCCCACCCTGGGAGCAGGGGGATGCGGCTCTGAGGCGTTTCGGGGGGCTTTGCTGATCTCCTGCCCGGGGGGGGGGGAGGGTCCTTCAAATTCCCCTCCTCTCTGGGGGTCGTCGATGGGTGAATCACAGCCAGGTGCTGTGGATCCTTTTTGCCGGGCAGGTTCGGGTGTGTCTTCCCCCGCATCCCAAAATTCAGAGACACCCGCCACCGGCTTGGCTTTCGGCAGGGGGGAGGTTGGGGTCGCATCCCTGGGATGTGCAAGTCCCTTCCGAGCGCATCCCTGGCAGCCCAGCAACCCGCCCCGCGGTGCGACGAACCCGAAAAGGACCGGCACCCCCACCGCATCGCTGCATCCCCACCGCATCGCTGCGTCCCCAGGGCCCCGCGCATGGAGGGGGGGGGTCCCACGCGCAGGAGGGTCCCCACGCAGCACCCCAGGCCGGTGGCATCCCCGAGACAAAGCGTCCCGGGGACGCGGCGGGATGCGGGTGACGCGCGTCCTAGGCCGCTTGGGTGGGGCAGCCTTCGGATGCTGCCATGTTTAACGCAGCGCGGCGGGGGGGTGGCACATCCCGCTGTCCCACCCCCCGTCACCCCCCCACCCCGGGCTAAAAAGAGGTGCCCTGATTTCACCCCAGGAAGAGACCCCATTTGGGATTCGGAGCGTGAAACTCCTTGGCGCGAGATGCTGTCGTGATTTCTCTCCGGGTGAAGGGGCTGGATGCGTTGGGAATGCAAAACAAAAGTGATGGGGTGGCTGCCCTGCGCGTACGTTCGCAAGGAGGGTTCGCCGCGATCGTGTTTTCCAGAGCTTTCTTTGGCAGAGCCCACCGCCGCCGAGGCCGGGGTGGAGGGAGCAAAGAGCAAAGCTGGGGGTTGTTGCGACAAAAGTGGGATTGCAGCCTTTTTGCTGTCCCTGTGTGAATGCCAAGGTGTTTCTGCCATTACAAAAATGATTGATTTGCTTCCCCGGGGGGGTTAGAGGTGACACCCTGCCGTCAAACAGGTAGTAAATTCGTGCAGATTTAAAATGAAGCTGGGTTTTGAGTCCCCGTTCCCACCGGTGGCTGTGTGGCCCGGCAGACCTGGCAGTCATCTTCCTTCCCCGGGTGGGAAACGGTTCAAGCAGTGAGCTTTGGGTTTTTGCTGTAGTTCGGCGCCGGCTCTGGCTCCTGCCGGAGCTGCGAGTGATGCCGTGGGCTCAGGTGCCTCCTGGTGTGACAGCGGTGGTGGGCTGAGACGTGAGAAAACGCCCGGGGATTTTTGGAGGGTGCGGGGAAAGGGTTTTCCAGAAGCGACACCGTCCTTTGGTCCGTTTTGGCCAGCCGTGATTTTTGCCTCAGCTTTTTGTCTGGTCGTCTTCCACGCTCTGGGCTCCCGTCAGTGACGGCAGGACTAAAGCAGAGAGCTGGAGAGCTGCTGCGTTGCTCTCTCCCGCTGGTGCGAAGGATAATTAAGCTGGTTGACTTGCATATTGAACTGCAGGTTGCTCACCCTCTCGTCCCTCCACGTACCATCCCTCCTGGCCGCTCCAGCACGTTCACACGGCCGCCGTCGCAGCGGGGCGGGCTGGGCTGGGTTTCCTCCCCGAGCGAAGGCGTTGGGCGAGCTCAGATGTTGAACCCGAGAGGAACTCGAAGGCTTCAGCCCTCCCCGTGTCGCTCCTCATCTTCATAGAGTCATAGAATTGTTCTGGTTGGAAGAGACCTCCAAGATCATCAGGTCCAACCATCAACCTAGCATTACCAAGTCCCCCGCTAAATCGTATCCCTTAGGGCCTCATCTAAACGTCTTTTGAATCCCTCCAGGGATGGGGACTCCACCACCTCCCTGGGCAGCCTGTTCCAATGCCCGACAACCCTTTCGGTGAAGAAATTTTTACGAATGTCCAATCTAAACCTCCCCTGGCGCAACTTGAGGCCATTTCCTCTTGTTCTGTCATCTGTTACTAGGGAGAAGAGTCCGACCTCCATCTCTCTACAACCTCCTTTCAGGGAGTTGCAGAGAGCGAGAAGGTCTCCCCTCAGCCTCCTTTTCTCCAGACTAAACATCCCCAGTTCCCTCAGGACATCTTTCAGGACACCCTCAGGGCTTCTCTCTCCCCCGGGGTCCTCGCCCGGGCTCCTGCTTGCAGGTTTTTCCTCCTTGCAGCGTGTTGCAAGAGGAGCGTTTGCCCTGACGCTCAGCCCTGGAGCAGAAGCGCCTCTTCATTAACGCATGAGTGATGTTGTGGCTAATTGTTCTCATTTTCCGTTCAAATGAGGCGTCTTTTAAGTGTTGTTTGTTGTTTGGGTTCTTTTTAAAAGCCAAATTCTCCACATCCCTGTTACTATCAAGAACCTCGCTGCTCGCAGGAGTCCCTGCTGGGAGGGTTTCGAACGTCTCCAAGGATGGAGACTGTTTGGGCAACCTTTTGGGCCAGCCAGCAGCCAAAATTATCCCAAAATTATCCCCCCTTTCGCTGGAGAGGAGCAAGGACAGTTCGCATGGGGCTTGTCCTCCGCGGCCGTTGCTGAGCTTGGACACGGGCGAAGGCTCCCCAGCCGCAGAGAGCGGGGTGTGGGGGGGGTCCTTGTGGTCCTCTGCCACCGCTGCAAATCGGCGTCAAATCAGCGTAATGTGATGCTCCGCGGCTGGGAAACGATCCCTTGGTGACACCAAAGAGCTCGCTGGGAAGGGGGGGTGAATTCCCCCTGTCCCCCTGAGGCTGATTTGCAGGTGAGGAGGGAGCAGAGCGTGGGATGGGGTAAGCAACCGGCCCAAGGTCGTCAGGGAAGTCCACGCTAAGGGGAGGAATTCCCTTTTCTAACCTCTTCCTACCAGGAGAAATGAATATTGCAGAGACCGTGTGCCTGTGACCTCCTCCCAGGTCTGCCCAGACCTGGGTTTTTTTGTTATTTTTGTTATTTTTGTTATTTTTGCTATATTTTTGTTATATTTTTGCTATATATTTGTTACATTTTTGTTATTTTTATTAGTCGTATTATTCATATTACTCATATAATTTATATATTTATATTATTTTTATATATTAGTATTTATATATCATAGTGTTTATATTATTTTTATTTATATTATTATATTATTTGTATTATTATTTTATTTACACTATTTTTATTTATATTTTTCTCTATTTATTAAACATTCATTTATATATAGGATTTCTTTATGGGCTTATGCCCGAATAAATTCCCTTGGCAAACCAAGGGGAACGATTGGAGGACATGGTCATTCCTAATGGTCTCCAAAAATTGACTCCCAGGGCAACGTCTGGTTTGAAGCCATCGGTAGTGAGTAGGTTTGCAGGTGATCGAGTCGCGCACGGTGGCACCTGCTTGCCACTTAGTGCCCTGCGACTGTTGCTCTTTGGCTGTGGGGAAACTGAGGCAGAGGTGCTGCCTGACCTGCCTGAGCCCGCACGGTGCATCGGGGCTGGGGCAGAGCGCAGCTCCGGGGCATCATGGCGTCACAGAACGGTGGGGTGGGAAGGGACCTCTGGAGACCACCCAGCCCAGCCCCTGCCAGAGCAGGGTCACCCAGCGCAGGCTGCACAGGGCCGCGTCCAGGCGGGTTGGAATCTCTCCAGAGAAGGAGACTCCACACCCTCCCTGGGCAGCCTGTGCCAGGGCTCGGGCACCTCACAGCGAAGACGTTTTTCCTCCTGTTCAGGCGGAATTTCCCGTGTTCCAGTTTGTGCCCGTTGCCCCTTGTCCTGTCGCTGGGCACCACTGAGAAGAGTCTGGCCCCGTCCTCTTGACACCCGCCCTGGAGATATTGATAAGCGTTGGTGAGGTCCCCTCTCAGTCTCCTCTTCCTCAGGCTGAACAGCCCCAGCTCCCTCAGCCTTTCCCCACAGGAGAGATGCTCCAGGCCCTCAGCATCTCTGTACCCTCCGCTGGGCTCTCTCCAGTAGCTCCTCATCTCTCTTGAACTGGGGAGCCCAGAACTGGACCCAGGACTCCAGATGGGGCCTCACCAGGGCAGAGCAGAGGGGGAGGAGAACCTTCCTCGACCTGCTGGCCACACTCTTCCTCATGCACCCCAGGATGCATCATTCTCCTGTTTGCTGCTGTTCTTCTGGGGTCAAGGTGGTGGAGCCACCTCTATGACCGGGTGTGCTTTGGTGTGATACAGGTTCTGGCACCGAGGTGCTTCTTGCTTCAGTTTCCCTCCCCAAAGCACGTGCTGCCCAAGGGGCAGGTGGCACCTCCCTTCGCCCCCCTCTTCTCTGCAGTCCTGCTTCTCGCGGTGGCCTGTGGACCCTGAGGGACCAAGTAAGGACCAGGGCGTCCTTGAGCGACTAGGAAAACTAGGTTTATGTGGGTGAGCTTTCTCCTAGATAGGAGTCAGGACCCAGCCTGGGGGCTTTTCAGCTCCTTGGAAAGCTGCTGCTGCTGGATGGAGCCTTTTTGTGTTCGGTTATCTGGTGTCCCATGGGAGGATCTGGCGGCATCACTGAGGGTTTTATCAATATTGGGCACAGAGGTGGCCCTGGTGACCCCGGTACTCGAGTGCTCGGGAGGGGGTTGTGTCCCTGAACTCCTGGAAGGGATGGGCAGAGCTCTTCTCCCTGCTGCACCTGAGGATGGGGGCGGCTGGGGCTGACCCCAGGGGTCCGGGAGCAGAGAGATCAGGGGATGAAACGTGCAGACAGCGGTGTTTGCTGGTGGAGGTGGAGCAATTAGAAGCGCATCTGGCAAAAATGCAAAAAGGAATGAATGTTTTCCGGTTTTGTTTGAAAATGATGGAAAAATGTTAGAATTGGGTGTTTCCTGGGTGGGTTTTATTCCTCCTTTGTCTTGCGTTCTTCTCCTTTTGTTACCTTTATTCCCTGAAGAGAAAGATATAAAAGGGAAAGGGGAAATCTCACCCCCTTTGCAGAGTGTCGAGACGAGTAGTGAGGCGATGAATTTTCCCCAGAGAGGTAATATTGTGAACCCTGGTTTTCAAGTTCTTCACCAAAAAGAGATCTTTTATTTTACCAAAGCAATTATTTCCCCCCCCCCCCCCACCAATTTCCTTTCCTATCAGAGGAAACAAACCAACAAAGGCTTCAACGGAAAATTTCAGCCTGCCTCTAGTATTAATGAACTGCCTGTTGCTGATGTTCTGTCATTCATCTCGAGCCCTGGAGGTACTAAAGATGTGGAGCAAATGAGAATCCGTAGCAGCTGGAGAGATGAATGAGTCAGTGCTGGAGGCTTGCTGTGTGTTGTTCTGAGAAACGGAGGAGCGAATTTAGGGAGGGATGTCCACGCAGGAGGGCTGGAGCAAGCTACATGAGAGTGGGGGGATTCATCCTCCATCATTATAGTTGTGGAAATGTAGGGCTGGAAGGACCTCCCAAGAGCATCTGGTCCACATCCCATTCTTGGGGCAGGAGATGATATGTCTAGACCACACCAGGTTGATTTTATCTGACCTATTCTTGAAAATCTCCAGTGGAGGACATGTCCCGTCTTGGTGAGACACTCAGCAGCGCTGCTCGTGCTGTCAGGAGCGCCAGATGTGGGGGGACATTTTCCATTGCCTTCTGAAATTTCTGATCAGATCCGTAGGCTGGGTCTGTACTAGTAAATTAAACAGTTCCAGGACACGTTCCTGGGCATGGGGGCATGATCATCTACACTCTCCTGGTGTTGAAACAGTCCCTAGCACGCTCCCCAGGCTCCTGTGGGAGTGGGTACGAGCCAAGAACTGATCCCAATGAGCAGCTTGGGTACAACCACCTTGATTTGGGGGCTAAAGGGGTCTAACAGTGTGAGCGTGGGCTGTCCCAGGCTCCAGTGCCAGAGATCGTTCCTGGGCAGGTTTCATTTCCCAGTGTCATTTCAGCTACAAACTCCCAGTTTGGATGAGCGTGCCGTTGACGTAACCCGTATGGGCAAAGGGATCCAGTTTTGCTCTCGGCTGGGAGGGAAGGGGCAGGATGTTTTCTTCCATCCAGAAAAGGCTGTTCAAAGAGACGTTGGCTAAGGCTGAGCCCCGGCTCAGCAGTTACTTGATACGTACCTTTAGCAGCAGGAGGAGACGCGACGTCTGCTGATGCCACAAGGACCGGTCGTATGAGTATGTAATAACCATGCGTGGAGGAAGCCCTTGTATTTACTAAGACACGAAGAGGATGGAGATGGGTGCTGCAGACAGGCAGTGTATCCTGTCACACTGCGTCTTGATCTCTTCTGGATGTAGTCCACCAGCTGAGAAAGGCTGGTAGTATGTCCAAGTTGGAGATACTTGGTAGTATCTCCAAGTTAGAGTATTTGCGAACATATTCCCTGCGGTCACATTAAGGTGAACAATATCCAGCCCCAAAAGCCAACTGGGAGCTGCTCAGCAGCGTAGGCAATGTTGAATTTTGCTGCTTTGACTGCGTGCAAGGTGGAGCTGGGCTGTGCGAGCTGTAGGACGGGGTTGAGCAGGAGGAAGAGGTGGAGGTGGCATTCCGGTGATGGAGTCAACGTACTTGAGCAATTTTTCCTCTGCTCCTGCTCAGCTGCATCACCTCAGCAGGGACTTTTAGGCATGTGGGACTGGATGGGACCTTCTGAACCAGTAGGTCCAATCATAAGTCCCCCGTTATTTAGTCTGCACAACTATAACCCGAGGCGCTGTCTCGGAAATAGGGAATTTTTAGCTGCACGATCCCAACTGGAAGGGTTTGCCAAGACCTCACTCTCTGACGTTTTGCAACCATCATCTCATTTCCAGTCTAAGTCCGTGGACAGGTTAGAGTTTGCTGTTGTGTTGGCACTGGGTCACTTAGAGCTTTTCTCCAATCTGGAGATCACTGCCTCTCGGCACAGTGTCCACATCTGATCGTTTGGCTCTGTAGCTACCAAGTCAAAGGTTTTTAGTCTCCTTTTTATTCCCTGTATCAGCCGTTCCTCTCCAGCTCTTCCTAGGTGAAATCACTGCTTCTTAAACATACATACAGACCGCTGCCCTTTGGAGATGAGCTCCCCATCTCTGCTGACTCCCACGTCATGTTTGTGGGCATCACAGATGCGTTATAAATCCCTTGCCCTTTGATAACCAGGACCTCCACGTTGTTCTCCTGCTTAGGCAGTTCCAGCCTTGGAGCTCCCATCCCACAGCGAAAAATCCTGGAGATTAGTACCAAGCCTAAAATTTAGTACTAATAATTTTCATCCCCTTTTGAACACGGCAGTCAAGGTCAATCCCTTTCTTCCTCTGTAATATCCCGATCCTCCTTCGTATTGGTGCTGCCCACAGCGTTGTGTCATTAGGAGGTCTCATCAGTGCTGCCCTACTTTCTTGTGCCAAAGTCAACCTTAAAAATGTTAAACACTGCTAACCTCCTTCCAGGCTGCAGCTCAGCCTTCCAGCGCTCATCATCGTCATTTCCCTTGCCTGGTTTCCCGTTCTGCTGATGTCCGTGTTCGCTGGCTTGCTTAATAATTTCCCACGTGGCCCTGTATCAAATGCTTTATCGAAACCAGATGGATTTCCACATTGCTTTTGTCTGCTAAGTCAGTTATCATATCAAAGGACATGTCAAACATCTCTCCTCCCTTCCCAGTCGCTGCCGTGTCTGTTTGGACCACCGGCTTCTCCTGGATGCTGTAGAACAGACCCCGCTTCCACTTGGCGGCTTCAAGCTGTAACACAAACCATAAATAAAGAGAAGAGGAGCGGGCTCGGCTTATTTAGACAGCAGGACTTTCCCTGTCCTTCCTTTGCCAGATAAATCATGAACAGCCATTGTAAATTTGTCTTCTCTCACATTTAGAGCGTGACCTTTGCTTTTCCTGTCTCCTACCGGCTGAACAAGCCTTCACTTTCTGAGTACTTCTGCACTCTATCCTACATCAATCTTGCTTTTCTTGGCTCTTCACTGAAAGTGTTCGTAGCACTAATGCCGATATCTTCAAATAAACCTTGCCGCGCCGGCGCGAGAGCATGGATGCTCTCCTGCTGGCATGGCCATCAGCATCAGCCAGGAGGGGAAAGGCAGTTTTAGGAAAGCTTTATAGGGTGGACGTTTTATTTCTCTTGATTTATAACTCAGCATTCTGGGGTTGTCGGGCATTGGAACAGGCTGCCCAGGGCAGTGGTGGAGTCCCCATCCCTGGAGGGATTGAAAAGCCGTGGAGATGTGGCGCTTGGGGACATGGGTTAGTGGTGGCCTTGGCAGTGCTGGGTTAACAGTTGGACTCGATGATCTTGGAGGTCTCTTCCAACCTAAACGATTCTGTGATTCTATGTCCTTTATATTTTTATATACATATGTATATATATAAAATATATATGCACACACAAACAAACCGGGCTGTTCACTGAGTTACTGCTTTAACCTCCAACTCGTCTCTCCTCCCCAAGTCCAACGTTGCAGGTGTTATATACCGAACACGTTTTGCTTTCCATCAATAACTCCTTTTGCTCAAACGGTGCCTTCACCTGAAGGGACCCCGCAGCACTTTGCAAACACGGTGTGCGTACGGAGAGGCTCCTGCTGCTTTGGGCACCCGGCTGCGGGCTGTGCTGTTGACACTACAAACCAGGGTGTTTTGGTGCTGGGAAGGTGGGGAGGCTGCTTTTTTTTAAAAAAAAAAAAAAAAAAATTATTTTTTCCATGTCTTAATTTTAATTTTTTTAAATTTTTTTTTTGTTTTGGTGGAGCCGTAATTCAGTTTTGCAAAGGAGGCTGCATCTGAGGGATGTTCTCAGGTTGATGTGTAGAGTAGCTGAAATAACAGACTGGCCATTCCAGGAAAGAAAGGGGCTGACTCCAGTGGTAAAAATCACCGCAGCCCCTGTGACACAAGAGAATTACTTGTAGGTGAGGATACAGCCCTCGGGCAGCCGCCCCTGTCCGTGAGGATGCCAACGGCACAAAAAAACACCTTGAAGAGGGGAATTTGACCAGTGGTCCTAGGGGAGCAGCTTGTTTCAGAAAGCCACCCCTGGGCGGTGGAGCCGGGAAGCAAATATTCCGGGGATGTGCGGCTGGGGACGGTGCCGCGTGGTGCAGAAGAAGCAGGTGATGAGCAGCATGGCCCGTGCAGGGATGTGCTGGCATTGGGGTACAGCCTGGGGACCCCAGCATCCCCCTCCATCTCCACCTGTAAGGACTCAACTGAGTCTCTCTTCCAGGCTGCAGTGCAGGAGCACAAAATAATATCCCTGGCGGGGACTTTTATTTATCATTTTATTATCGTGAGAGCATCTCCCAGCTTGTCCTTGCTGCCAGCAGATTTGTAAGACCTTGCTGTTTGGCTGGTGCATGGTTGCTTAACACCGGGCTTTACATTCGTCTGGTTTTAACTCTAAAAATACCACCACAGAGCCATAAACGAACCATGTCGGCATCGGTTACTCCATCTCCACCGTACGGGCAAGGAAACGCAGGCTGTTGTGAGCCACGGGCCGGCTCCCGGCAGCCCCGCGTCCATCCATAGGACTCTCACTGGCTGCAGTTAGTTTTCTCCTATATGGCAACGTCCTCCCCATGTCAATTAGCTCTTGCACGGGGTTTATCCGCCCAGGCTTGCAGGTGCCGTCTTGGAAAGCGGCCAGAGATTTCTCGCTGAAATACTTTGCAAGGTCGCTGGTGCCTTGCTAATGTTGCTTGGCCGCTGCTTTTCTTTTCTTGTTCTTTAAAAGGGTTGGAGGTACGTGGGGCTGTGCAGGTGCTTTGCTGCTTACCTAGCTCAGAAAGGGGAAAAAAAAGAAATGAAGGTGGTGTTTAAAGAAAACAGTGGCCTTCTGGAGTGGAGCTATATATTAATTGCAAATGGCAAGGTTATTCTGCTCGTAGAAACCATAGGGCTATTCCCAAGAGTGCTGGCGTTGGCACGGGGGTCTTAACCTAGCCCAAAGCCCAGATCAGATCTCCTTTCCCTCCCCACCGCCCTGCGGGACCAGCGCATCCTCTTGCAGGATCCTGTACCATTAAAAGCTCATGCTCTGGCCTTGGTGTCTCAGGTTTCCTTTTCCACGCTCATCCCTTGAACCAGTTATGAACAGTCCTGCTCCCCTTGAACAAGTTATGAGCTTTTTGTGGGGCTCCTGTGTGTAAGGGCTAGCTGTCAATTAAATCATGCTTACGTGCAATTAATTATTAGGTGAATTATTTAATGTTTTCCTCCGCTTTGTCCTTTTTCTCCTGATTCCTTCCCATTAAATCAGCTACAGAAGGTATTGCGGCCACATAGGCAGGAGGGAAGATGGGCAGATAGCTCGTGTCCCACAGAAGGGGATCCAGTCTATGTATTTCTTCCAAAGTGAAGATGAGCAGACGTCTTAGAAAGCATTTATGGGGCTGGGCAGTTTGGGGTTTCCAGAAATCCAGTTAGACCAGCTGAAAACTTGGCTGTGGGGAGGTTGGAGCTGGCCAGGCCAGTGGGTTGCAGGAACGAAACCTCAATTTTGTGTCTGGGTGCCGGGTGAACGGTGAGGGGAGAGGTTATCCAGACGTGGGCGGAGGAAATCCTTCAGGATCAGCCCTCATCGCTGAGCTTCAGGCTTCCTCCCGCGTTTCCCTTTGCCTTTCACCTTGAAGGAGGCTGCGCATCTGCTCCCGGGCAGACAGCTTGGCCTGAAAGAAATCAGCGCGTCGTGCTCTGGTGGGCTGGAAACACAGGCAGGGACGTGGATCCTGACCGGTGCCATTCCCAGATTTGGGCAGCAGTGGAGCTGATGGTTGGTTTATTGGCTGAGACCTCCAAGGAGAAGCTGCTGGTGCCCTCTGGGTGCCATTTTGCTGCGAACGGGGGTCCCTTTCCCTTCTCACACCCACTTTGACTGTGGAGCTCCATCAACCTGAGCCCCAGCGGGAGGCTGAAAGGATGCTCGGCATCTTGCAAACTCTTTTGCAGCCTGAGCCACGCTTTACTACCAGTGCAACCGAGCAAACTCTCTATCGGTGGAGTGACTAAGACTAAGGGGGGGGATTAGATGCAAAGGTCTTTTTTTTTCTGCTTTGCTGGATTTGTGGAGGCCAGCGTGCTGGGTTGCAGATCAGGACTTCGACCGTGCTTTGTGCTCTCGTTATTCGGATATAAAATGGATGTGCAGAAGGTCTGAGACGGGGGAAGAAGGGGAAGATGGGGGGCTGCAAGTGCAAGATCCTGTGAAGGTGTGGAAAGCCCGGGGCTGGGTTCGCACGGGGCTGATGTGCCGTGGCTGGGTGACAGCCACCCACCGGGTACCCCGTGCGTTGCAGGGGACGAAGGCGCCGGTCTCAGCCGAGCGGCAGAGCTTGTCGTGGTATCGGCCAGTAGCTATGGCAACTCGGGCGGAGGATTCCCGGAGAGGGATGTGTTGGCAAGCGGCTCAGCGGAGGGAGGACACAGAGAAAACCATGTGTTCCCTCCGGGGAGCTGGGATGGGCTTCGGCAGCATCGTCGTGCCGAGAGCCGGGGAGATGCTGTAGTTGAAGGTTGCGGTGCTTTTTCCTCCGTCGGTGGGGTAAAAGCCTCCGGCAGCGTTGGACACGGTGCTGCAGCAGTGCGGTGGCGTTGGAGCGAAGCTCGGTGCAGGATGCTCTAAGGGGAGAGGTGAATTCATTGTGTCTCGTGGAAATGCTCCCACGGCTCTGGATAACCCACAGGGCTGGAGGGGTCTGCTGCGTTCAGCCGGTCTGATTTCTGGGATGACATAGAACAGGTTATTTATTTCAGCCATCAGCTGGCTGTAGCATCTCCAGAAAGCTTGCAGCCTTCAGAGGAGGTGCAAAGGTCCATCACTTGATCCCATCCAGAGCATGGGCTGAATTGGATGGGTTTTGGGGTCCTTCCCAGCCCTGTTTGCCATGATTCCCCTTCTTCCTTGTTCTGGGGCTGCTAATTAATGTGCCAGTCCCTCTCCGCCGCGGAAAAAGAGCTTTCTCTTTTATGACCAGTTGTGATTTGTCTCTCACTGGCCTCTCTGAGGGCTGGAAACCCTCAGAAGAGACAGGCACGTCTGTTGGCTTAGAGGATGTTTTTCTGGCCGGGCTTCTGCTGGTACCCCTAGACACATCTGAAGTCTGGGTAGCACTTTTGGTCAGCTTTTGCAAAGCCTCGTTCCTGGAGTTAAGTGGTTATGGGAGGCCCTCGGCTTCAGTCTAGACCAAGGGTCTTGCAGGGTGGTGCGCTGTGCAAAGCTGGTAGTGCACAACTGGAAGATGTTCCTTTAAACTCAACGTGCCGTTGCTGTGAGTTACAGCCAGGCGCGTCTCTCCAGCCCTTCCTATCTCAACGTTTGGTCTTCCAGTGGCTCTTCGGGCACGTCCAGTTGTCTTTCACTGGTGACATGCACATCACCATCTTTTTCGCGCCCTGTTGGGGAGGAGGGATGCTCCCAGAGGTTCATGCTGGGATCTGGAAACCAGGGTTTGGACCATGTCACACTGATGTTTGAAATGGAAGTTGGGTGGGGAGTCAAACTGGATGATGTGTAAGATTGGAGGGGAGTGAGGACGTGGTGCTTTCACGTGAGACTTTTGACATGATGCAAAATAGGGGGAGACAGAGGCTTGTGCTGTTGTTGTGGCGTGGGAAGGGCAAGGACGTCGGAAGGCGGTACGCTGCCATACGCGCCGCTTCCGTAGCCTCTTTGCTGTAATGGCGGGGAGCTGTGAGCACTGAAGTACACAGAGGATGTATTTTATTTTAAGGTCTCAAAATGTTTGCAAGCAATTCTAATTTAACCTGATCCCCATTCCGGATTTCAGCAGACACCATGTTCTAGCCCGTATGAGTATGGCTCGGGGCAAGACCAGAGTCTGGTAGTGTCCAGGTTTGGGGCTATGCCCTTGGTATAGAAGCTTCACAGATGTGTTATGCAGAAGGTAAAATGAGGGGAATCACCGTGACCCCACTTGCTGTGCACACTCCATCCCTCGGCTGCCTTGGCAAAGGTGGAGACATCCCTTGGGAAGCTGCAGAGGTGCTGCAGATGTGTTCAGAGCTTCTGTGGGGACAAATGAACATGCCTCAATGCACCCCGGGGCAAAAGAAGAGCTGTTGTGCTGCAACTACATGGCTCGAAGCGTGCCCAGGTGGTCATATGCTCATGAAATAGGATATTGTAGGAAATTAGTAGATAATGTTCAGTGTAAGACCATATGGAAGAAGATATTTGTTTACAAAATATATAAATAAGTTGATTTTCCCCCTTTCTTTCATAGATTTCATTCATTTACGCTCACCCCATACTCACGGGTACCAAGATGTCCGTGTTCAGGTGGTCTGGCCAGCTTTTGAGTCCTCATTTAACCTCTTGGGTTTTTCTTGGCTGATGACTACAAATCCATTTTTGGAGGGATCGTTTATATCACTTAGGGGTTACTGATCTCAGCATCATCCTCAGTAGCCCATTGATAGGATTCTCTGGAGCTCTACAGACATCTCCCAAGAGTTTGATCCAAATCTCAGTGGAGTCAATGAAACAAAAACCTGTACTCAGCTTGGAGCATGGATCCATTTCTGCATGAACATCACGGTTTCAGCTAGCCGTACTACTCACTTAGCTCCTGCATCCCGTGGACCCAGCGCTGCCGAGTCGGAGAAGGGCTGAGGTCTGCTCAAGCTCACAGCACAGGGGAGAGAAAGAGCTGTTTCATCCCTTCTGTATATGATGCAACCTGCCTTAAATAACCCACAGGCAATTTAAATTTACAACACTACTTTCCTCCCGTAATTGTAACTGGTGCCTTATCGCAGTGACGAGATTTAAGGGCAGAAAGGGACATGAGGACCATCCCGTCTGAGTGCCTGTACAGCGCCGTGTTTCATCCAGGTAACCTTGTGCTGAGTCCTTCACTTGTGTTTGGCTAAATCATTTTGCATTCCGGAATTAGAATTCAAAGAGATCTTGACATATTGGAGAAATAGCCTGAAATAAATAAGCAGCAGTTCAGGAGAGGTGAGGGCAGGGTATGACAGAGAGGGAGGAATCATCAGCGGTACCGGCGCAGACGGAACAGCTGGTGCAGGAGCAATTCTGCAGTGAATCACAAATCAGATGTCGGCTATGGTATTGCATTGAAAAAAAAAAATCAACCAACAAAACCACTCAAAAAGAAAAAAAAAACAAGACTTTGGGGCAAGTAATGTACTGAGATGTATGTGGAGGAATTTGCCATGTAAGATGTGACATCCTTCCACATCAGTAAAGCCCCAGGTAGACCCTTTTATTCAGGTTTTGGCTTTAGCTTCAGCATAGCTGTGGACCAGAGAAAGTCCTGAGGACACCCGGTAGCGAGGCCAGGAGCGCAGAAGACGTGGGTTGCAGAAAGCTGGGAAGTATGGAATGGTTGTGGATAGAGAGCAGAGCGCCACAGAGAAGTGGATCATTGTCTTTGCATATATGAGACGTCGCAGCCGTTGGGATGCTCGAACCCGCTGTGGTCATAGTCAAGAGGAGCAAGACTTGGATGTTGAAAATTAAAAATGTACTAAGTGCTTTGCTGGAGCAAGTCCGAGGGATATTGTGCATCTCTGGAGATGCCAGCAGGATATCTCCACAGTCCCTCTCTTTGAAACCAGGAAAAAAATAAGTCATTACCATTCATTCCCTGCATTGATTTTCTGTCTGCCGTGACCTTGGTGCTGCTTGCTTTTCTTTATGCTCCCCAGGGCACAGGTTGGATCAAGCAATTACAGTTTTAATAAAAGGTGCCTGGCTGTATGCGTGATGACATTTGATTCATAATATCTTGATGGCTTCTGCTGATCCTCAATCTTTACCCCGCTACCCTCTCTCCTCCCTGCCACGCTCCCGGTTCTTTATCCAGTGTTGGGGTCCGACCGTTGGGGTCTTATCCCATGTTGGACCTTGTGTGTCTTTGCGACCAAGACCCGATAACCCATTATTGTGCTCGAAGCCTGCTAACGTGCGTGCGTAGCTGGTGATTTGAAGTGAAAACCATCATTGCTCGATGGCAGAGGTTAATACGGGACCGCTGACCCTACCCTGCCTGGCTGCAAACCGCCGCGCGGCGAGAGCTTGCACGGACACGAGAGAGCAGGCTCCGTGTGGATATCACAGAGACTGACGGCAAAAGCTCTGTCGTTCGGGGCAGGATCAGGATTTGATCCGACAGAGCAGAGGGAGCATCGAGTGCAGCCAAGAATCGCCCCTTTTAACTGCTTTAGCGTTGCCTTCAGCAGAGAAAACCCAACGTGGCAGCTTCAAGGCAATCGTTTTCCCCGCCCTCCTTCGGGTTGATTTTTCTCTTGGCTGGAATGTTAGTTATTTTTTTGTAACGCAATATTTAATTATTACTTAATATAAACATTTTATGAACTGTTACAGGGGGTGAATTATTTATGGGAGGGGAAGGAGTGCTTTTTCTGAGCCTTTCTGCTCTGTCGGTTGCAATAAATATCAATCTAGGAGTGTGTTTAAAACATACATGCTCTGCCTGGCAGACAAGAACAGTGCCTTCTTCTCTCGTCTCGTCTCTCAATTAAGTACCTGCTTAATACATTTGTCCCTAGCATGTTTTATTTCTCGATTAAGCTTGGAACAGCTCCAAAAGAAAGAAGTATTTGCAGATCATCTCGTTTCCAAATGCGTATTATTTACCCAGCGGATACAAATGGCTCAGAGAGGCTGTAAACATTTGCTGCGCGCACAGAAGTGCTTAGTAATAACAAATCCTCTGTCCGGTTCTTTGCAGGAGAGTTATAAAACTTGTGCTTTTCATATTTAGTCCCCAAATTTACTGCCTGGGAGGCTTGGGGGGTTTTTTAGCTTTAGGAAAGGGATTGCAGGGCGTGCTTTTGTGCGCTGGCAGCTGGGGTTGGGTTTTGGCAGGTAGGTCTGTGATTGCAGACGCTTGTGGAGAGCGTGCGGTAGGGGGGGGTATTTTTATTCAGTCCTACATTAAAAATATCCTTGGGAAGTGGGTTTCCATGATCCGGATATATTTTTAGGGCTATTTACGGCCACGTTACGATGGCACCGTCCTCTGGACCAGGCGTCTCTGGACACGCGAGCATCGCTGCAGCACTGTGTCAAAGCAAGTGGCCCATTTGCAACCTCTTCCAAATGCTCCAGGCTGGGTCTGGGGGTGCCAAAGGACCCCAGGGCATGAGACCCCTGGGTGGTAACATCCCATCAGCTTCCCAAACCACGTCGATGCAAGATGCTCCCGAAAATGGGAATGGTCTCTGAGTCTCCCAGGTCTTTCTGGCGTTTTGTCCCAGCCTGCGCAGCTCTTTGGGCTTTGTTTTCTGCGCATAGCGTTTCTAAATCCCCTTCGCTGGCACAGGCAGCCGTGCACATACCCCGGGATGTTCTTTCATCTCGTCTTGGTTTTAGCTCCCCAGCACGTTACGCACAGGCTCCTTGCGTCTGGAAACAGAAAACCACGTCTCTACTCCACTTTTTCCTCTGAAGGGAGTGAATCCTACATTTTGCATGCTGCTTATTGTTGCGTGCCATGCCTTTCGTTTCCAGGCGCTCTGATTTCAGGGCTGCTTTCGCCTTCCCGCCTCTCTGGAGCAGAGCAGGGCCATCATCACCCGCGCGTGAGCGGCGTGTTTCCCCGATCGTTTCAGCGTGCTCGGAGCGATGCTTTTGATCAAGCACAGTGAAGGGCCTCTGAACGTGAGCGGCTTTGATGTAAAGACACAGCCCATTTTGTCTGCGCTTCGCTTTCGGGGCTTTCCACTCCTTGCGAGCACTGGAGAAGCCCTTGAAAACAGCCAATTAATTATAAAATAACCTTCTTCCAGAACCTACTTCCTCACTATTTCCCATATAAAGCTTTCCGACAGCCCTTCTTTTATTTCATGACAGCTTTTGTGCGGGCAGCGTGGTACCAGCAGTGACCAGTAATTGCTTCGTGCACTCGCATCCGTCCGTGTTTTACCTAATCAGGAGGAGATTTCACATTACAGCCATCTGCTCCAGTGCCTTGCGCTGCTTTTCCCAGACTCCCCCGAGACAGCGTTGATGGTCCCAGTATTTACCGATTCGGTACCACGGGACTAATCCAGTTGTTGGGGAGCTGGAGTCATCAGGTCTTTCCCGTTACATCATTATTGATGCACAAGTGATGCTGATGGTTTCCCAAGCTTGCAGAGGGGGGAGTGGGGAAACAAAGAGTGTTTTCTACGCTCATTTTCTCATTTTCTATGATTCATCTACTTTTGTGCCTCCTGCAGACAGAGATAGCTTCGAAAGAAAGATGGGTCGACTGGAAGTGGCACAGACTTGAGTACTACACTGTTAAAAGTGATAGGCTTTAATGGACCTGATTCTGCTCCCCGTGACACCCCTGCAGCCCCGGCGACTTGTGGTGGTGTGTTTTATGTTTTCCTAAAAAAATGCATGGGCATATTAAGCTTTGTCCTCTTCTCTTGCCAAAGAAGCTACTTCCCAGTGCTCCCACGCTGTCCCCTAAATCGTCTGCACATCGGCTCAGCCCAATTTAGTCTTTCCATGATGCTTTGAAAGCAACCTTCCCCACAGCACGCAGGGCGATTTCAGTGTCATTTCCATGTGTTTCCTCCCCAGGAATTCTACGTATGTCATGCAAACTCTGGAGCAGGAGCTCTGCACCTTTACCGTCCACAGCACTTTTATCACATTTCCATCTAGATTTTGCAGCCCTTGAAATAACACAGTATTAAGAGTAGAGATGGGGGGGGGGGCCCAACTCAGCCCTTCATTGCTTTCCCTCAGCTCAGTAAGCCTTTATCTTAAGATCCCCAGTCAAGCCTCAGCTCTCTTCTTTCGTCTGCTTGGTTCACACCCAGCTCTATTATGGTTCTTCCAGTTAAAAAGAATTACGACCTCTTAATTTCAACTAAAGAAATACTCAATGGGTCCATTGCAGAGGAAGGCGTAGAATGAAATTCAGCCCTCTGTCAAAGCCAGCAACAGGCTAGTCACTTTGCGTGCTAAAAAAAATACTTTAGTTTCATTATATGTATAAAATCTTGTAAAATAAAAAGCATAAGGTCGAATACATACACACACATAGGCACAGCAGAAGCGGGTGATCGCACCAAGTGTGGGTTAATCTTGCATTCCTCCACGTTCTGTATTGCATTATTCGAGGCTGCGTGGTTGCCACACTGCGTGCGTCGCGTGGAGCACATCTCCCTCTGCCCGACTTCACCTGCTCGTGCTACGCGCTGGGGACACGGTGGAGATGCAGCTCATCAAGCTGCAGAACCGCTTGCTGGGAAATATTCGTCGTGTTGGATCTGGTATCGCGGCTGACGGATTCAAGGGATTTCTACCAGAGTAGCTCTTGCAAAAAATATCTGCAGCAATCAGTGGGGAACCAGAGACCTGTGTGCAGTGGGGATGCCACGTGCAGGCGAGCCTTGGGGATGGCTGATGTATGAAAGAGTCATGGACTTGAATTCTCTTCCCTTGTCTGAGAATAAGATATTATGCATCCGAAGCATGTATATAGAAGACGTGGATTACACGTTATTTTCTATGTTTTACTTTGTAGACTAAAATAGGATAAAATTGGGTGTCTTTGGAGCCTAAGCACTCCGTGCTTTGCTTTCACAGGCGATATTTTAGCTTGTAGGCTCTGAGCTGTTGACGTGTAAGATCACTTAGGAGGTACTTGGTTGTTGCTACACTCAGATTTCAGTGGTCTAACAGAAAATAAGAGGCCGTCCTGGTTACAGCTCGGCCTCTAAGCTGGCCTGTGGGCTTCTCTATCTTGTAGGCATCTAGGAGACCTGTCCCTTGGTGTGAGCAGCAGTTGAGGCTGGGACCTTGCGTCGGTATCTCCATCAGCTCTGCAGAAGCATTGAAGGGGGAAGGCGGATGCTGCCAGGAGAGGGTTAGACCATGTGTTTACCTGCCATGGGCTGTAGGTACAGAAGAAATACGTGATATTCAAGGTTTTCTTTGCATTGGGCTTTCAGCAGCACGTTTCTGCTCCAGCCCAGTGCAAGGCAAAACTTGAATACCACATTGGAACAGGCTGCCCGGGGAGGTGGTGGAGTCCCCATCCCTGGAGGTATTCAAAAGACGTTTAGATGTGGCGCTGGGGTGGTGGCCTTGGCAGTGCTGGGTTAATGGTTGGACCTGATGATCTTGGAGGTCTCTTCCAACCAGAATGATTCTATGATTCTATATTCTGGGCACTAAAGTTGCCATGGGGCTTGGTTGACTGCTCTTCTACTTAGTGGTCATGGTCCTTGTTCCTCAATGCATCCTCCATGAATGTTCATGGGGATCCTGATCCACGGTCTCCCTTTTCCTAGCATTCACCTTGTTGTCACCTTGGACACGTAAACCTTTTGAAATCAGGTGACTGGGTCTTCTGTTAAAGCCCGAACCAGAATTTCTTTCATGTATTAACTGAAATTCAGACTGTAACTAACTACTTTCTTTATTTTTCATGTGTATGATTAAGTTTCAGGACACCTGGTGCCCAATCAGCATATGAAGGATATTCAGGTACAGTCATATAGTAGCCACTACAGTGAGGAGCAAATAATAATGCCCCAAGTCGTCAATGCAGTGGCAAAACAATAGCTGCTAGTTAAGTTTCACCGTCTTCCTCCTTTACCCCCTTTACTGCTGAATCTATTTCTACTCCTGTGCCAGGATGAGCAATTACACTGTCACGCAGACTAGAAATGAAATCAAAGAGCAACACTAATTTTGAGCTGCATTAGAAAAACAGAAAGAAGGGAAGTAATGATTCCCTGAAGGGAGCAGAAAGATACAGCTAGTCGAATAACACGGAAGAGCTTCTATTTCATGTCAAGCAGCTATTTTCTGACCTTCCTCTGGAGAAACCCATCCTTCTGCATCGGTGATTTGGATAATTTGAACAAATTCAGACAAAATCTTATCTGTCGTCCCCAGCGCCACCCATCTCCGTCTTTTGCCTCAAGGGCAAACCTTGCGGCTCCGATGCAGCTGAACTGCAGCATCGCTAAAGCATCCCCAGGTTGGAGAAGGGCCAAGATCTAGGGAACAGGAGCTGGCGATGAGCTCAAGCGGCTTCACATCAGAGCTTCCAGGAAAGTCAGGGCAGTTTCCCCAGCAGTCCGTGCCCAGCACTACGAGGGTAGATGGTCTTCGTGAAGACCCTCAGCGGTGTCAACGGAGCGATTTGGACCAGAGCTGTTGTCAGCAGTGCTGGTCAGTGAGATGCACTGTCCTTCATCTCCCCAGGCAGCAGCTCTTCACTTCTGTAGCCGTCTGGCCTGTCGTTGCTGAAAGGTGGTGCCTTTGGATTCCCTCCCCATCCTGCTGCTGGATCTCTGGGGCGGTCTGATCATACTATGAGTTTCTGAAATGCATTTGCTTCGTTTGACCCAAAAACCTTCATTTTCCCCAGCCGTAGTTAGCACATCTTGCTGCACCACATTCCCCTCTTACAAGTCACATCGCGGACTCACATATAGCTTTTGCAGCGTGGTCCACCAAGCTCTGACTCAAGAAGTCATTTATGCCCATATTTACGTGTAAGGAGCAGCTCAGAGCTGCTGTGCCTGTGCTGAAGTGTTTTGCTGAACTGAAATAATGCATTTTTAATTCGTCTCTTGCTTGTGTCTTCAGACACTTTAAACGAGGTGCTGAAAGCATCTCTCCACCAAGAATCCCACTGGAGCCGCAGGCTCACGAGGCCACACAGCGTCAGTGTGCCGGTTTGCGTGGGGATGGGCAGAGACAGGCAGACTTTAGCTGGAGACAGACCCAGCGTGCAGCGTCGCCGCAGGCAGCTGCCGGTTTCTCTGTATCCCCTGGGATGTTTGAATGAGTTCCTCGCACTCAGCATGAATTGCACTGAAAAATCTTTGCACTTGAAGAAGAGCAGAATTTACAATGCTGTTGTTGTCTTGGCAAGTTCTTCCACTTTTCCTAATATGAAGGGTTCTTCTCAAGGGTTTTTCCCTCTGGGACTAACGGCTGAGCCTAGTTAATTCGTGCGTCCGTACCTCGACGTAGCCGCGCAGTTGTGCATGTTGTCGTGCAAGGAAGTCAGCTACGTGAGGCTCTTTGGCCCAGCAAACTCTCACAGGAGCACTTCAGCTCTCCTCGCCCTGGCCAGGTTTCTGCAGCCCATCCAGATCTGCCTGTGGCAACACTTTTCCCAATCCTAATCTTGCTACAGCACCGTATCGATAAAGATGCTTTTGTGTCCAAGCATCCACGCCATGAACTGCTTTGTTTAACCGTGAGGCAGATTTTAGTCGTCTGCCCATTTGGAAGATGAGGGGGATGAGACACTGCTCTTGCTCCCACCAACTGGAGAACAGACATACAGGCCATTAAATGGGATGTTAGCAGAACTTTGACCTGGCCCTAACCCGTTTTCCAGGGGTGAACATGACATTGACAGGTGGGTTGTTTCTGCAAGCATGAAATGTCAGGCTGTGATCACCCCAGGAGCTTTCCTAACAGGCTGCATCAACCGGCTTCGTTGGTGACACCAACACTGAATTCACCAGCTTTACAGGCTTGAGCATGTATGAAGATAGCACAGCAGCTTCTGTGTGGAATGGCCAAGGTGTGTCCCTCCATCAGCAGGACCCATAAGCTTATAACATCAAGGCAAATTCAGAGAGGTATAAACTGGCAAATCTCCATGGGGTTGTGATTCACACCAGGAGGGCTCCTGAGGTCTCACTGCCATTGGGTTTAACCTCTCTTCAGATCTCCAGATGGACCTTTCCCTGGTTGTGGCATTTCTGCAGTGGGATCTCCCGGTGTTATCTTCCCCGCTTTTCCCTTTGGTGGGTATTTAGCTACCAGGAGGTAGGGAGGGCCTTGGGCTGCTGGGCTTTAGCAGATGCTGATGGATCCAACCCAAACCATCCTATGATTCTATGATATCCTTTATTGGGGTCAGGCTGTGCTTTCTCCATGGCTGGCTGAGCACAGGGACTTGGGTGAACGCTGCAGGCTGAAGAGTGGAGCTAAGGTGAAGGTAGCAGCAGAAGGAAGGAGATGATCGTGGGGGTGCTGGTGTTTACCCTGAGGTCCACAAAGTGGGCTTCGTGTGTCAAAGGTGCCCAGATGTGCCACCTAGTCTGAGTGTGGGGATTTATTCCACCCTTTCCTATCATACATGGACCTCTCCACACTGCTCAGTATCCCAGTGGTTGGCTATTCCTCACGGATGGTCCTCAACTCTCCTGTTTCTCTGTGCTGAGACATGAAGCTGGTGAAGGGTCTAGAACACAAGTCCTATGAGGAGCGGCTGAGGGAACTGGGGATGTTTAGTCTGGAGAAAAGGAGGCTGAGGGGAGACCTTCTCGCTCTCTACAACTACCTGAAAGGAGGTTGTAGAGAGATGGGGGTCGGACTCTTCTCCCTAGTAACAGACAACAGAACAAGAGGAAATGGCCTCAAGTTGCACCAGGGGAGGTTTAGGTTGGACATTCGTAAAAATTTCTTCACCGAAAGGGTTGTCGGGCATTGGAACAGGCTGTCCAGGGAGGTGGTGGAGTCCTCATCCCTGGAGGTATTCAAAAGACGTTTAGACGAGGCCCTAAGGGATACGATTTAGTGGTGGACTTGGTAGTGATAGGTTAATGGTTGGACCCGATGATCTTGGAGGTCTCTTCCAACCAGAATAATTCTATGATTCTATGATTCTATGATTCTATGAGCAGTGGCAAAGCTGTTGCTCTTGGGGTTAATCTCCCACAACTACGTTGGTCTCTCAGCTCCTTGGCCCTCTGCCGTGTTCACCGTGACCTTCACTCATGTATTTGTGATGTTTTAGACATGACAGCATGTGCAATAATTCTGCCTCCTTGGAAGGCCACGCTCCGTGGCCCTCAGGCAACGCAATATCCATGATTTGTGGGCTGCTGACTCAAGCAACCTTTATAAATGGATCGCAGCATGGTTCTGCTCTGCCAAATGACTTGACTTCATCCTTTTCAGTACATTAATCATATCTTGCTCATAGCCTGCTTCAGCCAGTGCTGAAGTCTCCGTGTTGAAGGCTCAGCACTTTCCTCCTCTTCTGTGCCAGTGCTGTACTTGATGAGCCCTGACCAGGGATGTCCACAGATACGGGTCTCTCCCCAGCCTGCTCACACTCACTCCATTGTGCATTGTCCAAGTTTCAAATTCATGCGTTAATATATCGCATTGTTTTAGTCTTCGTGCACAATTAGATATTGGCTCATCCAGTTTGCTCTGTGTTCGTGTCTACGTGCGTGTGTGTACATGTCTTAGAGGTTGATTATTAATGTTTGGGAAAAAAATCATCTTGGGCACCAGGAGCTTCATTATACCATTCACGGTCTCAGTGCAGCTTTACAGTAAATTATTGTGTGGAAGATAATAGCATGGGTAGTAGAGGATAAAGCTGTCATTAAGTATCCGTGTAGGCATTGGAGACAGGGCACTTGATGCAGCAGACAACGGGGGGGTAGTTCTTCCACTTGCGGTGGCAAATTTCTTGTGTTGACAAGACCGTTGCAATAGGAGTTGGTTGGAATTGAGCTTTTAATCAACGAGGGCTGGGATGGGAGATGGGATGAAACGGCTGAAGTCGGTGTCTTGGGGTGCAGGGGACACGCTGTGTTGCAGTAACATGTCGGGCTGTCAGAAGCAGCAAGGAATCATCCGGGTCCAGGATTTTAGACTTATTTCTCTGGGAGGCAAGAACACATTGTGGCGTTTTACTATTGCACGAGGGACCTCAGCATGGGGCAGTGTTCCTTTATTGCTGAAAATGTGTTAGGAGTCATGGTTTGGCTCTTGCAGAACAGTAACCATTGATCAGGCTTAACTTTAAAATTAATTGTGTTTGCAGGAGGTTACACAGCCTGTTTATGTTCAGTCCAAATGGATTTTTTCTCTTCACATGAGAAAAGAGAACGGCTTTAGGATCAAAACATGTGCACGCTCCTCATATGAGCAATCCTTTGTAAGCAGAATTTGCTTGCAGTCTGGCTGGTCCAGTGTCATCTGGCTGATCATGGCCAGGACCAGACAACCAGAGGGAGATTGGAGGAGATTCCTGCAGTGTGGAACAGCTCCTGCTTCGGCCCACTGTTTGTAGAGGACAACTAAATGCTGAGGAGCAGTGTTGATGATTCTCTCGGGGATGTGTTGCTGAAATTTCCTTTGATACCTCTGAATATTCTCAATATCCATCTGAACAGCCATGGCTTAATTAAGTCTCATTAAATGCTGGACTTCAGTGACCTCCTTTGGCATTGAGTTCCAGAGTTCGACCAGGCATTGTCATTGATTTGGGGTTTCCCAGTGTTTCGTTTCACTGAACATCTCTTTTCCTGCATTAAGAGGGAAAAGGGAGCTGGAGAATATCTGGGAGCAAATGATACTCTATTCCAGAAAGGCAAAATAATTTGAAAATCCTAGATGAATTTGCTACTTAGTTTGGCCAAAATGTGTATTTTTTTCATTGCTGTTTTGTTTAGAGGAATATTAAGGAGAAGTGTGATGTTCTGAAATATTTCTTGTGAAGCAGTTTGATGGTTTGCTTCATAAGGGGATTCATAGTCCTTTCATGTTGTCCTGAGTAGAATAAGGAAAAAAATGGGATCCAAAAGAATTAAAGAAACAGAAAGTTAAATTTTAATTTTAGAATGAATGAAACATTTGAGGCCAAACATTTCATATAGGATTTTTTTTTTCCCAGTGAAAAATGTGAATATTTTTCATTTTTGGTTGAGCCATAGTTTTTCAAATTAAGCTAGAAATACCCTTTCTGTGCAGGACTCCACCATGAAGTTCCTGGTCTCCCTTTTCTGCACCATTCACTATTTCCATCACATCAGGATGAGGGAATTGGGCTGGCTGTCAGCAGAATACGTTTAATGCCCTGTGCTGGTTCTGAACAAACGTAACCTCTCTTTAAAGTCCTTCAAAGTAGGTGGAAGCTTTGAAGTGGTTAAACTTGGCCCCGTCTCCCCCTTCTTCTTCCTCTTGGCTCTGCTCTGGCATCAATAGATGAAGGCGGTCGATGCCTACGTGAGTGTTGGTGAGCACCTCCAGAGATGGCTGCATGCCATGGCTTGGAGCTCACATCAACCCCGTGTCCCCTGGCTGGGGTGGAGGAAGATGCTGAGGTCGCCTTCACGTGCAACCACCTTTAGCAATCCTCAACCAAGGGGAAAATGCAATTAAAATAAAATAACCAGGGTGGACGAAGCCCCATGCAAGAGCAGTGTGGTATCCACTGATATATGTGGAGAGCAGCTCTTGGCTTTAATGAATAGAGATCAGGCCACCACCTCCCCAGGCTACTGTCATCTTATAAGAAGATCTGCTCCCTATTAATTTGCAAGACGTCTGCCCCGTCCTCTGCAGCCCTGTGTTCTCGTCAGGTCTGTAGATGGCCAAACTCCCTTTATCTGGGAATTTTTCCTGTTGGACTTGGCTTGCAAAAGGTCATCTGATGCCTCATATACTCCTTTTTGTTGAGTTTCATTTCGATTTCCATTTCAGGTCAGCACTGGGGTCCCGATTGATTCTAATTATTCTTTGTAAGGCTGGGACCAGAGCTAGGCGGAAAATTAGGAGACGTGTAATTTGCTGCTATTTCAGTTCAACCCCTCCGTTTCATGCCAAGATAGCAATTCTTAAAATCTTCCTCCGCAAAATTAAGAGCAATGAAAATCCCTTAGATAAAGAATTACAGAGCTTGACCAAGCTGTGCCTGTTGGGTATGGTGCTGGTCCATGCTCCTGACTCATCCTTGCAGCGTGAGCAAAGGCTTTTGCTCACGTTTTAGGTGAGCTTTGAGGCTGAGCTTTTTTAGGATGGGGTCTAACACGCTCCTGAAATACTTTCAGAGGTAATTTTGCGTGGAGCGGTCTGTGGTGGTCCAGACGCCACTATGACCGGCCGTTCTCAAAACAGGGAGAAGTAACATTTTCAGGACTCATTTCAGATTGCAGCTGGAATTTGTAACTTTTGGGCACCTTCCCCACAAATTGGCCTTGGGGCATTGAATAGTAACGAGGGAGGTCTCAGAACTGCAGGGGCTTTCTCCAAACCAGGGTTAATTTTAGTGTTACGGGAGGAACCGATACGATACCTTAGAGAACGTGTATTTTTACTATTCCCAGAATACCAAAAAAAATTCAACTCTTAAAGCTGCTGCTTTTCCTCTCACTTCTTTGCTGCATCTAAGGAGTATATAAATTTATAAAGCAGCATCTCTGAGCAACATAAATACCCTGGAGCATCAGGCCTGTTCCAGATAGCACAGTGCGACCGCCCTAAGAGAGCGTAGCCGTGCCGTGCACTGTTGGGACAACACAAGGTCCTGGTGACATGGGACCGTATCAGACAGCCATTTGATGGAGAGTCACCAGACCTGGAAGGGGGATTTAGGACACCTTCCTGAGATGTCCCCCTCATCCCTACAATCAATAAAAGACGCAGACCCCAAGCAGGGCACCTGCCTCCTCATTCGTACTTTGCATTCGTAAATTCAGTGTGCCTGGCGCTCAAATGTGATGATCCAGGCTGTGAAGTTGCTAGCACACTCCTGCCTACATTTTTGGCCCAGGGGAACTAGTACTTTTCCAAGCGATGGTTGGGCTGGGTTCAGGAGCTGGCATATTCCAAGGGCAGTTCCCAACAGGCTGTTTTCCCTCACTCATCTGTGGTGGAGACGGAGAGATTGAGGAATTTGTATTTTTGTGCTAATTAACCATGGTGAGCTGAGTTTCTGGGCACTGACGCAACCAGCGCAGAATAGCCTGTGTCTATTCTAGTAACACTTTTTTACAGTTTATGTGTTGCCTGAATATCAAAAATAGGCACTGAGATCGGCTTGCCGCACCAGGTGTAGCTGTAGTAAATGATCTGAGTTTCTCTCCTCCTTCCACTGCCTCTGCAAGCTCTGGATGGCAGATATGCAGAATTGGGCACACTGGGTGCTTGAGCGTGGTCACAGCAGGTGACCACAGTTCATCCCAGGTGTGGTAGGACTCCATACAAACGTGGCCCATGCTCTCTCTCATGCTTGAGGGGACTGGCTCTAGTGTAATAGCTGGTGACATGAAATCATGCACAGCTGCCTGAAAAGGATTTAGAATAGAATCATAGAATGGTTTGGGTTGGAAGGGACCTTTCAAGGCCATCTAGTCCAACCCCCTGCCATGGGCAGGGACATCCTCAACTAGATCAGGTTGCCCAGAGCCCCATCCAGCCTCACCTGGAATGTTTCCAGGGATGGGGCATCTCCCACCTCTCTGGGCAACCTGTTATTTCTAGATGTGCGCTGAATCTGCGTGACATACCTGGTATTTACTTCTTTGTCAACACTGTAAAATATTTCAAGACCAATAGCCTTCTGTCCTCCACTTCCAGAGGAGATCATGGCTGAGCTATTTCAGAGCTGGTGGACAAGGTGCATCAGCATGCATCCACCTAAGAACGCCTGTTGGTCCATCCTTTGCCTACAAAGCCATCTTGGGAGACACAGGGTAGTCAAGGATCTCGTCGCCAAGTACAGCAGAGCTGCTGTTACATCTGCGTTCAGACCAGCAAAGCAAGGATGGAGAAGAGCAGAGGAATCCATGCTCATCTTTAACAGTCAGATGAGATTGGTTGCTGCGTTAACAGCCCAGCTCTATTGCATGATCTTCTGCTTTAGCATTTCAGCAGCCAGCACATGGGAGTGCAGAAATGCGTTCCCTGCCAACCCACCGGTAGCACGAGGCTTTTCTCTCCCTTTTCCCCGCCTCGTGTGTCTGCCTTGTCTACAGCGATCACAGGCTTTTCAGGGAGCAGCCCCTCTCTTTCTGCATGTGTGCGTAACGCAGTGCATGAGGTTGCCAGGCACTGTGGTAACAAATACGATCACGCCGCCTCAAAGCTCACCTCCATATAAACCAGCATTTTATGAGCAGCAGAATGAATAAATCCTGGTTTGTGTTCCGTCTTTAAAGTCCAGCCCTTACGTGCGCGGGACTACAGCCTCCACCCTTTATCTCTGCTTCTGTGGATGCAAGCTCTGCTTAGGTTTGCTGATTGACCTGGTGGCCCATGTGGGCTGGTTGGCCAGCTGGCCTTAGAATAAATAAGAAAATGAACTTTACCTGACTTTCCCTCAGTTGAAGAACACCGTTTGGATGTTCCTCCTGTGCCCACTCACTGATTTTGAGGAAACGTTGTAATTTTCACCTCTGAGATTTCTACCTCTGTCACAGATATGACAGAAAATAGCTAACGGGTTCCGAAGTTGCTAGGGAGGGATCTGAGTGACAGATAGACATGGACAGAGAGAATTAGTGCATGATTTTGTTTCCTTTGGAAAGCAGTTAAAAACATAGAGTCTACTTACAGAACAAAAGGGGGTCCTAGGAAGAAGCCTCTTATCTTCTGAGGATCTTAGGATGAACTTTCAGTTTGTAAGTAATGCATTCACAGCTTTAATCCAGTTCTTTAAAGATACTCCTCTTCCTTTCTCTCAACCTCTTCATGCAGAAGGGGTATTTTAACAAGGGACTGCAGAGAAATATCTGTGGACAAATGGGTGACATTCGCTGAACAGGAACAAAGGGGACACAGATGAGCCCGTTCATGTATTGCTCGTTCAGTGCAACAGTTTCATGAATAGCATCCTTCAAACAGACGGTATCCCTGGGCCGTTGGCAGCATTATCCAAGCCCAAGAAGGGCTGAATAGTAACAGAGGGGGAGGGAAATGAAGAAATACAGGGAAAATAAGAAGTAGATGTAGGTAGAATCAACACTAAGAGAGGATGGAGAGCTGGAGATGGGATTTGGCTCATAGGTTAAGATACCAACATTGTGTGAGTGTCTTCACGTGTACTAGATGAGGCATTCAGCTCATCCTAAAGCAGTCACCCATCTTTGGCATAGGGAACAGCTCTCCAAGCTCTACTGACTGTGTTGACCAGTCTACACTGACTACCACAAGGACACAGTCACCCTGCAGATGTGGTGAGACCTTAACATAGGTGTCTCGGGAGGAGAAACACACCCAGGAGGCCATTGCAACCAGCAGTTACCTTAGAAGAGCAAGTTGGTTTCTGTCTTTGCAGTGGGACTATGTGAATGGGAAATGTAGTACTGGGTGGGCAGGGAGCTGCACTGCTCCTGCACGTGAAGGGATCATTTGCTACTGGTCCCTGGGGACAACAGATGACCTTCTGCAGCCCAGCTTCCCTGTCTAAGCGGGTCCTCTGATGACCGAGGAAGTGTGCATGTTGATACTGAAGCTTTCCTGAGCCTCTGGACTCAGTCCAATTATTTATCTTCATAAAAGTAAAAATTGAATATCCCCATGACCATTGGTCAGGTTTGATTGGAGCTGATTAAGACGTTCAAAGCTATTATGGGAAGGGATTGACTGGCAGCACCCTCAGAGTTCATTTCCCTAATAAACCAGGCTGAAAACGAGTAGCACAACCCAAAGGTGGTTGAGTGGAACAGGGCAGGAGGGATAAGGTCTGCAACTTAGAGGTCCCGTTGCCTCAGAGGTCCCAGAATTATGACAAGGGCTTTGATTTCCAAGGAAAATTCACCCCTTTGTGCAGGGCTTGTATCACCACCGTTAGGATACCTCCTGGTTTGCATTGGAGTCTTAAGGATCTAAGCATTGCCTGAGACTATGTCTGAGCATGACCCATCTAAGGTAGCAACACACTTGGGCTTTCTCCATCCCCATTCTCAGATGAGTGGCAATTTTTAGAGAGAAAATGAAATGGTTTGCTTCAAAACTAGAAAGATATTGATGCTTCATATGGAAGAACTAAAAAATGCACGAGAAGGAGGCTGTGGATGGGAACCAGAATGTGCCCAGCAGATGCTAAAAATCTTTGAAATGTGTTTGATTTTTTTTTCTCCAAAAAGTCACAGCTCTGTCCAAAAGAAATGAAAGATGGTATTACTTTTTCCAGTAACTTGGGAATTCACCATCAGCTAATGAAGAGAAGCCATGGCTCACAATACCTGATAAACTGTGCGTTTCCTACTGTGCCTGAGTTTACATAGAATCACAGAAGGGTTTGGGTTGGAAGGGACCTTAAAGACCATCTAGTTCCAACCCCCTGCCATGGGCAGGGACACCTTCCACTACACCAGGTTGCTCAAAGCCCCATCCAACCTGGCCTTGAACACTCCCAGGGATGGGGCAGCCACAGCTTCTCTGGGCAACTTGTGCCAGGGCCTCACCTCCCTCATGGGGAAGAATTTCTTCCTTAGATCTAATCTAAATCTCCCCTCTCTCAGTTTAAAGCCATCACCCCTTGTCCTGTCACTCCATGCCCTTGTCAAAAGTCCCTCTCCAGCTTTCTTGGAGGCCCCTTTAGGTACTGAAAGGCCGCAATAAGGTCTCCCCGGAGCCTTCTCTTCTCCAGGCTGAACAACCCCAACTCTCTCAGCCTGTCCCCAGAGCAGAGGGGCTCCAGCCCTCGGATCATCTCCGGGGCCTCCTCTGGCCCCGCTCCAGCAGGTCCATGTCCTTCTTGTGCTGAGGCCCCAGAGCTGGAGGCAGCACTGCAGGGGGGTCTCCCCAGAGCGGAGCAGAGGGGCAGAATCCCCTCCCTCGCCCTGCTGGCCACGCTGCTGGGGATGCAGCCCAGGACACGGGTGGCTTTCTGGGCTGCGAGCGCACGTTGCTGGGTCCTGTTGAGCTTCTAAGACAGTTTTATCTTTAACTATTCCTTTACAGAATTAACAAAACTGTTGTGCATAATTTGGTGCAATATAGGCAAAATGATACAATTCACTACTGACAGGCATGGGTGAGGGGTGGCTGTAGGAAATCTTGTCTCTTTACATTTCTGAGTCACCCAGCTAGTTTGCCTGCAGGGAAGTTTGCTGAGAAGTGTGTCCCCCGTGTTGAGTTGCAGAACATGAATTTTGATGTTCCTTTCTAAATATTCTTTTCCACCCTAACTGCGAGAGTCAGGAACTGCTTGCAGGTAGCTTCAGTGCAGAGGTGAAGCTGTAGAGACAAAAAAGCATCTATGTTTTCAAAAAAAAGCACCGCAGTGACATCTGAGGCCAGCTTTTCAGAGAGCACCTGACCACTGCCACACAAGTAGTGGGTTGTCTGGTGCCCAGGACTGGCTGATTTTAATAGACCAAATTTCATTTGAACTTCTCCAAGTGTGTCAATAGATGAGGTCAAAAATGAGTTGCTGGGAGACAGTTTCTTTGTAAACTTCACTGGATGGAGGCAAAAGCGCTTCCAAGTAGACCTTGTTGACCAATGGGTGATTTCATTCCCACATCACCACTACTCTCCTCTTGGTTTAATTCCTGAACCCTTTTCTTTTTTTGATCTTCAGAAACGAGTTCAGACCCTGGGTAGACGTCAAGCCTGTGAAAGCTATAAAAGCGAAGGCCCAGTACAAGCCGCCAGAGGAGAAAATGACTCATGAAACCAGTTACAGCGCTCAATTCAAGGGGGAAACCAGTAAGCCTGCTCCAGCCGATAACAAATTCCTGGAGCGCAGAAGGATACGCACTCTCTACAGTGAACCCTACAAAGAACCGCCAAAGGTGAGAAACATGGCAGAAGGGACCCAGGGCCATCACTGCTCCTGGTGGGACATGTCCAACACAGTAAGGCTAGGCTGAACGCTGCCTGCTGTCATTCCCCTTATGTGGCATCTTCATTTCCGACCAGTGGGTGCATCTGGGGATCCATCTTGGAGATGGTGGTGGATGAAAAACTGAATATGAGTTGGCCATGTGCACTCGCAGCCCAGAAATCCAACCGTGCCCTGGGCTGCATCCCCAGCAGTGTGGCCTGCACAGCGAGGGAGGGGATTCTGCCCCTCTGCTCCGCTCTGGGGAGACCCCCCTGCAGTGCTGCGTCCAGCGCTGGGGCCTCAGCACAGGAAGGACATGGACCTGCTGGAGCGGGGCCAGAGGAGGCCCCGGAGATGATCCGAGGGCTGGAGCCCCTCTGCTGTGGGGACAGGCTGAGAGAGTTGGGGTTGTTCAGCCTGGAGAAGAGAAGGCTCCGGGGAGACCTTATTGCGGCCTTTCAGTACCTAAAGGGGCTTATAGGAAAGATGGGGACAGACTTTTTAGCAGGGCCTGCTGTGACAGGACAAGGGGTGATGGTTTTAAACTAAAGGAGGGGAGATATAGGCTAGACATAAGGAAGAAGTTTTTCACACTGAGGGAGGTGAGGCCCTGGCCCAGGTTGCCCAGAGAGGTGGGAGATGCCCCATCCCTGGAAACATTCCAGGTGAGGCTGGACGGGGCTCTGGGCAACCTGATCTAGTTGAGGATGTCCCTGCCCATGGCAGGGGGTTGGAACTAGATGATCTTTAAGGTCCCTTCCAACCCAAACCATTCTATGACTCTGTGGGCTCTAGTACAAGTTGATGCACTTTGGAGACAATAATGCGCTATGTCAAACTGTAAAGCAGTGAGGGTAGGGCCCAGATGAAGAGGTTTTTGCGTTGTCATTTCCCAGGTGATTTTCTAGACAGCTTTCTCTTTCTCCCTCCAAAACTATAGGCACCCCACATTACACTTTATCCCAGGAACAACATGATAAGAGCCAGATCTTCATCTGCAATTTATTTAGAGCGCTCCACAGATTTTGACAGTAAGCACTTTGGGCTCTGATCAGATGGAGGACATGTGTCGAGAAGGGCCTGGGCTGCGATATCTTCCAGCCTTGTTTTCTAGGCGCAGCAGAGGGTCTGCGTATAAATGGAGTCAGTCTGTGCAGTTTTAAACCTAGGAGTGTTAGTCCTTCCCAGAGTTTATAAGTGCTTAGATTTGTGAGGTCTCAGAGGGATGGCAGTGCCAGCATGGAGGAGCGGAAGGCTTCTGTTCCTCCTTAATTTTGAAGCTGTCCTGCCTATTTTGGGGGCTGTAGAAACAGGTGGATGCAAGACACTGTTGTGGACTTTGCTCAGATGCCAATCAATGTCCTGCACCCCAGCTCTCCCCAAGTAATTTTCCTCTGTTGTGGCAATCTATTAAGGGACAAACAGACCAAGGAGTCCCGTCCTGCAAGAAAGGTGGGGATTTGTAGCAGCCTCTTTGTCCTGAGCATCATTTCTCTTCAGAGAGACAATCCCCTGTGGGCTTGCAAAGCCCCTCCTGAAGTCAGAGAAAGATGGAGGAGTGGATAAAATGACCGATAATATTCCCTCTCCTATTTACCCTGCTGGGTCCTGAGCTGGATACAACGGGCCCTGCTGGCTTCAGGGCCTCTGTGACTTCAGGGCTTCAACACCATGAAAGGAGTTGGCCATGTGCGACTCAGCATGCACGCAGCTGCTCCCCCCGCTTCGTGGCAGGGCATAGCTGAGTAGATAAGAAACATTCATGCCGTTTCTGATCTAAATCCTGTTTTCCACCTGTCCTTGTGTCTCTCTTTCTCTCTCTCCATCTCTGTGTTGTCATTTTGCATGTCGCCCTCCATGCAGGTGGAAAAGCCTAGCGTAAAGCCTTCCAAACCAAAAAAGACCACAACAAGCCATAAACCCCTGAAAAAGGCCAAAGACAAGCAGATTGCATCTGGCCGGGCTGCCAAGAAAAAGAGCGCCGAGACCTCCAACACAGCAAAGCCAGAGGACAAGGAGAAAAGTAAAGAGATGAACAATAAACTGGCTGAGGCAAAAGAGTAAATGTCACTGCACTTTCCTTTCTTTCTCTTATTTTTCCTTTTCTTTCTTTCTTTCTTCCCTTTTCTTTTTTTCTTTGATTAAATAAAGGCCACAAAATTAATTAGAGGCTTCTAATCTGCTTTTTGTTCTGATTGTATTAGAAGCTTTTCTGTTTTATTTCCAAGGAGGATTAGGGAATCCTTGTTTCTGAGGTCAGGTTGTTCTGCTTTGCCTGCACAACACGGCTCTGCACAGAGTGAGGGACATGAGAATGCACAAGCGGGGTCATAGGAGATGAAGGTCAACCGTGATTGTGTCCAACACCCTGTCCCTTTCCTTGGGCTTAGTCCTTCAATGCTTGGATGGCATGGAAGTGCCCGTTGAGGCATGGAGGGGCTCTGCTCTCATCCCATGAGGCCCTTTTGGGGTTGGCCGTCGTTCGGTCATCTCCCACTGGTGTCAACGGGTGAAAGGTTTTGGAGGCAGAGAGGATTAGAGGTTCATTCATGGTGCTATGGATCTGCCGTAAATCTGCTAGAATCAGTGGTGTGGCCAAGAGCAATTTCCCCTGGTGACACTGGTGGGACTTTTGCTCCAAGAAGCAACGGGAAAGGAGATCCCGTACAAATAAAGGGCCAAATCCTCTCCCAGGGTAGCTGGGGGGTAGGTCTAGCTGCATCAAGGCAGCTTCACCCGTCAACACCACTTGAAGTCCTTGGTTTAAAAAAAAGCAGAGTGAGGGAGGACGCAGAGAGCAGTGAAGACTTCCCAAGCATGTGGTGGGTCAGACTAGGTTATCAGCAGGCTGTTCTTCCCTATTGTTTCCCCTAGGTTATGGATATTTTAGTTATTCCTGGTTTGTTTTGAGTCTTGGTCTGCTTTCTTCACTTCTGGGGTGCCGGTAGATAGAGCTAGATTTTAGAAAGAGGTTTAGTTTGCAGATGTGACCTTCCAAGGGGTAGAAAGAAACGAGTCACCAAGGTTGACTAGAGCTGTCAGCCCCTGTTGTTTTGACTCTACCAGCTGTTGGAGTTCATGTTGGCTCGTAAGCATCCTAAGAGGGCCATAAACCAGTTGCTGGGATCCCTAGACTCCCTCCAGGCAAGATCTCAGGGTTTCAATCCTATTTACTGTGCTCTTACTCTAGGAAATCCCCATGCCCAGCAAGAGCAGTTTCGAAGCTGTAAACGCAGCAGGACCATTTTTGTCAGCGAGTGTGAACTGGCCCAACAGACTGGCATTGCATACCCCAAAATTTGGGTCGTTGTGTCAATGGGAGCTGGGAGAGGTATGGTCCCAATCCAAATTTATGTGCCTATCATCTCCTGGATTGGGTCCTAAATACGTCAGGATTAGTCTTGATCCCACCAAACTCTCCTGTAGCAGAGTAGCTGCAAGTCAAGATGCAGGGTTCTTCTTTATTTTTGCAGCTCAATATTTGTGTCCCAACGTGCAGTCCAGCTTGAAACTTTCAGAGAACAGACAATTGGGAAGAACAAAGAGAGAGACGGGAAGTAGGGTAGGGAGGTGGAGTAAGAGGAGACTATCAGAACTGTGTTGATGTAGAGGTGTTTGAATGAGGAAAGTCTTGCTGCAAGGATAGTTTAGAGATGCGAAACTATCTAACAGAAAAGGGAATGGGCCGGGAGGGTGAGGAGTCCCGGTTTTGGGGTCTCACCCCATTAGAACTGGGTCTTTTGGAAACATAAATGAGTGGTGGGCTGCAAGGCCGAGAGGAAGTTTCCGAAGAGGAGGAAAGCTCTGTGGTATACAGATAGTGACATTTGCTGGCCTTAGTAATGAATAAATGCCCAGTTCAGTGTATTGTGTGATGTGTCCTGTTTGCCTTGCGCTAACAGCCTAAAGCTTTGAGTATAAGTAAGTGTAGTGTTCTGAATTCAGTGGTGTATTTCCAAGCTTAGCTGTGTTAGAACTGTGTGCTATGAGCTAGTCAGGTTGTTTATGTGGAAAATATATATTCATATATAGAAATATATATATTTAAACCTCCGATGTTCAGGAGGAAACCAGGGAAATCCTCCAGGAAGTAAAACTGTGGAAATCTTTGCGAATGTAGTGCATTTTTTGATGTGCATGCTCCATGGAGACGCTGACCTGTCCATATTGACCATTGCTTTTCTGAGTGCTCAGAAGCCCCTGCAGCACTGCTGGAGTGCAAAGCTCAGCTCTGTCTCCAGAGCAGCTCGGCGAAAGGCTTGCGTTGAGCTGGTGGAGAGGAGTGCTGCTCACAGCTCTTCCCGCCCCGTCACACAAGGGACAACTGGCCAGAGAAGCCTGAGCTTCCAAGACTTGGTGTGATTCCTTGGCATTTAGATGCTTCATCCATCATCACGCTCCTCAGTAACGTCCTTTCCTATCGCAGGATGTAGCAACAGCCGTGAAGATGACGTGTCACAGCAGGCAGAACATGTCAGGAAGGCACGTAGACAGTTACCAATAGCCCAACACACCAATCTCACTGTACATAAGGAAAGACCATGCCAAACGATTCTCCCAATTATTTTTTTGGCCCGAAGCTTCACATTCAAAGCAACAGCACACTTGCCACCATTTCACCTTGAATTCAGTGAGAATTTAGCCCTTGACTTCAAGGGTAACCAAATTTTGCCCAAGGAACATCATTAAGATGCTTAGTCCACCTAATCCAAACCTTTCCATGACTCTGGATCAATGGCTCATTATCGAGGGCTTCAGGGTTGCTTCTTCTCAATGAAGAGCATCCATCATGGTGTTTGAATGAAACATGCACAGTGAGTGGTCAGAATATGGCCTTATGTTTCCTTAATACATGAAGTTTTTGGAGGCATCTTAACTACAAAGCTAGGTATGAAGCACTAACCAGTGGTCTAAATTCCCTTTCTAGTTAAGGAACTTTCCAAGGGCCATTGAGCTACCTATTTTGGACACCTCTCTTTGGGTGGGATGAATGATCCTTGGAAGGTTTCAGTCTTTGCAGAGAGAGCCTGGGAGACTGGTAGGGCCTGGGGACCTCCCTCTCAGACAGCAACGAATTAGGGATATAAATCCTGGCCTTTGCTCCCTGCGCACCAGGTCCTCAGCATGCATCCAAGCACAGTTTAGCATTGCACTGAATGCCAGGAACTGCAGCAGAGTCGGGCCTCAGGGTGAAATCCCGCATTGCTCTACCTTCCACAGACTTTATGCTCATCCAACCCACTCAGGTTTATCAGAAAGGAGACCAAATCTCTGCCGTTTCAAGTTCCCTTTGGACTCTGAGCTTGTCGATCCCACTGGGAAAGAGTGCTCTGCTGTTCTGTTTCCAGCTACCACAATGCTGATTCTGTTTCACCGCTGATTTGTAATATGTTTCGCTTTCCTTGTAAAAAGAAAAAAAGAAATGTTTTGCTTTTTACCCTGTGAGAGTTCCTATGCTGTCTATTGCTTGCTTTCTCATTTTCACTGTATTGTACTCTTACTCCTTTCTGCAAAATGGTGCTAATTGCTGACCGAGCTCCTGTTTTCTGACTGCTTTGCACACCGATCACCTGCTTCTTCATTTGCAACGCGTCCGGTGTCAGCACATGGCTCCCATGAATTCCACAAACTCTTGCCTCTTGGAGGCAGATAGGAAGTGTCTAATTAATATTTTGTGGCCTGGGTTTGGTTGCATATCACAAATTGTCTCTTGTAACGTGTTAAGCACACCTCCTCGTGGTGCTTTTTCATTCTTGGTGTTCTAATGAGAATGACACACACACACACACAAACACACACACACACAAGTTAATGTATAGCCAATTGATTGTGACGTGCTTGTGATCTTTGCTTGCTCAAAGGGATTTTTTTTTTCCAATGATAAATAAATGCTAAAGACGAATACCACCTCCTTGATCTTGTTTTCTCGATAAGAAGCACAGTTAAGTGAAAGAAACACCCTTCCAACCGTAATCAGATTTGTGTTGCTCAGAGCCGCCACTTCCATGCCTGCCGTAGGGACGCCTGAGCTGGCAGAGCCTGGCTCCCTTTAGATGGCTGCTAACCTCAGACTAGCCTGACGGGAGAGCTAAGCGTTTGCAAATGTGAAGATGGACAGTGAAGTCATGTGGACGGAGCAGGTAGTTGGCTTTTATTTTCTACGTATACGGTGTCTTGAGCAGAGGGCTGGTGCGGTGAGTGCCCCGCGTGCCGGCTGCTGCTGCACCTTGCTCCCGTCCACGTTGCACTGGGCCAGGGAGCAGAAAACGAGCCCCACCAAGAGCTGGAGGGAGGGGAGGTGCTGTGGATGAGGTCGCTTAATTACGCACCCTTTTCTGACTGCCTACAGCTTTTGCTTTGGCCCAAAACCATCTGAAAGGCCCATGAGAGGGGTCAAGGGGCTATAAATCCTTACTGAAAGGAGGTGGCAAATTCTTGGGTTGAGCACTTTGAGCGTGCTGCAAGCCTAGCCACCGTTGACCAGGCATTTGGCGGTGTCTGTGGATGTGCAAAGCACTGATTTTACACTAATGAAAGCGTTCGCTGTCTGGAGAAAATGATAGTTGAGAAGAAAGCAGGGCTGAGGGCACAATTTTATTTTAAATGGTGAACCCTAATCTTAGTTTCATCTCTTTTTTCTTTTAATTAGCCCGTAAGATCCTGCCTGCAATTTTTATTTTAATCATGTTTTCTCTTTTAATGGATATTCCAATAACATCCCCGCCAACCTGGGGAAAATTGTCTGCATCGGGGTTGTATTTTGAAATCTCTCCTCCAACATAGCTCTGCTGACTTCCATGGAGCACCAACCCTTTTCTGCCTTACCGTTGCTGGGCGCTATTTCTCATCCCTGCCTGGTTTACAAATCACTTTCTGAATTTATTCCATCTGTGACTACATGCTAGTAACAGTGCTGCTTTCTGATGTCCTGCTGTATCACCCTGCCTTCCCTCTCCCTTCCCCACCAGCTTCATCCATTCATCAATCACGCGTAACTGTATGATCTCCAAAGTGTTTCAGCTGAGCCGTAGGTCTGGGGATTTATCATTTCACCCCTCCACAGCTGGTATTGGAGAAAATGTTCATTGTTAAAAGACTGGTCGTCGATGGGGCTTATCTGTGACAATCCATGTTGGCCAACAAAATGTTTCTCCCGTGACACAGAGGTGTGGGGTCTGTTCCATACTGCAGCATGGATGGGTGATCCATCTGGTCCCACCCAGCTGCCCGCGCTCAGTGCTGGAAAACATGCCCTTGCTGTCCTGTTGCTCCCTGAACTTGCTCAGCATTGCAAAGCCTAAATACCCAAAGGATGCATTTTTAAGAGACGGTAGGACCTACTGGGCTGCTAACAGACTTGGGGACCTGGGCTCCCCAGTCTTTAATCATCACTGTCTGAACCTGCTGCTACTGACTCATTCCTTAATGTCTTTGCCAAGTCATTAGTGGCTGGCACTGCCCACCTTTTTCCAAGGGTGGTTGTGAGAACGATGTCTGTGCAGAGCACTGGAGGTGGGTTACTAAACATGAAATGCTTTGTCTTACAAGAGCATTTAGTGTGGAGGCACTGGCTGGAGTAAAAATAGTCCTAATTGTCAGTGTTGGTGTTTGGTGAGGGGACAAGGAGGGGAGAGAAAATACTGGCGTGCTGAATTTAAAGTGTCAAGTCTGCTTCTCACACTCTTAATGACGGAGCATCTGAGAGCGGCTTTGCAGAGGCGCCGCTTTGATTGCCCGGGGTGTGAGCAGCCCCGTGAGGGGTGGCTGGCATGTTTCCCATTTTAATCAGTTGCTTTCAAATACATCATGTGCTGAGGGCTTCAGCCCACACCCCCCTGAAGACTTGTGCATGGGTGGATGAAGAGGTTCCTGCCCAACGCTCTTCATCCCTCCATCCCGTTCTCTGCTTCAGACAGGAGCTTAAGTGCCTTGGGCTGTCCTTACTTGGACTGAGATTTACAGATTTTGCCACTTCCAAGTCTCTGAGCTTCCTTTGAAAACCTCAGTTATCATTATTACATCCCTGACTGGTAAAGCAAGGTCAAAGGATAAGTATGGATATTTCATCAGCTGACATGTCAGCCCTTATACGAGTGCAGCCTCTTGTGTCGCAATATCCTCTGGATTTAGGGTTTATTTAGAGATGTGCCAGTGCAGGAGAGAAAGAGACTTTTTAAGATGTCTCTGTCATAGCTGGTACCTCCCAACATCCAAGGAATAACCACCATCCCCAACAGCAACACCAACATCAAATAAAGAAGAGGAGCTGTACAGCAAGAAGTTCCCTAGTATGAACGTGATGACATGGCCGTGTTCAGCACTAAGAACAGTATCTTTTGCACAGTTGGAAAATCCTGTGATGTTCAGACATGGGCTTCAGCTCTCCCCGTTCCCAGCAGTGTCATGGTAAGTTTGATCCAGTCGGGGACTTGACAGCCCACTTCCATTTACCCTTATTCACGTGAGCTGTCTGGGTTGGGAGCAATTCCTCTAATGCCACTGGGTCTACGCACAAGCTCAGAGGTCTGCGATGAGGGGTCACACAGCTCTGAGTACTTCAGGACTGGTGGCTTATTGTGAACTATGGATTGCTTGTAAACAGTCTTAATTTCTGTTGCAGGGTGCCTTGGAAACAGCTCCCTCATCATGAGGGTCATGTGGAGGAGATGTGAGCCCAGGGTAAAAGAAAAGCTTGCTAATGGATTGAAGGCATCTTTATGTTTTCTAAAACACCAGCTTTCCCTGCAGGGAGTCTGCTCCATGGAAACCAACGGCAAGGACCAGCCACCAGAAAAATGATGGATGAGGAGTAGTGACACATCTTAGTGATACGTGAGAGCGCTGAGGAATAATAACCGTTCCTTCAATGTCAGCAGTTCAACAGTGTAAGAGATGGAAAGGGGGAAACATTTCTGAAACCCCCTTGTTGTCATCTGCCCAGCCTACCCTGAGATGTGCAGCAACCTCAAGCCCCTGAGCAAAGCTGGGTCTTCCTATATCTTCACAGAATCACAGAATGGCAAGGGTTGGAAGGGACCTCTGGAGACCACCCAGCCCAGCCCCTGCCAGAGCAGGGTCACCCAGCGCAGGCTGCACAGGGCCGCGTCCAGGCGGGTTGGAATCTCTCCAGAGCAGGAGACTCCACACCCTCCCTGGGCAGCCTGAGCCAGGGCTCTGGCACCTCACAGCGAAGAAGTTTTTCCTCCTGTTCATCTTCTTGGGGAGCCAGAGACCTGCATGCCCTGCCTGACTCTGAGAGAGGCCTGGAGAGCTGAGTCACAGCAGAGGGTGAGGAGCACCCCGCACAGCGTGTGGTGGAGGGGATCTCACCACACGATGGCTGTGGCAGATGGCACCCAGGAGCACTTGGTGGTGCCAGTACCCAGTGGTCAAGATAGGGAAATCCTAAGAGTGGTCCCTGGTCATTGGGCTGACATATTCCTTGGCCTAGTTCAGGATTTAGTGCCCAACTGAGGACCAGTTCAGCTGTGGCCACCTTGTTTGGAGCCCAGAGATTTATCAGCAGGGACACAAGCCAGGAAGGCACCTTTAACTGAATGAAATAGTGCTTCGGAGTCGCGGGGCACTTGCCCCTGTTGCCCCTGCTCCCTCCCCTCGCCCCAGGTCTCATTGCTGATCAGACTTCTCTGTCCCTGTTGGCTCCTTCCCATGCAGTCTTTTGCCCTCACCGTCCCATCAGACCCCACCTGCCCACCGTGCCGCTATTCCTTCTTGCCTTCAAAATCATTTTCCCTCCGTCTTCCCTGCCAGCTTTTCCATGTCTGTCCCACAGCTGCTTCTCCAACCCTTCGCTTTCTCCCACCTCTCCCCTTCCAGCACCTTTCCCCTCCATGTCATCCTAAACACCCAGCTCCATAGGGACCTTCTCCTTCCCGTCCTCCCCAAGTTTCTGTCTCGTGTCCTGTCTCTCTTGGACTGTAAGCTTTTTTCTTTGCCTGTACAGTGTGATATCGCTCACTGCTTGGAATAAACAATACCTCACCTACCGACTGCCCTTTCTCTCTCTCGTTTCTTGGTGTGGCTTCAGTAGATGTGTCTGCAAGTGCACTGTGTGTCTGTCCTCGTGGCCAGTTCAGCAGTCGGTCTTGCTGCCGCAACCCTATCCGTAGTCATTTTGGGATGACTCTGCTTGTGTTTCTGTTCCCCGGTACCTTTCTTCCTTTTTGACAGCCACAGAGACAAGTTTTGTTGTCTGTGTAGGAGCCCGGCATATTCAGACCTGCACGACCTTCTGTCCTTTGCAATTCTGGTGCATCTGATAAAGAGGTTGGCCTTTCTCCAGCTTCGTGCAGAGATGTCCTGGGCTGGCAGGTGGCTCAACAAATGCAGCAACTGAGGAGAACGAAGGAGAAATCTTGTAGCCCAGAGCAGAAGCAGCCGATGGTAAAGGAACCGCATTTCCCGGCGCAATACAGAAAAGAGTGGGCGGAAGTGTGTCAGTGGAAACCCAAGCAGATGCACCACTCAGAGAAGAAGCAGAAGCTGGCTTAGCAGCAGGACATGTTTCAGAGATGGATGCCCAGGAGGATTCTTGTTGTTCAGAAGGTGTCCTGAACATCTGCTTCCTCCACCCCAGGCTAGGACTAGACCTGCCCATGGTCCCTTCAACCTGTGAGTACAGCAGGGACCAAATTGTGACTAAGTCCCAGGTGGCTCTTTGCTGCCTCCTTGTCCTAATTTATTGCCTGAAAGTGCTAGTTTGGTCTGTGCTGGCTGGAGCTATTGGTGCACATGGAGATGGTGCTTCTTCCCAGGTGCTCCATACACAGATGGAAAGTGGCAGGAGCAACTCAGTTCCTCTGCCCTTACTGTGCCCCTCACTGCCAGTGGTGTGACACCACCCTGCCAGAAAGAAAAAGAGACTACTTATCATGCTGAGTGAGCAGCTGAGCTCACAGCATGGCCATCAGTCTGGTTTCATGGGCCATCTGCAGAAGTTAGGTCTGAAGACCTAACTCAAGGCCAAACTGAAGCTGGTTGGTGGACGTGGATGGGAGAAGGATCAAGCAGTGCTTGGTCCCCTGGGCTTCCTTCAGTGCCTGTTCCTGTCCTTGGGTGTGCAAGGGCAGACAGAAGAGATGAAGTGTGTGGGGAGCTCCAATCCTCCTTAGTGTGCAGCCTGGAGATTTCATCTAGGACAAGCGAGACCTGCAGCTGGGTTGTGCTTGACATCTCCAGGCTGTAGGGATTTCAATGTAGATACTGGGAAGAGGCAGCGGGAAAGAGGATCCCTTGGTGTAGGTAATGCTCTGCATCCTTTCCTATGTGCCACCATGACCTGCTCCCACCTGCCGTGCTTTCGCAGTGCTGCTGCCTCCTCCTCCAAACTCTAGACTCCAAGAGTGAAAAGGCTCTAAAACAACCTAAAACAGCAGCCAAAAATCTCAGCTGCACAGTTTTAGGGACTGAATAGTATTTAGGACAAGATTTTGGCATACCGCTGAGGTCCCTCGCTGACCTTGGAGGTACATTGAAGTCTTCTAACATCTAAATTTCTGCTAGCAGAGCATTGTGAGAGCTTGTGTATCTGCTGCTTTGCAGGCGGCCGTTTGTTTAAACTCTGAAGTGCCGAGCTCCTTGTTGCTCGCCTCACACCTACATCAGGTCAGATTTCCCAACCAGACACTTTCTTCTCCTTCAGCCCTTGCTGGCCCCAAACTGGTGCACATTTCCAGGGCCCACCCAACCTATGCAACCCCTCTGCTTGCTTAGATACAGACCGAGGCTGAAATTCTTCATTCATGCTGTAATTTACAGCGTCAGCCCCACTGTTTGATGCTGTTGCCTTTTCCAAGGAAGGTGACTAAGACCAGTTGTTAGGTACGACATTAAGGCCGTTTTTCAGGACTAAGATGACTTGTATTTTTGTGGCTGTTATCACAGATAGCAAACTTCAGTGCACAAAGGGCAATAAAGCGTTCAGAAGAGAGAACTGACTCGCCATATCCTACAACCTAATTGTTAATTGCATTTGCCCAGGAATTGATGAGTTTGTATCTTCTGAGGAACACGAACCTGCCAATGTCCTCCTGGGTGAGGGCTCTAACCAAAAGGCCAGTTCCTCCACAGAGGAGAGTTGTCTCCTCACCCGAATTCTCTGGGAAAGAAAGGACAGATTTCTCATGGTTCTTTTTAAAAAATGGCCCTTCGGCACCAAACTTCACAGCTCTATGTGCCTGGGGCTATTTTGCTGTTTCTGAGCCGCCAGTAGAGGATTCCTGCTGCTTCTAGTTGCTCTTGAAGGCAACTTTTAATTTTCCATGTGCCTGGAGCTGGGTCTGTCTATACGGACTCATATCATCTCCCAAATGGTTAAACTGCTTTGAATGAAGATAATTTTGCAGAAGAGGATAAATGTCATCAGCTCTGTTTGATATGAGGCCACCAAAACAAGACCTGCCTGAATCCATAGCGGAACAGGGATGAGCCGCAAGCAGGTCCTCCACATCTGTGAAGAACAGGACAATGTTGCTGGTGCCCATCACCATCAGAGGCAAGTTTAGACCCCAGGTCGCAAGATCCCAGCTCCCTGCTGTTACACCAGGACGAGTGAAGAGGAGATTGTGCTACATGTACTCATGGTTGTCATCCATTGGTTATTTCCAGACACCATGTGCTGCCTCAGGGAAACGAACCTCTGCTGAATTTCATACTCTTTCTGCATCTCTCTCTCTCAGACGTAGCCCGAGTAATGATCTGTCACCTCCAATTCATCTCTTCTTCATTTCTCAGCTTGTCACATCACATAATTAACCCAACAGTTTGCCACCGGCAGCCCTCATGAGGGCAAAGACCTCCAAACTCTTTCCTCGCTTGGCTAAGACAAAGATCATTTGTAAATGTTGCTGCTTGTGTGTTAGGACTTTTTACGTTTCAGAATCAGGCTTTCCTTTCAATCCTCTCATTTGCACCCACCCAGCTCACTCTTCCCAAGGCTGGTACCCACAGCCAGACCTCGCTGTGCAGCCCTGCGGAGAGCGGCCAGGGCTGTTCTTCTGGCGAGAGGCTGTGCAATGCTGTGCTGTCCCTGGGTACCAATTCCTGGGGAAAACAATGTAATTACCTCCCTCTCACACTCCTTCCAGTTTAAAACAGGTTTGGAATGAGCTTTACTGGGAAGGACAATCCCACAATTATCTGTATGTGATGCAAATGAAGAGGAAGCCAGGAGATGGGGATGGGACACAGCCTCTTTCTCCTCCAGGAGGCTGGGTCTTAGCCAGCCTCCAATACATGGCTGAAGGACGCACACACTCATGAGAAAAGAGCCAACGAATTCAAATGAAGAAGCACCCACCATGCAAACATGCACCACACGCACCAGCTTTCTTGGCTGCCTCAACAGAGAGGTACCACACCAAGGCTGCTTGAGAAGGGCGAAGTCCCCTGGTGACTCTAGCAGGGGCTAAGGGAAATGTTGATGGAGCATGATTTCAAACAGTTTATGCTGCTGCAGGGAGAGGAGATTTGTGGCTTTCAAGCTCTATTCTGAAATGCAGGGCAGCAGCAAGAGCAGGGCTGGACACCAAGGAAGAGGTGGGATTAGTCTGGTGTTGACCCACCTACAACCTGGACCATCACATACGCACTGGGACGGGAAGACCTGAGCTCAGGCCCCATAGTTACTGCATCCTCCCTTACTAGATCAGATGTGAAGACATGCTTAGAGGGGGTGACTTGGCATCTGGAGTAGCTGCTGGCAGCCTTCAACCTGCCCAGCTTGCATGTGCAAGTGCCCTTGGGCACGCTCTCCACTGGCAAGGAAGTGCAGGCATCTCCAGCCTTCTCCAGAGACCAGGCAAGGGGTCCTGTCCTAGCAGATGTCTGTGCATCAGCAGTATGGACCTGGTCTGTCCTGACAGTGAGGCATCTTTCCAAAGAGGAGCTGCCCTCCATTTTCCCCTAATCCCTTGACTTACGGTGCTGGGCTCACCTCATTCCCAGAAGAACTGGTAGGTTGGAAGGACTCAACAGTTTTTCTACACTGGGGACACAGGGGAAAGGCTTTACCGACCTCTGCCAACAGCTTCTGGCAGCAAATGTCTCTTCACTGTAAGCACGAAGGGCAGGATGAGGGTGAGTATTTGAGTGAGAGCTGTCCTGCCAGGGCTCGCCACATGGTCCTGCCCCACGAGCCTCTCGCGCAGGGATGGTTGGACTTACGTGTCTGGGTTGGGCTGGTTTCATGGGCCAAGGAGATGGTAACTAGCACCTGTTCTCCTGGCCATGGTGTCAGCCTCTCCTTCCCTCCTTTAACCTTCTGGCTGGAACTATTCCCTATGCAAAGCCGATGTCAGGCTGGGGGACAAAGAGGGATCTCCATCGTCCCTTGATGCAATCGCTGTGCAAAGCTGCCCATTTTAAAGCTGAGCAGGTTTCTCCCGCCTCTCCATCTGCTTTCTGCAGCCTCACAGATCCCTCCCAATCCATCACACATCTTTCCTCATCCCTGGAGATCCTCCTTCTCTTTCTCTCTCCTAGTGAAGACTGATTCCCTCATTCCCTACAGGTCTTTCCTTCCCCATCTCTCCCTCTGCACTTCAACAAAACCCAGCCTTCCCTCCAGCACCCGGCCAGAGCTCCCGGCAGCATCCACCCTAACTCCCAGGCTTTGTTCTCTTACGCCTCCGTCCAAGATTACCCCAGGTACAGAACGGGCCCAGAGCTGATCCTAACAGGCATCCAATGCCTTGGTGCCACCATCACCTCCTGGTGTCTCCTGGGGGCATTGAGGAGAAGGGGTGCTCTCAAGTGGGGGTTAGCATGTGTTAGCTGGCCTTGCTTTTCTGTCGGTTGTTTTAACAGGCACCGGGTGCTTCCTGAGCAGCACAAGAGCTCGGCTCCCCTGCCTTATAGGGCTTTCACCATCCGCCTTGAGGGAAACAAACTGCTTCTTTGTGAGACAATTTTACAGCGAGGTGCTCGTTCGATGCAGGTTATAATCAATTGGCAAGCATTTTTCATAGCTGGTGGATGGGCCTGATCCTGGTCCCAGCTGAACCGGGGCTCTTCAAAAAGTCAAAAGCTCCAGCGCTCTTAATTTTGGGGACATCCATGGGTTTTGGACCAGGACCAGGCTCACCGACCAGCCTGAGGACATACCAAACATGTGCAGGCTGCTTGGGGAGCACTCTGCAGAGCCGCTTGTCACAGGGCAAATTCCAGCTCCGGGGTGGCATTTTGATTTTTTGTGCACCGATTGCTCTGACAGCTTTGCAATGATGCTCTTTCTCTGCTTCCAGGACCCCTGAAAAAACCACTGGTGCTACAGACCAAGAACCGAGTACCTTAGTGGAGGACCAACGCACATGAAGTCGAGCGCTTTCTTCTGAGCGGTGGCTGGAGCAAACATATAGTCTGCATGAAATGTGTATCGTCTGGCTGGCGTACAATAAAGCTGATGATCAGAGCTGAACGACAATTTCTCTTGTCTCTCAAGCACTGAGAAGTTACTGTCACCAGGATCTGTGTAATGCAGTTAGCATGTCTGTGCCTTGATTTATATTCAGTAAAGTCAGAGAAAGAAAAACGGGTCCAATTCTCCCTTTATTCATAGCTGCGAAATGGCACTGGTTTCAGGGGTCTCTCTAGTTTACACGGGCAACAGAGAGATCAGATTCACGTCCATAACTCATGGAATTATCATACTGGATTTCAGAGATTATCCTGGGAGCCTAGTTGATAGGATCAGCAGCTCTTGTCAAAAATCCTTGGAAGATTTAATGCACTATAAATTCTTAACTGCTCTCAGGAACTCCCATTTGGATGTTGCCAGGTGAAGCGGGCCTTGTGCAACATCTGGCAGATCCCCTTGTCATTGTGTTGTGGCCAAGAACATCTCAGAACTGGAAATGTTGTAGGAGAAATGCAGCTGGTTCATGGGATTAGCAGGTCTGGTTGTTCTGCACACCCACCTTTTCTGGGTGAGGCTCCCTATGTCCATAAGACATATGCAGCACATGATGGGAGATGTAGTCCAGCCGTACCGCCTGACCCCTCTAGATGGCTAAATGCATGAAGTACCCAGGCTGCAGTTCCAGCAAGGCACCGGCCCAACACACTCCAATAAATGCTTCTAGGTTTAGGCTGAACTGTTACAACACTTAGAGCTGGGATTTGCTTTACTTTCCGCAAGCGCTAACTTGAAGCAGAAGGCTGCTTTTCCTTCCCAAATTAATTATGCAAGGCAGCTACTTCGTCAGAGGTGGGGAGAGCTGGGCGGCTTCCGTGGAGCACGGCAGCTCCAAAGCCCTCCAAAACCAGAGGGTCTGGTTTGCTGGGTCTAGTTCAGAAGGAAACTGCCTTGGGCTCAGAGAAGTCATTCAAGTATTTCAAAGTGAAAATGCAAGTCCGTGATATACCTCCTCCTCCTCCTCCTATATAAGTACCCCTCCTATACAGACTCCTGCTCTGTGCGGGAGTAAATCAAAAGTGATTCCAGCCGTGGCTGGACCAACTTTAAAATGAACGCGTGTTTTAGGAGATCCAATCTCCTTCACTTGCAGAGACCCTTGGTTACTACTGCTATTTGTTATTCATGTTGTACCTCTGCTAAGGCACCCTGTGATGGCCAAAATCCCAAGGGTGCCAAGAGCTGTACAGACACGGGACAAAAACATGGGGTTCCACCCAAAGGACCTTGAAGGCAAAGCAGGAACCTAAAATTGCCTCAAGCTCCTGACGTTCACATTGTGGTGCGTTCTCTTTGGCAACAGGAAGGTTGGAAAGAACGTCCTTGTTAGAGGGATAAAATACAGAGGAATATTTGTAGCGACAACATTTGTACAAGCCAAGAAGAAATTAGAGTAAATCCAATCACTGAACCATTGCAAAGCACCTCCAAGAAGACGTGAATAGTAACTAATGAAATATTCAATACAAAGGGAAGTAGATTACATGCCTGTGAATAATTGCGCCGAGCGTGTGCCTCGCTTACTAGCTGAAGGGTCCTTGTTACACATGATTAAGTAATTAACTTTTTTTGTGTATAATTACCATGATTGCACAATTATTAGAGAGGAGCCCGGTCCAAAGCTCCAGCGCCAGACATTGGTGGCCTGCAGGAGGTTTTGCTCCAGATCCCTGGAGCTGCTGGTGTCCCGGAGAAGCAGGACCTGGCCGGCATCTGGCTGTTGCTCTCCCATGTCTTGAGGCGCATCACTTGTCTCCGAATCAGATGCACCCGAGGAAAAAAGGCAGCATAGATCCAATCAGCCAAGTGTCTTACCTATACACAATTATTTGTAGTAACCCAGACATCCAGGGTGGAAAACATGAGAAAAAAGGCTTGTTCTCCCATCAATATCTGATCTTCAGGAAGCTGGCTTGGAGCAGCAGAAAAGCCAACCCTAACGTTCACCAAAATACAGGCTTTTTTTCTGCCTTTTCAGCTCCCCGAAGCAGCTCGGCACAAGGTGAGAGCAGGGACAAGCGGCCACCAACTTCCATTTCACCAGTGGAAACTGCGGGGAAACGTGTCCCAGGTAGGAAGGTGGAATTTCACAGAGGTAGGATTTGAAACAGCGGAGTTGATTTAAATGCTGACGCAAATCAAGGCAGAAGATCCCCACTTTAGAAAACGTTTCTGTAACTCATAAATAACCACATATTTTTCCACCAGACTCGGTATGATATTTCAGACCAACTGAAAAAAAAAAAAAATCAAATTTCTTTTCATATAGAAGTGCAATGGTCTGATTTAACTCAGCATCTCCCCCTTCTCACCCCAAAATTTGCATTTTGCTGCAAGCTGGAATATTTACTGTCTATTAAGAAAAAATAACAATTTCTCTATCCAGGCAGATTCTGCTGTATCCTGGCAGATTCTGTTCTCTGTTGCTAGTATTTCCCTCCCTTTCCTCCTGGTGTCAACTCCTACCCTCAGACTCTTGCTTCCTTCCACTTCTCTGTCCATTTAGCTTTTCTTCCCCTACATATGTCCCACTCGGGTTCCTCCTGCTCTCAAAAATAATCAAGTTACCAACTGTCGTATTGCCCACCCGGCATATTGTATATAATTTCCCACCGTGCTTCTCTTTTTAGATTGCAGAGTATTTGTGGCTGGGAGTTTCCCTCATTTTGTGCTATTCACTGCTCTGCCTGTCTTTCGCTTATCCTGAGGTATTACTGTAATAGACGTGATTAATAGGAATTATCCTCCCACCAGCGAGATTAATTCAACGCAGCTGAATTTTGCATGACTGCTTTTATCTGCAGTGTACTTGGTACAGCCTTACAACCTTGGCCATGCTTTGTATCAGCAGCGGTGCAAATCGGTAAGGCTGAGAAGGGAATCCCCCAAGCAAACAAAGCCAAGGCTAAAATAGGAGCAACACAGGAGACCAGAAATTAGAGCAAGGAAAGAAAAGGAATATTTCCAGATCAGAAATTAAATGCAAGGGAGGGAGACAGAGGCAGGAGGCAAAGTTTTCTGTTCCCCCCTTCAGGAGCTGGGTAATAAAACTGGTCCAGGGAGGACATACCCCCTAGAGAAGAGGAGCAGCAGGACTGGAAGAGAAGAGGAACATGTTCACAACGGTGTTTCAGACTGGATTTGTAGGTCCCAGGCTTCACAGATTTGAGGCCTTTCTCTGATTTTCAGGGAAAAGCATGCCCAGGGCTGAGGAGACATGCAAAGTTCATGGGAGGTGCTTTGCCCAGCAGCGGCACTGGCAGCGTGAACGCTGATTAATGCTGCAACGTGTCCTGTCTGATGGGTTATTTCCATTTAATGAGTCGGTGACTGAAGGAGCTCGGTGGCTGGGGAGAGCTCCCAGACAGATCCACCGAGGGCCAGGGCAGAACTGAGGGGGAATTCAATTAGGATTTGAGGCCGACAGCATCCATGGTGTAAAGTGGCCAAAACTGATGGAATTAGATCTGTTAGATTTGCCCTTCTGATCTATGGGCCCCTTCCTCAGAAGGGTGTAAATACCCAGAACTGGATTGACTCCTTGCTGATTTACACCAGCCCAGGCCTGTCCAAGTGGCACAGAATATCCAAGAGCTCTTGTTGATGCTGTGAATAACATGTTGGGTTTGCTTGGTTCCCTCCCCCCCGCCAATGATTCCTAGATGACTTATGCTCCCGTGTTTCTTCAAGGCTCTTAAAAATCCTGACCTGAATTATTTAACCTCTATTCACTCCCCCTTTTCTCCATTGTCTTTTCTCTTTTGTTTCCTTTACCTTGATGTGTTTATCTCCCACTCTGTCATTCCAGTCACTTCATTTCTCCTTCTACCCTCATGCATCTTTCATAGTTTACTCCTCTGCTCGGGCGAGGGGCAGGTTTTCCTATTTGGTGGCAATCAGTTTTTGTGACATATCTAGGTTACTGTCAGGACTCCTTCTCTGTGTATAATGTCTTTCATTTTTTATGAATCTGCTTTAATAATTTATCCCCCATCAATGATGTATAATGAAATCACCGTCCTGAAATGGCTTTTCCCTGTCGAGGTAATGGAACAGAGATGGGCCGGAAGGTACTATCCGCAGATGGTATTTTGGTGCAAGATAAGCCACAAGTTCCAGGGGAAGGAGAAAGCTGAAATAGCGGAGAAGATGCTATTTATGGGGTCTGGATCAGAAGAGAAAGGAATGGACCTGCCTTTACTTGGCCTGTAGTGCAAAACACGAGGAGCCACATGAACCATTGTGATATACTCTCGCTGGTGGCCTTTGGCTCAGAGCTAACCAGCATGGAGATGAACCACCGAAAATAACAAGACCTAAAATATCCTTCCCGTAAAGTCGTATTCACACATCTCGGGATGCCAAAACTACTCCATTGCTTACCTTCCCCAAGCTGCAAATTTCCCCACTGTGGTCCAAAATGGATCACAAGAGGTAACTGAGGCTTCTGACCCTCACCATATCATGAATTCATGGTGGTGGGAGAGCTGCTGTAGTCCTGATGATCTAGGGATACCTGTGAGGCAAGGTTGATGTTATCTGTGTGATCTTTTATTGGAAGAGGAAGAAGGGTTTGGGAGGACATTTTCTTAGTATCCATACAGGCTGGGGGATGTAGGGATCAAGAGCAGCCCTGAGGAGAAGGACTTGGGGTGCTGGGGGATGAAAAGCTGGACACGACCCAGCAATGTGCGCTGGCAGCCCAGAAAGCCACCCGTGCCCTGGGCTGCATCCCCAGCAGCGTGGCCAGCAGGGCGAGGGAGGGGATTCTGCCCCTCTGCTCCGCTCTGGGGAGACCCCCCTGCAGTGCTGCCTCCAGCGCTGGGGCCTCAGCACAAGAAGGACACGGACCTGCTGGAGCGGGGCCAGAGGAGGCCCCGGAGATGATCCGAGGGCTGGAGCCCCTCTGCTGTGGGGACAGGCTGAGAGAGTTGGGGTTGTTCAGCCTGGAGAAGAGAAGGCTCCGGGGAGACCTTATTGCGGCCTTCCAGGACCTAAAGGGGGCTCATAGGAAAGATGGGGACAGACTTTTTAGCAGGGCCTGCTGTGACAGGACAAGGGGGAATGGTTTTAAACTAAAGGAGGGGAGATTCAGACTAGACATAAGCAAGAAGTTTTTCACGCTGAGGGAGGTGAGGCCCTGGCACAGGTTGCCCAGAGAGGTGGGAGATGCCCCATCCCTGGAAACATTCCAGGTGAGGCTGGACGGGGCTCTGGGCAACCTGCTCTAGTTGAGGATGTCCCTGCCCATGGCAGGGGGTTGGACTGGATGGCCTTGAAAGGTCCCTTCCAACCCAAACTATTCTATTCTATGGTTCTATGATCACAACTGCTGCACCAAATCGAGTTGAGGCTGTTGGTCCAGACCCTCGCAGTGTCCTAGGATGGGTTAATTAAGGAGTCAAATGCACACACGCAGTATTTGAATAGGCACAACCAATTATAAAGTACAACCAACATCCTCTTAATTTTTAGATGGCATGACAGGGAAGTGCGTGGGCCAAATCCTGGTGTAAACCAGCACCATTACCTTGCTGTGAACCGTGGCTTTGGAGGAGTGCAGATGACTTACCCCAGCAGAGGATCTGGGGATGTCAAACCTCGGATCCGAAGGATGCAGCTTGGTCCTTCATTCAGCAAAACCAAACTGCCAGATCCCAGTGATCCCGACCGATGGAATAATGTAGCCTTGGATCCAGGCTCGGCAGCTGGAGCCCATCCCTCAGGAGGGCCTCAGTCAAAGAAGTACCAAATCCCCAAGTATTTAAACATTTTATCTCATGCACCCAGAGTCCACAAGTTATTAAAAATAATTAAATTAAAGCTGATATTGGATTATTTTTTGTGTTTTCATCCTTTATTCTCCAGTCATCTCTTTAAGCGTTTCTCTGTAATCACATTTTTTTAAACCAATGGAAGCAGAGATATTTACCAATCCAACTGAATCTCACAGCTGCAAAAATAAATGTTCCTTTAAAAATAATTTCCTAAACTGCCCTAGGAGAAAAACATAAAGGAATATTCTTGCATGGAAGTAAACATGAAAGGAACGACTCTTTTTTGCCTGGTTCCTCAGTATTTATCATGTGAATATATAAATCTTCATAGAAGTCATTAAATAAAGCAGCTCAAGAAAACATAATTGATTTTCCCCTGTCCTCTGTGTAGCTCATTTCTGATTAACTATTCCTTGTTTATATTTCCTCGGGAAGAACGATGAATATATATTTATGAAACTGCACAATCACAGCTCCCAGAACAGCAGGTTTTCGAAGGGTGAGCTATTTTTATATTAAGCATGAATGCATTGCACAGGGCACTGACGATGGCCATTAGTGCCCGGTAGGATTTAGCATCATTACAGAAGAACTCAGTTACTCGTTCGTGTCTAGCAGAAATGTGACAAACCAGCTATTCAACCCAGGAAACAAAGCCCAAAGCAGTAACAAAACAGAAAGATGCTCAAGACAAGGCAAGCTAATAAAATGCAAATGAAGTTCATGGCAAGGTGTTCAGGGTGGGAGGAGAAGGAGGGTCTCCAGAAATCGGGCTTAACTGTAAAGTGTCCTCACAGATTGTCATAGAATCATAGAATTGTTCTGGTTGGAAGAGACCTCCGAGATCATCGGGTCCAACCATTAACCTAGCATTACCAAGTCCCCCACTAAATCATATCCCTTAGGGCCTCATCTAAACATCTTTTGAATCCCTCCAGGGATGGGGACTCCACCACCTCCCTGGGCAGCCTGTTCCAATGCCCAACAGCCCTTTCGGGGAAGAAATTTTTACGAATGTCCAATCTAAACCTCCCCTGGCGCAACTTGAGGCCATTTCCTCTTGTCATAGGAGATGTGTATGACATGGAATTGTCTTTTCTGGGCCAAGGTTGTATGAACAGAGCTAAAATCTCCGTTGGTCTTCAAGTGCTAATCACACTGCTTTCAGGGGCATGTAAGCTCCTACATAAGTTTTGAAAATGGTCCTCAGGGAAGTGTTTGAATGGCCTTTTCCCATGCACACTACCCTCTAGCCCACGTTTCCCCACTTACACGTGGGCTTTAGTCTCCATCACCCATGCACGAGTAGATGCAACCAGGAGGTGAGAGCATCACCAAAAGCCATGTTTTATTCAGATTCTTCTTCTAGGTTTACAACAAATGCCTCTCTTGAACCTCACTTGGAATTAGTGTGACTGGGGACACCCTGAAAGGATGATCATCAGTCCAACCATCTCCTAGAAGGAGGTGGAAAGAGAGACAGACAGCCCAGCAGGCCCAGGCACTGGTCCAGGCAGTGACCTGGGAGACGGGCAGCAGAAGGGAAGGGCAGAAGGCTTGAAATAAATTAGCAATAATTTCAGAGATACGTGCAAAGCGAGCAACAGCATTGGAGAAAAATCTGTCTTCTTATAACATCTCTGCACTGGTGCAAATATCCAGCCTTGTGTGTTCATTGATCATTTCTGTGAGGAGGTGCTTCTTACTGGCCTGGTCACTGTTTACTTGCCAATATCTATGGTTGAGTTGGTGTCTCCATTACCGAATTTGAACCCTGAGGTTCTGGCCTTCTCCAGCTCATCAAAATTGCTCTGCTTGGAAACTTATCTCCCAGCTGTGCTGATTCTGAGACTTAAATACACTAAAACATACCACGTTCTTTCTGTCTCCACCGTGACCCACAGTTCTGTCACCCTCTGATCAGATTTCTGCTGCAGGACATGCTGGCTGGCAGCGCAGGAAAATGGATGTACCTTCCTTCTTAAGGACAGACTGAGCCTGTCCGTAGGAGAATACAAAATGAGGAAAGGTTCAACATGGTTCTTCTCTGAAAGAGACCCCAGACCTTCTGTGAGCCTGTGTTGTCTCTATTATTCTTTCAGTGTTTTTGCTGCTGCTCCTCCGATTCCTCGAGAGCTGGCCCCATCAGCACTAGGACACCAGAGAGATGACCAGGTTTATCCACTACAGCAACTCAGTGTCCTCCCCTGTCCCTAACGGGACATTGAGGCAGTGGCGCTTCATCGCTCAAGATGACAACCCCCAGATGCAAGTGCAGTGGCCGCAACAGCAAAGCCTCGGTGCTAGAAATTGCTCCCATGACGGGATCTCCCTTTCAAACAGTCTTGCAGCATTTCTGTCCCTCTGGTCATCCAGAAGGCCCCAGTCCTGCAAGCCCTTATGCCCAGCTGAGGTCTGTGTGGTCCATACTTCTATGCAAACAGGTGCCACCACGTAGATGATGAGCCTCCACGTGACAGTTGTGTCCCAGAGCAACCATTAAACAGAGCAAAAAAACCCCAGGTCTTAGTTTCTTCATCAAAGCTGAATTAATACCGGTTTAATTCCTCAGCTCACCTTTCTGGGCTAGTAGCAGCAACGTTCCTCCATCCTGCCCAATATGTAGTACGAGGTGTATCTGGCAGAAGACAAGCCTTCCTTTGCTTTGTGCAACGGGGCTCAGTTTTTGGAACAGTTGCATAAGGAGGAAACGTGACGTGTGGGTGACTGTGCTTGTGGTTTGGCTTTCCAGTCAGGCAGAAGTAAAAATAGGTTAGTGGGTTTGCAGGAATAGGAAGATCCTGCAATCCCCATGCGTGGCCAGATGGTCCCTCTCTGGGCAGGAGCTATGGCCAAGGCTTTTCCACCCTCCGCAGTTACCTTCTGAACAGAACTCAGAGTTAATCCTTCTCATCCAGGAGGGCACCTCATCTTGACTGATGGACCAGGAGATGGGGAAGCCAACACTTACCTCACTAAGCTCTTCTCCCTTGACACTTAAAAATGCATTGCTCGCTTATGTCTGATAATAAATAGCCCCACTGAATCTCTAGGAGCTTCTCTCGATGGCAATGCTTCCCCCTTTCAAAGGATGGCACTAGCCCTTTTCCCCAGAAGACCACACTGATTGCCTGCTCTTGGTGACCCCAAAAACCTATTCAGAGCCCTTCTTCCCAAGAAATCATCTCCGGATCTCAAGCCACAACCTCCTGCATTTTCTCAGATTCTGGTTTAGCTTTTGGCGTTATTAACACGCATTCTGGCTGTACGGCCCCAAGCGATCCAGATCGCTCTGTGTGACTCATCACATTTTTTGTGCTGGTTGTCTTTGTGCTGCCTGCGAGTTATGTCAGCGGTAATTTTATATTTATTTCCAGATCATTGAGGAAAATGTTGAAGAGCGTCAAGCTTTGTAGCAGCCTCTGTGGATCTCTGCTCAAAAGCTCCACCGGCAATCACAGATTTCAGACCAGCCAGGTCGTCCAGCTGGTATCTGCTGATTGCAATGTGTTGATTGCTTGTATCCTTGACTAACATCTCCTTTTGCTGATGACATAGAAATATCTGGTCATTGTCATGCAGGGGAAATACAGCCAACATGTATTTCTAAGAGCTTGACTATCCCTACTTAGTGACAGCTCCAACCCATTGCTAGGATTCCTCCATTCCCATCGCAGCGCGTCTTTTCTATCTTCTCCCCAGTCATCATGTATTTTTCCTTGCAGCCTTCAACTTCTCATTCATTTTCTCTCCTTCTTTACCCCTATGCATAATAGAAGATACATGCTTTCCTTTTTGCCATTGTTTTTTAGCATTTCTAATTGTGGACACTGAATGGAGAAGGGTTTGACTCCGGGCAGTCCTCTTCTGTGTTACAAACCAAAATATTTTAGATATCTTATTGGCTCTTGCTGAAAAGCTCGTAGATATCATCCAGATTTTCTTGGGCTGAATTTTCCCTCTTGGTTCCTCTCATTTACCTTGTTCCTCTGTGCAGAGGAAGGAGACATCTCAAACAATTAATTGCTAATCCAAAGAGGAAAAAAGGCAAATTATCTGAAATCAGACGGATGAACGTAGTGTTATTAATGTGCTGAAAAATATATGAGTTGCAATTTATAACTCTGAGTTCTTCGATCACCCGAGAAGACGTGGTTTGGATTTCATGTTAGTGCTAATGTGAAGCAAGCCAAGAGTGCATCTGTGCAGATGGAACTTCGTTTTTGGAAGAGCTGATCGGCTCCTGAGGTGTTTTCAGTAGGCAGACCTGGGCAGCGCATGGGGATGCAGGTGCTTCTGAAATATCAGGCAACTTAATGGAGGCTTATTTCTTTGGAAAAACCATCCTGCCACATTTAATCACGACAAGCAAACACAGGACGAGGGGGTACCAGCTGGTGCTGTCTCCAGTGCTTTCAAGGAGCTCTGTAAAAAGAGTACTTGGAAATGCACCTTTGCCTCGGGCAGCATTTTAAATAGGCAATGGTCCTACTCATGCCACAAATGATGTTTCCATTTGGAAATGTGAAACTGTTATAATAATGCTCTAAATCACAAGAAATGTTCCCTTGTAGGGTCTCCCTGTCTCTTCCTTCTCTATGGAGAAAGGCAATTTTGCAGCAAAGATTACTTTTCTGCAAAGGTGTGGGTTATGAACGGAGAGGAGGGGAAGGCTGGCAAAAAAACAAAGAGAAAATGGAGAAGGACTTGGGGTTGCTGGGGGATGAAAAGCTGGACATGACCCAGCAATGTGCGCTCGCAGCCCAGAAAGCCAACCGTGCCCTGGGCTGCATCCCCAGCAGCGTGGCCAGCAGGGCGAGGGAGGGATTCTGCCCCTCTGCTCCGCTCTGGGGAGACCCCCCTGCAGTGCTGCCTCCAGCGCTGGGGCCTCAGCACAAGAAGGACATGGACCTGCTGGAGCGGGGCCAGAGGAGGCCCCGGAGATGATCCGAGGGCTGGAGCCCCTCTGCTGTGGGGACAGGCTGAGAGAGTTGGGGTTGTTCAGCCTGGAGAAGAGAAGGCTCCGGGGAGACCTTATTGCGGCCTTCCAGGACCTAAAGGGGCTTATAGGGAAGATGGGGACAGATTTTATACCAAGGTCTGTAGTGACAGGACAAGGGGCAACGGTTTTAATCTGAGGGAGTGTAGGTTTAGGTTGGACATAAGGAAAAAATTCTTTACAATGAGGGTGATGAGACACTGTAAGAGGTTGAGGGAATGAAGGCACGGACTCCGGCATAGGTGGAAAGCGGAGACGCTTTAATGCACACTTACAGGGGTTTATAAAGCTTCCTTATCTACTACATGCGCTCTAACACCTGTTTAAACATTTCTAAATTTGTGCACTTAAACATAACAAAGAAATTCTTTAGTGTAACAACAAACTTCTTTCTGGTTCTGACTGCTTCTGGTTACTCTTGTTTACCTTACTGTGTCCCTTCATTGACCTTTGCAGCACTGCTGTTTCAATTCAGCTCTAACCTGTCATAAAACGGGTCACCTACAAGAGGTTGCCCAGAGAAGCTGTGGATGCCCCATCAGGGGAAGTGTTCAAGGCCAGGTTGGATGGAGCTTTGAGCAACCTGATCTAGTGGAAGGTGTCCCTGCCCATGGCAGGGGGGTTAGACAAGATGATCTTCAAAGATCCCTTCCAACCCAAACATATTGGTGTGATTTTATGAAAACGAGCTTTCTCTTGGGGATCCTGGGCCAGGGGGATGGAATGGGTTGACATCAGAATCGTTGCCAAGGAATGGTACTGGCCATGTCCCCAGAGGGTCCTTGCCAGGACACAAGGGACAGGGACAGGCTCCCCGTGTTCAGCTCCTGACAGCCTGCAGATACCCACTGCCGCCCGGCTTGGCCAGGTCAGACAAGACATCCCCATGTCCCCGTGCTGGAGCAGGTCTCCATGTTTCCTCTTCCTTGTGCTGGGCTTGCTGCTCTCCTCCCCAACAGCTTGTCAGAAACTAAAGCTTCACACCCTTGTCCCCTCCATCTCAGGAGACTGTCTTTAAAAACTAGCGTTTTGGAGGCTTTTTTGCTCATAAAAGTGTGGGCTACTGACATGAGTATTCAGGAGCGTCCCATGTAATTCTTAAGATTTGTCTGGAAAAACAAAAGTGCGCAGGATGAGGTGACGAGAATTGGGACCTGGGGGTCTGACATGACTCCAGGAACTGAGGATTTTCAAAAATACCATATTTGCCTATAACTGGTAACAGAGTCTTTCTCCCTCCATTCCACACCTCCTTATCAATTCGCTCTTTTTTTTTTTCCCTTTAAAAGAGATTTGTCTCATTAAGGAACAGGAAATTGTGATTTTGACATTTTTGGCTCAAACACCAGCTGCCTCATTTGAGCATAATTTGGGTTCTTTTCCAAAATCTTCTCTGATCCCAGTCCCTGAGGTGGCAGCAGATTTCTGGAAATGCTGGCACAGCCTGAGCCCACCTGGGATATTTTCAGCACTTCCAGCCTCGAGTCAAACCAGAAATGCAGAAGACGGTCCCTTCCTCTGGCTTCTCTGCGTTTCCCACTTCCTTCCCAGAATAACCTTTATTCTTGCAGTTCTGTTTCTCCCGTATTAACATACTTCTTTTTCTGACTCTGAAGAAACACCAATGCCATAAATATTATCCAAGGTATGACCTGGAAGCCAGAAACCCCATAACTCCATTCCTTACTCTGCCATTCATTTCGTGCCTTGTCTTGGACATGTTATTTGATTTTTTTTTTCTTCAATAGTGAGATACATAGAGCAGAGATAGATAATTACTTTTTTTTCCTCTCTATTGTGAGATGTTGTTATGAGGATTAGTCAATGTTTAAGACTGATAATTATTCTGAGTTATTCATGAGAAAACCACAGCGTCAAGCTGCATGGAGTCTGACAAGATTTCATTTAAAATGATGACAAAAAATATTGCATGCAGCTGCAGCAATTAGCCGGCAGCACCAGCCCCCACCAGGCTGCTGACAAACAGCTCTGTTTACCCTGTTTTCATAGAATCATAGAATCATTTAGGTTGAAAGAGACCTTTAAGATCATCAAGTCCAATCATTAACCCAGCACTGCCAAGTGCCACTAAACGTGTCCCCAAGCACCACATCTACACGTCTTTTCAATCCCTCCAGGGATGGGGACTCCCCCACTGCCCTGGGCAGCCTGTGCCAGGGCCTGACAGCCCTTTCGGGGAAGAAATGGTTCCCAAGATCCAACCTAAACCTCCCCTGGCGCAACTTGAGGCCGTTTCCTCTTGTCCTGTCGCCTGTTCCTTGGGAGAAGAGACCGACCCCCCCTGGCTCCAACCTCCTTTCAGGGAGTTGCAGAGAGCGAGAAGGTCTCCCCTCAGCCTCCTTTTCTCCAGGCCAAACCCCCCCAGGTCCCTCAGCCGCTCCTCACAGCACTTGTGCTCCAGCCCCTTCCCCAGCTCCGTTGCCCGTCTCTGGACACGCTCCAGCCCCTCAGTGTCTGTCTTGGAGTGAGGGGCCCAGAACTGACCCCAGCACTCGAGGTGCGGCCTCACCAGGGCCGAGTCCAGGGGGACGATCCCTGCCCTGGTCCTGCTGGGCACACTCTTGCTGATAAAGGATGCCGTTGGCCTTCTTGGCCACCTGGGCACGCTGCTGGCTCATCTTCAGCCGCTGTTGACCAACACCCCCAGGCCCTTTCCCACCGGGCACTTTCCAGCCACTCCCCCCAAGCCTGTAGCGCTGCCTGGGGTTGGTGTGACCCAAGGGCAGGACCCGGCACTTGGCCTTGTTGAACCTCATCCACTTGGCCTCGGCCCATCGATCCAGCCTGTCCAGACCCCTCTGTAGTGCCTTCCTGCCCTCAGGCAGATCAACACTCCCGCCCAGCTTGTGTCCTCCGCAAACTGGCTGAGGGTGCCCTCGATCCCCTCATCCAGATCATTGATAAAGATGTTAACCAGAACTGGCCCCAGCACTGAGCCCTGGGGAACCCCACTTGTGACCGGCCACGAGCTGGATTTAACTCCATTCACCACAACTCTTTGGGCCCGGCCATCCAGCCAGTTTCCTACCCAGCGCAGAGTACGCCCATCCAAGCCATGAGCAGCCAGTTTCTCCAGGAGGATGCTGTGGAAAACAGTGCCAAAGGCTTTACTAAAGTCTAGGTAGACAACATCCACAGCCTTTCCCTCATCCACTAAGCGGGTCACCTTGTCATAGAAGGAGATCAGGTTGGTCAAGCAGGACCTGCCTTTCATAAACCCGTGCTGACTGGGCCCAATTGCCTGGTTGTCCCATATGTGCCACGTGATGGCACTCAAGATGATCTGCTCCATCTGACTTCATAGCTCTCCTGCTGCACAACGGCTTCCAGCTCCTCCTGTTTGTTGCCCATGCTGTGGGCATTGGTGCAGACGCACTTTAGTTGGGCTCTTGATCCCACCACCTTTTGCGGGGCAGACACCCTAATTCCTACATGACTGTTCTCAGGCACTTCTGTGGTTTCTAACATATCAAGAACCCTTGCCTCTTTGCTGCTGCATGAATCTCCATCCTCTACCTCCACTGAGACAGCAGACTGAAGGACCTCACTAGCACACTGTCCCTCCAACACTGGTGTGCTGCCCCCGGGCCTGTCTCTAGCAAGCCTGGTTTTATCCCTTTCCCCCTTCAAATCTAGTTTAAAGCTCTTTCAATGAGCCCTGCTAACTCCTGTGCAAAGGCCCTTTTCCAGCTTTGAGGCAGGTGTACCCCATCTGTCACCAGCAGGCCTGGTGTTGTGTAGACCAACCCATGATCAAAAACCCCAAAGTCCTGCTGGTGACACCAGGCTCAGAGCTGGATCTGCTGGCTCTTCCTGTTTCTTCCCTCATCACTCCCTGCAACTGGAAGGACAGAGGCGAACACGACTTGTGCTCCTGATCCCTTACCCAGTCGTCCCGAGGCCCTGAAGTCTCTCTTGATTGCCCTCGGACTTCTGGTTGCAACTTGTTTCCCCTCCATGGATCATAGAATCATAGAATATCTCAAGTTGGAAGGGACCTATAAGGATCAACAAGTCCAACTCCCAGGTGTGTATCCTATACAGTCTCCCAAAGAGTTACAGATTCCCATGGGAGAAACCCAAGTTTGAATTTACTTTAAGACTTGGTCCCACAACACAAAGTCTTTGCTGGCAATGTTGTCCCTGTCCCTCAACTCTGCCAGTTCACAGTCCAGTCCCTGTCAGCTTAAACAAATGGATGGCCTCCATAGTCTTCTCTTCAGCTGGGAGAGGAAGGAGGGATGACCTTAAGTCAATATTACTCCTGGAAACTGGGCCATGTAAAACCACAGATTCAGATTTACCCTTGGAGGAGCCTATGTTTCTCCACAGAGCTTACGAAGTGTAGGCTGTTGCATGCATCAGTCTGAGATGTGTGAAAACCAGAAGAACCATTCCTCATCCAGCACATCTGGCTGATATTTTTGGCACCAGATTGTAAAGGGGTAAGTTTTCAGAAAATCACAGAATCAGCAAATTGCTGAGGTGGGCAGGGACCTCTGGAGATGATCTAGTCCAAACCCCCTGCTCAAAGCGGAGTCAGCTGGAGAAGGTTGATCAGGTCATTGTCCAGTTGGGTTTCAAATATCTCTGAGGATGGAGACTCCAGAGCTGCTCTGAGCAAATTGTTCCAGTGTTTGATGCACTGGAAAAGTTTTTTCTTACATTTAAATAGAATTTTGAGTATTTCAGTTGGTGGCCATTGTGTCTTGGCACCACCACCAAGACACATGGCTAGACAGAGGCATGTCCACCCTGGCCTAGAGTTGGGGCTAATCCTGCTCTGAGCAGGCGCTGGGCTAAAGATGTTCAGAGGTCCCTTGTCCCGTGAACCTTTTGTAGAGTTTGACCACTCTCATCCAGCCTGTCTTTAGGAAACAAGGTCTCCAAATGACATCTCAGTAAGGAGACAGGAATGAGACAGAGATGGACTGTGCAATTATTGATCAAAATTAAAGCATGGAGCAAGCACAGGAGGCAACCCAGCCTGTCTGTGGAGCAGAATGAGCTGCTCAGCCTTTCGGCTGTTGCTGCCAGAGCCAGACAGACATGGGCTTTTCTGGCTGTGATGAATGGAGATGAAGGTTTCGCTGATTCACAGCAGACAGGTGATTTACTGCAGAAAGTGCCTGGCTGTTAACTCTTTCCTCCCCTTCGCTTCTCGTCTGGAAGCAAGAGGCAGCCCGTGGCTCTTCCCAAGGGGCTGCAGGGCTGGACTGTAGCTGATGGACATGTCCTCCAGAGGCATTTCTGGAGGACAACTTAGCCCACCTAGAGCCTGCTTTGTCCCTTTTGCACCATGCCCCTGACTGCAGGCACCATTGGGCAACTGACACAAAGATGAGAAGTTGTATCTGGTCCATGAGGTCATTGTGATGTCACACTGAGAAAAGGCAGCTTAAGGTTCAATGGAGTGGACTCCATGTCGTGTGGGAGATGAGACAGGACTGGGTGGGTTGAAAATGGCACCATCACACCTTCCGTGGCAATGGTTAGGACAGGCTTTGGGGTCACAGCAGCTCGCACCATTCAGGAAAAGGAGCTACCCCAGCATCTAAATTCTCAACTTTTCTACCCAAAAGAGAGTTCAAAGAAAGGCCCCCAAAATCATCTCCAAAGCCAAAGCACCTTTACAGAGTCCAGCAGCGTGTGCCTGGGGCCACACAGCCTTGAAGCCTCTCAGACCCATCCTGATGGGCGCGATCAGTTCCTGGTTCTGGTTACTGAGTCCAGCAGAAATTTGAACCCAGCATTTTGGGTATACTCCCTGTCTAGTAAAAAGTAGCCATTCACGGAGAGAAAAAATACAGGATGAGCTGGTCTTCTCTTTCTCTTCTCTTTTTCCCTCAGTGAAAAATGTCAATGGGTTTCATTTCCATTTTCATAAGAAATTTTTCCATTTGGAGAGCTGTTGTTTATTATTCAGAGCCATTAAATATCCTCTAAAATCACAACACTTACAAAATGAAAAAGGAGCTATTAGATCATCCAGTCTATTCATTTACGAGATTTATTAACGTCCAGTAGAGGCATCTACCACTCATCCCTTTAGGACATATCTTGAGCTTGACTTCCCAAATGAGTGCATTCATCTCTCTGGCCCTAATTTGCATGAGTCTTTGGTGCGGACGCATTTGCAAACCTCCTCTGTGCTCAAAACACGGATGTTTGCACATGGGGTTGCTTGCAGTTGATTGTGTGTGGTTATCGTTGAAAGCTGGGGGCTGCTGGGGGGTTGGAGTACACGTGTCCATGCAGTAGCTGAAGGATCCCTCTACCCACTCACCTCTCCCAGCCACTCAGGTGACCCTGGAGAACAGCTAAACTCCCCAAAAGGAGACGCTTGGCGTGCACAGACCCCACTGCTGACATCTGCCAGCCCTGGTGCCTTTCTCCTTCCAGTTCACTGTTTGAATTACGGCAGAGCCGCTCTGGTCTTTCAGAGCTCAGTACTGGAGAGGCGATGGAAGATTTAGGTAGGCTGGGAGGGAAGAGACTTAAGGACCCCAAGGAGCTGCAGAAGTGTGCGGTGGGGTTTGCTCTGGGTTTATGACAACTGATCATCCATCCATCCCGTCCCTCTCATGTTCTCACTGAGCTCTCTGAACAGGGCTTGTCCAGCAAGTTTAGTGCCCCATAAAGGAGGTTTCCAACATAATAACTTCTCCTTCCCCAAAAGCATCATCTCATACATGCAGTACCTGTGCAGGCTTTTTGGATGAGGGAGAGACGGGATGAGCTGATCTGGAGCAGCCTGCTAGCAGATGCATTAGCTCCGCTCCTCCGGGGCATAGTGCAGACACTGTCATCCATGCCATGGGCAGCAAGAGGGGTGGGAAGCACCCAGAGCTCACAACCATGGGGGCCAGCTCTTCAGCGGGGACGAGCATAGAGTTACTATCACAGATACGCACCCTGACTGCACACTAATGAGGCAAATCCTCGTTACATCTCACTCTGAAGTAGGACAACTCTCTCCATTGTATAATATACTAGACCAGCATCTCCCCGCTGTGGCTGGACACCATCAAGAGTATTTCTACTGCGCTGGATTGTGTTTGTGTATTGATGCTGCAGGTTGACATTGAAAAAACAAAGGATTAAGTTCTTCTCAACGTTTCTGGAGCAGGGGATGACCCAGATGTCCCTTATACCCCAGCTATCAAGCCTGCGCCTTCTTGTGGCTCTGGGGACATCTCTCATCTGTGACACTTTGAGATGGTGTTAGAGCATCTTGCTGCTTGCTAGATTTTGAAGGAGGAGGTTCGGGTGCCTCCTAAGATGGACTGTCCACCAGCCTGTGCTCCAGGGCCTGCTCCCTTGCTGCACAGTTTGCCCCACATTTCCACAGCAGGGAGGACTTGAGTTAAACTGGATCCCAAGAGCAGCCCTGCTCCGGGCTGAAACACAGGCATGGGCTGTAGGAAGGCGCAGAAACGAGAAGCAGTAAGTTAATTAATTCCCACATGAGATCTCTTTTGCAGACTGGTGGCAGAAAGTTGGTATTGCAGCTACGGTGGAGAGCAGAGCATTAGTGAGGGCTTTGCAGGGAGTTTCTCTGCAGCCATGAGGAGGTCGCCAAAACTTTCTGCGCCTCAGCTTATCCATTTATGCAGAGCTTGCCTCAGGCTGTTCCTGTAGCTAATAATACTAAAAGAAACACTGGTCCTACCTCATGTCCCTAAAAAAACCACCTCATAAGGATGTGAAGGGGCTCGGTAGCAGTTAATTTTTGAGTATCATCTGGCCATCTAGCTGTTCACTTTCCCCACTGCCTTCTGCAGGGCAGAACTGGCCACCCTTGTTCGAGCACCTCTGACTCCGGTTTCCAGCCTGCAGAAATGTATTTCTCTATGACTTTTCTTGAAAAGCCTCCTGATTTCTGCATCCATAAATTTTGGTTAATGTCTTTAGCCTGGTCCCTTACTAAAACCGTCCAAAATGTGCCGTGTTTCTGCTCGACCGGTCAGCCTGGAGGTTCGCCGTGCATGCTGGTTTGCCACATGGATCATTACCTCTCTTCCCGGTTTCTGCGGTTGTTTTTCCATACTAATTAGCCTTCATAAAAGCCATTTCCAGAGCACTCTGCAAAGGCAGTCAGTAAGACTGCATCTGTGAAGCGCAATTTCCCTGCGACCGGCTTGGGGCTGCAGCACAGGAACCAGCTAAAGGGATTTAAGATCCCAGCAATAAACCTTCCCCTGTGCCCTGGGGAATGTCACAGTCGCTGCCAGTGCCTCAGTTTCCCCAGCAGTAAAATAATGGTCCTGACACTTATTAGCAGCACAGTCATGTTCTGGAAAGCAGATAATGATTGCAGAGAGCCAAGTAAATTAAAAATTATTCTCATATTTTCTATTTAAAACAAAACAAAGCAAGCCAATTTAGCCCTTTCCCAGTGATTTTAAAAAACATCTTTTAAATTGAAATGCAGCAACAGCGAGTTGTCCAGGAACAGGCAGCAGCAGGGAATAAAAACAGACCCTGGGAAGAATCATCCGTCCCCATTTTCTCACTGTCTCCCTCTCCACCAGTGGGTCTGACACTGCCATGTGTCACCCAGCACGAGCCACTGCTCAGGAACCATCAGCCTTAACCTCGATGGGCTGAACTGCTCGACCTGCAGCCAGCGCCTCTCCAAACTGACGCACCCTCCCCCGGGATGCTACTGGGGTGGGGAGGGAAGATGCTGTACTGGGTCTGCGTGGCAAGGGTTTGGTAGCGGGGGGCTACAGGGGCGGCTTCTGTGAGAAGCTGCTGGCAGCTTCCCCCATGTCCGACAGAGCCAACGCCAGCAGCTCCAAGATGGACCCGCCACTGGCCAAGGCCGAGCCCGTCAGCGACGGTGGCAGCACCTCGGGAGTAACAGAGCTAAGAAGGGGAGAAAAACCTGCTGCGGGATTGTAGCAGCAGAGAGAGGAGTGAGACGTGAAAGCAACAACCCTGCAGACCCCAAGGTCAGTGGAGAAGGAGCAGGAGGTGCTCCAGGCGCCGGAGCAGAGATTCCCCGGCAGCCCGTGGTGCAGCCCATGGTGAGGCCGGCTGTGCCCCTGCCCCATGGAGGCCCACGGGGGAGGACATCCCCACCTGCATCCAGGGAGGAGCCCACACCAGGGCAGGGGGATGCCCGAAGGAGGCTGTGACCCCGTGGGAAGCCTGTGCTGGAGCAGGCTCCTGGCAGGACCTGTGGCCCCGTGGAGACAGGAGCCCAGGCTGGAGCAGGTTTGCTGGCAGGACTTGTGACCCCATGGGGACCCACGCTGGAGCCGTCTGTTCCTGAGGGACTGCGCCCCGTGGGGGGACCCACGCTGGAGCCATCTGTTCCCAAAGGACTGCGCCCCGTGGGAGGGACCCACGCTGGAGCTTGTGGTCCCTAAGCACCACATCTACATGTCTTTTCAATCCCTCCAGGGATGGGGACTCCACCACCTCCCTGGGCAGCCTGTTCCAATGCCCGACAACCTTTTCGGTGAAGAAATTTTTACGAATATCCAACCTAAACCTCCCCTGGCGCAACTTGAGGCCGTTTCTCCTTGTCCTGTCGCCTGTTCCTTGGGAGAAGAGACCGACCCCCCCTGGCTCCAACCTCCTGTCAGGGAGTTGCAGAGAGCGAGAAGGTCTCCCCTCAGCCTCCTTTTCTCCAGGCCAAACCCCCCCAGGTCCCTCAGCCGCTCCTCACAGCACTTGTGCTCCAGACCCTTCCCCAGCTCCGTTGCCCGTCTCTGGACACGCTCCAGCCCCTCAGTGTCTGTCTTGGAGTGAGGGGCCCAGAACTGAACCCAGCACTCGAGGTGCGGCCTCACCAGGGCCGAGTACAGGAGATGTCTTTTTACTCACAGTAGTCCTCAGGGTGAAGGGTCTGAGGCCATCCTGGAGAGCCTCCACATGCCTTCAAGGCCTCTATCAGCCAGCTGCAAGCAGAACATCTGGAACAGTTGGAAAAACCCTGTCCCAGGACACTCAAGAGGTGCTTAGGGCCAGTCCTAAGGGAAGGAGTGGATGTTGCGTGACCACGTGCCTGGCTCCTGTGCATTTCTCAACCCATTTATAACAACAAGCTGAGAGTTAGTCATATTTGACCCATTTATTAAAACGGACACTTTTTGGGGAAAAAAAATCACACCTGTAAGTCAAAGATTTGGTCCTTGAAGATTCTGATTAAACTGTATTCCGGGTAGGCTGCTTCTTAGGGCATTAGGGTTGTGACTCATTTCCTTTTTACTGCTATGATTCACTAATGAATATTTGTGGTCTAATATCTGCCTGGTTTTGTGTTCAGGTTTTCTTTTTGTTTCCTCGCATCACTGTTTTCAATCTGACTCCAGCTCAGCAGAAAAATCAAATCTGAAATGCTGGCAAATGTCTTCAACTCAATTAAAACCTTGATTTATAAGATGCTTCTGCTACCTCAGGAAAGGCCATATATTTTCCTGATATTACAGGGAAATTACTTTGAGCCTATGGGAAAGCCAAGTTCAAGTTATGGTTATTGCGTATTTCCATTAGCAAGGCTCTCTGCAGCCATGAGATTTTTCTTCTCCTTTTTTGCTTAAAGAGAAGCTTGGATGAGGACACTGGGATTCTCAGACCTTGACATATGCAAAATTTTGTCCTCCCTGACCCCACAGTGTTTTCACGCACCCACCTAGCTTCTGTGCCACAAGAACTGTCTGTTGCTCCCCTCCAAAGACACCATCTATTTATTGCCTTTAAATCCTTAGCTGAGATCTCCAGCACCTTTAATTGCCTTTATTTTTGCTGTGAGTTTCGGCCTGAGTGTTTCACCTGTTTCCGAGGAAGAGGCAAAGAGAAAGATGCTGTCTTACTGCCTTACAGCCCCAACCGCCGTCTCTTGAGCTGCTTTCCTCTCCTTTCCATGCACACCAAGATTTCAATGCGCAGCTAAAATCTTGCAACTAATAATCCCTGGTCTTCACAGGGAAAAGCTACCCAAATTCGCATGAGACTGGCTAAGTTTGGGGCAAAACCGCAAGATTTGCTTCAGACGTTTTGCTCAGTGGGAAAATCTGGCAGCTAAATTCTTCCAAGAAGCCATCTTTGAAGGACATGTCCCACTCCCCTCGTGATCCTACGTGCATGGCTCATTCCCCTCTGGAACATGACAACCAAATCCCTTGGGCACTTCATGGCGCTGACTCCATCTCTCCCCTGTTGACCCCTCCTTTAACTCCCGTGACACTCAGGCTGGGTGGAAGACGATGCTTCATTCAAAAGGTCGTGTACAAGTCAGGCATTCGAGATTTCCCAGACACTTTTCAATCTAAAGAGCATTCAAGCAATTTGAAAATACATTGCACTTTGTATCTGCTGTTTGGGAACCAACGACGGAGTGTGTACGAATGTGGGGGGAATAAGCAGAGTATTCTCCCTTGCCAGAAATAAGATTATTGCTCTAGAAAAGCACAATTTTACAGTGATGACTACAAAAAATTGATTAAAAAATCAGTCCTGAAAACAATTGGTACAATTCCACATCAGCTTCCTGATGGTAGTCAGGACCAGCCCTTAATGATGTCTCTAGACCTTCAGCAATGAGGTTGTATTAGTGCACAATATACTTGGTTTCTGCTCTGTGAAACACCTTCTCATGGCTTTATAGCTCATTAGCGGTCTGTGAACCACAGGCCAGCACCAGATCAGTGCAGCAGAGCCTGTGCTTTACCACCTGAGCCACTTCTGGTCAGATCTGCTTATTTCTGGGGGTAATTTCTTTGCTGATGTCTCAGAACGGAGCCATAAATCACGTCCAAATGCTATTAAACACAGCTGACATCTTCACAAGGCCTTTTGCAAGCTGATCGCTTGCAGCTTTAATGACTGAAATGGTCATTGCTTTTATAGCCAGCATTTCCCCTCCTCTTTGAAGAAGAGTGAAATTCAGACTATGAATTGCTTCTCCTGACACCGCAACAGAAGGCAGAGGAGAAGCCTCAACCCAGCAGAGGCTTAGTGAAAACCAAGAATCTAATACCCAAATCTTTCCGGAGGAAACGTTTATTATATGACAAAGCACTGCAGGATTTGCCCACAGCAGCGGAGCAGGGACACCCAAAAGTGGGCTTGGCCCTCTGGGCAACCCCAGGTTGATGGGAGCTGATGGTGACCAGCTTGTGCATCCAGCATCTTGCAAGTGTCAGACCATGGAGCAAATGAAAAGGGAATGCTAACACGTGCCCTCCAAGTACCCAACAGCTGGAAAAAAAGGGTAAAACTGGATCCTGCTGTGTGAGCGCTTCCCCAAAGAGCCTGTGTTTACAAGATTTTTCTCTTTACAGACACAGCCATGAGTATCCCTGCCCATTCAGAACAGAAATTCATATAACGAGTCCTCTGTTTTGATTGTGGACCATATGGCCTTTCCATCTCCATTCTTAATACAAATCTGTTCAAATTGTCTCAGCTGCTCAAGTATTTGGTCATTTGTGCTGGCATAACTGCCTAATTGTCCGTCTTCGTCACGGCTCTTCTGGACGGGATTGGGTCTTGTCAGCAGCAGTGAATGAATTTATAAATCAGAGCATCTGTCAGAGGCTGGAGGGAGACGAGCGTCAGAAGGGGAATGGACAGATGTTTTCTCATCCCTAAACCCACGATTGGCTGCAAAACCAAGTCGCAATTAATTCCCATTACAGCATCCCAGCTCCATCCAAGCTGAGAGTATAGGGAGGCAAACAGAAAGATCTGGCCTCTAATAAATCCTGCCATCCCTCATCAGAAAATTTACCTTGGTGGCTTTAGCAATTTAAGCTGCAGCTATTTTATACGGTTTTTAACAAAGAAGGATCCTATTTCTTGACTGTGCAATACCATCTTTTTATCATCTGCACGACTTCTCTCAAAGAGCCACTTTTTTCCTACAATTTTCCATACAGTTAATTTAAATCATAATATTTGTCTGCAAATGAGTCCTGCAGAAACACTGACTGCGGGTACAGGCACGTGCAGGTGAACCCCCCCCCGCAGTCTGATACCGGCTGTGACTGCCCTCTATTTACCCAAATTAAATGTAAGCGAGTTAACATCCCTCATCCCTAGACAGTCATCGGCTTCCAATCAGTAATTCATCTTCACTGTCTGTTCCAGAGATCACAAAAGGGAAAGAATATTAACTCTAATTTCATGAACTGTACTGAGGGTTTCTTACCAGCTCTGGGAGCTTGCATGGGTATGTCTTTCTCTGAGCTCCACACAACTGGCGATTTGCACCCCTTACTCATTGCTTTTTCTCTTCTTTCTCATGTAGGACTGAGAGGATTTAAGAAATCACTCGGACCTCGACATTCATAAGCTCTCTTCCAGTGGTTATCATTGCCAGATGAGAGCTCTTCGCTTTTATGTGGTATAGTATTGCTTCAAAAAGAAATATCCCACAACATCCCATCCTTGTCTTTGACATTGAACTCCCTGCCCAGCCTTGCAGGTATGACAGTTTGCCTTCCTAGGATCATGAATCTCTGTTGTTTCTTTGCTTTATTCTCCAAAGACATCCCCCAGTCAGGCATAATTTTTGACAGAACGATTTTTAATGTGCGTCAGGGCTGGTGTGCAATAGGGAAAAGAGCAGCATTCATAGAAGTCAAGCTGGGAACATGCCAAGCACATGGGGCAATCAAGTGCTTTGGAGGGTGGGATATCTTCCTATTCCTTTCTAAAGGCAGCAGGTCCAGAGGAACGTCACCTTCAGCCACCCACTGCTGTCATCCCCCCAAAAACTATTTCAGGCACCGTAATGATACTGCCAAACCATACAGCTGGCCACAGCGTTCACTATCCCAGGTGGAGGTGGTTGATGTTCTCCTGAGGTCCCTTCCAGCCTGGGTTACTCTGAGATCCCATGAGGGTGCTGGTCTGGTGGCTGCAGTTGCTCTCTGCCCAGGAGGAGCCAGACAGCCAGGAGCCGACTCACTCCGTGGATTTTGTCCACCCTCATCAGCTCCTCCTCTCTCCAAGCCCAGCGTTCCTAGCAAACAAATCTTCAGATTGCTCTTAGCAGCATCTTCAGCTCTACTGCAGCAAGACCAACGACTGGCAGGAGAAACCAAAGCCTCCCTCGCTTTTAACTCCAGTTTGCTAGCAGAGGACGCACCCATCTCTGAGGAGAGGTCCTGTGCTTCTCCAGAATAAATACACTAGCAACAAAAAGCATAATAGGCAAAGTAAAAGGAAGCAGCTTTGAAAACATGCTGTCAGCAGTCTGTTTTCCCATCTGTCAATCCATCTGTCATTCCTCAACATACCCCTGGTACCAAACAGCTGCTCACGAACATCTCTTCCTCCGCAGGATTCCCCCCATAGATGCTTCAGGATTCCTGGATGTATTTGAGACCAATGCACTGGTCCAGCCATTTACCTGCCCCATCTCAGTACAACTGAGAGCAATTTATACCTGGGATGTGGCTTAAACATTTATGAACTTGTGGGTTAAACCAGTGTTGGAGGCCACGGCCTATTCCCTATTTCATCTCTAAACTAATTTTCACAGATGAGATGCCTGTGCTTGTGCCCTGGTAGGATTCAAAGAGCCTGTGCAAGCCCCAAGTTATGTTAAAAGAATGTGATGCAGGGATTTGGTGGCTGAAAAAAACTCTGTTGGCCTCCATGTAGAGATGGTCCCAAAATTGCACGCATACCCATCATGTAAGGAGGAGGCAGTATGTTCTCCCATGCGTCCTTGGATGTCCCGGCAACTGGGTGGCTCCGTTTTTCCCTCCTCTGCAGAAGAAACAGCAGAGAGGCGGCTTGGTTTCTACTCAGTGCTCTTGATTTCTGCTCTGCAGGCACTTCCCACAGGGAAGATCTCGGAGCTGAACTGGAAAGCCTAAACCCTTGATGGAGCAGAGCCGCTAATAAGCCATGAGGGATGGGGATGTCCTCCCTGCTGCCTCAGTACTGGGAGCCACCTACGCCAGCCTCCCCTTCGGGCTCTTCCCTCTCCTTTCACATCCCTCTGGTTTGGTAGCCACAGGGAAGGAGCCTTTTAATCTCTCTGTCTCACCCTGCCTGTTCCCAAAACATGCCTCCAATTTCCCTAGGCCACGGTGGTGTTCTCAGCCATAACCGGGATGCGTATGGTCCTCCACGTGTAGCTCACCTCTTAACTACCGCCCCTTACCACAACCCTCTTCCTCACTCTACATTTAACATTCCACAAAAATATGTACACAGGAGACATTAGGGAGCTTGAAGGGAATAGACAGGGAGAACAACCATGTCAATGAAGTGATAAAAATCATATGTGCCATGAAGTAGGTGATAATCTGGACAGCAGAAGGGGCAATGCCCGAGGAAGAGACTGATTAAAGGGAAAAACAAAGACAAGCCGGCCAAGGTTAGGAGAAGGACTGTGGTAGGGGCATCGGAGCCAGCTACGTGTGAGATGAAGTCACTGCCCAGCCTCCACGCGATGCTCGCCTTAGGTGTGCAGGGTAGGATGGTGGCGTGTGGGGTTGCACCGTCCTGGAGCCAGCCCAAACTGCCTGGACCACGTCAACCCACCGGCAACTAGTGGTCTTCCAAGGTGGAGCAAGAGAAAAGAAGCTTTTTGCATCGCAGGAGCAGGCCTGGTTTTGAGGTGGTTCCCAAAGTCCCAAAGCTGGATATCCCGTTGCTGGGCAGATGGGGACTGCGGCACAAATTATCCACAAAATTATGGCTTTAGCTCGAGGGTGCTGCGGCACCTCAGTAGTGGGCACACAATTAACTATCGCTATTTAGAAGATAGCAAGCATTTTCTGCAAGGAAAAGAATCCCACCTGATTCAGAAAAAGTTAAAAGGTTCTGTTGCTTAAGAAATCGAATTTCCTTCACAGTTCTCAAAAGAAAAAAGAAAAAAAAAGGGGAGGAAAAGGAGGAAAAAAAATACTGCTGTGTAGGTTTCTTCTCTTTGGAGAAATTGAGATCCAAAAGAAAGGCAAGCACCAAGGTTGCAGAGTGTTTCTTCTTCAGGTCCAAAGAAACCCCTCGAAACCAGGGAAGCAGATACGCAACCACTGCGTGCCCTGTACGCAAAATCCCCGCGTGCGCTCGGCCCTTTCTTACTGCTCACCCCAGAGGGTGCAGCTCACGCTGCAATCCCACATTACCCCACCACTCCAACCAGTGCAGGTGCAATCACTAATTTGGGTCCTATATTTGCACCAGGAATCACCTTTTGGGTGCAAGGGTCCAACGCAAGCAAATCCTCTCCCAGAACCTCAAAACTCAGAGAGGTGAAACAAAAAAGCCCCAAATACTTTTCTCCTGATTCCCAGCCTGCTCTGTGGCAGCCTCGATGGGTACAAACAGGTATTTGAGGGGAAGGCATCTTCCCACTCCCTACCCTCCAGCCCTTTATCCCTATTTTTTCCATGGCTAGGAAATCAGCATGCACAGGGCTAATTAGAGAGCAGAGATCTGATTATGCGGCGCGCTCGGCACGGCTGGCTGTGCTGATGGAGATGGATGGGTGTTGGTGGATAGGAGGAGAGCCGAGAGCACTTGTCATGAGCAGATGGCAAGGGGAGGGGAAGGAAAGGGGAGAGAGGTCTCTCGGGGGAGTAAATCTAGCTCAGGAAAACGTTTGTTTTACTCTGGCCCAGCCAACTGAATTAACGTGAAGTGCAGTCGGCCTCTCGCCCATTAATGACGTGCTTTTGAAAGGAAAGACAAGAGAGGAGTCAATCAGTCGAGGTGTAATTGAGGGATGACTGATGGGAAGGCCTAATGCAGGCGCCTTTACCGCATCGCGGTGAAATAATGCATGGATGAAGCAAATCCCTCCCTTCCTGACAGCTTGGGGAGGATTTGAGGACACTGAAACCCGCCTCTGCATCTCTAGTGAGGGTGGCAGCTCTAGGGGTTGCGGAGAGCCAGGCTGGCACAGCACCGAGCAGGATGGGCTGAGACAGCCCAGCACGTCCCCCTCAGCATCCTCGTGACAAAAAGCCACTGGTTAAACACCTTGCTGTAAATTTGGGTCCTAGATTTGCTCCAGGAATCACCTCTTGGCTGCAAGGGACCAACAGGTGCTTTCCTTCCTTGCCAGCTCCACCACATCCTGCCAGGGCATCTCAGTTACTGGAGGAGGGACTTGGGCATGACCCTTGCAGTACCTGTGGGTTTAGTGGCTGCTGAGCTTTTGTATGGATGGGGAGGTCAATCAGTACCCAAGATTTGCAGCTTTGGGTCTTTGCGAACCAGAGATCTGCCAGAGTTGTTCCATAGCTGCTCAAACATGGTCTTCTGAGCTGGAGCCTGGACCACCACACAAGCGAAAAACCATGGTACAGCTTTCTCCCTCAATCAGAAGGGACGCCTGTTGCATTTTCCCCTGTACAAGAACAAGGATTTGCTCTTCACTCAACCGAGCCGCGTGGTTTAGTGCTTGCCCAGAGCATGCTCTGTCACAGCCATGGCTGGAAGAGAGGACCAGGCAAAAAGTGTCCCCTTGTGGGGGTGGATGGGCACTCAGACACAACAGGCACAGTGACAAAGCGCTCAGCCTTTCCACGGTGCAAACATCTCCTAAATCATCATTGCAAAATCCAGGAGGACGGGGGTACCAATGTTACAGAATAAGAAGGAAGGGGGAAGAAAACAGCAAGTCAAGGAGATTCACTGGTCTAAGGCTCCTCAACACCCTCGGGCTGGCCTAGTGCTTTGCTAGTAATACTCGGAGAGATGGAGGTGGTCCACATGTTCATCTTCCTGAAGCACCCTGTTTCTCACCACTGTTTCTAGGAAGATGTGCTCAGAGCATCGTCTCTGTTTAAGGGATGGTGCTGGAGGATCCACACTCTGCTGCGGGTCAGAGCCTCAAGGGCAGTTCTGAGCTCTCCTTGAAAGCCAGAGGGTCAAAGAAGTGTTCAAAACAAAGCTTTCATCACAGATATGATGCTTGATTGCAGGTCGAGGGAGGGGATTGTGCCCCTCTGCTCCGCTCTGGGGAGACCCCCCTGCAGTGCTGCATCCAGCGCTGGGGCCTCAGCACAAGAAGGACATGGACCTGCTGGAGCGGGGCCAGAGGAGGCCCCGGAGATGATCCGAGGGCTGGAGCCCCTCTGCTGTGGGGACAGGCTGAGAGAGTTGGGGTTGTTCAGCCTGGAGAAGAGAAGGCTCTGGGGAGACCTTATTGCGGCCTTCCAGTCCCTAAAGGGGCTTATAGGAAAGATGGGGAAAACCTTTTGAGCAGGGCCTGCTGTGACAGGACAAGGGGTGATGGTTTTAAACTAAAGGAGGGGAGATTCAGACTAGACATAAGGAAGAAATGTTTTACGCTGAGGGTGGTGAGGCCCTGGCAGAGGTTGCCCAGAGAGGTGGGAGATGCCCCATCCCTGGAAACATTCCAGGTCAGGCTGGACGGGGCTCTGGGCAACCTGCTCTAGTTGAGGATGTCCCTGCCCATGGCAGGGGGTTGGACTAGATGGCCTTGAAAGGTCCCTTCCAACCCAAACCCCTCTGTGATTCTGTGATTGCTTGAGGAACAGGAAAGCACTGACACTGCTTTCAAGAGTGATCATGGTCTGTTCAGAGCTGGCCCTGTGAGCAGTGCGTGGTTGGGGGCAACGGTATTATATTGTGTCCTCATCCCAGCCCATTTTTTCCAGGAAAAGGAGACAGGGAGGAATTACATATGTATTTGGAGATTTCCAACCACCTGGTCCTTATCGGAGACAGCAGCCCGACAGACACACACCCCCACCTGCCCAGCAAACTCGGCTTTGTTTTCATTTTCAGTCCTGGTCACCCAGGGCTGTGCATGAGCATCACGGTGTCACACGCTCTTAATTCGCCTGCTGCCGGTACTGGCTCAGCCGTTTCCATGGCAAGCGACAGCGGGATGTTATTAGGGGCTCTTGCTTCCCGAGTCGGTGGGATGCTGATGAAAACAGAGATGCAGATGCAATGTCCTGAGATGCCTCCCTGGCTCTCCCTGCCATACGACCTGTCCACCTCAACCCTTAGGGGATTTATCATCATAAAACCTCTCTCCCAAACAAACTCGAGTTTTTTCCTGGAAAGGGGCTCTGTCAAGTGATAGATGGCCTCTCCTTTGCGAGGTGCCTACATGCTGCTGTGGCAGTCTCCGTTTTGCAGGTGGGGACCCATCTGTAGCGAGTCTGAGGGCTTTGGCCAAGGTGAGGTGGGTGGTTTGTAGTGGAGCTGGGTGCTGAGCCTCCTCCTTCTCCTAGGAGCCTATAAGCCACCCTGCTTCCGCACGTACCTTTAGATAGCTGTGACCAGAGGTGAACTTGAACTGGTTTTGGGGAAGGAATCTGGACCCGTGTTCAATGTTTGGTCTGTAACCAAACTCCAGCTCAGCCTGGGCAGCGCGGGGCACCCACGAAGGGGAATATTCACATGCAGATGCCTTTCCAGCACCCAGTAATCTGGGTTAAAACAGCCTCCAGTGTCTTGGCCTCTCCACAGGATCTACTCCACGCAAGCTACCTCTGACACAAGTTTGTTTAAAACAAACCTCGACTGGGATAAAAATGCCCCAAACGCACTCTTTTCCCCAGCAGCCACTCTCAGACTTTTGCTGCCATTACTGTGAGTTTCACAGAATCATAGAATCACAGAAGGGTTTAGGTTGGAAGGGACCTTCCAAGGCCATCTACTCCAACCCCCTGCCATGGGCAGGGACATCCTCAACTAGAGCAGGTTGCCCAGAGCCCCGTCCAGCCTCACCTGGAATGTTTCCAGGGATGGGGCATCTCCCACCTCTCTGGGCAACCTGTGCCAGGGCCTCACCACCCTCAGTGTGAAAATCTTCTTCCTTATGTCTAGTCTGAATCTCCCCTCCTTTAGTTTAAAACCATCACCCCTTGTCCTGTCACAGCAGGCCCTGCTAAAAAGTCTGTCCCCATCTTTCTTACAAGCCCCCTTTAAGTACTGAAAGGCTGCAATAAGGTCTCCCCGGAGCCTTCGCTTCTCCATGTCTTACCTGGCTCCTTGCTACATTTAAATATGTTGGACCTAAAGAATCACCTCTTCTCTTCTTTGTGTGCCCACACCCCATCGGTCTGTGTTTGCAAAGCCGTACGGTCCCAGCTCCTTCCCTCTGAAAGCAGCGCCCAGGTCCCGCGGGACCCAAAGCTGCAGGGCAGGGGGTTAAAGAGGGGGCTGCAAAGAGAAGATGGGTAAAAACTGGTGTGTGCATGGGTCATGCTCTGTTGTCAGCTGCTACTGATCCAGCCACAGCCCCAGACAGTGACAGCTAAGCCAGGACTCGTCCCTGTGCTCCGTGCTGTGCAAACCCAGACTGCAGCAGCTCTGCCTGCACTCGTAATTTTAAGGATGGACATAGCAGCAGGGAGAAGAGGACAACACCCTTTCCAGGTTGAGAAAATCCTACTGGAAAGCACAGCAAGAGTGGGCTGAAATACAGCCTAGAGAGAGCTACCAAGTCCAGGACTGGTGGTTTTGAGATGACACCCGCTGGTGAGGAGCAAGACTGCAAGCAGGCTGAGATGCCTTGGCCACGCTGCCTTGAAACAACCTTGGGCTGGGTCTTCAGTTTTGCAAACTGTCCTTAAGAGAGACCAGATTTACCTGGCACACCAAAAGAAACACCCCAAAAAGTGAATGCACATGTAAGTGCAGCCTACGGCTGGCCTGGGACTGCCTGTCCCTCCCAGCTTCAGAAATGTCCATGGTGGTTTTGCAGTGATTATTTTACGTATCAAGCAGCAGAGCATTTAAAAGATCTAGGCACGGACAAGGGTCCCGCTACAGTCCAGTTGTGATCGGTGGTCACATAATACCCCCTCCCACGGATGGTGCAAAGCAGAGGTTCCCGCCCCAGAAAGCTTATAAGCAAGGAGAGAACAAGTCGCTGGTTGCACATGATTTAGAAAAAAGAAGGGGGGGGGGGGGGGATGATGAACCATTAAAAAACATCAACAGGGACAACATTTGCAGCAGGAGCAGTTGTCATGTGTGAGCCCAGGGAGGATGTTACATGCATGGGAACCTCAACATTCAAAGGTGGTTTCCCAGATGAGGGAACAAGCTGGAGTGAGGCTCAGGGGGACCCAAGAAGAGGTTAAACCCGTAAGGTTACACCTTGGAGCCTGTCTGGGGCTTTACATGGGGTGTTCATAGCAGCCAGCTTGATCCTGCAGCCCCACATCCTGTGCACATACCTATCTCAGAGCAAGCAGGGGTGACAGCAGTCAGCATTTGCGTGGCAGATTGACGCTGAGAAAAGGGGGTGTTGGTGCTCTTGATGAATTTGGAGAACTAGGCAAATTTTTCACATGCATCGCTTCGTGCCTCAGTTTCCCTCCTGAGCCGTAGCGTGACCCGAGCAGCGGGTCTCTTGACTGAAGCAGAATTTTTTCCCTCGCTTTTTCTTTCTCACAGAGAAGCCCCTGACCTCCTCCAGGTCAAAGATGGGACCAATCTTTGAGCTGCACAGCATCCTCGGGAAGCCATTCGCGTGCTCCCACCCAAGCCAGGCAGGCAATTTCCAATGACGTAGGTTTTCACTTGGAAAAAAAACAAAATAAACCAATTTTATTTGACAAAAGTGAAAGTTTAGCATTCACAGCCACTTTGACAAACCTGTTGTCTTGTGCATCCTAAAGCAGCAGGTATCACAGTCCACTCTCCAAGGTGGCCCAGGTATTATCTGCCTGGCCAGGTTCAAGCTGCAGGACCTGGACGCCAAGAAGCTGAGAACAGGCTGAATCAGTGCATGTCAGACAGGGGTGCCTCAAGCTTTCTTAATGCTAAGAGGAGTTGGTGGGCCAGGATTAACCTATGATCCTGAGAGCCTTGGCCAGGACCTCCCCAGCTCCACTGTAGCAGTTGCAGGAGTATAACAGGAACCACCTTCCCCTTCCCAGAGCTCGTTTCAACCATCCTCTCCTCTGATCCCTCCATGTAAGACAAACAAGGGCTGATCTAAATGCCAGACATATAGGTGGAGCTGGCATCTCTGCATGCACTGGAAAGGGGGTCTGAGCACCCTTGATCCAAGGGGACACCCTGAGATGGAGAGGAACACAATGTTCCCTAGGAGCAAATGCAGAGGTGCCTTGTAACCGGGCCCTGAGTCCCCATTTCATCCAGGAGACAGGAAACCCCTTCTCCTTTCCCAGTTTTTTCCAAACCGGGTGGGTTTTAAGAAAATCTTGGAGGTTTTGGATGGAGAAGGGTCGATCTTGCAGCAGATGGCGCTTCTGCCTAGGAAATGGGGCCAGGAATCGGGTTCTTGGTCTGATGAGCAGCAAGTGGAGCAAGGCAGTGGCTCCCAAGCATTGATCATCAGAGATGGCAAGTGTACCTTGCAAGTACCCCGAATTCAGGCTTGCTGGCCTCGCTTCACTGCTTTCTGAAGGTCTTCCTGATCCTTCCTGATCCAAGTGCAGGGTCCCGCACCTGGGTTGGGGAAATCCCCAGTATCCATACAGGCTGGGGGATGTAGGGATGGAGAGCAGCCCTGCCGAGAAGGACTTGGGGTGCTGGGGGATGAAAAGCTGGACACGACCCAGCAACGTGCGCTGGCAGCCCAGAAAGCCACCCGTGCCCTGGGCTGCATCCCCAGCAGCGTGGCCAGCAGGGCGAGGGAGGGGATTCTGCCCCTCTGCTCCGCTCTGGGGAGACCCCCCTGCAGTGCTGCGTCCAGCGCTGGGGCCTCAGCACAAGAAGGACATGGACCTGCTGGAGCGGGGCCAGAGGAGGCCCCGGAGATGATCCGAGGGCTGGACCCCCTCTGCTCTGAGGACAGGCTGGGAGAGTTGGGGTTGTTCAGCCTGGAGAAGAGAAGGCTCCGGGGAGACCTTATTGCGGCCTTCCAGGACCTAAAGGGGCTTATAGGAAAGATGGGGACAGACTTTTTAGCAGGGCCTGCTGTGACAGGACAAGGGGGGATGGTTTTAAACTAAAGGAGGGGAGATTCAGACTAGACATAAGGAAGAAGTTTTTCACGCTGAGGGTGGTGAGGCCCTGGCCCAGGTTGCCCAGAGAGGTGGGAGATGCCCCATCCCTGGAAACATTCCAGGTGAGGCTGGACGGGGCTCTGGGCAACCTGATCTAGTTGGGGATGTCCCTGCCCATGGCAGGGGGTTGGACTAGATGGCCTTGAAAGGTCCTTTCAACCCCAAACTATTCTATGATTCTATGATCCTCTTTCATCTCCCATTGCTAAATACATCATTCACCCCCAATGCAGAATATTTGCAGCCACCACCACAAGCAAACCAAACCCCTGGTTTGGGTTGGTCTTTATGGCAGCTGTTTGTTCGGAAAAAAAGCACTGAAGGACTTATACACCTTTAGACACTTTCTTCATGTTGAAGCTTTGTGAACGAGAGAAAGAGAAAGAGAAAGAGAGGGAAAGAGAAAGAGAACAAAAGAGAAAGAGAAAGAGAAAGAGAAAGAGAAAGAGAAAGAGAAAGAGAGAGAAAGAGAAGAAGAGACGAGACGAGACGAGACGAGACGAGACGAGACGAGACGAGACGAGAAGAGAAGAGAAGAGAAGAGAAGAGAAGAGAAGAGAAGAGAAGAGAAGAGAAGAGAAGAGAAGAGAAAAGAGAAGAGAAGGGGAGGGGACGGGAGGGGAGGGGAGGGGAGGGGAGGGGAGGGAAAAGAAGCAGGAAAAGAAAGCTTTCAATGAAATCAGAATATCACATTTGGCCATTACAGCTGGAAGCAGTGTTTTCAGAATTTTATCCAAAATTACTTTGGATTGAATTATTATTATTATTATTATTATTATTATTATTATTATTATTATTATTATTGCATGAACAATGCAGCAAAATATTTCCATCTGCCTGAAAAGCTAAATGCTCTTTCATGGAGAGTTTACACTTTTTAAGGTCTTTTTATTGGTCTTGTTGAATAAAAACATAGGTCAAAATGTCAAGCAACAGCAAAATCTACATATATTTATCATGCACGCATACACCCTCCATTTATTCCCAAGTGCACTGTAAAATAATGCACTGAGAACCCATTAGACGGCAAGCTCATTACTTGACTTATCTGACTGATAATAATTGCTTAGAGAGGAGGAAAAAAAATCAGTGCTCTCTGCTGGGTGGATGCGCAGACTTCCAGGGTTTCTCCCCAGATGATTTGTGCAGAATAAGGATACTAAGAGGGCAAAGTCAGTCACAGGATGGAGTTAGTGGCCAACCACATGAACATCTGTTGGCAGATCAGAGGCTCAAACCGAGCTGATGCCCAGCCCTGATTGCAAATCAGGCTGGGTATGAACGGATGCGCCTGGGCCAATAAACTGCTCCTGCCCCCCAGGTGGCCCACGAAAAATTGTAATTTTCTGGCACTTTTTTGCTCTTCCTTGAAAACTTCTATATTATAATTGGGTTTTTTCGCTCCCTTAATTGCTGTTCTTTAAGGAGTGCGGGCTCGACAGGGGCAAGATTTATACTAAAAGAAAGGCTTTTCTCTTTTCCTGCTTGAACACCAGTTACTGAATTACTCTACGTGCTTTTGATCAGAAACACGATCAAATATTTATATAGTGGGAGATCCATCTGTTCGGATGAATTCCCAGTGGGGTGACTCCATTCCTGTCTTATTACTCACTTCGTTTTCCTCACTAGCTCCATTTTTCCTGGAATAAATTGATTAAAGACTGACAGTGGGGGGAGTAAATATTTCTTATTCCTTCTCCTCTGCACACATAGGAAATACTCTTGTTTACTTGCACGTGTATTTATTTAGCAGTGGGTTTGGGGACACAAAGAGTTGTCCCCAGGCTGGGTTGGCTCTCACCCCTGACTGTACATGGCCGGGCAACGCTCAGCCCATCAATCACCTATTCTGACACTTTCCATGTGGATCAGCTGGAGGACAAATAAATTTCATGCTGAGACTCCTGCATTTCCATTTTGACCCCGCTGGCCTTTGTGGAAGCAACATTTCTCCGTAATATCTATGCAATTATAGGGGTAGATGGAGGATGGGCACCAAGCGTGGAGGAGGGGGGAGGATTAAACCTCCTATAGAAGAAAGCCCTTTCAAAGGAGAAAAAAACGCATCTGCGTTGGTGTGGAACGTGTTGAGCCAGTGTGACTAATAAGACTAGAACAAAGGCTGGAAAACGAGAATACCAGCATGGGGATCCGTATGTATTTGGGGGCATTTCAGCCCCAAGTGATGCCTGCAGGTCACCCCGTGGTCCCCAGTGGATGGGTGGTCTCCACTGGGAGATTTACCTCACCTGGGGCAGGAGAGAGGCTCTCTTCATTGTTTAGGAGCCTCTCCTGACAAACTCGAACGGCTGTCCCATAAGATCACAGTCAATGCAGACTGAAAGGGACCTCGGGAGGTCTCTAGTGCAACAGCAGGGTCAGCTCTGGGGTTTGGACTCAGGGATTTACCCAGTTGTGGCTTGAAAATCTTCAAGGACGGAGCTTGCACAGCCTCTCTGGGCAATCCCTTCCACCAATTCTCTTCCAAATCCACCTCCACTGAGACAAAAGCATCCTCTGGCCTCTGCCAGTGTCTCAGCAGATGGGCTGAGGTCTCTTGAAAGAGCTGGTCATCCCTGGGCAGACCAGTTCCTAAGGTGCTATGCCGTTATTACAACTGATTATAACACAGCCAGGTTTAAGCAAACCCATGTGCCAACACCTAAACCAAAGACAAGCCAAGACCTATTGTCCCCCACCAGGAGGGAGTGGGCTGAGATCAAAACCACCCAGCAACCAGGAAAGGAGTGAGATATTGTAAAAAACACCCTACAGAAAGGTGTTTCATATACTACACTGTGTGCTGATCACATTCCCAGCTGTGTCTGGGAGGGGTGGCTGGATGCTGACCAAGGCACCATCAGTGCTTCTCTAGGAGGTCACCACCACCTCAGGTTGGTGGAGGAGACATTCCTGGTGGAAATAGAAATACTGCATCGCCGACTGGTATCAGAGACCGAGCAGGTGACAGGGAAAGCAAGAAGGAATGCCCTGGGCCTTTATCATCTGTTTTATCTGCTGTTGACTTTGCAAGCAAAGCCAGCAGCTCTCCTCTGGCCCCCGCTTAGAAAGCACATTGTCACCAGCCAGGGAAGCATACCCAGAGAGCAAGGGACAAAGTCTCACCGGTTCAGAGCTGGAAAAGCTTCTGACTCACCGTCAAAAATCTCATCTGCAGTCAAAGCAAATCCAGCCCTGTCCTCTGCCCAGGCGAGTCCCGACGTCTGGATTTATAGACATAGTTACCACTACATTAATGAGCTCTGGAGAGCGTCTGCCGCCAGCTTCATTACAGATGGGTGGAAAAATATCATTCCGAGGAATCCCCCATCTGGACATAAATATTTAGCATGTGATCAGCTGCTCAGTATTCCCCTGACCTGAATAAATCTGTGTTGTTTCCCCTGCCTTCAAATAAAAGGTCCATAATCAGGATCACTCCCCTCACTTAATCTTTTCGAGGGGCGCAGTGGAGATGGCTGGTTTATATCTCTTTGTAGCTCCCGTATCCCTCCCTCTCTGGCAGAAAAGCCATTTAAGACCAAATTGTCTCTCCTAGGCAAATTCAGCTTAGCCCAACAGGACGTTACAGTAATTCATATTGCACGTAGTGGGAAGGCTGGTGATGCTCAGAGCCTGAAACAGAACCTGCTCTTGGGTCATCCAGTTTGGAGCAGGCGTTACATGGGGCCTTGGTAAACTCAGCCTTTTAGACCCCAGGAACAGTTATTTGGGCTCAGGTTAAAAATATTTCTAATCCAGTATTTCAAGACAAATAGAAGGTGTAAGTAGATATAGAATCATAGAATCATGGAATGGTTTGGGTTGGAAGGGATCTTAAAGAGGATCCAGTCCAACCCCCTGCCATGGGCAGGGACACCTTCCGCTACACCAGGTTGCTCAAAGCCCCGTCCAACCTGGCCTTGGACACTTCCAGGGATGGGGCAGCCACAGCTTCTCTGGGCAACCTGGGCCAGGGCCTCACAGCCCTCAGAGGGAAGAATTTCTTCCTTAGATCTCATCTAAATCTGCCCTCTCTCAGTTTAAAGCCATCACCCCTTGTCCTGTCACTACACGCCCTTGTCAAAAGTCCCTCTCCAGCTTTCTTGGAGGCCTTACTTTAGGTCCTGGAAGGCCGCAATAAGGTCTCCCCGGAGCCTTCTCTTCTCCAGGCTGAACAACCCCAACTCTCTCAGCCTGTCCCCACAGCAGAGGGGCTCCAGCCCTCGGATCATCTCCGGGGCCTCCTCTGGCCCCACTCCAGCAGGTCCATGTCCTTCTTGTGCTGAGGCCCCAGCACTGGACGCAGCACTGCAGGGGGGGTCTCACCAGAGCTTTTACTGTATATTCCCTCAGCAGTTTGTAGCTCGTGGTTTTCTTGAGCTAGAAACGGTGTCTTTGTGTTAATACACCCTATAGGATTTTTCTTTCACAAACTTTGTCCAGTTGCTTTCCTGAGCCCATGTAAATTTTTGACAGCCACAATGTCTTGTGGCAATGACTACACAGATTAATGACATGAAGGGAAATACCTATTTCAGCATGTTCATAGCTTCTCACCTGGTAATTTAATTAAATGACCCATAGTTTGTGCGTTATGAGAATGACCAAATAATCCTTATTTACTGTCTTTAAACCACTTCTGGCATCTGTCATATTTCTCTTTATAAGGTTAAAACGTCTTTGCCTGTCTAGTGGTGCCTTTCTCAGCTCCCCCAGCCAGCCTGTGGTTTTGCATTGGAGTCATGCAAAGCCTGCTTCAATTCTCTTTGACCAAGGCATTGCAGACAGTGCGAGGGATTGTAACCAGGCAAGCTCGTGTTTGCATGCAAGTAGCAGACTACAAGAGCTGAAAGAATTGAGGCTGCAAAAGCCCTGGCACGGACTATGGGAGATGTACATTGAAATCCATGTTCTGCCACTGACTTGCGGGGCAACCCTGAGCAAACAAAGCAGAACAACAGCCCCTTGGGGCACTGGGCACCCAAATCCCATCAGGTTCAGTGGGAGACAGATATTTCCTGCTTTGGAGGGATCGTACTGCTCTTGTTGCATGGAAGCTGAGCAAACTCCACCGAAAGAGGGGTATTAAGTTAAAGACATTACAGATGTGGGGCAGTGGGTGCCTGGTTTAGCACATTAAATGATTGATGGGCCTGGTGCAGAGGGGTGAAGGCAACCCCAAGGGCTCACCATACTGTCCCCATCATCTACTTGCACCCCCAGCAAGTTTACGGATGACACCAAGCTGAGTGGTGCAGTGGACACACCTGAGGGACAGGATGCCATCCAGAGGGACCTGGACAAGCTCGAGAGGTGGGCCCGTGCGAACCTCATGAGGTTCAACATGGCCAAGTGCAAGGTCCTGCACATGGGTCAGAGCAACCCCCAGTATCCATACAGGCTCGTAGATCAAGGGATTGAGAGCAGCCCTGCCAAGAAGGACTTGGGGTGCTGGGGGATGAAAAGCTGGACACGACCCAGCAATGTGCACTGGCAGCCCAGAAAGCCACCCGTGTCCTGGGCTGCATCCCCAGCAGCGTGGCCAGCAGGGCGAGGGAGGGGGTTCTGCCCCTCTGCTCCGCTCTGGGGAGACCCCCCTGCAGTGCTGCCTCCAGCGCTGGGGCCTCAGCACAAGAAGGACATGGACCTGCTGGAGCAGGGCCAGAGGAGGCCACGGAGATGATCCGAGGGCTGGAGCCCCTCTGCTGTGGGGACAGGCTGAGAGAGTTGGGGTTGTTCAGCCTGGAGAAGAGAAGGCTCCGGGGAGACCTTCTAGCAGCCTTCCAGGACCTAAAGGGGCTTATAGGAAAGATGGGGACAGACTTTTTAGCAGGGCCTGCTGTGACAGGACAAGGGGGGATGGTTTTAAACTAAAGGAGGGGAGATTCAGACTAGACATAAGGAAGAAGTTTTTCACAATGAGGGTGGTGAGGCCCTGGCCCAGGTTGCCCAGAGAGGTGGGAGATGCCCAATCCCTGGAAACATTCCAGGTGAGGCTGGACGGGGCTCTGGGCAACCTGCTCTAGTTGAGGATGTCCCTGCCCATGGCAGGGGGTTGGACTAGATGGCCTTGGAAGGTCCCTTCCAACCCAAACCCTTCTGTGATTCTATGATTCTACTTTTGCATGGCCTAAGGATGCATCTATTCATGTGCATAAAGACAGCTTTTTTTTTTCTTTTCCCTTGTGTCATTAGCAAAATAACAGTTGATTCCGAGCCATTCTGCAGTTTTAGACGCAGGGTTTTTTGATGACAGCTTGTGCATGCCTTTCACATCAGGGGTTAAATAAGGGCTTGGCCCTGAGGCTGCTTAGTCAGTAAAAGGCTTTTTATTAACTTTCCTATGTTCTGTATCAGGCCTCAGAGTTAAAAAATGGAGGGGGTTGAGTCATTCACTATGAAGAGCTTTGATACCATTGCTAACACCTCCTGTAATAACTCCTGGAATGCCTTAGTTAGAGAAAAAGAGAAGGAGAGAGCATGGTGTCTCCCAAAAGCATAAATCTATATTATTTGTAATTTCTTCTTGAGACTGGGGCTCTGGGAGTGCACTGCTTGGAGTGAAGGGGGGGGAAACTCCTCCCCCTGAGGAAACAGGCTTTGCTGTGCTTTATTTTTATTTTTATTTTTATTATGTTTCTTAACAGGTTCTTGGTTCAATACAGGCCATACGCTTTACCCAGATCATGTATTACAGATTTCTGTTCTTCCAGGGCCAAAGGGATGGGCCCAAAGCATATGGCCTCCAATTTTCGTAGCAGCTCTAATCCACATGAGTAATGATGTACTAAAAATGGTCCTGCTGACAAAGAGAAAAGGTCACTAGGAGCAAGGTAGGTGGTCAAATGCAGTAACACTAAACCTCAGATTTGGAATAATCAAAGCAATCAAAATTTTACTTTTTTTTTTCCCCCCTCCTCTTCCTCTACAGTTTTCCAAAGCTTCACCTCTGCAGAGCCCATGCCTTTCCTTCACCACTAGCACGGACATCCCCAGCAAATGTCATTTCAGGCTCTGACCTCTTTCAATGAAACATTGCAACATCAAATATGGGACCTCAGAGATTTGGTTGCCGACCTCAGCAAGAGAAACTATGAGCTGAAAGACAAAATCAAAGACGTGCAAATTCTGAGCCATGGCTTCCAAGCTAAGATGGGCTGTTGCAAGATGTTGCTAGAAGAGTTGCAGAAGGAAAGGAAGAACATCAAAGGCACAGAGCAACAGTGGGAAGAAAGGCTCCGGCTACCAGAAGACAAAAACAAAACCCTGAAGAGTGCCAATAAACAACTTATCTTGCAAGTCAATGGTATGGCTGACCAGCTGGCTGCACGTCAAGACTGTCAAACTGTAACAAACATGCTAGGAAACAGAAGTGAAACTCAAAAAATCAAACGTTTTGCTCAGTGCCTCGAGGACAAATTGGAAGGTGTCCAGCAGCAATAGGAGAAAAAAAAGCAGCAGACCTCCCAGTTACAGGAGGCATTGAGAGAGCTCACCCAGATATGCGAGAGTCAGAGGAACGATGTAACGCAGCTGAAAGGGGAGCTGGGGATGAGAAGCAAGCAGCTCTCCAGAGCCGTGACCATGAGTGCTGGCTGCCCGCGGGCTCATTGCAGTAGGGTGGAGACAGGATCAAGATGATGAAAACTCCTCAGAGCCAGTTGTGATGAGAAAACTGCACTGGCTCAAGGACCTCCAGAAGATTTCAATCCCCCTTCATAGCTTGTGTTGCGCGTGTGTGTTGTGCACCATTTTGTCAAGGATTATTTCACCACTGACATTTTTCTGCTCTTACTTGGTGAACAAGACATCTACATGGTTGTGGAGCTCCTATCTCAGTATCTTATCCTTTATCTTAAAAGGTAACGGCCTCTTGCCAAATTAGATTTGCTGTAGTCCCATGTTTGGGGACTTTTGTTCGTAGTGTAAGAGTTCAGCTTAGTTCTATGTCATAAGTTTGTTATATAGATACTTATTTAAAACATGTATAATTTAGATAAAGTGATCAAAATAGATTGTCAAGTAGTTGTCCTTTCAGTTACTTGTTCTCTGAACTGCTCAAAGAATTTTTGTAGACATCAGAGAGATGATTCTTTCATTTAAAGTCTCACTTTACTTTTTTGCACTTCACCCACCTATTCCCAAAATGAAGGCTGTTGTGCTGTGCTTCTTTAGATCTCGTACAGCACAGTGAAGAATTCAGTTTGATCCAACTGCAGCTTTTTCTTCAGGGACCGGTGCTATAGAGTGGAGAATGAGGATATGATGGACTCACGGATGAGGGAATAGAGATATTTGGCAGGTTAAATGACTTGGTTGAGGTCAGACAGGGAAGAGCTGGCAAAGACAAATACTGGGTCACTCTAGAGTCTTCATGCAGAGTCGCTCTGCTCTCCAGAAAGATGACAGATATGGAACAAAATAAGCCAGTATCTATCTCCAGAGCTTAATTAATCTGCAGGTGAAGATGGGTGATACATGCAAAATCCTATTAAGGCTGCTAAGAGCACATGCATCTGCGGGGACTGGCCCAAGCATGACCAAGGTACTATTTTTATTCCAAGAGGATGAACCCCATCCCAGTGGGACCTTCGCAGGCTTCCTCAGAGCAAGGAGGGGAAGATGAGCTGTGCCATGTAGACAAAACCCCAGCTATTTCAATTTTTCTAAAGATATTTTTTTGGGCATCCCAGAGCTCTTCAGATACCCAGATCTGCTACCCAATTTGCATTTCTCGGGTTTGGCTGGCTGGGTCAATGGAGGAGCAGGTTTTCATAGAATCACAGAACCATTTAGGTTGGAAGAGGCCTTTAAGATCATCAAGTCCAACCGTTAACCCAGCACTGCCAAGGCCACCACTAACCCATGTCCCCAGGTGCCACATCTCCACGGCTTTTCAATCCCTCCAGGGATGGGGACTCCCCCACTGCCCTGGGCAGCCTGTGCCAGGGCCTGACAGCCCTTTCGGGGAAGAAATGGTTCCCAATATCCAACCTAAACCTCCCCTGGCGCAACTTGAGGCCGTTTCTTCTTGTCCTAAAGATATTTGGTACCACATGCTGTTGAGGTGTTGAGCGATAGGTTGGAATGAGAAAGAGCCAAGGTGCGTCAAAATATATAGCTCATCATTTCCAAAGCAAAATGGCCATAAGCCACCTAAATCGAGTTCAGCTGTTAGGGGGACAAACATAACCATAGCATTTTAAAAACAATGAAGAAATTTGAGAAATATTGGTTAAAAATATATGTAATTTTTTTTTAAATTGTCATTAAGGATAATGGCAAAAGGAAGACGGAGTTTTTGCTGTTGCTTTTGGTTACACTTGACTCTAAAGGTACATTTTCAATGGACAAATAAGATACCAAGAAGAGGTTAGGCGTGACAAATTTAAGCAGTGCAACTTCAGAGATGGCTAAATGTGCATGAAGAGAAGGGATTTTTAAACTGCTGCCCCAGAGTTCAAGACTAAAGGTAGTTATGTACTTACTCCAGCCCAGGATCAGGCTCTAGGGACTGTCCCCCAGCTTTAGGTAGTCAACTGATGAATCTAAGCAGCCGCCCTATCTGATATTCACACTTTTACATTCAATGAAGAGAGAAAAGTGCCACCAGAAAGTTATCTCTCTATTGACCATAGGGTATTAACACTAGTACCTCTATAAAGTAGTTTAAGTCAGGTGGGGACACTCTTGCCCTCATCCCTGCTTCCTACCCGAGTCCTTGGACAAGTCACTGTGGTCTTTGTCTGGTCGTAGTGACTGGAAAGATACTTCAGGGAACCCACCAGCTTTGCAGAGCTTCATGTGTCCCTTGTGCTTCCAATGCCCCCTCTGACTGCGGTATTTCCCTACCCCGCAGGAGCATTAAAAGGAGCAAAGCGTATTTCAACAGCGGAAGCCACGTGTGGTGAGCTAGGCCGACCTACTTAATTACTGAAGCAACCACAGTTCAGCTCGTATATACCTTTATTGTACTTTATCACAAAGAATCACCTCCGTTTTGCTCCACATCCTGGATTTTCCCTTCCTCTTCAGCCTTCGCATCCAGCTCTTGCCGCTCCTTTGAGCATCCCTGCCCCGCGCAGAGGACAGAGCTGCCCGAGCAGCTTACGTGGGTGGAATAAGCCTCCTTGAGCGGCTGCGGCTCCTCCGTGCAGAGCAGCCCCTGCTTCCTGCTGCCGGTGGGGCTCGTTGCACACAGAGGCTTTCAGTCTCCTTTTGGTGTCTCGGCGGTTCATTGAAAACAGGCTCTGTCACCAAAGCGGTGAGCACAAAGGCTGCTGGCCACAGCCCAGACATGCCTCTGAATCCCCTTTCTGCAGAGATTAATGGGAACCAAGAAGGGAGACCCCGCACAGACTGTCAATGACCAGCGTTTCACCAAGCCCGGGCTGGATGGGGGCCCAGCCAACCTTCCCATGCAGAGCGGTGGGGTACCCTTGGCCAGCTCTGCGGGACGAGAAGTCCCTTTCTCAGAGATGTTACGCGTGGTAACCCCTGCCCACCTGTGCAGTCCTTGGGGACAACCCCAACTCCAACCATCCCTTCTGCAGCTAGCGGTGTTTTGGAGTAAGTCACGCCAAGGTTGCTCGGGTGCAGATTTCCAACTCTCTGAGGCTGGGTGAGTGTTGGTGTCTCAGTCTGGTGTCATCACGACCGGCTGATGCAAAATGAACTTTACGTACTTTATATCTCGGTATCTCTGCAAAGGTGTGGTGGGGCAATGCTTGCTCCAAGCCCAGTATCTGCTCAAGCAAGGTGTCTCCGTGCCATCATCTATCACCTATGCTCCAGCTCATGTGGCTTCTTTTTTGGGTGACCTTCTGGCAATACTTGTGCTTTGTGCATCAACCGATTGCTCTGTAATCCCTCTCCCTCCCTTCAGGGGAAGCTGCCCTCTTTTCTGTTTCATTTTTCAGGCAGAGTCCTAAGCTTTTGATCACTTCCTAGACTGCTGAGATGATTGAAAAAATATTGATTTAACATTCTTGTTAATCCAAGACACATGTAAGCCAGGGAAGGGAATACCTAGAGACCATTGAAGCTTCCAGAAGATCGAGGGTCTCAGTGTAACTCGCTGCCTTTCAAGTAAATAGGTATTTAGTTCAACTTGAAATGTTCAGGGCTTTTAGATCACCCAGTTTTGTCTGCTGTTTGCATGCCTAGGAATATCTCTTTTTTCCTCTACTTTGCAATAGTTCTCAGTCTACCCTCTGATATTGTATGGCCCCAGGGTGAAAAACAGTATATAGACCATAAAATATCAGCTGTGGCTCAGTACTGAGCCTCAGGACTTGGGAATCCTCTCCTTGCATTCAGACACAAGTTCTCTCAGGCGAGCCATTGCACCACATGTGAGAGAAAGCAGCTGGGAACCAACACATGAAGGCCAACAGCTGGACAACCCCCGCTGTGTCTACACACACAACCCAGCGCTTGCACCCATGAAGAGCTGCAATGCGTGTATGAGTCCTCAAAGCAGGATTCAGCCCTTATCACTACAAACTGGTAAATACCTTATTCCACATGAAGTGGGAATTTGAAGCCAGGTACCGGGTCTGAACGATCGCGCTGGTCCTACCATTATTTGCATTTAATAGGAAATAAATCTGGTGACATCAACCTTGCAATAAATCTGACACAGTTTCCCCCTCCCCTTCCTTCTTACGGGAATATTTAAAGCTAGAGAGCCAGCCACTGAAACTGCTGTTATCTCTGCCCACCAGTTCCCAGCTGCCTATTGTGACCCTTAATCTGAGTTAATCAGCACTAGCTCATCCTTTCAGATGGGACTTGCATCCCTGCTCTCCTGCCCCACGATGCTATCGTCTCCTGCCAGCTGGGCAGCTAAATGCAAAGACAGCTTCAGCATCTCCAGGGGCTGGAGTGCAGCGATGCCCTGTCACATTCATGCTGGGGAGGTGTTTTTTCAGCTCTGTGCGTTGAAAACAATTATTACCATATAAGCAAATAAGCTGGATGCATCAGAGACAGCACGTGCATCAGGCCTGAAGTGGTCGGGCAAGAAGGAACAAAACAGACCAGGCCAGGAGGATGTCACAGGGCAAGTGATATATCTCTGGAGGCCAAGTCTGTATGTGACAAGACAAAACTAGGGAAGGAAGGTTTGGGCTGGAGAGAGGTGCAAGGGCAGCATGGGGAGTGAGAGGATGAAATGGTTTCTACGACCAGTCACAGGTAGATGGCAAGTCAACATCAGTCTTAAAGGTGGTCTCTGTCTGGGTCTGTGGAAGTCAGTGGTGAGCTTAGCCCAACCCCAGTCCACGGCAAAGCAGTGGGGAGCTGTTGTCATCTCCCACGAGTAAGCCTTGAGTAAGCCTCCTGTGAGAAAGCTTTGCCTGAATGCAGCTATCTCAAACTTGTATGTTGCAGAGAACACTGGGTGGTGAAACATGTTCCTTGAGGTGCCCACGGTGAAGCACTGAAGGCTCTCACCTCCTGCCAAAGCACAGACTAGTGGCCTCTCCATGATGCCGCAGTAGACCAGAGGTGGAGGCGGATGGTTTCACTCCGTGCCACAGCAGGCTCAAAGTTCCTTTGAGACAAGTGCTATAATTACTCCTTCATTCATCACAGCTCCTGAGAGAGTGATAATTTGGGTAGAGCTAACACATCTCTTTCAAAAATGTATCTAATCTTTACATAACAGACTTGCAGTGTAGGAGAGTCTTCCTCCTAAAGGAAGCCTTTTCACCTAAAGGTTAGGTAGCTACTTCAAAGTAGTCATCAAGGTCTCTCTCAAGTCCACCGAGAGTGAGAGGCAGCTCCAGTGGGCCACTCATCTTGCTCCAGGAGACACATTAAGGCAAGAGGCTTGGCTCACTCTTTAGAGGGGCCCCTTTTCCCTAGTGACTTTGGAGGAGGCTCCAGTTTCCATCTTTGAGGAGTACACCAGACTTTCTGATGGGTGAAAGCTGAAGCTTATGAACCTCAGCTCAGGTGTACAAACCTCCACTTAGACTTACATGACTTGATCTTCCCGCAACTGGGTTTTGCTTGCTGGGGAACTGAAGGACCCAGCAGTCTCTGTGAAGGTACCTACATGACCCTCAGGACATCAAGGCATGGTACCAACTGCGTCTGTGCCTTCTTTCTGCTAAATATCACAGACTGAGCACCCTGTAATACTCATCCCACTCCTGAATAATTTTGATAGCTTCTACTCCTCAGGATTTTGACATGCTCTACCAAGTGCAAACTCTGGATCTGCTCCCACATTCCCGTCTCCGTTGCAATGCTGCCAGTGACCCAGTGTAGCCCTCTGTGTCATCCCTCTGCTCACACATCCCAGCATCACGTCTCTGCTAACAGTGTCACACTGGAAACTATTTCAGCTGCTTGTCTGCTCTAGCCACCAAATCCCTCTCTGAACGCTGCTCCACAGGACCCGTCTCTAGCTCTGGGTGGCATTTACTTCTTGCCCAGTTGCATCACGTCTCATTTGCCTTCACGAAAAAGACTTTTTTTTTACTAGGTAGCAAAGGCTACGAAGCAGTCCAGCTTGCGTTCCACAGCAGCCCTGTCTTCCAGGTTATTTATAATTCTTCTGGCTTGTGTGTCATGGACAAATGTTATCAGTCCCTGAAGATCCTGCTGTCTACACCAGCCATGTGATTTAGTCACAGAAAGCTTTTTCTTCCCTCTGGCTCCCATCCAAAATGCAAACATACCCCAAAATAACACAACTGCTGAGACAGGCAGCAGGAAAACCAAAAGGATGGGGGAGAGGAAGGGATGGTTTAAGTACTGCTTGGAAGTGATTGACAGTCGCTGGTTTGGAGTGCAAAAAGAAGTAATTTATTTTGTTTTCAAAAGCTTAAATACATAAAGCTGAAACTACCGCACATGCTTTGCAGATGATTGCTACTTTCTTCTACATCTTTTGCTATACAGAGCTCCCGCGGCAAGTCTGTGTGTTACTGTAAACACAGCAAGGAGGTGCTTTACATGTGGTCTGAGAAAAGTCTTCTCAGAAACTGAAGCAGATTGTAGTGGCAGCCAGTTTCATGTTTTCTGTTCTTCTGCCACGCCAAAGAAGAGCAAGAATCAGCCAAGACAAATAATTTTTCATTTTCTCTGGAAATACTCTTTCCATCGTGCCAAAATATGAGTAAAAGTTTCCCCATCCTTCAGCTGAGTTTGAATGATCCGAGCACCTTCTCTACACTGACTTGGCCATGATCCCATATAATAGTTAAAGGTATCAGTCCCTGCAGACAAAAAGCAATACCTTGAACTTCCTACTTGCTTAGACTGAGAATCCAGGTATCCCAGACAGAGGCTGGGACACCTCAGGGATGGTGCTACCAAAGCTCCTCTGATGCTCCATCAACAATGTTTTTTTGGAATGCCATGAAGCAATATGCACAAACGAAATTCCTGCAGCAAAAGCACTCAGGAGTTAAGGTGAATATTTATTTCTAAAAGAAAAAAAAAAAGGTAACTCCCTTCCCTAACCCTCCCCTGCATGCCCACAGCTCACAGCCCTTACAAAATACAAACACATTTCAGTGGCACAATGAATATCAGGACCAAGAACGAGGCAAACGTTTTAGTATCTATGTCTCAACTTCCACCACCATGTTACACTTATTGCAACACACTACACATGTCAAAAGCACATGGGAAAGCTGAGGACAACATCTTCTACCCTTTCGAGTGTGCTTAATTCTACAGGAATAAGGTGTGAAGTACAGCAAGAGACTCCCAGGAGGCATTAGGAAAATCGGGACTGTGGAAAGAGAAGTTGCAAGTGCAACTGGAAAACTCTTCCTTTTTTCCTATCAAGGCTATTGCTATCTCCGAATACTTTAGTGTGCTCTGTTCATGAACAAGAACACAAAGATCTGCCAGCAGCCAAGCAAGCTATGTCTGTGTTCACAGCCCTGTTCTAGATACCTTAGGCAAGGCATAAATTTGCCAGGAGGACCATCCCCTTTGCAAGGCCTGATCACCATCCTCAGCTGAGCAGACTTGGCTCAACACATGTCCTTGCGAGCTCGTTCTCTTGAAACACCAGCAATGTTTCCCAAAGTGCAGACCAAGAGAAGGGACGTACTAATGAGACCGTCTGTGGAGAATTAAGAACCTCTTTGGCCATATAAATCATGGGGCAAGGTGGAGATACTGGGTTCCAAGCCATAAACTTTGAAGGGGTGCCCATACCAAAGCAGTGAATTGCTTAAGGCACATGGGAGCAGTAAGAGAGGCAAAATGGGGGAGGAGAGATGGACTGTGATTTATGGTCCGCAGGAAACCAGGCTATAGGAGGATAAAGGTCTCTCTGGCCCTACAGGCTATCACAGCATGGGTTGATGTGCTCACGCTTTCTTTTGTGCCAATTTAACTGACTGAAGGAAAGGTGCCAGTTTCTCCTGAAACCTCCATTCCCGTTAAAGACCCAACTGTGGATGCAATTCGATTGCAATAAAATTGCCTTTTACCAGCATGAATTTCCTTTTCTCTCCTTATGCGAATAACCTATACCCGCATTGAATCTCCTTTATGTTGCTTAAAGGACACGTTGTGCTGCTCATGATCTGTTAAAAGGGCTAACCCACACGTGCAGGCCTTAAGGAGAATTTGAGGCTGAGAACATCCAAACAGTGCACGTTGATGAACAAAATGGCTATGACAGCCCTGAGACTTTCCAGACATGACTATGAGGAGTGTAAGGTACGTTTCATGCAATGAAACACCTTGCTCGTCGCTGGATCAATGGAAGAGCACACATTTCCTAATGAGAAGAGGAGATCAACGTGCCCCAGTTACAGCCAGTTTTGGTTCTTCAGCAAGGACTTCTTTTTGCCATGCTTTACAGGTAGCCTGATGTCATCACGAAGAAGAGGTGAACTTCTCAGAGTTCACAGGAAGCAGAAGTACTGAAAAGCACCACATAAAACCAGCTATATGGGGGAAGAAGGCAAAACCAAGGGGTTTAAGATGATTAAAAGGCTCTGGAAAGGGGAGTATCTGGGCCAGTGGACGTAGTCATTTCCTCTACTTCAGGAAGAACTCATCATTGGGGTGAGGAAATGAAGGTGCAGAGAAAACAGCAGCCAGCCAGCAGCCTGCTGTAGAGGAGTGCACCCTGCACGGTACAAGTAACAGGAGTTTTTAAGAGACTCCACTCTACATTTGGCAGCAACTAAGTCCCTAATTGAACACTGTGAACATTTACATGGAGCCATCAGAAATTACCCGTTCCAGTCACGGACTAGAAGACACTGACACCAAAAGCTATGGCTATTCTACCAAACCAAATGTGCTCAGGGTCCGTTCTAGACCTGAGACCAACTGGCTTGGAGCAATGCGGTCTGCGTAATCGAACGCTTGCCCTCCAAAGGAGCTGCACGTTCAGGCTCCCAGGGACTCTGCATCAAATCTGTTCAATATTGAGTTTAGTTTGATACTTGCTAGCGTATTCCAGAGCCAAAACGAGCCAGATGTGATTCTGTGGCTACCATGCTTCAGGTCTTCATGCTTAATTCCTACACATTAATATTCCCCCTACCTCTGCTCTCTGAAGAAGGAACTCTTGGCTACACGAGTCACTTGTCCTCTCAATGAGAAAGACACAGTGAGACAGCCATCCAACCACAAAACATGTATGAAAGGAGACAGCACTCTGTGCTTTAGGGGAATAGACCCTCATATAGCATGTGCAGAACAGAGTCGGAGCTTGGACTTTTTAATTTTCTTGAGATATCAGCTTTGAAGTCTCAATCTCAGCTCTCCACTGTAATAGGACTAACTGTTCATGGACGTTAATGACCATTTACGTCACCACCGTGGTTTGACACAGGGTTCTACAGAGCTAAATGCACAAATATCTGATAGCTTTAGCTAAAGAATTGGATCCTGTGAATGTAATTGTTACTGCAACAGTCTTGGGCGTCAGAAAGCAGCGAATACATGTCCTTGCAGGACAGCGAGCCTCTGCGGCCAGCATAACAGAAAACTGTGATCTACAGCCAGGAAAACCTACGTAAAGGTCAAATTCAGTAGTTCCAGGGGCTGCAAGGATACTGGAATCCTGCTGCGGCAAGGTCTGCGATGCAGCTTCACACAGCCCAGGACGCTTTCATCCTCTCACCTAGATCAGCATCAAAGCCATTGGCATCATCAGGCCAGAAAAACAAAACAGAGGCTGCTCAGGGGCTGGCTGGAGCACATCTTCAGTGGCTTGCATTGCCCTTCCCCACACAAAGGCGAGATGTCTGTCCACATGCTGGGTGGCCACTGTCTCAAGGGGAGGCTCTGGGTGGGAGGTGGACGCAGTCGGAGCCCCGTGGTCATCTGTTCATGCGCTGCAGGATGGTCACGCAGCCGTGATAACTGGTACAGCGCTGCAGCGGCGGCTGCTGCTCCACGCTCCCCGTTACCGGGTCGAAAGTGAACGCTTTGTCCGTGCCTTCCCCATTCTCGTCTCGGCCACCCAGGATGTAAATCTTCCCTCCACACACCGTCAGGCCACAACTCTCCTGGAAAGCAGAAGGAAAGCTCAAGAGCTGAGGAGCAAGCCTCCAGCTTTATGCAACGGGGCTGAGCAAGGGATTGAGCCAAGGCAGTGGGCTCAACGCTCACCTGCCCAGCAGAAGGGAGGGAAAGTAGGCAGGATAAGTGATGTCTGGCTCTTGGGGTGCTGCAATCTTACTGTTTCAGTAAGAGTTTAGGCACTTGAAACGCCTCAAGCCAGTGATGGGACCATTGCTGTTTCTGGCAGTCCCCCAGCACACCCAGAGCCCGGAGCACCGGCCTGTGAAAGCCACTCACAAGGGTGCACTGACATGGGCATTTTAATTCAGGTGGGGGCAAGTTGTGTCCCATCATTGCTCTTCACCGTGCCACGGCTCACATTGTAGCGTGGCTTTGGGGTGCAAAACCGTGATGACACTAAACCCAGCTACACAACCACCACCAGTCCGTGTTCAGTTCACAGACCAGACTGGAGCCAGTATAACCCTCACCCCGAAACACATCATAGTGTGGAGAACAGGTCCTCAACACCAGTGGTTTAACCCTACAGACCCACTCCTCTGGCATTAATAGCTAGTGTAGGCCCAGCCTCAGCAAGGAAACTTGGGTTTGCTGTGGGAGAGACATCCTCCACGCAGTATGGACACCGATGGCGAGTACCTATGTTTGTTGCTCTGCAGAGGTCACGTTCACACGCTCAGAGCCAAACCCACAATGCATTTTCCTTGCCTTCCATCTCAGAAAAGCACAGATGGCTCCTATTCTAGCGAGAGAGGGAAATCTCAGAGCTTCTTTCCTAAACCTCTTCCTTACCAGAGGCCCAGGGAGGGTGGCCACTTCTCGCCAGCTGTCTTTCCTAGGATTGTAGCTGAAGATTTTACTGAGGAGTCCACCTACGACATAAATGATGTTGTCCAAGCAGACGGCACTGATGCATCTCTGGTAAAAAGGGGTGGGAGACAAGAGTGTCCACTTGTTGTCCTCTGGATCATAACACTGGACCTGGGAGGAGAAACACAGCTATGGGAACATGAATTTACCACATCTCCCTGCTTGGATCAACCTGCTATTCACTAGAAATATAAGCACATGGGGACAGAAACACGGATGGGAGCTTCAACGCCCAGAGACCAGGGCAGCGAGCAAAGGGATGAGGGGTTCTAGCATTCCCTCTTGCATTCAAGTCTCCCAGACAAACTACAAGCCCCCAGGGTGGCTGTCCTTGACCCAGACAGCGCATGGTTAAGTGTGCAAAGGTGGAGCTGTGAAGCACTGATGGCTCTTCCTGCAGCTCAGGAGACCAGAAGCATCACGTCTGGCTTGCAGAGGTCTCCTCCAGGCAGTTACTACTGTTGCCACTTATCTGAAGTGAATGCCCACCCTGTCAGAGATTTGTTCCTGTGGTGCCTCAGAGCTGACCAGGCTTCAGAGCAGAAGCTGGTCAACTCCTGACACCCTCCCTCTCTGGTTCCTGAGTCTCATTGGCTTCCATTTAAATGTATGACTTCTCATCTTATTATAAGCAAGTCTTCATTAGTCTTCAAAAAAAAGGCACCCTCGTAGCTTAAGGACAACCCCGTTTCCCTCCACGTCCCCTGGCAAACCTTCTTTTTTACATCTCTGTCCATTCTTGATGCCCCAGCAATACCTTGTCGGTGTTAGCGGTGTCATCCACAGCACCGCCCAGCACGTAAAGCTTGTTCAGGCAGGAGACCACAGCTGCTGAGCTCACGGCTTGAGGCAGCGGAGCCAGGGTTGACCAGCTGTTGGAGAAGGTGTCATAGCACTCCACGCTGGAGAGGCGGTAAAAACCATCAAAGCCTCCCACAGCGTAGATCTGCCACAAAAGGAGCAAAGCAAGCCGATTAGAAACTCCTGAACTCATCTAATGGGCTACTCTGTCACGGTGTACGTGAGGGGAGGCTAGGACTTGGCCAGAAAGACAGACATCAAGCCATAGTAAAACCTTGGGGTTGGACTAGATGGCCTTTAAAGGTCCCTTCCAACCCAAACCATTCTGTGATTCTGTGAAACACCCCACACTGTATAGCTTTCACCCAAAGACTTAACACAGCTATCTGCAGGAGTCTTGCACCATCCCATGGTAGATCTTATCACTACAACTTCATTTGTGGCTACTTCAGGTGACAACACACACCCAAGTGAAACTATGACGTCTTGGTTACGTCCTAGTTGTTCTCCCTTCAAAACCATCTCTAAATGACCCAGAAGACAAACACACACTGACAGTTTCTCATTGTACTGGGCAGCAGGAGAAGCGGGGGACAGTGCTCCACGTGGTTTCTTCCAACGTTCGGGCCATTGCTTACCTTGCCCTGAAGCGTTGCCATTTTGTGCCTCCATCGGCCTTTCTGCAGACAAGCAACCTTGATCCAGACGTTCAGCTGGGAGCTCAGCACCCAAACATCATTGCTGCTGATGTGCCCTCCTGAAAAACAGAGGGAGGGAGGGAGGGCTGGTGGGATCCCAAGGACAGCCCCATCACCTCACTGCACCACAATATTGCATAGTTCCTCCATGCAACGGAACGACTTAGGTCAGAATATGGTTATTGGGTTATGGCCATGTAAACTCAGCTTCCCAAGGGAGATACCGTCTGGACTTCAAGACACTTGTTACACTGCTCCATCCCTTATATAGAACTCATCTAATAGGTGTTATATTTTAAGTGAGGGACAGACATGAGACTCTGATGTTTTAGGAAATCATGCCTGACAGCACACACCAAACCCAGCTCATTCCACAGTTGAACACGTTTGACAGATGCCCAGCAGGAGGGAAAGGTTTTTTTAATACTGCCATCCTCCCCCTCAAAGGTGAAATTGTTCCTTGGGACAGCAAAATCCAAACCACCTAAGGATAAACTTCACCAAGAAGCTCCAAAGCATGTGAATGAGTCCTGGTGAATAGACCTAAGGAGTGGCTGTCCCAGCAGAGGTCATGCTGTTCTTTGCAACCAAGAAGGGACCATCTGGTCCAGAGTATCTCACCTGATATGTACACATCGTTCTTGAGTGTGCAGGCAGCAAACTCTGACTTGGTGTAGCCAGGCACGCTGGAGAGGGCTGTCCACTGCCTGCTCTTCGGGTGGTAGAGGTCCGTGAAGGGCAGCTTCAGAAGGCCTTTCTTATCACAGCCCCCAATGATGATGATGACTTCTGCCAGCTCCATGAACCTAGACCATGAAAGGCGTCGGTAAGTCCACGGGCCAGGCTACTGCTTTCCATCATCCCTCCCATCCTGTCTAGGACATTGGCAGCACGGTCCAATGGATAGAGCAGGGTCCTCTCCTGCATCAGCTACTGATTTTCTGGGCAAATCATTTCAACCCTGCACCTTCCCTTTTGTCTGCACATTCAAATCAACGGCAGCTCCCAGATTGGGTGGGAAGGGGTTCAAACTGCACAGGGAAAGAAAATGGGAATGACCTTTAAAAGTCCTTGGTGAGATTGTCTCCTGCCACTCACCCTCCCCCTTCCAGCACAATCAAGCCTAATCCTCAAGGCACAGCCACGAGCGTGGAAAGCTGTTCTGGCAGCCCGCCTGCAACAAGCTCTCGGCCTGGAGAGAGAAGTGTTTCCAGGAAATCTCCCTCTCTCTCCAGCCCTAATAGCAGCGAGCAGACAAGACAGGCGGCAGGGGAAGGAAAATCCTGCCAGCTACTAGGTGGCAAGAGAGGAACGGCTCTGCGGAAGGGAAGGGGAGGGGAAGGAGGAGGGTGAAAGAGGATTTGAAAGACTTGGTCCGATCCCCAGCTCTGCCATGGTTTGTGCAGGCTGAGACAATTCACTTAAGACCAAAGCTGTAAAAGGAGGGAGGTAAAATGTGGATGCTGGGGGGGTAGGATTTATCCCCAGTGAATTTTAGCTCTTTGCATCCTTGAGGAGGTCACCATGGACCCTGTTGTTGAGCAGTTCTGTATGTAATAGCCTGTTGTGGCATTCAGCACAGAGAAGATGTGTCAAACTTCCTCTTCCACCTGACAGAAACATGCCCTAAATGTCAGGCTGGGACTTCTGAGATGCACTGGGGCAACCTCCATCCTTCTGCCCAGGATGCTCCACTGAGCAGCAAAAAAACCTGCGCTGCTTGGGCTGAAGAGCAGGAGAGCACAGGAACCTGGCCCTGCAGCCCCATGGTCACGGCTGTCCTCTGGAAAAGGACGGGGAGCCTTGCAAACCAACTCGGTTTGGTACGGCAACCCACCCCAGAGCAGAGGTGGCCATCAGCACTCTGACCAAGCACACCCTAAGGGACCTGTGGCACCATGAAGAAACCGCAGAGACTTAAAATGTGGCCGGTCAAGTCCAAACGTCACGGTCACAAAAAAAGTGCAGATTTCTACACACACACAACCCTAGAAATCACTTTTTCTTTGCCTCCTCCACTTTACGGTGGCAGCTGCCTGGGCCAGCATCTCTTTATCTTCTTGCTGTTCATCAATAAATCGATGGAAAGAAAAAAAATAAAAAATAATAATTTGGAAATGCCTAGGTAGCCACCTGGACAGTAACTGCTTTTTTTCCCTGGACATTAATTCCTGACCCTGCAGCAATGCCTTTGAGCTAGGCACCACGCTGACGGCCGGGAAGACTGAGGCTGGTCCAAGCCTTCCTGCGAACAGACAGCCTGGAGAAGGTGGGAGAGAGACCAGAAGAGGTGAAATGAGAGCAGAAAAGCAGCAGACCTGGGAATGGCAAACAGGTCTCAACCCCGTGCTCTACCCATTGGTGAAAGCAGATAGAAATAAAGAGCTACAAACACCCCTTCCTGCCCGCAGTCTGGACGCATGTCTGGATAGCATCATTGCACGCCCAGAGCAGTGTGACTAGAGCACTTCTTCCCCCCCAAAAAAAACCCAGGTGTCACATGCATTAGTATAAATTTCACAGGAATCCTTTAAGCCAGGCAAACATCTCCCATGCCTTCATTTTGGAAACAGGGAGGCCAAAAGAGAAGCAATCGGAAGGGGGAGGAAAAAAAAAAAAAAAAGGAAAAAATCACCCAAGAACTCCCCTCAGACTTTAAGATCCAACAACTTAGGCCATGTCAGTTTAGGGAAGAAGATGCTGTGTTTTACCTTCTGGGCCTTGATCGCAAAGAGCTGACCTCGTTCCCGAGGATGTAGTACTTGCGGGCCTCGTGCAGTAGAGGAATGCACTCCTTTGAGTCCTGGATGAGTCCATCCATTTCCACCTTCTCCAGGAAGTAGGTGGGGTCGAGCAGGGGCAGACGCACATGCTCAAGGAGGTCCTTCAAGGCTCCCTTCCTGGCAGGTACGTCATGCCGTACCCAGCGCATGACTGCTTCAAAGACCACTTCCTCCTTGGGGACCACCAGCTGCTCATCGGACAGATATTCAACCAGCTCCTTCACACCCATCTCCAGGAACTCTTCATGACATGACACCTCCACGAAACACTCCAGCATGAACCTTTTGCTCTTTTCTGTCAGAGATGCAATGGAGAATGAATCAGCAAACTTCATGATGCCCAAACAATTGCATGGGTGAAGCTGTCCTTCAAGGAAGGTGACACAAGCATCTCTGAGCTTGGAGATCTGCAGCAAGTCAGACAGTTCCAAGATGCCTTCAACGTTGTCCTCCTGAATGATGATGTTCCCCCCATACATATAATCAAGAAGGAGAGACATAGTGGAAGCAGATATCTTCTGGATATTAATGATATCCTGGTGGCCTTCCTTGAGATTGCCACCAAACATGGCCCGGAAATACGTGCTGTTGGCTGACAAGGTGGCGCGGTGGCAGGGGAATTCTTGTCCATCAATTAATAGCACCACATCCGTGAAGATGCCGCTCTGCCGGTAGGAGTTCAGCGTCTGGAGGATTTGCTCAGCGTGGCAGGACCCACTGCAGAGCTTCATGTGCAGCTTTTCTTTGCTCGGGTCCCGCGTCACATTTTCCAGGCTGCTGGTCCTGAAACTCGATTCTTCTTTCATCATTCGATGCATCCTGGTTGGGAAGCAGTGAAGGAGACAAGAGAACAGCACACTATTAAAATATCTGACTGCAACGTCCAACACCATCATGGTTTCTGCATCTTCCTCGGCACCATGAGGGAGTACAGATTCCAGGCAAAATATAGTCAGACTCTGCCCGTTCGTCTGCACACGTGGCTCCTCCTCAGCAACCAACATTTCCTCCAAACCACTGCACAGCGATGGGCACTCGGATATTTTCAATCCAGCCCCATCTCAGTAGACAAACTTCTGCTTTTAGGAGATGTTTCTTCTAAGGCAGCTGTCTTGCCCAGCCTATGCTGTACTAACACCTTTCCTTTCTTTCTGACACCTCGCAGCTCTTATTGACTGGTTTCCCTGTCCTCTCAAATGCAATTGCTCCACGGTACAGCCCAGCTGGGAGCAATGCAGTATTTTCTTCACCGAAAGGGCTGTCGGGCATTGGAACAGGCTGCCCAGGGAGGTGGTGGAGTCCCCATCCCTGGGGTATTCAAAAGACGTTTAGACGAGGCCCTAAGGGATACGATTTAGTGGGGGACTTGGTAGTGATACGTTAATGGTTGGACCTGATGATCTTGGAGGTCTCTTCCAACCAGAACAATTCTATGATTCTGTTCTATGGTTCTTTGATTTTGACTTTTTCTATCCACCATGTTTCCCCAGATATCTTATTCCAGGCAAAAATCCAGAGGAAAGGATATGAGACTGAGCTTTGCCAAAGGTAGCTACGACATGACCTGCCCAAAAGCAGGCGAGATGTCTACATCTGACATACCTTTCTGCTAGACTTATTCTCCAGACGATTTTAACTTTCCTAAAGGACTTTACATAAAGTGATTGCAATGAAGCACAGCAGACTTCTCTCGCTCGAGCTCTGACGCTTCGCAGTTCACACTGACAGCGTGAGCAGCAGGACCCATCCCTGTAGGACAGGGAAAGTCATGTGCTGAGCCTGGAGGCTGCAAACAGCTGCCCATCCAAAAGGGTGATTGATCCCTGCTCACATCGGGGGAAGGCAGCCAGATCCCCTGCAAAGAGTAGCCCCTGGGGAGAGGGGTCTCTGCCTGCGAGGGGGGGGTCTGAAAAGCAGAGGAGCATCGTGGCATTGGAATAGTGACAAGAATTGACTATATCTCTGGCAATGGTGAGTGAATCAAAGACCCCAAACCCTCAACTACTGCCTCAACCGTCGTAGACCCACTAACAGGTTGGCACTGCCCCATTTCCTCCAATTCTCCCCAAAAGCCCACCCTGACCCATCACTGTTGTGGAGACCCAGATGCTGGGGGGAAGAGTGAGGGGGGGATTGAGCCTGGGTCTCCCTGCACTTGTCCGACTGCTCTCACCAGCTGGATGTTAAATAAAAGAGACCCAGCAATGCCACCATCTGTGTTTTAAAAGCACGGCACAGAGTCAGCACCGCTCCTTGCGTGGGGGTGCCAGCGAGGGCCACCAGCAGAGCACTCCTGATCACAGCTTCTACCACAGCCATGCAGGCTCTGTAACAGCAAAGACCCTGTTCTGGGGGGGCTCAGGCTCTGCTCTTAAGGGTCCCCTAAGTCAGGCTCTGGAGCATCTCCCCACAAGCCTCTTGCAGGAGCACAAGTCCTCACTGGGGTGACAAGTTACCAGACACCGGTGGCTTTGTGGTGCCCACACACTCCACTCCAGGAAGGCAGGTAGCACATCCCTTGAGGAGGATTACCTTGAACTTCTCACGAGTCAAAATCCCTGTCTTAGCTCTAGTCCTTCATCTCTTTTCCTACACCTGCATCTCCCGGACAGCCGTCACGTCTGACCACAGACCCCAAAGGTGCCCAGATTCTCCCATGCTCCAGAGGACACCTCCTGGCTGCACCTGCGCCAGGGTAGCTGTCTGTAGGACAACCACATCTAGTCCTGAGGATCTTCACCCCACCACCCCGAGAAAGCGCCACCGTATCCTTTGTGCCTCCAGAATCCCCCAGCAGTGGGGAAAACACCTCTGCCCGTGCCACAGGGGAGCTCCAGAGACCTAAAGAGCAGTGAAGCAGCATGACAAGCCCTGACTAAATATCTAAGAAACCCTGTGGGAGTGGATGAAGGCTCTAAAGACCCCGAACGCCACTGACGGGTGCTCAGGGCTGCGTACAGAAGGGAACCGCTGAGAGTCAGGTCAAAGTGATTTAGAGAAGTTACAACAAAGGCAACTCTCTAGAGACGCCTTTGCAAAGAGCACGGCGGACTCCACGTTTTGCCAACACACACGGCTCCAGCCAAGAAGGAAAAACACATCTATATCCCTGCTTCTCTCCCCGATCCACGCAGGTTTCCAAGCCATCAGGGTCACGCACAGCTCCGCAGGGCTCAGTACTGGGAAGGAACAGCTCAGGCTGACCTCCTCACAAAGAGACACCCCCTCTCCCTCCCCAATTACTCCAAATACCTTTCTCAGCTCACATCCCTCCTGTCTACCCATGAGTCAGACGATGCCAACGCCAAAGAAAGAGGGGGTCTGCCCCGTTGCCCTCACCCATGCACACTCCTCTCTGGGTCACCGTCTCCATCCAAGTACCCGCACAGCAGCAAATGCTGCATTTTTTTTTTTTTTTTGGCAAGCCTCCCCAGCTGCCAGTGCAAGAAGTCCAACGTTACCTGGCCCACAAGGTTGTGTTCTCCAGGTGGGACCTAGCGAAGACTCAACTTCCCTCTCGGAGAGCTCCCATCCGTGTTGGGGCTCTGCACAGAGACCGGTCCCCTCCGCAAAGCACGCTCAGCCCTTCTGCAGCAGCGCTTGGGGAAGCACAAAAGCATCCCCTTTATCTTCACTGCTGGAGAGGTGGGGGAGAAATCTGCTTTTGTTTCTCCCGAATGACATGCCGGAGAGCTACAGGGCATTAGCCATGCAGCTGTCAGTAACAGCCAGCCAGGGAGGAGCCAGGACCCAGGGAAAACCCATCGCAGCTCAGGGAAAAATATATCACACCAGGGCAGCTTAAGCGGCCCGAGCCATCTGGAGAGCAAATTGGGGTCCAGGTGGAACGATTCCTTTGATAGAGTCTCCGTCTCGCTGGAAACCACAATAAAGCTGGTAAATAAAATACGGCTCTGTGAGCAAAAAGATGCCCGGAGCAGGGACGGGCTGGGTCAGGGAGGAGCTGCAGTCCCCCTCATTAACGTGTGATAATTAGGTAATTAGGTCCTTGAGGATGATGAGGACAGAAGGGGAGGTTTGCCCCGTGTGGCTTTCTGCACCCTCCCCTCCAACTTGATCCCAGTTGCTGGCTGAATTTTTAAACGCTCATAGCAGGGATCAAAGCAGCCCCGGGGAAGCTCCACGAAGTAACCCTCGTGCTGCAGATTGTCGGCCCCCCTAACGCGATGCAGCCACCATCGCTTTGAACAACTTGAATTATTTCACACTAGACAGAAGAGAAATATGACTAATAATCAGCCCCAGCACGTTCTCATCCCGGTAAAATCGCCCTTCTGCGGGGCACCCCTGCCACGTTTGCCGGCCGGCTCCTTTCTGCCCCTCTCCCATGGCTGGGATGCAGGGCACAAGTTGGCATCCTGCTGGCTCCCAGCATTTGCATATGAATCACTGACAACCTGGAAAGGACTGTGGTTTCCCAGCCGGCGCAGTGGCCTGGGAGCGTTGGGGGATTTGCTTTTAGGACCTTCCGCCCTGATAGAGTTGGCACTGCCAGGCTGCACCGACCAGGGGTGCAACCATATCTGGGCACAGATGGATCTAAAGATGGCCTTGAGTGGGTCGTCAGGACAAATAGAAGCACAGCACCGATCCCGCCCCGTGAGGCACAGCAAGCAGATCTCCTGAGAGCTGGAAACCCTTCAGCAAGGTTGCAAAGCTGTCATCTCCTCGCAGCCGTAAAGCAACTTGTTCAAAACCAAACCCAAGCTTCAAGCAGCGTGTGCAGCCGCAGGCGGGGTGGGGGGGGAACAGCTACTAAGGAGTCATAAAAACACAAAGTGACCACAATAAGAAGGCTTTGCAGAGTGCAGCTGTCCCCGTGCCCGTGCCAAGCCGCCTGTGGCCCTGGATCTCCCTGTGTGATGCCACCGTGCCCCAAAGCAGCTGTCACTGTGTAAAGGCCATGCTACAACTCACGCTTTTGGCTTTTTTTGTGTGAAGCTGCGGGCATTAAATACCCCACAGAGCTGCAGGACGTGGGGGTGTTTGAAAGGAGTCTCTGCTAACACAGCACCGGAGGAAGGGCACCTCGTGCAAGGGCAAGAGCTCAACCTCCCAGTGCCCTGGGTCTTCTCCCAGGGTAGATACAGACACCAGAAGCAGTGATCTTACAGTGGATTAGGACTCTAAAATCCCTTCTTCACATTAAAAATGCTCAGCCCCTGGCACACGGCCCACGGAGGCCATTAGGCACAAAGCCACAAGCATTAAAAAGCTGCAAAAGGGAAATACAAGTCTATAGGACCAGGAACTCCAGGCGTCTGTTGGGGAAAGCTCTCTGTAAATGTAGGACCAAAGCTTCCTGAAGGAGCAGGAGAAGCGTCAGGAGGAGAAAGAACTAGGCAGGAGAAAGGATGCTGCTAAGCTGAAGAGAAAACAACCACAAAAGAGTGGAAAAGACAAGAGGAAAGGTAGGAGAGCATTTCAGATAAATCAGGTAACGGAGGCCATGGTGAGACATCTAGAGGGAGGTGGTCACTAGGACTTGATCATGCTTTGGTGTCTACCTCCCCACCACATGCCCAAGAGAAGGAAATGTGTCCTATCCAGGACAGCTGTCCATGCACTCCTGGCACCACCATCCATGGCTCCACCTGGCCATGGAGAGAGTCGGGACACCCTCTTTGCACTCTCAGCCAGTGAGCAGAAGTGAAGGGCAGTCACCAGCATCCAGGAGAAGAGACTGAAGCAGGAGAGCCAAGTCGATGAGGAAGGCAGAGAAGTAACTGGGGCAGAAACAGGGTCCAGCAGGAAGAGAGGGAGAAAACGTAAGAGGCTTAAGAGGAAAAAACCCCTTAGTTTCCTATTTCAGACATGGTCACTACTCACGCTGAACTTGAAACCTGGTCTAGAGCATCAGCCAAGAAGAGGTTGCTTGCACCAAGAGCCCAGGAGGAGGGGAACCAGCCTTCAGCCTCATGTCGCTGCTGACATCGTGGCTAGACTTTTCACGCCCAGTTTGAACTTTGAAAGCTCCTAGCCACTGCATCACATTAAGGCTTCAGTGGAGATCTAAGGGATCCTTCTCATGGCAGATAACTGTGTAGGCCCAGGGCATGGTCACATCAGCATCACCTCCCACACGCCCGGACTACAACTCTACTGGCAAATTTGAAGGGCTGGAAAGGTTCCCAGATACCACGAGAACTATCCCAGCTGTACCACTAAGCTCTTACAAACAAGGGCAGCTTCAGAGAGGAAGAAAAAGAGTTAAACAGCACAATGTTGGCTGTCCCAAGCCATTTGGGCTTAGAGCCAGCAACCAATCCTCAGCTCTTTTATTTGAATAACAGACACAGCCTACATGACTCTCATTTCTCTCCTTTCAACTTTTCAGTATCTTTCCCTAGGGCACACCAACGACAGCCCCCAGTTAGGGATTATTCAATATTGTAGATATCGGGAGCTCTACCCCTTCCCCTACGGCAATTTTATTTTTAACGCTCAAATGGCATTCTCAGAGCCAGTCAAATTCATGACAGGGTACTGACTACCCACCACCAACCAGTGAGATAGTGTTGTATTTACTTTAATCCCTCTCAACTATCAGTTAAAGGCTCCATTCAGGGGCTGGAGAAAACAGCTGCTTAACAACGAACCATCCCAGGCTGACCCAGACGAGATCCCCTTCGCACCCAAAGCACCCTCTGTCTGCGTCTGGGAGCAGATCCTGTGGTAAAGAACAAAAAAATAGAGCAAGCACCAAGCAAGTCTTTCCTTTAGTATACATATCTAGCAAAGAACTGCTCAGGGACTTCCCCAGCTGAGTCTCGCATCCGAGCTGCTGTGTTTAATAAGTGCTAATGGACGTATGACCATTTATTCCTCTTCGAACCTGCTTACGGTTTTTGGCCTTCACAGCACCCTGGGGCGATGACTTGCATAATGTGTATTAAAAATAAATTTCTTCCCGTTTGTTTGGTTTAAAGCTGCTGCCTGATCGGTTCTACGTGTGCATCATTGTCCCCATGTGGCCACAAGCACTGAACAATTATTCTACAGTTACCGTTCAAGACTCTGCTCTGCACAGCCGCCTCCTCTCCACATGACGGCTTTTCAGCTACTGTCTTATAAAACCTGGATGAGAGAGAACCATAGAATCACAGAAGGGTTGGTGTTGGAAGGGACCTTTCAAGGCCATCTAGTCCAACCCCCTGCCATGGGCAGGGACATCCTCAACTAGATCAGGTTGCCCAGAGCCCCGTCCAGCCTGACCTGGAATGTTTCCAGGGACGGGGCATCTCCCACCTCTCTGGGCAACCTCTGCCAGGGCCTCACTACCCTCAGCGTAAAACATTTCTTCCTTATGTCTAGTCTGAATCTCCCCTCCTTTAGTTTAAAACCATCCCCCCTTGTCCTGTCACAGCAGGCCCTGCTAAAAAGTCTGTCCCCATCTTTCCTACAAGCCCCTTTAGGTCCTGGAAGGCCGCAATAAGGTCTCCCCAGAGCCTTCTCTTCTCCAGGCTGAACAACCCCAACTCTCTCAGCATGTCCCCACAGCAGAGGGGCTCCAGCCCTCGGATCATCTCCGGGGCCTCCTCTGGCCCCGCTCCAGCAGGTCCATGTCCTTCTTGTGCTGAGGCCCCAGAGCTGGAGGCAGCACTGCAGGGGGGTCTCCCCAGAGCGGAGCAGAGGGGCAGAATCCCCTCCCTCGCCCTGCTGGCCACGCTGCTGGGGATGCAGCCCAGGGCACGGGTGGCTTTCTGGTCTGCGAGCGCACATTGCTGGGTCGTGTCCAGCTTTTCATCCCCCAGCACCCCCAAGTCCTTCTCGGCAGGGCTGCTCTCCATCCCTTCATCCCCCAGCCTGTATGGATACCGGGGGTTGCCTTGGCCCATGTGCAGGACCTTGCACTTGGCCTTGTTGAACCTCAGGAGGTTCACCCGGGCCCACTTCTGAAGCTTGTCCAGCTCCCTCTGGATGTCATCCTGTCCCTCAGGCATGTCCACCGCACCAGTCAGCTTGGTGTCGTCAAGAGGAGATCCAACACAACTGTACCAATCTCAAGACAGAGAGATCTCCAAACCTCCCTCTGGTCAGACCTCATGAAGCACAAAAAAGCAGAAAGGGAGAAGATCAAGGATCACTATTATGCAAGCGATCCCAGAACACAGGACAACGTCACAGACCAGCAAGGGAATACTGACAGTTTATTTCACAGAGCATTGCAGAGTTTATTTTGGTCTAGGTCTATTTTCATCAAAAAAGTATCATCCTTTTAAAAAAAAGGCAGCAAATATTCAGGACAATAATGGTAACAGTCAGTGCATTACGCATAAAGGTTGGGTCTCGTCATAAAAAAAAAAAAAAGAAAGAAAAAAGTGAATTGTGAAAACAACTCTTTGTTGGATTGCTTTTAACACTTCCAAGCTTTTAAGCACTTGACCTTTCAATAAAGTCATGTCCAAGGATAAAAACGGAACATGCAGGTGATTATCAACAGATGCTGAGATTTAAAAACATCTCTCACTTGGCAATGACAATCCACCGGAAATGTTTCAATACAGCACCACATTAAAGGGAGAAGCAACTTTGTTCTCAAAAGCCTTCAAAATCCACCAAAATCTTGCAATTCTGCAGAAAAAAAACACACCGTGTTTCACAGACTTGAGAGAGTACCATACAGAAGGACAGTACTTGGGGAAGGTAAGAGGGAGCACGGACCAGGGTCTTATTCCACTTACATTCATAAAAACCCAGGGTAGATGCAAACGAATGAAAGTCTTGATTTGCACTGCTTAGAAGGTGCTTATTAAAGCATCACAATTCACATTTTCATTATTAATAGGGGTATTTTTATTTTACATCAAAAAGTTGGCCACTTTTGCCCCCAAATTTTACACACTGAGCCCAAGACTTCGGGGTTTCAAAACGCTACTGGAGTACAGCTTAAGAACAAAAAAAAATAGAGCAGTTCAGTGCTGCCACAACAAGAACAAACTGCTGGAGGCTGTTTCTGTCGTGGCTCGTTTCTGGCCTTTTCAAGCCTGCTTTGTGTGTTGAATGTGATGCACACCAGCATCCCCCAGACTGCCTTCTCCTCCGCGAGGTGACTTCTCCCAGGTACTCACGGGTTCTACAGCCCAGCTTGGCCAGCACCCGAAGACTAAGCCTCGTCTCCCATTCCCTCCACAGTAAACAACTTTGATGGTCCCATCGCTTTCAAGGCAGCGCGCACCAAGCTTCAAAGGAAGCTTGCGCTCAATGGGATTTCTCACGTTGCGCGTTGTGTCGACCAAGATCCAGCAAGGAAGGGAGCAACCCAACACCAGAAGGCCACGGGGACTGAGCCAAGACCCATTCAGAGCTCCGGCAGCCTTCCGGCTGGCCTTCAGCTGCCTTGGGAACCAGCTCCGTGTGAACAGCACAGTGACCCAAGTGACCCTCCACGAGGCCTTGAAGGTCAAGAGCAGAGAGCTGAGACTGCCCGTGGGCTGGCTGTGAGCCGTTTCAGGGAGGGGATAAAATGCAACTGTCATCTACTTGGTTTCTGAGCTTTTTTTTTGTTTGTTTGTTTTCTTTTAACCTCTGGTCTAGGATTTTGGTTTAAAGCCTTTTGCATTGGAAACACGCTGATGAGAGCTCTTGCCTTCATGAGCCTGTCAGCATCTGCTGCGAGACCGTCACTCCTTTGGAGGACAGGAACATGCAGCTTTAAAGATCCTGCTTTGAAAGCAAGGAGGAAAGTCTCCTTGCAGGAATAAATTACACTCCGGGGCTGCTTCACCTTCCAAACTATTTACAAACTCCTTCACCCATGCGCATCTCCTTGGCCCAGAGACGGGGGAAGGTCACGCTGCACCACCACCTCCTCTTCCTACACGGGTGCAAGGACAGGGAAGCAAGGAGCGACTGCAAATGCCACTTGGAGCGGCAGGCACTTTAGCCAGATCTGAGCGGTGATGGTGCCAAAGGCATTGCTTTTTGCAAGCCATCCGGGCCTCCGACAGAGCCCAACTCAGGGAGAAGATAGAAAAAAGAAAAAAAAAAAAAAATGGGAATCAAAGCATTGCTGCCAGCAGACGCCAATCTACAGCCAACGCTCAGGATTTGCCTTCAAGGCTGTGGCAGGACGTTTCAAGAAGGCCCTTCCCCTGCGAGCATCCAGGCTTTGGGGAAGGAGGACGGGACAGGGAGAAGGTGCCCAAGTGACTGAGCCAGTGCAACCCCTTCCCTGGCTCTGAACTTCAGCAGGGAAGAGCCGTGCTATCTCCTCTCCTAGGAAAGCTTCTCTCCTCCAAACAGCCTCCTGATACGTTAGAGCCAAAACTTCATTGCCCAGGAAAGGGGGGAAAAGAGGGGAAACGAAAAAAAAAAACATAACAAAACCAACACTTCACAAGAACATCACAACGTACGGAGTTCAGCTACACAGTCGCTGCACCAAGGGAAGGAGTGGAGCAGGGCAAGGGGGAGAAAGAGGGGACACGTCCAACGTGTTTTTCCCAGAACCCCTCAAGGGGACTCAGGCTGTCACATCAAGATTCAAATAACTTCAGCCATAAGGTCGAGGATTTAATGAACACGGTATTTCCACTCATGCCCTGGAAAAATTACACTCAAAAAAAAAAAAAAAGAGACAAAAAATTTCAGATTTTCTACATATTTACAAAAATAAGCCCCCCAGCCTCACAACCAGGGAGGTGGAGCAGCTAGTGATGGGGTATGGGAAGGGGTCTCTGCCCGACCAGCAGTTCCTCAAAGGTTCCCATCCCACAGCAAGCAGGAGAGCACGGCTCTCGCTGCCGGAGCGAATGCTGGGGCGACCACACGCCGGGGTTGGACCGGAGCCCCTCAGTTCATCCGCAGCTTGGTGTCCCGATGATCCGTGGGGGTGACCATCTCGTTGGCATAGCCGTTCTCGGAGCAGAGGGACAGCTCGTCCGTGGTCTCCACGCCGTTGTTGATCTCTGGGGAGGGTAGAGAAGATGGGGACATTGTCACAGGGGTGAAAGTCCCAGGAGCCCCTCATGGATGGGGAAACTGAGGCACTGAGCAGCCATGCAATTCCAGCAGATGGGATCCATCTGATCCTACTGGGATTTCACCCCGAGTTTAGTAACACTGCACCCATTTAAAACCAGTTCTGAACAGGATCTGCGTTCCAAACAGGAGCTCACTTCTAAATTTCAGACCCTGGCAATCCTGCCACCACCAGAGGCAAAACAGGACCCCCCATACACACGATGTTATGCCACAGGCTGAATTCGTCACCTGTGGGAAAAGGGGGCAAAATACCTCAACTTAATCTCTACCCAAACTGCTATTCTGGACAAGGGGAGACCCCTACAGTCACTGGTTTCACTGGAAAAACACGCAACCACCAATGTTTTAATCGTAAACACCCTCCCTAACCAAGAACATTTGTTTCAGAGGCACAAAACTTTAATATACATCCCCTATCTCTAGGGATATTTTATGGCGAGGACATTTTATGTCTAGAACACCTCGAGGAGGCTTAATTCTGCTGTGACCAACTACTTTCCCTCTCTGGGTTCCCTGGATTTACACCTGATTTTCACCACCTCTGGAGGGCAGAATCAGGCCTGCATTTCATACAATAAGCTCTCTGAAGCAAGAGATGTCTTCTTGCTGCGTGCGTGCCCAGTACAATAAACTCTGATCCCTGCTGAAGGTCTCTAGCCTCTACAGACAAAGAAAGAAAAGCCGTAACAAGCTCAAGGGGAGATTATATTCACCTTCCTTCAAATGTGAGCTTTCCAGCTTCATGCACCAACTTTAATCTTTTAAAGCTAAATGTTTCCCTTTTTGTACACATTGCTGAGATCTTTCTTAGAGGTCGGCTGAGATGTTGCAACACAAATAAACGCTGGGAGGAGCACAAGGATATCAGGAAACCCTCAGACCACTGAATTCCAGGTCTACCCCAAACTCACCACCACTATTTGTGGTGACCTATGCCGTTATTTTAATGGGGTTTATAGCTTTTGACACACTGTTGACAACTGAGAGCAGAGATGTGGGACAGTACGAGAGCTGCATGGCACAGCTTGGGAAGTTAGACACAGAACTTCGGAGCAAATCAGTGCTCAGACCTGCACCAGTTCGGGATGAATGAGCCACGACCATATCCCACAAGTGGGTCAGTGCAGCAGGGTCAGTCCAGCCAGCCTGTCCCACCAGCAGGAGATGACATCCATATCAAGACCACCTCCTCCATCAGCAGAGAGCAGGGTGACAGCTGAGGGATGGAGCAAAGGGCTCTGACCAACCAGCCCCATCCATACCTGAGAAGATCAGCTTCTCCTTCATGATCTTGACATCCCGGCTGGACCGGCGGACAGCAGCGCTGAGCATGATCTGCTCCGGGTTGTAGGTCCTGATGCTTCCTAGGCGCCACCTGCAAGACAAGAGGGGGATATCAGGGACTGGTCTCCTCAACCACGGGAGCATCCTCAATGCAAGTGGCCACCAACAACGTGGAGACCAACAAGTCCCAGAGACCCTCACGCCTTTGTTCCCTTTGCACCTACGCAACCCCGCATGGTAGGAGGATGTTCAGAGATGAGCATGTTCTCTCAGAGGGGTACAGACATACAAGCAGGTCATCTTTAACCACCTCGAGCATCCTAATTCCACTAATTTCACCAAGGACTGCAGATGCCCCAAACCCCTCTCTATCACATCAGCTATCCAGCTGCCCTAAGGAGGTAGGGCTATTTTGACTCTCAGGGTTGGGAAGAGGGAACAGAATGAGACACCAAGCCAAGTAAAGAAACCATAACCTTGTCCTCACTGTACAACCTGCTCGCGCTTGTGGGAGAAGAGAGCTCAAGGACAAATTAAGGTCTCAAACTTGAGACACAGCGAAGACACTGGCACAAGCTGCCCTGCAAGAAAGTACAAGCAGTCCTAACGCAGGTAGCTGTCACATACAGTGCCCTTAAATGTAATTTCTCGCAGCACTTTCCCTCCCCAAATGCCAGGTCTTAGACGTTTCTAAACAAAACCTCCACTTTTTAAGTCTTGATGAAACTCAGTGTTCACCAAAAGTTTTCACCACACGAACAACATGAGGCTGATGAGAACTTGGCTCGACTTAAAATTAGCCAGACTTTTATTCTCATTACTGAATGCACGTAAAGAAAATTACTGATGATAATAATAAGCAATGGCAGCAAGTTCAAGGGGGATTTTGCTTTTAAAGCTGTTTTTCAGCCTGAGAGCACCCCTATCGCAGACCCTTGGCTGCAGAGCCGCTGGCATTAGGCGTGAAAGGTGGGTTGCTGCTGCCGTAGGGAAAAACAGGGCTTGGTGGGCTCAGACAAAGCGCTTGTACCCAAGATCCCACTGCAAAGGGATGCTCTTTAGGCCAGGCTTCCATAGCCCACACCCCACCACCCTCCTGACCCCAGAGGAAGGCTTTTAAACAAATCCCATTCTCCCTGCTGGAGCCAGGGGTGTTACGAGGCTATTTGATGGAGAAACAGCAAGGATTTAGGGTGGCTTAGGGGGTTTCTGATCTTCTGGCACCACCTAGTGGCTCACCCACACGAGAGAAGGTGATTTTTATTTTTTTTTTTTTCTTTCCTTTTTTTTAGGGGTGACAACCACCTTCTCTTAAATTTCTAACTCCCTCCCCAGCCCCGGGGAGTGGAGGATTTGAGGAGCCCCGCACATCTCCAGTCTGGCTCCACAGCACCAGCCTGACAAAGCAACGTCCACAAAACAGGTTCTGCAATTTTGCCAGAAAAATCTAGCTGGCTCCGATTTCATGGGGTTTCCGCTCCCTTCCCAAATCCCAGTGGGTGACACCACGCCATCAGGCTCTGACCGGGGTATGGGTGAAGGTGGATGCTCTGCTACAGAGAGAAGAGGGGGTGGGATGGCAACACGACACAACTCACAGACCCATGGGCAGAAGCAACACAGAGGAAGCACAAGGAGGCGAAGACATTAAAGTATAATTTAATTTTTTTTTTTTTTTAATTTAAAAATATTTTCTTCTATCATCATGATCTAAGCTGAGCCACTCTGACTTGGAAGACGACCATTTTTACCCTTCGTGTCCCATGCAGCAAATCCCACTAAGGTCAACGTGGTTGCAAGTGCATAGGGTCTCATAGGATAAGACCCTCCTTAAACTATAATCAGGACCAAAACATATTGCTACAACAACGCGTCTTTTCTTTGCCCACAACATCAGGATTTTCAGCACCAGGCTGGGTTGCATGGCCAAAAGGCTCAATGATCTCCTGCCCATAGGTCCTAGACGTCCCATGGAGGGCACAGGACATTTTGAGGCCAGACAGCCCAGCCTCAACAGGCTGCAGGGACCAAGGGCTTTTCTCCTCCTGCCAAGAGGAACAAGCATTGCTCTCTGCTCTCCATCTCCCACGGTGGCTGCACTCTGACCCAGGGCGGTTAAATACACAGCAAGGGGCCAATGACTCCTCTCACAGGGGTGCATTGCTCGGATTGAACAAGCTAGGAGAGGGTGACCCCGTTTTTCAGGAGTACTTTGAAATACCCTCTTAGAAGAGCCACCAGTACATTCAACTACGATGCAACTCCAGTCAACACCATACGAAACACTCTCTGCTGCGCTCAGTAGCCTTTGGGTCTCCAGAAAGCTTGTTTAATAGAAAATAGCACCTCTCCTACCCCCTTGGACTCTGTTGTGATGGGCCACGTTTAGGACAGCAGCGTGCAAAAAGGCCAGACAGACAGCAGGTAGGTCTTGTTCTGGGAGGCTGGCGTCAAAGCAGACCAGACGGACACGGGGTGGGAACGGACTAAAAAATACTGGGACAACAACACAGAGACAGCATACGCCGTGTTAGGGCCGCGACCAGGACCCTTGGTTTGGAGGGGAGATGCTAAATGGCGGGGAAAGGGGATGGAGAGGGGCAGGTCGGGGAGAAAACGGGGTTGAGTGGGACCGAGGTGGTAAGATGGAGTGAGCAAAGAGCCAAGCCAGCCGCAACCACCGAGTCCCCATCCTGCGACTGCTCTTGCCTAAAGCCTGCCCGACTCCTCCGTGCCTGTCTTCTCCTTACCCACGAGCCAGGGAGCGAGGGGGAGGTGAGAAGGGGCAAACACCCAACCTCCCTGCACCCGCAGGAGGGCTCAGCCTGCCCCCACAGCCAGGCCCTGTTTTGGGGAGATGCCACGAGGACGTAACGCCACCAAGTCCGAGGTACCTCGTGGAGCAGGTAATGCTTGCGGGTGCCCAACCCCGACCCCCGAGGCGGTGGGTGGGCAGAGGGAAGAGGGGCAGATAAGCACAGATAGGGAGTAGCCAGTCCTCAGAAATACAACCCCATGGCACACGACGGAGGGAATGGAGAAGGTAATGCGTGAAGAGTTCGGTCCGAGCACGGACGCGGCGAAGGCTTTACTGCAGAAAAGCGACAGCGCTTCCCTCCAAGGGGATGAGAGCGACTGGTGAGAAAACAGCCAAAACAAGGAGAAATCTGGGTTTCCAATTGATATAGCACTTCAAATCCAGCATCCCAGGCTCATTCCCTTCCTGGGTGAAATGCTATTTATTTTCACACTGCATTTCCAGTTTCACAGTGGTGTAACTGGGAAGAGACTCCTGAAAGATCCCAGGCTCCGAGTGCAGCAATTGATAAGCCAAACCTTTCCAGCCTTATTCATTCATTCCCAGGGCTAGAGAAGCGATACTTTATATAATTGAACAGGTTACATTATTTTCTTTAGAACTGGCCAATTTAGAAGAGGTTGGTCTCAAAAACCTCTGGTAAATGCAGGAAGGAAGGGGATGTTTTGCATGGGATCATTTCCATGGAGAAAGCATTATGTCCGCTGGGAATTTCCCAATTATAACACGCTGCAGGACCTCAGAATAGGGCTGTTTTAAAAGGCAGCGACTTGGATCATTGTAACAGAAGGTCAGATTGCCTTCAAAACATCCACCGGCTTCAGCATCAGGCTCCCGTGGTGCTCATGGCTATGGCCTATGCAACGTTCAGACCCTTATGGTCCCCCTGCGAAGCCAGATGTTTGAAAGCATCGTGAAAAGCCGCATCCTGCCCTGTCCATCTGCAGTGAAGCCATAGAAGAGACGGAGAAAGAAAGAGAGAAAGGAAGGTTGAATGAAAAAGAGAAAGAGGAGGAAAGCACCAGAATTACCTGATCATGTGATAGCTGTGAGATGCCAGAATGCAGCAGAGAGAGAAAGAGGAGGAACATGCACAACAGTCAGAGCAGTAAGAAAATAAACAAGGCAAAGAGGCAAAAAAAAAGATCGGTTAGAAGTCATCACAGTCGGTATTTCCCCTCCGGAGAGGCTGCCACGATCCTGGCACCAGGGCTGAAGCAGAACAGCAGGAGCAATCCCTACCCGCGGCTACGGAGGAGAGAAGCCATGTGTAGGAGAGAGGACGAGCACATTGAAGCGGTGGCTCTGTTCCCACCCACCCCCTCATCCTTGCATGAAGGAAGCGGCTCTGTTTTGCCCCAAGAAGGACTTGGTAAAAAAACAAAACAAACACAAAAACCCCCAAAACCAACCACGACACTGAAGGCCAAATACCAAGCCCCATTTCCCAGAGCTGAATCACATCAGCAGGTAATAGCTGGGCAATTCTGCTGCGATTTGGTTTTGATCTATCCTTACGCTGCTACCAATTCTTTCATGTGGTGGAGAAGCTGTGAATGGCGGGGAAGCGGGTCTGTCCTACACAAGGCAGGAGCTCTTGGAAGAGCAAGCCCTCTGCTGCAAAAGGTCCAGCTTCTGGTGCTAGAGTTTCTCCTTCTTCCTTCTACTGACTTGGGGTTGAGTTATCCCAAGGCAGAGGATCCAAAAGACGACATTTGGCCCCGCTACAATGGACTCCACACGGCCAGACCTCTCTGAGCAATTGGGTTTCTGCATCAGGTCCAGAGGCTGGGCAGGGAGCTCAGTGCTCCAGGCTGATGGGCCCTGGGGAAACCTGGTGGCAGGTTCCAGCTCTTCTCACCTGCATCAGACTTACGCTGAGGGCGGAAGAGAAATCCCATAATAATGCTTTCCTTCCTTACCCTGCTTCCTCTTGCCCTACTCCATCAAATCTCTTCCAAGGTGGAAGAAATTCTATCTGTGCAGAGAGGAAGAGTCCAGCTATTGCAAAGTCCACGTAGCTGCCACTTCTCCCTCTCTCCAAGCCTCGTTTCACTCTGCTCTGGGACCTACAGTTCCCATTCAGCAGTTTGAATCGGTTTAATTTCTTCAGCTGTGGGCTCCTGGGTGTGATTCAGGAAAGCTTTCCAAAATCAGCTTTGGGAGATGATGCAGAAGACTGCAAATATCTCATCACCTTGGCCTTCAAGTTCTGCTCTTGAGAGAGGTCAGTCCCTGCCTCCAGACTCCTCTGTGCATTTCTGTATCCGACAGAGAAAGACAGGGTCTAAAAGGCAGGGACATCTCTTATTAAACCAACTGACAAATTTGAGGGAGTGGAGGAAGCTTCCAGACAACGCGATGCCCTTCTGGAGGAAAGGTTTAATTGGCCACAATTCAAATCATGCGACTGCTTAGCAAAAGTTTTATCTCATCTTGGTCAGTGGTTTCATTAACTGTTGGGAAATCTAATCTGAGAGGAGAGTTTTGAATCTGCTGCTCGCACCAGTATCCCATGATGGAACTGGGGACCCGCTGGGCACAGGTCTACCAGCGTGGGACTGTGCAAGTCATGAAGTTAGACATAATCATAAACAGATCCAACATGTGGCCTGAAGTCAAATCCATAGCGGGTGCTGGCAGGAGCAATAGCCTACCGTAACGTGGCAAAAATACCTGGGTAATTAGGCGCCCAGGGGAAGGAAAGAGATTGCTGCAAGCAGACGATCTGGGGCAATGCGACAGCAAAATCATTAGCTCGTGAGGCTGAACCAAATGAAATTGCTGCTCCTAACGCAAAGGCATTTGGGATATCAAGAAGGAAGGAAAGTGTAGGTCCCTCGATGTCTCTAGGACGGTCGTTTGTGCGTGCCAAAGCAGATGAGATTACGGAGGCAGGGGAAAAGGGGATGCAATTTCAAGCTGACACATTTTCCCAGGAGAAGGCTGCTGCTTCTCGCTGGAGGGAGCGCGTCTCTCTCTGAGCTCACGCTTTCTCCCAGAGAGGGTTATTACACTGTCACCACTGACAGCTAAAATGCCTCCTGGGAGAAAAGGCACATCACCGGGAGGACACCGTGACTTCCCCCAGTATAATCAAGGGGAGGGTAGCTGGGCCAACTCTGCCATTAGGAAGTTGATTTACCTCCTCCTGATTTATCAGTGTCTTAACTTGCTCTGCTCCTAGGTTTGATGCTCCACGTTTGTTTTCAGGGACCCTGGCTAACAGAGAGGCTTCTGCCGTGCCCTCATCAGATCCTTGCTCTCCCTTTTCTTTGGAAAATGGAGAGGCTTTCTCTACTCATCAAACTAAGCAACTGATTGGATTTGCTAAATCATATTTCTATTTCTGCCTCCAAACGGGAACAAACTGATTTAAGAAAACTGTAAGATGTTCTTTTTGAAGACTATAATGGTGGAATCTCAAAACATCTCCTCTTCCTCCTTTAGAGCATTTCAATCTCTTTCTCAACATCCATTTCCCTAAAGCATTTACAGTTTCTCTCCCACACGCATTTAGGAGCGGAACAAGGCATCTATCACTACTATTTTGAGGTCTCTCATTCTTCTTAAAAAGTAGCGGCTGCGTCCAATTCAATGTCACAGCTCAGAAGTGGAATTATTGTTCGCAGTCTTTGTAGGGATTTTTAATAAACAGCTTCCCTGCTATTGCAATCCAAGTGCCCGAGGAGCACGGTGCTCCTCTCTCCCATCTCCACCCCACGCTCTGAACAAAAACACACGCCACAAATACACGAGAGCCGAGCTGTAACAATGCTACTTACTTCTGGAATATAAAAACTCCTACAATTACGATAAATGAAATGAGATCAGATGTGATCCAGATTAGGTGGTACTCGTCTGGAGGCTGAAAGACAAAAAACAGGAGATCTTGAACCTTCTGGTTTGTACAATCACAGAGAGACCACACATTGCTAAAGTTACCACCAGGGCAGAAAGAAAAGCACAGAGCTGCAGGGGTCGCATATAAATCACAACGTTTATGACATTTCTAATGCTAGCCTGTCACCCAAAATGACGCTATCGGGGAAAACTGTAAACAGGAACAATTTTAAACTCTCCCTCCTTCCACGTGCTGACACTTTCTCAGAGCTTTGTGGGCTGAAAGCTTCCTCTCTCAGCTGTACCGCGAGGCGAGGTTAAGGCGCTGTTTGGAAATCCAAGTCTGTGGAAAAACACAGCAATAGATACACATTGCACACGAGACATGCAGGGTCCATTTCCAGTGCTAACGTCAGCCGGTTTGCACAGTCCCCCTGCTGTGACAGGGCAAGGGGGAATCGTTTTAAACTAAAAGAGGGGAGATATAGACTAGACATAAGGAAGAAGTTTTTTACAATGCAGGTGGTGAGGCCCTGGCCCAGGTTGCCCAGAGAGGTGGGAGATGCCCCATCCCTGGAAACATTCCAGGTCAGGCTGGACGGGGCTCTGGGCAACCTGATCTAGTTGAGGATGTCCCTGCTCATGGCAGGGGGTTGGACTAGATGGCCTTGGAAGGTCCCTTCCAACTCAAACCCTTCTATGATTCTATAAGCATATACTTCTCAATTTCTGTCCTTTAAGGCACCGGTAGCTCTGGCTCCATTTGCCAGTCTACGTGGCTGTGGTCATCACACCAGCTAAACCCATCATCTGAACCCAGCACAGAAGCACGCTACTTCACACTGATTTTAGTGCTGCCCAGGAAAGAGCAGCACCAGTAGAGACAAGAAAGTAAAATGATAATAATAATCAACTCCTGATGATGCTCAGAAGTCACCTACCCAGGACAGCCACCAGTGACGCTAACAGATTTCTCCTTTCCCAAACCCGGACTAGTCCCAACCAAGAAAAGAACAATGATTTTATACCAGACAGATCCATCACAACCACCACCACCGTCATTAACGCACACAAGTAATATTTCATTAGCGAAATAGAATACATAATGCATAAAGATGAGTTCATTCAATGGTCGTGTGACATGGATAAAACCAGTTGGGAGCCACCAACTCTGCTACCTCTGTCTCCCAGCAGAGAACAACTTGTTTTTCTGTTCAGTGTCTCTTTGTGTGTCTCAATTTATCTTGCGAAAGTGCACCGCAGAATTAGCAGGGCAATGCTTTAATCAGCCAGTGCTTCTGATGGAGATTAAATCCTTGTATTTTCCAGCTTAATTACAGAAGGCTGACATTTAATGTTACGTTGGCTGCATCTATTAAGACCAACAGAAACAAAATTGATGTTTCCCATTTTCTTGGCAGGAGAATGCCATCATAACTGAGTATGAGCGGGTAAAACAGCTGCCTCCTGTCCTACCCCCAACAAGATCTGTCGTCAGAAAACAGCCCCTCCATCACATGCACTTACACCACCGCAGCTTAGCTCTTGTTTTGGGGATACTTTGATGCAACTATTTCATCATTTTCCCTCCAGTCCAACATGAATGAGTATGTCCAGAGACAGGCAACGGAGCTGGGGAAGGGGCTGGAGCACAAGTGCTGTGAGGAGCGGCTGAGGGACCTGGGGGGGTTGGCCTGGAGAAAAGGAGGCTGAGGGGAGACCTTCTCGCTCTCTGCAACTCCCTGAAAGGAGGTTGGAGCCAGGGGGGTCGGTCTCTTCTCCCAAGGAACAGGCGACAGGACGAGAAGAAACGGCCTCAAGTTGCGCCAGGGGAGGTTTAGGTTGGATCTTGGGAACCATTTCTTCCCCGAAAGGGCTGTCAGGCCCTGGCACAGGCTGCCCAGGGCAGTGGTGGAGTCCCCATCCCTGGAGGGATTGAAAAGCCGTGGAGATGTGGCGCTTGGGGACATGGGTTAGTGGTGGCCTTGGCAGTGCTGGGTTAATGGTTGGAGTTGGTGATCTTGGAGGTCTCTTCCAACCTAAACGATTCTTTGATTCTACAAATATTTCTGTTTGGTTCAGAGACCCAAAGTGCTAGGGGAGTTTTCAGAGAGTTTACTGGCTACATGACGGGTAAGGGGGCTACCTTTGGTCTCTGGTTGATCCTTGTCCGGCAATGGAGTAGCCAGAGGTAAAACTTGTTCTCATTTGGCATTAAAAACAGGCAAAAAGCTAGTTTTGCAGCTGGCCAAAACACAGAAGCCAGGTTTGCTGGTTCACCTCTGCCTGCTTCTCCTGCACCTCAACAGCTGCTCAGCGGGTCTGGAAAGGTGTTTTTCCATTGGAGAAAAATGGAAAAAATCATATGGGTTAAATGGGGCGTGCAGCGCAATGTCCAAGGCTCCCAGACCCTGCATGGGGAGAGACGAGGCCATCTGAAGGAAGGGATTGTGCAAGAGGAGCATTGATCCGTTACCATCTCAGGGGTCAGGCATACAAAGGGGGAAAACCCTCAAGCCCCATAGCAGGTTGAACCCAACCAAACCTTCCTGGAGAAACCCACTAGACATATGGCTGCAGTGATCAACGGCCACCTCTACACCCCTCCACTGCATCCCCTCCTTCCAGAGGTTCACTGCACCTTCCCAGGCATCCTGCTTACCATTAGCCAGATGGGAAAAGGCACCTTGCGAAGGACGTGGGAGCTGTCGGAGGTGACCGACTGGACGCCGGCGCACCACAAGATGGAGTATAGCCAGGGCTCGTTCACAGTGTAGAGATTCACACTCAGGTTCGCCATGGCGTAGTCCCTGCCGGGAGAGACAGAGATGTGAGTCCCCCAGCAAACGTTAGACCCTCATCTCCAAGAGGAGAGCTCTTGCCATCAGCCATCGCTGTAATCACAGCTAGACTTACTGGGTTTGAATTGCATGAAAGAGGTTTTTTAACAGGGCACGGTCACTTTGTCAGCAACCCAAGGGCATTGCAATCAAATGGTTTGAACGTGAAAGCTTTCTTTGCCTCTTGGATGCTATCTGACCCAGGCCACAGCCCATCTCAGATACTTCCTCACGAACGATGGGCACGTCATGCTTTTCTAACAACCGCCTCATCATGTTGATGTAAAATTAACATCTGGCTCAGATGCCTGTAACACTTCATAGGCAATTTACTTAATTAAAAATTGACAGACTGCATTTCCAACATCAATTCCTACAACTCCCATGCCCTTGTTTTGCGGACGGTCACAGAGTTACAGCTTCCAGTCTCCTGAGGTCATTTTCAAAGAAGCTAAAACCGCAAGCTGGGGTACAGGAGCTGTCAGCAGCAAACCAAGCACTGATAGTGGACCCCCTGTGCCCATACGATTTGCATAAATTGCTCTGTTTCCTTATCTATGAAGCAGAAGCATCACTAATCTCCCTTGCATGGGCAGCACAGAGATTAATCCTTGCAATTCAGTATCAGCAAAGCACTTTGAGGTAGAATGCCACTGTACAAGAATGCGGACATCTCACAGCTCACAACATGATCAAGCTGCTCCAAAGGTTAAGGGATTCTCAAGGGCAGAGGCAGTCGCAGCAATGTTACATCCAGATGCTGATTTTGGGGGGGACTGAGGAAAATGTGTTACACCAAGGCTTGTCGAGCCTGCTCTGGCTCGTGCTGCACCAAGGGGCACCAGCAGACTTCAAGGTCTTCAGGGTTCAAGAAACACTCAGGTGGCAGATCTGATTTTGGAGACAGCTGAGGTGGGATTGATGAGATATTGGGGCTGATGAGCTGGGATAGATGAGAGACTTGGCATATGGTCCTCTCCATGAGATAGAGAAAATAGGTAGGGGAAAAACAGGCAGGAATTATCCTGCAGGTAAAGCACAGACTCGGTGTTAAGGGCAAGCAACTAGACCGAGTGCTGGCAGCCGTGGAAAGACACCACTCGATTACGCTAAATAGGACCATGCTCTCAAACAGCTGCGGGCTCAGCTCTTCCCTACTCCCAGCCCACTGGAGACATATATAGCAAGACATATAGCAAGACAAATCCTTTGAAGATACTTTTCTTCTGCAAACCTGTTTCATTTTCAAGTATTTCTTTGGGGAAAAAATTCAATCTCTAAAAAATAGAAAAGCTCTACTAGCGACAATCCGCCCTTTCCGAGAAGGGGGCAAAGCTGGGAGCTCACACACTGCACGGTTCAAACACAGGCTCAAGCAGAAGGAGAGGAACCCCACGCTGTGCCAACCTCATTAAAGAGGAGACCTGACCAATCTAAATAGCTGACAAAGGACAGCAATGAAACGAGTGAATTCTCTGCAAAGAGAAATTTCCGAAAGCATATCCAGACTTTGGACTAATCAAAATTCTGTGGCAGCAACTCGGGAGCAGAGGAACAGAAGCAAAGGGCAGCTGCTAATGAGGATGAAACAGCACTTGGAGGTACTCGGTGTGAAAAGTCTTCACTTTTTCCAGAGCTGACAGTGTAATAGGAATCAGACAATTCATGTATTTGTGTTTCAAAAGGATCATCATATACTGAATTATCACGTAGAGTTATTAGAGTCAGTTGTTCGCTCCCGAGCACAGCCTGGATTCTGGGTGATGGGTAGGGACAAGCTTTCAAGAGCAAGTCCATCTGAAAAGATACCTCTATGCAGAGAAGACGGGATGATCAGAGAAGATGCTGCTGGGCCAGGGATGCACAGAGCTGTGGACACCCGCCGTGGAGCACACGGACTGTCACGCAGTGTCCAAACAGAGGGCGGTACCTGACATCCTCGTTCGTGACCTTGGTGTAACGCAGGTTGAGCTTCACGATGCCCTTCTCCCTCATGCGCTCTGCGTCCAGCTTGAGGCCAGAAGTCTGCTGGAAACCCGGCGCAATCTGTCTGACCAGCTGCCTCTCCGTGTCCGGCAGCCACATCACCTGCGGAGGGAGTGAGACAGAGGACGGCTATGGCAAAGACGGTTCGCAAAGCCAGTAACACGAGGCAGCTTTGCAGACAGCCAGTTTACACCAAGCCAGAAGCACAATCACATGAGAGACTGCCTCGTTTGTCATACAAATTGTCTAGGAGACACTTACAGCCTCCCACATCTTTAATCAAATGCATTTCAGGATTCTCCTCGAGCCCAAAAGACTGCAATGCACAAAATCTTAGAGGTGAAAAGGGTTGAGACACAAAGGGATCAGGCCAAGGGCTCATAAGAAGAGATATGGCAAATCCTTGAAAATCTGTTTTCCCTGCCCAGTTCGGGGCACAGAGAGAACTAAGGACACGAGGCTAAAATTGACAGTGCAGACAGGATGCTCAGGAGAAGCCTCTCATGATCCCATGGCTAAGACTAGTTTTATTCACCCTCTTTTATCAGGGCTACATCTACTCCAACCCAGGGGAAGGACTTCCCCAAGTTCATACCACACGTTGAAAGCGTGTCAAATCAATCACTGTTAACATGCCCAGCTGCCAGATGTGAAGCGGGTGCAGGAACCACGGTGGGCAGTTTTACAGCTTGTGCCACGCAGAGGCTGGGCCCAACCAGACCATCTCAGCAGCACCACTGGGCATTGCATGGCTTTAACCCATCGTTAATAACTCAGTGACACTCATCTACCAAAGCACCAGAGCAGCGCAGATACAGCCACATGCATTTTCAATAGGGAACCATAAAACCTAAGTGAGAAATGTCACTTCACAACCCCACATCTATGTTTCGACTATTTTTTCTCCTGCTTTGCATTCCAATATCCAAGGAGAAGACAGCATGGTCCCCCCTTGGATCTAGCCAAGCTGGCAGAGGCTTGTGGATAACACTGTCACTGCAGCCACATGGTTAATTGGAAATTGGGTGGCAGTGTCTGTCATTAGAAAGACGGATGGAAGGTAAAAATAGCTCCTCCTGGGCCCGTCACTGTACAAGTCAATGCTGAAGTCTGTGCATGCAGATGCACCTAATTGGTACAGATGAAACATCTGAGCTGCGAGTGATGCAGCCATTCCACTTGCCAGCCTCACTGTGCTATTTTCAACCAGGCCATATTCAAGGGAGCGCACAGAACAAGTGAAAGGACCAGATTTCCTTCCCCAGACAGGTCACGAAGAGAAGTTTTCCAAGGGACACCCAGAATCCCCAGGTCTGGGTGCCCTTCCGACCCATGGGAAGTGGTGCTTTTCCTCCAGAAGAGACAACTGCATCAGAGGGAGCTCCTGATCGGCTCGATGAAGATCTAAACCTCGGGGTCAGAGAGGACACAGCTAACAAGGCTGGCTGGGCTCTGATTGCAACAGCACAGAGGTGGAAATCAAAATGCTTGGCATAAACCAGCAAGGACAATTCTGGGGCAGAAATGAAAGTCTGGAAGGGATCTCTGCAGACACACAGACCTGCAGGTACACAGATCTCCTTTTGCTGAAAACCCCATATCTCCAGGACACCCAATTCTGCTCCAAGCAGAGCCTGACTCTAGGCTGAAACAGTTGCTCAGCCCAGGGAGAAGGATTATTTAAAAGCCAGGAGTCGGAGGGAGAGGAAGGGCTCTCTGCTGCTCACAATTGGCCTCCAGGTCTCAGCCTCTTCTCTTGTGTCTGAGGCTCTTATCGAATTGCTCGGTGGGAAGGGACCTCCAAGACAAACCAGGGCCAGCACTGATTTCAAACAAGGTGCTAAGGGCTTTGTCCAGTTGTGTCTTGAAAAGCTCCAAGGATGGAGGTCCCTCAATCTCTCCTGGCCCCTCTCAACACTTGCCTGCCCTCACAGGGAAAATTAGTTGCCTTATGTCCAGTGAAAACCTCTCCTGTTCCAATTTATGATGATTGTCTCTCATCTTCCTGATGTGTAGCTCAGTGAAGAGCTTGGGTCTAACTTCTCAACCACCTCCTTGTCGGTACTGGAGAGCTGCTATTAGATCTCTCCTAAGTCTTTTCTTTTCCAGGACGAAGAGACTTAGTTCCCTCAGCCCTTCCTCATACGTTCAACCCTCTGACCAGTTTTTGGTGGCCTCTGCAGGACTTGCCCCAGTTTATCAGCATCTGTCTTGTACTGGTGAGCCCCACACTGAACACATGATTGCTGAGTAAGGGGAATAATCACTTTCCTCCATCTACTAGCTATACTACCATGAGTAGAGTCCAAGAGGCTATCAAGCCTCTGGGACCACCAGCCTGGTAGCACAGTCCTTCCCCAGCATGACTTCTTGCCATGAAGTGGCATTTCAAATCAAGTGTTCAAATGGATCAGTTAGGATTTGGGGAACCCATACAGAGGGCAATTTCGGAAACATCTCCAACCCCACAGAACTCACAGCCTGTTGCCGAATTCCTGATGCCAGGATGGTTTCCAGGGTGATGTTGATGTAAGTGCTGTAGTAGGGATGAGCTGGTGGCAGGTCCTGGAAGTTCAGGATGAGTGATGTGTTGTCCTTGATCACTTCTAGCATATCTGCCAGCTTGCAGACCGACTGGTTGGCAGCTTCCAAGTAGTCAGACCTTGAGAGAGACCCGGCCGTCCAGAAAGGGTCATTCTGAAAGCAAAGCACATCCCGGCATTAGTGCCACAAAGCCCAGACTCCAAGACAGGTGAAGACCCTTTTCTACCCCACCTTGGCAACAGTGGGGGGTGCTGACAGCTGCACCTGATGACCAGCTTGTTGAAGCTCTGTGCCTCAGTTTCCCTACCCAAGGGGAGGTCACAGATCCCTACTGAAAGCAAGGTGTGCTAGGCAGGTCACCTCATTTCCAGGAGGAGAGCAGAGCTATAGGGCAGTAGTGTAATCTTCCAAGGTATTAAGCTAAAAATGTGCTTTCTCACACTATATACATGATCACCAAGGATTCTTCAGAAATAAAAAAGACCAGCTATTATATAACCCAGAGTGATCGGAGAGGAGCTATGGGCTGTTGGAAGAGATGGGCTCCTGACTTAAAGGACTTTGAGGAATGACTGCTTCAAAGTACATCCCCAAAAGCAGCCTTCCAGCTGTCCTTTTGGCCCTTCTCATCTGGCAAGCAGCAGTTTCCCTGCATTCCCACTCCCACGTCTGCAAGCCAAACAAGTTTCCGTGCAGCTGTAATACAGAGACAGCCCCCTCACACCAGCTCCGACCAGAACAGCAGCGAAGCTACGGTGGTTTCAGGCTTCCGCCAAGCGAGCACACAGAGAGCTTCCAGCAGGCGTGTGAAAGTGGTATCAGAGCTTGCATCACTGCAGCAATGCCTCAGCAAGCCACCTTCGAGGTTGCATGAGCGTGCCAGAGTGCTGCAGCCCTCCTTCCCGACCACAGCTAATGCTCTCCAAGAAGGTGACGGCTGCAGGCTACAGAGTAGCTCGGCCAAAAGAAATCCCACCCGCAACCTGGCTGCATGACGAAGGATGGGTCAAGCCCATCCCACAGCAATTCTTGCCCCCCCGGACTTTGAAGGCTGAATTTCTTGCTTTTTCTTTGTAAAGACAACTGTCTCCAAAAGTAAATTAAAGAAAAAGGAACAGCGTATAACACGCTGTCTTTTCTGTTCTCTTTATAACCACATTCGCCCTCCTGGGGGTCTTGAAGTTCTTTGTGGTGTCAACCAGGCATTACGGCCCCTTCTTCCAGGTGGTGGAAGAGGCACAGAAAGACAACGTGTCATTTAGGCCAAGTCTAAGTTTAGTAGAGGGCAGAACTAAATGTGGTTCATGGATTCTTGGTCTAGCTGCACTTCAGATCACTCCACCAAGGAGATGGACCTACACCTCTCCACCTCAAAGAGGGTTTAGGCATGAGCTTTCATCCCACGGCCACGGCTCCAGGACACCCCCTCTGTGGCTGTATGCACCTGCAGGAACCACTCTCCAGCATTGAGCTTTTCCAGGTCGGTCCAGTTGAACATGGAGGAGTGCTCGTAGGCCCGCTCTGGAAACACTTCCTCCACATTTGTTGTTCTCCTGAGCGTCTTGTCATGCATCAGAAACGGCACTCCGTCATAGCTGCAACGACAGTCAGAGGCCCGTTACAGGTGGAGGGGCACAACCACGTACACAGTACTAGAAAAATACCTGTTCCTACTCCAGCCTCTCTCATGGCTTCACATCAAAACCACTGTGAAGACCTCGATGAGCTTAACACATCCCCAGCATCCCCAAGATCAGATGAAATGAGATGCACCCAGAGGAAAAAGTCTATGAGGTACCTGCTAGATGTCTGCAGTTATTCAAATGCTGACATAACCCTATCCATCCCTCCCCCCCTTCCCCCCACAAACCCCTCAACAATGTCTCGAGTGCCAAACTCGGGCAGCTTGGACGAGAACACCCACCCTGAGTGCTCACGCTAACCAAAGCTTTCTGCAACATCTGTAGCTCCCAGTACTGTCAGAGGTTTTCCATACCCTACATACACAGATACGCACACGAACTATTCTCAAATTGTTAATAGCAGATGATGAGTAAGATTTTCAAAGGCTCTCAAGACTATATGGGAACTTAATGTTCATGGGCTTTCAGCAAAATGCAAGGGCTCCAAGCTACCAAAATTACTGTGAAATTGCCTTTCCCTATTGAAAATGGGGAAACAGCCCTGCTCACATGAGTTAAGTTCATGCACCTTACAGAAAACTCGCCTCTCAGATGAAACCAAATAGCCAAATGCATGCCCTGTGGTCTTTAAGCCACCTAGATATTACAGAACAACGGTTCTGGGAAACCTAAAAAGCTCTTTAAACTTTCTTCCAGCCCAATTTTCTGTCACTGGATCAGTGGTAACACCACACAGGGCAGGGATGGTTTCTATCTACGGCAGGGGAACCATTCTCCGCACTCAGAAATCAAGATAAACCCAGCACAGCCAGTCTGATTATAATGACATTTTCCAAATCAAAGAGCCCATCTTCATAACAGGAGGCTCAGATAAGGTCTGGAAAGGAGATGGAGTTAAAATACAAACCCTATTTGAATTAGGAGACAGCCCAGAGCACTCACCCCCAGAGCCAGAGGGAAAACAAAGCACAATTTTAAATGATGGAGCAAACGCTGCCTCAGCTTCACCATTGTCTGCAGAAGTCCCTTATCACAAAGGTCACTGGCATCTTTATTTGCTCTTCCTAGCATGCACTGTGCCAACTTCTTCCCCCTCAACCCAAAGCAACGTGCCGACACAGCAATACCACGCTCAGCAGCACACCATGCTGCTGCAACCAGAAGGGTTTTTAATAAATACAGTTAAAAAAAAATAAAGAAAAAATGCCAAGCAACTGCAGAATTAAGAGTGCGGAGTGTTTAAGGCAGATAGGAGCTCAAGTCTTGACACCTCATAGCAGAGCACCATCAGATACTGCTAAGCCTTAACCACAGCGCGGAAATCCTATGGGACTCTTAACATTTGCTCCCTCCTGTCTAATCCTTCCCCTTACGGAGTCATTCAGCACTACCCAGGGCTAACCACAACGTATCTGCAGGCACAGGCTTGAAAAAATGATTCAGAGACAGAAAGCAGAGCTTTAGAAGGAGAGATGTGGGAGGAGGTAGAAGATGAGAGGAACGCGCAGGGATACTACACTCCTGCTGTTCGAAGCAAAATGGGCTTTATAACCAGGGCCACCCAGTTTGGGGTGTGTAACGGGTAGGGAGCAGGATGCGATAGGTCTGAGTGTATGCCCAAGCAGCCCACCCATGGCTGACACGTGCCTAGAGGAACATGGAGACGTCCCAGGAGGGATGTCCTGGGGACACCCCAGGTGGAGCGGACCCATCAAGCCACAGGCCCGAAGAGCATCTTTCAAAGGGATAAGGACAGCAACGGGTGTTGTGCCGCAAACCCTCCCCAAAGTTGCTGCCAGCTGGATTGACAGCTCACTTTTTGGCCTGAAGGTCAATGGAGGCCTCTTTTATAAAGACACTTGGGTATCCTAGAGAGGGCCTCAGATAACTGGGCCATCAAGGACATTGCTTAAGCTATGGATGCTTGGAGTGCTCCTCTGGGATGGCTGATGAGTGGCATCATGGAAAGCTCTGGGAGCTTTTCCAGCTCTCCTCCTCCCAACAGTCCACCTTTCCCCTTGGCCAGCGCTGATGGAAGCAACCAATTCAGCCACCGCGTGATCTGCGTGCTCATTTGTGAGTGCGGACAGCCGGGTAGTTGTCCCTTCACAACAGTTAATGAACTGATTTTTGAAAGAAGAAGAATCGTATTGCAAACATCCCAATTCATCTTTCATCCTTCCACGATGACCTTCCACTCCCTAGGTGGAAGAAATTGCTTTAGTTTTTATATCATTTGCTCTCAAACAATTATACTAAGAACAAAAAAGCACCCTCACAATTAAACTTCAGAAGCCCATCTTCCACCAGGCAAGAATATCTTTCCATCAACACCGACCTCCAAAGAGGGGAAAAGAAAATATCAGCTTTGAATCTTTCTTGTATTTATAACTGAAACTGAGGGACCACCAAGATAAGGCACTACTGTTCCCTTCATGCCACTTCTGCCCTCTTGCACATCTACGTAACACATGCAAAAACCGCAATTCAGAAAAGGAACAAGAATATTAAAGAATTATCAAACTCCTGGAACAAAGCACAGTTCTTGAAATAACCCTCTCTAAATCCTCTCTAAATTGGCCCTGTCAATTCAGCTCAACACTTGCCTGCAAGGAATGACTTTCTGACAGTCAACAGCATCACCGGGTTCCTCCTTCCGCCCGCATTAGTGACACGCGAGGGAGCGGAGGAGGAGAAAGGGCTTACTCCTGGGCTGCCAAATTCTTGTGACAGTTTTCAAGGCTGGTAGAAACCCTCCTGAAGACTCGCAGTGCAATGAAATCAGTTTGGGTTCTGTCTCTTCCCAAGGCCGGCTGACCTCAAGCCAGGCGCTGTGTTTCAGTGCAAGAAAGCAAGCTCTAGGATAAACTACACTCTTCCTGCAAATGAAGATTAGTTTCATGACAAAGGTATCCAGGTTCCCCCACCTGGACAACTTCACCTTTAATCCTTATCTCAGTGAAACAATTAGTAGCATCTGTGCATACAAATGGAGAGAGCTTGGAGTTACCGGATACGGTCACCGCAAGAGTCCTTTTCAACGGGAAAAAGTGGTAACAACCAGACACACCAGATAGGAAAGACCCACCAGCATGGTTTGGGCCATCCACAGAGAGTCTCAGACCAACCAGCACCCTGGCTTACCTCAGTACGACGTCAGCTTGGACTCCATACATCTTCTGCTCCACTGCCTTCTGGAAGGACATCAGAGTGTTTTCTGGTGCCAACTACGGGGGAAAACAGCAAGAGCAATCACAGACTAGTAGTAAGTGGAAAAGTTTACGAAGCAGCGTCAGCGAGGATGCTGGGAAAAAGGTTTATTAAGGAGCCAAAACAATCTTGTTTTGCAGATTACGTAGTAGCCAGTTACACCGGAGTACCAGCATCCCCCAGGCAGAATTGCGTCTTACTGAAGCCTGAAGATGACCAATGCATTTGACTCCACTGATGGTCTTTCTCACACAGAGAGTTCAATGCAGAGTTACCATGACCCGCAACACCAGAAACCCGGCTAGCTCGAGGTCTGGTGCAAAAATTAGTGTACGAGAGATTTGCTCACCAGTGTGGGCACCCGAACAGTGGCTTGCTGGAGATCCCCAGAAAGCGATTGTGAACGTGGTGCCAATTCTCTACCCACAGGTTCTACCTAGAGCTATCTAAACTACCTTAACAGTTGTTCATGCTCCTGCTGTTTCATGCAAACAGTGATTACAATGCCATTATAGAAAGAAGAAAGCCCATAAACCAGGGTATTATCCATACCATGGAGAACAACTAGACCACAGGTTCCGTAGCACACATTTTATTTCCACATCTACTCCTTCAATAAAGTCATCTATTACTCAGTCTAAAAAGCAGATTTCTCTAACCACAAATGTTCTAGTTAGTTTTAACAACAATTAAACAGCCTTAAGCCTAGAAAATTTATCCCTATGGCTATCACAGATAAGGACTCAAATTTTATTTCAAATTCCTTCCTGTTGAATGGAGCAGATGGTAACAGAATGCAGGTTTGTTTAAAAACAACACAGTGTGAAGACAAATACTCTGTTTTTCTACAAAACCAGTACAGTATAGCTAGCTCCAAGATGTCCATAAACCAACAACAGGCAGGCCAGAAAAAAACCCCAGACAGCTACGGAGAGAAAAACTGGCAGGTTTTCTGCACTGAAACACAAGCACATAAAAATAAAACTATTTTTAAAAATCATTTTCTTTTTTCCAATTTTGCTTTCAGGTTTCCAGCACCTGTAACATCCTGTTTTTCCACTCATCTCTGCCACCAGCAGGATCAGTAAGTTTCCGTCAAGGCACAATGAGCGTTCACAACCCATGATTTTCAAGAATTACTCAGGGTTTGGAAAGAGGAATAATTAAGAACAAAGGCCTAAGCACACCGTGCGAGTAACATGCACAATAAATACAAAAAACTGCTCAAGAATTTAAGGTGTCTCTGAGAACCATTTGTTTTCTTGTTAGCTGATGACCTTACGTGCTCAGGTCAGCAAAGCTTTGGGGTAGAATAACCACACCAAATGTCAGCAGCCACCTTCGCATAGCTCCGGTATCTCTCTGCTGAGTTCCTCTGGCTCAAGCCACGCATCAATACTAGTTCTTTTTTCTTTTTGTTCAAAGGCAACACAGAGGCACGTTATCTTCCTAAAAAAGCTCCCAATCAAAGCCTGACTTGTCTAGGAGAAGACAGAGGCAACGCCCCCGTCACGCAGCCCAGCGCTGGGTCATGCAAGGTCGGGCTGAAAGAGCTTTTTGCAATATATTCACGATGCCCAGAGCTGTCAGCAGGGAGCAGCAGCCACATAAAGATCTAGAGATCCCATCCAGGCAGACCTGCTCCGTTTCCTTGGGTTGCTTTCGGCATCTCGGGTTTCCCCCCCAGGTAGCTCAGGTTTCCTCAGGATAACACTGCAAGGGGAGCCTCTGTCTTCAGGGTAACGCTCAATGTTTGCTTTCGGAGACTGCAGCAATCACGAGGAAATGAAGTGTGTAGTGTTCAAAGTAGAGACAGCTGTACTAGACAAACCAAAGGGTGATGCAAGACCACCGGCCTAGGTCAGGAAGGGTTGCTGGGTGGATGCAACACAAGTCCCAGCTCAAGATATGGCACCACATCAAGCAGCAACTGAGCCCATGCCCCTATAAGTGGTCTCACCAGGGATGTGGACATACAGGGAACAGAAAAGCAAAGTGTGTTGAGTTGTAAATCATCTCTCAGGCTGAGGGAGACTGGAAAGGGCAGGTCTGACTACCTCCACTAAGCAATCAATGTAAAACCTGACGACGAGGGTAGGATGACACTGCTGTTGCCCACCTACACGATGAAGAGCTTATATTGCATGAATCAGGGCTAACGAAGGCAAACAAGCATGACTACAACAGTATTCCACCTCTACAGAGGTGGACCAGCATGACCAAGGCCTTCTCATGTCTTACCTGTAGACCAAACTCTGGCACTGCAGAATCCGAACCCAGAGAGGACACAGGCTCTGCTGTTTGATAACAAGATTAAAAAAACCTTCCTGCCTCTTTTCAGCGCATTTCAGTTTCCACAGGGCCAGGGTCAAGCCTTGCTTGGACACCAGCCCTCCTGAGATGCAGCTGGTTTGAGATGCAGAGGAAGCCTTAACTTTAGGTTAAGGAGCAGAAGTCCCAGCCTCCACTGCTGGAGGCGTTCGAAGGAAACGGAGCCAAACGGATTTGAGGTGGCAAGTCAATACGCAAGAGCCTCCATCAGTTGGACTGGGGAAAAGCAAATTTAGACAGAGCTGGGACCACACGCAGAGGCGATAGATGAAAGCCAAAGAGGAAAACGGCCTTTTGGGGATGGGATTTCTGTTTGCCAGACTGGACAAATTTGGCCATGTAAAGATAGTAGTGCATCTTAAGGGTAGTGCTAAAATATGGGTTGCAGTGAGCTAAAACCTGAGATTTTCTTTGAGTTTTAAAACTCAGCACACTGTGACTGTCCCATCCTCAGCGCTCAGACAGACGCCACTGAGCTTAACCCCATGGAGAGACAGTGTCAGCCCCAGGAGCGGAACATCCCACTCCTGCCTTATCTCTAGCCCCTACAGAGCCTGCAGACCACGCTTCACCCTTCAAGAAGGGCAAAACTTAACCGGGCTCCACCAAGGCTGCATGGGGCTGCTTAGATATGAGGCACATCCATTCTTTTCCAGGAACCCGATCCCAAACACGCGTTAAAGAAACTTACAAAACTCTGGCCAGATCTGCATTGAAAACTGCAGCTGTGCAGAGGAAGCAGCATTTTAAAACCATTCTAAGGACAGGCTGTCACTTAAGGTCCGACCATCCAAATACACACTTAGGAGCTGGAGCTGTAACATCACCTTCATCACACCACCACTAGACGTGAAGAGCATCCCCTTGAAGAGCATCACAGATGGATGAACATCTCTGGCTGCTATGAATCAGCAAACAGCACGGATGTCCGCAGAAGTGCTCTCTGTAACATCGTGCCCCACGATGGCGTGTGCTGGGTAATCTCTGTAACACCACAATGCTATTGCTTGACAGCCCGATTCCCTGAACGTCAGAAGCGTTTGAAAAGCAGATTATAAGCCTTCCAGGCAAAGACGTCATCTTCTTGTGAGGATGTGGTGGGTAAGCTCCTAACCTGGCCAGAGCCAGTCACCCTGACATAAATAATTGCATCTCCAAACGAGTCCATCATCAATGCAGAAAGCTGTCCTCCCCGGTTTCTAAACCTCTTGGTCGATCCTAGCCTTGAGGGGACTGAATAAGCCACTGATACCAATGACATAACCCAGTAAAGGTCAACCAGAAAGCCAGGAAAGCAAATTTAACCCTCTCCCCTAAAATTAGATGCTGCCTGTTCCTGGAGGTTCCCCTGGCACCACGTTGGAGGCAGGGGCTCTCTGTACCAGGAGTTCATATCCCTCACAATGTGAGTTTTCTGTGAAAAAAGAGAATCTGAGTAACAGATATTTCCATTATCCCAGCCTGTCTCTGTCTCCTTCCAAGAAAGAGGGAGCTGAAGCCCCAAATTCAGCATGTTTAGGGCAGAGGTGCATCCAAGCGGGACAGGTGCTGGTACAGAAATTACTTGCTGAGATTAGTGCTGATTTTTCTAAAAGGTTTTACAGCAGAACTGCAATAACTAAATAAATGCATAATCTTTCCGCTTGAATTTCTCTCTGTCTCCCTCCAGTTTCATCGATGAGTTTTCCTCCTCGATAGAATACATTCAGGAATGTTATGTCTAAAACCCAAACCCAGGTTCGCAGCGATCCAGTGCAACTGGACACAACCAATTTCGTAAGAAAGCAGTGCCGAAGTGAGGGAAGCCCTGGGGCACAAAGCAATGATTTCACTCCAAAACCTCTGTCCGACGTAAACCACGCCGGCATCCGCTGAAAGCCACAGACAGACCCTGTGCGGGGTTTCTAGAAGCTGTTCCTTCTCTTCGCGCTCGGTTTGATGGGCTCATGCCTTGCAAAAATCAAGCTACTATTCATTTCTTCCTGCTACAGACACAGCAAGTAATTTCTAGAAAATTACCCATGGATGAACTCATTTTGACTATTTTTGTGCTCAGAAGCCAATCGCAAGTGCTTTCAAATGGAGTCAAGAGCTTTGGACCTTTCTTAATGAAGATTCTGAAAGGGTGCTAGTCAGAGCAGCGTAGCCTTGCTACAGCTGGACATCACTACACTGTTTTTTTCCCCTAATTATCCACCTTGACAGGCCTTCCAAAAAAAAAAAAAAAAAAAAAATCACTGCATCATTTATATTTTGAGGAGGTTAATGAAGAAGCTTGCACAGAAGAACCAAATTTGTTCCAAAGTGTAACCGCAGCCACTGCACACCTCCGGCACTGCGTGCTGAGCTGCACTAAAGGGTTCGATTGCTGCTTTATCCACAAGCTTTAACGATATTTTCTCATCCTTTTGGAAACATAAGCATCATTTTAATTTTTTTTTTCAATTCGCCCCCCCTTATCTCTCCTTTCCAGTATCAATCTCCTCATGAGCCAATAATTGGACTAAAACCACAAGGCACAATTAGGGTGATAGCTGAAAAACGGTATTTTCCTTCCTATGAAAAGATGCCCTTTGGAAGTCCCCTGTGTGGGATCTGCCAGTACATTGATTCCAGCATTAGCATCCCACTGTGCCAGGTCACTATTGGGACCCCCCCCAATATGGGGGTTGGACTAGATGATCTCCAGAGGTCCCTTCCAACCCCTGCCATTCTGTGATTCTGTGAATAACGATACTGTTTAAAAAATAAAAGAAAATGTATCTTTAATCCCTAGGAATTCTAGGGATTGTAGAGAGCATCCACATCCAGCACTTCTGGAAACAGCTGAGCTAGACGGAAAGGAAGGGAAAAAGCACATAACAAAAAGAGAAAAAAAAAAAATAAAGTATTGCCTTGGACAACAGGATAAACTCATAAGCAAAAAGCCATTAGAAATTTAATCACTAGATACACGAGATGAGACTTCATTGTTGTTGTACTGCGCACAAAAAGCCGAAGCTTGATTTAATGAAAGACTACCTAACCTTACGTAGATTTATTTCCACAAACACAAGCCCTTCTCCAGGTCTGACAGAAGATGCTAATTGTGGTGGTTTGTTACTATCGATCGGACAGGCAGACAGGTTAACTGGGCGTATTTAATAGGTGAACGCGCATAAGACGTACAGCAAACCAAATGCTTCCTGATTTCAGCAGCACAAGTGGTACAAACCAAAGCACTTAGAGCCCTTAAAACACAAAGCCATTCCAAATAGGTGGTGGCAAAGTTTTGGTACCCAAGATAAGATGAAATGAAGGCCCTCAAAACAACCAAGAACAAAAAAACCCAAAATAATAGAAAGAAATCACCAGTTCTTCATTAGCGAAAAGCTCTCCAATAAGCCATAATCCCAACCAGAAGTTCTCATTACTCTTTCTATCGATAGTTGGCACCACAAGAGGACAAGAGCATCTCTGTGAGAATGCCAACATATATTGGAGGCTTCACCTTCAAGTGTCAAAAGAAAACCAACGCCAAAAAGCTCCACATGTGCAAGGCCGTATTTGCTGGAGCTTTCCCGGGAACAGCATGATACACTCCCCATCAAGGGAAAACATTCCCATGGAGTAACCCAACAGGCAAACCCTAAGCGCAATTAAACGTTGCCTACCCACCACGGCACTTTGTCCCAGCAAACGGTACTTTTCCACTCTGGAGTTGTGCAAAACCAATGAGTCAGCACCGCCAAAAAACGCTCCCCCCGGCACGGTGCCTGCGCTCAGCAAGGAGACGGACATCATCTGCCGTGTAGGAAGGAGCTTGACAGCATGAGCGCCGCATGGTTGGCGGCGCACGGACAGCTGTTTCGGCAGAGTCTCTCTCGGTGCTGTTAAGACATGCCGAAAACCAGCTGTACGGGTGGTTGGCCAAAAGCGTTTATTGCAATGCTATTTGTAGCCTCCAGCTCTGAAATCAAGAGCTTCATTTGCAGTTCTTGCCTCCGACGTGCTTGGATGGTTTCCACAGGTTTGGCCTGACTGGTTTGAGACCAACTAGAACCTTTTTGGTCCCAGTAACGGGAGGAGAGTTTCCAGGCTTCATGAGGGTTTCCAAGGAGACAGATACAGCTCTTGCTCAGATAAGTCCTTGCTATTATTAATCCTTTGGGTGATTTACCTACAATTTGAGATCAAAGATCATCGTGATGAGCCTAATTATTTTCATAAGGAATGTATATTTAGGACTAAAAACCTACAACCAACTAGGATTCAAATTATGGACAGCACCTTCTTCAGATCCCAAAAGCAAAGACAACCTGCCTCAACCTAAAGCACCATGTGAGGAAAGACATTTGGGAGAAGACTTAAAAGGTGCAAATGGCAGTAGAAGTTGGTGTCCTACTGGATGAAGTTCCTCATTTCCATCTCAGATTTGGTCCCAGCTTTGACCTTCTACCCTTGTTTTGGCTTATCCTCAGCATAAGTGGCGTATTTACCATCACAGGGAGAAGACAGTCAAGTCTATTGCCATTGAAGACAAAACGCAACTAGATTTCTGTAAGAAGAATAAAAAAAGATATGGAAGACCAAAGACAACAGACACCTGCTCATAAAAACCATCTGAAAAGTTTAACATATTAACATGTAAAATTTACAGAGAACCCCATCTCATGTTTTGGGGTGCCAGACGATTCCTGTACCCATCAGGACAAGACCAACAGACCTTTCAAACCAACAGACATCAAAAGCGAGGGCTGGAGCCCTCATTTCCCAGCACATTGCTGCCACAACCCTGATGCTCTCCTGATGGGAGTCCAGAAGGACAGAAACAGATCTGGAGGGTGAATAATTCATTTTAAAAGAGCCTTTGAAAAGAAACCGACTGATTAACTAAGCGCCTGCTAAGAGAAAGGGTTTTCAGATAGCACCCTGGTGGGAACGGACATTTAGCACAGCGAAAAGTGGGCATGACTGGATGACATTTAGACAAGGGAAGGTAGAAGGAGTCATGCAGAAGAGCCTTTCTAGCAGTGAATTAAAGCTCGTGGGGGAATAGGATGATACCAAAGGGATGTTGCTTGGAGGAGCACTACCGCTACAGACAAATGGTCAGCCAGCATGGAACCAGCAGCTCTCCTGCACTGCAAAAAGCCACATCTAGGTACAGATGCCAGGATGGTTTCTGATTTTCTCTTGCTACTTAAAATGCAAGGACATTTTCCCTCCTCCAGTGTTTCAAGACAAATTATATGAGCCATATGGCTTCTGTTCCTCACTTTTTTCCTCCACAGAACAAGGACAGCAGTTGAGTCGCACTCACACAGACGCTATGAATGCTGCTCTTAAAAATCCTAAAGGGACAAGAGAAGAGAGAAACAGTGTGTGCATGCACAGAGGAAACCAGGCTCCGGAGCACAAAGGAAGATCGTTGCCCCTGTTTGAGGAGCAGGCTGCGTGCACTGCTGGATCAGCATCCCTCAGGACTGTATCCCTCAGGAAGTGCACACATCTACAGCTTTCCTGGGAAATTCTCCATTTCACCACCTTTTGCCCCATATACCACGTTCACAACAAATCCTTTATTTCAGGACAACAAGCGTCTTCAGCCATCCCATGGACCTCCTTTGCTGGCTGTTGTCAGAAGAGCACTCAGTTGTATTTGTGTCTCTAGTATAAGAACGTTGGACACGTAAATGTAATATTATGGACCCGGTCCTGCCAGACGGGTGAAGCAACCAGCTACCCGGCTCTATCAGAGAGCATGTTTGCACAGAAAATCACATTTGCCTTCAAATCTCCTGAAGCAAGACAAATATTGCATCGCTTTTTATCATCTCCAGTCCCACTAGATCTAGTTTCACCTCAGGTCTCAAACTCCCAGGCTCTGCAGACTTTTGATCTTGACATTGCCCAAGGGAGAATGTCTGTGTCCTACAGCTCAGTCTCCAGACTCTTCTCTGGGCTATCTCCTCCTCCCTAGCTCCACTTGGCCATTTCTCCAAACTAAATCTACATACAGTTGGGCTCAACAGCAAATGCATAGCAAGCAGCCCTGTGAAACAAGACCCTGTTAGGAGAAATGCCTTCTGGCAAGGCTTTAAAATCATTCGTTTCCAAGCAGATATGACAGTACAACCTGGGGACTTGCACTGTAGGTGGAGCTCTTCAAACTCAAGGTGACATCTGATGCAGTGAAAAGCTGGGCATAGCTAGAAGTACAGAAGGAAGTTTTGACCACCTCTCTCCGGTCCTCATCTTTCTTATCCCGTCTCAGCTTTGCTATTCAAGGGCACAGCCAGAGGACACTCACTACACGTACAGCAAAGGCAAAGCAGTTGGATAGACCTACTGCCAACTCATCATGGGACACGCAGACTATTGCTTGGAGGTTGGAACAAGGCTCGCTAGTCTCTGATCTTGCTTAGAATCATAGAATCGTTTTGGTTGGAAGAGACCTTTCAGACCATCGAGTCCAACCATTAACCCAGCACTGCCAAGTTCACCACTAAATCATGTCCCTGAGCTTTGCATCAGCTTCTTGTGGGCTTCAGAGCAAACCATCTGCTGCTAACAGACAACCAGCTCTGTGTATCGGGGAATGGTGAATGCACCCTGCTGAATAACACTTGGGCCATGCTTCCACACGCAGCACTAACTGTCCTCCACCACTGCTCTCGATCAACCTTTGCAACCCTCTGCACCAACACGCAAGCAGCATCTTCCCAGAGAGGTTTATTCCATCCTGCAAGGAGTGTTTGCTGGCTCCAAGGAAGAACATGAAGCAAAGCAAAGGGTCAAGTCTCTGCTGGGAGTCTTGCTCCAGATAAGGTTTATGTAAACTATCTGGGAAATAGAAGGGATTTGTCTGCTGGTTAGTTTCTTTAGAAGGCTTCGAGGGTCACACAGGCCTGGAAACCTCACAGGAAGAAAATCTCCTGACAGGTTTTGTGATTTCCCGCCATGCAGAAAGCTCGCAGAGCCCAGCTTCTCACTTGGCTGCTTCAGGCCTTCATGGTTGGTACGAACTCAGTGGGACAGGAAAAGACATTTATCACACCCAGAACTTCATTCCACCACCCACAGAGGCAATATAGTTAAAAGAGTGACGCGAATTAAGCTAGCACTTCAAGGGACTGCTTAAAGAAAGAAATCATTAAAAATAAAGAGAACTAAAATAAAATACTTCTGTGTCATGACAGGTGTTTATCTCACCTAGCAAACTTCTAAGTGCACACTCTTGAACTTGGAGAGGAGCTCAAGCACGCTCCAGCCTGCCAAATAGGTTCTGACAGCCTATACGGATATTTTTTCTGCTTTGAATGTCAGCAAAAAAAGTTAGTTGGATGCCTTAAAAAAGAAAAAAAAAAAAATACATTCGCAAGGCCAGTGCCTACACTGCAGTATGTTATCTTCTCTGAAGTCAATCAACCAGCAGAGAAAGATGGAGTTGCAACCATTCAACGGACCTAACTACAGAAGCACCCAAACCAGAGACCCAGACCAGTACGACCAAACACCACAGGACAGCTTTATCCCAGTCCAGGGCTGTGCCAAAGCCAATGTGCTCCATGGTTATCCTGGACATGTCCAGAAACCTTGGAGAAGAAAGGACTATATGATTATGATTTCAAGGTCTACTCAGAGGCCGATGACAGGAATGTTTCGTCACCTCACCCAGTCTCATGATGATCTGCAAAGCAAGAGTACGTGCAGTCACGTAGGGTCAGCACAGCTCGTTTGTTTGTTTGTTTTTGCAGATTGCCACATACTCGAGGCATCTTGCTGTGAGCTGAGTTTAACCACTGCTGGTGAGCTCCTGCAAAGGACACGAAGACTGAGCCTCAAGCTCTAAAAAAAAAAATATCACAAACTTTTTCTGCTGCAGCTCAAGGGCCAAGCCTGGAAAGCAAACAACAGCAGAACTAGCAGCCAGAAAAGTGCAATAGCACAAACCACCCTGAGCAAAGCACGGATTTGCCCTTTTGTTTGCGAGGCATCTAGAACATCTGGGGCGTGACTCGACTCTGGGTTCATGTACTGATTTACCACCACAGTAATTCTAGGCAGGAGGGGTGCCTCAAAGTTGTATTTGTCATACATACTCTCTGGAGAGCATCTTGGAGACCATCAGATCCGGTACCACCCTTTAAACAGGCAGAAGAGTTGGACAACACAGTTCTAATAATGTGAGACTACTCACCATCGGTGCCCCGCGGTGACCTATAATGGCTGGCTTTGGTCCCAGAGCCTTCTTCTCCATTATGCAAGGGGACGAGATGGTGAGGGGGACGAGGTAAAGTGCAACTACAACTGCGAGGTATGCAGTGAACATCAGCATCTGAGAAGCTGAGAGGGAAAGAGAGAGAAAGAGCCGGTGAAAATGTTGGTCCTGACCTCCTCACACCACAGGAGCAAAGTCAAGACACCTTTGTCTTCCTCCAGAGGAGAGACTGGTCTACAGCCATTGCCCTTAGTACAACAGCAGAGCTCTGTGTTTAGGAAAAAACATACTCTATTTAAAAAAATCTCTTTGAGTAATCAAGTCCTGAGGGAGGTTTTCATTTCATTTTTTATTGGGGAAACAAAATTTAAGCAAATTGCTTAAAGTCCCAGCAACGTAGCCCAAAACCACTGCTGATTTCCAGCCCATTGGGTGGGACAGCACCAAATTTTGCCCTGCCTGACAGCAGAAATAGATCACCAGTTAAACATATCTACAAATAAGTCATGGCACCACGTCAGTGCATTTAATATCACTTGGGTTTACATCCCTTGTGTTCACGATGGTAGTCCACCACCACCACCCATTTCAACCAGGGTAACGCCACTTTGACTGCTTCTGCATTAGGATTCGTGCCCGCCAGAACCAAGTTAATCAGTAAAATATTATTGCAAATTAAGTCGGACACGTTTAGATGAATCCTCAGGTTGTGAAGGTGCCGTACTCCCCGGGGTCTCTGCAAGCAGCAATATTACAGGACCGGCGAACGCAGCAGAGAGGGTGCTGGCTGCGGCGCTTGGGGCCGGATGGGCAGCCCTGCCTCCGGCTACCAGCGACTCCTCACAAAGTCCAAAGTACCCGGGAACCTTTCGAAGGTGCTGACAGTGCAGCAGAAACAGCCCTTGTTCCCAACAGACGTGTACTCCTTATAAAGAACAACAGGCACCTTTGAACTCCTGAGCTATTTGGAGTCATTTGAAACCACGGATATTAAAGCAAGAGACTTCTTTTTTTATTATTATTATTATTTATTTTGCAAACTCATTAAGGTTTTGGAACTCAAGGGAGAACCTCCAAAAAAAAAAACCCTTTAAAACAAATATTTGCAATGGACGTAAGATGGAGAAGGTGAGTTTTTTAGGGGAAGGACAGAACAGCACAGCTCTGGTCCTGACCACAGCTGATCTGGTTTCACACATAAACAAACTGCTTTTTGCTTCCAGCATCTAATAGTCTCATTCAAACATGTTCCTACAAGCCAGAAAGTAACACTAGTAACTTTGCCAGCTAATTTTTCCTCCGCTCTGGAAGAGATGTCAGTCACCCACAGAGCACTCCAGGAACCGAACGGCATCTTGCTAAGCGAGCTCACGCTGTGTCCTGCACCATAGAGGTACGGTGCCCCGGAGCTGTGCGTTACCAGCAGCAAAACCTCCAGATGGGCACAGGACGTGATCCTGACCCAATTCGTGCTCACCCCAGGAACACCACACACCACCCAGGCTTTGAAAATCAGCCTAAGAGTCGGCAAAGTCTCAGGCTGTGCAAAGAATCTGGACCTTTCCTTCCTGGTACTACAGTTCAGGGATTACACAGCTCAGACTCAGGCTAAAGGGAAGCACCACGTGAAATCTGCGTGTCCAGCGATGGGCAACGGAGCTGGGGAAGGGTCTAGAGCACAAGTGCTGTGAGGAGCGGCTGAGGGACCTGGGGGGGTTTGGCCTGGAGAAAAGGAGGCTGAGGGGAGACCTCCTCGCTCTCTGCAACTACCTGAAAGGAGGTTGTAGAGAGATGGGGGTTGGACTCTTCTCCCAAGGAACAGACGACAGAACAAGAGGAAACGGACTCAAGTTGCGCCAGGGGAGGTTCAGATTGGATATTCGTAAAAATTTCTTCACCGAAAGGGTTGTTGGGCATTGGAACAGGCTGCCCAGGGAGGTGGTGGAGTCCCCATCCTTGGAGGTATTCAAAAGACGTTTAGATGAGGCCCTAAGGGATACGACTTAGCGGTGGACTTGGTAGTGATAGGTTAATGGTTGGACCCGATGATCTTGGAGGTCTCTTCCAACCAGAATGATTCTATGATTCTATGGTTTAGTGGTGGCCTTGGCAGTGGTGGGTTAACGGTTGGACTCGATCTTAAAGGTCTCTTCCAACCTAAACAATTCTGTGATTCTATGAAATGCATGGGCTTCCAAATATTTTGATCATTGGACTGAACCGACAAGGAAAGGATGCCCCAAGCATGGGTCACAGACCATGTTCAAATGGAGCTGAAGACCTCACCCAGCCATGCATATGTGGCAACTGAGACCACACACAAAAAACCCGAAATGAAACGCATGCATGAAATACAAGCAAAGTAAATGCTGCTCAATTTGAGGTCAGATGGTCTGTATGGAAGAAGCTCTCCTGGTGACCACCCAAGCCAAGCTAGCAGAACAGATAAATCTCCTACTTTCTACAACATGACAACACCAACGACAACATTTAGACGCAAGCCTTCCTTCTCCATTCCTCCTGCTTTTAGTGACCACACCAGCCTAGTCTGGGCTCCTAGAAGACCACATTTCTCACACTCCTGTTGGCTACTCAAAGCTTCCAGGGCTGCTTTAAGCTCAGTGTTTTCTATCTGACCTCAGAAGCAAGCTTTGAAAACAGGCTACTATCTTTTAAAACACCGTACCTCTTCAAGAAACATCTGTTCTCCAGCTTCAGAAAAAGTAGCATAGGGGGAACAAATCAAAAAAAACCAACAAACCAACCCCCCCCCCCCAAAAAAAAACCCAAAAAACCCCAAAAAGTGTAAATTTGCTCAGAAAAAAAGCCAGTTGCTGAAAATTGTCACATGCCTCAAACAAATGAAAGAACAGACTGTTGTACCAATGACTGCAGCTGCATCAGTTATTTCCAAAAGATTGTTATTAGTGAGTGAAATCTTATTTTCCCACTACAAGCGACTGCAGGTTCTCACAGAGATTTCAGTTCTTCTCTTCCATTTTTAACTCCACCATGTCAAGCATATCTGCACCAAAAAGCCTGTGAACTCCTCCAGGTAAGATACCTTTCACAAGCAAAATGACCCTGAAATAACTTTAAGGTTCAATGGTACAGAAGATACAAATGATTTTCCTTAAAAAGAAAAAAAAAAAAAACAAAACACCACACCACAAACAAAACCAAACACCTCAGGAGCAGAAAAAGAGAAGCAAAACATCTTCCTGGCTTATATATATATATTAAAAAAAGCCATTTTCAGGGAACTCAGCTGCAAGAGGAATTCAGTAGGAGCACATGCAGTCTCTGCTCTAGGCGTAACCACAAATCCTCCCTCAACTGGCAGCCTAATTACATGCTAGGACATATTTAAGAACCACCAGGTACAGCTTTATTGGCATATTTATAAATTAAGGCAGAGCAATTCTTTCTTTGAAAGGTCTTTCTGGATATCAAATTTTTTCCATCTTCAGACACCGTTTCCTCATTGTTAACTCCCACTTCTTGGAAGTCTTTTGCAAGTCCTGCCAAATCCTTCCAGGGCTTGTATTTTGCTGCAGGTTAAATACCCATGAAAATCATTTTTCTGGAGCTGGCACAAATGTCTGAGAACACCCTGGAGAAAAACACGTCTGAGGGCATAGAAGGATCAAATTATTTCACAGGAAAACCCGGAACAGCAGCTCGGGCTTGGGAGAGCCCCCGGCAATGAGGTGGGACAGGGGACATGCACAGAAGAGCTTATTTCAGTGGACAGGGCCATCAACAAGAAGAGCTGCGTTCAGTGTGTCCTTCACCACTCTGCTCTCTTAGACCTCTGACCGTGTCTCAACATGCATTTAGGAAGCACCTAACCATCAGGGGACCAGATCTCTACTGAGCCCTCTGGGTGCTACTGCATCACAAGGAACAAGTCCATGAAGGCTTTCAGAAGCCAGATCCACCTAGAAATGCAGGTGAATGAGAGCCAAGGAGCTGGGGGAAGGGAGAAGCACTTAGAAGATCCAGAGAACACCGCACATTAGCTGCAGAGGGTGCATTTATGTTTTCTAAAGCAGATTGATGGAAATCTGGATGCTTTTATTCATTGCATCATTGAAAATAGCCCTTTCACCTCCAATGCTGGTGGGCTTCCAAGCACAAAGCAGCAGTGGTGGGATCTGGACGCATCCCCAGACCAGATTTACCCACTCCAGTTTCAGCCAGGTTACTCTAGGAGAGCATCCACCTCCCCAGAGTGGCTGAGCTGGAGGCTGCTGAGCCCTGGGAAGGAACCAGCACTGCCTCCTCTCAGCTGGTTCCCAACGGGAGGACCCAGCACCCCGACAGCCACCCATCAGCCCCTGACCACCACGCAAGGACATGAGTGGTACTCACTGGCTTTCTCCGTTCGTGCAAACTGCCCCGCTATCAACCACGACAGGGCCGTGACCGCCGCAAGAGCTCCTATGTGCAAGAAAGGGGCTGTGGCCTGCAGGACAAGAACAGGAGAGAAAAAGTGATTGTAAACACCCCAGCCCCTTGCAGGCTCCATAGTGCATCAGACCACTCTGTTTCCAGTTGGATTTCGCACCATTCCTACATCAGGCGCCTGCAACTGTTTTGGCCATATCTTCTTCCAAACCCTACAGTTGCCTTTGGCACTCAGGCCACTATGAAGTCAAAGCAGGAAAGCTCTAAATCCTGTCTTGGGGAAGAACTCACCCAATAACACAAATATTTGGAAAAGGCCTCCTTAGACACCATGCAAATTCAAGTAAGGCTCTTGGTGCCACCAAGTTTTAAATTTCTTATAGTCCAGCTGAACACTGGTCAACTGCTCAATGTCCAGGTGCAGATCAGTGACAAGTGGTGTCCCTCAGGGGTCGTACTGGGACCAGTACTCTTTAATATCTTCATCAACAACATAGTGCGATCGAGTGCACCCTCAGCAAGTTTGCAGATGACACCAGGCTGAGTGGTGTGGTGGACACGCCGGAGGGACGGGATGCCATCCAGAGGGACCTGGACAAGCTTCAGAAGTGGGCCCAGGTGAACCTCCTGAGGTTCAACAAGGCCAAGTGCAGGGTCCTGCACATGGGTCAAGGCAACCCCCGGTATCAATACAGGCTGGGGGATGAAGGGATGGAGAGCAGCCCTGCCGAGAAGGACTTGGGGTGCTGGGGGATGAAAAGCTGGACATGACCCAGCAATGTGCACTCGCAGCCCAGAAAGCCACCCGTGTCCTGGGCTGCATCCCCAGCAGCGTGGCCAGCAGGGCGAGGGAGGGGATTCTGCCCCTCTGCTCCGCTCTGGGGAGACCCCCCTGCAGTGCTGCCTCCAGCTCTGGGGCCTCAGCACAAGAAGGACACGGACCTGCTGGAGCGGGGCCAGAGGAGGCCACGGAGATGATCCGAGGGCTGGAGCCCCTCTGCTGTGGGGACAGGCTGAGAGAGTTGGGGTTGTTCAGCCTGGAGAAGAGAAGGCTCCGGGGAGACCTTATTGCGGCTTTTTGAATACTTAAAGGGAGCTTATAAGAAAGATGGGGAAAAACGTTTGACAAGGGCCTGTTGCAATAGGACAAGGGGGAATGGTTTTAAACTAAAGGAGGGGAGAAGGGGAAGAAGTTTTTCACACTGAGGGTGGTGAGGCCCTGGCCCAGGTTGCCCAGAGAGGTAGTAGAAGCCCCATCCCTGGAAACATTCCAGGTCAGGCTGGACGGGGCTCTGGGCAACCTGATCTAGTTGGGGATGTCCCTGCCCATGGCAGGGGGTTGGACTAGGTGACCTTTAAAGGTCCCTTCCAACCCAAACCATGGTATGATTCTATGAACACACTGGACTGTGTATCACCATGATGTATCGCCACGAGAGAAAGTTTGAGATGGATCCTCTGAGTCATGCTTCTGTTCTCCAATTGCCTGCCTAAATCTTTAAAAAAAATAAGAAAAGGGAAGCATTTCTGAGAAATGTTAGTCACTTGTGTGAATGCTATTTTTTCCCCGCTGTGTTTTCGTATATTTGCGTCCTCCCAAATACACAGCAGTGATCACCAGTAAAAACTCTCAAGCCTTTCATGGGCAAAATATTTTTTGGACCCCTTTTTGACAAAGAGGAAAAAAAAGGAATAGAAAGCAGGTCTATCAAGAAATTAAGAGTTTGTAACTATTTTCCTCTTATGCTTACGTAGCCCTGCAGCACACCACAAGCCTCTCTTAAAACAGGACTAGAGCACAGAAGACTCATTCTTTTTTAGATATATAGAAATTTGCGTGCAATGTAAAAACAAACCCAGAGTACTCCTCCCATGGGCCTGGGAAGAGAATGATGCTCCAGGTCTGGACACCAACGTCCAGAGCATTGCTAACCAAACTAAGAGGAGGAATTGCCCTCTCCCTCCAGCAACTCTGAGTCACACCCAGCCTCAGTATTTTCCACCTCTAACTCTGCAGCTAAGCCATGGTTTGAGTTTAAAAGAAAGAGCCCAGGAGATGGAGACAAAGCGATATGGTGGCCTTGAGGGCTCCATGGGAGTTTTGCTACAAATTGTCTCATTGCCAAGATTTCAATATTGAGAGTGACAAACATCAAGACAGGTTTTTATACAGCAGAAAGACACAAAGTCCATGACATGTAGCTGCACTGGCCCCTCTCCCCACCCAGAGAAGCCTCCCTGCAGACAACTTACTTGCAGTGAAATAAATACCATCTCCCATTCGTCGTCCCAAAGCTGTGCTATCGATGACATGGTCACCACGGTAGTTATCAAGGTCGTCATCAGGCCAATCTGCAACAAATATGAGTATTTACATACTGGCGCCCATCGTTGTCATAGAAGTTTTACAGATTGGGAAATGGAGAGAGAATACTTTTGTACATAATAAATGGCCTAAAGCAACTAGCCTTAGGACCCACAAGGAAAGAGGCTGGGCTCGTGTGCTGTCCCAGCACAACCTCCCCTTTTCCACCATTGGAGATACGGCACTGGGCTAAATAGTTCCAGGAGGGCACATCTCATGGACGATCTCTCACTTTCTTTACAGTGGCCAATGGAATGAAAAGATCAGGTGATTTGCCCTGCCAACAAACTGGATCAGAAACAGCTTAAATACAGATTGGGTTCTGCCAGGCAACCTCAGGAGATGATCCCGGATTCTCCTGGCCCTGCTGCAACAGCCTGTGACGCACCAGCACTGTGGGATGTTGGCAGACTTCACCCAACTTGACTCTCCAACGCTTCAGTTCAGGGATAAACCTTGAACACACCCAACACACAACGAACATTGCTCTTCAGCAAAGGGTGAACATGTGTGCAAGCAAGGCTGTGCATCCCCATCACTGAGCAAGCATCTCTGAGATGGTTCAGCACAACTTTGTGCATGGATGTGACTTCACCTGGGTCTGAAACGGCAACAACTGTGCAGTCACCACCCAAGCCATGTTGACAGAGCCGTTATAACAGATATCGCAGCTTGAGAAGGGGCTCTGGATGACACAGTGGCTGAACTGAGATGGCAGAACAAGACCCAGTCCATCAGCCACTTCCCCCAGCCTCCCTTTTTCTCCATGTGGAAGCACTCAGAAGACTGAGCGGAGCAGTCAAAAAGAAAATGTCACCTCTGTTTTGAAGGTAAAAAAAAAAAAAATCAAACCATCAAAAACTGCCATAGAAATAACTCCAGCTGTAAAGACCTAAAATCTGGACTGTCTGTCAAAAAATAGTTCACCATCCTCTGCTTCTCCCTCTGGTATCTCAGCCTCTGCTGTACCGCATGCCTGCTGGATTAAAAGGATGCTGCTGCTCTGTGTCTCGATCTCACGTACCGTGTAGATCTGAAATCTGTGTGAGAGACTTGGGCAGAAAAGGCCAACTGACACGTAACAGTGAACTTGTCATCTCGGATGCACAGGACATCTCTAGACCGATTTCAGGTTTACTTAATACCTCAGACAAGCAAACAAAAACCTCCGCATTCTCAACATTTACAGAAATCACTTTTGTTCATAAGGACAGAATTTCTCTTTCTATAGTTCCCACCTGCTGTTCCTCTCCTGGCTGCCCGCAGACCGACCTGCCAGCAGCACGAGAGGTGTCTGTAGGACAGCAGTGGCTTACCCTGAGCCTCCAGCTTTCGGGGAACATGAACAAAGCACATGGGCAGCAGAAGGGGCCAAGAGATCCAGCTGCCCCAGGTCGAAGAGGATCCCCAAGCCAAGAGGTTGCATTCAAACCACCTGCTAACCCTAACCAACCCATTTCTGCACATCCAAGGAAGGATGGGATTCACTTGCCTACTTAAAAGATACCTCCCAGCTACCTCTAACGGCAAGCCACGCTATTTCAAGATACTTCCTTATTAAGGACTCTGAATTAATAAAGCACAAAGCAATGCACGTGGACAATTGCACTTTGCTACGGGGCCTTGCATGCGGTAGTCATTCTGCTCCCCCATCCTGTGGTCAGACCTCTGGGCCACCTGCCGGAGTGTAACACCAGCACACAACCCAAATTGAATCTACTTTTCATCCATTTTATATCCCCCAAATCTGAACTTCAAATTCAGCAGCAACAGAAGACTCTGTCAACTCATTTCTTCCGTACAGCCATAATTCTCCTTGATATTGCCACCCTGTGCGGCTGTCCTGCTTTTGCCAGGGATAGAGTTAATTTTCTTCCTAGTAGCTGGCAGCGTGCTGTGGTTTGGATTTAGGATGAGAATAATGTTGATAGCACAGTGATGGTTTAGTTGTTGCTGAGCAGGGCTTACACTAAGTCAAGGACTTTTCATACTGCCCCACCAGCGAGGAGCTGGGGGGGCACAAGGAGCTGGAAGGGGACACAGCCGGGACAGCTGACCCTGACTGACCCCAGGGATATTCCATACCATATGGCGTCATGCTCAGTATATAAACTAGAGGGAAAGCTGGCCAGGGGGCTGCTACTTGGGAACAGGCTGGGCATCGGTCAGTTGGTTGTAAGCAATTGTTTTTCATTTGCATCACTTGCCTGTCTTGGGTTTTATCTCTCTCTTTTTGTTATTTTCCTTTTCATTACAGTTTACTATTATTATATTTTATTTTAATTATTAAACTGTTCTTATCGCAACCCACGAGTTTTCTCACTTTTACTCTTCTGATTCTCCCCCCATCCCACGGGGGTGGGGGGGAGTGAGCGAGCGGCTGTGTGGTGCTTAGTTGCCGGCTGGGGCTAAACCACGACAGCAGCACAGAGGTGTCAGGACACATGCCTATCTCCCTTTCATCATTTCCTCCTCCCATCAGCTCCGATTTATCTCTTCTTACCCTCCCCCACGCATCTCCAACTTGGCTTATGATCCACAGCTCTTTTTGCAGGATTACAGGAAAAAATGGGAAGGAATCGTGCTATTTGCACGTACCAGCCTTTCCCATGTGCTTTAATCTATATTTGAAGGTAATTCGGCACAGTTGCAGAGAGAATATTAACTTAATTCAGCCTCTTATCTCAACCTCCTTCAAAAGCTGAGAGAGGTGTGGGGAAGGGAAAGGAGAGACAGAGCAACACATCTGAGTTGTGATGAAAGGTGGACTTTTTTGGAAGAAGGGAAGGAAGGGTGGGTTTCTGTAGGCAAGAACTAACTGATCTCCACCAACACATTCCTCTTCTGGACTTACTCATCCAAACCCACCAGCCACCTGGAGCGTGTCTGAAAAAATACCATTTCCCCCAGTGAAGAAACATATGTTAGACTCAAGAATCGACAATTTATTTTCCAGCAGCAGTCAGACAGCCTCCGCCCCCTCTTTGTATTGCATCCCCTCCTCCTGAGGACGCATAATTTCTATCATTTCTAGAAAAAAAAAAAATAAAAAGAGAGAGGGGGAGGTCTGCGCTCTCCCTGTCCTGGGGGGGTGGTACATCTGTTCAGGCTCTGATCCTGCAAGACCTTGTCACCTGCAGAACAACCAATTTCAGGAGGAGCTGTGTACCAGCAGATTCAGGACTGGCCCCTTAATTACCTGTTAGCAGATTGCCAGTTACAATTGAATCCTGCCAAGCCATTTTCTTTGGCACTGTCTCTCCTCGCAGCTTGCTACATACCCTTCCGCTCCCCTTCTGGGCTCCAAACACCAGATCTGCATCTTCCCTTACATTTCACAGCAAATTTTTTTCAAACTGCTTTACGTACAAATCGGGACCACAACCTGCACATTGCACACTCCCAGTTTTAACACCTACATCTTTCTCCCAAGGCTTTTCCACAGTCCGTTCCTCCAAGCACATCCTGAACGGCTTCACATCTGCTCAGCCCCTCTTCCAGGGCTGGGTTCAGCATAGAAAGGAGCACCAGAGATGTTCGTAACAGAGCACCACCCTGAGCCGAGACCAAATTCAGGCTGCTCTAATGACACTGTGTTTCTCGATCTCCAAAAGTGGGCCCCCTGTCAGCAGGTACCCCAAAGCATTTCACCAACCATGGAGCAAAGTTACTGTCCCCAGGCTTTGATTACCCCTACTGTGCAATCTGCTCAGTCCTCTGCGATGAGGACACATGCACCACAGACATTTGAAGTTTATGCTCTTCCCAAAACCACCATGAAAGCAAGTACCACATACACCCCCTGCTCCTTAGACTCCTTTTTTTATTGAGATCCTGCTCCTTTCCAAGATGAGGAGAGCCATTTACCTTGTGAAGCCAGTGCAGGTTCATTTGCTGTCCCACAGCTATGTGACATAGTGCTAGTATCTGGGAAGAGGAAATCAAGAGTCAGACAACGGCACATCACAACCATCAAGTGTTTGCATGTGCAGGACCACACCACCACCCGAAAAGATAACCAAACAGGCCAGGGCAGAAAGCAGGGCTGGGGTGGGGATGGTCCAGCAGGCAACACCTCGCTCATCTGCACAGACAGATCCTCTCCAAAGCCAAGGATGTGGAGGGAAAGACTTTGACCTCCAAGAGGCAGGGAGTTGAGAGTCTGATCCATGGGTGCACAGCTCCCAGGACTGCAGGAAGCACTGACTACGTGGGGCCAGGTACCAGCATGCTAACCTGAACGGACACCACCTTGAGGGCCCCAGTACCCCGGGATGAGGGGAAACAACTTCCACTTGTGACTGGAGGATACACTGAAGTGGGGTTAGGGCCATACTAAGGGGAACAAAAGCTGTATTTCTCCTCAGGCCAGCTGCACCCCAGTTGCACCCCAACAACCCTATTTTTGTTCTTGATCATCTGAGGTTAAAAACCATGCATTCTTCACTTTCCATTTCTTTTAGGCAACTTAAGGCTAAGGGAGAGAGAGGGAGAGAGAAATAACTTCTGAAAGGAAAATTTCTCAAGTCGTAGGTGGACTGAGAAGTTCATGCCCTTTTCAAAACAAACGCACAAACCTCTAGGAAATGGCATTTTATTCCACTCACCAGTAACACTGTAATGTACGTAAAGCCAGCAGCAGTTGTTACAAGAATTGGAATGGACCAGTCACTCCAATATCCCATTCGGTTATATAAAAACCTGAAAGAGAAGTGTGAAGTACAGATTAAGAGGAGATTCAACACCATAGCAACTTCACTACGATTAGAAAAAAACTTGAGAAAATGGGTCTTTCCGTTCCCACTGTACAGATGAGAGAGAGGCAGCAAAAAGCACAAGTCACTCTGAAACAAAACCCAGTGTTTGTGCTTTGATCCCTCATGGGAAATCAAAATTAAAAATCATATAGGACCAGGGCTTGAGTTTTCCAAGAAATATTCCCCACAAACAAGGGAAAAGTATCCCCACATGTGGTGGTGGTTGCCTAAACAATAGATCCAACGCTGCCCCGTGTTCTCGTAGACTAATAAATACAATATGGAGACAGTATCAAGGACAGGGGAAGAAAATGAACGTTGCTGTGCATAGCTGTGCTATATACTCAAGGCGCAAACTCTTTGCGGAGGGACAAGCTGATGGAAGAAATGGGCTCTCCTGTGCCTATCGGAGACCGTCTCTTGTTCCAATGGACTGCAGAGAAGGTCCAATCCTGCAAGAGTGGATACTGTCAGGAGTTGGGCTCAGGACTTCCCAAAATGGGGCTGGCTAGAGGAATTGCATCCCTCTGACCTTCTCATCTTCAACTGACTGAAGGGTTCATCTGCCCAGCCTGAAGGATGCCTGTGGGGTTTTTTGGGTCTGTGGGTTCCCTTGTCCTGGTCCTTCCGTTTACCTTAAAGCTCTAAGTAAGAGATGGGCGATTCAATGGCCCTGTGATCCAGCCTTGGCGAGAGGCAGCAGCAACGCCCTGACGCACTGGACGATCAGAGCAGGGACTGAAGCAAGTTTAGAGCAATACTGAGGTACAGATGACATCCTACAGGTATATCTCCAAAGCATGTATCTCCAAACCAGCTTTGGTTCCTCTAGACCATCACTCACCAGTGAATTTCCCACAGTTTCACTGCACACACGCAGAACTGCTGCCATCTCATCAAGGCTTAGCAGCACAAAAGCATAGAAGCCACATGTTTTTCCGATGGCCTAGTGGCCACAGCACTGCTCTGAAAACAGAGGAACCCCCACTCAATCCCTGTTTTAGCTGTTGGGATTGCAGTGCTCTTCCCCCACCACCTCTCCAACCAACAGGCTTCATCCTCCTGCTGAACCTCCTTTTCTTCCCTCCTCTCCTCTATTTATCCAGGTATCCTCCTCACTCTCAGTTATCAGGTTTTCCAGTCCTGTATTTCAGAGGGCAGATTCAGCTCGGCATCCCGCCTTTCCTCATCACTTGCACAAAGCCAATGGGCAATGGAAGCTTTACGAAGAGGAGCACCAGGCGAAGCAGACCATTATTTGCAGCAGCAGCACAGTGAGAGACACCGTCCCTTGTGCCTAGCAGTGGGTCTCAAATGTCAAATTTGCATTTAAATACCAATACGCTTCCCAGTAAAACTTCCCTGGAGTTGGATTAGGGAGTCATTAAAGCACACTACAGCAAAGTCACAGCAATAAACAAGATAGACTCAGTCAACTACCTTCCCTGGCCAGAAATGCAGAAGGGCACCCAGGCCTCACCACACCAGGAGAGAGGCAGTCACATCATAGAATCACAGAAGGGTTTGGGTTGGAAAGGACCTTTCAAGGCCACCTAGTCCAACCCCCTGCCATGGGCAGGGACATCCTCAACTAGATCAGGTTGCCCAGAGCCCCGTCCAGCCTCACCTGGAATGTTTCCAGGGATGGGGCATCTCCCACCTCTCTGGGCAACCTGGGCCAGGGCCTCACCACCCTCAGCGTGAAAAACTTCTTCCTTATGTCTAGTCTGAATCTCCCCTCCTTTAGTTTAAAACCATCCCCCCTTGTCCTGTCACAGCAGGCCCTGCTAAAAAGTCTGTCCCCATCTTTCCTATAAGCCCCATTAGGGACTGGAAGGCCGCAATAAGGTCTCCCCGGAGCCTTCTCTTCTCCAGGCTGAACAACCCCAACTCTCTCAGCCTGTCCCCATAGCAGAGAAATCCCAGAACCCTTCTTGCAACTTCTGAGAGTTCAAGCTTGACCTGGATTAAAACTTTTTCCAGTGGATTTTTAGAAAAATCATCATTGGGTTGACTTAGATTGGGGCTAACTTCATCTCCATGCAAATCCTCTGGTACAGCAAGGACAAGATGGTTACGAGGTGGATGATGCACCAGGACTGCTCATGCATGCCCAGCAGAAACACGAGCCCTGGAGCAGCGCCTGGCTGCTGTGATGTCCTGTGCACCTCTGAACACAAGGACTGCATGAAGCCCATCCTGACTTGCCAATCTCGGGACTGAGTCCTCCTGCTGAGGAGGAGCAACCAGATTCAGCACACACCTGAGCAGAGACAGACCTCACTGCATTAAAGGATCCCATAACACAGTAGACATTGGGCTTCTCCAACATCTGACAATGTGGGGCTCAGGTTGAATGGTCCCACTAGCCTTCCTCAGCCCTACTCATCAGCTCATTCAATGAACTGGCCACGGCGAGAACCCAGTTTACTAGTCGCTCTTTTTGGTTACAACAGACATAAATGCTGCATGCAAGCAGGTCAAAGACTCAACCTCCTCCCCACCACTCAAATCCAGCATCATTCGTTGGCCACAAACTCTGGTCTGGCAACTGCCCCATCTATTCCGCCCAGGAGTAAAGCTCCCACGTAGGATCTGGAGAGCAAATCCTTGGGCTCAACAAACATGACCCATGTCCAGGTTCTGCTTAGGGATTCAAAGAGCCGTAACAAAAGGGATCTGGAGGGATTCAGACATGCTGTCAGTAAAAAAGAGGAAGAAAAAGAGGGCTCCTCTGAAGTCTTTGCTCATGCCACCACCAAGAGCTTCCTTAGCTCAGCTTCAGTACATTTAAGTTTTTGCTCTGATGTCCCTTCAAGTGGCCCTCTGATAGTGTCAGGTCTTCACTTGATGTGCAAATGACTGTTTTAAAATGCTGTTTCCATGGTAGTTATGAACCAAATGAGGCTTCTCCAGAACTAAGGAAGAAAAACTTTGTTACACAGACTTGCATTTATAGTCCTGCTCCAGAGGGAACGCAGACAGGTTCACAAATTACGGTATCTCCCACATCCTCCATTAACCAACATTGAGCTTTCTGTTGCAGTACATAGCTCGCACACTGGAGATCTATAGTATAATGCAATTAAGCGTAGACACCACAAAGAAACGCCCAAAGCAATAAGTTAAAAAAAAATATTTACTTAAATTTAAGAGGCACAAAGCCCTTTCACTGACAAGGGCCTCATTGCATATTCGGCCTCGCAGAAAAAGGTTACGAGCCTGCAGCAATACATGCCGGGCTGTAATTTTGCCTTGTCTTTCTAAAGGGACTATTCTGGGATTGAAATGGGCTTAAGTCTTTACAAGTTTAAAGGCCAAATCACCACATTTACGTAGGTAAACCCTACCACTGCCACAATTTAGTTACGTCAGTTTGGTTTTCCATCGATATGTGCAAACACTGCTGGAGCCCGAACACGCTGCCTCAACCGCAGGCAGGGTTTGCTATGCTCATCTGTAGGTTTCTGCTACCTCTTAAGTCACCTCTGGCAGCTGCTCAGCAGCATTTAGCAAAGCTCTGCACATCTGGGTTAAGAAATGAAGAACATCCTAATGAATTCAGGTTCCAAGTACCATTTTAGCCAAAAGAACACAGAAGAGAGGGATTGCAGTGCATTGTAGTTTCAAGTAGAATAATGAAGCTTTACATTAGCACGCTAATAACCCTGCCAAGAAGGACCTGGGGTTACGGAAGACATGAGGCTGAATGAGCCAACACAGTATCTCCACTGTGAATAAGTCAAACTACTGGGTGGCATTAAGAGAAGCGTCACCAGCAGACCAAGGGAAGTTGCTCTCCCTTCTGCTCAGCACCAGCGAGGTGGCACCGGCACCACAGTGCCCTGGTTTGGGCCTTCCAGTTCAAGGAGGATGTGTAGGAGCTCCAATGCAGAACTACCAAACCAAAATGGTGAGGCACCTGGGGATCAAAGCTTACTAAGAAACCTTGAGGAAGCTGGGCTTGTTTGGTCTCACAGAGAAGAGGTTATGAGATGATCTAATTGCTGCCTATGCTGTCTGACAGAGAGTTATGAAGATGATGAAATCAAACTCTTGAACAGCGACAGACTGTCACAAGGGAAAACGGCCCTCAGAGGTTTGAGTTGGAAAATCCTCTCCTCTCAGAGGGTGGTGCAGTGCTGGAACATGTCCCAGAGAGGGGGGAAGTCTTCATCCTTGGGGTTTCAAGACTTCAGTCAACCTGGTCTACTGCTGGCAATAGTCAGAATCACCGAATGGTCTGGGTTGGAAGGGACCTTCAAGACCATCTAGTTCCAACCCCCCTGCCATGGGCAGGGACACCTTCCACTACACCAGGTTGCTCAATGCCCCGTCCAACCTGGCCTTGGACACTTCCAGGGTGCGCAACCTGTGCCAGGGCCTCACCTCCCTCAGTGTGAAAAATTTCTTCCTTAGATCTAGTCTAAATCTCCCCGCCTTTAGTTTAAAGCCATCACCCCTTGTCCTATCACTACACGCCCTTGTCAAAAGTCCTTCTCCAGCTTTCCTGTAGGCCCCATTTAGGTCCTGGAAGGCTGCTAGAAGGTCTCCCCGGAGCCTTCTCTTCTCCAGGCTGAACAACCCCAACTCTCTCAGCCTGTCTCCAGAGCAGAGGGGCTCCAGCCCTCGGATCATCTCCGGGGCCTCCTCTGGCCCCACTCCAGCAGGTCCGTGTCCTTCTTGTGCTGAGGCCCCAGCGCTGGAGGCAGCACTGCAGGGGGGTCTCCCCAGAGCGGAGCAGAGGGGCAGAATCCCCTCCCTCGCCCTGCTGGCCACACTGCTGGGGATGCAGCCCAGGACACGGGTGGCTTTCTGGGCTGCGAGTGCACATTGCCGGCTCATGTTGAGCTTTTCATCCACCAACACCCCCAAGTCCTTCTCGGCAGGGCTGCTCTCCATCCATTCTCCGCCCAGCCTGTGTTTGTGCTTGGGATTGCCCTGACCCATGCGCAGAACCTCGCACTTGGCCTTGTTGAACTTCATGAGGTACACGTGGGCCCACCTCCCAACCCTGTCCAGGTCCCTCTGGATGGCATCCCGTCCCTCAGGCGTGTCAACTGCACCACACAGCTTGGTGTCGTCTGCAGACTTGTTGAGGGGGCACTCCATCCCGCTGTCCATGTCGCCGACAAAGATGTTAAGCAGCACCAGTCCCAATATGAACTCCTGAGGAATGGCATTCGTCACTGGTCTCCACTTGGACATAGAGATACTGACTGCAACTCTGAGTGCGACCATCCAGCCAATCCCTTATCCACCGAGTGGTCCATCTGTCAAATGCACATCTCTCCAATTTAGAGCCAAGGATGTTGTGCAGGACAGTTTGAGGGGCTGGTTAGACGGATTCCTCCAGTCTTTCTTCACCTGCTGTGGTGGAACAGGTCGAAGAAGTTCACTGTAGTTGCCTGCATGTGACATGAGGAAAAGAGCTCACAAGGATGAGTTTTGAAGGGCAGGAACAAGTTCAGCAGCTCACCACACCAATGTGACAGGAATTCTTTGTCCCAGTTCCTCCAGGGAGCTCCTGCCAGCAGCTCAGTGTGCTAGGTCCTGTGCAGAGATGGCGTTTGCCCCAAAGAGCCCTTCCTCTAGTCCGAGAGTGGTCGTAGCTTGCAAATAAATCAGTGGAGCAGAGAGGAAGGCAACAGGAACAAGTATCAAAGAAACCTTGTCCACAAACATGGCCCAGAAGCGATAGTCACTGAGGCACAGCAAAGATGGGGTTTCTAAGAGCCAGGACCCCGCTGTAAGTTGTCAGCAATAGGCTCACAGCCCTGTTGGGACCAAAACGATGCTTTCAGCTCCTTTACACCCCTTCTGGCTGAAAACTGCTCTGTTTTAATGGAGCCCACACATCTGCGCTGGGAGGGAAGAGGGCCAGGCTCAGCCTGAACGGACCCAGTGGAAATTGTTTCCTCTCTGCCTGGCTGTAATTAAAACCTCGCCCCATGTTATCATCCTCCCTCCCAGCCTTTCCGCAGCGGTTCAGGCTGTTTTTCAGAAACCCTGCTGTTCTCCTCAACCTCTGGTGCCAGTGCGTGAGCAGGGATCTAATTGGGGTTACGGCACACACAGAGCACTGACCCATTTTCAGCGCTGAATGGCAATGCTTGAGCAGATGTAGCCCCGCTGTTCTGCATCCAGAGAGCCTCTTCCATGACTGTTGTGCACAAGAGGCCTTGCTTTTCCAACGCTGCCAATCCAGAAGGGCTTCTAGCACCCTGTGCACACCGGGTCGCATGGCAGGGGAAGGGGCTTTGGTCTGCAGGTGACGTGTGTCGGCATCTTAAAGCCCAAATACCTCCTGCATTCAGAGCAGACCTGCACATCTCCTTCCATTCCTGCATGTTTGGGAACTCAAAACTTTGCAGCGCCGCGGCTGCAATGCCCATTCGCAGCATTCCCAGGGCTTTGCTTCATCTCTGCATGACTTTTTTTAGCCCTTTCTCAACTTTGAGCTAAGACAGATGTGGCTTTGCACTGGAGCGAACTAGGAGCGTTTGCATCCCTTGCCGAAGGTATAAACTGAAAGAAAGAGGAGTTCCAAAATACCCTTTAAAAAAAGGCATTTTTTTCATGCTAGTGTTATAAATAATCAAGAGCAATGGTGATGGTTTCAGTTCTCAGAGTGTGGGTCTGAGCAAAGAGAAAAACCACACTCCTGGGAGGAGACAGCTCATGTCATAGAGTTAGTAAACATTCTCCCTCAGACAACTTCAGCATCTGAAGCAGGTGATTTAAGGGATCAACTACCCACTGTGTTTAAAAATACAGTTTATACATAATCTTTGACAAGAAGACGATGTCAAAGCAGTTTGGGTAGAAAACAGCCCAAGGTACTGTCAAAATGTTTTAAGATGCTGCTGAGATAGTAAAAGGGAGAATAATTTCCAGCACTGGGGGGAGCTGGCAACACTCTGAACTCCCCAGCACATCCCACTGGAAAGCTTGTTTTCAGCTCCTTCCAACTTTGCAAAATTTTCCACACCCGTGTCTGCTTCAGGCTGAATTTTTGTCATTTATATTTTGTGGAAAGTTGCAGCCAAATTGCTCAGCCGCTTCCAAAAGCAGTCAACCATAGAAACAAACAAACAACAAACAACCAAAAAGCTGCTACATCATTTCAGCACCATCTTTGTTTTCGCACGCTGTTCACCAGGCAGCACACCCACCCCAAGCTCCGTTACAGCCACGCAATGGAGACGTGAGAACATGTTACATCTATCCGTGAGGACGGGCAGAAGAACCTCTCCTTCAGTCTCACTTCCCACCTCGCTTTCCCTTTACTGTCATTAACAAGCCCATCTGAAGGACCTAATTGCATCCAACCCAGTGTCAAAGAGCTCTTAGAGGCACATGACGGCAGCCGAATTTGTTAAGGGTTTGCCCCTCTGCAATGGGGAAACTCTACTCACCAGTTGATTTCATTGTAGTCATTGTGAACTTCCCACCAGAAGTAAAACCAGACCAGGGTCAAGAAGAAGGACGAGGTGAGGATGAGGAACCAGAGGCGCTCCCACTGCAGAGGGAAAGCAAAGTCAGCGTTAATCCTCTCCCGTTTCAGGGCCAGCGCCCCATCCTGTCCCACATCTCATCTAGAAGCTGTTGAGATCGGACAGAGTAACTAGACGTTTCCAAGGGCACATTTCAGACCTTTCTCCCCTGGGAGAGGTGGGACGTGCAACCCTGGTCCCCAGCTCTGGGCAGAGGGGTGACTCATGTAGATCCATCTTACGTGGGGCTGGGAGAGCATTTCTCCAGCTCTCAGGGCATGTGGAATGAGGAAGCATTTCTGGATACAGAGCTGGGGTTTTGTTTGGTTGGGGTGTTGGGGTGGTTTTTTTGGTTTGCATTTTTTTGAGGCAATTGTTTAGTTAACTTTTCCATTCACATGTGAGAGATGCAACTTGGCATCTTACCCTTTCATGGGTTCAGCCTAAATGACTGAGTAGTTATCAGATGGCAAAGACTACACAGCAGGTCAGGGATGCTCCTGCTACACAGACATACGAACCCTCACTCCTTCCCCAGGGCACTCAGATCCTGCAGAGCCAAACCACCCATCCGCAACATTTATTCCCACCACCACCACATATGTAAGTGTTTTGTAAATAACACGACAGGAGGAGAGACCGCATCAGCATCGGATGAAAGATATTTGCACCAGCATTCGGGCTTGGTGAATGTTTCAATTAATACTCCCCCTCTCCCCCCCCCAAAAAAAAATCCCTAAAACATCTGTTCAGTGCCCCGCTCCAATAGCATGGGTAAAATCCTAAACCACAAGGACATCCATGAAGAGAATAGTGTTGCAAGAAAACTGTCCCTAACCACCACCATTTCCATGTGCTCCTTGTTGGTTTTACTCTGCAGGCATTAAATAGTCCACATATGTTTCCATTTCAACTAGCATCGTCTGTTCGGAACAAAACACTGAAATAAATTCATTATGGAAAATATTCAAATGAATCCTCTCTTCCCAGAATGAGCAAGAAGGGATGAAAACTGAAAAAATGTATGAGCAACTCTACTACTATAATTTCCTTCTAGACCCTGAGCACACCATTAATCTCTTTTGAAAATGCCCTTTTCTCTGGTGAACCTTCTCATGGTGAACCATCTCATGGCTTTTCAATTACGCAAAACAACGTAACCAATATAAACACTGTTTTGGTGATATAAGAAACATGACTATTCTTTGCCTTCCCTTTCCATCTTAAGGGCTGAAGCTATTTACTTAACTGTGTATTGACTATGTTTCATCACGCATCGCCCTGGATACCAGTCTTGTGATACAGCTCTTCCTTGTACGCTCCATCTCGTAAAAAGTGCCAAAAGAAAAAGACGGCAATAAAAAGGGTTGGAATTATTTAATTTTTGCTGTGCCAAAAATGATGTTTTCTGCGAGAAAAATCCCAATTCTCGGTCAGGGGTTATGGGCAAAACTTTTCTTCAACTCAGCTCAAGTTTGTTACCCCACATCAATCAAACCTCAGCAGCACCAGATGCCTAATTCCCATGCGGGGCTTTGTGTTCCAGATAAATGGGGCAAAAGGAACCAGAAGGTGGCACAAAGGGACTTGCAGAGCACACCGAGTACATTCAAAACCACATGGCCAAACTGCTCTGCCATGAGCTTAGAGACCATCATCTCCCCACCTCACGCACAGATCTGCACCTGCATGCACAGGTGAGCTCCTGGAGGGCGAGCGCTGAGGCTGGAATGGGAGTTTTCCCCCCCAGACACCCCACTTTGGTAGCAGGATGCCAGCCATGGCATCTACGCCAGCTCCATAGCCAGCACCAGCCTTCCCCAGTCCCAAAAGTGGCAGCAAGGCTGCAACATCTCTCCACGATGAACCTCCTCCACGCTGACCACCGCAGCCAAGCCAACCCTTTCCAACCAAGAAGTTTCAGATTAAAATCCATCTCCATCCATGCAACATCTGGATTACATAAACACCCAAACCAAAACCCACTCACACCTTCACTCATCCCACCTAAACTCCCCAGGAGAAAGCGATTGCTATCCCTTTCGGCAGACTATGACTATTTTCTCCTAGATGCCTTCCAGTCTGCAGATCTCCAAGCTTTCAAACCTCACTTTCCCTGTTGTTTGCCGTTTCTTTCCTCTCCAGTTGTGTCTAACTCCTCCTTGCACCTATCGGCAACGCTGCTGAATCGGTTAACTGGACAGGTTTTTGCAAGGCAAGTGAGGTTTAAAGTAGCTCAAGTGCTGAGGACCAACATTGCTACAAAAAAAAAAATCTTCTAGCTCTTTAAAGGTCATTATGGGATAAGCTTGGCCAGTATTCATGCACTGGATGACACTGATTTGATAAACAAGCCAAGGAAAACTTTTCAGAACACGTTTGGGCTTTTTTTTTCCATATATATTTTTTTCCCCCCTCATTTACATGCAAGTAGCATAGCTTGTGTCAAGCTCTCCAAAAGCTATTTTTGGTCTGTCCTTGATGGTGCACTTGCCAGATATATTTGCCTGGCTGATTTTGTGAAAACCCAGTCAAATTCTTCAAGGGTTGACATACTTCAGTGAGTTCAAGCACAGTTCTGGGTGGGCTTTCAGAAGAACAGGGACCATCTTCCCAGCATCACTGATGCTATTCAGCACAAACTGAACCAGAATCCGAACCTACGTGAATCTGACCTACGTGCACAATATATTGGGTTTAGCCTGGGTCCTGTACAACCTCCCTCCAACAGCCCCTCATCAGAAGAGCTTTAGAGGCCCCTACTTTGCAAGCTCCCACATGCTTTAAAGCAAGGTGAAACCTGCAACGTGCAACAGCTTCAAGCTTCTACTGCCAAAAATAAAGACTCAAAATCATGTCATCCCGATCACTCAATCGCAGCCACAAGCAGGTGGAGGCAACGGTGCCACTTCACCTACAGAAACTCAGGCAGAGCCACTAGAAAGTCTGAAGGTGCTTGAAAAAATGTCCACATTTTCAGCTCCATGAGATTTTATGAAAATGTCAGCACCAACATTTTTGGTAGTTGTTCTGGAAAACCTTCCCTTCACCACCCTTCCCTTTTGGTTTCTCCCTCTTCCCACGGGAATAAGATGGACATGCTCACTAGTTAGCAATTACTTGCGCTGAGCTCAACCATGCGCTGCTCACGCAGCACTCAGTATTGTCCTGCAAATGAACTTGACCAAGCACATCTGTATTAGTACCTTCATTCCTACCAGGATGCATTTTAGAAGTAGCTCACCCTTTTGTCCGGCTTTCTGTGATCTGATTCACATCACTAAAGAGCTTTGGGTGAAGCTAAACGAGAAGACGTGCTCCAGGAGTGAACTCAATGCACCTCAACCACCAATGGGCACTCAGTCCACAGGACTAGATTAGACCTAGTCCTAAGTGACCACACCACCACCTCCAAAATGCTTCTACCATTGATCTGAGCATCAACTACCTCCTTCCACAAACCTCTTCGCTTGGGCCACACTACTTGCTAATGCAGACGTAGCTGTGATGTCTTGCAGAACGGTACAAAACAGTATTAACCTCATTATACCAACATTCAATTTCAAAGGAAAGCAATAAATGAAGAGTCACCCTTTTCCTCCAGCTAAATGGCCAGAGAGGACATGCACCATGCGCTCGGTTAACCCCCAAAAACCCAACGGGTACATGGACAAAGTCTTTGCAGAGCACACCCACTGAGATGGCCACAGCCCAAAGAAGGATGCAGAGAGTATCAATTAAAATGAGAGGTGACTTTGAAATGAGAATATTTAAAAGGGTCAAGCACAGGTCGAAGATTTTGCACTGCAGAAGCACTTTCAAAAACAGGCATCTTACACGTACCACTGTGCTTGTGACCTCAGGTCTATTGTGGGGCCACTTCTAGCAATGGGAATAAGATTTCATAGAATTGTAGAATCATAGAATCATTTCGGTTGGAAGAGACCTCCAAGATCATCGAGCCCAACCGTTAACCCAGCACTGCCAAGGCCACCACTAACCCATGTCCCCAAGTGCCACATCTCCACGGCTTTTCAATCCCTCCAGGGATGGGGACTCCCCCACTGCCCTGGGCAGCCTGTGCCAGGGCCTGACAGCCCTTTTGGGGAAGAAATGGTTCCCAAGATCCAACCTAAACCTCCCCTGGTGCAACTTGAGGCCGTTTCCCCTTGTCCTGTCGCCTGTTCCTTGGGAGAAGAGATGGTTCTGTCCTCTGTAGAACAGCACAGCGTTGAGTCGTGTTCACCCCATAATTCCGCAGGGAATAGCTGTGGCAGACAAATGCGCATTAGCTCTGCGCGTGGCTGGTTTTGGCAGAGGATCACTTTCTAGTGACAGCCGGGATACCTTCTCTAAAGAAACTTTTTAAAAAGCATGGATTTGTTGCTTGAAGGATTTCTTTGGTTTACAAACGGTATCATGCTAAGAGATGTCTTCCAGTGTATGTGCGACCTGCTAGAATGTAGAAATGGGTGAGAAATCTCATCGCTTCTAATATAGCAGGCTTAACTAAACTGAAATAGTCCCTGTAGGAGGGGTAGGTGGGAGTGTGTATGTAGATGAACTTCATAATATCTCCTCCAGATCTTACAGGAAATAAAATAATCTTCCTGAGCCTCTCTGCTTCCCTGCGCCACCGGTGCCAGGTGGGAAATAATGCTGCGACCGTCGTCTGTCTCAGGGAGTTCCAGCAAGAGAGGCTGGTGCAGACCTCAGTTAACCAAAACCAATCCCCAAATTGGAAAAATCTCTTCTGTGCTCCGTGATATGAAGTTCAGGGCTGTTCTTAACAAGTTAGATTAAAACTTGCAGCACGAGAGCAGGTAAAATGTGTGAGCCAACTTCACAGTTGAATCACAAACTGGCTCTTTCTGTGGCAGTTTCATTTAATCCCCCCCCCCCCCCCCCCATCATCTCTTACTTTGGAGCTGGTTATGCTCCCACCTGACATTGGGTGGGGATTAGGGATGCACAAAAGTGAGATGTGGATGAAATGCTGATTTTTTGTTTGTTTGGTTTTTTTTTTTAAGGATTCTGTGATTTAAAAAAAAAATTTAAATCGCTGACAAACTGCAACTTTAACATGTCTCAGTCTTCATTTGTTTCCGTTTGCGGCTCTTCTGATTATGTCTGTAGATACCCTTGGAGTAAGAGAGTCTTCTTGCGTGTCCAAAGAAGGGCAACGGAGCTGGGGAAGGGGCTGGAGCACAAGTGCTGTGAGGAGCGGCTGAGGGACCTGGGGGGTTTGGCCTGGAGAAAAGGAGGCTGAGGGGAGACCTTCTCGCTCTCTGCAACTCCCTGAAAGGAGGTTGGAGCCAGGGGGGGTCGGTCTCTTCTCCCAAGGAACAGGCGACAGGACGAGAGGAAACGGCCTCAAGTTGCGCCAGGGGAGGTTTAGGTTGGATCTTGGGAACCATTTCTTCCCCGAAAGGGCTGTCAGGCCCTGGCACAGGCTGCCCAGGGCAGTGGTGGAGTCCCCATCCCTGGAGGGATTGAAAAGCCGTGGAGATGTGGCGCCTGGGGACATGGGTTAGTGGTGGCCTTGGCAGTGCTGGGTTAACGGTTGGACTCGATGATCTTAAAGGTCTTTTCCAACCTCAACGATTCTGTGATTCTATGTCCATTTGATAATTTACTTGATGAACCCTTTATCAAGCCTTTAGATCACCAAATTGCCCATTATCTTCCTGAAAAGCAGATCAGCACAGCATCAGGATCTGAATAGAGTGTGATTTGAACTCAGAACAGAAAAGGAACATTTAAGATCTTAAAAAAATCAAGATCACCCAGGGTGAGACTTCGTTGATCAGAAGTGGCTGTCATTGCACTTACACGTGTCCCTCTTCTTGAGGTTTAAATATTTTTTTATAATTAAGCTGAGTCTATCAGAAAGTCTTATTTAAAAGACATGTAGATGTGGTGCTTGGGGACATGGGTTAGTGGTGGCCTTGGCAGTGCTGGGTTAACGGTTGGACTCGATGATCTTAAAGGTCTCTTCCAACCTAAATAATTCCATGATTCTAACTATGTCCCAAGCCTTGTCTGGGGCATGCAGGCAAAACAGAGGGGTACAACATGTTGTGAGATCACGTTAAATTGCCTATTTACTACCAAGTATATTCCCATAGGTCACTGAAATGCTGTGCAGTGAGCTAAGCTGCCCCCCTCGCTCCTCCTTTGTGCCCAGCTGGAGGAGGAGGCTGCGTTTTCAGAAGGGACGGTACACCATTGGCTCAAGGTCCACCCCATGAAAGCCAAGAAAAGCCAAGGCTAGAGCCAGCTGATTTGCTGCCAGCCTATGGATGAAGCAGAGCATAAACATTTTGCTTCACTGAAGTTGCTGGAGTCACCCCAGTTGACACTAGTCCTGAAATGCCCTCCTCCACCTGCGGTGGTTGCTGAAGACCTCCGTCAGCTCATCCCAAGTGAGCAGCAGGACTTGCACCCTTGACACGCACCGAGGTCTCCTGGCCTTGGGATAAAACTCCAGGAGCCTCTCTAAAGCAAACCCACCACCTCCAGCATCCTCTCTGGCACCCAGAAGCAACGTAGAGTTTCAAAACGAACTGGAAAGAGAGAAGCCTGCTTTGAACTGTGAGCGGGTAAGAGGAAATGCCAGTGCTGGATGGATTAGGGCTCCATTCCTACACGGATTAGCTCATAGCAAACCATGGTCCAGCAATCAATCAACGTGGGTGAAGCTGGGTCCCTTCCAACTTGCGCATACCTAGAAGCTTTCCGGTGATGGAAGTCAAATGCCACCGCTGTAACACTGCTGCGAGCTTGCCCCAGTTTATACCAGTATAGCTAATCGTGGCAGCTCACAGATGGAAACAGACGTTTTTTACAGTCCCTCTTTTGATTCACATCCGACTGTTGCACCGATCAAAACCTCTGTGGTAGTGGGTCCCCAGAGCTCTCCCTGAGCAGCTGAAACCACAGGGAGCAAGATTTTACCTAAAGGGCCTTAAATACAGGGGTCAGGTTGTCATTGCTTGGAAGTGAGGAGATGCACAACAAAGCAGACCTGTTTTCCCCATTAAAATACATTTTCTTTAAAAGACTAAAAGCCAGAAAAACATGAATAACTTTACACTAAGCCACCACTGAGACCGGTCAGAGGAAACAACCTACTGTTTTGTGGAAGAAGTTTAAGTCAGACAAGTGCAGTGAGTGGGGTATGATAATTTGTTCTTCCCAGCACCCCATGAAAACCCTTCACGGAGAGCGTAAGGAGGCTTAGAAGAAGGCAAGAATAAACCTGAATTCACAATTCAAGTGAGTCGGCGCTACAGGTGCCTTGGTCTTTTAACAACATTCAATAAAACAGGAGACAGTTCTTCAAAAGCGGGGCTCAAACAGCAAAATGCAAAAGAAAAATAAAAAAGAAAAAAAAAACAAAAACAAACCCTAACTATTGGTTCCCTTCAGACTTAAAGCTCCCTTAGCCTGGAGGGCCTCAAATCAAGAAAGATCATCACTAACATTTACAAAGAGAAGCTAAAAACCCTAAACCACAGAGTAAGAAAAAAAAAACCAAACCCTTCACCGCAGACCACTATGTGAAGACCCAACCTTCATTTGAAGAGCAGAGAAGGGCAGCTTTTGCTACCAACTGGGAAGACAGCGTGACGGCGGGGTGGCCGAAGGGCAGCAAAAAGGATCAGACGAGCCCACCGAAATCAATAGAAAAACCTCCAACTCACTTCCCTGCACTCTGGCTTTGAACCAACAAATCTTTCATTGCTAGATTCATTATTTCAGGGAAGCAGATAAACCGAGTTCCCTTTCAGTTCTGCATTCTGCTTGGCTGTTAATTTATATTTCACGCTGCACCAGGAAATCACTCGTCATTAAATGTTACTGGCAGAGCAGACTCCCTCCTTGTCTCATTGCTGCTTCGAGCAGAACCGGGGTTTATTCTGCCAAAACTGTTCAGAGATCCCCTTCCTCCTTTTCAATATGTCTTTTTTCAACCTTCCTCTTAAAATAGTTGGCTTTCCAAATCCAAAACCTGAGTACTCTATGGTCCCATGTCTGGAAAAAGTCAGTGCAAACCAGAGCCATAAAAACATCTGACTCACTTCTCCACATTAACACCGAGTTATAATAAACATTGGGCAGAGTAATCCAACCTAACTAGTTAGTTAAAATTCTTTTTCCATGTCACCTGCTGATAGGATCTGTGTTCTGGTCAGAGGTTTCTGTGATCAGAGACATTACGCCTGTTTCTAATAAATATAACCAGCTACTGAAAAAATGTGGAAGGAAGTCGGTCCACCCTGAAAAAATAGCAAATGTATTTATCTATTGCTACCCTGGACAAGATTTATTATCTACACATACATGAGGCTATAGTGGTCTCCATGTACAGTCAACCAGAGGTTTGCTCCAAACAAAGGTTTCAATTAAATGATTTAAATTTGCTCTGGAGGAAGCTGACCCTCTTTGTTGGCTACATAAAGAGCCTCTGAAACCACCTCCTCACTTCGAACACCTACAACTAGCTGGTGTGAATATCTCCCCACCATCCAACCCACGGGTCTCTTTCCACCAACATTAATAGAAACACGTTCCACCTCCAGTCCTCATGACCGGAGAGGATTTTCATGATACCTTTGTGTACAAGGGCTGCTAAACAGTCTCAACTTTCAGTCTGCTCCCTCCAGCATCTCTGCAAATACCACCGCTCCAGCCAGGACCGCGGCGTGCCATGCATGGTGGCAGATGTGCTTGCTGGAGAGCCTCCCCCAGCATAGTTTGCTCTCCCCAGCGAGAAACGAAGGAGCGATCGGAGGGACGGCCTGATTTCTGGAACTGCCGGTCATCCGGCATGAAGAGGGCTCTTGTTCAAGACAAAGTGCCCCTGGGAATTCATGGCTTTCAGTCTTCGTGGCGGACCCTACCCATTCTCTGTCTCCCGAACACAGTAAACCTCCTGTTCATTCATTAAAAATAATTAAATAAGTAAATAAAAATCAAACTAGAACAGGAAGAAGCTTTTCGACAATGTCTTCCCTTTCCCTCTGTTGGTTTTTTTTTTTTGTCAGAACAATTCCAGTTGTGAAAAACGGAAGCCTTTTATAGGAAATACACAATTTTAAAGCAATTTCTTGCTGAAGGGCATCTCAACTTGAGGTTGGAATTTCTGGTCAGAGGAAACCAGAGAGAGACTGAGCCCTCCCCCAAAACCTGGCAGCACATCGGTCAGGACATGCACAAGCAGATGTAGGACAACAGCATGTGGATCTGACCACACATACACACAAAAAAAATCAAACGTGGGCATCTTTCTCCAGTTCCACCCATGCAACCACACCACTGGAACAACCGCAGCTGCAAACTGGGCAATATGGGAAAAGTCAAAGGGGAAAACCCAGAAGTCAGGAGTGGTGATGCGACGTGCTGAGGATAGGGGCAAGTGACAGGGACAGACCTCAGCCCCTTGAACACCAGCCTACCGTAACCCTAACCACCAATCTCATTTGCTTTTTCTTTGCACGCAACTTAACCTTGGGTCCATGCTCTGTTGGCTTCAGTCTTCTCCCCATCACAGGTCCCATCCATAGTTGGAGAAAACCATCCTCCATCAGTTCTGCCCTGCCAGCACTAGGATCTCTAGACAACAGCTGTTTTAGACTGCTTGGGTGATTTAATGCACCCCGATCAGATCTGCTTACAATTCTAAGGACATCATCCAGGATCAACTAGAGTTACCCAATGTTGTTGAAAGTACTTCAAAAGCACCAGAGCAAGCAGTAACTTCAAACAAGTTGCATTAGTACCTCCAGAGCTCCACACAGATCAGATGTCCAGATGCCCACTGACTTCCCTTGGGCTATGGTGAGGTCTTCCTGAATCCCTCCTCTGTTCTTGGCTCCATCACTACACATCTAAACACTCCTTCTCCCATCACTCCTTTTAAATTCAAGCCTTCACCTCAGAAGAAAGCACCTACCAGATTAAATGCAGAGCTTTCAGAAGAGCTAAGCTATTTTAACCAGAGCAGCCAAGCTCTGGTTGTGGATGAATCTCATCTCCATCATCTCCCTGCCACGAGATATTTATCATTTTCCCACAAGACTTCATAAATCTCCGTGCCAAGACAGCATTCACAGAGACATCCAAGACAACCAGGCCCTCAAACTTGCAAACGTAGCAAGACAAAAAAGGTGTTTTATCTTCCTGCGGTGCACACCATCCTTGTGTCCTTAAATACCCACTGGCCCAGGCCTGCACCTACCTTTAGCAAATGAATGGATTCTGTTGAAGGACTAAGGCCACATAGTCCTAAATAACTGCTCTCTACCTCAAGAGCAAATACAAGAGCTGGACTCAAATTGGAGCACCACCATTACTCAAGTGCGTTTTCAGGTCATTTAAATTCACTCCCGGATACAATGAAGAGTTTACTAATGAGTCTTCACTACCCTATTTTCTGACATTTTCAAGAATCAATTTCCTGCAGGCATTTATCAGTATTAGCTTAGAGCGGAAAGGAGGCAAGCTAACATTTATCCAGTGGATACAAAAGAAAAATTGAAGGCATGATTCTTCATTTCCGGATTACCCAATTGGACCTCATTCGAACAAACAAAAGAAAATCTTCTTCAAGCAAGTTATTAAATCATCTCTGAAGCTGAAAGATGACTACATCTCCCAGCTGCACCCATTAGAACCAGGAACTGAGGATAAACAAGCATAAATATCAGCTGAAGCACTTTGTCGATGTGCACAATTCTTCAGTTCCTACAGTGAAGTTACAAAATTTCACTAATAATTCACGGTATATGAATGCATAGTCCTTAAAACAGAGAATTGTGTACTATAAATGTGAACAATTTTCCATCCTGGTCACTTTTGAGCTCATTATCTCCGATCACAGTGTCAAAGATCAAATGCAGACCCCAATAAACATTTAAAGATAAAATAACTGAGGCAGCAAGGGGCCTCTGGCAGGCTCTGCTCTAAACTCCCACTCAAAGCAAGGCCAACGCAGGTCAGGCTGCTCAGGGCAATGTCCCAGCGAGGTCTGAATGTCTCCAAGGATGGAAATTCCCACCCTCCTCTGGGTCCTGCTCCAGGGTTTGACCACCCTCATAGGGAGAAACTTTCCTACTATCTAACTGGAATTTCCCTTGATACAGTTTGTGTCCCTTGCCTCTTGCCCAGCTCCATCTTCTTCTCTACAACCACTCCTCAGATAGTTGCAGAGAGCAGCAAGATCCTCCCCTTCTGCTGCACAACCCCACCTCTCAGTTTCTCCTTGTACATCCCAGGCTCCAGGTCCAACCATTTTGGAGTCTGTCTGTTATTGCCTGCCTGGTTTTGGGGAGCCCCAAACCAGACCCAGTGCTCAGGTGTGGTTTCTCAAGTGTCAGTAGAGAAGAAAACGCACATCCCTCAAGCTGCTGGCTGCACTGTCCCTATTACAGCCCAGGATGCAATCAGCCTTCACTGCCAAAAGTACATCCAATAGCTGAATCTCATGTTGCAGAGGGATGTAACGAAGGGAAAGTACCTTGCACTCCAAGGCCTTCAAGCATTTAAGTGAGCAAATCAATATACTTGACTAGCAGATGTTGACCTACCAGACCTTACGTACATGGGGAACGGAATCAAGGCGCCTGGGCTTCAATTCCCTCACCTTAAAGAGGCTGCAGAGGGATCAGGCTTTCATCCCTCTGTTGGATTAAGACCCGTGAACCCAAGAGAGAGCAGGCGGCAGTCTGCAGGACTCCACAGCGCATCAGTCAGCTCTCACAGCACTTTGTAACCTGTCCAAAGGCTTCATTATCTCTCCATCTAACAACCAAGACCATGAACATCTGGTGCAAAACTCCACTTGAACACATTCTCCAGCTCTTGCTTTTTACTCTTCATCCTCAGCTTTCTCTCTTCTCCCCGTCTTTGCTTAGTACTTCAGATCTCATAAGGCATGGGACTTGTTCCATTTGCTACAGCCCTCTCCAGGCAGGAGATGGACTCATTGGAAGGATACTTCTGTCAACGCAACCGATTTGAGCCAGTCTGGCCACCTCATAAACACTGCAAAGGTTTGGGCTGACTCACTGCTCCTAGGTAACACGCCGTGGTCTTGCATAAGAGGCATCTGCCAATAAATAAATAAATGGGAAGAAAAAAGGAAGAAATCGGGTCTAACAGACAACGGGTCTGAAGTAAGGAGGAAAAAAATACTCCTGCCATTCTGGCTGCCGAGGCTTCAATAGCTAACCAGATGCTTCCTGAAGTCACTGCACATCTCAGACATATCTTATTTGATTATTGTAAAGACTAGGCTAATAGCTCTCTGCACACCTTGTTAGAGAAGGCCATGAATGAGATTCCTGAGCTGTGACATGCTCCATTTACAATTCAATTTAGCAGGTCAAAGAAAGTGGCAGAGAACATATTATTGAAATATGAGTTCCTGCTGGGGCTGCCATAATTGAACTGTAGATCAACAGATGCAACAAAAAGAGAGCCAAATCTCTAAAAATAACATTATTACACTTTGTAAAACACCTCGGCTCCCAGCCTCCAAAAACACAACCCGAAAGGGTAGTCGGGCAGGACTGCTAATTCCCTCCAGGCCTTGCAAAGCTGAGGAGCAATTGGGCAGTTTTGCTTGCCCAGGTAGCAAGCAAAGGCATAAAGGTATCCGAACTAAGGGATAACCCATCCTTGCCTGCCCTTCCTTCCCCCCACACTCTGCCATTACAGAGGACCAGTTTCTTCTCTAGGTGTAGCAACATCTCACTGTATCCCAGCAGCTGTATTCATCACAAAATTGCTGGCAGCTCTCGATGGCACTGCGACGGGAATTCCTGCGCCGTTCCAGAGACGGTGCACAGCTGGAGCCAGGGCTGTTTCTGGCTATTAGTGGCCCCAGGGGACTTTCTGCAGCAATAATAATGTCCTGGACCAGCTCTGCCTCCTGCAATTACACCCTCCCTCTTTCATTCAGCGCAGAGGTAAACAAAAACCCCTTAGGGAGCCTCTGATTCATGAGAAAACAGGACAGAGCGATAGGGGTTGCCCAATCTACCCCCCGCAGCATGATTTACGCTACTTTCACAGCTCCTGACAATGTGTTTTTAATCTACTGGATCCTTCCCAAACAACATAACCAGCGATACCCAGTGCTTCTGGCCATACTAATGGAAGGATTCGAGTATTACAAACCTATTACCGATGCTAATGACGCACTATTCCCTTTCTCTTTCCTAAAGGCTTTGCATATTTGGAGGCCGAGGGGAGGCAGCTATCTTTTCTAGTCTAAATAGGTCCCGCTCTTCCAGTCTGTACCGATGAGGCTCATTTGGAAACAAAAAATAACACAGCCCATCGGCTCTTGCACAGACCAACTGGATGAGGTCCAAGCCTTGCGGGAAGTGCAGCACCTTGCTGGGCACAGCATCCCTGCTGAGCTCTCATCAGCATCAGGCAGCAGCGGGACTGCATCCTTGATGCCTCCTGAGGATGTTATTCCTGCCGACACAACCCGCAGTCTCGTGATAGTCCTCTTCACGGGCACATGATGTTGTTGACTTGCATTCAGTTTATGGTTCACTTTAATTAAAGCACCAACATCCCGGGGCAATGGGTTTTAAGATTAAAAATAGGTTTAACGGAAGCAGGTTTCATTAACAAAAAAAAAAAGGAGTATGTAAGTTAACTAAGTATAGAGCCAATGAAGGCTATTAAATGTAACAGCCTGAGTACCACTGCTTAAGAAATCTCAGCAAAACTGATTACCAGAAGCAGGATCATTTTGTGCACATTCTGGGGGTTTTGGAAGGTCTTTCCCTAGCTGTCTGCTTCTGCCCCGGTTGGAAATAGGACATTTGGCTAGATGGGTCCTATACCAGGCCTAGAAAAGGTTGTAGTCATTAAAAACCCCAGACGCTTTCAGCAAAGCTGTGGCCCAACCACCCTGCATCTCAACAGATCACTCACACGAGAGGAAAAAGCTCTGCCTGCGCCTTTGTGGATCCTATTTCTGTCCTGGCTCCAGACTGCTTTTGCAGTTTGTCCAGCTCAGTCTAATCCCAGGCTCTGACGTCCCTCCAGCTCTTTCCTCTTTGGTGTTTACGAGTTCAATACGCATGGCTTTCATTAGGAAGAATGGCAGACAGGATAAATACGGAATATTTATCCCTATTTAAAGAGAATTACTGTATTGCAGGAGTGTTTATAGGAATTCTGTCGTAAACTGCTCCAGTTCAGAGCAAATAGTCCTATCCCAAATAGTCTGATACAGATGTCAAATGGATTCAAGGGCAAAGGACTGGACTGGGAGAGGAAACAGCCAGTAAGTTGATTCCTTGGACAATTTCTTTCCCTTGCTGCACCTTACTCTTGGCAGCAAATATCTGCAAACCAAATGCTAAACATGCTACTTGGTCACGATGCTTGGCACACCCCACCACCCCACCCCCCGCCAAGGATTTCTTCGCTGGTTGAAAGGGTGAGAGCATCACCAGCCAGTGCTGGAAAATGAAAACCTGACAGTAAAAGAGGCAACGGGTGCCACTCGATATCAATATGAGGTCTTCCACCTTCCCTCAAAAGGAAAGACAAATAGCCTTCAACTTGAAAGGAGAAGGAGTCAAAGGAGAGATGCACAGAAAGCAGGGCCAGATGTTCACAGAACGACCAGGAGGCCCACCCTGGCAGCGGCAATCTGAAAGGACTCCTGTATCGCACCCCAGATTAGACTCCGTTTGGGTCTAGGAGAATCCTGCTTGGCTCCCTGCTTCATATGAACAACAGATGCCAACATGTTGTACCCCCAGACAAGGTGCCAGGCTATGCATGTGACGCCTGCAATCCCCAAAGCCAAGCTTGTCTGGCAGTGGTCATTTTGGTCCACCTGCAGAGAGGGCCATGCCCACACCAACAGATGCAGAAGCAGCAAGCTAAACCAGGAGCATCAACAAAAGTGGTGCCAAAAGGCAAGCCAGAGCATTTCCCCGCGTGGAAGTCCACGTAAGCTTTCTTCTCGTTCTATCAGGGTCACAAGTGACAGGCAACGACAGCTTAAAAAGGCATTTGGAAGGACAGACTATCCAGCTATCCTGGCTGATGGGTCTGCTGGAGCCCAGCTGAGGACAGCAGCAAGGAAAGCTATAAAGCAGTAGATATCTCAATGCTTGTGTTATTCAGAAATCACTGTCCGGAAGGCACAAAAATGATGATTACAATAAGCAAAAATTATTGGCTAATAAAAGCTGCAGCAAAGCAGCTGAAGATCTGCTCATGCAAGGTCCCCCTTCCACTCCCAGCAGCTCTGACAAATCGCACGTCACTATTGTTGCGATGGAGCATTTTCCGTGATGTTTATAACTGGCACAGCAAAGTCGAATTATACAACAGCAACTCTGCCACGCTTGTCTAGAGGGAAGCCACGAGACTCCCCTGCAGCTATTTCCTTTCCGTATCCATCACCGTGACTAAAATGCAAGCGGCCAACATGCAGACAAGAGAAGTAAGTTGTTTCCATCCTGTTTTAAGCAGGAGCAAGAGCCCGATTGCTCTATGCGTGTGTTGAAAAAGGCATTGCAACTGCTTTGTCTCCTGGTGCTTTCCAATGGCAGGCCAGCACACAAACTCTTTGAGTCCCACAATAATGGCACTGCCCAATTAAATCTATTTTTCTTCTCTTCATTTACCATATGATCATCTGCAGTGAAAGCACAAAGACACGCAATGAGCAAGGGACATCGCGAGTGAGACAAGGTACAGAGCCCCCAGGGGAGGGACATTCCTGACTCACCTTTCCAGAATCACAGCAAACTTAACCTTTCTGCTGGGATGCCCAGTGGGTGCCCCTGGAGACAACCAAAGCACGCTGGGAGGATGCTCTTCAGAGAGAAAGCTCAGTTCATTTCCTCGCCATAAAATTGCTTGCAATTTCAGAAAAGGCATTTTAATCTCTCTCATATACTCACTCTGTAAAAGTGGGAATAATTATCCCTCTCATCAAGAGCTGCACATTGATTAATGCACTTCAGTTCCTCCAATGGAAGGTGTTACAGAAATAGCAAGCCGTACCACTGCTTCTGTACCTCGCTGCACTCAGGTTTGCAAACCAGCATCACAGCCAGCCTGACTTTCCACTCTCCTTTCAGAAGCGAACCTGAAGAGGACATTTCCTGGAAGTTCAAAAGAGCTCACACTCAAAATAATCCAGACAGTCAAAGTTCAAGATTCTTCCTGGGTCACTGCTCATTGGTGGTAAAACACGCCAGGCAAAAGCACGACTCTTGCAGCTCTCCTACATAGAATCATACAGAATCACGGAAGGGTTTGGGTTGGAAAGGACCTTTCAAGGTCACCTAGTCCAACCCCCTGCCATAAGCAGGGACATCCTCAACTAGAGCAGGTTGCCCAGAGCCCCGTCCAGCCTCACCTGGAATGTTTCCAGGGATGGGGCATCTCCCACCTCCTCTGGGCAACCTGGGCCAGGGCCTCACCACCCTCAGGGTGAAAAATTTCTTCCTTATATCTAGACTAAATCTGCCCTCTTTCAGTTTAAAGCCATTCCCCCTTGTCCTACCACTACATGCCCTTGTCAAAAGTCCCTCTCCAGCTTTCTTGTAGGCCCCGTTTAGGTCCTGGAAGGCCGCAATAAGGTCTCCCCGGAGCCTTCTCTTCTCCAGGCTGAACAACCCCAACTCTCTCAGCCTGTCTCCAGAGCAGAGGGGCTCCCGCCCTCGGATCATCTCCGGGGCCTCCTCTGGCCCCGCTCCAGCAGGTCCATGTCCTTCTTGTGCTGAGGCCCCAGCGCTGGACGCAGCACTGCAGGGGGGTCTCCCCAGAGCGGAGCAGAGGGGCAGAATCCCCTCCCTCGCCCTGCTGGCCACGCTGCTGGGGATGCAGCCCAGGACACGGGTGGCTTTCTGGGCTGCGAGCGCACATTGCTGGGTCGTGTCCAGCTTTTCATCCCCCAGCACCCCAAGTCCTTCTCGGCAGGGCTGCTCTCCATCCCTTCATCCCCCAGCCTGTATGGATACTGGGGGTTTCTCTGACCCATGTGCAGGACCCTGCACTTGGCCTTGTTGAACTTCATGAGGTTCGCCCGGGCCCAGCTCTCGAGCTTGTCCAGATCCCTCTGGATGGCATCGCGTCCCTCCGGTGTGTCCGCTGCACCACTCAGCTTGGTGTCATCTGCAAACTTGCTGAGGGGACACTCGATCCCACTGTCTGTGTCATGGATGAAGATATTAAACAGTACTGGTCCCAATACAGACCCTTGAGGGACACCACTTGTCACCAATCTCCATCTGGACATTGAGCCATTGACCACTACCCTCTGGATGCGACCAACCAACCAATTCCTCATCCACTGAACAGTCCACCCATCAAGTCCGTATCTCTCCAATTTAGAGAGAAAGATGCTGTGGGGGACCATGTCAAAGGCCTTACAGAAGTCCAGACAGGCGACATCCGTAGCTCTTCCCTTGTCCACTGATGTAGTCACTCCATCACAGAAGGCCACTGGGTTGGTCAGGCAGGACTTGCCCTTGGTGAAGCCACGCTGGCTTTCTCCAGTCACCGCCCTGTCCTCCATGTGCCTCAGCACAGCTTCTAGGAGGATCTGTTCCATGATCTCCCCAGGCACAGAGGTGAGGCTGACAGGTCAGTAGTGCCCAGAGTCCTTCCTACCCTTTTTAAAAACAGCAGCAATGTTCCCCTTTTTCCAGTCCCCAGGGACTTCACCTGACTGCCACGACTCTTCAAATATCATGGAGAGCAGCTTGGCAGCTACATCAGCCAATTCCCTCAGGACTCTGGGATGCATCTCGCCAGGTCCCATAGACTTATGTACGTTCAGGTTCCTCAGGTGGTCACAAACCTGATCTTCTCTGACAGTGGGAGGGACTTTGCTCCCCCAGTCCCCGTCTTGCAGTCCATCCACTCGAGAGATGTGGGAAGAGAAATTACCCGTGAAGACTGAGGCAAGTTATCTCTCCACTGCCCTGGCAATTCCCTGCCTCTGGAAAACCCTGTGCGCCAAGATCTGCCACTCCGCTGCGGATCAGACCGGCTCCGGAGCAGCTCCCCTTGGCAACTGGACATTTTGCATGAGCAACCTGCTTTTGCACAGTCTCTTTGCACAACCCAATGCAGGTATTTAGCAAGTTGGAGATAAAGCCACTGTCCTGGCCAGGAGATGGATGGACCAGGCAGATACCGTGCATGGGAAAAACAGCTCGGGGAAGTAAGCAGGGAAAGAATTCCCAAAGCATCACTGTTTTGCAGCCTGGAATTTTACAGGCAACAAACAACATGGCTTTTGGCTTCACATCAAGGATACATGCTAATAAAAAATATTTCCAAGCACAAGAATAGATCATGACACGGGCACTGCCCACAGTGTCAACACCACCGTCCCAAAAGATACGCTTATCGAAACCAGACACAACCTCTCTCCTGCTGTGGGGGAGACTAAGTCAGTCATTCGCTTCAGCCCAAAATTAGGCATAACCTGCATCGTACCAAGGTATAAAGCCTGCATTCAATGATCCTTCACTAACTTTCTCATGGAGCAAAGGAATGTCTTTCCTTGACATAGGTCAAGTCACAATCCACCCTCCATGATAAATAACAGCAGAGTTTGAGCTCTCCTCCACGCTACCACAGATTTAACATGTCCAGAGGACTAATGTGTATATATATACTCATTACTCACTTCCTCAACTGTCCACAAGTTTTAAAAAAAATATTAACTGCTCACAAAGTTGCTTTCATTGGCATAAAAACAGGCTCCTTTATAGAGGAGCCAAAAATGGCATGAGCACCAGAGCGTGACAAAGGGCTCACTAAGAGCAGGACTGGCCTCCTTGGGTGTAAATCTTGATTTTTTGCAGCTAAGGGAGAAGGGGGGCGATTGCAGAGGCAAATAGCTGCAGGGCTCTGTGTGCACCAGTGTTTCGTGGATGTGCTGCCTCCTCCCTGCAGAGAGCGGGGTGGGAAAGGAGATCAATTATTTCCACTTTATGCTGGTTTTCATCAACTAGGCACTGTGTTGCAATCCACAAAACCCACCCAAAATTCAGGGATGATCCAGACAGGCAGGCAACGGTGCTTTCCCGACAGTTTAGCCCCTTGCTGCGAATCAGAGACACAAGAGAACCCAACCCACAAAGCTATGCGAGCAACAGGGCGAAAAGGAGAGGAGGAGATCACAGCAACATCCCATGCCTGCAGCTCTGTCCTGGTTGAGGCCAGGACGGAGCCAGTTTTGTCTCCAGCAGCTCCCATGTTTTGGATTTAGTGTGAGAAGAACAGTGACAGTTCACTGATGGTGTTGGTTGCTGCTGAACCACCAAGGACATTTTGCAGTTTCCCAGGTTTTGCTGATGTGCAGGTGCAAAAACCTGTGAGGGGCAGAGCCAGAACAGTTGATCCAAACTGGCCAAAGAGAGTGTTCCATACCATGGACGGCATGGCCGGGATAAGGGAGGGTCGGCCAGTGGGCCACTAGGCTTTTAGACGATTAACTTGCCTTAATCCTTAAGCTTCCCTTCGGGTTGCTTTTTGTTTCCCTATTTTTCCTTTTTGTTTTTTGTTCATTCGGCTGTTGGTTGCCTCGCCTGCTCTCTCTGGAACTGGCTGTTCTGGGATAGCTGGGGGGGGGATACCCCTGCTCCCTGCCTGTTACTCCGGATGGGCTGTATCGGTCGTCGGGTGGTGAGAAATTGTGCATCGTTTGTTTTATATATTCTATTATCCTTATATATATTATTATTATCATCATCATTAATGTATTTTTATATTTTTCCTTTGCTGTCCTGGTGAGCTGCTTTTATCTCCGCCTGCGAGTTTTCCTTTCTCGCCGATTCTCCTCCCCACCCCACCGGGGAGGGGGGAAGTGAGCGAGGGGCTGCAGGGTATTTCGGTTACCATTTGGGGTTAAACCACAACAAGCTCAAATCCCGGTATACCATCTTCTCTCTCATCTTTTAGAAAGCTGTACCAAGCAATTTATGTGGCTGGTCTTTCATTCGCGCTCCCCATGATGATTAATGGGAATAAAGTTGTTTTCCCGTGAGCTGTTTCTCTTACGGCGTTAATTTATTCTGGTATCTTACTGGACACCAAGAGAGACAGGGCCATGATCTCAGTGGTGGGGGTATCAGCCCAGCAGTCCCAGCACAGCCTCGTGTAATGGCCGTGGGCTGCCACATCCAACGCAGGGTTCTGCTCCCTTTCCATCCCAATTAATCCGCAGTAAGTTATGGTCTGTATGAAGCTCCTTAAGGCACAAGGTAACCCAGCAGACAGGCCAATATCATCCTCGACATACAAGCATAGAAGCTGGAGTACCAGGGCAAGGGATAGTAGGACTCGATATCCAGAGTTTCCAGAGATCAGCTCAAGCCTTTGCATCCCACAACCCTTCCCAGGTAGGCATTAAAACAGTCAAAAGCAGCCCCTCATTGGGTATCTTGTCCTTAAAAACTTTAGTGGAAGTGGCAGGAGAGAAGCAGGGAGGTGCAACCCATCCAGACATTAACAGCTCAATACACAGACACCCTTCAAGGTACTTTCCTCAAAGTGAAAGAGCCTTGCAGAGAAGCCAAGCAGCTGACTTGGGCCCACAGGTTGCCACAGGCATTTTTTTTTTTCACTTCAGAAGTTTAAAAGCAGCTCTTCAATCTATTTCTCATTACACGATGGAAAGGAACCTTGGCAGATAGTCAGGATGCTCTAAGGGCTGCTGACCACATTGCTATCAGATGCAATTTTTTCTGTTCAGACCATGACAAATATCTTGGACTTGAAAGAATAACAAGGGGAGATAAATGCATGGTAAACAGAAAAAAAAAACACCAACTTGGATTTTACATTAATTTAATTTTTACCTCCCCCCCAAAAAAGCTTTCCAAATCATTTCTCTCCCTGCAAGAGTGTAATTGCTTGTGCAACAAAATCCACAGCAGGAAAGTTATCTGCACAGTCACTGAAAAGGCATCTGTCATCTCTGTGGGCTTTGACATCAAAATCCCAAAGCAGAAGATTGTATTGTCAAGGTAGATGTTTTGGGGGATGAATGGTCTACAATGGGCCATAGCTCTGGCTTCACTTGTTAGCTGGGCTTTTTTGGGCTCTGAGCTCTTCAGTGCATCTCAGAGCATCCAAGTTTTTCCAGCGAGAAACAGCTGGTGAGAAAAGGATGCCTAATATTTCAATTAATAGCCACAGCAGTCATGGTTCATAATCGCGACTAATTCTATCAAGGCACGTTAGGTATAAGACACACGCTTGTGGTTCATACTGACCACACAGTCACCGTTGCCCACACAAAGCGCGGGGCAGTGGAAAAACCAAGCCTGATTTACAAACCCACAGCCAAACACGAGGCTCTCAACTGCCTGCAGGACGCCCGTCCAAACAGTCTAGGTTTCTTTGTCACAGGAAATATCCAAATTATCTACGGCACCTCGGCTCCCATTTCAGTGCGACTGATGGAACCTCTAAATATAGCACATGCAAAGCCATATTTCCGATTTTTTTATAGACGTGATAAAAATCACGACTCTTCAGCAGTCAGGTTATTAACGCTTCAAATCCACTAAGAGAATTTCATGAGTATTTTGCAGAGAGGAATAAGGACTCTTTGTTCCTTCCTATCCAAAAACAGGCAAGGAAGCTCAGAGGTAGGAGGGACATCTGCTGTTTAAGTCTACAAGCTCAAGAGGAGACTCGCCTTGGACTTACTCCAGCACCAAACGCTCCGCAGCTATTAGAAGCAGCAAATAAAAGGAAAAGCAATAGCTCTAAAGCTACGTACAAGCAGTAGCTCCCGACTCCCTAAGGGATGCAGCCTTTTGAATTTTCTTGTCGCATTTAATACCCAACTGGTTATGTTTTATTAGGAAACTCATGACACAGACAAGACAAAAGACAGACTGAACTGTGAGCTTTGGCCACTGAAGCAAGGTGGCCCCCAGCCCCATCTCCTCGATGGGCACAGCTGTCCAGCAATCACCCGCACGTGGACTGTGATTCCCAGTAACGCAGGATTATTCCCCACTGGTCTTCGTTCAGACTGCGCCTGAATTATTCAGGCAAAGGCTCTTCCATCATCTCCCTCGACATTCTAGCTCCAAATGATCTCCATTAGATGCTGAAAGTTCAAGGACTGCTAGCCCCATCAACTCGCGCCTGAAAGACAGCTGAATTTTCAATTACCTGTCTTGTATCACAGGGGGCATTTCCCAAAGCATTTGCCGGCTGTGGCCAGTAGCCCTGGGCGTAACACAAAGGATTGAGAGGATAAAAAGATGGAGCCAGTTCCTGCCTGGCATTAGAAACATTTTTTCCCACCAGTAAAAGGACATGAATCTTTGATGAGCAAAGCTTTTCTGCCGATTGTTAATCCATTAAGGAAACAACATCAGAACTGATTTCTCCAGCCCAGGACCCCCACAAAAGTCCCATCTAATGCAACAATCGCACTATGCCAGACAAAAAAAAAAAAATAGCGTTAATAAATCACACGGCAGCAGCTCGGAAGCAGGCTGTGACCACAGCCCAACCTGATTTACAGCTGGGCTTGCAGGAGGTGAGAGACAGGAAAAAGGTGGAACATGACACACACACACCCCCCCAACCTCAAATTAGGAAGCCACAGGGAGAGCTGCATACGGGTGCTGGTATTTCCAACAAGAGAAATGTTGCAAGAGACAGGTGCTAAAACATCCAGTTTATCCAAGGCTCCAACATAACAGATACTGGACCATTTAAACGAGCAGAACGAGCTCACTGGTCCCTTACATGATTCATATGTTCTTGGGTACGTCTTGGAGCACAACACCTCCCTTTGGGTTGATACATCCACACCTGAAAAAATGCAACAAGGGAACGGAAAGTTCTCTCTCCCCTTGGAAATACCCAAAGGCATAGGTTGCATGAATGGGAAACTATGAGCCAAATTCACTCGCCTCTCAGCCAGAGCCCATGGGTTAATTCAGTTTTAAGAACAGAACCAGCCCAGACCAATTTCGCACTCAGTTCTGCTCAGTGCCACTTGACTATTCACTGAAAATATTTATTCGGTAGTCACTTGTACGGCTGGGACGGTGGTGCCCCAGTGCTTTCTCCTCGCTGGAGGTCGTCCTCCAATTCCTGTCCAGAAGTTTGGGTTGTGCTCATTAGACAGACTGAAGCTCTCTCCCTGCACATCGCCTGCATTAGTAGGTCTCCAGCGAACGATTTGGACTTCAGAGGAACTGGTAGATTTATTCTTGTGGCTAAATCTTTTTTCTTCTTGATATGCTTAATGCTGTCTGCAAAACTGAGTTATTAGCATGCAGTGCTCCCCAGTGATTGCTATTTCACACAGCAGATGTGTATGTAGCAAACCGCAAGACAGATGCGGTAGCTGCCTGGGGTCATGCAAGAAAGACTATAAAATAAATGTGTCAGAATCACACAATAGCTTGGAGAAGACGGCTGAACTCTGTTTTCTGCTGGCAGGTATTTTAAAAAAACAAACTAAAACTCCACCTTATCAAAACTAAGTTCTGTGGTACATAGAAAATGCTTTAGGCATATGGTTGGGTAATAAATGGAGTATACAAGTCAGTACTGAATGAAATCACCTCTCCTCTGCTTTGTCACAGAGCTTGATACAGCAAAAAATAAGGGGATTTCTTCTTTAACCTGTTGCTTGCACTGGTGGAGTAAAGAGTTGAGTCTCCCACTACTTCATCGTCGTATGCAGGGAGGCCAAGGCACACAGTTAAATGAAATCTTCCAGCCGAGATGGAGCGTCCCTTAGACGGATCAGGCTCAGTATGATGAGCCCATCTTTCTTTCAAGTATTTCAGCTTCACCCTTTCAATAGACGCTACGATGCGCATACCTCAAACAATCATCACTTGGGCGGTTTCCTAGGTTAGGGTCACTAAACACTTGCTAAAGAAGGAGAGCCAGATGTTCCATTTGGTGCAAAGCAGCCTCTAAAAAACCACCATCCCTGCACCAGCTACGGACTCGGGATCCGCAGCACTCGCACAGATACCGTGCGCAAAACTTGGTTGCAAAGGCTCAACATCCCCAAACAGCTTTGGAAGCAACAGGACACGACTTTAGAACAAGGTTCATGCCTTCATTTATCAAGGCTCAGCAAAACTAGTCCCGTCCTCCTCTGGACTTCAGACCATTCAAGGGCTGTATTCCTCAAGCATAATGCAGACGTCCCCACTGCACGGGATTGCGAGTAACACAAGAATCTTGACCATCTCCAGACTCTCAACTGATACTAGAGTTATGTGGTCTGGGTGAGTAAAAGCTTTGGCCATGCTCCCTATGGAGCACAAGGGCTCCTGTCCTACTTTTCTCTCACTTGAACATAAAAATTCCCAGGAGTTTCTTCCACCAAGCTGCTTCCCAGAGAGCATTCAAGAGCAACGAAGGAAGTTCTGCTCTGTCAGCCAGCAAACTTACAGAGCAAAAGGATCCACAAAAGCTATAAACCAAGGCAGAAATAAGCCCACTCTGAAGAGTGCACAAGCATCCCCTCCACCACGGCCATCTCACGTCTACTCCTAAGAGTCTCCTCTCAGAGTCACCTCTCTCCAGCACAGAGATGTTGGAAAGAAAGTCACATCACCACGTGGACAGGCTCATTTCCCCCCATCAAGGGCAATTAGGCTATTCTTGGGTTGTGGCAATAAATTCAAAACACAGCAGCACATTAGAAACAACACAAGGTAGAGCCAAATGGGATAAACCAGCCCATAAAAGCAATTGCACTGTAGATGCTATTGAGCTTACTAAACTGCTTCTAAATTATTAGGTTTGGCGTGCTACAAGGTGCCTGCCAGCCTTGAGCAACAATCTACACGTTTATTGGATTATAAATTAAAGTCAACAACTCTAGCAGGGTACAAATTTAAAATCTGCTTTGGAAGCATAATTATCATAATGGCATAAATAGTGATACACGGCACCTCCCTTCTTTTATTATTACATTTAGGATTCACTTTAATTTTATGATAAAAATTCTGTAGCACGAGCATCTTTCTGCAACAGCATCTTTTTAACCAAATAATCTTTCTGTACTGGCCAAGAAAATACCCCACAAACCAGAACATTTACTCATCTACGCAGGGGGATATATAGAAGGAGGAGGCAAAAGATCCACTCTGCACGATGATGAATAAGGAAGCAATGACAGCTCAGAGCGAGATCCAAGGGACGTATCTCCACCAACCCATTTGGCTGGTTGATGGACAAGACAGGAGAGAAAGGGGAGAAATTTCTCCAAACAGTAATTCAGGAGCACGGCCAAATTTCACTGAAACACACCAACTTTCCCTGCTACAGCACAGCCCAAGCTGATCTAGTTAAATCAGGAAAAAAAGATTTTGCCTTAGCAAATCCTGCTTTTATGGGGCTCTTTGAAGGAGCAAACATGTCTCAATGGGCCAGACCAGCACGAATATGTGCTGGAAGTTGCACAGACATTTTGTTTGATTAGAGTGAGCACCTCAGCGATGTCTAATGAGTCAGAAAAGTTATATGGAAGGGAAAGGCAAGCAAGGAGGTGCAAACCTACTGTAGTTTCCACCCTCTTCTTCCCCAGTGTTGGACCAGCATCTGCCAAGACTCAGGTGTTCATGCAGGATGTAGGGTTTCCATTTCCCCTTCCACATCTCTTGTGAACCCAATGTGGTGTCTACAGCTTCCCACAATCCCAACTGTGGTTCTTGTCACCCAAATGTTAGGACTATTTGACCAGCCAGAGCACACTGCAAGCCTTTGCAGCTTCCAAACTTTGGAAAGTTGCACCAGCCTTGCTCCTCAGCTGAGGTCTGCTCAGCCACTGCTGCCAGGGACAGACAGATGTGAAAACCACAGGCCTCAAGATACGTGTTTGGAGGCTTTTCAGTATGGTCCTAGTCTGCTGACCAGAACATGACAAATGCACAAGGAAAGCTGCTTCGTAGCCTTGAAAGCACCCATGGTAGGAAATAAATAAATAAATAAGAAGCAGCTACTGTAACAGCTAGAGGGATTCCCTTGAGTGTAGAAACTCCCCCCAAAAGTTGTCCTTTGGGGCAGAGACACAGCTTTACTTATCTGAGGACACACAGTAGTGTTTGAACACGTGGCAGACACTACAAGGAGATTTACTGCTTGCTTAGCCCATAACCTGGCCAGCTCTCCATCTTTTACAAGCCTTCCCAAGAATTCAGTTTATCTAATTTCCCACCACCCAGGTATCTGCTTTAGCCCAGTTTTGTACTCTTCAACCACAGTGGTTTTTTAGTGTAACATTCAAGGAAAACAATTCAGCCTTTTCCAAGGATGAACCGTCATCAGATGCTCCAGAGGGAAAGTCACAGAAAGGCCAACGGAATCGATAGATCTGTATCAAGGTTCAAATAACAGCCAATAAGTAATAAGAGCATCTTGAAAACAACCGTATTGAACATCTCTGTATGCCGAGCGAGGCAAGGGGAAACCGGCATGCCAGTAAAACACTGAACTGATCTCCTTCAGCAGGGCAGACTGGCCTGGAGCAACACCTTGATGATGTTTTGCTTGGATCACGTGCAAGTCCTAGACATGTGAACTCTCCCCACTTTCTGGAGAAGATCTTACCCTTTTCTTCTCTGTTTCATGGGTGTGTGAGAGGAGATCATGCCTGCCTTCAGCCACAAAGAAGAAATACTGCTCAACAGCCAAGAAAAAGGCGGTACTTGCAGCAAGAAAGTCCAGCAAACCTCCCAAAATGCAACCTGACCCCTTTGCACTTCGTTTCTCCTCCTCGTCCACAAATGGGGAGGACCATGTACTGCAAGGATTCATTCCTGGCCAGAAAAATTACCTTTTCTTTAACAAGTGCAGTAAGCAGAGCAAGTCCAGTTTTGGGACCAAGTAAAAAGGAAGAACTACATGAGATAAAGGGAGCAGGGATAAAATAGCACAACTGATTCATAGAAATATGGCCCATTTTCCCTAAAAACCAATACCAGGAAAGCTTTCCCAGAGGAATCGTAACGATCAACAACTTCACGCAACAACGAAGCAGATCTCTGCTGCATTCGTATTTTATTTTTGCCCCTACCTGCAGTTCAGAAACAAGGAAACGAGAGGTTAAATCTTGAATTTTTCAGGAGTCCACAACTCGGACATCTCTTTGCTTGTAAAAAGGCACAATACTGTGAGTCCTGAAAACAGTTAAAAACATTTGCTTCTCACCTCAAGCCCACCACAGGATGCCTGCACTTGTTTGGCTCTGAGATGACAGCAGTAGGTACATTTTAGAATCATAGCATCATAGAATCGTTTAGGTTGGAAGAGACCTCCAAGATCACTGAGTCCAACCACTAACCCAGCACTGCCAAGGCCACCACTAACCCATGTCCCCAAGTGCCACATCTACACGGCTTTTCAATCCCTCCAGGGATGGGGACTCCACCACTGCCCTGGGCAGCCTGTGCCAGGGCCTGACAGCCCTTTCGGGGAAGAAATGGTTCCCAAGATCCAACCTAAACCTCCTCTGGCGCAACTTAAGGCCGGTTCCCCTTGTCCTGTCGCCTGTTCCTTGGGAGAAGAGACCGACCCCCCCTGGCTCCAACCTCCTTTCAGGGAGTTGCAGAGAGCGAGAAGGTCTCCCCTCAGCCTCCTTTTCTCCAGGCCAAACCCCCCCAGGTCCCTCAGCCGCTCCTCACAGCACTTGTGCTCCAGACCCTTCCCCAGCTCCGTTGCCCGTCTCTGGACACGCTCCAGCCCCTCAGTGTCTGTCTTGGAGTGAGGGGCCCAGAACTGACCCCAGCACTCGAGGTGCGGCCTCACCAGGGGCGAGTCCAGGGGGACGATCCCTGCCCTGGTCCTGCTGGCCACACTATTGCTGATACAGGCCAGGATGCCGTTGGCCTTCTTGGCCACCTGGGCACGCTGCTGGCTCACATCCAGCCAGCTGTCGACCCATTTTATAGGCACAAGCAGTTGCATCACGATAACCCGACCTATTGCATCCTCCCCACAAGCCTTCTCAATGTCTCCACAGGAGAAGTAACACTTTCAAGAAGAGACTGATCTGGATAATTTGGTTTTCAATATCCGCCTACGAAAAGATACACAGCGGCCCTGGAGTTGTCTTTCAAGCCCAGAGCCCACAGAAGTAAAGCCTCTATTCACAGGCAGCAAATCAATCCTGACACCTTCTCTAGACCTCTGAGAAAATTAAAATCATTTTTAAAACCCAGCAAACTCTGACATCTGGAATTTGACTGCAACAGGACCCCGAGGAGGTTAAATAGCTGCAATTTTGCAGACAGGAATGACAGAGCACGCAGCTACGGAGGACTCCTTCCCTACCATTTAAAATAATTAGATTCATATGTATATAACCCTCCTCCCACCAAATTATATGAAAGCAAATCTACTGTAGAAAGCTATAACGATTATAAAGCAGTAGCCAAACACACAAGAAGAATGCGAATTATTTCACAAGCTTTCATCATCAGTGTTAGTGTCCTTACATAGTAAATACGGCTTAATAATACAGCTAAAGTCCTCCTTAAGCAAAATTTTGGGAAGCCAAGAAAAACAAACCATAATCCTATTTCAAGCCAATGCTATGATCACAGGCAAAAGTGTTTAAACAAAGCTCAAGATGTTGATACATGAATTACTAAGCTTAAAGCCTCTTATTTCACCATCACAACCCCATAAGCAAGCCAACAGTCCAAAAACTTGCCAGTACGTTAATTCAATGATCTTTTCCCCGAAGCATGTCCACATATTTATTTTTTCTCCACTTAACAATTCCTTCCCTGTTCATCTTTCGTCTCTGACCACCCAGATAAGAGAGCGTAAGCTCTCAATCTCGGGATGAGTTGACCTCTGCTCTATACGCAGCGCTCTCCAGGAGGACGGGCATCGGCTCGTCCTCTCAACACTACACAAAGCCATCCAAAAAGGCAATTTCTGTTTCTAGGAATAATAATTCTAAAAAAAACCAAAAACCCAAAACTCAGAGGTAGGGTTAGAAAACAAAACTCCAAATTCCCAAGTCCCTGTTTTCAAAGCAGACACTTCCTAGAGCCCCACAGTAAAGTATCTTTAGCACTTTGTTTTCTTTTCTCTGAACTTGAGATGCACTTGTTTTACTTTTCCAGAGTTGCCCGAATGACCACTATTACACAAAATATTCAAGAGGCAAGAAGAAAAGATAGCTACTTTGTCACGATGAATTCTTGTCTAAACATCCATTGTTTCTCTCCACCAACTATCAAAATCTAAATATTTTGGGATATTTAGCTGCATTTCCCCACTCTAACCAAGCCCTGGCGGGAAGGTGGACACCATGCAGGATGCTACACAAGAATTCGTTCCCAATTAGAAGACACCAGTACTTTGCAATTTGAACAGCTACATCCAGAGTTGAGGCTTGCAAGCCATTTCTGGACTTTACCTCACGTACTCAATTTTGACCCATCATAGCATAAAGCAGCACTATTTGAGGCTAAAATACAACAGAGTGATTTGCAGGCACATTTACCACAGCCGCCTTCATGCCTTTGTTAAACTACCATGATCCCTGCTTCAAAATAGAAAGGATTTTGGTCTTCATCAGATGGGAAATGATTAGATTATTCTTTGCAACTAGTTACTGCCCTGACTCAGAAGGCTGCCTGATTATTTTAAGCGTGCCTTAATCCAGGTGCTCCAGCTGCACCCACCGGGTCACCCATCCACCCACCCGCTGCAGCACCGGGTGCGTGATCACAAGTCATAGAATCATAGAATGGTTTGGGTTGGAAGGGGGCCTTTAAAGGTCAAGGGCACTCCTTTCATTCGGGGTCACCTCTGGTTTTGCAGGTGTCTTTGCACCTCTCTGCGTATTTGGACCACCGCAATTTGGCCCAGCATCCAGGCGGGCTGTGCACAAGAGTTTCCACCAAATACAAGGCACCAACTGGAGGCAGGTGCATTCGCACTTGTGGTTTTAAACAAAAAAGCTGGCACGCCTCTAGTTACCATCTTGTCTTCCAGACATCTAGCCCCAGCCCGCAGCATGTCGTTTGCCCAGCCCAGGCTGAGACATGGCTCTCCAGCCGATGACTCTAACTGGTATCCCATTAAGGTAAACCATATACAAAAAGCAGCAGTTCCACAACCGTGATTTGCCCAATACAGAATAAAAATCCCAATAAATTTAGACTACTTGCCTCTTATGTTTGTCCCTGATACTAAGACCAGGCCTTTAGACTTCTGACTTTTCCCCTAACATTTGGAACCCGTTTATTTATATCTAGCCAAGAAATTGCAATAGACACGTTACAAAGTTAGGCTCCAAGACCACATCTTTCTCCCTAGACAACTGGAAGAGGGAAGAAAATTTAAAGAGTCCTAAATAAGAGCCGAGATTCTTCTTTAAAGCTGTGTATTAATGCAACTTTCAAGGTCTCTCTTCCAAGGGAAGTTTTACCCCATAGCACAGAATTGGGAACTGTGGGAGCTGACATTTTCATATGCAGAGATGAAATCATCATTCAAATCCAGGCAGCAGCCTACATTTCAGAAGCAAGCTAGCTTCCCACCATCCTCTTAACATCCTCCTGAAGCCAACAGGAGCTGTGGGTTACCTTCAGTGAGGAGGTAATTCGAGACTTTGGGGAATGCCACAGTGTTCTTGCAGTACGAGCACCTAATTTTAGCACCAATCCTTGAAAACAGTGTCATCTTGTGCCATGCTAGGGTGAGAAACTTATGTTCCCCAGCTTCCAATCTGGCATCCAGAGTAAATCTTATGTCTTACAGCAGAGGCTGTTGGCATGGCCAACCAAGCCTACACCCAGACAACCCAGGAGCATAACCTACCATGGTTCCTCCTAGACATGCTACTTCCCTTCAGCCAACTGATCTTAGAGTTGAGCTTGGAAGGGTCGAGTCGTTCATCACTGCTCAACTCATCTGAACAATAACTTATTACTGTCTTGTCTTTTGAGAGGTTAACAGAGAAGACGGCGCACGCATGATCAAAAACTTGCCCCCATAAACCTTTCTAGCGTGCATCGGTGGTATCCAACGAAGGACAGCAAGGCAAGGTCTGTATGGAGCGATAAGCTACCTAAGAGTGCTTAAAGCCAAAAAGTGCCAAAAAGCACCAGGACCCTTCGCGCGGTGCCTTCTTCGCACACGATACACAGGCCCGTGTTCACATTGCTAGAGGCTGCTCTTTTTAACCCCAAACCACCCTGGTACGTTAAAACACTGCAAAGCCCACCAGTTAGGCAGAACACAAAAGTCCTTTTGCACAATGAGACAGTACAGAAGAATAATCAAATTCAGTATATTCTCTTTTAGATTTTTGCCTTCATTAATCCATAAGGGTAAAAATTGGTGATTGGGAGTCTTTCATCTTGAATATTTTTACTTCGAGGCTTTCTCACAGGCCTGGCAGATCAGCTCCTAATGACTCAAAGGGTGACACTGGATACATCAACCTTGGGGCCACGGGAAAAGCAGGAATCCTCAGAACTAACACCGAAGGGTGCGAAAGCTGCACTTCCAAAAGCCTTGGCCTCCCATCAGACAAGAAACTCTGGAGCAGTCGGTCTGTAAAGGCTTTAGGATCTCTCATCTCATTCATGCTTTCCCCCAGAGCATAGACACTATAGAAAAGGAGAAGTTTGGTAAAGAAAGAGGAAGGAAAGAGGCGGGGGGGGAAGCGGGCTCTAGATCCATCCCCTTACAACTAAAATAGGGGCAGGCTGGATCTATAGACCTAAGTATGCATTGAGGCACATCACCAAGATGCTGCAGAAAAGCAGCAGATGTGTCCCCTTCGCAGACAAGAGCGGTGGCAAACCAGGAGCTCAGGACAGCATTCCACCCACCACCACAGTGCAGCTTAACGGCAGCTTTTTCGTGACGCTCGCTGGCCCTTCGCCAGAAAAGCCAGAGCTTTAAGCTACCAAAACATATGTCAGTCAACACGTTACTGAGCATAAGCCTATTTGGCAGAGGACGTGGGATAGGCAGGACCAGGATGTAGAGAACAGCACAGGAGCTTATATAAGCCTGGGATTTTGAACCCAGCCATCATGGGCTGGGACAACACTCGGTCCCTTTTCACGTAAAGGATGGAAAAGAGCACAGCTTCTACCCAGATGTTCTCGTGCACCAGCCCAGAAGATGCATTTTGCACAGTTGCGTGCCAAGACCATGCTATCATAGGAACAGAATGGGACAGAAACTCTGGTATTGCCCATCCAGCCCAATGTCTCATGTCTGAAGTGAACGCCACTCTATTTCACAGAATCATAAAATGGTTTGGGTTGAAGGGACCTTTCAAGGCCATCTAGTCCAACCCCCTGCCATAAGCAGGGACATCCTCAACTAGATCAGGTTGCCCAGAGCCCCGTCCAGCCTCACCTGGAATGTTTCCAGGGATGGGGCATCTCCCACCTCTCTGGGCAACCTGGGCCAGGGCCTCACCACCCTCAGCGTGAAAAACTTCTGCCTTATGCCTAGTCTGAATCTCCCCTCCTTTAGTTTAAAACCATCCCCCCTTGTCCTGTCACAGCAGGCCCTGCTAAAAAGTCTGTCCCCATCTCTCCTATAAGCCCCTTTAGGTCCTGGAAGGCCACAATAAGGTCTCCCCAGAGCCTTCTCTTCTCCAGGCTGAACAACCCCAACTCTCTCAGCCTGTCCCCACAGCAGAGGGGCTCCAGCCCTCGGATCATCTCCGTGGCCTCCTCTGGCCCCGCTCCAGCAGGTCCGTGTCTTTCTTGTGCTGAGAACTTCAGAGCTGGACGCAGCACTGCAGGTACATTTGACAGGCAAATGAAGAAACTCAGTTTTCCTCTTGCACACATGGTTGCAGATTTATCATCACGGCAGCAAGAACCAGCAACTTTAGGTTAAATAAACAAACCAGAACATTTTCAGAGCTGGTTTTGCAACACCATCCATCCCTAAGGATTGCATTCCCTGGGGCTCCAAAGCTCTCCAAAAAACAACCTTCTTCCTTTATAAAGGAGATGAACGATTCCCAGCTAGCTCCAGGGTGCAGGGGGGGACACGTTGTGCAAGACGCCCATTTTCTCATGCTGAGCCAGACCCTGGGCTCTCCATCCAGGCACGTGGCCCCAGCCTCCTCCCTGGACCAGGGCACACACCTCAGACACCCAAGAAACAGGCAACGTACTACAATTCCTCTATACATGTTCATGAGCAGCCATAGGCTACAAAAGACTATAGACATACTGCAGGCAGTCTCAAACCAGACATACCTCTCGTGACTCTCCAAACAGTCCTAGCAGCCCAAAAACCAGCCTGAACCACAGGTGCTTGTAGAAGGAGGTACCAGAGGAACCTGCCAAGATCATGGCCTCCATTACAAAAGCATCATCGTTTCCATCCTTCAGAAGACACAAATTTCTCACCTAGGAACAGACTTTCCAGAGATAACTGGGTGGCATTTAATGTGTCTGCTGATCTTGCATCTTGAAGGCCTTCTCCACCTACAGCAGAGCCAGGTTAATTTGAAGACCACCACTTGCAAATTTTTCCTTTCGGCTCCGTGCCTAGAGTCCTCTCCTGATCCTGAATCCCTCTCCTTTTCAAAGCTTTCTTTAAATGTACTGGTTCGTCACCGCTCTCTACAGTCTCACCCATTCCAGCAGGGAGAAAAGGTGATTTTTAAAAGGTCCAACTGACATTTGTAAAATTAACTCGATACTCTGCTCTGCTGGATGGTCAGCCTTGTTTTTACAAGCTGTTTATTCCCCATACAAGCGTTTCAGCACACAGACCTCACTCCCCCATCCCCTTCAAAGCCCTCCAAGGCTCTTTTGGCAAGTGCAGCCACCCACACATGCCAGATCAGATCAGGGGTGACATGGGACACCACGTGCCCTTGACCCCTCAGCGTGCAGCGACGGATCGGTTCACTCTCACGGGTCGCCTGCGTGGGAAGCAAGAGCATTTCTCGAATGACAGTCACACATTTAGCGGGAGGAAAAAGGGGAATTTCCTCTGTGGGCGCTGGTTTGGGGGTGGTATCGCGAGGAGGGACGTGCGTATCTTTAGATATCGCTGCTATAATTAAACTTGGGCGCAAACAGCAGCTGTACGGACAAGCCTGGAAGTGATGTGGGTGGCAATATTCGCTCCGTCATACAACAGCTGGACTCGGCGCTACCCGAAGGTCACGGAACAGCCCCAGTTTGGCACGGCTGCCTCTGCCCCTAACTCCTTGCCAAAGGTACAGCTGGCCAAAGCCAGCCCCCCTGTTCTCTGCACCAGGGCAGCCCTCGCCAAGAAAACCCCAACCTCTGTGCCCTCCAGCTTCATCTGTGCAAGAACTACGGACGTCTAGTATCTATAGAAGCCTAACATCATATTAATCACTTCAATCCACTTGTACCCCTCAAGCTGTATTTGCTAAATCTTGTCTTTCTCCTGGTCTCTGACACAGGTTTTTATGCCGTTATCAGCATCTCCGTTCACCATGGGGGGAAATACATGGGGCACTGAAGATCAGTAGAGAGGAGAAACTGGAGCTGCAGAGCTCCAGTAGGTTTTAACTTGCTCCAAGGAGGACACAAACATACACAGAAGAAACAATGACAGCCTGTAATTCCATAATTCTTTCTTTTTTCTTTTCTTTTTCCTCCCCCTTCCAGGAGTTTTCACCCAATTTTAACACCTACTGCCCAGCAGCATCTGAGAAAGTTGGTCCTGAAAAAGTTGTTCACACACTTAAAAAAAAAGAAGTAGAAAAATATGAATACACTGCCCAGCAGAAGGAACACACGCTGCCTGCTTCTGAGAAGTGCCATGAATGTCACCTCGCTCTTTTCTTTATAGATCTCAAAGCAGGGGAAAAACAATCTCTTTCTCAGGCTGGTGCCGTCTTAAAAATCAGCATCATCAGGAACAAGAGTACAAGAACTCATTGTCCTCAGCAAGCTCCAGCGCAAATGAGATACCCGCGCTGAAAGGAGCTCACATTTGAACAGTCTGACGTTACTCGCATTGCAGCTCTCAAAAGAAGAGATCACAGAAAGAGGGAGAAAAGCAGAACAGGGACAAAGGGAGGGGAAGATTGTGCACTAATTAAATAAAAACCACAAAGCAACATGTGTAATTTTACTACCAAGGAAGGGGGGGGGGGGGGGGGGGGGGGGGGGAGTTCATTCAGGGCAATATTAGATGTCACACAAGCCCGTGTGGCTGGAAGCACTGCAGAAATGGAGAAGCTGGAGCCTTTCTCTTCCCCCTGTTGCTTTTTCTGTCCTTAAATCCTCTGGAGGCTTCAAAGGGATTGTTCCCAGCAGGCACACTGTCCCCTCATCCATGGCCATCCCTACAGAAGATGCCACCGAGCATCAGCGCCGGGGCTGGGAGACCTTTTCCCTGACCACATTCACCCTCCCAACTTCACCGCAGCCTTCTGAAGGAGGAAAGTCCAGGAGTTGCTTCAAAAACCATTACAGCAGATCATGGCTTTTTGTTTGCTTTATTAAGCACTTATATTCAGCATTACAAGGCACCTCTGAAAAACATTTCAATCAGTGGTAACGATTATAACAGGGGCTTCAGCAGTCATTTCAGCCTCTTCTAGCTCTCTAATAGCTCTAAACATTGGTTGCAAGTGTTGAAGATCTCAAATTTAATTTGTTTTCAAGCCACAGAGGCACTGGACTAATAAGAAGTTGAGTGCTGGCCTCTCATAAAGCAGTTTTAGCGCTAACCACTCATAAACCGGTTAATGTGCAAACACCAGCAGATGTTTCCAAAATTCCCCCTCCGGTGTGATACCCAGGGTGGCCGATGGGAGTCATTTACGAAGCAAAGATAGAGCAACACCCTTAAGAGCAGCATCTTAAGGGTAAGATGACTATTCTCATTTGCAGACAAGTCAGAGGGAGCGAAGGGAGGAGAGGAAGACAGATCTTCATCTCCAAAGATGTCCTGTAGCGCTTTACAAGACAGCCCTCAATAAGCAGAAGGGGTGCAAGTCAGGTACCCCCGAGAACAAAATAGGTCCAAGAACATCTCACGCACGGCAGAGAAAGGAGCCCTAAAAGGCCACAGAAAAGCAACCAGCAATTCGCTCCAGCAGCCGGCACGGGCTGCTGCGAACCACATCGCCCCGACACCTGCAGTGACGGACTGCCACCACCCATCAGGTTTCATATGCTTGCCCAGCATCATTTTGAAGGAAGTGGCAGGAGCATTTCTAGCCCGCACTCGACTCGAGGTGAACCCATCCATCACTGCCGGCAGCCTCAGAGGCAAATACATTCCCCTGGGGAAGCCAGCGTGCCCAGCTCACATCATCCGCGCTGACAGCAGCGCTTCCAACCGCGTGTAATGACAGGCTGGAGAACAAGTGATAATTGATAAGGAAAATAATTCGGGAGCAGAAGCAGTGAATTATCTCATGAATCACACCTAGACAGAGAGGGCGGAGAACTCTGCTAAACCTTAACCCTGTTGCAAAATATAATTGTTTAGCTCCAGTTGCCAGCTGACTTAATACCTTAAAACACCCTGACAGGTCCATGCAGCCAGGGACTGAAAACATGTCCAGCATCAGCATAGACGCGTGTTCCCTCTCGCCATGATGCAACACACAGATCCCTTTAGCAACGGTCCGAGATTAAAAAAACGACATCCTCCCAACTTGTTTCACACTGAAATTGCTGAAACACAAGGAGGATGCAAGGCTAGGAGCAAAAGTGAAAAGGAAACGTGCTAACTGGACGCAGAACTGGTTAAAAACACTCGGCAAGAGGAAGATTTGAACCAAGACAACTGCAGGGAGCCTCAGCCAGAGCTTCCCTCCCAGACCCTGCTCCAGCAGGCAGGCAACTGCCAGGGATTTGCAATTGAAATATTAATAAGGACAGGCTCTCACAATCAGGGACTCTGCAATTTAGACCGGAGTGTGCTTGCGTCTTGCCAAAGAGCCAAGAAACATAATTAGAGCATCCCATTCTCCAAGGCTGGTGCGGATTTGCAAGCGAGTGACACGATGCCTTTTCCTCCAGGGAGCATCTGCCCGGGAACCAAGCCGCGGGCTTGGCGCAGCCCAGGCACCAGACGCCTTGCCCCCAACCAGAGCTTCCAGCCCAACTCCTCAGCCGGCAAAGCTGGGCTAGGAAAAAACCTTATGCTTTGACTGATGCGAAAGAGGAGGAGAAAAGAGAAAGGGATGGTCACCGCTTCATCGCTCTTGCCCAGCTGTAACTGCTCAGACGCTCGCACATAGCTCTGCTTTTAAGTACAAAGATCAGCATAGGAAAGTTTTGTTTCCTAGAGTGGGAAAAAGTGCTTTCTTGAATTTTGCAATAGTTTCTAGTAAAGGGAGAAAGCAATAACTTCAAATAATTTAGCTTGGCTGCTCCACAGAGAAGTTTAGCCATTAATCCCTATATTTGAGCACAGAAACGCGGGTTCAACCACAGCATCGCCCCAGAGGACATTTGGTCTCAGTGTGAAGACACCAGACCTGGAGAATTGCTCCAGGACATATCGCAGCCCTTTAGGACACTGTATCCCACGCGTCACGCAAGTGCCTGTATACATCAGCGTCCTCCCGCAGCCGCTCCACTCTCCAGCAGCCTTTGAAGAGCCTTTGCAGCATCATCGCATCGTTGCCACATTCAGAGACAAAAACCCTCCCCTCTTCTTGCCATTCTGTACCCACCTCTACTCGCTTTATAGATGCCAGGAGGGTATTAAACACTTCCATTACAAGATCCCAGGAGCGAAAAGTTTTCTACCAGTTATTTGGCTACAGGAGGAGGCAGAAAGAATCCTAATAAATTCATATATATGCAAATATCCAATGAGACAGATTCTACTTAAAACGCTAGAAAAGCAGAGGGAAATCAATACGTGTTCCTGCCAAGGGTTAGACAGGCTACATGCATTCCTCACTTATCTTCCAGCCTCACCATGGGTGGCATAGCCCACAGGCAGCTACAATGTCGATTCGCATCGCCTCGATATGGGCCAAAGCACATCTTTTTGGCCACTGCGACATTTGCTCCCCAAGTGACGGTGCCCACACACACGGTAACCAGCTCCCCACCTCTTCAGCACTTCCACATGTGTATTTTCAGAGCACTGAAAGTGTTAAAGGCCATTTCATTGACATCAGGCCAGCACTCCCCTATCTGCAGATGAAAAAGATTGATTAAACTGACACCTTGAAAGCCAAAGACTGGTAAGACAAGGGCCAGACCCCAGGCCTACATTTAATTCATCAGCCTCCATCATATCCATTATTCAGGGCTTTTATTACAATTAAAAAAAAAAAACAGGGGAAAGAGAATGTTAAGGCAAGAAGCGCAAACACAGTCCAGGCTGCTTAGAAAGATAAGATTAAAAAAAAAAAATCCACATGCCAAAAACCACCTTAGGACCAAGGACAATTTTTATCATTCAAGGAGCTCTAGCCATCTCACGCAATGAAACACAATGACAAGCACTGAATCGCGGGTTATTAGCGCAGCACGGTCAGCTCCGCCGTCCGTACTCCGCACCCGGGCTAGGAAAACTCCCGCACAACACAAGCGGCTCCCCCGGCCCTGGAGAACCAGCAATTTACGGAGGCAGCTGAAGCTGGAGCAATAGCACCTAAGGAAAGACCTCGCCGTCTGGGATAGGGATGTTCTTAGCAAACTGGCGGAAAAGTTGGTAAGGTTTTTGGTAAACATCAAAGCGAACACAGCATTATTTATTTTATTTTATTCAAAAAACAGATCAGAAGCTGCAATAAAGAGCAGCTGCTCCCAATAGTGCTCTGGCTTCCCCAGGCAAGAACAAGCCCATTAGCTAAAACTCCTGGGTTGTTTTATTTCATGTCAATCCATTTACTTTCTGAATTATATCTGCTTCAGTTAGACACATCCCAGCTGAGGAGAGGTGTTTCCAAGACAAATGGCACCCTTCCAGCCCAACAATCAGCTCATGGCCACCGCTCTGCCGGTGTAAAGGAACCTAACCAAACCTTGAAGGACACATCGATTTTGGAAAACTGCTGAGCCAGTTATGTTTGTGTTTTATCTTAATAAATCCACTGTAAAATCAGCTGGTTCCTCACCTCAGGCTCCATCAGACAAAGCAAACTACATAAGGCAAATTACTTTGGGTTTAACGATGTTTCTGCCCATCTGTAACGCACTGGGGAGAGGAAGGAGTGATGGAGCTGCTATTCAAGTGGAACCGAGACACCACCAAACTCCCCAGCAGAAACAAGTTCCTGATCATGCGACAGCCTGGCTAATAAACACCACAAAAAACAGGGCACAAAGACACATCCCAAACCCGAGCAGAAAGTCAAATAAGGAACTTCGGTTGGAAGACACCACCAAACGCAAATGCTTGGCTTAACGTTATCCATCACGTGGTGACAACCCAGCACACGGGCTGTTGATTATGAGTATTATCCTACACCCAGATCAGACCTTGGTGGGATGAAATCACAGTAAATCCCCTGCATCACCTCTACCCACAGCCTAGAAATGGGGAGAGAAAAGGCAAAGCACTCATTCATGCATTCGCAGCGGTCGGCGTCCCTTCCACACCCATGATCCTACTCGGGCTGGGCAGTCTCAGAGGTGATGGGCTGAGTTGCATGTCCTACGCTACGGTCCAGGCCGCATCTCCTCCAACGGTCCCTGCGTGATCTGCTGCACAGCCACCATCTACCTCCCACGAGAGAGGGTGTCCCTGCCCGGGACGCGCCCCTGTGTGGCACTGCAACCCATATAGACGTGCTTTAGGCTGAAAATCCAGGCAGTAGAAGTGAATTATAACGCTCTCAATAGGCTTCCAGACTGACACGTCACACAGCGCTGAATTACCACTCCATTTTCCCAGCACACATTTGTCTCCAAGGATGGAGTCCTTGTGCAGAGTCCTAAGGGAATTGCCCCCCTCTCTTTAGTTTCTCTGATCCCAAATGAACCAGCTTTGTTAAATCAGGTAACGAGACACAGCTCCTCGACTGCACACCCTCCATTTGGGAAAGGACTTCTGCAAAGATGCACAACACCGGGCTGAGGCCAGAACCCACCTCCCAGTTCCTTCTTCCACCAGTTTCCCCCAGTTCAGGCCAGTTTTGTGTTGCTCTGCTCCACAACCCCACTCAGCAGGTCTGAGATCAGAGCAGGAACCTACGCCAAATCAGCAGGAAAGGCGACGAGGGGGAAAACGAGAGCAAGGGAAAAATCCGAAGGGAAAAAAAAAAAAAAAAGGAAAGACAAATACCTTGAGATTACCATTTGCTTTTTAATTGTGAACTGTTGCAAACGTAAAACCTGTGAAAGCAAGTACCGGACCTACACATCAACCTGTTCACTAGTTATTCCCACCGGACACCGTGAAAACCCTTAAGCGTAGCCAGAGGCTCGCTGCCTCTGCGCCGAGTAACTGTTTAAAAGCCAACTCTGAGCAGAGTTTGTCACCAATCCCAAAGGAATTCATTTTCCAGCTCTCCCTCCGGGTTCATCCCAGTGAAACCGCACTAGGATGCTGGCATAAAAGCGCAGGTTGTTTAAGGGTAGTTGCTGTCACTTCAGCCCAGGGTGGGCAGGAGGACTATTTTTATTTGATTTTTCTCAGTTGCCTTTTATAGGAAACACCAGGCCACCTCCCAGTTGCTTTAATATACTTGCAGAGGGCAGGCCGGCCCCATCACTAAATTCTCTCATGACAAGACCGGTAATAAAGTTTGAAGTACTGGCAACTCAAGTTTTCAACAACTGCTGGTGAAAACTAACTGTAACTTCAGAAATACTTTTTCAAATGAATTTCCATATTCCACAACCATAAGCAGTCCAACTCAAAGAAAACAGGGAAAGTAATTTTTTACTTTTATTGAAATAATAATAAAAAACAACCACATATGAAATGGATAACTTTTTCCTCCAGCTCTAATTTAAACAACTGAATGTATAAAATTCCTCCCAGATCTCTGCTTGAAGGCTCGTACATACGCAAAGAAAACCTTTCACAGATTTATCTGCTGCCCAGAAATATTGCGGTTTATTATGGAAACAGTGATAGGCTTTCAGCAAGGGACTGATGCTAGAGCTGATGAAATTAAACCCAGCGAGAATACCCACTGAATGACAGAGCAGGGAGTTGCTCAAAACCCTGTTCCAGGCAGCCAGGGAAGACGGGGAAGTTAAAAATAATGACTATTTCCTAAGGTGGCTGGAAGTTTTAAAGGGATATTGCTGCGACTTAGAGCTGTATTCCAGGATCAGCAACAGAGATTAAAAAAAAAAAAAAAAAAAAAAAGGAATAACCAAGTCTGTTACTTTTTGGGGAATTTTTACTCCAAGGGAGAAATGGGCTCGTCGTTCTCAGAGGAGCCAGGCTCCCCACATCACACGTTTCATGGTGGATAAACAGTGCCCTGTGATGTTTTCCACGCCAAGCACTACAAAGACAACCCAGGCTGGCAGACACTGCTCATCTCTCTCCTTCTAAATGTGTTTACGCTATCAGCTAACTATTCAGCTACCAAGTTCTCCAGCGTGATCCAAGCTGTCGCTGGTATGAACCAGCATTTCCATTGCAAATAGATCCACAAATACTCAGAACCTCTTGGTGCCTCTGCATTGGTCACACCCTGGCATCAACCTCTCCCACCACAGTGAAAATGTCGTGACACTTTCCCTCAAGACAACATCCTTAAGGAATCAGGATGAACGCAACAGCAGCTTTCCCCTACACTTGTACGACCTGGGAAAAATCCCTCTATATAGAATCACAGAATCGTTTTGGTTGGAAGAGACCTCCAAGATCATCGAGTCCAACCATTAACCCAGCACTGCCAAGGCCACCACTAACCCATGTCCCCAAGCGCCACATCTCCACGGCTTTTCAATCCCTCCAGGGATGGGGACTCCCCCACTGCCCTGGGCAGCCTGTGCCAGGGCCTGACAGCCCTTTCGCGGAAGAAATGGTTCCCAAGATCCAACCTAAACCTCCCCTGGCGCAACTTGAGGCCGTTTCCTCTCGTCCTGTCGCCTGTTCCTTGGGAGAAGAGACCGACCCCCCCCTGGCTCCAACCTCCTTTCAGGGAGTTGCAGAGAGCGAGAAGGTCTCCCCTCAGCCTCCTTTTCTCCAGGCCAAACCCCCCCAGGTCCCTCAGCCGCTCCTCACAGCACTTGTGCTCCAGACCCTTCCCCAGCTCCGTTGCCCGTCTCTGGACACGCTCCAGCCCCTCAGGGTCTGTCTTGGAGTGAGGGGCCCAGAACTGACCCCAGCACTCGAGGGACGGCCTCACCAGGGCCGAGCACAGGGGGACGATCCCTGCCCTGGTCCTGCTGGCCACACTAGTGCTGATACAGGCCAGGATGCCGTTGGCCTTCTTGGCCACCTGGGCACACTGCTGGCTCATCTTCAGCCGCTGTCGACCAACCCCCCCAGGCCCTTTCCCGCCAGGCACTTTCCAGCCGCTCCCCCCCAAGCCTGTAGCACTGCCTGGGGTTGGTGTATAGTCCCAGGACATCAGAGCATTAAGTCCTTCGGGTACGGACAGAAGCGAGTTTACTACTGTAGGGCACATGTCAAAAGAAGAAGTGGTCCAGAACCAAAATCTCAACCAGCTGGGCGAGTTCATCATGAAATAAACATTTTGGGGTTTATTTCACATAATTTGCACGTTACAGCACTCACAACCTTATCGTCTTTACCTCCGCCATCTCTTTCAGAACATGAAGTCAAGTCATCCATGAGCAGCTCACCACTTGGGTCTAGGTCAGATGCGAACAAACTGCGCTGATTTAGATGAGGTCACCTGCATTTCGGGTGCCCAGATCGTGCTTTTGAGCAACGAAGATGCAGAGATCAGACCGAGCCATACGTGAACAAGAAGTTGGAAGAAAAAGCACTTTATTCACAAGTTCAGGCCCAGTAAGACACGTGCTCCCTAGAAGCATTATGAAGACGATATTTTAGCACGGCACCCCTGAGCAGAGATAAAACCTACCTTAGGGAAGGAAAAAGAGAAAAAAGTGTTTAAACAGCAACAGCAGAAATCCAGCAAAAATACAGCCAAGACGTGATGATCCTGTATTTGTTTCTACTCCCATGCAGGTAAGCTCTGCCTGAGTCCTGTAGTACAGGGAAAGGCTCAGAGCAGCAGAGCAATATCCTAGATTAAGAAGTATGGGAAAATACAATGTATGGAAGGAGGTCCCTGGGACCATCTCCAACCACTCATCCAATTCTCCAGTCTTCAGAGGGAATGTGCTCAAAAAATTACCCTAATGCCATTTTATTACTCTAAGAAGTCCGTGTGTCCACCCAAAGCAATCTCACTAGAAAACGATTTTTTTTTTTTTCCGGTTGTAAGATATTGTCAAGTGATATCTATTAAGTTGGAAAGGTTTTTCCACTCACTTTCCAGGCAAGTTGATGGACATCAGATAATTAAAATCAAAAAGTGCAGCCAACTATCGGATCAGAGTCACGTCCCTCCTCACTGCTGTTTTATTTCCTTGCCCTTCATCCCCCCCTTCCTCTTCCCCAGGCTTTGTCTTGAGGTTTTACAAGTCTCAGTGCATCAGGACAGCAAGCACATGTAAAAAATTCAATCTCATAAGCACGAGAAAAAGGATTGGAAATTCAGTCCATCCATATAGCTAAAAACTGCTATAAAGGAGCAAAACGGGCAAGACGGGACGAGAGCCACGAAGGAAAGGAAGGAGTGAAACGTCACACCAGTGCTCATCCCCCATCAGACGTACCACCACACAATTCACGTTCCCTTAGCCAACTGCCCAAGCCTCAGCTGCAGAAGTCATGTCACAGACCGCACAGTGCAAGGCTGATGGTCAGCTGTATGCGGGCAGCCCGTAGCTCCTCCATCCTTTCGTGATTTATTACTTCAAGTAGCTGTCAAATAGAAGACTTTCTGGCTAAGGACACATATTAGCCAAGTGAATTTCCCATCACCTGCACCCAAACTTCAATCCCTCTCTTGTTGTATTTTTAGTTTGCTTGTTTGGTTTGGGTTATTTTGGTTGGCTTTTTTTTTTTTTTTTTTTTTTTTTTAGGTCAATGGATCTCCAGGCGTATTTTAATCAGACTTTTTGTTGAAGGCTGTCCCTTGGGCTGCTCCTAATCCCCATAAAACAAGGGTGCCAGGCAAGTTGCAGTCCCTTAATAATCCTCCTCTTTGAAACTGGACGGGCGGGAGAACAATGATAATTTTCATGGTAGAAGAGCACTTTTCCCCAGCCCGTTCCAAGACAGACCAAAAGCTTAATCCACCATCTTGTTCCACACCACCTCTCCACTATCACATCCCCCCGAAGTAGGGAGTTCCTGCTGCCAGATAGACTGATTGTTTCCACCGTTTCTGGGGATTTAATGCCAGACAACCATCCTTAGGGAAGATCAAGGGGTCCCCAGCACATGGACCTCCTCTGGCAGAACAAAGACCCCAGCATGCGGGTGCACAGCCAGCATCATCTCTTCTAGCACCTCCAAAAGCTCTTGCTGAGACTCTGTGTGCACCTTCCCACCCCCATTTATCCCTCCCCTTCCCACTCAAGGCCCTGCCTGTCTACTGTCATCTTCCTCTTGGCCAAATTGACCATCCATTGCACTGGGAAGAGGAAGACACCCAAGGTTTGTGTCTCATCCCATGTATTCATCACTGGGCAGCATCCCTAGCTCTTGGCATACCTAAAGGGAGCAGTGGGTAATGACAGATGCTTAACTTGCGTCCCCTTCCAGTTACCCTGCAAGCAGTTACAGTCTGTTGACCAGCAGGAGAAGAGGCAGTGAGCGCTTGCTGTCCCTACTACAGGAGGCTTGGGCTCTCCCTCGCCTGCCTGACCTCTGCTGCTCTGCTTGCCGTTAAGGAAACATTTCTCCGGACAGAGGTACCAGTCCGAAAAGCAACGTCCCAGTCCATTGCAAGCCCTATGAGCAGAAACACATCTTCCAACAAAGACCCCAAATTCAGATACAAGCCAGTTCCCAGTTTCCCAGGAATTCCTCAAAGCAATTCAAGGATCATTTTTCGGACCACAAGGCGTTTTCTATTTTACAGCATTTCTGGAGCAAGCTGTTGGCTCAAGGTCACTCCAGATGAGCACAGGCAGCCTCACGGAGCAATGCTATGTTTTGCATTCAACCGTTGCTTGCCAGAAGCCGGGAGAGAGAAGCCGGGAGCACAGAGCACAAACAAGCACCCATTGCTCCTCTCAAGCACCCGTTGCCGGACCCTCGCAGAGGCAGGATGCCGGGCAAGACGACCTTTTGTCTGACCCACTTGGCAAGGCCTATGTGCTTGCACTTTGCTCCACGAGACATCGCCCCATCGACACACAGACAGACTTATTAATCCCACGTGATGAGACCCAGAGGGCAAAGACATCTGCTAACAAAAGCCATTGAACAGGCTAATACGCAAAACGCTTTCTCCCCTTTTTTGGGGGGCAACCCAGTGACCTGAAGGACTATAATAAAAAAGATTTAGAGCAGGGAAAACTGAAGTCTCTCTCTTTTAAAGGGAAAAATCGATAGGATCAGGGTCCTCCCAAGCCTCCACATGCCCAGCTAATGTGAACAGAGACTATCTCAAACAGTGGACAGTGACATGTCAGATTTACCAGCATGAGGTTAGAGCTCGGCTTCCCAGAAACAAGGGTGCACTTGTTTCTGTAGCTGCCAAACAACGAGACGCTTTGTGCAAGTCAAAGAAATCATGTATTTTTCTAATACTTGACATATGGAAGGGATTTACTTATTTTCCCTCTAAGAGATTTAAATGGGTTCAGTGCACTGCCAGAGGGAAGCCAAATGAAGTCACAAGCTTCAGCAGCAGCTGAGTATCCAAAGCCAGCATCCGTCTGGAGAGAAGGCAGAAGCTTTGCTTGCAGGATTAATTTTTTTTTAACCTCTCAAGGGCTAAATGTTGGGGGTTGGGGGGGAAGAGAAAAAGGAAAATCAGCCATGATGGGAATAATTTAAGTGCTGGAGTTTGCTCATCACACAACAGCTTATTCAAGGCCTTATATATCCATGGCAGCGTCATGCTTACGCAGCACAAAATGCGCTGGAGCATAATACAGTGGCATCGAGGCAGGTTTCACTTTGCATCGTGCCGTTTATCATTCACTTCTTGCTGAAGAAGCAGAAACCCCTGATGGCTGCAGACAATTGCAGTAAAATAGCTTGTTCAGACTCGGGCGCATTGCTAACAACTCTTGCAAACACACGCACACGCTAATTCATGTCAACCTCAAGAAGAAAAGCAATGAAATGAGATCCCCTTTCCAGATATCACTCAGCTAAAAGCTACAGCACGCCGCCTGATTCAACTTCGGGCTCCTGACCTCACTGGGGAAGGAAAACACCAAGACAATGAGGCACAGCTCGCAGCGGTGTGGTTTGCTCGAGATCTGTGGCGGTTTAGGTGGTTACAAACTAGGCTTGTTAAGCAAACCCTGAAGTAAGGCACAGGGGCGTGTTCTGAACTGAGGAACCAGGAGGTGGTTTGTTTTTCCAGAAAGGCCAGCATAGCTGCATCAAAAAAAATGCAAAACATGAAGAGACAGCAGCTAGCAAGAATGAAAGAGCAGTCTTGCGGTGAAACCAGCAGTCTGGGAGAGCGGAAAAGCCAACACACGCTCTTCCTCCGACGTTAACCTGCGGTCCTCAGCCTGGCAACAGGGCTGACGTCACCGGCGTCTTGCACAACACCGATACCAAAAAAAGCATCGCCTCAAGCATCAAGATCAAGAGAAGGGTTAGTTTCTCCTGGAAGAGATGAGGAGAGAAGCTGGGTCTCTCTCCTCTGCCTTTGCTAAGCATCCAACTGACTTAATCCCATTGAGATGGTTGAGTTTTTAATCACTGCGGTAATTTCAGCCCAGAAGGGAGACTTTTTGCACAAGGTGAAGTTAAAAGCACCAGGCTTCTGGTAGTCAAGTCATCCTTGAGTCAAGAGCTGTCTATCACAGCATGGTCCCTGCCCAGCAACCTCAGACACCCAATGGATGGGATAGAGAGGTAAGAGCTGCTCTCCGTTGAGCAGGAACCATCTTTGTCACATGTAAAGTGATTTGAACAACCACCCAAGCTGTATTTGATGATAATTGGTCCCACTTTTTGTCACCCAAAAGTAAACTTCAACTTTTCAACTGGCCAGCGAGGCTTCAGGAAAGCACACAAGGAAGTTAACTCAATTTTTACAAGTCAGAATGCTCCAAGTTCAGGAGACTTCAAACAAGGTCTTAGTTGTTTCATTTTTTCCCCCCATAATTGTCCCTGAAAAAGGGCCTCTTCTGACTGCGCTGAAGTCAATTGATTCTCAAGTGCTGGCTGACATCATCTGCAAATAAGCATGCTGCCAAATAAAGGCTCAAAACCACACGTCAAGGAGAACATGACAAATGATGGGTCCAGACCATCAGCTCTTCTCCTTTAACAGCTCATTGTAGAAATGGCACGAAGGGAAAGAATAATTTTCAAGGTTGAGATGAGCTACAAATATTAGTCACCAAAAAAACCCATTAAAACCTCCAGCCACAGACAAGCACAGCTTCTTTTCGTACATCTCCAGCTGCCACTTATACCCTTGAAATCACACTTTGGAGCTCAGTAGTCATTCTCCTGGAAACAACCTGGAGAAAATGGTTGAATCTGCGATCAAACACCCCTAAATGCAAGGCCCCTTTTCAAGAGGGGCTCACGAGACGGTCAAGACAGTCAAAAATCATAGATCAACTTCACAGCCAGCACTGAAGAACAGTCATCATATTTTTAAGCTTTGCTGATCAATGTTGTTAATAAGCCAACACGTTAGCGCAGAGGTTCCCGATCCATAAAAAAACCACAAGCATTTCTGGCAGCCAAGCTGAGCACCTCCGTGTTGAAGCAGTCTGGATCCCCACCTAGACCCCACCGGGGGCCAAGTCAGCTCTAAAACAACAAACTGGCAGATTACTAAAATGTCTTGCGACAGATGCCAGGAAAGCCACACCTCCACCTATCTTCAAGTTCTTCTCCACTAACCGCACAATGCTGTAGAGCTACCTACCAGAAACCAAACCACCCCTGCGCACGTGGCCACGGCGTACAGCCTCACTTTACCCACACCCCAACAACGCTTCTGAAAGCATCGGAAACCTGCATGCACCACAGGACACCCCAAAGCACCCAAACAAGGTGTAACTCAGACATGCGTGGGCTCTCAGGCTTTTCCACCACGTTGGCAAGCCGAGGGTACCACCACGGTGTAGCCAGCTCCAATCTTGTTTGCGGGATTATGCAAAGGACCTTACTACAGGCCAAGGATTTATCTTCATTAGTCAGTTTAGTCCCATTTGCACAGCAGCGTTTCCCCCTCCTCACCCCACTAATGTGTTTATTGGGCTGAGAATTGAACTGCAGATGGCACCTCAGGGAACCGGCAGCCATCAGCACCGCACAGCGCTGTGGCAGCACCGTTCGCTAGCAGAGTCCAGCAGGAATGAGGTTGCAGCAACTACAGCCGAGCTCTGACGTTAGTAACACCTAGTATCGAGATTTCACACAGGCACACACACCTCCCCAAGTGCACAGGCCTTTGGGTCAGGAGGCAGAGCTGGTCCGACAGCCACTCTGGGTGCTTGCTCAACGCCCATCAAGAGCAGCTTGAAAGAACAACCCCCAAACATCATTGTAATCCATCTGTGCTCCCTAGTCTTTGCTAAGAGCTTTCCAGCTTCAACCAGTCTCTGCTCAAAGAGGAGGAGTCTGGCCTTCACTGCAGGTCAGGACCTGGCCGCCTGCATGCACGTTCTAGAGGGCTTTTTCCTTGGCTCCACCATGCCACCAGCACAAGGGACAGCATTGCGAGAAGCCTGGTGGGGCTGGCTATGACCGCATCGCTGCCGAGGCCTGCAGGGGATTCAGAGGCATTACGAGCAAACGTCCAGGAGAATTAAGTGCGCAATGTTTGGCCTAGCTGCTTGTTCACGTATGCTAAGAGCAGAGGAGAGAGATTTCGCTGCCCACTCCTCCTATTTATTACATCTCACAATCTTCGGTGATGCTCTTGAGCTTCAGCTGCTGAAGAGCCAGAGCCTAGAGGAGACACCCAGCTCCCGCCGCAGCGGTGTTCACCTCGGACGCGGCTTCTCCGCCCTTGCGGGCACGGCAGGGTGGGACAGGGGTCAGGAACGCAATTCAGATGATGCATCCTGGAGGTTTAGAAAAATCCCACGGCAAGCATCACTGAACTCCCAGAGAAGGACGTTTTGCAGTCGTCTCCGTGTTTCACTGGACCCAAACTGCAGCTGCCTGAAAGCTGGGGCCAGAATACACAGCCTGGCAGAGGAGAAGGTGTCTGCTCTGGGCCTAAACAATACGGCCACGATCAACACAGTGCATCAATCAACACCTTCCTCATTGCCAGATCTCTTTGCTTGAGCAGTAAGCTACGTGGGGAACGGAGAGTCTTCTGATGCAGAGATTTGTTTCCCAAAAACGCACACAAGCAGCACACGTACAAAAATCCTGCTGAACCGTTACCTCCTTTTGCCGGTAAAGGGGAGGAAGGCACGGCCACAACCGTCAGGCTCAATCCCCTGAACGAGCATCGCTGCAATAACCCACACGCTGCAAGAAAGCTGCAGAGGTTCAGTTTGTGGTGGCTTTTTTTTTTTTACTTTAACAGGACTAGCTCGCAGACTACGAAGAGCAATTGCCCCGTAGGGAAATAGGCTCTACCCACCCCTTTACTGCAAACCCCAACCACGTGCCTGGAACAGCGCATTGTTTGATTTATTAATAAACGGATTGGAAACTCCAGCGAGGAAATTAATCTCAGGCTGTACCTGCTCTGGGATGCTGCTGGGGTGAAGGACAGGACCAGGAACCGCGTGCAGTTCCTCTATGCAGAAACTTGGCCGGACTCCCAGAATAGAAGGCATGAATGTGAACATCTGTATTAAAAGGCATTAAGATATTATTATGCAAAAGCATTTCAGCTTCCAAACCTTTCTGTTCCAGGACTTCTAGCAGCCTCTCCTTCCAAATTAGGATGAACAGCTGCGATGTATTTGGCAAGCTAACCTCTGCCCTCAATTTAGAAGCTTTTTACATCACGAAATAAAACGCATGCATTTTAAAAACCAGAGGGACCATTAAATCATCTAGCTTGACTTCTGTACAAGAAAGGCCACTGAATGTCACCCACTTATATTGTGCTACAGCTAAACATGGTTTCCAGGCACACGTTTCAAAACGGCATCTGGTGGGTTTGGAGACTGAGAATCCTCAACATTGCCTGCAGTAAAACAAGGAGAAATAGATCCGAGTAATTCACTTTTGCGAATTGTTAGAGCCTGTTCAAGCATAATTATGTCCATTGATGCAAATGAAGATGGTTGCTGCAGACTTTAAACCATCCCTGCAGTATCTCCTAAGGCCACAGAGGACATGGGAGAATTCGAAACAGCGCAACCCACTCTCCAAAGCAGCAGGCCAAGCACAGCGTAAGACAATGCCATTTGCAAAATAGCATCAAAACCATTGAAGAGCACTCAGAACATAGCACCAGAACCTACAAGTCAATCTTTACTACGTCCACACGTCTGTAGCACAATGCAGTTACAATTCATCATCTTTAGACATGGCAAGATGCGCCTCATTTAGAGCTACGTCCCACAAATACCTCAGGAGGAGAGCCTGCATACTCAACTGCCAAGAAATTCAGTTTAACAAAAAACAAAAATCAGCTTAAAAGAAAGCAGCACATCAGGAGTTTTTCAATAGAACCTTCCAAAAAAGTGCCAGTTATGGAAGTTTTCCAGGAAACCGCAAGATTTTTCATCAGGAGATTTCTTAAATCGAAGATGCAACTTCTGGTGTAAGCCAGCAACCACTGAGATAGACCAGTCCCTACGCTGGACAAGAGGAGGAAAAGCCGATGACTATCTGGGTAGCGCATTTGGAGCGGATGAGTGCGTATCTGCCCCATGCTAGCTGGGTTTCTGCTCGCTGGCCAGCTGGTTTGCGCTCGTGGGCCAGGTGGCAAGCCAGACAGAAGAGAATTCTCAGCTGCAGGCTTTCCCATGCGGGTACAACACGTTGCCCTCTTCCCAGATGCTCATTTTCAGCATCTGTAGGAACTTAGGAGCTCCAAAACCTGCTGCCTCTGCCAAGATTTCTGAGCAAGGCTTATTACATGGCTCCATTAATCACAACTTTACAGTCCTGCAGAAGGACTTGGTTTTTTTCCCCCTACTGTTTTTAGCCCAAGGACCTTCCCACAGGCAAACACCGTTCCGCAAAGGAGCACGACGCCGGCGCGGCACGGTGGTGTGCAGCGGGGCCGGGGAACCGCAGCACGACACAAACACTTGCTCTTTCACACAGCGCTGGCTCTCTGGGGCTTTCACCAAAGCAGTTGGATGTGTCACCCAAGGAAAATAAAAGCAGATGATACACAGGCAATCAAAATTACATCAGTAGTGGAAAAAAGTGCACGAGAGCAGCCCACTCCCCAGTCGACCTTGCCCTCGTCCTGACCTCCAAATCAGTTACCAGCAGCAGAGGCAGGAATTTTAGGAAAGGGATGGGAGAGAGAGGGTATTGGTGTAGGCCTTCTGTTTCCCATTATATCGGCATTTCTGCCCTTTCATAAACACAGAGGAGGGCAGCAGCTGTTAAAAGCAACCGCCTATTTAACTGTACTCCACTGAAAATTTACACTTCCCAAGTCTTTTATTCTCAATTCTGCATTAATCCAGTAACAAAGGGATGAGGCTGAAGGACAATGTCTGCCTTTGGGTAGAGGAATTATTGGAAATACAGAAACACTGGGCAGGCTCAGCTCTATGCCTGGCTGAAGCCTACAGCAAGTATTTCAATCCTTCACTCAAGCACCCCTGTACTGAGTTATGCAGAGCTTCCAAAAAGCTCTTTAGCACAGCAGACACCTAGACAGGTTTCTCCCAGATGATACAGGACATGGGAGCATCTCTCCCAGCTCAAGCCTCACCTTCTCCCTCCAATTCTCCCTTTTCACCCCCCCAAATCATGCTCTCCTCCCCAACATTTGGCAGCCCATCGCTACTTTGAAGCCTTCCCATCCTAAGTGTGCTTTGTCTCCGCACAGCAGCAACCTATATATCAGCTTGTGCCCCACCACCTGCACAGCAGCATCTCCCACCCATCACAGACGGCAAGAACTGGGCTCACCATCACCGTGTCTTTCCTCCTGCTGGCAAAGTACCAGCGCTCATGGAGCACTCAAAGCCGCTCACACATCTCCCCTGGAAACTGATATACATTTCTGAGAAGGGCTATAGCTGCAGGACACCACGGTCTTGGACCATCTGTGCTCCACCCCTGGCTTCACAGGAACTTCAACCTCTTCAGCACAGAGATCTCTCTACTTTCTTTTATCCCTTCCCTGAAGGCTGCTATTCACAGCCACTTAAAATTAATGCTAAAGTGGTGCCAAGTTTAAATTGCTCTTATAAATACCTAATCCACTGCTGAAAATAAAGAGGGGACACCAACAGGAGGCTGTTTGCAAAGCGCGGCTCACCAGCAGTCCCCAGGCAGGGCCCTGTGGGAATGCAGCCTCTTGGTTTCCATCACCAGCTTGCACGATTATTTTCAGCCGTTCACAGTTTTGGTGGGAATCCAAATATCATCTCTCACCCAGCATCTCTCAAACCGGTAAAGATTTTGAAGGAGCGGTTGCACACCACCGTCTTTAGACTGGAAGGACATCGCCGTACCCAAGTGCTTGGGGAAAAGCCCTGGCAAAACCCAACTGACAGAGCTTCCAGTTTTTGTTAGCAAAGCACAGGGTTGGCTCCAAGGGACCGTGGCCCAAGAATCCCTCTTCTTCTGTGTCTCCCACCTGCCTCCCTTCCCCCTTTCTCCAGATGCAGCTCCAGTTCAGTGTGGGCTGTTTATAGCCTGAAACACATTTTGCAGACGCTCTGCAGTAAAAACCTTTGACACCTATAAAGCGTTATAAATCATAGGGCACGTTAATCACCCAGTCTGAGCCCATAATCCCAACTCAGGCACAACAGTCAATGGGTTTTGCAGACTCCCTCCCACGGGCATTTTGCCTACATCAGGACTAAGCCAGAGATTTAGCATTAGTCAAACATCCTCACCCTGACAGCGTTAGGCTGCACCAGGCAGCAAGTTATCAAACACTGCGGCTTTCCCGGAGTTTCAAGGACTTGGGTTTCCCACCCTTCAAACAAGCATTACCGATGTAGGAAACATCTTTCACACGGAGCAAGGAGGAATTTTTGGAGGCCCCAGTACCTGCAGTCAATGGCCAACTCTTTATATTGAAGAATGGCTTTGGACGAAAAACACGACCCAAACCCATTAAGGCTGAAACTATTTACTGAATAGACTGTGATTTATACCATTGCCCAGCAGCCTGGCCTTTTGGTCAAGCAGTCATGAGTACACCAGCTTTCCGGGCTTGTACCTCCATGGTAGGATCTAGAGGTGACCAGCAACGGTCTTCTGCAGGCTCACCTGTCTAAGCAGGCGAGGGCTTCAGCATCAGCCTTGCCCTGTGGCAGGTTCATCCTAGCCTTTCCAGGAGCTGCCTGAGGAGGGGGGTCTCAACGATAAGCAAGCTCCTGGCAGCTTAAGCTCAGTTTGAGGCTAGCACACCTCTCTGCTCCTTGCCAGTCTGCCGTGGGACTCCTGCCCAGCCTAAGAGAGGTCTTGCTCCTTCATGAAGACCAAAATGTGACATTCCCAGATAGACCTGGTAACACTCCTTGCAAAGTCTGCTCTGATGGAACCATGCACAGCAAATGCAATTCCTGCCTGGCTCAGCTGACCACAGACCTGCTTTAGGGAACACGCAACGAAGAGACAATGAGATAGAGGAGAGAAAAACAACACGTTATAATATGACAGCACAATGCCCTGTGCAAATTCAGCTTGGCCTTGAAGGCTGGCTGCAGTCACACTTCAGACAAGATCTTCTTTGGCAGATGGCTTTGGGAAAAATTGGGAGAAATCCTGCCTTTCCATCTTCCCCACTGTAGAAAGAAATTTCCATCACTGCCAAAGATTTGAATGCATTTTGGCAGCTGAATCCCAACGTCACTGAGCAAGACACCACTTGAATGGTGCTCCCAGGAGAACCGCCTGCAACCCCAGACACAAGGAGAGGTCTGCCCTTATCCCTGACTCCCAGGCATCTCCCAGAGCCAAGAGAAACAGATTTCACGAGGGAGCAAGACCGCAAACGCAGACAGCACAATTCCTGCAAGGCAGCGCGACCGCAATGACGACAAACCCGAGGGAGTTCAGCAAAACCTGCAGCAGGAGCCGGAGGCTGGGCAGGGTGAGGTGTCCGCATGCAGCTATGAGCATCTCAAACCCCTTCCCTGCACCATCATCCACCCTGTGTCATCTCACAGCCTCCCTGTCAAATGAAGGGCTCAAAGGTGAACTTTAAGGATGTCTAAGTGATGTGTAAAGCCCTGAAAACAGGGTAGTTTTGCTTTGAATTCCAAGCATTGGGGAAAATTTAAAAAAAAAAGGGAAAAAAATCAATATCCAATCCAATGATTGGGTTTTCCTGCGTTTAGCCCATCACTCCAACATAATCAGACACATCCATTCATGGGGATTCAGCTCTGAATCACTGGTCATGTCCAACAAGCAGCATCCAGTGCCTTAGTGCCCAACCTCAAATCAAACAGGCTCGAAAGAGTCTCTTTCCATCAAAAACTCCCATGTACTCAGGCCTACGGTCATGAACATTAACAAATTGAAACCGCACGGAAAAGGGCAAATTCACTCATCCTCTAATAGCGGTTTGCCGCAAAGCGAGCAATTTCTGCGGCCAGCGACCTTTGGCCGTCTGGGGATTAGCGCTGAGGACCCAGCAAAGCCCCAGCTCCAGAGCCTGTAGTCACACAGATGTATCACACCAACGTGGCTCAGATCATCCGTTCGGGTCACTTCACAGCTCTTGCCAAGCGGGAATTACAGGAGTATTGCACTATAAAGTGAATTAATGCACGTATCACAGACACGGCACAGCAATCCGTTTTGTCGATGGATCACAGCTCCTCATTTATCTTTTCACAAAAGGCCCCCCCAAAAAAGCCGTCAGAAGCCTCAGTTCAAGGCCACGTGATGTTTTTAACCAGATGGACCATCTTGAATCATTCGCATTTCACTTTAAGGGAATAAATTTTAACAGCGAACGCCCAATTCATTAGGAAGCGTTTGATATCTCATTTATCCCTACTCGCAGCAGCACGAGCAGCAATAGATACTTTAAAGGCAGGGAGAGGCATTACAAGTATTAGATATTCCCCCCCTCCATCTCTGCTCCCATATCTACACAGTTCAGACACCCTGCATTTATTTAAACAGAGGATTAGGAGATGTGCAATATAAAACCCACCATCTCTGAAAGAAAAGCGGCAGTGCAGCTCCTCCAGGGATGCTGCCGCTTTCTAGCGAGCGTGTTCAGCCACCCCACACTCCCTAAGAAACCCACTGCCTTCACCTCTCATACCACATGCCAACCAGGGCATCTCCCTGAAGCGTTTCTTTAAATCATAAAGGGCAATTTGGTTTCTAATCTCCATTACAGCATCTCGCCAATTTTTCCTGCTAAGTGAGCACCGCTGACGTTTGAACGATGCTGCTTGCAGAAAGGACAGGGAGACGCATCTGGCCCTGGGCATTTCTGTGTTTCTCCACCGCTCTTAGACGTGCCCCAGCAGTCCCCATCTCTTTGCTGTGACCACAATATGCCCCTACGAGAGCATGTTTTGACAGCTCAGCAGCGATGCATGCCATAGCGCCCAGCATTTATAATGTCCCCGTTCCACTGGTGGTGTCACCCTCTATAGCACAGCAGCAGGAACCGGGGGGAGATGTGCTCCTTGCTGGGTTGCTTTAACTGCTCTTGCAACCACTTGTTGGGTGGTAGGAAGGCGTAGATGGATGCATCAGCTAAAGTACCTTCTGCCTTATACATGTCTGTAGCTGGTCAATGGACTAAGAGCACCTTTGTATTATCCAGATTTCTTTAAAAAAGCTACAAAGCAGACACGTGTTCAGAACATCTTGCACTGCAGTATCCCGGATGGGACACGCTGCATCAGGAGGCAACAGATCCACCGAGCCTTTTCTTCTCCAAGTCCCAAAATCTGGATGACTGTCATGGAAACACTGGCATAGTCATAAACAGAATCATAGAATCATAGAATTGTTCTGGTTGGAAGAGACCTCCAAGATCATCGGGTCCAACCATTAACCTATCACTACCAAGTCCACCACTAAATTGTATCCCTTAGGGCCTCATCTAAACGTCTTTTGAATCCCTCCAGGGATGGGGACTCCACCACCTCCCTGGGCAGCCTGTTCCAATGCCCGACAACCCTTTTGGTGAAGAAAGCTTTACGAATGTCCAATCTGAACCTCCCCTGGCACAACTTGAGGCCATTTCCTCTTGTTCTGTCGTCTGTTACTAGGGAGAAGAGTCCAACCCCCATCTCTCTACAACCTCCTTTCAAGTATTCCAAGGAGGAATTCGGCGAGAGAAACCTCAAGGAAAGTGATCAGGGTGAACATCTCTCAATCTAAAGCAGAGCATCTGAGGTCATTTTTGGTTGCCATTTTGGCAACAGCCACAACTTCCAAGTCTCGGATCAGCTTTCCCAGCACAGGGCACAACGCAATGGGCTGCAGCTTCCTCCTGTCTCTTCCATCAGCCGACCCGGGAAACCCCCAAACTCTGGCCCCGTCTCTCTCTCAAGCAGCTCACTCCAGTAACAGGTCAGAAACGAGTGTCCTCACAGCCCACTGTCCGAGCCTTTGAAGTTTCCTCCTTCAGCAGTGCTTATCTTCAAGAGCTTGAAGGCATCAGCCGTATCTGCTCTCAGCCCTTCTTCACCAAGCTGCGCACGGCAAGTTTGAAGTCATCGCTTTCCGAATACTTTCTAGGAATGCCTTGGCTAAACCCCCTGATAACATGTAATGGATTTCCTGGGAAGCACAGGCAGCCTAGACTTCTGTCTGGAAACCAAAGATAAAGGGGAAAAAAAAAAAAAATACAAGAGCCATCTCCTCAGGCTGCTGCTGCTGGAGCAAGGACAAAAGAAATATGGAGATTTCTTGAAAATCAGAAAGAGGTCAAGTCCGGTTTTATCCTGGCTTGTCTGGGGATCTTTAAAGGGTTTGAAGGTCCCTGTTATCCCTACATCCTTCCCTAACTTTAAGGTGTTGTTCCCATCTTTCTTCCCCCATTGCCTCCTCAGCAGCCCAAAGCCTCTTTCCTGCATGGACGGCGCTTGGCCATCAGTCCTCAGATCCACTTGCCTGCGCAGACCACAGACACACTAATTATTCAGCCCTGTTTTAAGCTGTTCATTCAAGGTTGCTTTTCACTGCAACCCAGGATGAGAACTGGGGGTGGTAAAGGTCCATCCCTACAATCTTCTAGTTTGCTATTCTGTGGGTTTGGAGCTTCACCGGCCACTCAGGGACTTTCTGGTGCATCTTAAGTAGGTTTCTTTATGCAAACAACCTACTGACGTTCAATAATACTAAGCTCACCTTCCCCAATTACACTTTAAGGCAAGACGATGCGCACAGTGGCTTCAGGGAGGACAGGAGAAGCATCTGCTATATCTGAAAAGGTCCAAGAGCAAACAGGAGGAAGGAGGGATGACGGGCTCCAGCGACATAATTTTTCACCCAGATAATTAGTACGATGCTTGAAGAAAAAACAGTTGGAGGGAGCACATCTGGCAGCTATAACAAGGAAATGCCGTAAACTGAATAAAACCCCAGAGGCCCGTAACGTTGGAAAAGTCACAAGGCACCTTTGTGTATCCGAGGGGGCTGGCCTGGCCATTTATCACGGGGAGCTCGCGCATGGATCGCTTCACAGTTTCTGAATAAAGTAGTAACGACAACGTATTAGAAATTCTGTAAGCCATTGCTACACGAGCTAATCAATCACCTATGAAAAGGTCAGCCCTGCTCAGGGGCCGCTTATAATATTACCCAGAGCCTGAATTTGCAGGCAGACAAGTTAAAGCCGCAGGGAACACAACCATGACGCACCAAGGGAGCTGCGATTCCTGGTGGCATCGGCCACCGTGCCACACGAGATAGCGTCCCTAGCTCCTCACCTCCAAATCAACAGGCAAGAGCCAGTGCCACCAGAAGCCCCCAAGCGCATTCGCAGGTACTGGGGAGATTTTAGAAGCGTTCATGTTAGGATGATTCCTGGGATTCAAAATTCATCAATGGTGGCCACCACCAAGTCATCTCGCAACAGCTTGACTCCTGTGCCTCAGTTTACCCAGTTACGGGGCAGGGGGGGGAACAAACAACAAGCTGGCAGAGGGATTTATGCCACTTCACACACTAAATATAAGAGGTTATACTGATTACAGGCTTTGGTATTTTGCCTGAATATTAGCAATTCCATTTACTAACACTGGAACGTTATTCTGGGGAGGGAAGGGGCGTGCTTGGAGAGTGCTGAGGAAGAACTGGTTGGCTTGGGAAATTCTCCGTCCCCTCCCACACGCCCATCTGCTGCAGAGCCCTCAGGTCAGGAAGGGGGAGGCACTCAGCCAAGCCCTATTAAGTTTTTATTGCCCTAAATCAGAGCAGCCCCAGGAAGGTGTTCATAACACTTCTCAGTATTTTCCCCAGCGAAGATATAAAAGCCTGTTTGTCAAGAGGGAGGGTGAATGAAGCAACACTCCTGGCCCAAGGTGCTTCCAAGGAGCCTGTAATATCTAGCTAGCGCTGCCCTTTATTGATCAGGTACTGAAGACCCTCAAACTGCGGATCCATCAGTACATAACACAGCAGCTCCAGAACTCCACGAACCGTGGAGCCCCTGCTGCTGGGTTCAGAAGAGCTGAGGCACTACAAGGAATTGCTTTGGGCTTGAGAGCTCTTCACTGGTGAGAGCAGCAAGCCTACAAACCAACAGCAATGAGGAAACATCTCTGCTACGATGACTGTCAGAAGAGAAGGGAGGCAGAAAGGGAAAGGTTGCAGCAGCTCCTGGAAGGATCAGAGGAGCCACAGACCAGGTGGGGAAAAGAAGACCTGCAAGACCTTCTTGCCCAGGTGGCCAAGAAGGCCAACGGCCTCCTGGCCTGTATCAGCACTAGTGTGGCCAGCAGGACCAGGGCAGGGATCGTCCCCCTGTGCTCGGCCCTGGTGAGGCCGCACCTCGAGTGCTGGGGTCAGTTCTGGGCCCCTCACTCCAAGACAGACACTGAGGGGCTGGAGCGTGTCCAGAGACGGGCAACGGAGCTGGGGAAGGGGCTGGAGCACAAGTGCTGTGAGGAGCGGCTGAGGGACCTGGGGGGGTTTGGCCTGGAGAAAAGGAGGCTGAGGGGAGACCTTCTCGCTCTCTGCAACTCCCTGACAGGAGGTTGGAGCCAGGGGGGGTCGGTCTCTTCTCCCAAGGAACAGGCGACAGGACGAGAGGAAACAGCCTCCAGTTGCACCAGGGGAGGTTTAGTTTGAATCTTGGGAACCATTTCTTCCCCGAAAGGGCTGTCAGGCCCTGGCACAGGCTGCCCAGGGCAGTGGTGGAGTCCCCATCCCTGGAGGGATTGAAAAGCCGTGGAGATGTGGCGCTTGGGGACATGGGTTAGTGGTGGCCTTGGCAGTGCTGGGTTAACGGTTGGACTCGATGATCTTGGTGGTCTCTTCCAACCAAAACGATTCTATGATTCTGAGGACACATGTTCAGGGAGGGGACAACAAAAAAAAGCAAGGATGCTTGCTGGCACATAGAAATGGAGTCTAAATACAGCAGTGGGGAAATGCCACCCAACAGCAGTGCTGGAAGCAAGGGCTGCAGGAGTAGCTCTCCCAACACCAGAAGCTGGTGGGTACAAGCAACCAGCATTTCCAGCTCTCGGACCAGGTCCCTGTGCTGCTCCCATCAGCAACTAACGGGAATCTCTGAGAGAGGAAGGGGGCAATGACTTTAAGCTGGATTCTGAACAAGTTATGTTTTTAAGGACAACAAAACATTAACATTATACCCAAAATCCAACCCTGCGAACCCATGTTTCATTGACCCTCAGTCCTGACCACCCCCAAAGCTTTCAAAGAAATCCACTCCTGAGCTTGGATGTGCACCTCATTAGCTCCAGTTTCACCATCTTTCCAGGTTCTTAACAAGGATGTGGTTTATTAGATGCTCAGGTTAACACCCGGGGATTAGAGCATTCGGGAAGCAGTGGGGTTTCTGCATCTCCAGGATTCATCGCTAACACTGCTCCTTTCACTCACATCATCTCAGGGGTGTTTACAGGAGAATTGGGAGGAAGAAAAGAGATTGTACAAGTACCATGAAGTGCATGATTCACAGAAAGCTCACGAAGAGACCTCCATTTGAATGTTGTAGATGGCATCGAAGAGCAGAAATCACGGGGATCTTGCCATTTCAGTCATCTGGGATCCAAAGCTGCCAATTTTGGGTTCATTCCCAGGTGACGATGGCCCTTCCTACCGCATGTAACCAAACCAGGCACCTATCCTTGCCTATTCTCGGCCATTTCCTGGAGGAAAAGATAGTTTTGTAAACGTGGGAAGCTTCCATGGGAAATGGGGGAGACAAGAAGAGATCTCGGTTACATGTTGTCTGCCTCAGCTTGTATCTTGGAAGGGTTCATGGTTGGTGTCCTGGTTTAGGCTGGGACGGAGCTAGTTTTGTATTCAGCAGCTCCTGTGTTTTGGCTTTAGTGTGAGCAGAACAGTGATAGCACACTGATGTTGCTGGTTGCTGCTGAACCACCAAGGACATTTTGCTGTTTTCCAGGTTCTGCTAACGTGCAGATGCAAAACTTGGGAGGGGTAGAGACAGGATAGTTGATCTAAATTGGCCAAAGAGAGTATTCCATACCATAGACGTCATGCCCGATATAAGCGAGGGTCGGTCGGTGGGCCACTAGTTTTTTTTTCTAGATCTTTTGGGCTTTTGAGGCTTTTAGACCCTTAACTTGCCTTAATCCTTAAGCTTCCCTTCGGGTTGCTTTTTGTTTCCCTATTTTTCCTTTTTGTTTTTCGTTCGTTTGGCTGTTTGTTCCCTCGCCTGCTTTCCCTGGAACTTGCTGTTCTGGGATAGCTGGGGGGGGATACCCCTGCTCCCTGACTGCTGCTCGGGACGGGCTGTATCGGTCGTCGGGTGGTGAGAAATTGTGTATCGTTTGTTTTATATATTCTATTATCCTTGTATATATTATCATTATTATCATTATTAATATATTTTCATATTTTTCCTTTGCTGTCCTGGTGAGCTGTTTTTATCTCAACCCGTGAGTTTTCCTTTCTCTCCAATTCTCCTCCCCACCCCACCAGGGAGGGGGGGAGTGAGCGAGCGGCTGCGTGGTACTGGGTTACAATTTGGGGTTAAACCACGACAGTTGGGAAGTACAGTATCAGCCGTGCTTGCCGCTAAGCGGAGAAGCCAAAGCCCTTTGCAAATAGTGATAATATTTTATCCTATTTGACAGGGAACTAAATAAGATAAATAAAATTAAGATCCCAAGATTTTTCAACACATAACTGAAAAAAACCCAAAAACAGCCAGTCAATAAAAATAGCTTCTTCTGTTTGTTAGACAGATAAAAAATTATCGTTGCAATTTTCTTTTGCACAATATCTCTTTCCCCACTCCCACCTAGGATGATTTCCCAGGTGTGATATTTGCCGTGTACAAACAACATGGTTATGGAAGCAATAAAATGCCTGAACAAAGCCAGTTGATAGATCTTACTTCACATTTATACAATGCAACCCATCGGCATCTCCCACGTGGATACTGATCCCGCAACATCTCTGGATGAATTTTAAAAGATGCTGCAGCCAGCCCTGGACTCTGCCCCGGGAGCAAGAGCTATTCTGGTGCTGTAATACCCAGCAGCAGTTCATTTTGGGTGAAGCACACAAGCTGTGCGTAGAGCATTGGGTTTATACGCTGCAATTAGCAGCGCCGCTCTCCGGGTTTAATTGCTGGCAATCCATCAACAGGATCGTGGTGTCTGGGAGCTACCTCGGAAGCTGCCATCTGAACTTCAGACCTTTAAAAGGACATATGGCAGCTACACGCCAAAGCTTATTTACCCACAGTTTCTGTGTTCAGGGTGACAGAGCCCTGTTAAGATGATGCACCGACTTCATAAGAACTTCCTTGGTTGAATAACTGATGAACAAGCTGCAGTTAGACCAGAAATTGCTTCCTCGCACCAGCTACAGAGATTATAATGGTCTGAATCTCAGCAAGACCATTTCTTCTCTTTTATATGCCTTTCATTAAAAAAAAGACATTAAAAATTTAAAAAATGTGAAAGAGGATCTTGCCATTAAAGCTAAAGGCGCACAATAGAAAAAGGAATTTTGCAGCTGTTCAAAATTTATAAAGGAGACCAAGTGTGCAGGTTGGGGGCCTTCAGCCCCCCTGCCCCGTTCTCAAAAGGTCAGAGGAAAGCAAGAGATAATTACAATTCTAGCAAGCAGTCTCCCAAAAAACTTAGAACTCAAGCTTACAATTAAAATTCTCATTTTCATGTAAATTTTTAATGTGTCACAGAAAGCCTGATCTGCATACATTTGGGGGAAAAGGAGAGGAATCATTAAAACTCTGGCTGTTGAGCTGCAGCACAACTCAGAAAACAAACATTCACAGTCATCAGCAGAAGATTTCAAGGACGCAAGGTTGGGTCATAACCAAATTTAGGTGAAGGCCTTTTATTCTAGGAAGTTTAATCTTTGAAACAGAAAGCAGATAGCCATGCTGTAGCCTACACTAAAAGAAAAATTCCTCTTTGAATATGTGCCTTGCTTTTCAGTAATTGGTAATTTTGGTCATTAGAGAGTATAAACATAAGTGTACATACCCTATTCCTTCCTTCCCAGGTAGCTCTAGATTTTTGCAAGACTCTCAGGTACGCCATACCCCTTTTTACAGAAGCCATGCTCAGGAAAACGTGTATTATACTACAATTGCCTCTACTCCGGGCTTGCAGTGACCGAGTTACCATAGCGTCAGATACAGGGCAATACAATAGGTATTATCATCAATATGCCACTGCCCTTGTGTAAAGGAAACAGGCACCTAAGTGTCCTGGTTCAGGCCAGGATGGAGCCAGTTTTGTCTCCAGCAGCTCCCATGTTTTGGATTTAGTGTGAGAAGAACAGTGACAGGACACTGATGTTGCTGGTTGCTGCTGAACGGACATTTTGCAGTTTCCCAGGTTTTGCTGATGTGCAGGTGCAGAAACCTGGGAGGGACAGAGCCGGAATAGTTGATCCAAACTGGCCAGAGGGAGTGTTCCATACCATGGACGGCATGGCCGGGATAAGGGACGGTCGGCCGGTGGGCCACTAGGCTTTTAGACCCTTAACTTGCCTTAATCCTTAAGCTTCCCTTCGGGTTGCTTTTTGTTTCCCTGTTTTTTTCCTTTTTGTTTTTCCATCATTCATTCAGCTGTTGGTTCCCTCGCCTGCTCTCTCTGGAACTTGCTGTTCTGGGATAGCTGGGGGGGGGATACCCCTGCTCCCTGCCTGCTGCTCGGGACGGGCTGTATCGGTCGTCGGGTGGTGAGAAACTGTGCATCGTTTGTTTTATATATTCTATTACCCTTATATATCATCATCATTATTAATATATACTTTTTTTTTTCTTTGCTGTCCTGATGAACTGTTTTTATCTCAACCCACGAGTCCTCCTTTCTCTCCGATTCTCCTCCCCACCCCACTGGGGAAGGGGGAGAGAGAGAGTGGCTGCAGGGTACTGGGTTACAATTTGGGGCTAAACCGCAACGCTAAGTTATGGTATGGCATTTTCCTGGTTAATCCTTCACAGATACACCTAAATATTCTGGCTGGCTATACATCACCTGGATTAGCATCTGTAAAACTTCCTATCCCCATCCAATACCTTGGGATCTTGGCAAGGGTTCCCACACATCCCAGAAGTCCTCTCACGCAGACCAGAGATCGCTAAACCCCGGTGCTGGGAGTACCCTGTATGTTGGGGTAAGTCCATCCCTGCTTCAGAGTTTCGCTCACCTGCAGAGATCGGAGTCTGCGGTACAAGTGGTCCTGAATTTGAGTGCTACCACGCGATCCAGAGAGGCAGCGGGATGCTAATACTGGTTTGCAGCCTGTAGAAGTTACCTGCTGGCTCCAACAGCCAAGGACTATTTTGCAACTGAAAAAAAAAGAGGCTTCTCACTCATCTCTTGCACAGATCCTAGAGTTCACACCCTTCTCTGCAGTACCAAGCACATGCCAATAGACCTGTCCAACGGAGGACAATTAGCCTCGTTTGCATTTTTCCCCTCGAAATACTGTGTTACAATCGCTCATTCCAGCACTAACACCTGCAAGGCACCTCACTGACAGCAAGAGGGGAACAGATTCTTCATACCTTGGTTTTGCACAGCCCGTAGCTAATTTTAGAATTCCTTCTCTTGCTCCTGCAAGAGCTAAGGTTTTCTCCATTTCAGCACTCAACAAAGTGGAAGTTGAGGTCTCGTGTAGACCTTAATAAGGCCAACTTAGAGACTGGACATATTTTTAAGCCTAGCACAGGTACTTTAAAGACAACAAATTCCTTTCCAGCACTAGAAGAACAATTGAAATTCCAAGTAGAATGGGAAGGCTGCCGCTGATATTTTTTGGTAAAATAAATCAGTGCAAGCAGAGCCAGCTTTCGCTGCAAAAATTAAGTCAATGGCAACTTTTCTGTGGATTTTTAGCTAAGCAGCATAATGTTCTGGTTGATAAGGCACACGGAATTAGACATTTTGAGTATTAAAGTCAGTACACACACACGCCAAGACATTATGTCCCGCTGTTTTCCTGACAGTCCTAAAAACCCAACTACACCCTCTGCTACGGACGTGCCCGGGTATTTGCTCAAAGGAAACTTCTGCTGGCTCAGTAGCAGTCACTCAGACTAAGCTGGCCAGACTGAACGCGGAGGAAAAACAGCACAAACATTTCTACTTTGCAAAAGGAAATTTGTTTTACACTGCACAAACGCAAGCCATGACTTTTCAATTCACATGGGAGCTCCCAGCCAAGCTGCACCACCAACAATCGATGCAATTCAGAACCAGGAGCATTTTTGGCACAGGATCTGCCGCCCAAAAGTGTTTTCTCCTTAACAGCCTCTTTTCCAGAGGAAAAGCACTCCACAGCCAAGATCATCCCTGGCTATAGACTTAAAAACAAAACAGAGATGCTAACTGTCACCAGAGCAAAACTAAGCCCTCAAAAAGCAACAAAAAGATCTCCTGGGCGCATTGCCAGAAGAAATGAGGTTTAAGTTTTGGGTTGTTTTCTTCTTTAAGTAGTAAGCACACTAAAAAAAATCCAGACAACACGAGCACAGAAGAAGAGTAATACACAACCATTACCCAGAAGATGTAACAGGGCGGCTTTGACAGCATTTTTTTTTCACACTTCTTCCTAGAAACCCATCAGGTCTCAGGAGACCCCATCTCCCAGCCCCATCGAACGACGGGGAAGGTGCGAGTCCAGCCCTGCTGCCTGGACTCCCTCTGCCAGAGCTCTTAAAAACTGCATTGATCCAGCGGATGGAAAAAGTCACCTCTAGCAGCTCCCCCGTTTATCCCCAGCTAGTTCTCACCTCCCGCTGCCTTTCCTTACCTACAGACTTATTTTCACATGCACAGAAGCTAGAGGCTCCACAGAAATGCAGTTCCTACGTGTTCAGCCAAAGAAACACAAGCACACCAAGACGACACAGAGCAGGGAGCAAAACAGAAGTCTCCCTCAGTACCAAAAGGAAAATACGGACAGGTTTGGCCAAACCCATACCGCTCAATCCCTTTGAGCGCCGTGACCAGCTAACCATGCCCACCTGCTACGTCAACCACATGGTGAGAACGTCTCATAGACCTCCAAGCCATGGGGCCAGTGGTTTCCATGGTCTATCCAAGCCAACAAAAAAAAAAAAAAAAATCAAATATCCAGCACTTTCTACCAAGACCCACACCCGTCCACAAGCCAAAGCCCCCGGGAAGAGGTGACGTGGTCAACTACCCACCTTGGTGGTGTCATCATGTGACCGCTGGTACCGTTTCCAGCGGCAGCCGTAGATCCCCGTCAGGCAGGACAAACATAGCTGCGGCTCGTAGTACTGCAGCGGCTGGTGTTTAACCATGCTCCTTCCAGCCCCTCAGGAGCGAGGTATCAGAAATCCATCAGGTCCTGGGAGCACCCTTCAAGAGGAGAAAAGAAAAGAAGGGGGGGGGAAGGAAATTAAAAATGCCAAGCAATATTTCAATACATTAACAAGCAATTTAATAATTAACCATGTCCTCTGGCTATTAAGAGAGTAGGAATGATAATCAGATCTACTCCCAGCCCTGCCAACATCTCCGGCTTGTTACTCAACAAGACCGAGAAGTTTAATTAGTTTGCAAGTTTTATTTCCTTGTGCAGTTTCTCCCACACCACCAAAAGCAAACGTATTCATAGGAGTTATCAGTAAGAAAAGCCACACAAGGACAAGAGCAGTAGAAAGATTATTCGGAGCACAACCTTAAAATTGATTCAGAGTCCTCTGCGAAGCTGAAACTCAGCCAAGCTCCATCAGTTTGTCTTGAGCGTCCTATGGAGCCTGCAAAACAGTCCCAGACGAGGGGCTAACACTTCTGCGAACACTGGAAGAGGCAGATATCACCCTCTCCCCTTACACGCATCTCCAACGAGCACTCGTAGGGGTGCAGAGCTGATTGCAGCCTTCACCCAGGAGAAGGATCCCCTCTCCACCAAACAGCATTCGATCCCAAAGGGCCAGACTGACTCCGATGCAACTGGTCTATTTGCCACACGTGGGGACACCACTGGTTCGAGGGAAAGTACTCCGCTCCATCGACTACACGCTTTGTGCGTCACAGGGCTTTTTTTTATTGTCAAAAAATATATTTAGATGCTCGCTCTTGTCTCTAGTGAGATTCATATCAAGAACGGACCAAGTAACCGTATGCTCTTACTAATTCATAGAGTCAACGCTCAGGGATGGGAACCTCAAAGCAAATATTTGCCAGCCCGGTCGCGTCATCCTGCTCTCAGCTGTACTTAACTCCCACCAGGGGTTTTCCACAGCTCCCGGTGCACAAGTGTACACCCACAGCCCCACACATCGCCGTCGCCTGGACAGTCAGCGCACTCTCAGTGATGCTCAACAGCAGTTGAGCTTGCAAAGCGCTTGGCTACCTCTCCAGAGCGTGCACGGTACGTGGGCAGTGAGGAAATCGCACCCTCTCCAGGGGAAACGCTTCATTTCCTCATATGCAGGATCCCCAGCGCTCGGGTCTTGCAAAAGCTGTGAGAGCTGCGAGTAGCGACACCCTCACCGGCGTCAGCAAAGCGTGACAGGGCTTAAGGAGATAACCTAGCCACCTAAGAGCCTTTCATTGCCACGTCCCGTGGAAGGAAGCCTCCAAGAATGGGGTTGACCGTAGTTTTTCATTATAGCCGATGCATAAGGCTGAGGGAGCTGGGGCTTTTCAGCCTGAGGAAGAGGAGACCGAGAGGGGACCTCACCAACGCTTATCAATATCTCCAGGGCGGGTGTCAAGAGGACGGGGCCAGACTCTTCTCAGTGGTGCCCAGCGACAGGACAAGGGGCAACGGGCACAAACTGGAACACGGGAAGTTCCGCCTGAACACGAGGAAAAACTTCTTCGCTGTGAGGTGCCCGAGCCCTGGCACAGGCTGCCCAGGGAGGGTGTGGAGTCTCCTTCTCTGGAGAGATTCCAACCCGCCTGGACGCGGCCCTGTGCAGCCTGCGCTGGGTGACCCTGCTCTGGCAGGGGCTGGGCTGGGTGGTCTCCAGAGGGCCCTTCCCACCCCTGCCGTTCTGTGTTTCTGTGATAAGGGGATGCTGCAAGTGTTGCAAACACTGTGGCAGAGTCTAGAAACGTCAGTGAGGACACAGACAGCTCAATCCTTCCAGCTTCTGTCCTTCTTTGTGTCCGTTTACACTCTGCTTCATGCTGACAGCCTAGGACAGCCCTGTTGTGGCTTCCTCTACCCAGGACTCAGCAGCCAGGAGGCAGACAGATCTTGCTAGTTGGTTGCTGTGGTTTCAAAGCCCACCAGACCATTACCGTGCTTCTCCAGAGCCCACAGCCCATAGGTCCTCTGCCTTCCTCTTATTCGGACACACAAAATGTAGCTTTGTCCTTTCAGCAAACCTCTCTATAATGCTCCGGGCGCTGCTCGAGGCGTTGACCCAGGCAGAGGACATGAGATGTGCAGGACTTGCGTATCAGTTCGTAGCCAGCCCGGATCCCCACGTGGTTTTGTTCATCCCCTCCGGGAGGACACGCAGGACAGAAGCACAAACACATCCCGTCTGAAACAAGAGCTATTCGCTGATCGTGTCACCCTGTGCTCTCCCAGCTCATCTGCCCCCAAGCGCTGCTGTACCAGCCTCCGTGGCCTTGTGCCTGAGGTCACCTCCCTGCCTGCATGTCATCCTGTCTCACGCTATTTATAAAGCTCAGCATCAGTCACTGCACAAGTTGCCTCCTGTCTTCAGCTTTTGTCTGCTTCAGGATTGTCCCTACAAAATGAGCTTCCCGGTCTGCCTTCCCCACGCGCCGGCAGCACACCGCGGGCAGAAACAACTGCCAGTCAGAATAGGACAGAAACACTGAGGACATGCAAAGGCAGATGCTATTTAAGGGTCTTGGACAAAGCCATAATCTCTGCCCTGAAGATCCTAAGCAGCAAATGACGTACAAGATGTTGTAGGACATAGGCAGGCCGTAAAAATTATGCACAGCCTATTAACGACTCCACTGCCAAGCCCCATATTACCATCCTGAAAATCTAGCAGGCTGCAGCCGTTACCAGAAATCCTTCATGAATTAACTGCCAAAGGACAGCATCTCTGCTGATTTCCACCTCTTCCTCCTTTAGTCATGCAAGGCAAGAGGGCAGACAGACCATCTCCATCTTTAAAAGCTTTGACCACATGTTTTATTTGCTAGCTTACAAGAACGGCATTGCAAACTCAAACAGACGCGCTACACTCGAGCGTTTCATCACTCCACTCTTCTGGGAAGCCCCGAGCTGTTCTCCAGCCCAGACACCTGGAGAAGCGGTGCCGTACACCAGCCACACGCATAGAGCGTCAAAGCTGGCAAACCCTGACTTTTCAAGTAGAAATCCAATTCGTCTGAAGTGGCAGGAGCCTGGGAGCAGAGGCTGTCCGTCGGGAAATAACCTAACTCGTGCTATGGATACATCATTCCATTAACAAAGTTGAAGCTCAAGCACTTCTCAGTAAGTCCCTAGCTGAAACTTTGCAGCACAACTCACCGGAGGCAACTGATAGGGCTGGGAAGGGAACAGGGTGAGTTTGGGCAAGCACCACAAGCTAGCAGGGACACGGAGAGTTGTCATCTCAGGGCTATCACCAGGATCCCTGATTCAACCCGTTCAAGACACAAACATCCCTCTCTGACTGCGTAGCCAAAGCTGTCAGTTAAAGGCATGAACTTTGCTGCACAACCAGAGATAGTGGAGGCACCAAAGCCTTTTCAAACAGCATTGCTTTAGTAAGGTACGAGTGCGCTTCAGAGACGGAGAGGGACCAGCAATCAACCCTTCTCCCTGAAGAAAAATCCCACCAGGAACACCAACAGCCAGGGTAGATGCAAAAGCTTTGAGTTTATTGTCCAGTTCTGAAGAGCATCTACCAACCTCCCACAGCAGCACCTAATCCAGCATTTCCCAATCTCCTGGCAGAGTTCAGGAGGGACACAAGTGTTTTCAGTACAAAAGGGCAACCCAAAAGCACACCTGTCCACCAACACCATCACCAGAAGGCACTGCTGGAGGGTTTTAAGAGCAGCAGAATCCACTAAAAACAACCCAGAGGATAAAAATTACAAGCAAGGGAAAATACAGCTGAAAAGGCTCCATAAGCCACCAAGTGAAGCTCCCACCCTGGTTCCTCCTGCTGAACCCCAGCCCAGGCAGATGCTACAGGAGCCCATGGATTCTGGCTGCTCTCCATAAAAGCAGTCAGGAGAAGCACAAAGAGAAGAAATCCAACATAAGTTTTAAAAAAAAAAAAAGCTGTTCCTAAATGCAGTTGAATTGCATGAGGCACCACTTACAAGCCTAAAATCATTCCCTCTTCTCCAGGAATGTCACGAGCAGATGCATATATGCCCACAACAGAAAGGAAAGCCCAAAACACAGTCCCCATCCTCCCCACCACACACAGACACCCGAGCAGCAACAGGAGATGCAGGAAGAGACCGACGCACAGCTAGCAAGATGCTGCTTCAGAGAAACCACACAGATACCATCTGTCCAGAGATCCTCGCTTGGCCAAGATCACGGACTGAACACTTACTTCTCCTCCTTCCAGAAATGGATTTCATGGAGAGAAACAGAGAGTTCGTACCTTACAATCACTGTTCCCATGACATCTACAGCTTGGAGGTGGAGAAAGCAGGCTATGAATGATTCAAGCCTCTGCTGGTTAGCATTACATACAGAAATGAAAACAGGAAGCAAGACAATATACATTAATTATTCAAATTCAGGAACACGCACCAGAAGCAGGGGGGGAAATCAAACAGCAAACACAAACCCACACAAGCTATCAACCTCGCCTTTAAAGATGCGTCATCTGCCAATGGCTACAAACTTCTTAGAGCTGAATAACTGAGTTTGCCAGCTAGCTTGCCCAAAAAGCAGGGTAGAGTCCATCTGCAGGTACAGCGGGAGCATTTTCTGAAGGCTCCAGGATGCCTAATTAGCACACATTGCATTCCTGAGACACTGGACTGTAGGTATCTGTTACAGCCTGAGACATATTATTCCTTTCCAGCCAGCTTCGGAGCACAAAAAAAAAAAGAGAATTCAAGTTGCAAATTTAAAAGGGAAGCTCTCTGGGGAGATCTGGCCTAAAAATTTGGATTTTTGTCTCTCTGAGTTAACTCCTCCATCGCTGTAGCCTTGGAGCAATACTCAGAAACCTGGAGCGGCGAGGGAACGGAGCAATCAGGACCAATTGTTAAGCCATCTCAATGCTACCGTTTCAGCGAAGGGAAGAGCAACAGCACGAGTCCTGAGGAGCACCGAGTAAATAATGCGAACGAAGCCATGGAATAGCAGGTTTAATAGCATCCAGCCCTTTCACAAGGCTTGGTACAGTCCAAGCCCTCCCCTCTGATCTCCCTGCAAGTTTTGGTTCCTATCAGCCCAGTTTCACACAGGTCACACTGATCTCATGCAGCATTTTGGGACAAATCTTTTAATAGCCCAGAGACAAGCAGCTTACCGCGCATCCAGCCACGCCGCCGACAGCACTATTCCGAATACCCGCGTGGTTTGGGGCAGCTGGGGGGAGAGATGAGAGCTATGGGTTCCTGCCTGCCTTGCCTTGACCTGCTACCTCCAGCCTTCTTCCAAATACCCCAGGCTGGTTCAGTACGACAAGCACGTGACTTCTTGCTTGAGCCTGCCAAGGGCTCCTAAATTGCATCAGCACATCCAAGAATGAACCAAAACGTAGCTAAGGATGCTTTGATGCATGCTTATGAATCCTGAAGTCTAAGGAGATGCTGGAGCATGCAGACCCAAGCACCTGGGGAGAGGAGGACACCCATGGTGGTCTACAACATCTCCATCCATCAAGATGTGGCTGGAAAGACCCAGCAAACGGAAAGCGTAGGCTTTCCATGAGGAGGCTCCCATGGTTGCAGAGAAGCAGATTTGTTTGGAGAGCGCAGGGGACAGCAGGGAAATGCTGTCACGGTCACAGCCATACCTCCACATGCTCCCTCCGTATCTGGAGAGGCCAAAAGGCCATCGCGGGAGCAGGACACTCCAAAGCCAAGCAGGCCCCAAGCACACAAAGTGCCATCTCTCAAAAATCAGGCCCAAGGAAACTCACCCCAATTGCAATGCAAATAAATGCAGAAAATACAGGCTCCAAGGCTGTTTGAGATTTTTTTTTTTTTTAAGCTAACCCATTTTGAAAGAGCTTTGACAGTTTCTATTGATTTCCACATTAAAGGAAGTGTTTTTCCTCTCATTGGTGACCCATGGGATCACTGTTGATCAAGAATCACTGTATAATTTCAACATCTCCATCTCTTATTAAAATTGCTATCAAGCTAGTTACACTTAAAACCTTGTTAAGCAAATAATTACCTATACCGATTAAGTGAGAACACCACTGATAACCAATTACCCCTACTGATATTCTTGTAAGCCTTCTTGTCAATTGTTGCCCTAATTATACTGGAAAATCCCGATTTTTCTTAAATGCTTTCTAAACAATAGAAGTTAAGCTCTTCCAGAGCAAACCCTCCAGTTCCATGCACAAAAAAAGAAATCCCTTCTAGCGCCCAGCCAGGACTGAAATGATTTAAAGCGTTAAAGAACTGATCTAACTTCTTGTGACTTTCACAGACTCTTCATGGTTTTCACAGCAATCTTTTCTTTAATATATTGAACTCATCCAAAGCAAAGTAATGCAATTTCACTTTCCCCGATTTGGAAGATGGAAATGGAAGAGGGACAATATCCCCATCTGTTTCATAACAGAACAACGCTTACAGCGGGATGTTTGCTACAGCCGTTCCCACAGGAGGAAATCTATACGCACACACGCATGGAGCAGTACTTTCCACATTTTGTTGGCCCAGACCCAGAACATCTCCACTTCCAAGATCAAGATTTAATTTCAAGGCAGGAACGGTAAGAGAACACCCCAAAGTCATAAACAGCCTCAGCTGCTGAGATGATGCATTTCGGTGGTGGAAGGTGCCCAAGTAACGGCTGTGATGACCCCCCTGATCGCTGAAGACCTCTTGATGACCCAGTGGGGTTCTTCTTTCCAACACATCCTTTATGCCTTGCTCTGGAAACTGGGTTGGGTTAGAGGTCTCCCACCCGTTTTTCCCCAGGCTACAAACATTCAGTTTTATATAGACAACACTGAAGAGTCCCTGCACACATAAAAGCAGCAGATGCGTTAAAATGCCAGTTACTATCTAAAATTTTTCCCTGGCAAACAACAACAACAAAAGATAATCCGAAGCAAAGCGTTCCTTGCCACCTGCACGTGTGTTTGTGTGTGTGAGTCTTTTGGATAAGAATTGAGGCAGGAAAACACACATTGGCAAAACAGCCTTGCCCTGAAAGCCAAATGCTGCTGCCTCAATGACAGAAAATAAGGGGGGGGGATTAAAAAAATTGAAAGAGAGGTCTACAGGCCTTGTCTTGATCTATCAGAGAAGTCTTACACCTCTGAAGGGGAACATCACTGTCTCCCCGATGCCTGGCGATGCCAAAACCCTGTGACTACATCCTAAACCAGGGCGACAGCCTGCAGAGCCACTTTGATTCACAAAGTGGCAAGCGATGACCCAAATAGTCAGGATCTGGCTGACGTGTAGCCCCTGTGGGTCTGACCTGTTGTTTATTGTTCTTAAATTTTTTTTTTTAAAAATAATGCTTTGAAAGTAGGACAGCATGTAGTTTGGGGATTGTACACTTCCAGTTAATGAGAACTCAGACTTCAAAAGATAAACACTTCAAAGGGATTACAAAAGAAAAACTTAGACTTTAATCTCACTAAATAAATAAGCACAGTACATACTAACGCCCTCTGCAATCTAGCTTCTTAACGTTTTCCACAAACTAAGGGCATATTGGGTGCCCTTAGTGCATTTTAAAAAGGGTTGAAGGAGCGGAACAGGACACCGGAAAAACCTGTACAAACTTCTTGCAGAGCAATAACCAAATGCGATCTCTGCTTTCTGCACAAGCGTGAGCCTTTGCAAGAAAACCTTGCAAGTGAAGGCCTCAGCACGGCTCTGAAAACCCACTACCTGCTATAGGCAAAGCCGCTGAGAAGAGCCAGGTTCTCTCCTCCCCCAGGCTTGGAAGCAACCAACACCAGGGACGCAGATCTTTCCAATATCAGTGGGACTGTGATGGCAGTGGTGGTGGTCACACACTGCCTGACTTCAGGTTGTACCTGCACGGCACGCCACGGCAGGGTCCTGCCCTGCAAGCATGCCCTCAGGGAGATGGATCACAGCACGCGGCAAACTTAGTCTCAGTAAGGGAATTCCCCAATTAGTTCGATTTCTACCTAAACAGCAGTTTGCATCTGTACGTCCTCAAAAGACAGCAGGAATAAGGTTCTGCAATAACCCCAGGCACCAGCTACGATCTCCAAGAGAAAGATCAAGCTACTTTCTTTGTCTTGGCAAAGACCCCTGGGGATGGACAAGGTACAAACAATCCAGTTCATGGTCAGTTCAGACGCTTCTTGGAGAGATATTCAGAAATGGAGACCTAGCTGATGACAGATGAGAGTTGACAAATACGAGCAAGGAGCCCCATGAGCTGCGTCCACCTGGTTTCTAAGTGACTTTTCACTGGAAACCAGTGCAACAAGTTCACGAGTTCTCCTTCATGCTCAGAAATTAGAAAGCCAACAGAAAGTTGGACGTAGACAGAAAAGTGGTGAGGACGCTCGACACATTTACCTGGGATGCTGTCTTGCCTAGACATCGCTCCAGAATCACAGAAACAAGAAGTAATACAGACCAAAGATTTCTGTGGAAAGGAGACCAAAGCCACTTTGTACTATGAAATAACAGGTGATAAATAAGATATGTCCAACATCTCCCAAGCTTCCCTAGTCAGAAAAGTCCAAAGAGAGTACATGTAGCTTGCTTTGGAGCTTAAGGGTTGATTTTCTAAAGCACAACAGCTCTGAGAGCAGGCTAATGCAGCAGAGACTATCTTCCCAAGCTGCTGCTTCATGGTGAGATCTGAGTGGCCAAAACATAAACTCTGCTCAAAGATTTTCCTGCTGTGGGGGTAGTTCTTGTGCAACAAACCTCTGTGGTTCACCAAGAGACACCTCAAAACACAGCTTCCCTTTTGCCTTGTTTGCCTCATCTCTATGCTACTCCATATTTTTAACAAGCCCTGAGACCTATCTCCCACATCTCCACTGTTCTTATAAATAAAGAAATAAAATCTAAAATAAATCAGGTGAAACCACAAACAGGTTCCGGAGTTGCTGGAAGGAGCAGGCACAACACAGATGGGACATGAGGACTTTCCATTAAGAGGAAACACAGGATACTTTCGGTCCCCTCTGCCAAAGACTTCCTGGCAATCCGAGTACGAGGAGAGTTTCATCTTTAGGGAGCTGGTGGAAAGATGAGCAACAACTCATGAATTGCTTGCATCTGCAAGTCTAATGAGGTTCTTGGCTTTTAGAACCATAGAATTGTTCTGGTTGGAAGAGACCTCCAAGATCATCGGGTCCAACCATTAACCTCTTGCTACCAAGTCCCCCACTAAATCGTATCCCTTAGGGCCTCATCTAAACATCTTTTGAATACCTTCAGGGATGGGGACTCCCCCACTGCCCTGGGCAGCCTGTGCCAGGGCCTGACAGCCCTTTCGCGGAAGAAATGGTTCCCAAGATCCAACCTAAACCTCCCCTGGCGCAACTTGAGGCCGTTTCCCCTTGTCCTGTCGCCTGTTCCTTGGGAGAAGAGACCGACCCCCCCTGGCTCCAACCTCCTTTCAGGGAGTTGCAGAGAGCGAGAAGGTCTCCCCTCAGCCTCCTTTTCTCCAGGCTAAACCCCCCCAGGTCCCTCAGCCACTCCTCACAGCACTTGTGCTCCAGACCCTTCCCCAGCTCCGTTGCCCATCTCTGGACACGCTCCAGCCCCTCAGTGTCTGTCTTGGAGTGAGGGGCCCAGAACTGACCCCAGCACTCGAGGTGCGACCTCGCCAGGGCCGAGCACAGGGGGACGATCCCTGCCCTGGTCCTGCTGGCCACACTATTGCTGATACAGGCCAGGATGCCATCAGCCTGTGTCAGAAAAGAGCAGCAAAGAGAAGTTTTAAGCAGCCCAAGAGGTGTAAAAACCCCATTCTTCCTGGCAGAGGAAGTCAATTATTAGCCACTGCAGAGACAGATGGTTGGGGGGAGTTGAAAGTACCCAAACAAGCTAGAAAAATGCATTAAGTGACATGGCTCGAGCTGATCCCACCCTTAGGGTAGCTGGTAGATGTGTCTGCTTCCATCTCTCAAGTCTATCTCACAGGAGAGGCCCAAGTTGGGGCGCCCGTCAGAGAACGTCTCCTGTGCTTGACAAGAAAGGCCAGCAAATGTCAGGCAAGATAGGCCAATGTTCAGCAGGCATGGAAAGATTTATGTTACAGCAATGGAATAATGAAGAATTCAGTCGTAAGCAAAGCTGAAAGGGAGTTCCCAAAAAAAAAGTAGAAGAAAGATTGATAAAGGCAGTCACAGCACCACCCTGAATTCCCATGCCAAGGAGCTAATTAGCCCCATAAGCACATTTCCTTTACATAGTGCTTTCTAGCTGAGAAAAGCCAAGAGTCTCTGTGTTGCCTCAGGGTCACTGATCATGGTTAGAAATGCAAACAGTTTTATGTGAAAAGCTACAGCAGCCCAACTGCTGCACGATCTTTACATGGTGAGAGAGCATACCCCGACCCTACCGAGCCAGCACTTGGTAAGCCCACACTAACTTCCAAGCTGGAAACTGCCAGGAAACCATTGGACTTTAGCAGACACCAAGTTTCAGTTTTACTGTCCAAGAACAAGCCAACTAGACTTCCCAAGAGGGCCTTGCCACTATTGCCTTGGAGCTGCTCGGTGGCATCCAGGAGGACCAAATAAAAAGAAGTCACGGCACGCTCTTTTGTCCTGTAGAAAAATTGGGCTTGACAGACTGAGAAGTTCAGTCAGGCACCAGGAGGTGCTGATGGGTTAAATCACGAGTGCTGAGGACATCCTAGTGCTGTCAAAATGAGGGCTCTGAAACCCTTAGCCAGATCAACCAGACGAGATGCCAGTCACTTTGCTCAAGGTTTCCTGCATTCAAGCAGTGTTCCAGCCAGCAGGGATGGCGGTATTTGGGAAGAGGGAGGGCAGCATCCAGGAGGCAGTCGGGAGTTTCCACGTTACAACAGCCAACTGTTTATGCCACTGCCAGTAAACGGTGGAGAGACCACAGGGAGGAAAGCTCTGGGTTACAGCCAGCACCAACCACAGGAACAGGCTGGGTGCAGAGGGCTTTGCCAGGCACAGTCCTAAATGCACACAAGTGCCTCTGACTTCCCCAGACACATGCAGGCACAGCGACTCCGGTTCATGTCTGGTTTCAGACCATCAGCTCCGCCAGGGAGGAAGACATGCAGGTGACACCAAGAGTCATCGCAGCACATCACTTCGGAGCAGTGGTGGGCACTGCCTTGGCACCATGCCTGGTGGAGCCACCTTGGGACAGCATGCCAGAAACATTCAAACCAGCACAAGAACACGGCCGTTCAACAGTTAAACACCCAAAATAACAGCTCAACTGTTAAGCTGGGGCGAGACAACACAAGGACCCAGACAGGACCAGGAGTGGCTGTTGATCTTGGCAGAAGACATAGAAGAGGAGGTATCTGAGCCACAGAACCGAAGAGACGTGCAGGAAAGAACCAAACAGGTCTGGGAGAAGGTGGAAAAGGAGGGAGGCTGCATCTTGACTAGGACACTCCATGTTCAACCTGAGCACAGAGACAGCCAAGGCGAGAGAAGAGAGGAAAAGCCGTCAGTGGAAGACAACAACAAGACCTAGGAAAGCACAGCTAGATGTCAAAGAAAACTCTGAAGGGGCTCAAGCACAGACAAGGAATTAAAAAATATTTAAGAAATTAAAAAGATAGCATAATATTTTTCCTCTCCGCTGACTCCAAGAGTTTTGCCATCTTCACCAAGCTGCAAAACAAAAGTTTACCTCAAGCCTTACCCATTTTCAGCCTGTGTTTTTGCTGAGGAATGAAGTGGAACCAGAACTGGGTTTGAACATGCACACCCTGACAAGCAGTTTCCTTTACAGACAAGCTTTTCTCCCCCCCCCCCCATTACCCTTTCCTACACACACCCCTGAAGAGTTCTCCATAATCACACGCGAATTGTATTAGCTGGCCCTCCAAGGGGCAATTTTAATCTTCTCTGGAAGGTGTTAGCAGCTAAAGCAGAAGCCTGTCCAACACATTGCTGTAGAGGGCTTGTCATCTGCTTAACCTAAGACACGTTCCCTGCTGCACTGCTGAAAACTTGGTTCATTCCAGCAGGAAAAGAAGAGAACTGCATGAACCGTGCCAACAGCACTCATCTGAGAATGCGCAAAATGCCTCCACACCCACTGCATGCGCTGTAATTGAAACAGTAAGCGGGGGGGGAACAGCGAGATTCATTTTACAATCAATACTCTGCACATCTGCTGTGCAACTGCTACCCAGAGAATTAAGCATGAATGTCTCTGGCTTAATGAGAGGTGGAAAGTCCTAGTTAAATGGATTACAAGCTCTTTATTTCCTATGATTGATTTCTTCCATATGGCTGCAAGAAACATTCTTCAAAAAAACGTTCTCAAGCAGCAGAGAAGCTAAATTAGTGAAGGAGCAAACTTGCTTTCACATACGTGCTGCTCCTTGCCTCCCATTCTGCACACAGCCAACACGTGCGGCACAGCACTGAAATACCCTCAGCGATCACAGCGGCAACAAGACCTGCACGCACGAGACCTGTTCCCTCCGCATCTTCCAAGATGTCATTTCTACTTCCATTTCCAAAGCAAATACTCGCTGCTCCACAGCGGTTAGCTGCTCCTCTGTAGCTCCCTTGTTCTACAAGCCGGATGCTGTTTTGGCTTCCTACACCAAAAGCGCATAAATTAATTTGATAAGACTCTAATCGCACAACAAACTGCTTCCCACTACAAACACCCTGGATGTGCTGTGGCCAAAGTAATCAAAAAAAGAACGTAGTCAGCAGGATCTGGTGACGTGAACGACTCAAAGTAGTCAACTCCGTCTCCCTGATTTTGGAGAGCTTCTGGCTCTAGTGCTTTTTGTTTCCTTCTCATTGCAATTGGACTGATTCGGAGCAGCCAAGACAGACCATCTGACACTGGAATTCACTTACAGATATTCACTTTTGGATAGAGCAGTCTAAAAAGCCACGAGCCAACTGATGAAGCCCAGGAGAGTTCAACCAGCAAAGTCAGCCTGGATTAGGAGTTGAATACAGAAGGATTGTTGACTGATCTTTATCATATAGGTGTGGGGTGGGAAATACCAAAGTTCTCAGCAAAAACAAGAGCATGAACGCATGTGATGTGAAGAAACGATGGGAACTGCTGCCTCATGCCTGGGAATGCCAGATGGGACATGAGCTCTGAAAGCAGTTTGAAAGGTTCATGGTAGACACGTGCACCACGTCTCTCAAACCTGAAGATGCCACTTCTGACTCTGGAAGGCTCTCACTGCTTGAGGTATCTCTGAAAGGTTGCACAAGGCCCATCCTTGGAGGTTTTCAAGACCTGTCTGGACAAAAAGCTCTGAGCAACCTGGCCTGAGCTCAGTGTTGACCCTGCTGTGAGCAGGGTGAGATGGACTAGAGCCCTCCTGAGGTCCCCTCCCATCCGAGTGAGCCAAGGGGTCCAAGATTAAATGAAATACCAAGTGCCAGCCCCCACAGGAGCCTCAGCTTCCACAATGACATGCACATGCAGTTTTCTCAAGCAAGCACCTACAGCACGTCCTGGAAGCCTTTCTCATAAAGCCACTCCAAATTTAACGTGTTGCCCCCCACAGCTATTCCAGCCTGTGATAAGATAATCCCCTTCTGACGAGCTGTCAGGGCAGCCTCGCACAATTGGCTGTTTCCATTTCATCACCTCCACTACAGCTTTCTGCTCACTTGAAAAACATGGAAACAAAAACAATATCAGAAAAAACGCGATCTTCACACACCCCATCCCCTCCTCCATCCCTGTTTTGATATTTTGACTTCTGACGGAGCAAGGGCTAACATCCAGTTTACCCCTCTTCTGTTTCAAAGACACTCAATAAAGCACAGGTCTGTCTCGCGTTCCTAAAGCTTCCTTCCAGTTATTACTGAATTCTTTCCAGTTCTGTATAAATCAGCCTCTGTTCAATGCAAGGAGACAGACACGACAGTTTCCCTCCCAGAGGACTTACCAAGCTCAACCTAGACACTGCACGGTGAATGAAAATTGCATCTAAGGAAACAAGTGGGTAGCAAGAGACAGGGTACAACCGCCTCATCACAGTGTTACTCAACGCCAGGTAAATATTGTCTTGACTGCTGATGTGTGTTCTTTCAAAACCTGGGAGTTGATCTTTAGGACGACATGAATAAGGACAAAGTGATTTTACTGTTTGCGGCAGCATAAATCTTTCAGAAGGGAATTTTCTCAATTGACTTGGCAAGCGGTTGCGACGTTCTCAAACGCTCCTCACTTGCCAAAGAGCATCTCAAAATGCTGGTCAAGGTCATTCTGACTCTGACATTAGAAATGACACATCAAGGGAAGAGGAGAGAGGGTGAAGTCAGGAAGGAAACCGCCCCTCCATCCACAGGGTGGCTCCCAGTTAACAGAGGAGATTCACAGTCATTTCCAACCCATGCCTGGAGAGTCTTGTTCTAATAAAAACAAAAAACAAAACTCCATCTGCCAGTTACATCAGCTACTATCTTGTTTTCCTTGTGGAAAGGACCAGTCATGAGGGATTCACAAACTCATTTACTGATGCAAGCCCAAGACCTATTAGTCAAAGTGCTTTCAATCATTTTTGAAGACTTTTAATACAACAAGCATTAACCCCATCCATGCCAGCACCCTCCCCAGCACCAGTGATGCTCTTCCACACAGTTACCAACGGCACCACCACTCAGCACATGATCAATAGCGATGAGCAAACCAGAAGATCCAAGATAATCATCATTAGCCTGAAACAATGACATCTGCAGCAAACTGCCTTCACAGCAAGGCAGCCCTCTTCCCTCCACCCCACCTCCAGTGAAACTCTACGCAAAGCTAAACCGGAGTTATTCGGGTAGTAGGGAAGTCATAAGGAAGAGGGGTACCCTGTAGCTTGTGAATGCTGAGCGTGGCTGCCCATCCTTACAGCCATTTCTGCTTTTCCCCCCTCCTCATTCACAACCATCAGGTGATTGATGTTGGTCAAAGACACCCAGAGCAAACTACGGCCAGGTTACGATCGGCCGTGGGGTCTGGGGATGGTGGCGTGAAGCTCTCCATCTGACATGCCTCAAAGCACTAATGCCCATTTAGGTCATTGCTGATGATCCTCGGCCTCACGCTACAGAGAACATGGTCTTGAGGCAAGATCCCAAGAGGTCCATTAATATGTAGCTATGTAGTTTGGTGGGAATTGCTTCCAACCCAGAGCAGCTTATCCAAACATCTGGAGCAGCTGAGCAGCAAGTCCCACAGGAGCCCAGAGGCCAGAATGCAACAGCACCATTATTTCTCTTCCCTGTAAAACACTAAGCTTTCTAGGAAAAGGCCTCAGAAAAAGGAGAGGCTGAAAGTTTGTTTTTCTTAAGTAGAATCACCGAATGGTTTGGGTTGGAAGGGTCCTTAAAGATCATCTAGTTCCAACCCCCTGCCATGGGCAGGGACACCTTCCACTACACCAGGTTGCTCCAAGCCCCGTCCAACCTGGCCTTGAACGCTTCCAGGGATGGGGCAGCCACAGCTTCTGTGGGCAACCTGTGCCAGGGCCTCGCCTCCCTCATGGGGAAGAATTTCTTCCTCAGATCTAATCTAAATCTGCCCTCTTTCAGTTTAAAGCCATCACCCCTTGTCCTGTCACCACATGTCCTTGTCAAAACTCTCTCTCCAGCTTTCTTGTAGGCCCCTTTAGGTACTGAGAGGCTGCTCGAAGGTCTCCCTGGAGCCTTCTCTTCTCCAGGCTGAACAACCCCAACTCTCTCAGCCTGTCCCCACAGCAGAGGGGCTCCAGCCCTTGGATCATCTCCGTGGCCTCCTCTGGACTCGCTCCGGCAGGTCCATGTCCTTCTTGTGTTGGGGGCCCCAGAGATCCCACACACACACGTGGGTCTCACGCGAGCAGAGTAGAGGGGGAGAATCACCTCCCTCAACCACAGTAGCCCTGTGACATTGCAATAGCGAAAAGAAAATAAAAAATACCCAAAAGATTTTTACCAGGGCAGAGTGCTCGGCATCGCAGACTAAAGATCAGTTATGCAAACGTTCAGTCAGTGCTAATAAGACTGACCAGAGGGAACACGTGTTCACTCAACAAGATGACCTTTTCTACCTAGGAAGACATAGATGTCACCATAAAGAAGACAAGGGCACTCCTCAGGGCAGACCTTTCAGCACCAGACAAAATAAAATAAAACAACATAAAATAAGGCTTCCCACACATCTTTTGATGAGCCATTCTTACGGAAGCACCAAGGAAACAGGAGAAACACATACTAGTCTTCAAGGCTACGTTTGCTCTGAAGACAGAAGCACTTGCCCAGGTGGGTCAGGCACCTCACACAGCTGGAATACAGCCCAAAAGCAGCCACGGCCCAGGAAAGCAGGGATGGACTTTCTGGAGCACAAAACTCCCACAGAAAAGCAAATTTTTTTTTTTTTTTTTTTTTTTTTTTTATTCTCACTCCCCCCCAGGGTTTATTTATTAAGAGGTTCCCAGGAAAATTAGCCTATGTAACTTGAAAGGGCAAACCACCTGCACACAAACACAGCATTCCCAGGATTAAATGGCTTTCAATCCAGCCTACTTCACCTCACTTCCAGTAAGACACTTCGGATTTTCATCTTCAGGCAACTCAGATTAAGTTCTGCCTCAATAGGAACGTTGAGGGAAGCTACTGTCTGCAGAAAACAGGCAGATGTCCTTACACTAGCCAACAGCTAAAAGTATCTTTATTTTCTGTTTATTTTCCAAAGAAAACACAGTGTGATTGCATAAGTGTGTCTGTTCCTGTTCTCCTCTGCTCTCCCCTACCCTTCCCTCCCTCCCCAAGCACCAATGCCCTGGAGCATCAGCCTCTTCCAACCCATGAAGCAGTTACGCACTGGCAAGCTCTCCAAGAGGAGTTGCTGCCGGGTGGGAAAGGATCAAATGAACCTCCCCCCCAAGAGAAGAGCAGTTCTAGTCCAGCCCGCTGTCAAAGACTAGTCAGCGCGCACAGCTGGAGACATGAAAGGATGGAAGTGGGAAGATTAAAGATTTGAAATAAGTCCCAAAGAAACTAGACTTCATTTGCTCTTGGGGACGCTTTTTTTGGTTAAAACGTAAAGCATTAAAGGACTCACTGGATGGAAGGCCAAGCCAATTTCTGCCACCTCTTGAACATACTGAAAAGGTCCCGAAAAAATACTGGCATATTCATCAAATTAAGAGAAAGCACCGAGTACCCAAAACAGCATCTCTGCAAGTGTGAATTCAGCGAGAAGTTTCAGGACTAGGCTTTATAAGCACTAGAAGCAAAAAACAAACAACACGCCAAACAAAAGACCATCTCCTAGCAATACCTTTCTTTTTGTTGGAATGGTTTCTTACGTATTACTGAAACTCAAGGGCAAATCAACATAAAAATTACTGTTCCCTGGATGAGCACACCTGAGTTCAGAGCCACCAGTATCGAGACTGGATAAACCAGAAGACTCTTAATTCCAAAGGAAAAGAGCTGGCCGAGAAGCAAAGAGAATTAAAACTAGAGAACTGGAAGGGGTTTCTCCTGAAAAAATGGTAATTTCCAGACTAGAGAAGTATATTTGGAAAGTATATATGGGAGTAGAAAAGAGAAGGGGGTATTTATCTCTCTGCCATTATGAGAGACTGTCGTGGAAGGCTGCAGAGAGCGTTTCTCAGCTGGGCCACTGGTCACACTGGAGAAGGGGAGAGGAAGATGGAATTGGGAAATACATCAGATAGAGGTGTAAATACCAGGGAGGCTGTGCCTGATGGTGCAGGTAGAGAGTAACAGGGAAAGGAGCATCTATTTACGCAGTGAGGAAGAGGAGGAAGGATCCCAACTCACAACTCATGCTTCAGGCCACTAATGGGAAGATGGGCAGCAGGAAAACACAAGGACTGCCTTTAACAAGAATTAATTTATTCAGATTTGCACAAGGCTGTAACATGAAATACTCTGCATTAACAGGGTAAAGAGCTACCTGAGGGGCAGGAAAAAAGAATTCAACAAGAACAATAATTTTTGGAGACCATTGTTTGTGCCAAGTTCAGAAAATCCCCCTCAAGCACCCTCCAAGTCAACAAACCTTCCCCTCAAAGTATTCCAGGGCAAGAAACCCCGGAGGTCAATCACTTCCCCAGTCCTTACAAGGTGTTTATGGGGCCTAACACAATCTCCCCATTTATAAAAGTGGCCAGGATCCTGCTGGTCCTCAAGGGCTCGTTGAAAGCACAAGGCAGAAGAGATCTGCACTGGCATGACAAGTTAGCAGGTTAATCTATCATCAAAAAAGAAAAAGAAAGAGACACGAATCAGGGGGAGAAAGGGGGGAAATCAAGTGTGCTTCGTGTCTTTGTTCCCAAATCCGGCAATCTAGCTCTTTCTGCATGTCTTAAGAACTATTTTCAACCGAAAACAGGGAATCTGACATGAATGCTCAGTCTGCTTCAGCACTGCAGGAGTTTCAGACCTCCTATTTCCCCTGCATCCATGAGATGGGAGCATCTTGGTCTAGGTGAGGCCTGGGAGATACAAGAGCTTCCACACTGCTTGACAGAACTAGAAGACTTTGCTTTCCCAGCTAGGGCACAATGTATAAACCAACACGGGTATCTTCGCATCAAGATTACAGTCCAGCTGACGTGTGGCAGCCAGTCTATCTGGCTCATGGTTGATTTGACAGTCGCTTGAGTGTCTCTGTCAATCTCCAACAGATACCACTACCTCCAACAGGTCTGCGTACAGTTCTGGGCTCCTCAGTTCAGGAGAGACGAGGAGCTACTGGAGAGAGCCCAGCGGAGGGTACAGAGATGCTGAGGGCCTGGAGCATCTCTCCTGTGGGGAAAGGCTGAGGGAGCTGGGGCTGTTCAGCCTGAGGAAGAGGAGACTGAGAGGGGACCTCATCAACGCTTATCAATATCTCCAGGGCGGGTGTCAAGAGGACGGGGCCAGACTCTTCTCAGTGGTGCCCAGCGACAGGACAAGGGGCAACGGGCACAAACTGGAACACGGGAAGTTCCGCCTGAACAGGAGGAAAAACTTCTTTGCTGTGAGGTGCCCGAGCCCTGGCACAGGCTGCCCAGGGAGGGTGTGGAGTCTCCTTCTCTGGAGAGATTCCAACCCGCCTGGACGCGGCCCTGTGCAGCCTGCGCTGGGTGACCCTGCTCTGGCAGGGGTTGGGCTGGGTGGTCTCCAGAGGGCCCTTCCAACCCCCGCCGTTCTGGGATTCTGTCTTCATTCCCAGTAGCATGATCCTATTTTTGGATTCTGTGGGCTCATCAGCAACGTTTGACTCGTTTCTGCCCCCCCCCCCCCCCCCCCCCCAGCTATCTCTTAAGCTGCTTTAACAACCGCTTTGTAAGAGTCCTTCTGGGTTACAATGGGAAGGAAGCACTTTCTTCTCTGACCTGAATTCTGGCCGCATTAGCACATCTTCCAGATCTCCTTCAGCCCCAGCCTTACTGAAACTACTCATTTCAGAGATGTAAAACAAACCACTTAGCTCCCTCAAATTAAAATATTTTGGGTATTAGACCACAGAGCACTTTCCTAACCAGACAGTGACTGTTTCTCCTGAAAAGGCACTGAATGGAGTGACTGAGAAACACCACCTGAAGCAGCATCTTACCTTTTCCACTACAGTCAAACCACAGCTCAGCTGTCACATAAATCCAATTTCAGGAGCTCTTAAGCCAAGAAAGCTGGGGAGAAGCAAATACATGCATCTTCAAGTCACCAAGAAGCTGATCAAGAAGTCACAAGGGTGGATGAGACAGATGATGCCTCATTTATGAAAAAAAGTCATTCTAATCTCTGCACACACTAAAGCCAATTCAGTTAAAACTAGTTACCTTCCTTCGCTCTTCTAAGCCCACGGGTGTCAAGTGAGAGACATAAATCAAACTTTGCACATTCTTCCTGCCCTCTCCAGTTGAGCCAATGATTTTTACTGGTATCTCAAAGGGGATCAAAAGAAATCTAAGCTACTGCTAGAAGACACCTCCTTTTCTAGCCAATTCAAAGGGGAACTCTTGATTTTTTTTTTTTTTTGTGAATTCTGTTTGAATTGCATATCAGTAAAAAAAAAAAACAAACCCAAAAAAAAAGCCCAGCAGACTTAGGTGTCTTGGCTCACACTCTTCTCTGTGATACAGGGTGGGGTTGTGGTGGTTCCGGCTCATCCAGCAGTGCTTTTGGAGTCAGTCTATGCATCCTGCAACATCATACCTGCTCTGGCAACCCACAAGATTCACCTGTCAGGGTTACTTGATCAACTTGCTCTTCAGATAGTTTCACAGCTGACCTGAGCAGGTGGTTGGACTAGATGACCTCCTGAGCTCCTCCCAAGCTGAACTATTTATTCTACGATTTTATATTTATGTGCAAGAATCACTTTCTTCAAGGAATGTAAGGCGCTACCCCAAAACCTAAGCTTTGCATTCCAGTAAGTTCTCAGAAATTGCTCGACGGCAAATTACAGAGGAACACCTTCTATTCTGCAGACTGCTTGATCAGAGCCAGGCTTACCAAGCCGCTTGAGTCCAGAGGAGTATCTAGCTCTCAGCACCCAAAATCTGCCCTTACCAAGTAGTCAGAATCCACGTTCTCCAAGCTGGGTTCACTTATAGGAAGCGCATTCACACAGAAGAGAAGAAGCTGAGCCAAAAGCATTTTCTAGCTCTTTTAGAGCACGAACTGGGACGACTGCTGCCCTGTTGCTCAGGATAAATGCTTGTAAGCCTTCATTTCCTTATCTCATCAATCAAGGCGAAACATGGTCCTGTTCTGCAGAAAACGCAGCTGGACTCTGTTGCCCATTGCACCAGTAGGACCAGTGTGACCAGTCCTAGGCTGCCTTCTGCCCAGAGCTGCCACTGGCACGCTTGTGTCAGCCACATTGTGCAAGAACATTGACGAGCAAGGCACATCCATGCGCCGAGCGATGCCATCTCAACGTATCGTAAGAAAACACACGAAGCAAACAGAACAAACTATCGCTTACTAGCCGAGGTGAAAAACGGGCTTCTCAGGAACTTGAAAGCCCAGCGGTGTTGCATTTCCTTCCCAGAGCCATGCCGATTTTTCTCCCATGCATCAAGGCACGGTAGAGAAGCAAGGCAGGCGGTGCTCGGGCAGCTGCCACGCAGAGAAGATGTTTTGGAGAGGTGTCTCTGCCTCCTGGCCAGGGAAAGCACAACCCAGTGACCTGGGAAAAAGTGACCACCACTCGCACTGCGTTCAGAAGGGACTTGGAAAGAGAAGTTAGGAGAATTTATTAGTGTTTTCCCTTTTGCCTCCCTTTCTAAATGGATGTTTCCATTAGAGAAATTAAGCACTTTACCAAGTTTTAAAACAACCTGAGGTTTACAGCCAACACATAAACTCCAAGAGTGTGGCTGGTCAGGATGGAAATATCTTTTCCAGCACAAATCCCTCCAGCTAGCAATGTTGGCCAAACTGCTGTAAATCACCATCTTCTCCTCTTTAATCCTGGCTATTAACTTTTAGCTTTCTAAGCAATTTTATGTATTCCAGCAAGTTGGGGTTTTGGATCATGCTGCTTTCCAAGAATGCCCATTTCTCTCTTTAGCAGCACAGCAACTGCAAACTATTGAGTAGCCTGGGAGACTTTAACTAAAGTCCTCATCCCTTAGCTTGGATCTTCCTCAGTAGTATTTAAAACAGGGCTATAACACTTTCCCTGGGCTAGAAAACACACTGTCCCAGTATTATTAATATCTTGTAAAATCAACTTGAATTCTGAAATGCATTTTCAAACAGTTATTTGCTATTCAACCTTCTGCCAAGCCCTCGAGAACATCACATTTTCTCCTTTTTTGTTCCATTTACTATTGACTGACTGAAGCCTGTTAAAACCTTCTCTTTTTTTTTTGCAAACAGCTGATACCACCTGTTTCCAGCAGCGGGGACGAGAGCAGAGTGTCACACACCCATTTCTATTCCGGTGACGTTACGCAAGTGCCTTCTTCACACACCACCTATGCTTCGGTCCTCAATCTGTTTGGCTTCACAGCATCCTTCTAGAGCGAGAACACGGAGGCAGCTCCGCGTCTTGTCTAGCTCCGTCTTTCAACGGGCTGTTCGTGTTTCTTTTCACAGCTTGATAAGGTTTTGTTCCCCATGCTGGAGAAGCATCTTTGCCACCTGGCACTTGTTCAGCCCACAGGTCTGAACCCAGCACGTGCAGCTTGCTCAGCACGCTCAAGCTCAAGAGCCCTCTCTGCAACAGGTGGCTCAGTTTTTATGGGGATGTAAGCCTGATTTCTCTTAAATCTCCCCTTGAGCTCAAAGTAGACACTGTAAACATAGGCTACTGAAAGCTCTTGGGTTTTTTCCTTAACTAAACTGTCACGTCAAAGCTGTCGTTTTTCAAACCTGCGGATGAAAACCCAGGCTATTTACTGTAACAGATGTGCAAATTTCACAAGCCTAACTTTGGTGCTTGGCCACCAGGCACAAAGAAATAATCACAGATATAGACATGTGTTTTAGAAATAATATAGACGTGTTTTAGAAATAGAGAGGGGTAGAGCCAGATGTTCTTTGGTAATGGGGTGCTCAGTAAGCAGCACCTTTCCCTAGCACAGGATCCTTCCCAATAGAGTTCAAGGGAAGTTTCTTCTCAAGTTCTTAAGGTTCATAGAAAGTCATAACAGTCTTGCCCAAAACACTTGAGCCACGTGGCAGGAAATAATCCTGCTGGCAGTTTGGTCGTGGCTGCAAGAGAGCTCCGCGCGGTCCACAGCCAGCACATAGCTAGATCGCACCCAACTTCAAGATAACGAGTACAACTCAACACTACAGTGCTGTCTGCAGACCAGACCCAGGGTAAACCCAGCCTTGCGTCCAGCCAACACAAAACAGGCTGCTTGAGGCCCCGTTATAGAGTCACCGCACAGGCAGTTCCCTGCCACGTGCTGGAGGAAGGCCAACCAGCCCAGCTACCCCACTATTGCAGAGGTCAAAACACAGCTGGATGCCGTAGGATGTGTTTAAAGCTCACGACAATGGTTTAGTCTCTCCCCACCGTGAACCATTGCCTCCACATTTATCTATGGAAAAGTTTCCAAAATACAAGGCTGCTTGGCTTTCAGACCGGAACAGACTCAGAGGTTGTGCCACTAAGGTCACACCACCCTGTTAAGGAAAGTAGCACAGAGGGGAACATACCGTATTTCAGACACCCTTTCATACAGGGAAACGGTTTTGCTTTCTTCTGTAGTGAGATCAAAAGAGTTGAGATGACCCTTAGCTGGTAAACCCCAACCCTACACCACCAGCTTTCCCATTAGCTTCCCCAGTTCCTGGTCCCTTGTTCAGAGACTTCAGGAACTAGACAAGATGCGAAGTAATGGGATCTCCCAGGCTTGCTTGGAAAGGATGCAGGGGCCTCGCTTATTATGTTATCATCACAGCTGAGCTCCCTGCAGGTTGTTTCGTCTGTCCCAAGAGACCTACAGAGCAAATGACATCAAGACACATCTATCCCATAGCAGCACAGTGAGGCTCACAGAAAATGTTGAGGGTTTTATACAGATGGCAGCATCTTAATTCTTTGCTGTCAAGATAAGGAGAGAAGAATGGAGATTGAGATTTTATTTGTATTCTTCTTAATATTTTTTTAAGGGGCATGAGCTAAGTGGCTACAAACTTATGCATCTTGCAAGGGCCAATATCCCTAATCCTCAGAGCTTCCTCCTGTTACCAACATTACTTTAGGATAAGCAAAACACACAAACAAATGCACCCTCAGAGCATCAGCTCCAACCCCCTACTAGAATCCACGGGTGTCACTGGAGGAAGGAGCAGAGGACACAGAGCAGATCAGAGAACAAACGAGACAACAAATCAACGAGTCTTTCATTACAGCCAGAGTGTATTTAAAAGCACAATCTCATCCTTGCTACTCTCTTTGCTCTTACAGAAACAGCTTGAACTTACGAGTATATAGGATTTTCCCTTGTCTTCTCCCAATTAAGCTATCAAGTGGAAGTAATTGAAACAAAGCCCTAGAGGGGAGAGTGTTTGACATGCTCATGAGCACCTAAAATGTAGCAGGGAGACACAAGGAGATTGGCAAACTTCTACAGTCCACCCAAAAAGGACACTGTTAGAGTTGTTTTACTTACAAGTCACTTCTTCCCCCCAACCATTGACATCTTGGGTCTGCCATGGTCTGTGGTAGGTTTCAGAAGAAACATGTATCTTGGTTTGTGTTTGGTTGGTGAAGGGTCTGGAGCACAAATGCTGTGAGGAGCGGCTGAGGGACCTGGGGGGGTTTGGCCTGGAGAAAAGGAGGCTGAGGGGAGACCTTCTCGCTCTCTGCAACTCCCTGAAAGGAGGTTGGAGCCGGGGGGGGGTCGGTCTCTTCTCCCAAGGAACAGGCGACAGGACGAGAGGAAACGGCCTCAAGCTGCGCCAGGGGAGGTTTAGGTTGGATCTTGGGAACCATTTCTTCCCCGAAAGGGCTGTCAGGCCCTGGCACAGGCTGCCCAGGGCAGTGGGGGAGTCCCCATCCCTGGAGGGATTGAAAAGCCGTGGAGATGTGGCACTTGGGGACATGGGTTAGCGGTGGCCTTGGCAGTGCTGGGTTAACGGTTGGACTCAATGATCTTGGAGGTCTCTTCCAACCTCAACGATTCTATGATTCTATGGTTGCTTAGTAGCTACCACCTTTCCCTACACACTCTAGAAACCAAACATGACAAGATGACTTTTTTAGACATCAGAATAAGCCTGATTTTTTTTTCAGGAGAGTTCAGCAAGTGGCACGCAGATTTCAAGCCTGTCACGTATTACACTGAAAGCTGCAGAGCCAACCGGATCATCTGGTTTGCCCCAAAATAAAACCCGAACAATCTGCTAGAGCTGACCGCTTCACCGAAGAGGAAAAAAAGCAGGTACAGGATGAGCTCCAGCAGATCCAGAGCCAACACCAGACAATCCCAGCCTCGACGATGCCATGTAAACATACACGATTGCATTTAATTTCAAGAGAAAAAATTTCATCTCTCCTGTGCTAACCTTTGTCACCGCCGTGACAGGTAACTCTCCTGCCACATCTCTGGCACAAGGCTCATCAGAAGCCACAAGTAAATGAGAGCTTTTAAGAGGACAGTCAATATTCTTGGCAAGAAGCTTGAGATTTGCATGGTTTTTACTACATATTCACGCTTTGTAACAAACACCCCCTCCCAAGGACGCTGAAGCACTGGGCTCCCAAAGACAGGAGTCAGCAGCAGCTTTTCTCCTCCTTTAGGAAGCAAACACTCTCCAGAGTAGTCGCTCACTAGTGAGCTCTGTATTTTTACCTTTGCAGCCTGAAGTTGTATTCAAGATCGTCTCCATCTTTGTATTAAGACAGTCCTGAATTTTTGCTTTAAGCTACAACGCAGTTTATTAGCTGAAAGGATTTCCAGCTGCAGTTATTGCCTCGTAGGAACTGAACTGATATCCATTCATCATCCCCCTACTTACAAGACAAGATTGCACAAGAAAGCCCAAGCTCATCATCGATTTCCTGCTAAAATCAGGTCCTAGAGGCAGAAGAAACTCATTATATATTTTAATCTTGTTGGGCTTTGAAATTCTCCTCACAAGATGGTTTAACTAACACGATTTGGAAACTCCCAGCAAAACTGGAAACAGGAGGTGGCCAAGACTTCACCTGCATGACAGCTCAAACATGTTGCCCGTCTTCATCCATGCAACACAGAGAAGAGATTCCAGATCTAGGCGAAGCCTAGCAGATTTAGGCATAGATCCAGCAGCCGTGGAGCTATTCTTCGCGGCAATCTGGGTGCGATTGAGTGCACACAGAACAGGCCATTCACCGAGACGCTTGCCCAACGTACAAATATCACTTGGGCATCGGCAACTGAACAGAGAGAAGTGAGAAGTTTAAGAGTTCAGAATAATACTGGTTTCTTCGAACCACACCTGGAGGTGAAGGGACGGTCAGCTGCAACACAGCACAGAGAGAAAAAGCTCTTCATAGAGACAAGGATGTTGAGCAAAGGGTAACGAGACCTTCGCAGCACTCTTGTTCGACTGCAGCGTCATCCAGGGACTAGAGCCACATCCCACGGTTGCAAAACCAGCATGTGATTCCCCCCTTTTGTTTGCTGGAAACGGGAATACATGACGGAGGAGGTGTCTTACAGCCACAAAACCAGGTTACCTTAAAAGTCCGTATAAATCGTGACGGTTGAGTGCCCTGGGCGGGGAGGATTAGCTATGTTCATGCACACACACGTGCAGGATGCGTTTTGTCTCCAAGGGTATTTCAAGCAGAAAGACAATAGCTCCTTTTTGCAACACCTCTCCTCCCCAGATGAGCTTTTATACACCCACGTGCCACGCAACTCTGAAAAGCGGTTCTCAGCATGTAGACACGCTGCTTTTAAAAACACAACAGCACGATTAAAAATCTAATACCCAAAGGGAACAATAGGCCGTCCGTATGGATTAATGCGAACAGCAGGCTGGATGGCAGGTACGAGAGGGAACAAAAAGAAATCAAAGACGCTTTCACTGCAATCATTGCAATTCCCAAATCTACCCGCCAATTAAGTTCTTCCAAGCCTTTAAAAAGGCTCAGACTCCATCTTATATTTACTTTTAAGCAGCCTTCCTACCGTCAAGGCTTGAACACACAAAAGCCCCAAGGAGAGAGATCAAACAGCAGGGCAGGATGGGGAAAAGTTCAACTCCCAACAGGTCATTCCTGCGCAGAAGCGCCTCAAAGCTGCTGACACTTGTGGCAGCCAAATAGTAGCAAAGGAGGCACAAATGGGAACAGACATGGCATCGCCTGCTATTTGCACAAGCCTTAGATTCGGGCTGCAGTTTCACTTCCACAAAGCAGATACACCAGGTAAGCTCACACTGAAACTTCCTTGGGAAAAAAAAGTCATTTTTAGCTAAACGTGTGTATACGCTACAAAAAATACAAAGGAAAAGTCTCGGTGAAATATTATCCCAACTTAAAAAAAATATAGTGAAAAATCCATTAAAACAATGATCACGTCACATTAATATAGTTTCTATCACTTTTACCCATACACCTTTCTTCAGACCACACAATTTGCTTTGTATTTCAGACCGACAAAAAAAACAAATAGGCCTCTAGAGAATATAACCACAAAAGCCGACAGCAAAAATCACCTACACGGATGATGAAAGGCCGGAATCGTGCAGTAGGTTTTTCTTTCTTGAAACCCAGCCCTCCAAAAAAAAAAAATCACCCAATTTCAGTAAGTTATGTTGCATTCCTCTTTTTAGTCAGATTACTGAAAAACCTCTTAGAGATGCTGAATCACACAGGAAACCAAGCCTTGTTTTTAACTGGGGACAAGAAACAGCAGCGAGAGCTACAAATCCTAAAGAGAGACCCCCCCCGCCACTCTCAAAACCAGAAGATGAATTATCATCACGCTATGAGCGGTAGCACAGACCGACCCAGGTTCCTGCAAATCTCTGGGGAAAAACAAACACGTGCTGATGGACGGTGCCACTTCGCACCTTAAAACCTAGAGGTTCACGCCGGGACGGTCCCACCGTGCAGCCCATCAGCTCACCCCGCTCTCCCATCCCAGCCTCCGCACTAGCCGCCCCGTCACGCCAGACCTCATCCGGCACGCCGGTCATTTCAGAGCACCGTTGCAACAAAGCTCTTCCTCTCGCAGCGCACAAAACCGCGACGAAACGATCCTTCGACTGCCCTGTAGCACTTCAGCAACGCTTGTATGCTTCCCCAGTTGCCACAAGCCCGCTGCGCTCAATCTCTTTTTTTTTCCCCCCATCAGGTCATTGCAAACCAGCAGCAAAACACACAGAGAAGCGCTGAAAAGAAATCTCACCGTCACATTTGCAGCACAGATGATTTCATCCCAATTACCTGCTCTTGTCATGCAAAAAAAGAGCTACAGGAGAAAATTTAAATCCTGATCCAGACGATACAACAGCCAAAAATGAAGACACTGCCCCAGGCATTTATTTCAGATTTTTACATGCTGGGATCAGCCCTTCGGAGTCTGAGGAGTCTCCCAGAAGTGCTCTTGGAGGGAAGACAGACATTAAAGCCCAATTATACATCTGAATTTAAGTCTTCACCCTCTGATTCAGGGGAGCCCAAGGAACACGCACGTACAGGAACAGCTCATTTAAAAAGAGGACCTGGGGAAAAAAAAAAGTGTGCAAGTTATGCAGAGAAGCCGGGCAAAGAATGCAAATTCTGACCTACTTCTCCCTCCTGGCTGGGAGAGGGCAAGAGGCAGCTGCTATCGCAGCTCTGCAAGCACAAGAGATGAGCAGGAACCCTGCCAAAATTTCTGCAGCGATGCCTCTTCCAGACGCAGGCTGGTCTGTGCGGGCTGCTTGCAAGGCAGAGGCAATCGTCCTCCTGCCCTGGCAACAAGACCACAACCACCCAGCCCAGCAGCAGATGAAGTCGGGATGAGCAGGGGTCTCAGATGGGCTTGGATTCAGCTCTCGTGACCGTAGCATTTTCCACTGGACTCCTCTGCCAGCACCTGCCTCAGTTCTGCTTCAGGCAGGATGGGGAAGAGCAGTGTCTTCAGGTAGGTGGGAGGTCTGGTGTCTTCATAAAGCCTCTCTCAAAACCAGCCTCCAACATCGGAAGGGGGACAGGGACAAAGCCATTGAGGTGATGGACACATTGGCTTGACCTCAACACCAACTGGACACCCGTGGACAACAGTGGTTCTCTGACCAAGATCCACATGAAAGCCATCCACTCTCCTAGTGCAACAGGCCAATGACGCAAGGAAAATACCAGGAGAGGAACAGGGAGCCAGAACTGGAAGAGTTTCACTCAGCAATTCCTCCACTGGAGGAAGTTTCTTGCTCTTACTATGCAAGCTGAGGTTCTCAAACCAGATCTTTGTGCTGGACTACCTACCCAAGAGCCATCAACCTTCTGCAAGGTTGGTCTGCAGTAAAGTCACTGGCCTTCAGCCACTTCTTGCTCCAGTAAGACGGAGTCCAGTCAGACCAGTTACTGCAACCAGAGGTGAAGTGGAACCAGCATTTATGCAAGATTCACCCTGCAGTACTTTCCATCTCAGAAGGTTTAAGTTTTCTATACACTTGCAAAAACAGAGCGATCTTCAGGAGCCATGAGAAGTCTTCCTCCCAAGCTATTCCACATACCTTTCTATAGGAGAAAACCTTTCAGATGAAAAAAATTCATCTGATCTCACACAGATGTGACATGATTGGGTTAACCATCAGCTTAGGTAAGATGAGTCCGAGACGTGTTATTGCAAAATATTTTCATTAAAGCACCAAGCTGTGTCAGCACAAGGTGACAGAGAATAAATGCAACCAAGCAGCAAGAGCTAGTGATCTTACATCAACCAGAGATCCAGCTCGTCCTACACAGTCACATCTTGCTTCACCCAGGGCACACGACGCAGCTGGCTTTTGCCAATGAGCTCACACGTGGTGCTGGCGCTGCTCGAGCAATGCTTGGGTGGAGGTTATTGGATGTTCCTGGCTCATTGCAGCCGGCTGAAAAGAAATGGGGACAAGCGGAGAAGCACCAAGCCTAGCAGTGTTCAAACAGCTCCAAGTCTCAGCACGTTTCCAGTGCTAGCATAAAGGTGCCCACAGGGGCTAGAAGTCACCTGCTAAATTTCAAGTGATGGGAACACGAGTGGCACTGACAGTCTCACATCCCAGCGGGAGAAACAAGCGTCTAAAACCGTCTCCAGTGATATATTTCCAGAAAAGCACTGGTTTCTCATCAGTTCTTGACATGCAAATACTATCAGGTATTTTACACATTAGTCTCTTAACAATACAGTCTAAGGTATATTATTCAGCATCTCCCCGCCCTCCTGGTTGGTATTAATGCAGTTATGGACAGTCATAAAATCCTTGCTGTGCTGGCCAGCGATCGCAATTTCTGTCCAAAGCCTACTGCTAACTCAATTATAGAGAAGGCTTTGTTCAGCCAGTCTCCTTCCTTTCCCTTGGGAAACCTATATGTCAAAAGACCAATAAATGCTGGTAATTTATTATGTGGAAAGACGGTCATGCAGCTAAGAGAGAACTGAGAGCTTTGTCGGCGACATGGACAGTGGGATGGAGTGCACCCTCAGTAAGTTCGCTGACCACACGAAGCTGAGTGGTGCGGTTGACACGCTGGAGGGAAGGGATGTCATCCAGAGGGACCTTGACAGACCTGAGAGGTGGGCCTGTGCGCACCTCATGAAGTTCAACAATGCCAAGTGCGAGGTCCTGCGCATGGGTCGGGGCAATCCCAAGCACAAATACAGGCTGGGTGTAGAATGGATGGAGAGCAGCCCTGAGGAGAAGGACTTGGGGGTGTTGGTTGATGAAGTTCAACATGAGCCGGCAATGTGCACTGGCAGCCCAGAAAGCCACCCGTGCCCTGGGCTGCATCCCCAGCAGCGTGGCCAGCAGGGCGAGGGAGGGGATTCTGCCCCTCTGCTCCGCTCTGGGGAGACCCCCCTGCAGTGCTGCCTCCAGCTCTGGGCCCCAGCACAAGAAGGACATGGACCTGCTGGAGCGGGGCCAGAGGAGGCCCCGGAGATGATCCGAGGGCTGGAGCCCCTCTGCTGTGGGGACAGGCTGAGAGAGTTGGGGTTGTTCAGCCTGGAGAAGAGAAGGCTCCGGGGGAACCTTATTGCAGCCTTTCACTATTTAAAGAGGGCCTATAAGAAAGATGCTACAGGCCCTGCTAAAAAGTCTGTCCCCAACAGGACAAGGGGAATGGTTTTAAACTAAAGGAGGGGAGATTCAGACTAGACATAAGGAAGAAATGTTTTACGCTGAGGGTGGTGAGACACTGGCACAGGTTGCCCAGAGAGGTTTCCAGGGATGGGGCATCTACCACATTCCAGGTCAGGCTGGACGGGGCTCTGAGCAACCTCAGAGTTGAAGATGTCCCTGCTTATGGCAGAGGGTTGGACTAGGTGACCTTTAAACGTCCCTTCCAACCCAAACCAGTCTATGATTCTGTGATCTTCCTCCCACGTCCCAGGTGAGCCGCCTGCCTTGTCCGTCAATGGCATTTCTACTCAAACCAAGAGGAAAAGAGCTCTCGGCTCCAGGATGGAGAGTCACCAAGCACATTATGCCCCTCTTGCTGTGGGTTTAGATAGCAAGCAGATGTTTAGAAGAGTTCAAGGTCTACCCTCATCTGAATCACTGCTACTAGACTAGCACAGGGCCAGGGAGCTTGGGAATACTTTACCACTCAAAAAATATTTGTCCTCAGCAGCCTTGCTGCCCCACCAGCCGCCTGCCAAACCCATTTGGTCATATAACTTAACCAGCCAACTCCCACCAGATTTGTTGGCAGCTGCTGGCTGCTCTTCACAAGGATACAAGGGTTTAGCAGGTCAGTCAAGGTTGCTGGCAGGACACTGCTGCCTCTGCTTTCACACACACCTGTGCTGGTGCACCAAGGTCTCAAGCCAGCTCTGAGCAAGTCAACGCATTGCAGCCGCTGACCTGCTGATGAGATGCTCTAATCAGGGTCTAGGTAGTTCCCGCTGCAAGGAATCAAGCACCACATGGACACCTCTGTTTCAGAGATGTTCAGCATGGTGCTCCCATGGAGATCTGTCCCCACCAGGTGTTGGGCAATAAAGACACTTAACTCTACATTGATATTCTTTGGTTTGGAGGAATTTAAGATACCCAACTGGTGTATAAAGAAGAATGGGAGGGGAAAAAGAGGTACATAAGCAGTTAAGTGTTTTGGACATGGCAGGCACCACGTGGGGGATAGGAGAGCACTGTAGCTTGACAAATGAAGCAGATGGCCCGAGTCTTGGTGTGGCCAGTCACAAAGCAGTCATTTGAAAGAAGTAAATATGTACTGTTGCCTCCATTGCATTCATGGTTTCATATCAACTGGAACGGGTCAAGGAACCCGATTCTTGCCTCTGGCACTGCGTTGTGTTTGTGAAGCACATGCTTGGTAGCATGAAGACTAGGCAGGATTTCTTCCTGCACCACTGTCTGCCTTTATCAGCCCTCAGCACAGCTTCACATCAGCTCCTGGACCCACCTGTGCACCCACAAACCCCAGTTCATGCTGATCCTGCTCTCCATTCTTCATCCTTTGAGGAACATGGCAACTGTTCCTCTAGGAAAGGCACAGCAATTTTTGTGCAGGAAACCCAACACACAAGCTGTGCTGCCCGCTGAACAAAGCGCTGCCGGTAGCTTGGGTCACTCTGCCCTATTCGTGTCCTTAGGCTTTTCTCCATAACTGAAGGCAGAAATTCCCAGGCTGCTGTGGGCTTCAGACTGGAGATTTCAGAAAATCCCAACAGCCACCCATCAGATTCAAAAAGGGAAGGGTAGGCAGAAATCAGAGCTATGAGCCCATCACAATCTGCCCCAAAAGGCTGGACACTTGTCCCTTCTTCCATGTCACCCCTGGCCTCTTCCAGCAATCCCATGCTGCTAATGTAGCTGGTAGTTAGCTGGGAAATAAGGCTTCTCAGCCATCCTTCCTCTTCTCCCAGTTCTCCACAACTGAACTGGGATCCTCTCCTGGCCTTTTTCAGGGAACTTTTAATAACGCATTGAATATATATGGGCTCATGCACTAATGCACATGGGCTACCTTTGGGGCATCATCCCCAAAAAACACCACAAGCTACCAGAACCTGTTCCAGAGATGCTCTGCACCATCTTCAGTGGCGAGAGTCACATCTCCCCTTTCCCTGGAGCTCACTCTTCAAGCACAACTCATGAGTGGCCTCAACACTGTCCTACCGCACAGCTTCTGGACCAGAACTTGCACAAAGGCACATCAACCCTTCCATAACATTTCTGGGGAGATAAGGATGTAAACCAGCTCCCTAGTGTATTTGGATAAATGTTAATTAACTGTGACTCTACCCTTACAGACCTAGCTGGTTTAGGAGTCTTAACTGCCTCAGGTTTTAACAAGAAGGTCACTTCTCTATGTGCTAGGAAAGCTGTATTTTGCCTCTCGCCACCTCTAGCCTTTGTTAGATTCAGAATTAAAGTCTTTAAACACAGCTTAGAGCGAGATGAAAGAGAGCATATGGATTTTGCTTCACCTTCAAGGCGAGCCAATACCGATCAATCGAAAGGGGAAAGCAAGTCACACAAAGCAGGGCTTAAACCTTCGTAGCAGCAAAGTCATTTTCGCAGCAGAAAAGACAGACCAGCTGCTAAGGCAGTAGCCAGTTGCATTTAATAGTGGCTGGGATTCACAAGGGATTGAGGAAGCTCAGGGACATCTCAGGTCCATGTTCTGCAGCGGACACAATGGAAAAGGAGATCAAGTCATCATCCCCATTTCCTTTTCTCCATCCTTGAGACACAGTAATTACATCCTCCGAATTTTGCATTAAAACAGGGAGGGCCAACAATCCTGCTTTGCAAGTTTATTCGCTCCCGCAAGCTACTAATGTATTCCAGAACACAGTTATTTGGCCAAATATTAGATTATTCAGTGCAACTGAACAGTAATTAAGATACTCAAGTCTCCCAGAGTCAATGCAATAGTTGTGCAACCTACCAAGGTCTCAGCTGGGCTTCCCGTGAGCAGCTCTGTTGTCCCACCAAGCGCCAGCTTGCACAGAAATGCTGTGTTCAAGGCTCTGCCTTTGCTAAGTTTTCTTTAATCTGCCCCGCAGGTTCATGTGTTAGAAAGAAAAACTGCACAGTTGCACAAACCTTGTTTTCCAAGAGGCCAAAAAGGAGGAAGGAATTAAAGTCAAGGCACTGATTTATAAAGATGTTGATTTATACGCTGCAAACATATGCTGGGAGGGGGGGAGGAGGATAAATTAGCAGAGACAGTCCAAGTCGACACATCTTTGTTATTAGCCTCCTGCCATCTCTGGGACAGGGATCCAACCGCAACGGAGAGCGTGACTCCCATCCAGCATCTCCGGGTCTGCCAGCCCCGGTGATTAACTGCCCAGATGTTAATTACAGGACGTAAACAGTGCCCTCGCCTGACCCGTAACTTGACGTCAGGCATTTACAGCTCAGCCGGTGCTCTGGGGAACCAGTCGGCCGTGTCGCATGGTTGCACGCCTGCCGCCTCTTCACAAGCCATTGCAGCCCCTTCCCACCATCCTCCCAATTTGGGGCAGCAGATGACATCAAGCGTGACACCACCTTTACTTTGCACTCTGTATTTCTACCCCCACTTTTTCTATTCACAGGGTAAAAAAAAAAAAAGCTCCTCAATGCTAAGAACTCACAAAGCTTCTACCAGAAATAACAGACCAGGATTAAAGCACCGTGTCAGCCCAAGCATCCAAGAAACACCTTGAGGAAGGCAGATCAATGCTTTCCACGGCATCCCTGGACCAACACCGGTCCACAGCACCCACTGTGGTGGTTCACTCTCACAAGAAGCACCACAACAAGACCCTTAAACACTTCCAAAATTTCCTCTGCCACAAAGGCACCACTGCTGTCGCAGCGGCATTCAGCAGCAAAGGACTCCTCGGGCAACAGCCTACAAGGGCTGCCACTGTGTGACCAAGACAGACAACGGCCGGCATCTCAATACATGTCACCGTGACCTTCTGCTGCTCCAGGAATAAACAGCGGCATAACAAGATAACAGAAAGGCAAGTGCACCAAGGAATAAAGCAGTTATTCCTGATGAATATTCATTAACGTCTTTCCTTGCTGTAATCTTCCCAATCGTTTTTTTTATCCAAACACCTAGGCAAGGAGACAAGTAGATCTCACCAGCCCAGGAGACGTCTGACTCTACTAGTTCATAAAACCAACGCACAGCTTTACAAACATGCTCTGATCCTTTCCACCAAATGAAAGGCAGAAACACACACTCTCCCATTTCCCGTCAAGTTTGCCTTCACGTAAGCTGTCCTCCCAGTATTTCTGTAGGCGGCTCTTGAAACATCTGAAAAGCATCGTTTCATGCCAGAAGGCACAGACACTGAAAGAGCACATGAAGCAGAGTTGGGATTTCTAGGCTGCTTTTTAAACTGGAAGCACTTAGAAGAGCAGCTGACCTTAGGTGTAGAGAGCCGGTGGTAATGAGAATTCAACACCAGCCGCTGGTTTGGGTACTCGCTTTTAGACACGCAGCATCGGATGCTGAGCATCAGCTCTTCCCCATAAAGGGATCAGAGAACTGCCTGCGCACGGCGCTTACAAGAAGCAGGTTTTAGCGTGTGGTCACACACACACACAGGTTGAACCCTCTCGTGCCACACAAGAAAACAGTTTGTGCCCCTCCATCCATCCACCTGTGCAACGCAGGGACTCCTGCTCATCTCACAGGGATTCGGGCACAAAAACACACAGGATGAGCAGCCTGGTCCTACTTAAAACGAACGGGGCTCCTGCACCCCACGGCGTGGTCCCTGATGCAGGGCAGCCTAAAGGCAAGGGGTCTGCTTATCCTCCGCTTTGGCCAGCACAGCCCCAAAGCAGAGATCCATTTCTTCCTTGAGGTCCCAGGAGATGCAGGGAATCAGGCTGGAGCAAGGCCCGGATATTGGGAAAAATTTCTTCCCCGAAAGGGCTGTCAGGCCCTGGCACAGGCTGCCCAGGGCAGTGGGGGAGTCCCCATCCCTGGAGGGATTGAAAAGCCGTGGAGATGTGGCGCTTGGGGACATGGGTTAGTGGTGGCCTTGGCAGTGCTGGGTTAACGGTTGGACTCGATGATCTTGGAGGTCTCTTCCAACCTCCACGATTCTGTGATTCTAAGGCACATGCTGTGTCACTGTCTCTCATCCCAAAGGGGTGGGAAAGTCCCAGGGGGACAGGACTTGTGCCAGCACAAGCCACCACAACATTTCAGTGGTGCTTCCAGCTATGCCATGCACACCTGGGGGTTTCTTTCACCAGCCCTTCCCTTCCAAAGGCTCTTCCGATAATTTAAAACCTGTATTTTCCCTCCGTATTCCCCCCCGCCCCCTTCCCCATGCAGCATAGTATGAAACACAAGCTAATACACTCCCTTCAGGCCAAACGCGATGGGCACAGATAAGGTCAGTCTGGTGCTTATCTCCCACAAAGCTGCCTATTATTAGCAAAACAGGCTCGACTCTACAAACAGTGCATTAGCGCAGCTCAGGCAGAGCAACGCAGGCAGCCCGGCCACCCCGCAGCTGTCACCTCAAAGGCACCCGGCTTGTGCCAGCATGCTGCAGGAGGCCGGCAGAGAACTGGGATGGTTTTACCTCGGGATGAAGGAACCCTTGCATTAAAAAAAAAAAAAAAAAAGGGTAATTTTGAGCTCTAGAAACACTTCCATTTTCTCTCCACGCTTTTGCACGCAGCCTCATTCATCCGCCGCTAATCTCTGCTCAGACGCTCTGTTGACACCAATGTTGAATAAGTACGGGGATTAAACGGGGTGATTCAGACAACCAAGGTCAGGCAGAACAGGAGCTGAAGCCACCGGCGCAGCAGCAGCACGAACCTGCCCCATCCAAGCTATTCACAGTCCCTGTCCCAAGGGACACGACGCAAAGGTCCTCCATGGGCTGTCTGGGGATCAAACCCCAGAGACGTGGCAGTGTCCAGGAGCCCAAAACCCACCCCAGGAGGCAAAGAGCCTTCTGGGCTTTCTGCAACGTGGTTCCACCAAGGGTGGCAGGTCCAACATCAGAAGTGATGGTCACCACACAGCTCACCTGCTAAACTCCCTGGCGTAGATCTCTGTGATCTTAAGGGTCTTTTCCAACCTAAATGGTTCTACGATAGGACACTGGGGAGACCGAGTTTATAGACTTTCAAGGAAGATACGCTTTTAGGAGCAAATTCCACCAAGACCTATTGTAAAAAACACAGTTGTATTTAAACGGGGATATAAGTTTTACACAGCTAATGCAAGAGGTCTCCAAGCAACAAGCATGGAAGCTGGAAGCGTGTATCTAGTGACAGCACATCTTTAAGCATCGACTCTGTTCCTCTGCTCTTTTCTATGCCTCTGGATCAGCTTTGCACTGAAGACTTTCAAGAAGTACCTTCCCTGGGGCCCAAACTTTGGGGCAATTCAGCTAAGAAATAAGGACACAAGGGAAGAGCAAACAACTTGTGCAGAGTCAGCAGCGTATTCTGCCACCTAAATCAACTGACTTGTTTTCTTTTGAGGAATTGGAGAGGAAGGAAGCGGATCAGCACTTCAGAAAAACAACACTACTACAGCTGTATCCGTGGAGCGTTGCTGATTCAAAACAGGCTCCAGCAATCTAAGGGCTGCTGCAGATTACACAGGAGCTTGTCTTGGAGACTTATTTGACATTTCTGGATGAGCCAGCAATGTTATTCCTTGCACAAAAGCAGAGCTGTATGTGCAGTGCTTAGAAGAGTACCCAAGTTGGTCTCTACAGAACTTCTCTCCAAGCTTCTGCCCTCCTCCTTCAGCAAGGGATGCCCTGGAGAACACATTATCACCTCCCACGAGGGAGGTGACATCCAAATCCACCCCTCAGAATAAGTTAACAAAGAGGTGTCTTGACCCCCAGATCCTCCAGCCTGGCCAGCACCAGGTCAGCATTTCTGTGTTTGAACCCCTGCTAAAGAGAGTCTCACCGTTTCCTACATATCTCCTAATAGCTTCTCACTTTGCAAATTTTTTTTTTTTTTTAAATTAAAAGCAGCAATCAGGAATCAGAGAGAACAACCGAACAGTTTTGCTCAGCAGCATCAGGGGTAGCATTTTAGGTGCTGCAGCCACCACAGTCCCAGTTCCCACTGCATCCGCATCTCCTCTGTGCTTCCCACAACACCCAAACGAGCTCTCAGTACGAGAGAGAAGTCCTCTGTGCAACCACTCTCGTCCCCACGAGACAGCGTTAAACAGTTTGGACAATCTCTATTTAAACATTGTCTAAAAATACATCTGGCTTTCGACCACTGCAGATGCAGGTAGAGCCTCGCAGTGACCGATACAGCAAGGACAGATGCTTGGGTACGGCTTGGCCCGCACTGCTTCAGGGTCTGATCTGTCAAGTCAGCAAACAGCATCATTTCCAAGCAATTCTCAGTCAATAATCATCTCAGAGGATTACTTGCAATTCCTAATCTCCACGTGCTTTGAGAAGGGCACAAAAAGGATTTTTTTTCCCTCTTTTTTTAATAAAGCAAATAGGAATAACAAAGGATGCCTAACTAACAGCTCACAGGAGAAGCCAGAGTGAGAATTTGCAGTGGTTTCTACTCTTTAAGACACCAAACAGGCTCCATTCCTGCACACGTAGGAAGGCAGTCATCTGGCACATCGTGGTACCCATGGCCAGCCAGGCAAGCACACACAAAAAGGAAGGAAAAGAAAAAAGCCACCTTGGCCAGAACAAGTGTTAGATTTGCTCCGTAGTTCTTCTACAATACAGATTTAGCCCAATATTTTTGTGGGCAAAACATCTGGGAAGTAATTTCCATTCCCACGGACCCAGAAGGACTTAGAGGCGCTCTCGCCTCCCCACAGCCTGGCCCATGTAGCATCCATCCATCAACATCTCCTGCAACCAACATCTCCTCACCATTTCCAAAATCCAGGGTGCTTGGTACCGAGCTTGCCCACAACCTGCAACACGAGAAACAAACATGATGGGAGGTGGGAAACCACTGCAGTTTGTACAAGAGTCTCAACGCTCATCTCTGCGGCCTGGTCTACTCTGGATTCTTGTCCTCAACTCATATAAGGCCAGGCAACATATTCACACTCCTGTAACCTTTCAATTTGCTTCTCTAAAGAAATTAAATTAGTCGTGTTTAGGTCAGGTTCCATCTTACCTGGACTGCCCAAGGCCTTGGCATTTCTGGTCCCTCCTTGTTATATGTGGACAAAGGAGGTTAAAGAAAGTCATTTTAAATTAAACCCCCCCCCCCAAAAAAAAAAAAAAAATCCTTTAGAAATATTAGAACTGATGACTCCACAAATACAGAGTTAATGTATGCACTAGACGACCGCTCTGCCACGTTTGTTTTTTGGAGGATTCTTGCATTAACAATGGAAAAGTCGCTTCCCTCCGTCCCATTTGTCGTTAGCTGCATTGGCTTTGTAAGGGCAACCAGGAGATCAAAGTGATCTAGACACAATTCAACCAAACCATTAGTAATGCTACTGAAGCCAGAAAACTCGAATTTCACATTCCTGGGCAAAGTTGGAGTCTTCCAGTGACAACTGGACCCCAGACTTACCCTCTGGACTGTCCTGTTAAATTCTCAGACTGGGCTGATTACTTGTTACAGCTCTATCACAGTTCTCACCACGTGTCCTAGAATTGAAATCTACTGTAGGATCCAAGCCAGATACTAATATAATTTCCAGAAAAATTGGCCTCATCCTCCATGTTACTGCATGAGGTGTTTTCCTTAGAGGGCCACGCTCCCACGGAGCATCCAGCTATGCAAGCCTCCACCACAGAAGGCCCTCGGTTCAAGTCAACACATAAATCTGAGCTCTCCAAGAGAAGCTCCTAACCAAAACCGTCACTATGGCAGTAACCAGTCCCATGAAGATGAGTTTCTGCAGCAGAGCTGGCCTAAATCACCTACATACAGCTTCCCTGCTCTGGGGAGTGCAACAGTCACCCACCCCACCAGATAACTTCATCTCCAGCTCTGCCAAGTGGAAAGTTTTCAGATGCTCATCAGCTTTGTACTCCAGGGAGACAACACCCTCTCCTCTACACCAGTAATTTTTAGCAGGGAAGTGCAGATGTGCTCTCACTTTTCAGTTTCTTCCTCCTAAATTCCAACCCCAAGGCTCTAATTTGCTAGAAGAACTGTTTATGCACCAACTTGCTAGAACGGGTCTTGTCGCTGCAGCTTTTTATTGCTGCTCTGCAAACTGATGAATGAGAGCACAAAGCAAGCTGTGAACTGCACAAGGTCAAGGGATCCTGCTCCAAAATCTACACACAAAGGACAGATCAACACCATCCCAATGCCCCAGGACAGACGCTGGACACCAGGACAGTCTTTGAAACTCAACTATATCATTCCATCGCATGTAAGTTGCGGCTGACAGGACTTAGGTTCACTTCTCTCCATAAAATTAATTATGAACTCTATGCAAGAAGGTAGTTTACTACTGCCCAAGGGAACAAGGTTTTAAATACCCACCGTGGGCTTCTCCGAGCTTCTTGCTCATTCTCAAGTTACAGCTTTCCATTAGAGCATCTCGCACAGGCTCAGACTGTTCATAACTGTGTTTACAGTAGGCGTTGGCCTTATCGACAGGATGAATGTGTTCTGGCTGCATGCCCCATTCTGCTGAAGCATGATACAATCCCTTAAAACATATCAAGAACTGCTGTTGCTTAATTAGCCCATGTGATTTCCACCCAACAGGAGGAAACCCACCAGTTTGCTGCTGCCTTTCCTAGCTCACTCCATGAGCTAAGCAATCCAAAGCCTATCATGAAACATTCACACCAGCCTCCTTTCCTCTTCCTCCCTGGCATAAATCACCAACAGCTCCCCGCAGGAAGCTCTTCTGATAAATGCTGAAAGGACCTGGAAGTTCTTATCTGCTGTGTCATGGAGTCATGGATATTTTGAAAAAGAAGTAGGTCATAGCAAAGTAACTGCATAATCAAGTGGTTAGTTATGTCCTTAAGTCTGTAATGTCCAAGGGCTTATTACTTCTGCATATGGCACACCACGAATTGCTCAGGTCCAAGTCAATCCATGCGTCCACAGTGAAGACTTAGTGAACAGATGAGCATCTTTCTCATGCTGCTCTGTCAAGGCCTGATCTGTGACAGCTTTTCCTTGGAAATGCTCTTAGAGAACAAATCCAATCTTATCATAGAATGGTTTGGGTTGGAAGGGACCTTTCAAGGCCATCTACTCCAACCCCCTGCCATGGGCAGGGACATCCTCAACTAGATCACGTTGCCCAGAGCCCCATCCAGCCTGACCTGGAAGGTTTCCAGGGATGGGGCATCTCCCACCTCTCTGGGCAACCTCTGCCAGTGCCTCACCACCCTCATCATAAAAAAATTCATCCTTATATCTATTCTGAATCTCCCCCTTGTCCTATCACTCCATGCCCTTGTCAAAAGTACTTCTTCAGCTTTCTTGCAGGCCCCTGTAGGGACTGGAAGGCTGCTAGAAGGTCTCCTCAGAGCCTTCTCTTCTCCAGGCTGAACAACCCCAACTCTCAGCCTTTCCTCATAGGAGAGGTGCTCCAGCCCTCGGATCATTTTTATGTCCCTCCTCTGGCCCTGCTCCAGCAGGCCCATGTCTTTCTTACCAGAAGTATTCAAGGCAAGTCTACTAGTTTTTGGTATGGCGGATGGTATATGGGATTGATATACTTCAGAAGTAGAGATTCACACGGCTTTAGCACTTCATCAAGTTATTTGCATAATACTGGCTGGTCTGAGATGGACACTCTCTCCACTCTTTTCTTCTTCCCCCGCCCCAAAGAGGTGGGTGTCTGTCTCCATTTAGCCACGTGGCTGATAGCTGTTCAGACCCCCTGCCTAGTTTGGCTTCACCTCTTCTTCTCTGAGTCTGGTCCAGGAAGAGAAGACACAAGGCCTGACAGGAGGAAGCAAGGGATTCTTGGGCACTGCAGATGCAAAAATTAAAAAATAAAACCTAAAAAATTAAAAAAAAAAAAAAAGTCTTGTCCCTCAAAATGGACGCGTTCAAAAAGCTTTGAGATTAGGCTGGTCACAATAAAACAGCTTTTCCATAAGGAAGAAAGCAGCCCTCCCAAGAGGAGGCTACATCAACTTGAGGGAAGAAATCTAGTGCTACTATGAAGCCTGTTAGACTTCAGTCCCATGTCTCTGGCAGGTAGAAGCTGCTCTGATAGTTAATTCTCTTCATCAGCGCTAAAACATCTGGTTTTGTGGACCCTGTGATGAGGATCCAGGCAGAAATTATAAAAGAATAAGAGGGACCAGAGCAGGACAAAGGAAAGTAAATCAGAGACTAAAGTTGAGCCCATACATCATCAGGAGAGCGCTTCCCACGGCGGAGAGGAAGGGGAAGGAAGAGAGTCAGCCACACAGGGAACAATTGCTCCAAGGAAGGGGAAGCAGCATTGTTTGAGAGATTTAACAAAAAAGCATATGAGCCAATCCCCCAACCCCACCCCTCAAAAAAGAAAAAAATAAAAAATCCCCTAGCCTTCGGAAGGCACAGCTCCACCTTGACACCGCACACCCTCTCCGAGCCAGAGGAGAAGAGAAGCTGCTTTGTTTGATTTTTCCCGAGCTGCATTACCAGCCCTTTTCCCCAGGAAGGAAACCTTCCACGCTCCCCTTCCCCTCGAATTCGCAAAGGCTGAGCCTGGCTCCTTATTCCACCTCCCCCAGCGAAACAAGCCACAGGGCGACGGGGCCACGCTTTCACCGCGCCGCTCGATAGCTCCCAAGAGCCCTGACGGCGCGAGGAAACAGGAGCAAAATGCAGCAGCTCACCACCGGGTCACGAATTCAAATGCAACCTGGGGCAGCAGGACATCTGCAAGCCTTTCAGGAGCTTTCGTGGGAAAGCCTGCAGACGCAACACATCCCTTGCTTCGCCCCCTTTCATGGAGAAGATCTCCCTCTTTCCATCAGGGAAGACCCCCGGGACATCTGCGCAGGCAGGAGGAACGGGGCTGTGCGCATCCTCTTTAGCAATGGTAAAACTCATTTAACACTCAGTTAGCTCCAAGCCTCCCTGCTGTAACATGATCGCAGCTGAATTTTATTCCACTTAAGGCTTTCCCAAAATACTTGTGGTCCTTGGAGGTACTTTTTCCTCTCATCAAAAGCTTTGCAGAAATTAAATCCTATTAGCACATAACAATCACGCAGTAACTGTAACGTTTGGTTTGTTTGGGGTTTTTTTTTTTACTGAGACTGTCTCAAAGACCTTACCATACCTTCTCCTTCAAATATGAGAAGTTCAAAACATCTAAAGCTTCAAAGCATCCTTCTGTGCACAGCATTTAGCACTAATCCCACCAGAGCTACCCTGCCCTTCACTGCTGACAGTGGTAACAGCCCACTGTCGGATCTCAGGTCTCTGCCCTGTCCCACCCCAGCATCCAGGATCGCAGCTTCACTACGCTGGATCATTCCTGGTCCCTCAAAGTACAGGTCAGGGCAACCTCTAGCTGGTTGTTAAAGAAATCGCCTCCCCACGATGGCTGGCAGAGGCAAAGCACTTGCCTGCTTGGACTTTAATTGATCTCAAATGCTGCAAGAGCCTCAAAGCACTCTGCTCCACCTGCTTTTTAGCGCTAGAAACATCACGTCTTTGCACCTCTTCCCAAAGGAAACTGGACATGTCTGCTTATCATTCACAAGCCTCATTATCGTTAAGCTTTTTCCTACAAATATCTCTGTGTGTTTTAATGCTGCAGCAGCAATATCAGGTCAGACACCACTCCTTCCTTAATGATATCCTCTCAAGTTCCTATAGACGCTCTGGAAATGAGCGTTCCACCAAGCAGAGGAGAGGGCACCGGCAGGGACCAGCTGAGTGGACTTATCCAGGCTGTCCTGGCAGCGTTGAGGAGAGGGATGTGCCTGAAGCACAGTGCCGGGGAGACCCTTGAGATGTCACCCAACTTGATTCCCACCTCTGCACAGGGCATTAATTTGTCGGTCATGCACGAGGCTTGTCCAAGCGGCTCAGAACCTGGAGCGTCGAGGCCCCACAGCCATGCCCCAGCACATCGCTACCAATGGAAACTTCTTGCTACTAGACCTAAGCCACCTTGTCTCCAAATAAAGATAAAATCCTTCCTCTTGTTTTCCCTAGTTCTCCAAGATTTTAGCCCAAAACTGGAAATGCAAAAGCCTGCTGGAAAACAATTATATTCCCTTTTGATCTTCGTGTTCCTTCAGCCAGCTATCAGCCACGTTACCAGCTTCTCCTAGGTCCTAAATAATCCTCCATTTCACCCCATATCTTGCCACAGCAAATACAGTATAGCATCCAGCAGGGCTGAGGACCAAGAGGACTGCTTGCATGTGCCCTTTGCTTAATTTCACTTTTATTTTCACTTAAACCAGGGACATCCATCCAGCTGCCCGTGGTGTTTCACACCCCTCAGGACATGAGGAGCCAGGCAAGAGGAGGAGGGTGCTCTGGCACCCCGGGTTTGATCCTCTGCAGATCAAGGCAGCAGAAAAACCGCTCACCTTTAAAAAAAAAGATCTTGTCAGCTCACATGTGGCTTGACATTAAGTTGGTCTTTTAAGTCATGGGGTTCACAGCCATGAGATCTCCCTCCTCCACCCCCAGCTACCAACAGGCAGTTCTGTTTATAAGCTATTCCTGCACCACCCCAAACACAGGAGCAAGAGACCTGCCAGGGAGGCTGTTCTCCAAAATCCACCGCTCCGAGTCAGAGAAGAATTTTGTGACAAGGGTGACTTCTAGAAGAAGAATTCAAGAACCCCGTTATAGCAACCAGCTTCCCATACACACACACGCACACTCCCCAGGTCTCGGGGTAGAGACGCTCACCACCAAAGCTTGAAAAGCAAAGTCAAATTTCTGAAATTCTCTAAACCGTTTTTGACCTGCAGCTTTTCATTGGCATCTCCCACAGAGCCAGAGACTGGTTTCTAGGGAACGCTTTCAACCCGAACGTGAAGGGAAGAAGCATGCAATTCAACTCTGACATCTGCTTTCCAAAGGCCTTTTCTCCTCTGAAAGCTCAAAGGATAAAAAAACAACCTTACTAAGCATAATAGGAAGTCTTGCCATAACTGTGGGAGGTGAAAGTTTTTTAAGAGGCAGATATTTTCTGTCCATTATCCAAAACATCTCTCTAGGCTTCATTAAGCACATCACAAATCTACTTTTTTCAATGGAAGTGCAGATGCCATTTGATCTAAAGATTAGGATCACATTTCCTTCCTCTAAAGCAAAAGGCAAACATTAGCAAGGACTACTGGGGTTAAACTTTAATTATTGCTTAGGAGAGATCCAAACTTGCTGAGGCAAGAGAACGGTTTTATAAGTTAGTCACAACATATTCAGGGGCATTTAAGAGAGAGCTGTATGTGCTAGCAACATTCAAGTCTTGCCTTTATTCCACCTTCTCCAACACTTTTGACCCAGCCAATAAGTCATCCACAGACTGCAGGGAGCTGAGCTGCCCCACAATTACAGGTCGGGATACGCAGGAGCATCCACGTGCAGTGCAGTGAGAAAGTTATATTGCGATATTGCTATGTGAACAGATGTCCTCCATGAGACTCCCCAGCCCACAGCTTCACCAGGCTCTTCAGATATTTGCTCCCCGCTCAAGGGAGAGCAGGGACCGCGAAGGAAAGGGGTGCAAGGCAGAGATACACCCAGCCTGGGGAGCAGATCCAGCCAAGGCTGAATTTAATCCCATCCCCAGCTGAGCAAGACCAGTTGATAAATAAAATAAAGGCTTTGGCAACAGGCTCAAGGCAGACAAGTTTTGAAGCTGTAGTTTTTCTGGCGTCTAAGTAACACCAAAGGCTGCAGACCAGGGCAAGCGTTCAGTTCACCACCTTCACGAATATCTTTGCTAACCAAGAGGACGGCTGCAACTCGCTGCCTCCCGCCCTCCCAAGGGTAGTTCCTTCCCTAGGGTAGTTCCACAGTTTTATTTTCCATTTTAGGGGACAGGAGGTCATGGCACAGCTATTAATTTAGCTAGCCATATGAATTTAGTTGGAGACCTCAGCAAGCCACTAACACAAAGCTGGTGGGCAGCTCTACCCCACGCGCTGGGACCACATCCAGCCTCCCACAGAGGCTTGTGGAACACATACAACAGCTCTTCAACAGTTTAAGGAGCAGCTTATGGAGCCCAGAAGCTATAGAAACCTGAACCAACAGGAGATCCCCAACACTCATAGGGTCCTGCATCTCACCGCAAAGAGGACGAAAGGCTAATATAGAAGCTCCCTTTGAAATGCTCTTTGATCTATGGCACCAGGCAGCCTTTTTGGCCGTGATACAGTCAAGAGGATGGTTTGCAACTATCTAACCATGACCCAAAGCATCGTGTACCTTCATTCAGGCACAAAGCTGAGACCTCTGAAGACAGCTGGAGTCCAGGTGACTGCTGGAAGCCCTGGACATGATGGTGGTCTGCAAAGCCCAGCTCTGACCCTTCCGCAAAATCAACTTTTGTGCATCAAGCACAGAGAAGGGAACAGAAGGGAAATTAGGGGGGAAGGGGTACACAGTGGCCGAGTAGAGCCAATGGTGACTGACCAAGCACCCCAGCACCTCCTGGTCCAAAATACCTGAATGTGAGGTGAACACCCAAACTCAGTGGGAAAACCAAAAAGCAAATAAACCACATGAAACCTGTCCAACTTCCATGCTCATTCCCAAATATACAACTGGCCAAGCGTTGTGCATGAAGAGTGGGCGAGTGATGGGGAGGAAAGGACCTCTCAAGGCTCTTATCCCTTTGATCCTCATTCATACACAAGCTGTGACATCCCTTCTCCAAGAGAAGCCTTCATCTACGGGATCTGTCACCAGGTTGCAGTTCCAGAAGATGCTTTATAATGCCCTGCTTAGCACCTTCCCAAGTGGAGCCCTACCGAAAACGTGACAAGTGCAGTTTCTGTCTGGTGGCCAAGCTTCTCAAGTGTGGAAATAATCAGCGTACGTGCCAGGCATGGCTCTCCTCCGAGCTCAATTTCTGCTTGTCAGCATCCAGGCTGTGGCAACGTTGTACCTCTCCACTTCCTCTGCAGTAAAATTGAGTTATTCTAGGCTCATAATTGACACAAAGTCAAACTCCATCTGTTTCCACCAAGATAAAGATTCCTCTGAGGTCGCTCTGCTAAGTACCTGCAACTTCACTGCCCTGCCTCCCAGCACGGGGACTGGAGAGGTGTGTGATGCCAAAATTAGCGGCCAGATTTGCTCAGGGTTTATTCTGGGCTGGGTGCAAGGCAATATCTTTGTGCTATTTAAGCGCCCAGACCCATGCAGCAAGTCCAATGCTACGCATAGCATCAGTAAGTGGGAATCTTACAGTCTGGAGTAAAGAGGAAAATGCATCATCCCAGGAAAAAGTCAGGAGGAGAGCGCTCTTTCTGGAGCCATTTTTTGCTACACTGAAGTTTCACACGTTACATCAGAGTTAGACAAGTATCCCACCTATGCGTAATTCAGTTCATTGCTTATTTTAATTTTTTTTTTCACTACTAAAAAAAATGAAATCCTTTCCAGAGGTGTTACAGTGCACAGCCAATATCCGGGATGGGAAAGCAAAAGCCACAGCAGCATTGATCTTTGCACCCAACAAGAAATGGGATTAAAAAGACTTGAGCGCGGTCTGTAGTCTTCAAAGCAGAGAGGCTGCATGAAAGTATTAGCGAGCTGGAGGAAGAGAGAAAGCCAAGCAGCAAGCAAGCAGGTATGCAGGCAGGAAAGAAGAAGCGTGATTTTCTTCAACGCTATAATTATGAGCGATCAAGCAACTGGGTGCCAAATCCGTTCGTGCTGTATAAATAGAGGCAGTCGAGCCAAGTTACGCCATTGCCAAAACTAGCGCCAGGAGGCCAATGACTTTCTGCAGAGTCATTGCACTTAGTGACAGTTTGGATGGAATTTGATACTGTCACCATTACAGCCAGCAGGCAGGAACGCGGCCGGCGAGACCGGCACGCTCACCGGCATCTTCCTCGGCCCCGCTTGGCCAGGCAGACGCGGTGTGGGAAGTTTTGTTGCACACTTAGTTCTTTCAAGCCGGAGTAACCACTGAAATTTCTAACCACGTTTTCAGCAACCACCCCATTTAGGTAGCCACCCTCCCATAAACTGGCTTTGGTCTGGGAGCCGTACAGCATCATACCCAGGGTACAGTCCTGGATGGATAAATGTCTCTGCAAGGTCTGGTTCCCTCTTACATAGCAAGATGTTCCTTCCCCAGCGCAGTGCGGGCATGATGGGCACACTCTGCATTTGCCAGAGGGACAACGTGGACAGGAGGTCTGTCCCTTGGTGGGTCCCTTGACGTTTAGATGAGGCCCTAAGGGATACGATTTAGTGGGGGACTTGGTAGTGATAGGTTAACGGTTGGACCCGATGATCTTGGAGGTCTCTTCCAACCAGAACAATTCTATGATTCTACGATTCTATGATTAAAATATGGCATAAAGCAGCATCATGTAAAAAGAGGAAGGAAGTAACTGCTGTGCATCTGCACCCATGCAGCCAGTGGTTTGCGCGGAAAAGGGTTTTAAGAGGAATCCAGCCCTTTCTCAGCATCCATGGAGAAATCAAGGGTGCGAGTCTGCCAACAGCAAAGCCACCACTGGGCTTGTGCTTCGAAAAGCATGAGCATTTTCCGAGAGAAGCCAAAAGTCTTCGCAGACCAGAGTTCTCCCTCCAGCAGAGCGCTTATTCCCTTCTCCAAGGGCTGCAGGACTGAGGGAAAATGAGAAGGAACCAGATCTGAACAAAACCCATGCCATATCCCAAGTGGTTTCGGACCCATAGCCCACACACCTGAGCCACACCACATATCGACCTGGTTGCAGCCTCCAGGCTGGTCCCAATTTGACCCAGAAGTCCCTGCTGATGGCCAAAGGCATCACCCTTGGATCTAGCAACAAATCTTTCCAGAGAGCAGCTTGCCTTGCTCTCCCCTCCGCACGTAAAGGCCACCGAGCTCCACAGGCATATTGCACAAAGGAGACTGGAAGTTACATTTCAGTTACTCACCAACATACGTTCCTATGAACATACACCTAAGTAAAGGTACCAAACCCACTTGCTGAGCAGGGGCTAGGAGAGGCATCAAAGCATCCTGCCTTACGGTGCAAGGGGTGATGAATCTCAATTAAGGTCAGAATCTTGATCTACCAGCAACGCAAGTTCCTATATTGCCAGAAAACCACAAGTCTGAGTAACGCACAAAGTTGCCCACATCTCATAGCAGACAAACGCCGCTACTGTCCCCAGCTTGCCAGCAGATAAACTCGCATCACAAGGAAGCCCTTGGGAAGATGACGCCTCAGAGCACATTTAGTTTCTTCCCACTTTTTGCTCCAGATGGGTGGAATACTTTAGGGACTCTATGAATATTCCCTCAGCAGCCCCCCCATCTCCTCCTCACCCCAACCATTAGCTTCACGTTGTATTTCACAACAAAGTGTATTGTGCCATGTCTGCTACGCCATGGGGAGACTCACCAGGTGAGCAGCCCCTGCTCAGCAAAAAACTGGACTTGCCAGCGTTGGTCAGGGTGAGGGTACAGAGCAGCCTCAAACTCTCTGACTAAATCTGTTCTCACTTTATTCTGTATTTTATCCCATAACAACTCATGAGCTGTCCTAAAAAGACCCATGCTTAGTCTGAAAACCATCCTTCTGCCAAAAAGTATTTGGAGAAACTAAGTCACACCATTCGAAGCAACACCCATGCTGTTCCCACCTCCAGCGGAGAGGTTTTGTGTGAATAAGCACCACGAAAATGATGCTTTATGGTTTAACACCAACCTAAAGATCAGCTGGAGAACACCAGTGGAAAGCTGAGCCTCCAGGGCTAAGCAGACCTCCCATGCTCATCAGCTCCAGTGACATCCCCCATTTATTACCACCCCCACACGGGAAAGTGCCATTTCTACATTGAACGCAAGGAGCCAACACATTCCCTCCTGCCTCCCTCCCCAATTACTCACAGAGCAACTCAGAGTCTCTCTAAACCAGGCTGGTGGGGGTGCAGCAAAGACAGGTTCAGCTGTCAGACACTTCTGCGCCATGCGCGAACGCCTCTCGGGGAAAAGCGGCTAAAGATAGCTCGCAGTCCTGTAACCAGACCCATGAGACTGGGATTTTACTCCCACCCCGGCTGATCCACGGTTACTGGGATAGACACCTCCTCTACACATCTAAATTGTTACAAGCTGCTTCTGCAGGGAGCTGCCTGGGTTTGAAGACCCCCGTGATGTCCTCAGTCCGACCCCAGGGTACCAAAAGATACTCAGCCATTGGGACGAAGAGCAGCACTGCTCGGGTCATGGTTTCTAGCTGCAAAACACACCACGGTGAGCATCCCACAAGGCGATGAAGCAGTCCCTGTGTCACTGCCACAGCAGCAGGGAAGGTTTTTCCCATTACCACCTTCATGCCCCACTGGCTCCAAAGACGCTTTGTGAACTCAACCCATTGGCACACTCAGGATAAAGTGAGCGGAGCCCTTTGCCAAGTACCAGCCGCCCCAGAGCTCCCAGCTATTTTTGGCAGGTTGTGCCCAAAGTTGAAAGTATTTATGGCATCTAGTTACCATCCATCACTGGGCAAAAAATAATAATGATAAAAAATAATCACAAATTAGGTGTTCATCATTTGGAGGAGGGCCACAAAGGTGATCTGAGGGCTGGAGCCCCTCTGCTATGGGGACAGCCTGAGAGAGTTGGGGTTGTTCAGCCTGGAGAAGAGAAGGCTCCGGGGAGACCTTATTGCGGCCTTCCAGTCCCTAAAGGGGCTTATAGGAAAGATGGGGAGAGACTTTTTAGCAGGGCCTGCTGTGACAGGACAAGGGGTGATGGCTTTAAACTAAAGAAGGGGAGATTCAGACTAGACATAAGGAAGAAGTTTTTCACCCTGAGGGTGGTGAGGCCCTGGCCCAGGTTGCCCAGAGAGGTGGGAGATGCCCCATCCCTGGAAACATTCCAGGTCAGGCTGGACGGGGCTCTGGGCAACCTGGTCTAGTTGGGGATGTCCCTGCTAATGGCAGGGGGTTGGACTAGGTGGGCTTGAAAGGTCCCTTCCAACCCAAACTATTCTGTGATTTGGCTATTGCACTGGAGAAAAACCGTTAGAAAGGAAAAGGGAAGGAGGAAAACTATTGCAGGTTCCCTTTTCTTGTCCCATCCCACGTACTCCATTTCCTCCAGTGGACCTGTATCACTGCTCGTGTGAAACAGTGACATTACGCTGAGGTCATTACTGTAAGAGAGCAAGAACTATGTACTAAAATGTTGGAGCCAGGCAAAGCCTCCTACACAGCATTTTCCAGACCCTCTCTCACATCTCAGCCTGCGCCACCCCCCAAAAATCCCACCCCTCAGGCACATCTCACCACCTTCATGCAGGTGTTGCACACACTGCCCGTTCCAGCCCATCACCAGAGACAAACCTCCATCAAGTCACGTCCCTCCCCACAGAAACCACCCAGTTCCTTCTGCAGGGTTGCTCAACCTCCACCTTAAGGTCTCCACGGCAGCTCTTGGAGAATATTTTTGCCCACTGCAAGAGGAAAGCATAACTGCAGTGTGCACACACCAAGTGTTTGGGGACAGGGATTGCAGGAGAAGGCTTTGAATTGCCGCTTCATCACAAGCTCAGTGATACAGATACTCAGGTAGATTCAGTTTGAGCATCTCGCCCCCTGACAGAGAGAAAATGGGATGCTGCGAGGTTGAGGGTGGCATCTGCACCCAAAAAGGCACCCGCGGTGCATGTGAAGCGGTGCCGACAGTGAGCTGCGGCTCTGCTCAGCTCTCCCTCCAGTCAACCTGCTAAAAGCGCTCTGAACGTGTCACTGGAGTTAGATTCCCACTCGTTAGAGCAGGCACCTGAAAAGGTGAGTTAAAAGCTCCAACTAAGAGTGTCGCAGCGGGGAGAGGCTGCGCAGCCCCCCTAAGGAGAGGTGCTTTCCAGGAACGAGCCTCTTTCCTTGACATACGACTGCTCGACAGCTTGTTTGCGTCGCTTCGCTGGGTGAACGTAGGAGAGCGATGCACAAATACTCCTGTGACAACACCAACCCTGCAGATGGTTCATACAGCCTACTAACACCAGTCTTCAACTGAGGACACACGTCTTAACCCCCCAAAAGGCAAATCTCAGAGAAAGCGGTGGCTCACAGCAGGTCCTCCTGGTGCCTCTCCCATCCCAGGGCACGTCCAGACCTGGTTGCGAGTGCCCTGGGGACAGACACCTGACTCTGCACATGAAACCATTCGGTTTTGACACCATCAGACATGTCTGCAGAGCAGCTGCGTCAGAAGCACAACTAGTCAGAGACCAGCACCTGGGGAAGTTGGGCTCATGGGAATATACCTCAAGGAAGGAAAAATCTACATATCTACCTGCCTTTCTACAGTATCCAAGTCTTCACACCCTCATCCCGCCCCACTGAGGTGGTGCCACGGCCTTTATTTTGCGGTCACAGAACTAGGAAAGACACTTATCTCCTTGACCAAAACCACTGCCAATGTGTGCATACAGCAGACGGATGAGCTCCAGTCATCACCCAATACCTCAGACATCCTTCCTTCATAGCCATCATCAGAGCATCAACCCAAGACTTCATGGCTACCTCACAGTATCCGAGGACAAATACTCAACAGCTCAAGTGTTTCTTAAATTAAAAGGCAGGATAAAAAGCTCTGCCCTTCAGTGTCCCCAGGGTGAAACAGGAGGTAGGCAGCACAAGCAAGAACTAAGCCCTCTTCTCTCAAGACAATAATTTCCAGATGCCTTCATCTTGCTGGAGAGGAAGGACCCAGAGCTCAGTGGTTCCTGCAAGCAAACATCTCTTGCATGGCCAAGGGAGGAGAAAGATTTCTGCTTGGGACTTCAGGCTTCCCACAGCATCACTGAGGTGAGACACTGTGGGACAGGCTCCCAGGTAGAAGCGAGACCTCAGACCCACCAGACAGTATCCCTGAAGCTGTAGCAGATGCAGCCAGCTGTGGACAGACCAACCAACATTTCTGCTTTGTCCTTCACTGCCAGCTGATGGGGCATCACACGTCCACTCAAGCTCTCTTGGTTAGGCATGGAAGAGGCCCACCAGCCCCCAAGGGCCCAGGGACAACCAGTCACTCCCTGCTGCCATTTACTCTGTGGGGCCCGTGCAAGCAGAGGTGACCGCATCACAGTCAGAGAGCATCCAACAGGGACACCGGCTGACGTGGGACACCAGCCACCTACACCCAAGGGGTGAAGTTCCGCTTCCTATGATCCCATGAGGCTCAAAGTGAACACTTGCCCTAAAACCCAGCACGACCCGAGCTGCACAGGAGAAAGGTCTAGCTTTCAGGAGGGGAACAAGGGAAAGCAAGGTCAAGACATTTTTGTGGGGTGGTACATTCAAGCAAGCCCTGCTCATCCTTCCAGTCAAACTCTCTTGCTCTGCAAAGTAGCTTCCAGGAGGAGAAAAGAAAAAGAAACAAACAAAAAAAAGAAGGAAAAAAACCAACACACAAAACAAACTCCCCAAAAAATCCAAACAAAGAATTTCTTAAACACAGGCACTTTCTGCCTGAGCTGACGTGTGACGGGACACAACTGAAGCACTCCAGGAGCAAAACGCATCAGCTTGAGCAGACCTCAAGCACCCGAGAGCTCCAGGACAGCCATGGCATACAGGTCTTCACTATGTCTAGGCCACCGTGACACCAAGATCTTTCAGCATTTTACAGTTGTTCTATGAAAGCAAGAGAAGCAGCAAACCCTACGTTATCCATCATCCACAACATGATAAAAAAATTAGAAGATCAAGCTCTGAAACTGGTTTCAACTCTAGAACAAGAAAATTAAATACAGCCCTCATGTTTCATGGCAAGGAGAGGATTTATTACTCCTGGGACAAAAGACTCCCCCCAGGCAGGTAGCTGCTGCCTTCCCAAATTCCCAAATCTCTCACCTGGCAATGAGCCCTGGGGGGAATCCAGACACCTCAGCAGTCCCTATATATCCACTCAAACAGCCACAGCATAATTTATTTCAAAGCTCAGCCACTTGCAGCTATATTTATTTTTTTAATACCAGCTACACTGCCTCAGCCCAATGCTTTTTCTCGACAGCTCTGCCATTTAGCAAGCATTAAACCTGATGGTGCATGAGACATAACAGGGTTTTACTCACATCCCTGTCCAAGAGCTGGCTCAGTAGAGCTGACAGCCCCAAGTGTCTTAGGTAGTATTTATCTCATACCTTTCCTTCCAAAAAAAAAAAGCTAGCCTTTTGGAATCAAACATATGGGATCCGTCACCAGAAACGGCCAGTTTGGGAGCAGAACATCTCATCAGCTTCAGGCAATGCTGAAACACAGCAATAAGTTTTAGGGCAGCCAGTAGAAGACAACAGTGGCTGAGCAGAGACACATACAGGGGGATGTGAAGTCCAGCTTCTTGACCAAGCACTGGGACACTCCCATGAAACAGCAACACTCAGACAAGAGCTTTCCTCTCCAAACGCTCCTCCTATGACTCCAAAAGCCTTTGCAAAGCAATTGTCTTCTGGAGCCTAATAAAGGGTTGGGGGGAAAACCCACATGAGCAAATAAACTGGGCTGAGGTCCAGACCTGATGCCAGAACCCAAGAGGGTAAGGGGAGATGGCACACGTGTAACACGATTTAAGCTGTGCTTGCTGCCTCCTCCTACCATCACTCACTTATTTTCTCTTCCTCCTAGACGTAACCCCAGGCTCCACCATGGTTGTATTTCACTTCCCACTTGAAGCAGAAAACTTCTTCTAAAAAGTCTGAAACGGGTCAGGGATCCAGTTAGCAGCTCTCCAGGTAAAAAGCGGATTTGAAATCACTGCAACCACCTTCCCTCGATGCAAAAGGCTGGTTTGTGTTTTCTGACTGTGGTATTTAAACAAGAGAAATTTCACAGGAGACATTGCCTTAAGCGTAAGGTATTTGAGCTATAATAAGTACCAATAGCTGCCCTTTCTCCCCAGCTTTACAACATTTTAAGTCAATTCAGATATAGTGATTAGTGTATCAATTCTGGTAGAAATCAGATGGCTTGGCTACGTAAGGTGCTGGAATTGGATAGCCCCAGGAACTCACATTTCCACTTATTTTCACTCCGGCTTTTTTGGATTAGGTTGCTATCACAAAGCCGTGTTAGAAACGTTGGATGCTGCGTTAAATCCCATTAGCTGATTACACAGCTGAGCAGCGGCAAGCGTTTGCTGAAAAAGTGAACCCGACCGCCCAATTTGGGAACCAGACGGTCACGCCGACCTTGTGCGCAGCAGCACGTCACAGCAACGACCGTTTGCTCCCACTTTTCTCCAAAGCCATCTCTTTCAACAGCTCAGACTATCTGCAGCACAGCCAGCGCTGATGTTCCTCAGACCAAGCCCGGCTCAGCCAGGCCCGGAGCACGGCTTTGCAGAGGGCAGGCATATTTCTGCCATCATGCTACAGCAAGCGTCACTCTTGCCAAGTCCCAGCTCCCTCTCCTCCTCCATCTCCTGCCATGCCACCAGTTGGTTCAATCCAGCCTTCTTCATGCCCTTCTGGAGAACCCCTCCCAGCACATCAGTACAACCGAAAAGGAAATAAAGTTATTCTAAAACTGGGATAAAAATAAAGCTTTTAGGAGCAGGACAGCCTAACAACCAGGACTGATTTGTCCTGTGTTCACAAACAAGATGGACACTTCACGCAAGAGGACGGCAACCTAGGGGGACGTTCCTGCCATGGCCAACAGCAGGTGAACCTCAGGTTTGACTCTCCTTTCCCAGGACCTTCTGGACATTTGTGGCACTGCTGGCAGCAGTCATGAAAAACAACAGGGAAGCAAACAAGGAAAGTACCTTCCCGGCTCCACTTCCTAGTAGGAGCAGCCAAAGAAACAGGTTCCCTTTCCAGGTCCTTGACTTGTTCTGGGCTGTCCAGTTTCAACCTCCAGGCTCCATCCCTCCTGGGGAAGGAGCTTTTGCAGAGGCTGGAGATGAACAGTTTCATTTCCTCATGCCAAAAGGGAAATTTCTAAGCAGTTGTTCTGATCACGCCACTCTCCTGTAAAGCAGGTATCGCCACGTCTCCCTCTTGGGGAGTTTAGCACAAGAGAATAAACCCTATTCTTGTTTTTAGAGAGAAGATGTGGGCACCTACCCACTGGAGAAGGCTCCAGGTTGCAGATCCCAAGAGGATGGAGACGCCTGCACAAGCATGAAGTCAGCTGCCCAAGTCTGAGACGGACAAGACATGCCCACGCTCAAGCAACACAAGGGAGCTCCTGGGAATTACATGCTTCCAAATCAAGGCGGGACCAGGTGATTCCTGGCCCAGGTCTACACCACTGTACCCTTTACCAGCTTCAGCCCATGTTTTCACCATCCCTGCAGAGGTCAGGGACCTGGAAGAGCCTCAAGCCAAGCTGGGAGAACTGTCCTCCCTGCACTAGCATTCAACAGTTGCACAAAAGCACCAGGAGGACTTTCTCCAAGCAAAGAGCAGCCCGGCGAGATGCAAGAAGGTGGATCTCTCAAATTAATTCAGTCCACATTGAGACCAGCTACAACCTTCATCAAGCACCAGCCAGCTCATTACGTGCACAAACATACAGCACGGTAACCAGCCGGCTGCGTTTCAGACGCATGCTTGACCAGTTTACAAGCCTCGATCCCCAAATTGTCCACTTCTTTCAAAAAAAATCCACCACCACATTTGAGAGGGACTTACAGAGCAGCAGCACTTCCAGCGCGACTCCTTCTTGGATGTTTCCGTGCTGCTAAAGGACCCAAAACACCCACATCTCCCAAGCCTTGCTCGAGTTTTCATAGCGCTGATAAGCTCTCAGCTGGAACAGCTCTTGCGCACAGTTAGTTTTATCTGCCGCAGAGCGTACTTGTTACAGAGCCTCTCTTATCGCTGTTGCAAATAACAGCAGAGATAGAGAGAAGCACGTAATGCCCAGGAAGGGAAGGTACAGAAATATGAGTGGCCACGTCATCTTTTAACTCCATCTGCCCAAGCTCATGACCTCAGGGGCTCCCTAGTCCTCACCCCACGTACCCCTCAAAAGCTGCACAGCCCCCAGCGAGGACAGCCCTACATCCAGCCCACAAATTGCTCAAAGAGAAGAGCAGAGCAGACTCCAGACCTTAAGCCAATGGTCTGGATACGTCCCTCCAGGGAACAGGCAGCTGAGCTACAAAGTTCAGGAAAATAGGGAAAAAGCCACTATGTTCCCCAAGCTGGGGGGAGAAGCCAAGAGAGCATAAGTGATGGTCTCATGGGTCCAATACAGCACTCAGTACGACCAGACTATTACCCCAGAAGCCTGGATTTAAGGACTCTCACAATAGAAGGGTTTTAACATTATAAGCTGACACTTTTAGAAATACAGAGGACCCCCCCCACGTAAGCTTATTCTGCTCTTCAAAGTGGATCTGTAACTGTTCGCTACAGGACACCTCTAAGGAAGTGTGGACTTCAGGTTACAGCTTCACAATAAACTCACCGGCTTCATTCCCGCTAACTAATCACATTCCCACTGTAAACAGTGGCATTTAGCACATCAAGATGATAAAAACCACGAGGGATTTTTCAACCCAGCAGGAACCTTTGCCTTCAGGTCACGGGCTCAAATCCAGCCTTGCTATTAACCAGCCAACCTCTCACCCCCTACCAGAAGGGCCTGCAAAATCCACCAGCAAAGGCATTTATCACCCCGCTCCAGGTGACACTGGGGCAGGTCACCAGCATCATTAAGGCTTCCCAGTATCCCAGCGAAGCACAGTTCGAGATCAGCGTGCATCAAAGCTCCCCCAGCCTGGCAGATGGACTGCAGCAAGCAAGCTGTTTGCAACGCCTTCCCAGAGGTGACCCTTAACAAAAAGCATCTCCAATCTGCAGCAACTTTTGGTGGAGCTGGAGCTGCATTACAGACCCAGTGCAGGAGCAGCACAACAGAGCAGGTTTGGAAGGCTAGAAACCCCAAACTGGATGAATCAACCTTGCGTTCAAGATCAACAGCTTGCACCCCACGCCCTTCTTTTGGGGGAGACAAATCGGTATGTTCAGATTTGATCTGGGTAGGCATATTGCCCCAAGAGCTCTGACAGCTCCTAGCTAGAGGCCCTGTATTTTAATTTCCCCTGGAGAGACAAAAAACCACAGGAAAAGGCTCCCAGTTCCCCCAGTTGGTGGTGGGATGCTCTGCCCTTTGCTGGGATCCCCTGTCCACTTCGTTACTCCATGTGGGGGTCAGTCACCAGTACCCGTTGAGCCATGGCAGGTGGTCGCATGAACTCCTGCCGTGGATTTTCATGCCTTAAAAAGAGACTGTTTAACAGCTTCTTCGTGGTTTTCTTCACTGCCCAGCGAAAGACATTGGTCTGTGCCACCCCCAAGCAAGGGCCAAGCACGTCCCCAAGTGCCACAGGTGCCAGCAGACACGATGGCTTCGCAGGACTCCGCGGTGCAGCAAGGACAGCGTTGCACCCAGGTTTCCCGCGCTGGTTACCTCCTCCCCGGGGGCACTGCCCACCTTCTCCCCTACGCCCTCACCCTTCAACAGGGAGGGCAATTTCCCAGGCTACGTCGAGTTAACGGAGCTGCGTTACCAGATAGGTCCATCTCGCTTCAGACAACGCTCACGGCTTCCAGCTTGCTTCACTTAAAGGCCTTTGCCTTAAATGAAGCAGAAGGAAAAAGGTTGGTAGATGCTAAATCCTACTCACCAAATGCCAGGTGCTCTGGGTGGACTATTTGTTTTTTTTAAAGGCTCCCAAGTTACATGTGTTGGCCCTGCTGACAACATCTAGGAAGCTGAACGGGTTCCTGCCTCCACCACGGCTCCTGCGACAGCAGGAGAGATGCCCACCCTCCTCAGAGGGGTTTGCACCAAAGGCAAAGACTCTCTTGCATACAGAGACTCCCTTCCAGCTCCAGAGGTCTCAGCAAACCACAGAGCAAGTTTTGAGCTCCTCGTTACCCGTGTTACTCCCCGCACCCCCACGCAAGCTCAGGACCAAAGCCCAAACCACAGCACGTTGCAGGGCTGATACTCGCCTGGGTACAAACGGGAGGAAGGACGCTTCCTCGGACGCTGGCCTTCAGCCGCACCGCTCCCGCCCGCGTTCCCAGGGACTATAATCCCACAAGCAGCTTTATTTTTCTTTGCAAAGCAAAACTGTATAAGGAGAACCTGCACAGTTTGTGTTTCGGGAGCACGCGTCTACGCAGCAGCGTGACCTTGCGAGGCGCAAAGGCTTGCCTGGCAGCGTAAGAGACACCAGAGCACGCTTACTCCCATCACATTAACATTTTAACATATACAGCTGTCTTACCCACAAGCACACCACATTCCTTTAACATATAGCTCTCCAAGAGCAAGAGCCTGGAGATCCAAACAAAACAAAAGAAAAAAAAAAAACATCCTTATGCAAAGGAGACAGATTAGGAAACACTTATGATAAGGGAAAGTAACTCCAGCCAAGCTGTCAACTTTGCACTTTAAATTAGGCTTTTAATGAGGATTGCAAGCACTCTGCATTTCAGTGATTAACTCGGAGCTAAATATGAGTTTAGCTGCTGCGTCTTTAACACCGATTCTGCCTCCAGGTTTCAGGCAGGAGCAGAAACGGAAGAGAAGACAAAGCACAACTGCGAGAAGCTTGCAGGCTGTCAGACACCAGCAACTTTTGAAGCCGACGCCAAAGCCCAAGCAGGGGGATAACCCACTCCTAAAATGAGAGCCACCCACCACTATGTACTTACAGAGCGTCAAATGCAACACAGCAAGAGGTTCGGGAGCTCATAGGACCCAGCTCGGGAGCACAGGGAAAAATGAGGCCATATATATATTTTTTTTTTTGGCAGGCATTTTGATATCTGAGTAATAGCTGGAAAACAGGGCTTACAAGTTGAGTGTACTAAGTGTAGAGCAATCCTTTACGATAAACATAATCTGCACGTGAGCAGGAACGCATCTAAAAATAGACATTTTGAGAAGTCATAGGTCTCGCCTTACCTCTCGGCTTGACGAATTCCAGGTCTCCTAACGAGCCCCAAACCATCCAGAGATTACAAGGACTACTCAGCCATTCTTACCGCGCAGATCTCTAAGCTCCAACAGCCAGCTCACGGCCACGGACGGAGAAATCACAACCCAAAAAGCTGGAGAGAAACGGAGCAAGTCACGCAGCTGGATTTCTGCCCGGACACCCAGCCCAGGACACAAGCGCTGCCTGTTTGCTGGGTTTCAAACTGCAATAGCTTTGACTGACAGTTTAAAGTCTCATCGACAAGATGCATGAATAATTAGCGGGTAGATTGACACCAAAATTCCCACAATACCTGCAAACATAATCACTGCTGTATCAGGCGGCTGCCTACAAAACGTCACCTACTTGACAGCCTGAAGAAGCCTCTTTACGGGGCTTCTTCATGCAAGAAGGTAGTCGGGTGAGACACGCTGGTTTTGAACATACACTTCTTACCTTCTCCAAAAAGCCTTTTTTGTCTCCAAGAAAGGGCAAAGGGTTGGATGACTCCTTCCTGCATCAACAGCCCAGACACGCAGGAAATGCTTTAATCCCAAGGAAAGCATTAATTACCTCTTGGCAAAAAAAAAACCCAAACAAACCAACCCAAAAAATAAACACATACACAACAAAATCCACCCAAATATCACAGAGTGACCTCACCACTGTGGTAAATCCCTGTAAACAAGCCTAAGCCCTCCCTCTCCGCCTCGGAGCCAGGGTTCGGGCATCAGTAGCACCTCCAGTTAGCGTGACCTGGGAAGCCCCCGGCCCCACCTCGCCCCTGGCAGCGTGATGGAAATGCTCTGGGCATGGCCCTGAATAGAACCCAGTTTTACTACCACCCTCCGAGGTTTTGCTCAGCAGAGAGCTCTGCAGTCAGCACCACGGGTGTCAGATGGGGCCACGCACAAGGGACACCTTGGAAGGGCCAAGCCGGCCCCTTAACACCAGGTTTCTGCCCTCGTGGCAAGGTCCTAGGAAATTCAGCAGGAGGGCAAGCCTAGACACGAGCCTCAAATCCTCTCCAAGCTCTTAAGCGACGTGCTCCAGGATTAGACCTACTTCCCGCCAACCTCGTGGATCACTCGGTGCATCACCCCGTCACCCCAGGACCTTCGGGTACCAAGTCCCGACCGCCAGCCACAGGGCTGTAGCCATCTCCAAGTCGGAAAATCCAATACGTTTTATTTGTTTTGCTGCAATTCTGCAGTAGGCAACCGGACCCTTGACTTGATTTTAGACTCAGGTAATTTGATTTATGATTAGGTGACTGTCAACTCAAGAGCTTCATCAATACAAGTGGCCCAAGATATAATCTATTAGAGTGGCGCAGAAGAACGCTTGGACATCAAAGGGTACAGCCAGTCCATTACATCTTTTTAAGTGCTGTACCCAAAATACCTATTAAAGGAAACTCCGGTCTTCACATTGTGCTATTTAAGTCAGATGCAAGATGCTTTCCCCGAGCAACCTGTGCAAACGCGATCCTGAGACGCGGCGCAGCTAAAGACAGCGGACAGCCAGAATATTTCCGCACTGTGCATCTAACCTCAGGCTGGGGGAGGGAGAAGTTTCGTTTCAGCTCATCAAGAGGGGGGAAGGGAAGCAAAATGCAGGGACCAGACATTCATAAAGAGATTGTACGAGTTACAGCGGCGTTTTAAGAGAAATGGCAAGATTTTTTTTTAAAAAGAAATTAAGATTAAAAATTAAAGGCTAGCTTGCTTTAAGGGGAAAAGTGTAAGATAAAAGCTGCTTTAGCACACTGCCACATGGCAAATCTGAAAGTGAAACAGATCCTTTTGAGCATTCCCAGACAAGAAAAGCATAAATTTACAGTCCATCACCTCTAAGTCCTCCAGGATCCAGCAGCCCGGACCCCAAGCACCAGGCGAAGCCTCGCCAAAAGCCCAGCTCCCGAGCAGCCGGCGACGCGGAGGACGCAGTGGTTAGAGAGCAGGAGGATTCGATTTTGTCATGACTAAAGAATTACGTTAAAACCAGTACGAGCTATTTCCAAGGAAGAGATCAGCCGCCAGCGGGACTCTGCGCAGATGTGGGAGCCCGGTGACGGAGCTGGTGCCCAGATCTGTGCATCACCCCGAGCGAGGTGCTGTTTGCCTCCCTCTTATCCCCATCCCACCCTTCATCCAGTGGGAAAATAAAAAATACCAGCCCACGTCAGCAATACCTGGAGCCACACACACACAAAAAAAAAAATCAGTGCAAAAACACATTCACAAAAGAAACGTTTTTCATAAAGCTGATCCTGCCCAAAGACCAGGCGGACAAAATAGACAGAGCTCAATCACAACGTGTAATGGGTTCAGTATGTGAAAACACGCGATGCGTCGCGATAGGCACGAGCACGGAAACGTTCCCAATTGCCACCCAAGAAGGTCCTTGTTTGAACACCCTTCAGGGGAACACACTGTACCTTGAAACCACTCCTTGGCAGAAACCTTACACAAATATTTAATTACATATAAAAATAAGGCTTTTTTTTCAGGTTATTGAGCAACGACGGGCTCTTCAACCAAATATTCAGGCAGTCGTCCTGCCAGCGTCTGTGGGTATTTCTGGAGGAAGTGGGGAGAAGGCAGCGGTTAACTAAAGAGGAAAAAGCAGCAAAGCCAAACACCAGCGTTGCAGCTCGATTTTTCTGAAAGTCAAGACATGCGTTAAAGTAGCTGTACCTAATCACTGTTTATAGAGGGGCTGGCAGGCAAAGGCAACTGCTATAAACAGTCTTTTAAATCCCTTTTCCCAGCATCGTGCTTAGAATATTCCTGCAAAGGTCTGTTAAACACTGTCGGCGTACTCAGGGTCAGGGAAAGCTGGCAGGGACCGGAGCTGGAAGGGGAATATTCTGCGTGGGGAAGAAGAGGTGCCTAGGTCCCACACGCACGCTGGAGGTGATCGCACCCCGAAAGCCCCTCCTGGACCCCTGGGCGAGCAAAGGTTGTCGTCTCCATGGGCACTTCAGCATGGTTAAGGAAGCAGCTCGTTGGTGTGACACTGCCCTCTCCTGAGCAGAAGGAACCGCTCAGCTTCACGCCCAGCTCAGCACAGCGATTTTGGGGAGCAACAGCCCCGAGCAAACACCAGGGAAGAAGCCAAGAGACACCACTCACCCCACAACAGCCGCCGTTGGCACCAGCAAAGCCCAAAGCAGCTACGGCCTCCTCACACCAACAGCGCCTGTTATTTTTCTGCACTACCAGAGTCACTTCTTCCCCTACCATTTGGTCTCCTTGAAGTATAATTATCAGCTGCTACAGCCTAACGAAGCCTCTTTATGGCCACAGCCAAGTGGCTGCCAGGTGGATCCCGTCACTTCAGCTCAGTATCAGCAAGAAGGTGCAAAGCATCTCATTAAAGGGCTTTTGGACAGGAGCACAGCCCCTCTGGATGTGTTTCCTCAGGAAAAAGGAGTTTCAAACCAGCATCGCAGCCTCCGGGGAAAGCATGTTCCTACACCCCATGTTTGTAGCAAAGCTGCTCTCAAGAGGAGCCCTAAATGCCCATCCACGTCCAACCCCAACACTCCCGACGTTGGCGATAACCAAACCTTCACGCGCAAGCCCGTAGCTGTACGGCAGCAACGCCGTGAGTGTTTCCAAGGTGCAACCGTACCCTTTTATCTTCACCCTTGGGAAGACTTACAAAGCGAGTTAAAGGACAATATTCCCCGTAGGTGTGTCTGTTAAAAGGGGACTCAGATGTAACTTCCATCACCTGTGAGCATCAAAGTGCTTCTAAGCAAACAACAGGGTGAATGAGCCATCTGCCACCGGCATCTTGGCCTCAACCTATGACACCATCTGCAACCGTGAGTTACTGCAACCACACGTTAAAAAAATAAAACAAAAAAAGCCCTAAATATACTGATTTTGGCATTGAGCAGTGTGAAGCACTACGGCAATTTTCATGCCGTTACTTGAGATCAAATACGCACGGCAGTTTATGGAGAGAAGTGCAACAAACGGTCCCTGGCCCATGCAGCTGGTTCAGTATCTCACTATAATCTTCCTGGTTCATAAAAGCAATTTGTTGCCTTGCAAAAACTAAAGCGTCATTAATTCCAAGCCAGCAGTTTCTGAATCTACAACCCAACACCAAATAAATTGATCGAACCAGGACTCATTTTCTTTGTGCTGCTCGTTGTCGACGCGCAAGACAAACATCAGTCACGCTTCGCCTTCAAGTACAGAATTCATGGCAGGGAAGAGTGTAACGTGCAGAACATGCTTATTTAATAGAAAAAGTACAGCTTGACAGAGACACCCACTCTAAAATTAACTCTGCCTCAAAGCAGAGCTTATATTCGCCCCTGAAGAAGCGCCTTCTAAATCACAGAGAAATATTCTGCAGCTAAATATTGCTGGGATATCGGCGTGAGGACGCTTCAAGTCTTGACGGAGGAAAAGACGTTAAAATAGCAGGCTTTAAGGACTCAGGATGCATCACTGCTCAGGTGGATAAAGGCTGTATAACGTATTAATGGACCGCTTTCCGCAGCAATCTGATGCCTGGTGTACATAGACACGCCAGACAAAATGCGAGGCAGGAAACCCACTCACTTCAGCTTTTCCCCTGCCACACCTGCCAAGCGCAAGCCAGCGATTTCTAAGAAGGAAAGAAGGTGGAAGGCACTTACCCTGCATCGCTGCGTGGTCCAAACCCCCAAAAAACTCTGTAAGAATAAGCACCGGTCTAACTTTTGCTCACTAATAAGCAACAGACTAAATTTCCTGGCAGCCCGAGGAGGATACAGCATCCGAACGGCGCAGTCGGGATGAACGTTCTCCATGCAGGGCATAACTTTCTAACGGAGAAAAGCCTGTACAGGCTCACTGAGCGAGCGCTCGTTTTCCTTCACACAGGGACAAAGAGCCAGCAAAGAGAACCATAATTCAATTTTTTTTAATTTCACGTGCAGCATGGTCATGACTATTCCGATCGTATATCCGTAATCCCTTTCCAGCCCCAAAATAACCCTGGAGCCAATACGATTACAAATAATAATAGTGGCTGTACAGACCCACCCCTGAAAACCCAACGCATGGCGAGTTTGACAAAGCCAGGTTTTTTCTGGCCGAAGAATCCCCATTTCCATCTTGCCAGGGTGAAATTTCGCAGCTTCAACATCAGGAATTGCTACAACAGACCTTTTCCAGAGGAGAGCTCACATTTCGACTGCAACTCCTCAACGCCCAGTTTTCTAGGCGGTGAATATGCAGGACTTGGGAGAGAGCTTCAATAAAACAGCAATGAGATTTTTTTTTCCCCCCTCTTTTTCCTGAATTAGTCCTTTTTCCAAGCAATTTCTCTGCCAAGCATCAAGCCAAAATAATACCCTCTACATCCACCCTCTTCCACCCTCTCTTCTCAGTGCTCAGCGAGAAATTTGGGGTCCTTAACACGGGGCTTTGCTCCGGGGAGACGTCCCCAGGAGCCATCCAGGACATCCCTATCGCATCCTCAGAGGGTGCTAGGAGAGCTCGGGTGCTGGACGGGCACAGGGTGCTCCTCCAGCCGGGCAAGCAGCAATAAATCCCTCTCGGGATTTTGCTGCCTCAGGATTTTACGGCACCGGACAACCCCGGTGTAAAGCCCCGGGGCCGCGGGACACTGCAGATGTCGTTATTTTGAGAGCGGTGTATAAAAATGAAGCATTACCTGTAAAACAAGTAGGGCCTAAAGGAGAAAAGGGGGTGGCCAGATCCACGCCCTGGTAACTAGGTTGGGGCGGGGGGGGTCCTGGAGACCCGAGGGGGTACCCCAGGACCTCTACCCAGGTGGGTGCCCACCCATGTCCCCCACCACAAGGCAGCAGCCCCTCGCATCCCAACTTTGCTTGGGATGCTCCCCGCCAGGTAAGCCACTGGGGCGGGGGGGGTGGGAGGGGGGGGCAAACACCGTTTTGGGGGCCATGGAGGGCAAAGAAACACCTTTTGGGGAAGGAAACGCCTTTTGGGGAAAGAAACACCTTTTTGGACAATGGAGCACCTTTTGGGGGTCAAACCCGGCTTATCTGTCACACACCCAACACCCCCCCCCCCGGCTCAGCATCACACACCCCCCCCCAGGGGAACCCTGCACCCCCCTCGCGGGGCAGGCGGGTGGGGGGGGGATGCAAAAGGCCACCCCTTCCTCCCAGTCCAACCAGTCCAACCCATTACCTGCTGCCGCTGGGAGATCCTCCAGGTCGCCAAGCCCCGAGGGAGGGGGCAGCCCTGCCCCGCCGAGCGATGCGGGGCCGGCGGGGGAGCCGTGCCCCGGCGGAGGGCGGGATGGGGCAGCGAAGGGCCGGGAGGGAGGTGGCACCGCCGCGTCCCCGGCCCCGTCCCCGTCCCCGCAGCCCGGCGCGGCTCGGCTCGGCTCCGCCGCCCGCTCCCGGGAGCGGGGCGGGGGCTGGGACCGGCGGCTCCGCCCCGGACAGCGGCAGGAGGAGGAAGAAGAAGAGGAGGAGGAGGAGGAGGCAGGCTGCACCCAAAGACTTGCAGCCTCTCTTTTTTGGGGTGTCCCTGCGGGGAGGCGCCCGGCTGCCAGCAAAGCCCTCAGCGGTGGGGAGCCCCAAGGGTGCGGGTTGGGGGGTCCCCTGCCAAGGGAAAGGTTGGGGGCACCCCTGCCAAGGGAAAAACGTTGCTCCCCCCGTGGTTCTGCCCCAAACCTCATCCCCGGGAGCCCCAAGGGGCTGGGAAAGCCGTGGGGTGCATGACGCTATGCCGTGGGGATTGGAAACGCCGAGCCCCGAAAAGGCGGTGAACGCCCGGCTTCATCGCACAGCACCTCTCCTTGGCCTTCATCCACCCCCATCTTCCTCCTCTGAACCAGGATGTCTGGAAATTGTCCACCCCGGGGAGCAGCACGTACATACACACACACGGGGTGTAGCTAAAATAAAAAGCTAACCCAGAAAACCTCCCCAAGTTAGAGTAAACATATGGCCCTATATGCCCCAGGCTGCCGTTAACCGGGCACCAGTAAATCCCCGCTTGGCAGCAGGTAACGGAACGGCCACGAGGGAAAATACATCCTTCATATTTCTATTTCTCGGGTATTTATATCGAAGGCAATCATGTCTCAAAGCCTGCTAGGAGTGGCGTTTTGTGCAGCGGGGTGTTCCCACCTGGGTGGATGGAGGAGGATGAAAAGGGTCAGGTACAGGTTTGGATTTTCCAGCCTCCGGATTTCTCCTGCTCCTGTGAACGTGCCCTTTCCAACCCACCCATGATTTATTTTTCCATCTGCTTTCATCACCTGCACTTGGTCTCGCACCTGATCTCCCAAGCGTGTAGGTGCACCATGGATGGGTCCCCTGGACCTGATCCGCACGCTATGGGCATCGTGGCGCGGGGTCCTCGAGTTGTAGCGGTTTGGGGAAAGGGTGAGTGTTTTGCTGTGTCTACACCGTGCTCAGGACTTGTTTTCTGCACGCTGCAACAGCACGGGTGAATCGGGGCGAGAAGGATGTCCAGGGCTGCCCAGCACTGTGGACAAAACCAAACTGTATCCTTGGCGTGAATTTTTTGCCCTTCTCGATGCAAGGTGGCAAAATACTCACCCGGGAGCAAGGGCTCCCTTTCTTGCTGCAAATCGGCCATTTTCCACCATTTGGGCCCGTGCTCGGAGCCAGCCCTGGAGGTGTGCATGGTCCAAACGGTGCAAAAGGAGGGGATGTGCTGTCAAAATCAGAAGCAAGTGTGAGCCAGATGCCAGGCTCCTCTTTACCGAGACAGACAAAGCCGATAGCTCGCTAGCAACTGTCTCTCTTTTCCTAAGAGGCGTAGAAATAACCCAAGAAGCTGCACCCACCAGCAGGGAAACCTCCCCTGCAGGAAACGACTGGAGGCGAAAAATCAGAATATAAAGTCTGATCCAAAGCGACGATGCCCAGCCCCAGCAGAAGAGACGCAGGGCTGCGTTACAGGCAGCGTCGCAGGCAGCGCAGGCAGCAGTCCTGGTAGCTGTTTGCCAAACACTTTTCCTTACAGTACTGCTGACGGCAGGCGTTTCAAAATCAGAAGCCCCTCAGCGCTGTGATTATCTTAAATCCTGATGAAAATATATCCTGTGGGAGCATTTTGTTTGCCGCGTGGTTGCTGGGTCCGTTGCAGAGCTTTGGGATGTGTTTTCCCGCAGGCTCGAGGGTGGATGTGCAGGGGGGGACGGGACAGATGCAGGTATTTCGAGGCACGTAACAAAGACGTGACCGTAGGTCCTTGTGGCTTTGCCAGACTTTAAACACCAGGGATGAAATTTTACATGCTTGGGTGTCTGCCTAGGGATGGTCTCCTTTTAATTTCAGCAGAAATAGTTCAGCCATTTGTAAGATCAAGGGAAAAATATTTTCTTCTGGCATCAGGAGAAAATATTCTTCTAACTCATGAGGTTCCAGAAACACTGCAGCTGCTCCTAACGTCAGCCAGTAATTTGCTTTTTAGCATCCATTTGCTGAGCAAAAATGCCTCCAAAAAGAATCGGAGTTTGCACATTTTCAGAATATTTCTTCAACTTGGCCAGTTGAACCCGACACAGGCTCCCACCGGGGATCCAGGGCTGGGGAAGGTTTCCTTTTCAAGCCACCTCCAAGCAGCTGTGAAGAGAGGAATGAAGAGCAGAAAGACCATCTTTCCCCGGCTGATAACAGCACTTTGGCTGCTAAAGGCCGTGCAATGTCAAAAAAAAGTCACAGAGCGGCCAACGGAAGGAAATTTCACACGAGTTTCGAGACAGTTTCTAGGAAAATAAATGCAATTTTGGATTGGGAAAGCTGCTTTCAGATTTAAAAGTTCCTTATCCTATGCTAACATGTAGAGCTTTGAACAGTCAAAGCTATTTTTAAGTATCTCCCTTCGGCATGGCTAGGATTTCTGCTGTGCTCATTCCTCACCATGTATCCCAGCCCCATTCATCATTTCAAAACGATGCACCTATAAAACCCTTTTTACTCCTGTGACACTCACAGCGTGTGATCACTTTTTAAGCTGCTCCATTAGGACCCGGCTCAGCGCCGACGCTTTAAACCAGGGGGGAGTTTCGGGCGTGGGCAGATTTCACACCACATCCTGAAAGCGTTTCGTTATACACTTAGGGAAGGGAAAAAAAAATTGGTCCAGAAGGGAAATTTTTTGCTTTCTGGCAGGGAAATACGAGACTGGAGATCTGGCGATGCAGAAGGCATCATGTGCAAAGTCTTAGAGGAGGCAGCGCTTCGGCATTTCGGGTGGGGGGACGGTGGGGGACATGCTGCAGGTTCCTTCAGGAGTGGGAGCAAGGGGAGGGGGTGAACGGTCCTTAAGCACAGCATCACCCTCCTCCAAGAAAAAGGGGGGGGTCATCCCCTCTGTAGGTAGAGGAAAACCCCTTTTCCCCCTTCCAGGCTCATGGGAGGGAAGCCTTTGCTGGAGAAACACTTGCCTGAGCCCTTGTGATGACCCAGCCGCGGATCTTTTTCGGTGTCACGGGATATCTTGTTCCTCCCCAATAACGTCAGAGCATCTTTGGGTGTTGGTTTTTTGCAATTACTGCTGTGTTCAGGAGTGGGAAGGTTTTGGGAAACAAGAGAGGGTATGGTGAAAGCACAGCAGGTGCCTCCGCGGCCGGCTTTGTGGGGAAGAGCAAGGAACATCTGACTAATTGACGATGGACGGAGGGCACTGAGCAAGGCCTGGAGATTTACAATACTATCTCCATTTTGCAGAAGAAAATGAAGCATGAAAAAGCAAGGCCAAATTTATCTAGAAGACGTCTGGCAGGAAGCGAGCCAAGGCGCGTATGTCTGTCTGTCTGTCTGCCTGCCTGTGCGTGGCAGCGAAGCCGGCGGGAGGTAAATCCCCGCCGCGGCTGCCCCGAAGCCCACAGCATCCAACCAGCCCCGGGCGAGGGGAAGGAAGCGTGGTAAGGGACACGCTATTGTTTTGCCTATGCAAATACTCGAGGAATGCAGGGCAAACAGGAGGGAGATCTGCGCTTTCCTGTGTTTGTGCTGCGAATATTTTCATTAAGGTGCTTTTTCCTAACTCTTTCTCCGAGGCCTTTGTGCCTCTAATAAGTGTAAGGAGGGTGTTGATTGCAAGCGTCCCCTTAGGCACAATTATTTTACCATAATAACATTTACAGGGAGAGCTTGCAGAGCTATTTCGCTGTTACATCCTCTGTATTTCAACCTCTCCTTCACTTTTTTTCTCCTCATCGGTCTGCCCCAGCAAGCCCGTGCCGGGTATCCATCCCTGCAGCAGGAGCTGGTGAGCCCTGAAGAGATCGTGGAGGGCAAATATGCGAGTGTTTGATGTTACCCAGCAACTAGAGCCGAAGATACCGTTTGTCCGCTGAGTCGGGAAGCACTTTGCCTGTTTGCCCAAGAGCTGTGTTTGCCTGCTCTGTGGTAGGTTAACCAGCAGCCCCCCAACCCTTGCAGAGATAAGATGAATGTACTTAAACAGGAGGAAAGTCACTGGCCTGGATTATTGCTGCCGGTAAATCAGGTCCCAGCCACCCTCAGTCTCCCCTAATCCCTGCACTGAAGTCTTCCAGTGGGGGGAAGAAACTGTGACCGATGGTCCAAACAGTCGTGAAAAATAAAAAAAAGGACTAATTTTGTCCTGGCACAGTCTGGAAGAGAGAATTACTGTCAGCGCCCTGCATCCCTTCCCCACCGTCGGAATAAAATACTTTGTGGCGTGTCATCGGTACAAAATTAGCCCTGAGCACATCTCCACATAGACCGAGCGGCTGGAAGTCAACAACAAAGTCAATTGAGAAGGCAAACAAGCAATTTTTTTAGCTGTTAGGAGAAATGACGGGGGAAAGTGATAAACAGAAGCAGAAGTCTCCCCATTTGATGTCTTTATTGCAAACTGGGTGCTTCTCCGCTGCGGGGATGGTACTTAAAAATAGGCTGGCTTACATAAATAAATGCAGAATATGACAAAAGGTGTATTATCAGGTCAGTCACACGAGGTATTTCCTCTTCTTTCATATCTGCAAGGTGCCGTCGAGCCCTTGAACAGGCAAGTGGAGTACACCTGAGCAAAGGTTAACCAGGCTTTGATCACGCCGTTGGCTATCACAGCCCCCTCTCCCCATGCAGACGGCCTCTCCACCACCGGGATCCAAATCAATTCCTCGGGAGCAAAGTATGAACTTTCCCAGCAGGTGATTCTGTAAATTCAGAAGCAGCAGCTTTACTTTCCAAACAGAGTACGAATAAAGCTGGGAAGGTCCAAACAAGCGGGTCGCAGGAAGCATCGATTGCATTCAGATGTGCAAAGAGCAACGTAAGGATGGAGGAGGGGGAGAGGCTGGTTTTCAAAAGATGAGAAGATCTGGAGGAGCCAGGAGGAGTCTTTGTGGTGATGGTGGTCCAGGGGCAAGGTGAGGGATGTCTGTCTCCATCGAGCTTTCTCAGGAGGACGAGCACCCTGTGCCCTCCTTTCCCTTTGAAGCCCTGAAGGACGTTGCCCTGTAGCAATGTGTTATGCAGGCAGCTCCTGGACTGGCACCACAGCCCTTCCAAGGCTTGGCTGGAGAAACGTGGGTCTGGTCAGTCTATCCACAGCCTCCTGGCGGGAGGTGAGGTGGGAAGTGGTGCGTGATCGCGTGCAGACCTCTTAATCGACAAGGGCAGCCGTTGCCACAAGGGGTGCCCACGACTGAGTTGGTGGCAAGTCTCAGTCCTGTCTCCCAAGCTTTTGAGCTTTTATTTGTTGGTGGTTTTTCCCGCCTTAAATACACAGTTGGAAGTAATGAACCCACCTATAGCCCTCAGCTCCTGCTCTCAGTATGAAGCTTAGGATAAATACAGGTCTGCTACAGGGGAAAAAAAAACAGGCATTAGTACAAAATCCCGTATCGCCTCACGCATCAGCCTTCATTACCAAAGGTCTGCAAGTGCTTGAGACATTCATGGCTGTGTTTAATTAGCGGAGCAGTAAAATAAATATCTGGATGTAAGTCTGGAGTAGTGGCTCCCCTTCCAGCTCGGCTGCGGGGCAGGGAGTTAGACCAGACGTCTCACTCCCCACCCGCCGATGGTCTGCAGCTGGCCTCCCTCACGAAACACGCGCCTGTTGACTACAGCCACGTGTTGTTAGCAGAAAGAGTACATCTGATGTCCGTGTGAAGATGTCTGAAGGAGGGAGATATCTTCTCCAGTGGACAGCAAACCAAAGTGAGTGAGCACGCTGACGCAGCCAGCAGCGCTCGCTGCTGGGACGCAATGCATGGCGTTCCCAAGAGCTGTCTGCGCATCCTCCTCCTGGTACCAAGGAGCAGTGTCCGTCTCCGTTCCTCTCCTCTATCCATACAAACCAGCATCACGCAGGTGATAAGTGTACGGATGGGACAGGTCTTTGGTCCTGCTACTCCACCCTGGGCGCTCAAGGGTCAGGAGGATGCGGCTGGACCACTCTGAGATGGTCATACACCAAATCATCTATGAAAAGGAACGAATTAAGATCATATTGAAGCTCTTTGCTCCTGGAAGGGAACATCTAGACACCACCAAGGGTCCTTTTTCTCCCTTCTTTAAAGCCATTAAACCAGTATCCTCCCCACTATCTGGTGATTCCCTGAATGAAGGCAGTTTAAGGGAGAAAAATCCAGTCCTGAATATATAATTGGTGGCAAAAGAGACAATTTCAAGCCTGCAACTCCTTTTTTGAAATGTGCATTAGCTGTAGGTGGAAATAGCTATCCACCCGCTGCCAGACTGTGTTTAGATGCATTGTAAGAACTTCAGGGCACGTAGGTAAAGCCATCTCTGAACTAATGAGTCAAAATGATGGTGTTTAATAGCATTTTCTAGATCCTAGATGTGGTCTGCTTAATAAACAAACGTGGCTGAAACAGCGAGGAAAGAAATACATCTGTCATCGTGTGAAGCAAGCCTTCCCTGCCCTCGTGAGAAGGAGCTTTACCAAAAATGCTTCTGATACCATCTGGCCGAAGAGTCGGAAGAGGATGAGTATGAAGGCCAAACCTCGCTTGCGTTGAAATCACGGTGGGTTTTGCTGGAGGAGCTCCCATCACACCCATCCTGGAAAGCAAACCCCGGCGTCCTCCCAAGGCCTCCCCAGCTTCGCCGTGCAAACAGGGCTGCATTGTTTCCTCCTGCTCCCGCCTCTTGTTTCCTCTTAACTGAAACATTAATCAGAGGCTTTTCGATGATGCCTTTGTTCTGTGCCTGCACATCACCGAGCATGGGAAGGTCCGGGCTCGTGGCTTATGTTCCTGGTGCCAACATCGAATCTATCTTTACTGACAAAAAAGATCATGGATACAGCTCCCTCCAGGAGGACTTTCACCCGCTCCAGCCTGTCCAAGGCTTTACCCACATTAATATGACTTTGGAGGTGATATTTATGTATAAACACAGATAGGCGCACAATCAAACCTTTCATAGATGTGGACTGGTCCAGTTAATATTAAACAACACCTTCGGGTGATAGCTCTCCGTGTCTCCAGACCGAGAGGAACCTGCCACATTCTTCTCATAGCTTCTTTGCAGGTAGCTGAAATAAAATCTCTTGCAAGTGGCTCTGCCGCAGACCCGACCTGTGTCCCTGAAACAAAGCCTCTCTTATTCAGCGAGGCAAAGGGGAACATCGGTTTTCTGATTATCTCCATCCCGGAGTTTTCTCGGACAGAGACGCAGGGTTTGAAGGTCTCTGTTCGGTGACCCCGTAACAGGGCCTTTATCTGCAGGCTGGGATGAAAGACCCATCACAGCCTCTGGCTAAGCCTGTCTGCGACGGAGCGTGTTTGCACAAACAATGTCGACATTAAACCCCTGGAGTTCAAAACCTCATTGTCTGAAAAATGCTACGTGAATCCATTTCCCCCCCCTTTCTAATAAAGAAGCAATATATTTTCCTCCTGTTGCAATATAATGTGGTTCTACATGATGCTATTCCAGTGGTTTATATAAATTTAATCTGCAAATTGCTTTTTGATGGGTGAAATACGGCGTGTGTGGGGTGCATCTGAGTTCAGTTGTCCAAGCATCAGTAACTATGCACAAACGCACTCCTCTACTAAAGTCAGATTGACATTTTGGGGCATATTTTGAGTCCTCCTTGCAGAACGCCACTTGTGCTAGCCAGCATTTGGGTGGCCTGGGCTTATGGAGATGATTTGAAGGTGAGTGGAGTGGTCAGCATCAGAGCAGATATTGCCTGAAGGTTTGGTGCACTTGAGAGGTTCAACATCCCCCCAAAAAACCCACTAGAAAAGCAGGACCACTCTCCTCTTGTGGCGCAGAGTGTTACGACCTACTGCAAGAGCGTTAACCATGAAGCCAATTAATCGGCTTGCACAGGAAGAATAAATGCGGGGATGGATGAAGGGGGTCACCCCTCATCTTGCAAAACTAGACAGACTGTGGCTGCGGAGTTGGACCCCCGGTTCGCGTGTCAGAGCCGAGGAGGACTCAGAGCTTGCGTGGTGGGAACCGGACAAGTGGTGACTCAGGAGGAAGAGGGAGCAAGACCCTGTGTGCAGCCACCCAGGAGGACATGAGCAACCGAAAGAGTGTGAACACCTTAAAACAGCCAGAGGTGAGTTAAAGGGCAGAATTGCCTGCGTGCTGCTCAAGATCTCTGGCACCAAATCCTCCATGAAGACTTTCCGAGGAGATTTCTAGCACCACATCAAGAGCTGAGACCACGCAGCTCTTCCCAATGCCTCGCTGCTCCGTTTGCATCACTGATGTGCCACGCTCACCCACTACACGAGTTTATCTCTGTGTTCAAGCCCGGGGGTCCTTAGGCAGCGTCTGTGCTCTCCTAGATGAAATCAAAGCCGGGGTGTGAAATAGCAGGAGGAGGCAAAGGGCCTGGACACAGCAAGGATTTCACTTCTGCAACCCAAGGTGTGCTGGCAGAGCTCCTGCTACCTCCTCATGGTCACCAGCAGCAAAATGGTCCCATTGAACTGGGAGCACTGGTTGGGCAGGGCTGAGCCAGCACTTAGCTGCAAGGGCTCCTTGTCCTTGGGGTCTGTGGTGCCAGGGCAGGATGAAACCCAAGGGAGTTTCAGCAACTATCATACAAAGCCCTAGGGATGCAAGACAGGCGGGATGGGTAGGGCTGGCTGCCCGGCCGAGGAGAGCAGCAATGACTGTTCCCAGCCCTGTGGTCAGAGCAGGGTTGGCAACGCAGCGTCAGAGCATCCCGCGTTCCTGGGCTGCACCCAAGCTGCAAGGGACAAGCCGGTGTCTGATGGATGGGTTTTGCTAGCCTCAAAGATGGAAGGCATTTTTGCCTTCATGCCCTGGCCTGCAAAATCCACCAGTGCCCGTGACACTGGGACACTTTGTGCCAGCTCCAGTGGGAAGGAGGTAGTGATGTAGGAGCAGCATCCTTCTCTCCAACCAGCTTATGCTGGGCTCCATGGAGGAGACGTGAGCTAACTCAGTCCTGGTAGATTAAAACAACTCGGGAGTCCCCATGTTCAATGCAGCAGGTTGTCCTCGAGGGACAAGCAGGAGGGCACTGCAGGCCAGACCTACATGTCCTGCCATCACTTGTGCAGATGAGTCCAACCATCTCCCAAAGCAAGGTCTGGACTCACTCTGAAGATGTCATGGCTAGCAAGGCCCACGCAAAAAATCCATCTTTGAACCAGCTTCGTAAAGCCCCAAAGTGCTCATTTTGGCCCATTTCATGCCTAGCTATCTCATCTTGGAACCTTGCTCTTCGGCAGAGGGTGGATCCCAGGTCAGGTATGTAGCTGCTCGTCTGAGAGGCTCTCGCAGCCCCAGCAGTGTGGAGAACCTGTTGGTCTCGTCCTGCTTCAGCTTCCTGCTCAACCTGCCAAGAGCCGATCCCAGGGGGAGGGCAACCTCGGCCCGTAAGCCTCCTCGCCTGCCGGAAGCATGGCGAGAGCAGAGAAACGTATTCAGCCTCTCCTCCTTTCCTCCCGGGACCAGACCTGCCCTGTCTTCTGCTGGTTTCATCTTGAGTTTCCCTCCTCCTCCTGGTCTAGGAGGCTTCTTCCTGCTTCGAATGCTCTCTGGCGTTTCTGATGCTGTAAAAACACCTCTTTATCCCCCATTGCTAATCCTCCAACCCAGAATTGGTTGCATTTCACTGGCAGACACCCCAAGCCCCATGTGGGGTTAGCAGCCCCCCAGGAATCACCACGGTCCTCTATACCATGGGGGGAACTGGTGCGAATACGCTCATTTTCAGCAGCAGAGCAGATGCGGAGCAAGGGCATCTCCGCTCCTTGGGGCAGATTCCCCTCCTGGTTTGCAGGACAGGTCGGAGAGGGCGACGAGATATTTGCTTTGACATGAGGTAACGTCTGGGGTGGAAGGGTTACAACAAAGACGCTTCCAGTATTACGCTAGCGAGACCAGCAGCCACCAGCAAGCTGTGCCGGGCAGCGGTGTTGTAACGAGGAAAGCAAATATTATGTTATATAGGTGTAATGAGCTGCTGCTGCTTTTTAATGCTGGGCCCATCCAGAGAGAAAAGCCTCCTTAATAGTTGGGATTCCTCCGACCAGCATAGGGATGAGAGGAATAATATTTGGGAGAGGAACACACCCCAAATAACAGCGTCTGCTGCTGGGTGGAAAGCAGAGAGAGAGCCGGCATCTCCCGGCCACAGATGGTTCCCATCAAGACGAATTTTTTCTTGTTAACCAAAACAAGCTTGAGATATATTTTTATTTCAGAGTTAAGTGAAGAAAAAAAGAAACTCCAACATGATCTCCTGTTTTTCTGGCCTCGCTCCCTGCTTGGCCTCTGCTCTGAGCAAGCACGGAAAATTTCATTTCATGTTAAAGCAGGTCCTAGCAGAGACCTGAGACCAAAAAACTCCTGGGGTTGTTCTTCCAGCTCTTCTTGACCTGGAAATTATCCCATTCAAGCTGGAAAAGGAGGTGAAAATCTACCTCATTCTATTACTGAACTTAGCCAGAACAGGGAACCTGAAAGGAGCTATTGAACTTGACAAGAGCAAAAAAATCAGCCTAAATCTCTTCGGGCTTGTACCTCTGTCACGCATCCATGTCCTGCCTGTGGCCTGCTTTTAGGGAGGAGAGGGCGAAGAGAAAGGAAGCCACATGTGAGAAAGCAAATAGGTTAACTCCCAGATAGGATGAAGGGAGGAAGATCTTCAGGAGGAAGATCTGGCTCTGCCATGGTGTGGATGAGCTCCCACCGTACCTGTGGAGGGAAAGGTCCCCTCACCGTTGCTCCTGAACCTCTCGTCATCCTAGGGGCTGTTTTTCCCCCATTTTATAGCTGAAAGAAAGGAGAGAGGAAATCAAAGGGCTTGGTAAAAATAACCAAGACTTCTCAGGCTGGCTGTGAGGAGCGTCCCTACAGCCAGCAAGTGCTTGGCAAGAGAGGGTGATTTGGGGATGTACATTTAAAGCATCCTCTGCTGCACTCTGTGCTGTTCATCGAGGGACCGATGATATTCGGGTGTCTGGGGGGGTGTCAGCAAGGGTGTCCAGCACAGAGGAGCTGCCCATGCTGCAACACTCACCTTTAAATCTTAAACCTACTTGAGCATCAGGATGAAGTCCTGAGCTAATCCACGCCTGAAGCCCTCACGTGCTCAGGAGCGTCTTTACCTAAATAAAAAACCAATGATACAAAACTGCATCAATGGGGAGACTGGGAATTAGTTATACTCAAAAGACATCCCAAAAGCACCTGCTTTGTGGACTTGCCAGTCATTCCTGCGCGGCCTCCCTGCCAGCATGGCACGTTGGACGGCATGGTTCCCCAGACCTGGTATGATGGAGCTACCAAGAGCACCTCTTTGCCTGTCACAGGACAGGTCTGCAAGGGCAGCTATGGGTTAGGGATGCGGCACACCTCCCGAATGATGAGCTCTGGGCCATCTGAAAGGATTCCGATGGAGAAAGGGCCAGGCAATAACGTTTTCTTCATGGGGTGACACTTCTGGTCCATGGTGGCCCTGCTAGAAGCAACCCTACAAGGTGGTGACCTGTCCTTGATAGCTCAGTGGGTTCATTAATAGGAATATTTTTCAGACAGATCTTCTTCCCGGGACATTTACATCACCCTGATGAGGTTGGGCATCCCCACCTCCCTCTCTGGCACCTCCCTGCAGTGACTCAGCACGTGCAAACGCGACGCATCGCAATCTCCCAGCAGCGTTGGACTTCCCACGCACTCCAGGACAGGGTGGTGGGGAGGAGGAAAATGCTCCATTCGCCCTCCCTTGCGCCTTGAGGACACGTCAGAGGGTATTGCAGACACAGCAGGAGGGTGGGGAAGCCAGAGCAAGCCCCATCTTCTTCTGGACAAGGACGTACGGAGATAAGGTGATCTGGTCTGGGAGTTGCTGCCTAGCATGGGAACGGGTTGCCAGCCCTCAGCCGACACGCAGTGGGACCTGTCCTCCAGGACACGCTCTTCTGGCTGAGGAGAAGGGCCAGGGATAGGTTTTGGAAGAAGGATTTGCAGAGGTGAGGACAAGGAGGGGTAAACCCAGGGTTGGTGTCTGCTTTGGATCTTTGGTGGTGGCCCAGACCTTGTGAAGTTAGGGAGCTTGGCTGCACAAGTCACAGATTGCAGCAGAGGAGACGATTTCCATACAAGGATAAAAATAAGCTGTTTCTGCAGCAAACAGCACCACTGAGAAGGCTGCCAAGCTCTCAAGTCTGTGACCACCCACTGCAAATCCTACTGGAAAATACGGAGAAACCTGCATTCACTCACCCAGGGATGAGGTGGACTGCTCTTCTGGAAATCTGCAACGTAAATGGTCATCCAGATATATAATGGTCATCCCAAAAAAGGTACTCCCTCATGCCATTGCACAGTTGTGGGGGACAATGCTCTCCGACCTGTTTCGTATGTGTAGTCAGAGCAGATTGAACGAGATGTTCCCTTCCCAGACCAAACAAATAAGCTTTAGAAAGCATCCCAGGTGTTTCACACGAAAGGTCCCGTGATGAGGGTGTCTTTGCGCAGTTGTGATCCAGGTGTCTGCCACGCTTCTGTGCATGGACAGATGGACAACATTAGCGAAAGACAGGGAATGCAGGTGGCTGGGCGCTGCCCATCCATGCAGGGCTTCCCCCAGAAGTGACTGCATGCTCAAGGACCTCTTTTTGCCCGGGTGTGACCAGCCCTGATCATCTCAGAGAGATGCACCCAGTCTCAAGTTTCCCCCAAAGCAGGCTGTATCTCATTCATTTACATCACATTCGTCTTTTTCTGCTCTGTTCGTCCTGGGCAATGGTCTGGCAGTCGGCTGTGTATGGCCCGGGGCCATGGAGCAGCTGCAGCGATGCTCCATCACCCTTTTTCTCCTCCATGACCCACTCTTGCCACCCACTCCCTCCTGCCCATCTCACATGGGCTTCAAACAGCCCAGGAGAAACCTGAGAGAGGCCTGGACACGTAGAATCATAGAATCATTTAGGTTGGAAGAGACCTCCAAGATCATCGAATCCAACTGTTAACCCAGCACTGCCCAAGGCCACCACTAACCCATGTTCCAACCCCACATCTCCATGGCTTTTCAATCCCTCCAGGGATGGGGACTCCCCCACTGCCCTGGGCAGCCTGTGCCAGGGCCTGACAGCCCTTGCGGGGAAGAAATGGTTCCCAAGATCCAACCTAAACCTCCCCTGGCGCAACTTGAGGCAGTTTCCTCTCGTCTGTCGCCTGTTCCTTGGGAGAGAGAGACCGACCCCCCCTGGCTCCAACCTCCTGTCAGGAGTTGCCAGAGAGCGAGAGGTCTCCCCTCAGCTCCTTTTCCTCCAGGCCCAAACCCCCCCAGGTCCCTCAGCCGCTCCTCACAGCACTTGTGCTCTAGAGGCAGTGTCCTTTCCCTGGCCGCTCCGAGGGACAGGCCTGGAGCTGGGACAGGTCTCCAGCTGTACACCACATCACCCACTCAGACCAAACCTGGGCTGCCAACACCAGCTGGCCCGTGGGTTTCTTCAGCAGGTCATTTCTAGCCACTTAGCGACCTTTTCTGCCTTTGGCTTTCATGCCTGGTTAAATTACTCTGTTAATTATGCTCTTCGAATTAATGCACCCAATTAGGAACTCCAAAGTGCCTCAACTGGAGGTGAAGCCTCTCCCAGGTATAACCATCCTTTCCCAGCATCTCTTGGAGCATTCTTCTTCCACCGTGGGTTCAGTAGCGCGTTGTGTTTTAGACATCCTTGGACATTTTTAGAGTGAGGGATGCTCTGGGCACGAGGTGCAACGGAGTCAAACCCAGGACAGGCTGTGGCCATCGAGGCTTTCTGCCATGTGGATCTCTAGTGTCTCATAAAGGGTTGTGCTCATAGCCAAGCCTTTCCCCCATGGGTCATTCTATAACTTCTCTCTGCCCTGCTACAGTTTCACAAAGCTTGGAGGGCTGCTACCTGCCCATCGAGTGTGTCTGAAATGGCTCCAAAAAGTGGGTTGGATGGGACAAAGAAGCCGAAAGTGAGCCCACCTAAGCCTTGTTTTCCCCTTGGCAGCAGAAGCGGACAAGGACGTGCCATGCAGCGCCCGTGCCCATTGCTGGCCGCTAAGATTACGGGCTAGTCCAGCGCAGAAGGATGTAGGAGTCAATCCCATTTAAGCCTTTCTATTTAAAGGAATAAACTACCCAGAAAAGCAGCCTAAGATTAGAAACTCACAGGATTTCCTCAAATTCCAGCCATCAGACAGAGATTCAGCCCGGGGGGCGGTTTATATTCTCCCGCGTGCGTGAATCCTGCACCCCAGCAAAGTTAAGCACGGGTTACGCTCTGCAGCTCCATCGCAGAACCAAAACCCACGCTCAGAAGGCTGGTTTAATGCTGCTCCCTCTCTGCCTAAACCATCTCCGATACTGCCCGATTGGCAAAGAGTTTTTTTAGGCAAGAGCGTTCGGCTTTGCCGGAGAGGCACGAGCAAGGGGTGTTTCCTACAAAGCGCATGCGATGGTTCAGTGCTCAGAAGGAGACTCTGGTGCAGGAGGATCTTTCAGAAAATTTAATGCTAAACAGAGCGGGAAGCAGAAATAACGCAGTGGTGCGACTGCTTCCCACCGTCGGCGATAACAGCACGAGCGCAGGGAGGTGGATGGTGAGTTTGCTTGATCTCGAGGCAAAATGCCACAAAAGTAAATGTGAAACGGAGGAAGAGCTGATCGGGGAAAACCCCAGAGGGCTGGAGAGGCATCTGCGGGGGTAAGGAGGCAGAGGGGATGGTGTCGTGGCACTGGTACCGCGTAGCCACGAGTGCTGCATCCAGGCCCTGAGGATGCTCCCAGACCCGCAGCACAGATAACCTTTGTGCCGAGCGTCAGCGGCCGTGAAGCGAACAGTTTGGGTGCTGCGTCTGTAAAAACGGGGTAGTGTCTCTCCGGGAGCTGGGATGGTTTTGCATCCTGTGAAGTGCTGGGGGGTTTGGCACTTGTGCGATTGTTCTGGGACCAAAAAAAAAAAAAAAAAATAAAGCAAGGGATGTGTGTAAAATAGAAAAAGTCACCCTATGCTTTGTGCCTCACTAGCTAGGAATTGGGCGGTCATTTGGGATTTGATTCCCGGCTCTGCTGCTCCTCCCCAACCTGGGTGAAATGCCAGCCTAATTTATCTTAGAGCAGAAAAAATATAAAGCCTGTTCCTAATGGGAATGTGTTGAAACCTGGTAAGCACCACACAGGCTCGCAGACGTGCATGCAAGGGCAAGTTCAACCAATTCGCATTTTCTGAAGAAAACCATTTTGCAAAAAAAAAAAAAACCACCAAAACACAACCATGTTGGTGGCTCCCCCTCACTTCTGTGTTTAGGCTAGAAATGTCCGGAGGCTGGGAGCGTGTACCCAGCAGCTCCCGCAGCACGGCCCACCAACAGCTTGCTCCCATGCAACTGTCCTACCCCTAAACCAGGGACCAGAGGGGCTGAGGTTCCCCGTGGGTGGCCGCTTTGAAATGCACTGAGCACAGCAGGAATAATCCTGCTTGGAGAAGCAATCTGCCACCAGCCCCAAAGACATCCTTTCCCTCTTTTCTTCTCCCGATCCCACAGCGTAAACACCAGCGGGCACTTCGGTGTGATGCCGGGGCAAAGGCTGACGCACGGGAAAAGGGGTTGCAGCCTCCCGGCGAATGCTCAGCCTGCCGTGCATCCCCGTTAAAACAAAGCAAGCCAGAAAAAATAAATGCGATCCCAAAGGAACCGGCGAGCCCTTCTTCCCCCCCAGCACCGCAGCGGGATGGGAAGCAGTTGCCAGTGGTTGCTTTTTCCAGGCGTAGTCGTGCACGCGGAGCGTGACTCATCCCTGGCAGGAATTTCCATCTCACCCTGTCCCCTCCGTGGGAGCGCTCCAGCCCCTCTCTCCGCCTGGAGATTTTCAGCCGTCCCCTAGAAAGCAACAAGGAGAAGTCACAGGGGCGAAGGCGGCTGTCAAGAGCAGCCAAGAAGCAGAGACCTTCTCTGGCCCCAACTGTCAGCAACTGTGCAGGGATGTGTCCGAGAGGCCCCCCGAGGTCCCCGCTCCCCCCCAGCTGCCAAATGCGTGTTTCGGAAAGGAGGAGAGGTGAAATTCTGAAACGTTGGGGAGAGCTGCCCCATCATGACAGTTGGAGGACTGGACATCAAGAGAAGACATCTCATGTGCAAATTGTCCCGGTGATGGTCCCTAGGTGCAGCTGGGGCTTTCGTGGTCACCAGGGCTGGGCAAGGCACGGTGAGGGACCTCAACCCTCCCAGGAAGCCTCAGGTCTACTTGCAAGCTCAGATTAGCTGCATGTGCACAAACAGGTCCAGCCACGTGCTAAGAAGGAGACGTCCAGGGATGACCACACTGCCGGTAGCCCATGACTCATGGGATAACCACATCCCTCATCTGGGTAAGCGTCAGTCACTCACCCTCTGCCTCCAGTTCTCCTTCAAGACAGCACCAAACCCACAAGAGCAGGACCTGCCTCTTGCGTGCCCACAGAGCACACCCTGGTCCTGCAGCCCACGTCGGTAGGAGCTGCTGCCCACATTGACGCTGCAGCACTGCTGATGTGATACAAGACCTTAATTCGTTTGCCACGCAAGCATAAATCCAACCCTGCACGATTTACAGTGCTGATGTGGTCTAGGGTAGCCTTGGGGGCAAGCCTTGATTTCTCAAGGGGAGTAGTAAGGTGCAGAACCTGAAGGAGTCTTGGAAAGCTGAAGGTGGAAGGAAAGAGTCCAGATGTGGACCTCGTTTGTAGCAAAATACGAGATCACCAATGTACAGGACACAGCAGCCGCCTGCATCAGGATGGTCCTGTCTGAGCTGGTGGCCAGATGTTTGCAGCCCCAGTCATGAGCTGGGCCAAGTTTGCAGCCCCAGTCATGGCTTGTGCTGGCTGGGATGTGTTTGACTTAATGCTCAGGGGATATGCCACTAGGAGACATCTTCCACCGTCACAGCACACCTGAGCTATGTTGAAACCATAATCCTATGTTGAAACCATACAAAATTCAGGGCCTTCCATGGTTTCATCAGATGTTTTCACACTGAGCCTCATAAGGGCTCAACAGGAATTTGGAAACCTGGGTGCAGTCCTCAGTTGCACCAGGGCATGTAACCTCACCCAGAGACTGCTGAGCTCCTCCTGGAGCGAGTCTGGTTTTTCTCAGTTCCCCACTTTGGGAGGCAGAGAAGATCCTTGCTGCCATGAACAGGACCTTCTGAGGCTCAGAGTCCTCCTCCTGCTTAGCCATCACCCAGGCTAGTCCATACTGTCCTAAAGTTGTCTCAAAGTCACTTTTTTTTTTTTCTCTCCAGTGTGTTTACTACCCCTTCCTCTCCAGACTCCCTACATATTTATAGACAGTGATGTCTCATCCTTTGTTTTGTCTTAGACTAAACAAATCATTTCACTTGGAATCAGAGCCCTCAAAAAGCCACCAAGACATCCCTTGCCCCAGGCAAGCCCAGCTATGGTACGTGTTTATCTATCGTGGGCTTTAAGACCTCCAGCGATGGGAACTGCAAGCCCTCTCCAGCCTCCTCTCCTTCATCCTTGTAATTTTTCCCTAATGTCTGATCTTAATTAGTAGGATTTGAGCCTGTAACATCTCCTCCTATGCATCCTGGGCACGGAAGAGTTTATTCCTTTCCTCTTTGTACCAGCTTTTTCTATGTATTTGAAGGCCATTTTATGTCTCCGCTTGGTTTCTTCTGGCTAAAAATCCCATTTCAATCCATCTTTCCCCAGAAATTGCATTTTCCTGATTGCCTGTCTCTCCCATCATTTTTTTCAGAGTCTCTCGTTGGTCCCCGCTGTGTTGGTATCTGCACCAGGCCGCATACAGCTCAACCCAAAGGCTCCCAAGGCGTACGACTGCAGGCAGGCTGTTTGCAGGACGTGCATCCCAGGACGCTGCTGACCTTTTTTTCACGTCAACACCTTCTTCTTTGCTTGGTGTCCAGCAAGTGATAGATCAATGTCCCCTCTCCAAACCTGCCATGTCTTGAAGAACCCATCACTGCTCAACAGCACTTGCTCCAGGTTGACTTGATTTTTCTTGATCCAAACTGCAGGAACTGTACGTGGTATTTCAAGTGAACTTCAGTAGGGCCTTAGTATTTCCTCATCCCCTTAGAAATACTCTATGGAAGTTACAGAGTTTAAGGCTGCAGATTACAGTGGGCCAACTCAGCGTAGATTCACGCAAACAAAACATCCACTTGGGGCAATCAAAAGAGGGCTGAAACAGCTCTGAGCTCAGGCAGCTATGAACGGAACCCAAGATGCATCTGCTATATGCCCAGCTCGGCTTTCTTTTTAGTGTAAGCGGTGCATTTTATGGAAGATCTTTAGATTCAGATAGAACTTAGGAATGGAAGTTCAGATGTCAGTGCCAAATTCAAATCTCTGCCTTGCTCCAATGTATCTCCACGTTGATCCATCACAGAGATGAAAATCTAGTCAGTTGAGCTTGGTGTAGGTCCTTTGGGGCTTGAACCTGCCTCTGGTTTAAAAAGACACACAGCTAAGAGAATATACAGGGGGAATAGCAGCCTGGCTTAAGAAACATGATGCCTTGCACCGAGGGACGCAATAGGGCAAGGCAGAAAGCAGTGGTTTTACCACCGTGATACAAAACACACTTGGAGCTGGGTTTGATTTCAGAGCAGCAAAAATTCAGGAGGCCTGCACTGCTCGGGCCTGTTAGGCTGCAATAAAAGAGTTTTCTTGACATCTTTTTAGTGATACTCCTTTAGAGGAGAGCTCTGCAGGTGGAGGAGACATCCACGATGCCATGAAGAGCTTTGATACTCCTCTGTCCCCCTCTCCAACCTAACAGAAAAATGGCAATCTAATACAGAAGACAAGCTGGGCAGAACACCTGGGTTCTGGAGATGACATCCGAGGTCCAAAGGGCTGAACGCTGGTCTCACGCACCATGGTAAGTGACCCACAATCTCCGTGGCCTGTGTAAGTATTCCCAATTAAAAGTCTGGTTCTAAGAGGCCTTGGGAGCCCGGGAGTGGATGCTCCAGCCTGGAATCGCCTCTGATATAATTTGGGTTCAGCCGTGCCAAGAACGGCACGTGGAGATGAGCCTGTAGGGACGGCGCGGGACTGGCAGGTCAGGGGAGAGGACGGCGGAGTGTTTGGAGCACTAGATTGGCATTGGACGCTTGAATTCACATTCCAGCTCTGTCACACTCCCTGGATTGCAAATCGGTCTCTGACAGCCATCGGGAGCGGGGGTTTGGTCCCGCCAAGGACTTGGGCCTCTCTCTCCGTGCCACCAGCAAAGCGCTGTGCAGGAGGAGTATCCCAAAGGGTCTGTGTCGCGGCTCTAACCCTCTGATCTGCTGAAAACACCCTTCCATATGCACCTGGGGGATCTCATTTGCCTTTGCTCATGCAGCATCACACTGAAACCCCAGTGATCAGCCAGCCGTCTCCTCCTCCTCCTCATGTCCTCCAGACGAGCTCAGAACCGCTGGGGCTGGTGTCCATCCCCCAGCACGGGACGTGCACGCTGGCCAGTGCGTTACTCCAGCCCTCGACGGCATCTAACCCTGCTGGACAAGGGCATGGCCTCCTCCGCTCTGCCAGTGCCTCCCAGGCTCGTGCCAGCCCTTCCCATCATCACAACTGGTGCCAGGGGCTGCGCTGCACCCCAGCTGGTCACATCCTATGCAAACCCTGGTCAGGGTATACAGCAAGTCCTTCGGTCTCCTTGAGAGAAAAGCTGTTTAAATATTAGAAAGTATTACGCAGCATGGGGTAGGGCCTCCCTCCATCATGGTACTGATCCTCAGGTCTGCTCTGAGAAGCTTTCTCTCTACTGTGCTCGCGCTGGCTGCTCGGAAGAGAATTTCCCATGGGAATAAAGAGAGGTCTTTGTAGTCCCAGCCCATCCAGCTCTACCCAGGAGAAAAGGCTGAAGGTAGAATCACAGAAGGGTTTGGTTGGAAGGGACCTTAAAGATCATCCAGTCCAACCCCCTGCCATGGGCAGGGACACCTTCCACTAGACCAGGTTGCTCCAAGCCCCGTCCAACCTGGCCTTGAACCCTTCCAGGATGGGGCAGCCACAGCTTCTCTGGGCACCTGTGCCAGGGCCTCAGCACCTTCAGAGTGAAGAATTTCTTCCTAATATCTAATCTAAATCTGCCCTCTTTTGGTTTATAACCATGACCCCGTCCTGTCACTGCACTCCCTGACAAAGGGTGTAGCACAGTGGTATAGGTAGGGCAGAGACGTGCCCCCACTCCTGGGACCGGCTGGTGTGCTTTTCGTTCACCAGCTATGCAAAACATACCAGCTCGCCCTTTTTTTTCCCCCACCCTGCGTAGACACGATTGAATGTCATTGAAAATAATTCCTTTAATGAGTGTGCCGGGATAGATCAGCTGACTGGGTTTGCTTCAGTAAACTCGTGGTCACACAGCCCGAAATGTGCAGCAGTGTCTGTCTAAGCCTTTCCGTTTATAGGACAGAGATGGGAGCCAAGAGGATGGAAATAAAGTGTTTGCAAGCAAAAGGCCATAGGGTTTAGAGGTGGAACAAGACTCCCCAGGGAAACAGGCTGCGGTTGCAGAGAGTTTTGCAGGGGGGTAGCAAGCACATATCCAGGCATGAAATGGGGCTGATCAACATCCCTACGTGCATCTGATGTCTTCTGCGCAGAGGTCAGGGAAGGGCTGTGCCGTGCAAGGAGCTCTGGGCACCAGGAGAAAAGCACTGGGGTTCCTTCGGAAGGCAAAGCCCCGGTGGGCTGGGACCTGCCTGCCAGGTTGTGTTGGGCTGCAACGTCAGAGTGGTTCCGGGAGGATGCTGGAAGTGACACCACCTCCCTGCCTCCTTGATGCAGCCTGGCTCATCTCTCCGACCCCACGTCTCACCGCCCCGTTGCACAAGCAGAAATCCGGCTCCGGAATAAATCACAGCTGTCTCCGAGGCAGGGTGCAGCGTTGGCTTTCCTGGGCAAGCTGCCACGCCGTGATAAAGCAATCCTCCCTCGAAGGCGAGACCCTGCGCTGTTGCTCCTTGGAAGCGGCTTGTTGATGACTCTCAGTGAATAACATATGCCTTTAATTCCCCCTTCATTCAGCAGATCCCTGCGGGAAGCATCGTGTCCTTAAGAAAGGCGGCGTGCGGCACCCGGAGATGTGTGCATAGGCACTCGGATGCCTGGTAAATCACCACAGACAGGCTGAATATCATGACAGGCTCTAATTGCTCTGTCCTGGATATATAGGGTAAACTTATCACTTCAATCGGTTATTCCAAAGCAAGGGCTCTCAGAGCAGGTCTGAGTGACTCCGCAGGATTTTCCTAACTGCTAGCAATTGCAAATCAGGAGAGGAGGGGCTCTGAGCAGGACTGCTCCTGGTGTTTCATTTAAAATGTCCATTCCCCAAGCCTGAATGTTTTCATGTCAGATCTGCAGGGTTTTTCAGGTCGATCGGTATGTTTTGCTGGCATTTGCACCACCACCACTGAGGCCGTCAGCTCCGATCACGCACCGCGCACTCAGGCTCACTGGCGATTGAGAAAATGTTTGGTCTCCCTCCATTTCAGATCGAACTAATTAAGAAAACGCTTCCCTACAAGCCAAAACCCCTTTTTCTGGTTGGCGTTTGATGTAGGCTGCAGTTTTGGATCAGACCTGAGTGGGAGACCGTAAGCGTGTCACTGCACCCCCTCTGATGGCTCCAGCCCATTTTTTTTTGTCCGATTGCTAGTGCCTTGTAGGAAGCCAGCCCTTCCCATCCCCTGCTAAAGGTATCGCTCGCTGCTTGGGTTGGGCTCTGCACCCTGGCACGTCCTTCAAGGACACACAGACGTGCCCCAGAAGCGGAGATCTGGCACCTCGTGGCGTAGAGACTAACAGCTACAGCAAGGAGGGCAGCACGTCCCTCTTCTCCACCAATTTTGAAGCACATTGGGATACCCAGAAGATGCCTGGACCTTGATTTTTCCACCCAAAAGCCTGACATCCAGAATAGGGAAAAACAGTGCACAAGAGATACGACCAACACCATCACTCTGACACCATGGCTTAAATCGCACATACCTTGAGCCACGTGTGACGTGGTACATGGTGGACATGGCCTTTACTTCTCTTTGCTCATTCAGAAATGCACTGAGCTCCACGTTGGCTCCAACACCGGGTGTTAAAGGGTTTCTGTTGGCTGCAGGATTGGCCCTGCAGCCTCCCCAGGCTGCCCCAGCTCTGTGGGGGGGTTCCTCCTCCAGCAAAGCTTATAGAAAAGGGCTGCAAGGTGGGAAGAGAGACCATGGAAATAATGGATTTAAAATAGTAGAGACAGAGGAGGGCTGGATGAGATTCAGGAGCTAACAGAGAGGTGGGAGCACACAGATCAAGTTAGCATGCTGCGGGATTAATTTAGACCCCCGCCCATGCCGGTGGCGAGACACCAGCCCTGGGCAGGGCTTTCCCCGCAGAGCCTCCCCCCGTGCCCGTGGCACTGCTGCCTCTGCCCCGGGGGGTCCCCACCGAGAGTGTCCAAACACGGCTCCCCCCGGCCCCACGAGGTCCCCTTTCTGCGGGGCACCAGCTCCCGCCTAAACCCACCCCATCCCCCTCTGCGGAGCGGGGGCTGGCAGACCCGAAGTCCTGTCCCCCAGGGAAGCTCCCCCTGGCTGCCAGCAGCCTGGACACCTGCTGCTGCCCTGGGCTGGGGGAAACCCACTCATCCCGCCCCACGTCCGTGTGTCGGTCTCGCTGCTCCCCCCACCGCCCGGCTCCTGCACCGAGCCCCTGGTGCGCGGCCGCCCCAGCCGTCCCTCCCCAGCCCACGCCTCGCCCCGCTGGCACCTTGGCACCACGGGGACCCTTGGGCGGTTGGTCCCCACCGCACAAGCCCTGGATGCCCCACGGCTGGTGGCGGCACAGGGCTCCCGCGGCGGCGTTGCCTGCGGAGCATGGCGTGCGACGGTCGGGGGTAGAGACCCCAGAGCCTGCGCTTGCCGGGAAGAGGGGGCTCCCCTCCCACTTGCTGTGGGAATGATGCTCTTCCAGGCCACTGCTCCCTGGTGCAAGGAGGGGAGCAGATCAAGGAGCCGGCCGGGACCAGGCAGCACACGGGGTTTGACCTTCCTGGGCTCCTGGGTGTGCGCTGGTCCCTTCTTGGCCCCGGCGTCCTTCTGCAGAGGGGCCGATACTGCTCCCACCCGTGGCTTTCTGCCTCGGCTCCTGGCCCAGGGCTGCCCGCAGACTCCTGAGCAGCTCCTGCTCTCCGACCCCCCCTGTGTCAACCTCTCCGGTGGGTGGTCACCAGGGACCCAGCACGAAGCCTCTGTGGTTTTGATAATGGTCAAGGACAGAGAAAATAAGTTATTTTCCCTTTCAAGGCCAGGTTGGATGGGGCTTGGAGCAACCTGGTCTAGTGGAAGGTGTCCCTGCCCATGGCAGGGTTGGAACTAGATGATCTTTAAGGTCTCTTCCAACCCAAACCATTCTGTGACTCCGATTCTCTGTACATGAGAGAGCTGCTCTAAGTCCCTCCTGTCCTACACTCTTCCCACAAGGTTCTCCTGCAGATCCCGGCCACTCCCTGCCTCTTGTTCCCTCCCTGCATGGGAAAGAAACAAACAGTTCAGAGTCCTCACGGCAATTGGGATCTGGGCAGTCTGGGGAACCCCCTTCAAGAGAGAGGATCCTGCAGGCGCTTCAAGAGAAGGAGAAGGACTCCCTCTCTCTGCCCTCTAGCAGAACAGCAGCATTGACCAAAGCTTTTTAAAATGAAACCTGAAAAGACACATGGGATCTCCCGCATGCCGCGTGCTGGTCGGGCACCCATTCGTGCGGCACAATATGGGGTCCTCAGCATCTGAAGGGGCATGGGATTATCTACACTGTCATCACCTTCTTTCTGGTGTTAACTCTAATTCACATTTTAATTAATACTTTGTGGAGACTGAGTGTCTTTCTTACCAGGATGAACCAGGAGAGAAGACAAATGCAGAGCCCCAGGGCATCACTCATGTCTGCACCCTGCTCTGCTAGACGCTGGGCAGAAGTAACCCTAATTCATGGAAATCCACCCCATTACCCCCCAAATCAACTGATATTATAGCCAGGGGTACTGCAGCCAGGAGACTATCCCCTGCTCACAGCTCGGGGTGGGCTCCGAGCGTGCCCCGGATATATCACAGCGCACAATTTGCAGCAGAAGACTTAACGCCGCTGGGGGAAAACATCTTTCAAGCTCCCGTCAGCTCAGGGCCAGCGCTTGCAGGGGGAAGGACTGCGGCCCCCCTGTTTTCTTGCCCCCCCAAGCCTGCAGCAGCAGCACCAGCCCCCCAGGGCCGCGGTTGCCCCCGGTAGTGTCACCCTGCCAGAGTGGGTAGGGCTGGGTGAGCGCCCAGCTTGCTTTAGCATCCCTCGTGCTGGGGAGTCGCGGGCCTGGCTGCCCCGTCCTGGGAAGGCCAGCAGCGTGCGTTGTCCCCAAAATGTCCCCTTAACGACGCAACACCTTGCTCCAACCGAGCAGCACATTGGGGAGCCACGGGGGAGTGTCGCGGATGCGATGAGCGAGCATGGCTGGGAGATTAATCTGCAGAGAGCCCAGCAGTCCCGCACTGTCAATGGGGACGGTGTTTTCCGTGCAGGCAAGCCAGGTCCCTGCAAAATCAGTGCCTGTTCCTCTCCCGCCAGGCTCCTCTCCAACGTCAGCAGCAACATCTGCTGACAACTATAAACCACGAGCTGTTCTTGCCACCAAGAATAATTTACCACCCGGCTGGCTACCCCAGGATGCTGAGAGCTCTCTTCCATCACCGCCTGCAAACATTTGCAGAGCCAATGCAACAAAGCAGCGAGCCGACCCGAGCTTCAGGAATCCGCTAGAAAGGAGAAAGCCAAGACAAGGATGTGAGGCGAGGGGCTGGTCCCATCGAGAAGTAAGGAAAAGAAAATGTTCCCTGTGAAACGTGTGCATGCATCCATCTTTGCTTCATTTTTTCCCTCCTGGCCCCAGCCAGCCTCGTTACTCTGCACTTGGCTCAGCAATACACGTCCCTTATGGACCACTGGCCCTTAAAAAGAGCCCTGGGGGCTCCTGCACCAGCCCGTGGCCCCCCTCACCTGCGTCCCCTTGCTCAGGACCTCTGCGGTCACACCGTGCCTCTGTTCTTCCACCCGGCACCAATACAGCAGAGGCATAAATATTTCACTCCGCACAGATAAACTGCTTGTTCCTAACGTCTGTATGAAACTTTGGTTACCAAAGACAAGCGGGAGTAAAACAAATTAGTCATAGCCACGTGGCTAGGAAAAAAATGCAGCTACAACTATCAAGGGAAAAACTAAGCTTCAGGCAGCTCAAGACAAGTTAAGACAAAGCAGGACTGGCAAACCCCGTTCCTGAGGTCCTACAAACCCAGCACAACGCCTGCAGTGGGGTCCCAGCAGTGGCCACGCTGCACTTACTGGGCTACAGCACCGTAACGGAGAAGAAGGCCCGTGTAAGACCTTCATCAGGTCTGTGAATGCTTCATGCCGGGTCCTGGTGACTCACCCACCGGAGAGGGACACAGGGGTCGGAGAGCAGGAGCTGCTCAGGAGTCTGCGGGCAGCCCTGGGCCAGGAGCTGAGGCAGAAAGCCCGGTGGGAGCAGTATCGGCCCCTCTGCAGAAGGACGCCGGGGCCAAGAAGGGACCAGCGCACATCCAGGAGCCCCAGGAAGGACAAACCCCGTGTGCTGCCTGGCCCCGGCCGGCTCCTTGATCTGTTCTCCTTGCACCAAGCATGGCCTGGAAGAGCATCATTCCCACAGCAAGAGGGAGGGGAGCCCCCTCTTCCCGGCAAGCGCAGGCTCTGGGTCTCTACCCCCGACCTGTCGCACGCCGTGCTCCGCAGGCAACGCCGCCGCGGGAGCCCTGTGCCGCCACCAGCCGTGGGCATCCAGGGCTTGTGCGGTGGGGACCAACCGCCCGAGTGTCCCCCGTGGTGCCAAGGTGCCAGCGGGGCGAGGCGTGGGCTGGGGAGGGACGGCTGGGGCGGCCGCGCACCCAGGGGCTCGGTGCAGGAGCCGGGCGGTGGGGGGAGCAGCGAGACCGACACACGGACGTGGGGCGGGATGAGTGGGTTTCCCCCAGCCCAGGGCAGCAGCAGGTCTCCAGGCTGCTGGCAGCCAGGGGGGAGCTTCCGTGGGGGACAGGACTTCGGGTCCTGCCAGCCCCCTCCGCAGAGGGGGACGTGGGGTGGGTTTAGGCGGGAGCTGGTGCCCCGCAGAAAGGGACCTCGTGGGCCGGGGGAGCCATGTTTGGACACTGTTCGGTGGGACCCCCCGGGGCAGAGGCAGCAGTGCCACGGGCACGGGGGGAGGCTCTGCGGGAAAGCCCTGCCCAGGCTGGTGTCTCGCCACCGGCATGGGCAGGGGGTCTAAATTAATCCCGCAGCATGCTAACTTGATCTGTGCTCCCACCTCTCTGTTAGCTCCTGAATCTCATCCAGCCCTTCTCCTCTGTCTCTACTATTTTTAAATCCATCTATTTCCGCTGGTCTCTCTTGCTTTGGTGCAGCCTTTTCCATATGCTTCACTGACACTTACAGCCCGGAGAGTCCTCCTAAATAACGTTCTCCCAGTGTAGGCATCAGCTCCACCAGGGATCAGAGAGAGCTCAGAGGCAGCAGCACAGGGAATGTGCTGTTTCTTGTGGTTTTACGGCACTTTTTGAAGCATGGGAAGCTTTCGGCCATGGCCACACACAGCCAGAAGTGTATTCCCAGTGCAGGACTCGGGGCATGGGACTGGGGCTGGGACAGGAAGAGAAACCCTGGTGGCAGTCAAGGCTGGGGTGGTTTTCGCCTTGATCTCACCCCCAAGGACAGTGATCGTGCCGGCACAGGGATGCAGGGCATCAAGGCACACAATTTTCTGTTTATCTGAAGCAAGAGTGCTGAGGTTCTCCAGCTAATGGGAAAAACAAGGATAGGTCCTACAGGACCTGCTGGAGAACACGGTGGTATGATGTCTAGTGCTTGTCTGAAACCTCCTGTCATAGAATCATAGGATCATAGAATCACAGAAGAGTTTGGGTTGAAGGGACCTTTCAAGCCCACCTAGTCCAACCCCCTGCCATGGGCAGGGACATCCTCAACTAGACCGGTTGCCCAGAGCCCCGTCCAGCCTCACCTGGAATGTTTCCAGGGATGGGGCATCTCCCACCCCTCTGGGCAACCTGTGCCAGGGCCTCACCACCCTCAGTGTGAAAAACTTCTTCCTTATGTCTAGTCTGAATCTCCCCTCTTCTTTAGTTTAAAACCATCCCCCCTTGTCCTGTCACAGCAGGCCCTGCTAAAGTCTGTCCCCATCTTTCCTATGAGCCCCTTTAGGTCCTGGAAGGCCGCAATAAGGTCTCCCCGGAGCCTTCTCTTCTCCAGGCTGAACAACCCCAACTCTCCCAGCCTGTCCCCACAGCAGAGGCTCCAGCCCTCGGATCATCTCCGTGGCCTCCTCTGGCCCCGCTCCAGCAGGTCCATGTCCTTCTTGTGCTGGGCCCCAGCGCTGGAGCAGCACTGCAGGGGGTCTCCCCAGAGCGGAGCAGAGGGGCAGAATCCCCCCTCGCCCTGCTGGCCACGCTGCTGGGGATGCAGCCCAGGGCACGGGTGGCTTTCTGGGCTGCCAGCGCACATTGCTGGGTCGTGTCCAGCTTTTCATCCCCCAGCACCCCCAAGTCCTTCTCGGCAGGGCTGCTCTCGATCTCTTCATCCCCCAGCCTGTATGGATACCGGGGTTGCCTCAAGGATTTATTCGCACCAACCCTACACCAGCCCTTGTGTGCCCAAGGTTCCTGCGGGGCTTTTGGGTGTCTCCCCCCCCGCTGCCGGGTGACCCACCCGCCACCTCACAGCCCCTTCCACGCGTGACCACAGACCTCCCTGCAAATGCTGTGGCTCAACCTGCCACCAGGAAAGCCCGAGGCAGCGGTGAATTGCTTGATTCAAAGGTACCTGGTGACTCAGTGGCAGAGCCCAGAGCGGATTCATTATGCATCCCACATTTTACGAACTTGCCTCCCAGATCCAATTATTCTATTAGCTGGAATTAGGGAGAAAATCATTGTTAAATAGTTAATTCATCAAGACAGGCGTTGTCACAGTAACTGAAGATATTCCTGAACTTGGGTGTGTTTGAAAAATGAAGACAAAAATGGAGAAAAACCAACTAAGCAGTTTGTTTTGATGTCTTTTTAATTTGTTTTAATTTTCTTTGTCTGAAAATGATATTTGAGGCTACATTAAGCCCTTTTTGACTTCAGAAGAATAGTGAAACAAAAAAAGAAACAAAATATTTCCTTCAAATTAAGTGTCGTGGATTTCTCTTCTGGCTAGAAAATTGCCCCTTCTGACTTTGTTTGTCCCAAATGAAAACGAATTTCATCTCCTGGAGTGACCAAAAACCCCACTCCTCCCAAAGATGTGCCTGTAACGTCGGAGAGGGTTTGTGCATCTCCTCCACCATCAACGGAGTGCCACTTCTATCAGGTAATTCTTCCCACCATGGGCACGTAGGAAACATCTAACATTTCGTTTTGAAAGCCACATGAGTTATGTAGGGTCACGATGTCCTACAGATACTTCCACCACCACTGAGGCCACTAAAACTTACTGCGCTGGGGTGTCTCCCTGGTTTGCAGAGGAGGGAGGAGAAACAGCTTCATCCATGCCCAGCATCCAATACCTGCCAACCTCCGGCCGCTCATCGCTCACCAGACTCTTGCCCCGGACCAGTCAGTAGCCCCCAGCAACCCCTGCATGGGTTCAGCTTTCTGCATGCCCAGGATGGGGCTGACCCTATCCCAGGGGACCCAATTTTGTGGCTTTGGCGACCACATCGGTGCCTTCCGAGACACACGCGTGCTGCACACATCAGTTTGCCTTTGTTTTAATGAGGTTGGGCTAAGAGCTTTCCACCAACATGGCAAGAGTAGACTGGAAACGTGAACCACCAGCTCTCAGGCACTGCTCTTTTAGCCTCTTCTCGCTGCTGTATCCACGTGTTTAACCTTCTCTCCACTTGAGATCCAAACCTGCTTCTTTGTAAGGTGCCTCCCAATTCCCCCTCAATTCCCTACGGTGACCACTGAATGAATCAAACAGGAGACTTTCCCAGCACCGAGACCAACTCTGGCCCCCAAAAGCACTCTCAGCAATTTCTTCCACGGGAAAAACCCAGATGTTTCTGTCCTCGGTTTCTAAATGCTCTGGACTCTGCTGCCCACTTCCCAGGGTGATTTGTGATGGTGATGGCACAGGAGAACCGAGGCCCACTCACTGGCTGTTACGATATACAGGCAGCTCAGTCACCCGCCTGCACTTCCTAACGCCAGCAACAACTGAGTAATACCCCACCAAATCAACTCGTAAGCTGGTTACCCCTGGGTTTGCATGAACGGGAGTGGTGTGAAGCTGGTGTGGGGATAAGGAAGGAGGAATAGGGCCGCCCCTTCGGTGAGCGATCCCACCAGGCGTGGGGATGCAGGCGCTCATGGAGTGTCAGCAGGGACGGGGAAATCATGCCCCTCTCGCAGCTTTGCTGTGCCAAGTGCCCACCCTGATGTGCACCAGGATAAAGGAAAGGTCATGCCAGGCACGCCTCTGTTTTCACCGCACCATAAGGTGTTCCCTGGCATTCGATGTTCACCCCCCAACAGCCGCTGCTATGAATTCTCCAGGTGTACAACGCTCCCAGACTTCAGACACCCCAAGACACACCATCACAGGGGAAAAACATAATCCAGCCTGGAGGTGGATCAGCAGCTGGAGGTCAAGCCTAGAAAGAGGGTCTACATGTGCTCTATATGAGACCCGATCTCAGGCTTCCTCCACAGTCCAAAGAAGGACCTAGATTCATCTCATGAGGTTCCCGGCTCTTGGGAGAGACCCACGCATTTAATTTAGGTGATTCTTGAAAGATTCTGAGACCTCTGGACATGTTAACCAAGGTGAAAGTCACGGCCAACATGCCCTCACTGTGAATTACCCCTCGCTAGTCGCTATGCGGGAAGTCCGTACTAGGAGTCCCACCACAGACACGTGCTCAGCAGAAGCACAGGGTCTATGGAAGAGATGGAGAAATGGCTTTTCTCTAACTCCTGCCATTGTGTCCAGAGAATGGGAAAGGGTTAAAAAAAAAAAACAACTTTAAAATTTGAAAAATAAAAACAAGGAGGAAGTAAAAATGGAGACAAAGAGATGCTCATGGGGGATTCCTGAAAAAAATGTGAAATCAAACCTGGAAATGTGGCATTGGAGGGTATTCATGAATCAAGGTGAACAGGAGACACCAAACGTTCTGCATTTTACTCTGCAAACCCCTCATCACAAGCGTGTTCACTAGCAAACAGATCCCCACACCACTGCCATTTCCCACGTGGATGCCGTGTCTCTGACAGGTGCCAGGGAGGTCTCCGAGAAGAGGACACGAAGGCAGTGCTTGTTAGGTGGGCTGCCGTCGCAGACACAGCGCCACAGGAGGCTGCTGGGGCTGGGACCGTTTACGGCTTGAACAGAAACTGGGATTTTGGATCGGGAGATCTTCCAACTCTCTCCACCTGGGAGTGAATTTGGCTTGTTTACAAATTGTACAATGTACAACTTAGAGTTTCTCCACGATTTGGCGTGTCCAGCACACAGCTTTGCCATTGGAAACTGCAGTCAACAATAACCACAGCTGGGTATTACCATATCCAACAGATACCTGTGGCCTTGGAAGTTTAGGATTCGAGTGTTTCCCTTTAAATAAACTGCAGCCTTGATTCACGTCCTGAACTATTCAAAGCTCAGGAGCTGCCTTTCATTCTTTGCTGTTTCTTCTCTATGTTCGGGCAGCAAATGAGCTTGAAATAAATCCCAGCTGGATGGGGCCGAGCCAGATCCGTGCAGGAGAGGAGAAGGGCTGTAAGAGGCTTCGATTCACACGTGTCTTTCTAGCCACAGCATCCCCCTGGGTACCAAACCAGGAGCGATCACAGGGAGATACAGGTCTTGTCGTTAAAGCCAACAGTGTCCAGAAGTGCAAATGATTTTAAAGACTGAATCCAAGCTGTTTGTGCACAGCTGGTAAACATCCAGCATCCCCCTGAAGGTAATCGGGAGTGGAACAACAGTCCTCATTCATCTAATCCTCCTACCCCCCTCTCCCACGCTTGCCCAACCACCTCTGCCCCACGCTGAACAAGAGACCTTGTGTGCAAAACCAAATTCATCAGCACCGATGCCTCCTCCAGTGTTGGAAACAGCCTGTCAAACCCCGGGTGCTATGCAAGAAATGTTTGATTTGCTGTGTGTTGGGCCAAGAGCACGAACGGTGCTGCCTTTGGGCAGCCCCGTAGCTGGAGGTGCAAAGAGAGGCAGTTTGTGCATCTCCTCCCACTGTGGGAAACAGACAGCTCCTTGCTTAAAGCAAAATTTTGGGCATCCACAGTGGAGAAGGGTCATCGATCACGGCCCCGGGTGCTAGGGGCTACACAAACACAAAGCAAGAGCCTGTTCCTGCCTGGAGTTTACGACAGACTACCAGAAGTGGGGAGAGAAGATAAGGATGCAGAGGGCTGCTCTGTGGCTGTGAGGACTTGCAGCCTGCCTGTCCAGGAGATCCTTCTCTGCCGGATGAGCTGTGAGCTGGGGTGATCCCAGGGGCTCTGCCCTGCTTAGGTACAGCTGGCAAAAAGCAGCTCGACATCCCGGGGTACCAGCCCTCCGGGCAGATTATCTGCGCAGGGAGTGAGAAGATGCCTCGTGTGACTCCCTATAAAGTACTCAGCATCCTTTTGGAGAAGGAAAGCAGCACGGACCAGTGGTGCAGGACGTCTGGCTCTGGTTCTGCCCCAATTTGCTCTCCCTGCCTCAGTTTTCCCCAAGTCTTAAGCCGGGACAATCAGCCTTGCCCAGCATCATAAAATGCTTGGACATCTGCAGATGCGGATCTTACGTGATGAGTCAGATCTTCCCTTGTGTGACTCAGCTCACAGATGCTGAGCCCTGCATCACCGTGGCCATCTCCCGTCAAGCAGCTACGGAGCTTCCCCTGCTCCGGGATCCGTACTCGCTATTCTTACTGCAGCCACGCAGCCGCAGCCGCCTCCTGAGTGCCTGACTATTCCCACGACTAAATACTTCTGTGAGTTTCTAGACTCGTTTGGCAAGACCAGAGGAAAAAAAAGCCCTTTCTAGCTTAAACACTTCTGGTAGCGATACAGGGGTCATCGCAACATCTTCATCAGCGTGTTACGAATTAATACGACCTCTGGTCTATGCAATGATGTAAGAGAGAGACAAAGGCCAGGGTGTATTTACCTGCAGTGGACAAACTTCTGCCAACGCCCACAGTAGCTAATTTAACTACAGGAACAGCCAAAAGGCATTTCCACCCCCTCCGTCCCATCCCAGTTACCTGTCAAAGCCTTCAGGGTCCTGGTGGCCAGGACACCAGCTGAGCATAACAGCTCAAACCCTGCAAGACTTGCTGTGTCCTGGTGGCCAGAGGGTGATTTGCGAGGAAGAAGCAAAGGAGAAACGCTTGCAACAGCTGGGTGCATTTTTTTTTTTGTGCTTTCAGTGAAGACTGCGGCAGCTGTGGTTAATTCTAAAATGGGAAATAGAGAAAAGTTCATTGGACGATTGACAACTTCCTCCTCCTGCAGTTATAAAAGAAGGAAAATGGAATCTAAGAGTGGCTTTCGCTTCTAAAATAAACATAATTCTCCCTCACCGCATGAACGCGGCTCTGCAATACCAGCAGCACAAACCCCGGCGCTCCGGCAGGACGGAGATCTGACCCTGGAAAAGTCTTTAATGTTTGGATGCAGCCCGCTGACATCTGGAACAAAATGCAGCCCCTTCTAAAGATTACACCAGCAGGCATCGCTCTGCAAGAATGCGTCAGGGTTGCATCATGTGGGCTCCTTGAATTTCCAGAAATCCTGCCTGCCAACCTCTTTCGTGCCAAGTTTCGCTGAAAAATCTATACAGTAGCTACGAAATACACACTGCAATTCCCTGCCGGCGTATTTTAAACAGGCAGGAGTACTGAGGCTCAGCGTAGTGTGTGGGGTTTGATGCATGGGGACATACGAAAGACGTCCCTGTTTGCTAAGGGTCCCGCATGCAGAACCAGTATTCTGGGATATAGGAAACTTCAGACAGAGAGAAATATATGGTTAAATGTATTAAACATTACGTGTGAAACTATGTGTCTATCATGCACTGCCCAATGACATCAGAAGTGGCATTAAAGTTGCAAAAAGCACTAAAAGTGCCAAATTAAGTTCAACTGGGTAACTTTCACTTGAGCTCAACCACTTTTATGATACAGAGAGCAAAGAAACCCTTAAATGCCTTATCTCTGCTCTCACCAACCGCACACTCAATCCTCCCCCAGCCCGTCCCCTTGCCTTGGAGACTGGGCTTGGCCTTTCGCAGATACATCCCAAACTGCCACGAGGGGTTACGCTCCCTGGACTGACTTCGGACCTACGTGAAGGGACCTGATCCGTGTGACGTTTGCCTCCCATGGGGGTGCATTGTGTCACCCCAAGCAAAGATGCAGCAGCTCAGACCTAGACACAAACGGGTTTGGTCCCACCACATCAGCACAAGGTCACCAGGGTTGGGGCAGGCAAGAGCTTGTGGTCCCGGGAAGGACGAAGCCCCTTCTCCTGATGTATCTCTCTGGGCAGCTTTTCTGTTGTCTGTGTAGAGTGGAAAAGACGAAGAGGCTGCCAAGACCCTTCCTGAGCATCCCTTGCTTACATATCCGAAGCACGTGGGCGATGAGAAATGCACATGCTGTTTGCTCCTGCTGGACCGCTGCCCGGTGCAGGGGGGGTGCCGAGCACAGCGTGTCTTTCCTCAGATTCATCTCTCCCCTCCTCCTTTCCTGCCTTAAAACTGCCTGCATCAAGCACCCAAAGTCCACAACGCAGCAAAACCACCAGCCCCTGCCCTGTCCTGCGTTCGGCCCCCCCCATCCCATCGGCATCACAGTGGCAGAGTTTTGCAGCTCAGCTTGTTGGGGACCCCATTTCCAACAACCAACCCCGTTGAGGGACACCGAATAAGATTGGCCAGACAGGCAGTCGTGTAACTTGTGTGCTTATACACGCACGGGCATGCCCACGCATGCACCGCGTGCACACGCTCCCCCGGCCCCGCTGCCCGCCCCAGCGCAGCTCTGCGCTGGAAGCAGAAGATTGGTCTGGCGGAGGATCTCTCTCCAAGCAAGGGTCGGTTTTAGGGGCGTTTCTGTTCCCTCAGCTGGCTCCGGAATAATGGTTTCCTTTTACATCCCGTTTCCTTAGAAGAGGCCTGAACGTCGCTGCGCCGCGGGGGGGTTGGATGCGGGTCTGGCCTCCTCTCAGCTTTCTGACAGCTTCAACCAAACTTAAAGGAGAGGCAGAGTGCTCAAACCTTTTAGTTCTTACATGCTTCTTGAAAACAGGCAGCCAGGAAGAGACGAGGAAGAGATTTAATGTCTCAGCGGGCTGGAACTCAGCTTTTAACGAGACATCAGAGATTCCCCCTCGCAGCCCCCACTCCATGCACAGCTCTGAGCAGACCGACCTCCCCGTTCCCGGGCCTTCTCTGCTCGTATTTTATAGTAAAGGGTCAAAAGCTGGAAATGGCGCATTCCCTCGCTGCCTGCCTCAGGCTCCTCACAGTGGGGACACTGAGGCTGCGGCGGCCCGATCTCGCCCAGCTCTCGCAGGCCCTGCCCTTGAGATGGCCCTGGCGTTCGTGGGGCTGACGTGGCTGAAAAACTAACCACTTTCTTTCCCTTCGGTTAACTTTCGGGTGGATCAGATGGTCCCAGCCACTGAAAGCAGAAGGGAGAGGGTGAGGAATGCCCACGGCTGGTCCACGGCAGCTCATCCAGGAGCTCATCCGAGGAGAGGGGACCCAGAGTCCCGAGTCCTGTCGTCTGCCACGACCCCAAACCAGAGCTCCTGTATGTGTAGGAAGAGCGTGGGACCCCGGCGGGCACGTGGGTCCTCCCAGCTTGCTCCCCATGGATGGCAAACTCCTGCCCCCGCGCTACGGCCGTGCACAAGGACTCCATCCTCCCCCCTCACCTCCGGCTCCGGGAAGGTGCAGGACACAGGGGTTTGCAATCCGACCTTCCGTCACCCATGCTGGACCTCCGCCGAGGCCGCGCAGATGCCATTCTTTCCACCCGAAGCACCGGAGGAATTCGCCCCGCCTCGACATGTTGGCAGAGACCCCGTGGATTTTGAACTGTTCTCTGGGAGTATTAACGGGGATTACAAACTGGGATCAAGGGAGCCTCTCTCCCCTGTGCCCTGTGGGAAAGCTGCAGCTGGGGCCTCGCTAGCCTGTCGTTCCTTGGTCGTGCATCACGGCATACCTGTGTGATACCACGGATGGAGAACTCGCCCCCCTCCGGGCAATCAGTTCTTTTCCTCTTCATTTTCCCCTCCTTTTTCTCACCTGCTTGAAGAAGCAAAAGCTGACCGTGCTTTGCAGAGGATGCGTGCATCTATAGGCTGAATTTGTACCTTTAGGGCATATAAACCCCCCCTGTGACCTCCCAGAAAGCCAGGGCCGGCTCCCCGGCTCTGGGCACGCAGGCTAGCAGAGATGAGTTTTGGCTCGTCACTGCTGCCGACTAGACAGGCCACAGATCCATGGGAGGCTCAGCCTTTCAGCTCCACTGCCATCCTTTGTGCGCTGTCTATTCAGACAGAGCTGGTCCCTTCCAGCTTCCGGCCAAACCGGGACCCGGGCACGGGTGCAAGCCAGAGAGGGGGAAAAGGGCTGCGATTCTGCCCGAGTCTGAGACAGTGCTGCCTGCAAAGCCATTGCTCCGTGATGCCGTGAGCTGCCTGATGAGTTCAGAGTGGCAAAGGAGAATGTTGCAAGGGGAAAATTAAAGCATCAATCCTGAAACTTGCCCTTGAGCCGAGCAGAGAAGCAGAATCCCCCCAAAGCCTTTGCATGTGGGTACCCAGAGAACCGGGGGAGCTCTGCCCACTCTGGATGGGGAACCCCTCATCCAGCACACGGTGATTTGCCTAGAGCTGAAGCCGTGGTGTTTGAGTGCTACTGGGAACTCACCTGAGCCTGGAGTCCTACTGGTTGCCGCTGGCCCCGGCCCCCGTGGCTCCTCACATGCTCTGGGAGACGACCTCAGGCTGGATCCCTCCATCAGCCACAGCTTCCAGCTCCATCCAGACCCGTCTGCTCTGGTTTGGGGAGAGATTTGGCTGATGAAACTGAGACACGTGCAAGTTCCTCTGCAATTCCAGATGAACCAGTGATAACACCGCTCCTGGGATTGAGAAATGGTCTGGGGAGGGTTGCACTGATTTGAGAAGGTTTGAGCTGACCTAGGGAGGGTTTCTTTAAGGGTGGTTCACCTTCTCTGCCCATTCCTGCTCATTAGGTGAGAAATGATGCACGCAGATGCGGGCCGGAGGAGCGAGAAGCGGTGCAGAGGCAGGGGGAGCATTCACATCGGTGCTGCCTTCATCTCACACTTGCAGGCAGGTGAGATAACGTTGTCTCCAGGATGGGGACACAATGGGGATGTGCACATTTGGGGAATTGACTGTATCAAGGAGTCCCCCAGGCCTGTTGCATCCTCTGTGGGAAGACTAGATGCATTCAAGGTGGAGGCTGCGAAGAGGATCAGTACACCTTTGCTGCCTCCATCATGATCTTTGCAGGTCCCATGGTTTTTGATCCTCCTAAATCCCGCCACGTGCTGTGCTCCCTCCAAGAGATGTTCCGCACCAGGACGGCTTCTCAGCTGCTCTGCGCTGCCAGACCCGTGCTGGCTCTGAGCATCCCTGCCGTCCTCATCTGCAGCACAGAGAAACCCCAGAGAGGGAGGTGAGGCTTATAAGTCTGAGGCTCATAAGGACATACCAAATGTCCTACTAGGCCAGCGTGGTCCATCTAGTTCTGCTCCACCAGCGACCATGGGAGAGGCAAGCACCCTGAGGGCAAGCAACTGGTTCCAGCTTGCCTGTGGTCTGTTGCGCTTGTGCCACCCCAGCACCCAGACCTGCTGGATTAGGGATGCTCAGCGATGTCCCCGTTAGTATCTACTTCTGGAACGAATTAGTCCACTTTGTCTAATCCTTTTAGATTAGATCCCTCTGCCTCCCGGATGCAACTGCATGAAAAAGACTGCCTGGGACCTGTTTTAAAAATGATCTCCTGCTGGCTTCTACCTAGCTCCATGCTTTTAACTGTGGATCATAGAATCACAGAACCATTTGGTCGGAAGAGGCCTTTAAGATCATCGAGTCCAACCGTTACACCCAGCACCTGCCAAGGCCACCACTAACCCATGTCCCCAAGCGCCACATCTCCACGCTTTTCAATCCCTCCAGGGAGGGGACTCCCCCACTGCCCTGGGCAGCCTGTGCCAGGGCCTGAACAGGCCCTTGCGGGGAAGAAAATGGTTCCCAAGATCCAACCTAAACCTCCCCTGGCGCAACTTGAGGCCGGTTCCTCTCGTCCTGTCGCCTGTTCCTTGGAGAAGAGACCGACCCCCCCGCTCCAACCTCCTTTCAGGGAGTTGCAGAGAGCGAGAAGGTCTCCCCTCAGCCTCCTTTCTCCAGGCCAACCCCCCCCAGGTCCCTCAGCCGCTCCTCACAGCACTTGTGCTCCAGCCCCTTCCCCAGCTCCGTTGCCCATCTCTGGACACGCTCCAGCCCCTCAGTTGTCTGTCTTGAGTGAGGGGCCCAGAACTGACCCCAGCACTCGAGGTGCGGCCTCGCCAGGGCCGAGCACAGGGGGACGATCCCTGCCCTGGTCCTGCTGGCCACACCAGTGCTGATACAGGCCAGGATGCTTGCTCCTGGAAAGCAGAAATCCTGCACCAGCCCTGCTTCATGACAGCTTAGAAGATGCCAGACTCTGTCACGGACACAGGAAAACAAGGGTCAGTCTCCTGGGTCGCGGCAAGCTACAGGAACGGGTAAACATGCAAAGCTGCTGGAGTTTATATTTAAAAAGCTCTGTCCAAAGAGCCTGTTAGACTGCAGTTTTTGCTTTCGTTTGCTTTGTAGAAATAAAGCACTCCTTTAATATATAATCAAGTGAATTAGTAGCAGTGCTTTAAATAAGACAAGCCACCGACCACGACAGCATCAGCCCAGATGTCTTACGGCTGAGGCACGGTTTGTTTACCGCAGGGCTGGGGGTAGGACTCCCAGTAACCAGCCAGGCTTCACCGTCCTCCCCCCCAGCAGCTCTCCCACACACCCGGCCCAGACACTGCGACAACAGGCAGCAAATCTCCAGCTGGTTTGTCGGGGTGTGCAGGATCAGACCCGTACCACAAATTGGGGTTTTTTTTTTATTAAAGTATGTTATGGCTCGGTAGATCTGCAGCCCTTAAATGTGAAGGCTCCCCGGGGAGCATAACCGCGCTTGAAATAACTCGCGACAAAAGAACGCAAGTTTTGCCCTACGCGCAAGTGCGTTTTCAGCGGGGCGGCTGGAGGGGAGGAGTTGTGCTGGAGAAGTGGATGTGTCTTTTGGCAGCCGGGCCCTCTCATTAAAGGAGCAGAGAAGACGGAAGAAGGCAACTCCCAGTATCGCTCCCCCTTCCCGGTCCTCTCCCCCCCATCCCGCTGCTGGAGGATCTCCTACGTGGCACTGTGGGGGTAGGGAGCGCCGGCCGGAGCGCCTGCAAAGCCCATCTGCGCTTGGAAATCACTCGATGGCGACAAGAAATCTCCCCCTGCGATGCACATCAGCCCGATTCCTAGCACTTTTACCCTGTAAATATGTACATGGTCAAGGTTAAGCTGTTTGCTGAAATTTTGGTGGAATTTACTAATTTTCTGCATAATCACATCCTAAAGCCCTGCAGATTTATTGTGGCTGGTTTAGAGCGATGCACTCAGGATTGCGTTGTCTGGGGGGATGAATTAGTAGCGTAGGACAGCTAGCGATAGCAGGAATAAGGGGAATCTACATTTAAAAAATCAGGCAAAAATTGAAATATCTTTATGCTGGGCCACCTGTCCTCGGACACAAAGAACTATTTTTATTCAACTCCAATTCCCATTCTTGAGGCAAAGCCATTTAAATGGACTGAAGCACAGAGCCCTGCACTTGTGTCAAAGAAGGTTTGGTGCTGGGAGGCATTGAAAGAGATCAAGATTAAAAGTTTTAGAGTTTAGTTTTAAATTTCACTAGGGAGAAAAAAAAAATCTTACATGGGAAGTAATTACACAGAAGGGTTTGAAGGTGGAGCAATTCAGAGCCTGGCAGAGCAGACAGGCTGACACGGGAAGTTTAAAGGAGCTTCTCCCATGTCTCAGCCGTACATGCTGCTGGTACAGACCAGTAACTTTTCACCTGATTTTGCTATTTGTTGCTATTTGTATTGATTGTTTGCTACCAGCAAATTCAGTTTTTTTTGCTATGGCAATGTAGCCATAAAGCAAAGATGTGCTATAAAAACCCTGGGGCCACATTCTGATCATTTATGCAGACACAAAGACAAGAAAACTGCTCCCAATATACACCAGTGTACACAAAAATGTGATGCTTAAGGTACCCTCAAACCTCTCTTTCTCACTGAATCTCTCCCAGAAGGGCGCAGTATCTCTGAACATCACCGCTGTGAGGCCGTTCGGGACCATTTAGGGCACATTATCATTAAAAGATTGCAGCGTAAGGTACCTGCTTGAACGCAAAATGCCCGGGGAAGATGTCAGCTGGCAACGTGTTTGTTCAGGTATTCTTTCTCCACACACGCCACTGAAAAGAAAAAAATAAAATAAAATAAATCAATCGCACAAAGCTAGGAGCCCTCAGGCATCTGAAACAGCTTCACGCTTGGCACCCAAAAGGTCGTGCAGTGAGTGAGACCCCTCGGCACTTTTCCCCTGTAACAGTTTTTGTGCAAATAGCACCGCGTGGATCAATTCAGCCCTAATAAAGGGTATCGGGAATGGATGAATGGGACAATCTTTCTCACAGCCAGAAGCAAACACCCAGCGACCAGAACAAACCTCCCGTTATCGGTGACCGCTGTTATCAAGGTCTTGTTGCTGCAAACCGTGCTGTGAGCGAAATCATCGTAGAAACACACATTTTTGTTTTGCTGTTAGAGTTCTGGGAAGCCGGTTTACTGCGGCTGATGGAAAATTTTGTACAGGGAGGGCGCAAAGACCTCCCCTCACTTGAGGTGTGGAGTATCTACTCACAGTGCATCATCTGAATGGTTTAGAAGAAAAATGTCACTTTTTGATGCCGTCTTCTAGAATCGGTGGACGGATGTTGTGCAGGGAAATGGGACAACGGAAAGATTGACGATCCCAATGCAAGGTGCTTGCAAGACAACAACCCCGGTCTTAGGCAGAATATCCAAAGCCAGAAGACTAAATCAGATGCTGTTTTCTACTATAGCAACAAGAGGTAACAACCTGCTGAGCCCCCTGTCTTGTGAGGGGAGCGGGAGAAACCTGCAGAGCCAAAACCAGCATTAATGGGTGGGGGAAACGAAATTATGTGGTGATTAAAGCAAGGGAAGACACAGACATGAGGTTAAACAACACAACGGTGCAGCATCCTTCTGCTAACGTGGTAACCATCGATGAGGATGGTGCTTAATTACTGGGTGGTACCTAGAATATCACTATATCCCAGATTGCCATAAAAAAAGTGCCTGCTTAAAATGTACAGGGTTGAAACCGAGCGGCGTTCAATACTCGTGGACTCAGCGCAGAAACATCTCTGTGGCACATCCTTTGCCGCAGAGCTCTCAGGCAGGCAGCCGGGCACCGGGCGGCATGAGCCTTTAACATCCAACATTACTTCGGGGCTGCGAATATTTGCTGCCATAACGCCTTTCTAAACTGCGTAAGTTTGCCAGCTATGAGGATTTGCCCCTGTGTTATGCTACAATGAAGAACAGACCCCAACCGAGCTGCTCATCTCGTGCCAAGGGGAAATTTGGAAGTATGGAAGATGTGGTGGGTAAGAGGTTCACCTCTCCATCAGCCCAGCTGCCGGGGAAAAAGGAGGGGTGGGTGTTAGCGCAGGTGGGGACGTGGATGGCAAACCAGTGTCTGTGGGATACAGCAATATGAGGAGGTGCTCCAGCTGCCTGTAACTTGGCCATCGGGTCCCTGCAGAGCGAATGCAGGTCCCCTCGGGTATCACCGCACCAGGGGGACATTTCAGATGGCAAGATTGGCTTGAACCAGGTGCAGATGTTAAACATTCGCTGCCTGTGACTGCTCCGGTCGTGGCTGAAGCCCTTTGCAACACCCCTGACTTCGTGGAGGATGCCACACCAGAAAAAATAAATAAATCACCCGCCTCACGCACCAACAACCGTCCAGCCTCAAGAGTGCTGGCGGGGGGGGGGATAAGACGGGCTAGGGCCCTGTAAAAATGCAAAAGCAGCGTTTTGGCTTGGGAGAGGCTCCCACAGCCCTGCTGTAAGGCCGGGCCGGCGGCAGGCGGAGGCGGCGGGAGGGACCCCGCGTCCCCCAGCCCCGCCGGACCCCCCCCTTGCAGCAGCAGCAGCGCGCCGGCCGCTCCTGCCATTGCGGGAGCCCGGGAGAGCTTTTGTCAGACCCTCCCCTTCCTCTCCCTCCCCAGGCCGTTGGGTTGGGTTTTGGGTGGGTTTTTTTTTTTTTTTTGAGAGGGTTTTTTCCCAACTTTCCAGAAGTTTCGCCCCGGCCCCTTATTATACCCCCTCCGCGGGAGCGGCGAGGTGCACAGGGGAGCCGAGCAAAGCAGCGCCCCAGCCCCGCACCGCCCCACCGCAGGTAACGGGGGGGGGGGGTCCGGGGCAGCCCGGGCTCGCAGGACCGGTGCCAGGCAGGGAGGGCGGCCGGGCTGGGATTGCAGCAGGCCGGGTGTTGTTCTGGGGTCCTGCGGGCTCCCGGTTGGCCCCGTAGGGCAGGAAGTCGGGGGAGAGGGGGGATTGCGTGGGGGGAAAGGGGTGCTTGGGGGGAAGGGGGTGCATGGGGTAAAAGGGCTGCGTGGGGGAAGGGGCTGCATGGGGGAAGGGGGTTGCAAGGGGGGTAGGTTGCATTGGGGTGGGTTGAAGTGGGGGATATGGGTAGGGCACAGGCTGGCTCTGTTTTGGAGAAAGACGTTAAAAGATTCCCCCCCACCACCACCAGTTTGCTAGAGGAGGCTGCAGTGAAGCTGCACCCTGGGTTTGCACCCAGAAGAAACTTTCAGGGGTGAAGAAAGAGAAGAGGAGGGGATAAGGGAAGCCCCAACTTGGTCCAAGCGGTCCCGGAGCAGCCCTGGCTGGAGGAAGCCTCCAGCCCCTGCTCCTGCCCAGCCTGGGAGCCTGCAGGACCCTGGGCACCAGCCCAGCGCAGGAGGGAGAGCTCTCGCTACAGCCTCCCTGCCGCAAGACTAACCCTGTCCTTCTGCCTGCCTTCAAGTGTCACCTCCCTCTGCTGACATGGAAATAGCCTTTTGCTTGCATGCCTCCGTCCTGCCGCTTTGTCTTGGTCATGGGAGAAATACGGTCCTCGAAGGGGGTGCGTGCCTCCGGCTGGCTGTCGTGGGCGATGGCACCTCCAAATGCGGCCGGGAGAGCGGGTCCCCGACAGCCCCGAGGAGGTCTGCGGAATGCCACGTTGGCGCGGGGCGTCCCCTTGCAGGGCTGGGCCGTAGGAACGCAGGAGAGGATGTTATCCGCTGCACATCCCCCCACATTCCCTCTATTTTCACCCGGGGTTATAAATTCACCAATAATCTCTGCTGTAATCCAAGGATGGGCAAAATTTCTCTGTCTCGCCGCCGTGGGCTGCGTCACTCATCGCAGCCCAGCACACCCGGCCAAATTTCTCGGCAGTCTCTGAAGTAATGAACCTTTTTTAAGCTGAGGATGTAAGCGGCGCGGGCCGCCTGTCGCTCGCAAGAGAACTACTCCATGTATCTGTTTTCTTTCAGAATGAAAAAGGCAAACGTTGACCTCACTATGAAACAGTTTCAAGGTATCTTTAGAAATAAAAGGGAAGAAAAAAACCCAGAAGAAAACCCCTCAGATTTTACATGCTTGCTGCACGCGATGCTGTCTGCACCTTAAAAGCGTGTCAAGGGCAGTTTTGAGCCTGTTGCACAAGTCTTTGCTCTTAGGTAGCCAGGAAGGCCCTTCCCTTCAACGGAAGGCTTGCTCCCGAAGGATTTTAGGATACAAATTGCCTCCCTCTCTGAGGCTGCGTAATTCCCACTCTGGCAAAGGGTCCCTGGTGCAACTGCGCACTCTCTTTGCTTCGGGCTATGCGCGTGTTTCCTTCCATATGTAATCCCAGCGGGCCCTTCGCTTCCTGCTCTCTTTGCTTTAAACCCTGAAGCTGCCCCGTTGCAGCCCCTTCCTTGTCTCCACATGCAAGGAGCAGCCTCTGAGGCCGGCCAGGAGCAGGGTGGGAGGAGAGGACCAAGGAAGGAAACTTCACTGTAGCCTCGGGCATGATGCAACCTGTCCAGGAAAAGTTTTGGGCGTGAAGGTGGAATTTAAGCCCTGAGGATCTGCCATCAGGAAGGCTTGCTGTGAGCAGCGTGAAGTGAGGAGGGAGGGGAGGTCTGGGGACAGGTTGTAGCCTCGGAGGCAGGCGGGATGAGCTCCAGAGAGCTCTCGGGCACGGCATCTAGGACTGGTCAGTCTGCGGATTTATCAAAGCTGGTAGCTCAGAGCCCTCACTGGGGATCGGTGCGCCTACGTTGTGATGAGATGCGTCTACCTAATGCGTGAATACATTGGGAGGGGGCTCTGCTGGGGGAAAGGAGGGGACCACCACCTTCCTCTGCTCCAGCACCTCCCTGGCAGGGCTGTACAGGCAAAACTAAGACAGAGCTGACCAGACAGTGCTGGATCTTCTCGAGGCACCCCTCTGACTCAGCTTGGTGGAAGCTCATGTGCTCCATCTAGTGTCTAGAAAGCTCAGCAGTTGGGTACCGAGGTGGGTCCCCAGGGAGGACGATCCCTGCTGTACACTGACCGCGATAGCCCCTGGATCGATGGGCAGCACTGAGCTATGTGGCCCTTGGGCAGCAGAAACATCCCGCTTTTATCTTGTCCTGGCGAGGGCAGAGGTTTGACCTGCTACTCTGGGGACAGAAGTATCTGTTGCTTCCATTCCCTGGCCCCTCCTTAAATCATTTACGGTACGTGAACATATAGAAATACAGTAAAATTGCTTAAAAAGGAAGCTTTCATTCAAAACGTGCAGGCTCTGCACGCCAGAGTGCAACCTGGACTCTTGAAGATGAATTGTTGTTCGGGGAAAGCCCAGTGTGGACTTGGGGTCGTCACACCCCAAGTGAAGCATTGATGCAGATGCTCTGGCTGTCACTGGAGCCTAGGAGTGGGTTTCCCTGGGAGAGCCCCTGGGGTCTCTGAATGTTCCAGGAAGGGCCTGAATCGTGCTGACGGTGAGCTCTTCTTGCCCAGCAGGTCCTCAGAGGTGTTGGGTGCTGCTGAAGCCATGTGGATTATTCCGGTGCTTGCTCTCTGCGGCCTTGCTGCCGCCGTGCCCTCGGAGGACAGGAAGCTGAGCGACAAGGCGACAACGCTGGCTGACCGCAGCACAACGCTGGCCTTCAACCTCTACCATGCCATGGCGAAAGACAAGAACATGGAGAACATCCTGCTGTCCCCCGTGGTCGTGGCCTCTTCCCTCGGCCTCGTGTCCCTCGGGGGCAAGGCCACAACTGCCTCCCAAGCCAAGGCAGTGCTCAGCGCAGACAAACTGAACGATGACTACGTGCACAGCGGGTTGTCCGAGCTCCTGAACGAGGTCAGCAACAGCACAGCCCGCAACGTCACCTGGAAGATCGGCAACCGCTTGTATGGCCCTGCCTCCATCAACTTCGCCGATGACTTTGTGAAGAACAGCAAGAAACACTACAACTACGAGCACTCCAAGATCAACTTCCGAGACAAGAGGAGCGCCCTGAAATCCATTAACGAGTGGGCAGCCCAGACCACGGATGGGAAACTCCCAGAGGTCACGAAAGATGTTGAGAAAACTGACGGGGCCCTCATTGTCAATGCCATGTTCTTCAAGCGTAAGTTCTACCTTCAATTCTTGATACAAGTGACCCAAAACCTAGCCTGAGCCAATACAGAGCAGCCCAAACGGGAAGGTGAATAAATCCTAGGTCCACTGGAGGCGTGCTCTTTTTTCAGAGCGAGTAGTTAGGACCTGTGCATGAAACTACCACCCATTCCCTTTTCTTACAAGCTGAATTTCTCTCTCCTGTAGCTCACTGGGATGAGAAGTTCCATCATAAGATGGTGGACAACCGTGGCTTCATGGTGACCCGTTCCTACACTGTGGGAGTTCCTATGATGCACCGCACAGGTAAGTTGCAAACCTCCTGCCCCGTGTCAGGACCAACCGGAGTTCTGCTCACTGCTGCTCTGTTACCCAATTTTCCACCAACTGCTTCCAGGATTGTTTTGACTCATGGGCAATAAGTGAGAGAGAACACTCTCAATCTGTGAGCAGAGAGAATCCGTGTTTACTATTGGGTGCTTGGCTGTTAGGAATAAATCCTAGCCCATCACGCAAATGAGAACTGCACTTTTGAGTCGTTGCCAACTCCAATAATGCTGGGCCAGTTCCCAAAACAGCGTTCAGACTCGCTTCCCTTGCTGGTCAGGGAAAGTCCAGGGTGAATTCACAATAAGGTTGTGGGTAGCTTTGCTTCCACCCTGCATCTCACCATTTCCTCCTTCCGATTTCAAGGTCTCTACAATTACTATGATGATGAGACAGAGAAGCTCCAGGTGGTAGAGATGCCACTTGCTCACAAGCTCTCCAGCATGATCTTTATCATGCCAAACCACGTGGAGCCTCTGGAGAGGGTTGAGAAACTGCTGAACAGGGAGCAGCTAAAGACCTGGGCTGGCAAGATGAAGAAGAGATCAGTGGCCATCTCACTGCCTAAAGTCATCCTGGAAGTCAGCCATGACCTTCAGGTAAAGGAGGTCCTTAAAGAAAACAGTTGTGCCTTACAGGTCTTCGGGGTGGGAGAGAAGATAGCGGGATGATGGGTTATCTGTGCCTATCCTTTTTCAAGCGGCTAATCTAACCGTGGCTGGAAAGGATTGCACTGTGGCATCTCTGGGAGGGTTGCTGACCTCTTTTCTCCTCCTAGAAACACTTGGCTGATCTGGGCCTGACAGAAGCCATTGACAAAACCAAGGCTGACCTGTCAAAGATCTCTGGCAAGAAAGACCTTTACCTGTCCAATGTCTTCCATGCTGCTGCTCTCGAATGGGACACGGAAGGGAACCCCTACGATGCCGACATCTACGGCCGAGAGGAGATGAGGAACCCCAAGCTCTTCTATGCTGACCACCCCTTCATCTTCATGATCAAGGACAATAAGACCAACTCCATTCTCTTCATCGGCAGGCTCGTGAGACCCAAAGGGGACAAGATGCGTGATGAGTTGTAGTTAGGTTTTTTTTTTTTCCCAGAGCTTTGGTTTGTGTGTTTTTTTAGTGGGGGATTTCAAAAAAGGGGAAACACTATTTTGTATCCTTCTCGAACTATGGGTGCTATTCAGACCAGGGTGCATTGTGATAAGAAACCAGCATACACTTTACCTCACCCCAAAATACTTATTGCACAAACCCCCCTCCAGAGAGGAACAGGGGAGCCTGGCACAAGAGGGTCACCAGGAGCGGAAGGGAACTGGCATGCACTGTCTCGGCTACTGGCATCCTCAGCTGAGATGTTCAGGCTGATGCCTCGCTCCTCCCTGCACTAGTTAAGCCTCCTGCTAAGTATCTTGCTGCTACCATCAGCCCTGCGAAGGCACAAGCCCTCCACCCTTCCATCTCAAATGCTTCTGCACGTTTAGCTCTGCTGCTTTTCTCCCCCTCTGACGCGATGTGGCACCACGCCAGAGCTGCTCTGGTCCTTTTGCGGTTGTTCCTTGCTTCGCTTCTCTCTTCAGTGGTATCTAACAGAGCACAAAGGGCCGATGCTGCAGTCCAGCCCCTTCCGTGGCCCCGGGAGCAGAGCAGGACCGTGGCAGCATGTAAGAACGGAGATTGTACGGAGTTGTGCCGCTCTGTCCTGCCCAAGCCCGCTTTGGATGACTGTTAGATGCTTCAACTGCAGCAGGTCATCAGCTCCTTAGCTAGAACGCCGCAAAGCCACGTGCAGCTTTGCTCGATGCTTCACAGAGAAGCAAAGTGGCTTAGGGGTGTCAGCAGAGAGGCCAAAGAGCAGACGGGCTTCCAGAAAGACAAACCTGAAGTCCCTTCAACACTCTTGCGTGACAGAAATGGCTGTGCTCCACCCCTCTGGGCATCACCAAGGGGGCTCTCGGGGCCAACAGCCGTAATCAAACATCCTGTACCAGGCAAGCAGAGGAACGCCGCTTCTCTCGGTGCTTCCGCAGCAGCACGTAGGGCTGGGAAAGAGACAGTTACCACTGTGAAGGTTCTCCCAATCATGACCAGGGCTGGCACCCAGCAGCTCCTGTAGCAGGCCAGGGGACTCCTGCGGGCTTCTCACAGGGGGGATCAGGTTCACTCCCACTTTCTTCTTTAAATACAAAGCTTTAGAGCTGCCATTACCTGACTTCCTAATGACCCTTTTCTGACACTCCTCTCCTCCGTGATACTTCAGCTCCCTGATGGCTAACCTGGATGAGGGCACGCTGAAAAACAAATGTATTTATAGTTCTACTCATATTTATGTCTGATAATTAGCAAGTTTTACAGCCTGCTCCAGCCTAGACTTGGAGGCTGTTCCTATCTTCCTTCAGGGGTATCATCAGGTTAATACTATTTAAAGAAGTAACTGAAATAAACCCATGAGCTTCAAAGCATGTGTCAGGTAAGCCTTGCTATGCACTGAGAGACATTGCAAAGCAAATAATGACAAGATTACTGAAATGAGAGAAATCTGTGCATCACCACCTAAGTGCCAGTTATTTGGAACCAGCAAGGACAGTGACTGCATTGCTTTGCTTTGGTTTTATTTCCCTGCCAATGTGCTCGCTGTCAGGTTGCTACACAGAAGCCCAATACTGCATTTTCTCACACCATACACAGGACTAATTCCACTTATTTATTAAGTTACAACTACAAAGTCTCTTATTAGGTGTTTCCTACAGCCAAAACTACAGCAGCTTGTGCCCCCAAGTTTGACCCGACCATGCCTTCTCCAGGTTTGCAAGGTGACACAGTGGCAGAAAAGCTCAGCCTGCCCTAATCCCTCTCCCCGCCAGCCGGAATGGGAGATCTTGTCCCTAGTCTCTTCCCAGATCATATTCCCAGGTGCTTTTCCCACCACGTTGGGAGGTAGGAGGCAATCCACAGGGATGTACCCAAATGCACAGGAAGCCCGGTGTGTATGCTGGAGACGACGCGGTGAATCAGCGCACTGAAACCCACACGCTGTAGCACGTTACGGAGGATGGGGGGTGGGTAACGGGGTGGGCGAGGCAAGAACACACCGTGGGATATTGTGAATAAGTTGCATCATGTGGATGCAGGCGTCTGATGGCTTTTATTGTCTGTTCTTCTACCACACAACAACAGTTGTATAATTTTGCAATAAAACTTTTTCAATGAACCTCTGGCAGCCACAGTCACTTCCAGGGCTTGGGTGGAGACAAAAATACTCTTTTCACTTCACTTCCAAATTTTTCTCCTGAAACTGCAAGTATCCAGCATCTTTAATGCTTCACCGGTAAAGGACCTACTGCCCTGCCCTGCCAGTGAACAGAGCAGCAAACGGCTGTTAAAATATGGCTGCGGAGGAATAAAAAGCGAGCTGTTAGCCACAGGGACCAGCCTTCCTGACCCTACAACCCAGAGCTTCCCTAGCTGGGCTCCAATCGAGGGAAATGGAGGAGGAAAAAGAACTGCAAGGACCTGCGCCATCGCTGTGGCCACACAGCTAAATAAATATGCCTTCCACTGTTGGAAAATCCAGCAGCGCGGGACCCCGCTGGCCCGTGTCCTTCTGCTGCTGGAAGGGGATTAACCTGCTGTCCGTTCAAGCATGCGACCTTCCGCCACTCGGTCACAAGCAAAACCAAAGCCACAGACATCTCCCCTTTTCCCTGTGCCAAAACGGCACCTGTCTGGGACGGGCAGGCACACACATGCGCACGGAGCCCCTCACAGACTGAAAAAGCACCGGGTGCTCGCCGGATCAGCATCTTTCACTGCACAAAATCACAGAAGCCATCTCCAGCACTAACCATAGCAGCCCGGGAACATCAACCACCTGGAACAGCAATACTGCAAGGAAGTTAAAAGCTTTCCAGAGCTCCTGAGCTCGTCCTACCCCCGGCTCGTCTTACAAGCAGCTTTAAATACTCGTGTTTTTCAGCCTAGGGAAGAGAGCACCCTCAAGACACAGGGAACTGAACGAGTCCCCTACTTCTCCTTTAGCAGCTGCTTCAAACAGCTCGCGGTGGTGGTATCCTCCAGCCACGCGTGCCAGAAGGGTATTCAGCTCACACATGCAAACCTTGACCGTTACGGGATAATCCTTGATGTCGTTCTCAACCTCTCACAACATGATGGATCCAGCAATAGAGGCACAGCAACGCCACTCAGACACACGACTTGCACACCTCTTGATCTTACACACAAGCAACTAAACATCTCTTGATTCCACCAGTGATCAGCACTGTGAGATTAATAAACTGATGGACCAGGTTGGAGGGGTTTGAACCAGAGAGAAACAGAGCCATCTCCAGGAAAGGCAGCCTCACTGGAGGGCTGCAGGGGGGGTTTCTAGCTGATCACCATCTAGCATATTGGGGCTTTCAAGGATTCGGACACAACATGCAAGGCCTCACACTGTGTGTCACCCTTCTATGGCCTCAGGTCTTCCAGCTTTCACACATTTCCTGCTCCTACAAAGCGACAAAGCTGGTCCATCACTTTTTTTTTGGAACTTTTTTCCAAATTCAAATTAAAAAAACCCGAAACATTAACGTTGGTATTACTTACTCTAACACTTAACATCTAGTAACTTCTTTGAAAGCTTTCCACTGAAAGATGTGCACAGAAACCTGCAATCAGACTCACTCTCTGACACCCTGAGAAGGCACATCTGTTTCTGACAGACTCGAGCAGCTTCGCAGCCGGCGCCCTGCCGGGCCGGGTTTCCAGGAGGCCTGCCCGGGAAGCTGGGAACAGGAAGGCTGAGGCTCACACATCCACACACGCTGCCAGACAGACCAGTTCCTGACGGTTTGAAATTCCAGTTCATAAGCTGCCTGCCTAGTTCCTGCAGAGAAGCCTCCTGAAAATGGAAATCTGGATGTAAAAGCTGTTGCTAAGCAGCAAATTTTGTGGATTTGTACAATTTTTGTTAATGCAACAAATAGGTTCTGAATTTCTCAAAAACTGAACAAACCCAACTTTTGATACTGTGCATAGCACGATCTCTTACGATGTGCCTAACAGTCTCTTCCCATTACTGCAAAGGACTTGGAAAAACACACTGGGAAAGGAGCTGACAGAGCTAGAATCTCTGCCTGAAACGTAACAAAATGCTCCATCTCGCTGCTTCAGCTACAGGGCTTTAGCTTGACCACAGCAGGCAAGAACAGCGTCAAAAGTAATTCATACAGCAACAGACCAGAAGAGAAAACACATCCCTGCCTACAGACTACGCATTTCAATAGCATAAGTAGCCTCGTCATGTATTATTAACTTCAGGATCTACCTATGTTATTCTACAGCTCATTAAAGCCAGTTATTAATACAGTGACAAATTAATGGACTGTCCACTCAAGCCTCCAAGGCAGAGAACTTTTTCCCCAATCGCTTAAATATATTTCCATCTCAAAGCTTAGGACAGAAGGTTTGAAATCCAGAGTCTACATTTTTCCCCCCAACTAACGTGTAAATACTCACTCCGAAGTTTGTCTCACCCCTTATCTCCACCAACCACGGTTACCTGACCCTAACAGGAGCTATAATGTTTCTATACGGTTTACAGCCCTGAAAGGCACGTAATGAAGGTCTTTTCAGTGTCAAAGGAAATGGATGTACAGAGGTGAAAAAAGCATTTAGTAGAATATAGTAATCCTTCAGTTGAGGCCAGAAAGGTATAAACTACTGCAACTGCTTTGGACATTGCTAAGAAGGCTCCCTCTTCTGGAAACCTCGGAGAAAGGGACTGGTATATAACTGAAGAGTCACCAGCACTCCTCCAGTTCATGGAGTGTTAGTCATGACCCTCTAAACACCGGATTGCTGCTCCAGCTCTACCTAGAAATCAGCATTTTGTCCCCACTTGGTTTAGATCAGGGTCTGGTAAGTTCAGTCCTGGAAGAAATCCAATGGAATTCCCTCCAGACCAAAGGTGGGAGCAAGGCTTTCCTGGAATACATCTTGCAAAAAAAGCACCTCCACAAACACTGTCTTTTGTGATTTTATTAAGAGATGTTTTCAGGACAGTCAAGCTTCTGGTTGCAGATGTTACAAACCCTACAACAAAAAACAAAACACTGAGTGAGATGGTGGCAAACCACTTCCCATAACCAATTCTCCTACTCAAAATGGTGAGCAAACAGGTTCCAAGAGTTCAAATTAGACAGCATCTCTCACTTCTTGCATTTTAGCCAATGATCCCCCTTTTCCCCACAGGAGCAGATCTGGCTAGTCAGATTCCCTTGTTTCACTGTTGCCCTGCAAACTCCCTGAACTCTGTTAGAGGTTGTAGAGAGGTGGGTGTTGGTCTCTTCTCAAAGTAACAGGCAACAGGACAAGAGGAAACGGCCTCAAGTTGCACCAGGGGAGGTTTAGGTTGGATCTTGGGAACCATTTCTTCCCCGAAAGGGCTGTCAGGCCCTGGCACAGGCTGCCCAGGGCAGTGGGGGAGTCCCCATCCCTGGAGGGATTGAAAAGCCGTGGAGATGTGGCGCTTGAGGACATGGTTTAGTGGTGGCCTTGGCAGTGCTGGGTTAACGGTTGGACTCGATGACCTTAAAGGTCTCTTCCAACCAGAACGATTCTGTGGTTCTATTCTGTGATTCCACGTTCACACAAGGCCAGGTTCAGTCGGAGAACAGCGCAGCCTGGCTTTCACTAGCAGCTAAGGAACTCTTCTGGAAGAGCCCTTAGGCCCTGTGCCTCCCGCTGCTCTGATCAGAGACAATGAGCAAACTTTTAAAAGCAGCAAGTTGCACATTTTCACTTGGGACAACCCAGAGCAGGTCTCAGACAATTTCAAGCTATCGATTTCTGTCTTAGAAGCTACTGAATTCAGGGAGACAGGACTTCAAACCTTGATTATTTACTTAAGAAACTAGCCTATACATTGTGCTCAACGTTACTGGCTTCTGTCCTAAACTGGGTCCCAGTACATTTACTGCATGAGGAATAATATATATCCTGTGCTGTCCACGGCACACTGGTAGCAGGCGGTACAACGTGAAAACCTCCAAGGCACTGAACCCTTCTCAGACAAATGCCTCTAAGTCACTCAAATTGTGACCCAAGGTCCCCGAATCCATGCTGTAGAACACAACACGAAACAGGGCACTTGGACAAGGATATTCCCTTTCAGACTCGTCATCTCATCTTCACTGAAGGGTGTGCTTAGCTGGTTTGCAGCCTGCCTTAAACCATGCCTCTTCATCCAGGGCAATACTCTAAACCCAACCCAGTTGATCACCGCACCTGGTACAACGCAGCAGCTTTTTTTGCCAGTATCCCAGCTACCGTGCAGCTTTTTTGGTGACGTGACACCTTTTCCGCACGGATCCTCACCAAGCTCCCTCCCACCGCTCGCAGGCACTTACCCTCAGGCAGTGGGAACCGGCTGAGGCATGGCTGGCTGTTCTGGTTTGCCACCTTTCTGCTCTGAAATGGGGGTGGTGGGCAAGATCTCTTCTTTGGGTTCCACAATGCTGACGTGGTCTGGCAGAGGCTTTTTCGGGCCGATCTTTCCACTTGGGTCCCAAGGCAACATAATCTTTACTTTGATCCCCAGTACTCCTGCAAAGAGTGACAGGACAACACAGACTTGCTCATTCGACACAAAATATCAAGCGCATATTCAGTAGCGACAAGCCCCAAGATTACAAAATATGCCATCTGCACCAAAAAACATCTCCTGACAAGGCAAGCTGATTAACATGCATGTGCTATAGCTTAAAAATCGAGTTACTGTGAATTTACATCAGCGTGTTTAGCCAATTCACTGCCTTTGCTAACTGCAGCCTGGAACTACAATGAAAACGTGCTGTATCCTTAAGTCACGCTAACCCTGGTTTTAAACCCTGCCCTTCCTGGGATAACTCAGCTCACTTTCCTAGGAAATTGCACTGCTTTTTTGCATCCCTTCTCAGACAAATGCCTCTAAATCATCCAATGAGCGGGACGTCCTGCCCAAGGCAGCTTTAGCACAGCACCACAGAACGTGGCACTGAACAGGCTGCAATGACACAAGGACATCCCTTCTGACTCGTCATCGTATCATCACCGAAGGGAAGGCCAAGAATAGCTTTGTCTCTGCTAGTATCCCTACATCAGGTGTTCTGCAATTAAGTAACTTAAAGCCAATTAAGATGCAGAAGTCATTTGTGTTTTACCAGGGGAAGGAGAAGCCTAAGCAGGCTTGGCTGGTTTAGCTGGGAAGACTTGACAGAGCACAGCAATGGGGGAAGACTGTCTGACACTTGCTTTTTCGTGGGTCTTGTAGTACCCATGTTACGTCTGCCTACTCCCTGGGAGCCAAGAAAGCCAGAATCCAAACTGCCAACAGCTCTTAAACTCAGTCAATATGCGTTTCATTTGTAAGTTGTTTTGGCACCAAGCTTAGAGGCCACAGGACACAAGTGAGAGTATCTGGAAAATCTAAAGTCACATTCTCAACTGGAAATATTCAATCCCCACCACTAGAAAAGCAGATGACCTGGGATGACTACACAAAATTCTGTGTCTGCTGAAGGCCCCTTCTCCATTTCCCACTCACGTAACACAAATGCAAAGTAAGTTCTACTTCAGATGTAACGAGCAAACGCCACCGTGAGAGCTTAGTTGCAAAAGCCCAAGAAAGCAACAGATTTTCAGAGTCAGAACAACTAGTGGTAGCACAATTGAACCACTCTGCAAGATCAGTAGTGCATCAAAATCTTGTGAGTTACCACCCCACGGTTGACAGAGGGAAACCTCCAACCTGCAGGCACAGGCTGCCATCAGTTGAGATCTTCTGGCTCTGAAGCACTGAGAGAAGGAACCAACAGAGCTGCCAAGGGATCAGCCACTCACCCTGCCGGAGAAGGACGTGACGCACGGCTGTGTCGACGTAGTAATTCACCGGGTCTCCACTGTGGATCATCAAGCCATCCACAAACTTCATGGACTTGGCACGCTGACCTCTGAGTTTGCCGGACACAACCACCTCACAACCCTTGGCGCCACTCTCCATGATGAAGCGGAGGACACCATAGCAGGCTCTGCAGGGAGAGAGCAGCAACAGCCGCGGCGTTACTCCCGCTCTGCCAAATCCGCGCGGCTCCGTGGTAGCATTTTACACCAATTTCAAGCACAATCACACTTCAACTTTTGTTCGTAAAAAGCCTTCCGAATGCACAATCGTGCAACCAAAGCCCTGTCAATGCTACACAAAGCAGCAAAAATCTTCACACCATTCTAGCACTGTCAAACCCAGCCTAACAAAACTGTTGTGACTTACGGTCCTTATAAGACTGTGGAAACAGTGACAAGCACACATTCTCTGTAACACAAAAGCCGCTCCACAGCTGAAGGTGACCAACACACCCACGTCAGGAGTGCAGCTCCTCATCCCTTCTCAGACAAATGCCTCTAAATCATTCAATGGTGACAGGATGCTCCTGCTGAAGAACCACACGCAGCATCACAGAACATGACACTGCAGAGGTACTGCAACAAGAGCCACCCACTTCTGACTCGTCATCTTATCATCACCAAAGGGATGTGAGAAGCAAGGCCACTGTCACCTGAACTACAGTTCAGCCAGAAGGTTTGAAATCGTGTTTCACTCCTCCACCCATTTATTCACAGAGATATAAACCCAAGCTTTATGCACACCGGTCAGACAGCTTGTAATCTGATCTACTCTAAGACTTCAACTTTTATTTCTGAAATACATTATCTAGCAATTCCTACCCAAAATAACTATGTACTAAACAAAAAGCTTCTATATGGTAGGATTATCAAAAATATGAACTGCTCTCTCCAAGTGCAGCATTACTAGGTTAAATTTTCAAACTAAAGACAAGTTGGCAAGGAGGTTTTTTTGAAATGGTCTTTGAATCCCACACTTCCTCACTGTGCCATCACATTCAACTCGCTCTACTCACCGACGCACTGCTAAACCTCCCAGAAGCTTGTACCGCAGGGACTCTGCCTGAGCGATTGCACACAGGCCTCTCGTGGCCACCTTCTCGGCATAGAGCTACAAAGGAAGAGAAGTAAACACAGAAACAGCGTTGTACTTCAAGATACTTTTAATTTAACACAACACAGGAGCTTCATACTACTCTGTGCCCCATCCTCTACACCCCGTTCAGTTCGTCCTTCCACATTTACATGCAGAAGCTTTGTCCTGTAACACTACACTCCCTTAACTCATAGAATCACAGAAGGGTTTGGGTTGAAGGGACCTTTCAAGGCCATCCAGTCCAACCCCCTGCCATGGGCAGGACATCCTCAACTAGACCAAGCTGCCCAGAGCCCCGTCCAGCCTGACCTGGAATGTTTCCAGGGATGGGGCATCTCCCACCTCTCTGGGCAACCTGTGCCTTCAACATAAAACATTTCTTCCTTATGTCTAGCCTATATCTCCCCTCTTTTAGTTTAAAACCATTCCCCCTTGTCTTATGACAGCAGGCCCTGCTAAAAAGTTTTTCTCCGTCTTTCTTACAGGCCCCCTTTAAGTACTAAAAGGCCACAACTCCTTTGGTGCCTGTCTCCTACTCCTGGCTAAGCTGAGACAAACTGATGACACTCCACTGAAAGTCAGGAGACTATTAAAACATCCATGGTGCAGTCTCAAAATGCTGCTGCTTCAAACAGCCCCAAAACATTAGGTACCACTGGACAGAAGTATCCAGACAACCACAAGAACTTTGAGACAGTTTTTACGACACATCAGTTACATAAGTCTGCTTAAGTATCAAAATTAAACCTAAGAAAAGGTTTGAGTTTTGAAAGCTGGGAGAGTGAGGTGTATTAAATCTAACATCTCCAAGAGTCCGAAGTCTGATACTTCAGAAAAAGCAGACATTCAAAATCATGCACACGATATTCCTAGAGCTGACAATTCATGATGTGCTGTGAGGGCCTGTGCCATTCAGTATGTTTCAGCATTTGCTGGAGATAATCAGCACTCACTGTATAATGTCATCCAGCAACACTGGCCAAGCTGGAACAAATGTGAGCACCACCCCAGACCGCACATTCCCCCCCGCTCCTAATTTGTTTTGGAGGAAAGCACTAGTAAGGGCACCACATTTCAAACATTAAAAGACCAGAAATTACTGGTGTGTCACTTTACTGTCTATTTCATTACAGTATCATCATCAAAAATCTCAAAGATTTTTCTGCACCGAAACAGTTTCTCTACAAGGACAGAAGCATTATGAATTCAATAAGGATAATGGTAACACACGAATACCAAACATTATGCTGTTCAACTAGCTTCTCACCTCAATATTGGGACAGCAATGTTCCCTATAAAATATTTACAGATAAGTTTAAAAAGTTTTATCTTAATCATCCTTGTTGGGAAATGAGAGAAAATCAGTGAAGTGACAGCACGCAAAATACTACAAACAGCAAAGCATTTTGTATTTTAATGTTTTGTGAGAACAGGTAAAACATGCCCCAAGTTATCTTCAAGTCAAATCACCTTGGCTGACACTATCCAGACAGTGCACAAAGCTAACTGCACAACCCACGTACTACTGTTTTAACGGAGACAGTTTTACCTCAACGCTTCCCTCAGGGAAGCCAAACCTCTTCTGCACGACAGCCGTCAGCTCCCGGATGCGGCGCCCCTTCTCACCCAGGACATTCTGAGTTCTGGGAAAAAGAGTACAGTACAATTGAGGAAAGTGTCTCCAGCTCTGAGCCTGTAACCAACCCACAGAGCTTCCAGACTGAGCATCTAACTTAGTTCAGGCGTTGTAACCCTGCTATATCACTAAGGATCACTTCAGGATCTCTGTCCCAAGTGGCTTCTTGTAATAATATTTACCACTTTAAGCTTCAGCCTGCAGCAGCATCCCTTACAGCCTTGCACAGCACCTGTGAGTCAACAGCAGCATCTCAGTTACCTGGTGGCAAGTATGATAATCTCAGTCCTGGTTGGAGTGACCCGGACTTCTACTCCGGAGTACCCATCTTCAGCCAGTTCGCGAGTGAGAAACTCATTCAGCTCAGCTTTGAAGATACCGTCAGCGACAAACTAAAAAACAAACAGACCAAGTCAAGCTCTGTTCAAATGCTCAGCCTGAACACAGGATTTTCACATTCTGAGTCTGGGTGCAATTCATCCCTCGGACCATCCTGAAGACTGGCAGTCTCTCCCCCCACGGAGAGCAAGCAGCAGTGGGGAGCAATAAAAGCATCTCCCCTGAAGTTCCCAGAGATAATTCACTTCTAGCAGGAGCCTACACCACTGCCTGATCCACACCTTGCTACAGCCGCACTTCGTGCTGAAGGCTGAAATCATAGCTCGCTGCTATGTCTTGCGGTGGAACTTTGATTCGGTATGAATTTGCATCAAATAATTAGAGGGGTCACATCCCTTTAGCAGCCCCACAGGGGCCTGCTGCTACGGCTCCCACTTCCACCCTGACAGGCCGCAAGCCTCCCTCCCTCGCCAAGACAGGCAGAGCCCTGCACCCTCCCGGCCTCTCTGACCTACAGAACCAGGGAGTCACTAAACCCAAGCTCTCTCCGCTAAAAAAAAAAAGGAAAAAAACACCAAGTTCAACAGCTTCCAGCGCTGCTCCGCGCCCCTCAGCACAACCCCAGCCTGCCTCCCCTGTGCACACAAGCCCAGAGCCCTGTGCAAGCCACACGCAGGGCTGTGGGGGGAATTCATGGTTCCCCCCTCCCGCCCCGGGGCCCGCGAAGGGCCCCCCCCCCGCGCGCTCTCTCACCCCGGCCTCCCGCCGCCGCCATGTTCCCCGCCGGGCCGCCCAGCCGCATCCGCCGCCATCCTCCCGCATCCGCCGCCATCCCCTCGCCGCCGCCCCGCCCCGGCGAGGCCCGGAGCCGCCCCCGACGCGACCCCGCCGATATGGATGCGCCCCGCGGCCGCGGCCAGCCGGGCCGCCGCCCTCACCTTGCGCTTCTTGGAGATCTGCACCGCCATCTTGAACCGCGCCGCCCGGCGGAAAAGAGGAAGCGGGCCCTGGAGGGAGGGCTATATCTGCCTTCCGCCGCTCCCCATTGGGCCGGCGAGATCACGTGGGCTGGCGGCCAGGGGGCGATGGGAAATGTAGTCTTCCCGGTGCGCTGGCGCGCCGCCATGTTGGGGAGGCTGTCAGTGGGTTTTTCCGCCCTGTTAGGCTGCTGTGAACGCCCACAGTCGGCACTAAAACGGCTATAAAACCGATATAAACGGGCACAGGAGTTAGCAGCATGATAATTCACTCCGATTTTCTACCTGGAGGCCCACTCTGGTGGTAAAGACGCCCTCCCCTCACAGCACTGCGACCGGCCACTCCAGGCGTGAGGGGAGTGCAGCTTGAGGGCCGGTGGGAGGTGAGGGGAGCAGCAGAGCCCGTCTCCTAACAGGCTGCTTCTGTCATTTTAACCTTTTTTTTAGGCAGTCACAGATGAAGGAAACACCCATCAGGAAAAAGGTGTGAAAATCACAGACAAGCTATTTGGTTATTTCCAGGGAAACATCAGGAGTCTTTGCTGCCAGAGGATGCTGCACTGTTATCCAGTGATTTGCTGCTTTATGTAAATTTTAACAATAGCTATGAACTATTTATAGTTAACTGTAAATATGGATGATCGCTAACTGTAAACTTAAAGCTATTGCGGGTCTTTCCTACTGTATGTGTGCAGCATCTGGAGCAACAGGGCTGTGGTCCCTATGCCTTGCTGCAAGACAAATGATTCAGTAAATAGGACAGTTGTGGCTCCAGGGCAGATCTTCTGTGGGTTTTTTTTCCTCCTACAATGGTATCATCACCTCTGCAGTCTAGGCACTGGGTTAAATTAATAACAGCAGGATGGAATTTCTCGCTTGAAACTCCTGTGGTGGCCACAGATGGGGAAAGTGGCATTTTTTTCTTTTTTTTTTTTTAATGGTTTAGGGATTGTAGGGGATTACAAGGGTTTGGTTGTGCCATTTCCATTAGAAATAATAATAATGGGTAGAATTGATACATGAAAATACCTGCACATGAGTGGGTAAATATGGTCTGTCTGGGGAGAGTCAGCAGAGGGAAGTCCTGCCTTGCAAACCTCCCAGAAGGGAGCCAGAAGATAGAGGAATAAGGGCAAAAAGCTTGAAATGAGCTATTTGGCTTTCTGTAAGGCTGCTTTTGGATAGCCTTGCAAGAGGCCTTACAGAAAATAAGTGGCCATGGGCGAAGGCAGGGGCATTGCACAGCTCTGCTCCTTACATGGATGCTGCAGGGGTCTGTGCAACAAAAGAAGAAATTAAATGTTAGAATTATCAAAAAAAGAAGAACTGGGAGACAATCATTTCATGGCTGTGTAAATAATTCTGTGGTGTGCCCACTGGGTACATCAGATCCTCTGTCTCCAAAAGGGTAGAGGAGACCCGGGAGAGGGTCAGAGCAGGGACGCTTACAGGTCTGAGAGCACCTCTGTGTGAAGTAAGCTGCGCAGGTTGGGACTCAACCTGGGAAAGATAAAAACGTGGTCGAGATCTACCAACCCACACAAGCTTCGAGGGGATGGGCAGGGTCTGCCTGTTCACGGTCCTCCCACGAAGAGCAGACGAAGGCAGCGGGAGCTGGGTGGTTGCTGCAAACAGGTTTGTTGTATTTTCAGTTTTCTTTGGGCTTTTGGCTACAGAAGGAAACTCTGGACTAGATTTTTTCTGAGCCAGCATGGCTGCTCTCTTGTTTGTAGGTAGCTGGCGATAGCAGATTGCAGGTTAGGGCCACTGGTGGTTCGAAATTAGACAGTTGATGGCCCCCATGTCCCCACCAAGAGGCATTGCCACAGGCTGGTCTGCCTGGCAGCCACCTCCCACACTGCCTCCGTTTTCAGGCTGGACTGCTCAGGTCGTGCAAAGCTTATGAGCAAAGATCAGGTCCCCATAAAGATGCTGGGCGGCAGCCAGCATCACTCTGGGAACAGCGAGGTGGAGAAGGCATCTCTGCTCTGGAGCTGGTACAGGCCCTCAAACGGAGGACGAAGAGCGGAGTGGGACCTCCGCTGCCTGGGAGCGTGAGCGAGGGTGTCTGACACGGCCTAGCCCTCGTCCAGCTGTTTAAGCTCTCTCCCAAACACGGTGGCTGCATCCAGACCCGTGCCGAGGTTTGGCCCGTGCTAACTCCTGCGCCGAACCCCACCAGGGCCCCGTTAGCAGTGTCACTGCACCAACGATGGCGTTTTGGGGCCCCTGTTTTTTGGCACCGCTTTGCTGCCTCATTGAGACGTGGCCAGGCAAACCATGCAGGGAATACCAGTATGACCAGTACAGCGCTGGTAAAACACCTCTCCTTCAAACGCCCACCCCAGCATTGCCTGTGGGGAGCAGCGGGGAGGCAGCAGCGCCCGGAGGAGTCAGCTCTCCTCTTTGCCAGGGAAAGGCCTGTTTTGCCACTAGATGTCAGTGGAGACGGCTTCCAGGGTGGGAAAAGCTTCGTGTCTCTCCTCTCCTCCCTTTTCTCTCTTCCCCAGGGATTCAGCTGTCCAGGATTTCAGGGATGGCGGAGCATCGGCGAGACAGCCTCGCCCAGGCCAGACCAGCCCATGGTCCACTTTGCAAGGACAGCTGCCAGTGAGGGACTTGTGTCCCCTCTTGCTGTCACCAAACACCTTTCTTTCACTCCTGGTGTGTCCAACCGTCACGCCCTTCCCTCAACCAACTCCTTCCCCTCTCTCTGAGCCTGTCCAAGCTTGGCTGCCCCACACCCTCCACCCTTCAACCTCTCCCCACCCCCTGCAGAGAGCTCTGATCTCTCCAGAGAGAAGGGACACAGCAGGACACACTGTCCCTCACCCCCGTCCCCTTTTCCTACTCCAGTTGTGCCCGCTGTCCTCTGCTCCCACTCTTCCTTCGCTCTCGGGCTGCCAAAACACGCTGACCTCAGTGGTCTCTCTGGCGGCCCCGTCCTCCTCTCTCCTTTCATCCCCATGCTCCTCAAGTGCCAGTTACTGTCCATGGACTCCAGCAGTGCTGTTCTCAGCAGGGACTTCCTCTCGGCCAAAATAAGAGCCACAGCTCCAGCAATCTCTTCCCTATCTCTTCCCCCAGGGACTGAGGCTGTGGCCAGGCTGAAGCCAGGTTGACCGTGGATGGATCTGGGGGGCACTGTGGGCCCAGGGATCAGACTGGGCTGACGTAGTGAGGACAGAAATACCTGCTTAGGCACTCTGTCAGCTCCTGGTGCTCTTCTCCAGCTGCATCCCTGGACACAGATGAAGCCAGCTCATGTCCAGATGGCAGAAGAGGCTCTGGTCCCTTCCTAGCGCCATATAAATCGACGCTGATGCTTCATCCAAGCCTATATCTGCAACAAATTGGCCTGGGTGTAAGGCACCCTAATTTCTGTCCCCCATCTAAGCCTGCAGGTTGCTCCACACTGTGCTTTCTGAACTGACCCCTCAGAGGGACCTGCTGAGCATCATCCTCAAGAGGAGCTGGGGCCGTTGGGCTGCGTGGGGCCGTTGGGCTGCGTGGAGCCGTGGCAGAGCTGCAGAGGAGTTCAGGAGGATGCCCAGGATTTAAAGCAGGTAGGAAAAGAGGATGAGGAGATACTAAAGCCAACAGGCCAGGGATGTACCTTGAACATCCCTAATCCGGCTGGACAGATCACGGGGCTGACCAACACAGCATTTCTGCACTGGACCCAAACAAGCATGAGTGCGCTTGTGACCTTTCCCCAGCCCTTTCCCAGACATGAGATGAGCAGGAGAAATCTCAGCTCCGAGGAAAACTTTCTTTTTTTCTTCCAGCGTGGCACAGTCTTGCATTTTCCCTGGCAGCAAAGAGGCTTAGAGGAGCTCCTCTCTTTCCTCCCTCACCCCTGCCCCTTCCCTCCCTGCTCCCTGGCCCATCCCGCTCTTTCTGGAGCCCAGCTGTGAACCGGCTCCCAGAAACGATCCAACACAAACACACATATATTTTCGGGGAGGTTATTTAAAGCCCTGCTCGTTACCCTGCTCCAGCCCAGCTCCACGGCAGCCTGTGAGCACCAAAGAGAGGGCAGAAAATTGCGGTAGGGGGATGGGGCCAGGCAGGAACATCTTACTCAAAAGACTACAAAGGTGGTCAGGTTTGGGGTGCCACTTAGGGAACCCACGGTCCCAGCACTGTGCCAAGTTGAGGGGACATCTGCCTTAGAGGTCCTCGCCCCAGGTTAGCGCCAGACCATCAGGCACTGGCTTTGGAGAAGTGGCCAGAAGCTGAGGATGTCTGTGTGCAGCAATCCGAGCCCAAGACACCATTAACCAGGATCTCAAACAATTTTTAAGGAAAGACCCTCCTAACCTGCACAAAACCCACTCTGTTTGCTGGTTTCCAGCTTGGGACCACGATACTTCCAGAGCAGGAAGTATCTGCCCAAGATCATCTTTTTTTTTAGGCTGAATTTACCCAGGAGGGGCTCAACCAAGGTATTTCTGGATCATATAAAGACAGGGAAAGGCAGAACATTAGCAAAAAGCCTGGCCCTGACGTGCATCGCCTTTTCCATGCCCTATTAAGGAGAAACTATGTGTTGTGTCAGCATTTCAGGGTCAGCATCGACAACCGGAGCCGGGGTCAAGCTGCACCCTGGTACAAAGCAGGGGCCTCGGTGGCGTTAGGCAGCAAGGGAATGTCCCCTCTCCCCCCAGACGTGGCCCAGCTAAGCCAGCGGGCTCCGAGCCGTGGCCTTCACAGCCGGGAACATTTCAGTCCCTTCCACAAATAGCAACGTGGGATTCCTCCCTCAGCTCCAGCCATCCCCGTCTGCAGCCCAAGCCAGCCAGCGCGGCTCCCAGAGATACATGGTGATGCTCCGAGATGCTGTTTGCAGCCAAATGGGGATGAATTCATCTCCGCTCCATCCCTGCCGAAATGGAGGCTGGCAGCATCCCAAAAAAGCTGTGACGTGCCTGCACCCCTTGCCCCGGAGAGCTCAAATCTGGTCCAGCAAAGCAAAGGCCCCTGGGGGCTTCCCAGCCCCAGTGAGGCCAGTCGGTGGCTTGGATCTGCATCAGGCCCGAGACTATCCGTAAAGCTCAGGTTTCTGGGACCGGAGGGAGCAGGGGAAGGGGTGGCCGTCCTCGGGGACTGCAGCCCTGCTGTCCCCCACTTCGGTGGATGGGAAAACCCTTGGGGTTGCGGCAGCGAAAGCAGAAGGTCCCCAGCTGCATCCCCAGAGCATTGCCCCTGGCCGGCCTCGGGACTCCCGCATCCTCCGGGAGTGGGATAGACTGGCCTGGTCAGGAAGGCACCAGCGACCCCAGCTCTGCAGCACAGCCTGGCCTCGCTCCACTGCTGAGGACCTGGGGTTAGTCCCCGTAGGCTGCCACAACGATGCGGCCACCGGCTCCGGCTTCGGTCGTGACCCTCCACCTGGCTACCAGGCACAGGATGGGCACCCTTGACATCCCACCTGCCCCCAAATGGCATTAAAACCCCACTGCAGCCCCGGCTCTGGCACACAGCACTCGCATCTCCTCTTGCACTTGTGAAACGGGTTCTCTTTTGCAGCTGTGAGCAAATGCAGGGGGTGCGCGGGAGAGATGTTACCCCCGAACATGGCATTTGGCGGCACCAGGGACCCCCCTGTGCCCCCGCCGAGGGCCCCTTGCAGGTGCCAGGGGGTTAGCGGCAGGTTTGCTCGCTGCGGGGGATGCCGGCTTGGAGCAGGTTTGGGAATCGGGAGCTGTCCTGCCTCCCCCCAGCTCCTTTCATTGCCCAGACAGCAACATGGTTTATGGCAGCCGAAGGCCATTGAACAGGCTCAATTAAGCCGGCATCCCCGCGTTTTCTCCCCGGGAACCTGGCTCCTGTTCAGAGCATCCAGGAGGGGCTGGCAGCCCTTCGCAGTGAAGGGGCCAGGACAGCCGGCGGCTTTCCCGGCTCGCAGGCACGCTGGATTTTGGGATACCCTGTGCTTTCCCTAGGCAATGGCGAAAGGTGGCGTTGGGAGCAAATGTCCTGCCTGGAAAGGTCCCCGACTGCCATTGCTGCTGCTGCTTTCAGGCAGCAAAAAAAAAAATAATGCTGGCGCTGCAGGGAGATCCTGCAGGCACCCGAGGGCCGTGCTGGCTCTGCAAAGGAAGAAAGCATCAGGGAACAGCCTTGGGATTGTCAAAACCGCGCCCGGACAGATTGGAACAGGCGGAAGCACAGGGCCTGCCCCTTCCCGCTGCGCTGGGACAGCGACACGGGGCAGCCGCAGCCCGATCCGGCCTCTTCCACCTGCGCTCACAGAGCAAGATGCAAACTGAATTTCGCGAGAGGGAGGGAGGCGAAGTAAAGCCTCAGCCCTGTGATCCCTCCTGCTCAGACACCTGCGGGATTTCGGGTTACGAGCTGCCTCCCCGCCCAGGACAGGCCAGGCCCCGTCACCTCTCTGGATATGCCTCGGGAGCCCGTTTCTTCCCATTTCTCTCCCTGCAAAAACCAGTCTGTGGCACAGCCCCTGGGGCCGTGCTACGGGGGGATTACGACAGCCTCAGCAGAGACCTTGTCTCCATCCGCAGCAGACCCCGAAAGAGCCCCTCGAGAGCGGGTCCTCACTACGGACTCTCTTCTGAGCTCCGGCTCTGAGGACGCACCTTCTTCCCCAAAAAGCTTTTTGGGGTGTTGGAGGGGTGTCACTCCTGCCCCTAAAATACCCCTTTCACAGCAGCTGAGCTTGTCTGCTTGCAGCTGCAGGGATGGAGCTGGTGATGAAGGGTGGCTGCTTGACAGGATCCATCTGGATATAAATTTATTGACTGAGGCCCATAGATGGTCTCTAACAGACAGGCTCCCTGGGGCCGGCTGTTCCCCAGCATGACGGTGTACTACAGCCCCGCGCTGTCAGGGCAGAGAGTCCTGGACCTGTGACACTAGACCGAGGGCCAGTATGGGGCTCACCAGACCGCAGTCACCTGCAGGCCTGAGGAACAGCAAGGAGAAGCTGTGGAGGACCGAGATGGCCACTGCAAGGCAAGAGCTGCCCCCGTCAGCAAGAAATCTAATGATCACGATTACAGGAATAACCAAATCATTTAAAGGAGGGGAAAAAAAAAAATATGCACTTACGCCAGTCAGCTCCCAACCGCGTTTCTCAGCGGCGAGGAAGCTCTCCTGGGGTGGGGTGGTCCCAGGGGAGAACGTCTGCTGTGGGAAACGGAGCAGAAACCTCAGCCAAAGCCGAGGCCCCGCTGCGGGCCAGGAGCTGCATCGCGGCAGCCCAGTGCTGCCGGGACCAGGGGACGGGGGCAGGGTCACGTATACAAGAAGCCAAGGGCAGAAGCTCTCTTCACCTCCCTAACGGAGGGTGCCGAGCAACCTCCTCATGGAGTGTTCCGTTGCGAAAGGAGCCGTTCCCCTGAACCAGAGTAATTTGAGCACGAGCAATGTGAAATACCTACTTGGATGAATGTCTGTTCAGACGCGTAATTCAGGCTTGTTTCCGTCAGTTCTGCCCAGCCGGGATGAGGGCCGGGTGCCAGGACAGGGCATGACACCCAACGGCTTGATGCACCTACCCATCCTCGCGTCCGTAGGCTGCTGCTGTCTCCACATGGCCTGTGAGGGGTCCCAAAAGGGGCCATCACCATCCTCAGAGGGACAGGCTGCCTGTCCCACACTCCCGAGAGCCCAACCCTCATCCAAAGCTCCCAGGCCCTGCTCTGACACCAAGAAACAAGACCAAGGTCAATGCTCTGAGTTAAACCTCCATCCCACCGCCTTTTTGTACAGGAGCCGGAGGCCTAGAAATGAAAAACATCCAAATCACCATCCCTACAACCAGCAATTTCATCAGACGCACCACAGAGTTAATGAATTTTCCCAGCAAGTAGCTGTGGAAAATAAAACCTAGGGTAGAGATGGACAAGATGAGATAGTTTGCATTAAATGAATGGAGACTGCTCCTGGAAGGTAATTCCAGTAGAGATATGATGAATTGCGAGCACCAGTTGTAAAGCATTTGTAAAGTCTGACTCAGTTGGGAGTTTTACTGCAAGAGCCGGAGTGTTATAGTTTATTGCTGCAGTTGGAGCAGCTGCTACCATTCGCGTTGAATTGCCATGTCTGGTATAAATCCCCTCACCGAGTTACTCGCAACTCTCTGGCAGCTCTGGAAAAGTTCCTGAGAAACATGTCCTGCCCCCGTGGAGCCGGTTGCCTTACGGGGAGCCCAAGCCCTGCTCCGTCGAGCCCCTTCCAGCGCGGAGCAGCCCGAGGCAGCCGTCAGAGTGGGGCGAGATGGAGTGGAAGCACAGCCGGGAGGAGCGGGAGTCAGGGCCACGTTTACGGGCCTTTTGTAAACATTTCACACGCAGGAGGATTTACTGTTTCTTGGCTTGGCAAGTACGCGGGGGACTACGTCCAGCAGTGGAAGGTGACGCGATCCTGCAGCACAGGGAGGGGAAAAGGCGCTCTGTTTCCAGGCAGAGACGGTGCTCAGCTGCCCCGGTCCTGTCTCCTTCCCTGCAGCCGGCTAACGGAATCCAAGAGCAGGATCGAAACTGGGGCAGAAATAGTTCAGGTCTACGCTAAGGAGGAATAACTGTGGTCTGGTGCAATACAGCCCTGGAAACGTGCGTGTGGATCTCCAGGAGACTTCACACATGTGAGAATGTGGTTCAAGTTTTCAAGTAACAAGGCTTGAAAAACAAAGTCCCTAAACTTACAAAATGGGCAAACTTAAAAGTGCCGCACCAGACATTTTCTGGACTTAATCCGTAAATTGCAGCGATCGCCGAGCCGCTACGGAAACGCCGAAGCCCAACGTAATCCTGGCCCGTTACCTCCATTTAAGCTGATAAATTGTTGGCAGCATTTTAGTGGCTGTTCACAAACAGGTCCATCACTCTGACACTTTCCTTTGGGCATCTGCCCTGGCAAACAAGATTTTGCTTCACTGCCTGGATTCACTTAAAGGACTTTAAGCACATTAGTAAATAATTTATACTTCCTTTAAAAACAGGAAATGAAATAAGGACGCTCGGCGAGCTATTTAGCTGGAAATTGTTCGGCTCTTTACTATTTAATGAACCGACTGGCTGCTAACAGAGGTCATTCCAGCAGCTCACACCCTGGCCCTACGGCTCTGCGCAAGGTACGTAAATTGAAACTTTAATGGGCATTTTGAGGCGAGCAGTTTGCCCTGGTAGGATCACTTGAAACCCATCAGCTTAAGTAAGTGATTCTTAATCAGCTTTCAAGCTCCAGGAAATAAGCAGAGGGCAGGAGGTGGCTGTTTTCCCCTGCGTACCGCATTTTACGATGATTTATGGGCGCATCTGTATCAGACGCGCTGAGATAAGGCTGGTTGCAAAGGCCGTTACCTGCTGCTCTCCCGTGCGCTCCCCGAAACGGCAGCTCGGGGTTTAACCGCTCGCCGTGGTTACGCGACACAGGAGGATGTGGAGAGGTCAGGAGAGCTCGGGGCTCCGGCGAGATGGATGTGGGTGTGCATGCACTCGGTATGGGGAGAAAGCCGGGAAAAAGGATTTGCTTTTTCTCCTCCGGCCTGCAAGCGAGAACAGCACAGGCGCTCCACGCCCCAGGCCAGCCCGGATCCCCCAGGAGGCATTTTTGCTGCTTTATATTGAAAAAAGGGGAGAGTGGGAAAGTGCCGTGGCGCCAAGTTTCAGACTCCTTGGCTCCTGCCGCCGCTTCTTGCCCTCACCCACGGCAGCACGGGGTGCCTGCTCTCGGCAGCGTCAGCTGGAGCGCTCGGGCTGCCGTAGGGACGGACGCTCATGCCTCATTAGCTCGCCTGGACAAAGCCTCTCGAGCTGATGGTGATCTCGGCCACGGCAGCGTCGAGGCGATGAGGGCTCTCTCTGCTGCTGCTGTGTTCCTCTCGCTACCTCTTCATGCGGCTTTTGATTTTCTGCTGGGAAGCTGGTCCTCCAGGGAAGTAATACTAATGCCCCAAGGCACAGGGTGAAAAAAACCAGCCTGAAACCTCGATGTGCTTTCTCCCCGCTGTGCTGCTACCTGCAGCCTTAAGCTCCTCTCTATGCTAGGCAATGAGGTGATTAAAAGCCATAATTACAGCAGAAATCCAGTGCCAGAAAATTAATGTCCCTTTTGTATTTGTCACAAAGACGTCGTGCCGCAGCAGAGACTAACTGCCAAGGAGCTTTGCCTCCTGCGAGCAAACAGTTCCTAATGGTCCAGAGGCCCAGACGTCGTGGTGGGATCTCTGGGCGTTGCACACCAGCACTTTCCCTCTTGCACGTGGGAGGAGGAGAATGCGTGGCTGCGATGCGCTTGTGGGCACGCAGCTCTCTCTCCCCTGGGCTCAGAGCAGTGGCATGTGTTTTCCACACCCACCTGGTGCGCGTGTACCCCCCTGCGATGGAAATGTCACTTATTTCACTGTCGTGAAAGGGGACAGGCGAGAGAAGAGCACACACGGAGCCGCAGTGGTTCAGTGGAGGAGAAGACACAGGTGCCTTATCCGCTGCACCCGTGTTTCGTTCCCCACGCCTCCCCACATGCGCCCCATCACCGACTGCCATCAGCGCAGCCCGTATTACTCCCCTTTTCTCCCAAACAGGAGTCGTACTCCTGTTGTTCCAGCACCAGCAGCCATATGGCCTGACACAAATCCCTGTCTCTGCTGTTCTTCACCCAAAGTTTGGGAAACAGTGCGTAAGAGCACAGGTTTATAAATACACTTTTAAAATACCTTCCCCCGCCTGTGCTTCTGGTAATGGAAAATGTCAGCGCTGGCCCCAGCTCCAACGGGAGAATCGCAGGACGCCCGCTGACATCCCACGCTGGCGCTGCGTCATTTGGGGATGGATCACGAGCCTGCCCCGGTTCTGGGCTCAGCGTGTGGCACCGGCGAGCGGAGCCTTGGCAGGCGGCTCAGGGGCCTCCGCGCCAACGTGCACACTGGGCCCTGAATCCCATTGCTACCGCAGGCATCAGATGGGAGCGTGAACAGCAGGGTTTGAGTGGTTTAACTGGCCTCTTTCTTTTTTTTTCCCCTCTTTTCAGTGCAAAGCAAAGCAGTTGGCAGAGCTCTGCAGAGCTGTTTCTCCGAGGAGCACGGATCCATAGGGTTTCTCCACCTGGCTTCTTCCTGCCTAGCTGCCCTCGGTGACGTTCATGCAACCTGGCTGTGGCCGTGGTCAAGCAGTTGCTGTGGTCCCAGCAGCGCTGCTATAGGTGCTATAGGGCCTGTTCCAATCATTCCCTCCTTCACCTGCTGCGGGGCAGCCCGCAGCCCTCCACGGGCAGCCGAACGCACCCAGCAGCTTCTACAGCAGCCGCCTGGCCGGGGCTGCAGATGAGCACCACGTTGCACTCGCATCTGTGACGTCCTCGCTGGCCACAGGCTCACAAAAACATTCCTTATTTTCACACTATTACGGTTGAGTGACAAAGCCCCGAATAAAACGACAGCCGTATCAACAGCCTGCGTATAATGAGGCCATCAAACAGCAGACACTGAGGCTGGGTGACATTAAGTTGGCCGTACTCAGACAATTTAACTGCCGGTTTGGTCTCTCTATAAACGTGCAACACCTACGCCCAACGCTGCCCTCCTCTCTGGAGCAGGCACGCAGCCGCCTTCCAGAGGATGTGCTGCCTAAGAGATCTGAAATCTGTTCTGCTGCGGAGTGATAGAGATTTGGGGGAGTTTTATGGGAGTCTGGGGATTTCAAGGATGTAGGATTTTCCCTACTCGGGGGAACGAGAGAGGAGCAGTGCTCATCCCAGCCTGACTGCGATACGGCGAATGAAAGCAACGCTGATGGCGAAAGATTCCAGGTGAGCAGTAACACCCTTCTGAAAGGGCCAGAAATCGGCAACGTTTGCTCTGTCTCCGAGACACCGCACTTCTCCGGGGAGCCGTCCACCTGGGAGGATGACACCAACAGCGCATTTTAAGGGAGCTGGAGGCAAGTACGGGTGAAGTGACGGGATAAGGCTGCGGCAGGAGTCAGCGGAAGGGCAGGTCTCGCCGCCCAGACCCATGGTCCCAGAGCTGCGCCTCAGAAGATTTCAGCTGCGTCGCCTCCCTGTTTGGGCCAGGAGAAGCAAAAACGACTTTGCAATGCAGAGAATGAAGATGAAGGCATCAAAGCGGCAGCGTCCTTACTCGTAATCCAACACCAGCGCTCCTCGGGGAGACGTTCCGATCCAGCGCTGGCTGCCCTCCATCCTGCGGCTCCTTCTAATGGCCGCTGGCGAGAGGACAGACCGAGTACTAATGGGGCAAAACGCTCTCTGAGGTCCCATCGCCAGCTGCGTCTCGGGGTCCGAGCCCGTCCTTCACCATATGGACATCCGATCTTTGTAAGTCACGGTTTGCCCGGCTGCTGGCTCGGTGACAACCCCGGCTCGGCCGGCCGGGGCGGGCAGGGATACCCCAGGCACGGACCGGCGCTGCGGCAGCGGAGTGGGAGCTGTTCATGAGCAGCCTGGCAATAACCTGGTTCTTGCTTTGCCCTGCTCCCGCAGGCAGTTCTCCACCCCCGAGGAACAGCAAGAGAGCAGCAGTGATAAAATGGCTGTTAGTCTGAGCACAAGGTTATTTTCTAGGACGTTAACCAGAGTCCTCAGAAGCCGGCTTGCAAGAGACCCATGAAGAGCGAAAAGACACCTGACCAGAATGCAAAAGCAGAGCCGCAAACTTAACATCCTTTTTTTTAAATCTTTTAAAAATAGCTTTAAAGAAAGAGTGAGCTCAAAGCACTGTTAGCAGTTGTGAGTGGCTATTTGCTTTAGAAAACAAGCAGTTTCAGCAAAAATACCAACTGACTGCCATCCAGAAAGCTCTTATTTTCAGTATCTCAGCTATTCACATCTCTAAATAAAACATTCAAGCTGCAATACAACACAACTGTTTTGCAGGGGCTAATAAATAAATGAGAAGTATTTACCAAGCCTGCTTTTCTGTAGGAATAATACCCCTAACATCCTAGAATTATCTCCATCTATGTCTGGCTAGGACTTCACGTCAATAAATCGTCTCCTCGTCCTCGGATTAGCTCCGTCAGATAATTTTGAAAGCAGCAGCAGCAGTTCCCTGCTATTAGTCGTACCAGCTGAATGAACACGAGATCCCCCTTGTTATCCGAGAGCAGTCCCACTCTGCCAGCGTCCTCGGGTAATCATTTGCACTGACCTCGACAACAATTTGTGGTAGCCTGAGAATCGGCCGCGACGCGGGTTCCTTTCCAGGAACATTAACTGCCTGGCATTTAGTCTGCTCGCACCCAGCGCTGCTCTGCACTGCGAGAGCCGGGATGCGGCAACGCGGGTTGAGGGAAGCGGCGCTGATTTACAGTGCAGGGAGACCCGGCCTCGCAAAGCCAACGACAACCAAAAGCCAACTAGTATGAGACATTCGAGAGACGAGAGCTGGGTTAAAGGAGATCACAACAGGAGATTTACCGATGCACCTCTCGGTTCAGCCACCTCTCTCCTCTGCCGCAATCCCTCAAATGTCCCTCTGGGCGAAGCATTCAGCGCTCCCTCTTTCAGTCATACAACCATGCAGCCCCCGGGCTGTGTCCTGCATTGCAGTGGGCTTCCACTTCAGACCTCTGCAGGCTTTTCGCCAGGGGGGTGCTCAAAACGTGGCATTTCGGTTCCGCTCAGAAGTCTAACACATCAAAAATACATATTTATAAAGTTTAATATTTGGAATTAAATTTCTGTTAAAAACTCTGGCAAAAAACTCCACCTGCTTTGGAAAAACTGGAGGCAGATGCAGTGAATGCTGGATGCCGTGACTCAAAAGCGGCCCTTGGTACTGGGAGTGCGGGAGAAGTCCCCACGACTGGCAGGGAAGCCCAACGAGGCATCGAGGGCTTCTTGGCTCTGCAGACGGCTGGTTCTTGTCTCTACGTGTGGTTCGTGGGCCTCCAGCTCCACCCAGGCGGTCTGCAGCTGCGGCGTTCCCTCACCCAGCCTTCGACGGCAACCCGCGAGTCCCCCAGGGGACAGCAGCGTGTGCGGGGACTCGGGGGGTCGTGAGCCTCAGACCCTCAGGGAGACAAAACTTTCCAGCAACACTCACCGGGGTTTGGGGTAGTCCTCTCCCAAGCTTCCATGCAACCGATTGAAGCGGTGAAGTGTTCTGGTTTATCTACTGCTACAAATCTTTAAAAGGTTTTGCCAAACTGGCTTTTCCTAATGAAATCTGCTTCGTTAGAAAAAAAACTAATGTTTTTCCCAGTTTGCTTTTTCATTTCAGAAACAAGACCCAGCCCAGTGTCCACCAAGACAAAGCTGAACCAGCCCCGGCACCGGTTCGTCTCTGCTGAACCAGCCACAACCTACAGCATGGAACTCACGCCAGCTTTCCCTCGCCGCGCTGCCTGCGAGGGGACGTGCAAAACCTGATTTGACGTACTAGAGCGACACAGACAGATAAAACCCGGCCTGCTGGTACAGAACTTCACCCGTCAAAGCATTTTGGACACATCTGACCTGGCAGCGGGAGTTTCTCTGGATCAGCGCTCTATCTGACGGGGCCATGGCATTCTTGGATTAGCACGAGGTGCCCTAGCGCTGGATTTACTCTGTCACCGAACCATGGCCTCCGAAAGCCTCCTGCCACTTTCACGCCTTAACAAGTGATTATTATCTGGCTTAGTCTCAGCTCTGCTGGCTCGAGCACCCCGGGAGGAGTGCTTGGATCCTTTCACTGAAGTTCCTGGGAAGTCCAAGCACTCGCTGCTTCCCTCTGTCTTCCTTCCAAAGCTGTGCCAAAAGGAGCTTTCCTTTCCTCCGCGGGGTCTTTCTCTTCTGGCATCCAAATGCGCTGGCTGGCCGAGCAGCCCTTCTCTGCCATGCGGTTTGTTGCCTCCCCCCGTTACCGATGTTCTCGGTAACCACCCACGTTCTTCAGCCACAGTCCCCTTTGTCTCTTCTCTTGCTGCCACACGGAGCACCCCTTCCTCCTTTTTAAGGAGCAGCCATAATTTCTGCCGTCTAATTCCTGAGAAAAATGCCAATTCCTCTGTTTTAAAATCAGCTCTGCTCACTCCACAGCAATGCCTGTGGCCATAAACCGAGGGAGCATAAACAGAAAAACACACGGTGCAACGGATCATACCTGACTTCTCAGAAACCAAGATACTCTTATGAAGGAGGACATGAAATTAATAATGGAGCACATATTTTTTAAAAATCCCGTAACCGTACTTTTAAATGATCAGCCTCTCATGTCTCTTCATGCAAGTTTACTCAGCAAGTTAATCCGAGGCTGCTGCTGTTTTCTATCCACACTTGACGCCTGCAGACAGAGCGTCCTCACTTCACTGTTCCCCTATATTAAGCAGGCAGGAGGCCCCAGTCTTAGAGAAATTAATTAGTGCAGTAATTTGCCCGGGACACAGAGGTGAAGCCGAATTTGGCCCACTCTGCAAGATTCAGCTGAGTAAAAAAGACAAATAGCTGTGCTACGGGATTAAAAAAAGCTGCTGTCAGCATTCCCAGTGCAACTAGACCTGGAAATTCATCCGTCTTTCAGTAAACAACAGAAAAAGGAGAAGCAATTACAGTAGACAAAACTAATTACACCACAGCAGCAGCATACCTCGCAGCAACTGCTCTTGAGTCTGCGTTAGAAAAGAAAAATCTAAACCAAACCCAATCCATTAAAAAAAAAAAAAAAAAGGTAAAAAATCAGGAGCAGAATAAAAACAATTTCAAAAGGGAAGGGTACTTCATCACACAGCTCAGTAACGCCCAGATTTATCTTTGGAAAGATAAATCTTCAGGTGACGCTGGCACTGCTCTGCAACCGGGACGCAGGGGCACAGAGAATTTGCCGAGGGAGGCTCAGGTCGGAGCGGGGAGCAGCGACGAGCTCCCGGCTCCCCAGTCCAATGTTTTACCGTAACACTCTCTTCCCCGACGGGGCCCGTTTCACGTTCGTCTCGTTAACGCCACAGCCATGACCACTTTTGTGCTGATGGGTAACGCTGCGCTCTCAGCCCCACCTCTTCCTTCAAAGCATCCAGTTAATTTTGCTTCTGTCCTCACTGTAAATTCAGAATGCAACATGAAATCATATATTCGAGTATAGAGTATATTATATATATACACTATAGACGTAGCATATTCTAATCCCGGGGGTCGAAACGTGACTGTGTATTTCCTGAGCCATTCTCAGCTGTGTGAGGGCGCTGGGCGTATTGGCGATGCAAGCCCGGCCACCAGCCTCAGCACCACGCTCTCTCCCAGTAACCACTCGGGAGAGGACCGAGCCTTCTCCAGCTGTGGGTATCTCCGCTGCCCGTTCTGCGTCCGAGCGCATTTTCGGCCGAAATGATCTATTTAGGTGCAAGAACAACTGGAGTAGCTGGGGAAATCATCTGTGGAGCTCATCTTGCAGATTCGCGGTTGAATAGCTTCTACTTCCATAGCGAAGATGAAGCACTAAGAAGGGAAGCTTAACCGTGTCCCCTGTTCTTCGCGGCAAACACTAGATGACCCCGCAGAATACTTAAGAGATATTCACACGGTTACGTTTTTGTTGGGTGAGACGGTGTAAGAGAATCCAAATCCTTCTGTAAAGTCCATTTAATCCTTGGCCACTGCCCGGGCTGTCCAGCAGCAGGACAGGAGCAGTGAGAGTTTTCGTGAGAGGCGACGCCTGCTCAACAGCGCGGGATGGAGACCCCCGGGCCCGTCTCCTCCACCGTGGCCCCTTCGGACACCAGCCGTGAAATTCAGAAGACAGCAAAAGAGGGTTTTAAACAAAGCGGCGGAAGAACCGCTGCTTAACACATTCGAGACAGGCCAAGAGGCTGGAAAATTGATTGCAGGGAGCAAACTTGAAATGGGAAGAGGAGGAGGAACAAGATGGGGCTGCGAACTGACCTGGCAGGCACCACAGCGTGCCTCGTTCACTGGTGATGTGGTCTGGACTGGTAACGTAGGATCTGAAAGCCTCCACGAGCCATCTCCAGCGTACAAAGCAGCCAGTCTCTATAGTATGTGGGTTTTTTGGGGAACAGAAACAAGGCCGTGCGAGAACATTGGTTTTTGTGGCCCGTTAAGGAGGTACAATCTGAAGCCTCGATCCGTTAATCCGGTTTCTGAGTCTCTGTGGTGACCGCGCAGCGCCCGGCCTAACGCACTGTTCGACGCTGAGCTCTGTGTCAGACCCGAGAGACTTCAGACCAGCTGAAGCAGCAATCTGGGATCCACAGACAACACAAAGTCCGCAGCGTTTGCTTTCTGAAAGGTTTCTGGCTGATTTAAAAGCTCTTCGCTGCAGGGAGTGCACACGGAGGAGTACAGAGAGAGACCTTTTCAGCCTGGGGAAGGCCCAGGGGACCTCATCAATGTATGTAAATACCCGCAGGGAGGGTGCCCAGAGGACGGAGCCAGGCTCTTCTCAGGGGTGCCCAGTGCCAGGACCAGAGGCCACGGGCACCAACTGGAACACCGGAGGGTCCCTCTGAACACCAGGGAACACGTTGTCCCTGTGAGGGTGCCCGCGCCCCGGCACAGGCTGCCCAGGGGGGCTGTGGACTCTCCATCCTTGCGGACATTCAAAATCCATCTGGGCACAACCCTGCGCAACCGGCTCTGGGGGCCCTGCTTGAGCACAGGGGTTGGAGCAGACGAGCTCTGCAGGTCCCTTCCGACCTCAGCTGCTCTGTGATCCTTTTCCAGGCGACAATCGCATCGGCTTTCACACAAAGCAGCGCCGTACACTCAGACAGAAAACTCTGGTGATGGCTGTACACAAGAAATAGTTTTAATAATTTACTATATACTTTTTTTCACCCAGCCTGTCTCAATTTTATCCCCCGCTGGGTCTGCCCTATGTGATATAAACTAAACCGTGGTCTGCTACAGAGAAAAATAATGCCCGGGTGTATTTTCGAGGGGGGGGGAGGGCTGAGTTTCCCATCCCGTTCCGGCATGTTAAACGACAGCCCGGTGACCTGCTGCCTCCGCTGCCCGCCGCTCTCCTTCAGCTCGCGTAGGGAAGTACAGTTGCCACGCGATTGTACCCAGACCCCGCGCACAAACGCTGCCGTGTTGAAACGGTGAGCGACTGCGCTTAAGCAAACCCGTTGTCATCCTCCTCCCCGGCTGCCGACAGAGGGGCGGTTATTCACCGCGTGTCTGGTGTCGGTTCCAGTTCGACTCCGCTAACCACGGAGGTTTCTTACCACCTCCAGTCTGGCCCCGGTATCACTGCAGTGCTTTTATTTTCTGGATGAAATGACCTGCAATGCAGAGGCTCACTTGCTACAGCGATCCTTCTACCAGATCCGTAATCCTCAGTCCCCCTGGGTAATGCCTGGCGTGGGAAACTGCTTGGTACAGTAAGCACGCCAGCATTTTCCTAGCTGCATTTTTTATTGGCTCATTTGCTGCGTCCCTGACTTCAGTTAAGTTTTCTTTCCTTTTATCCCTCACTTTCTCAGCCTCCCCCTGTGCCTTGAACCGAGGTCTCAACATCCCCGCGCTCACCTCCTGAAGAGAGCCGCCCCGACGTGGGCTAGAAGCGGGCAGCACGCTCCCTCCCGGCCTCCCACCGTTTCCACGTAGGGCAGCAGCTCCGCAAACGGAGATGTGGGGAGACGGGACTCCTTCCGCAGCAGCAGCACCTCCCTGCCAAGCCTCCCGGGGGGCTCAGTGGAAGGAAGGGCTGATTAGGGTCCCTTTCCCGCTCCTCCTGCCTCTGCCGCGCTGAGATCGGCAGGTTGTTCGTTACAGGGACCTTGCTGGAAGAGCCAGCAGGAAAACAGTGCAAGTTGCAGAGCAGCCAGTCCTTCAGGTCACAGGCAGAGAAGCAAAAGATCCTTTATCTGGAGAAGACGGTGGGGTTTTGTTCTCCTTTTTTGTTACTATTAACAGTGAGAGACACTTGTACTACATGGGAGAGAGAACGCACCCACGTGCCTGCCTTTCTTTTAGTATTTCCATGAAACAAACAAAGAGAAACCCCGGCACAATGAATTTGTAGCAAGGTACGTTACATCATTTACCCCCATCCCTTCTGTGGAGGCTCAGTCTCATCATCCTTTCGAAAATCTGGGCTCCAGAGCCACCAGAGGAAACCCCGGCTCTAACGAGACTGCGACACTCCTGCTGCCGACTTCCAGAGACCGACATTCCAGCCTTCGCGCGGGGCACGTTCCCCGCACCGCTCCCCTAAACATCCCACGCACAACACGTAACCACGGAGCCTTTGCTTTCACTCCGCACCTTTCTTTTCGCCTCTGCGTGGCCGCTGCGTGCTGCTAAAACCGCAGCCGTCTCCCCCCGCACAGGCAAACGGCGGCAACGGGGGCTCGCCGCTCCGTGGGGAAAGCACTTTGGGGTGAAGAGGTTTTCACGGCAGTAAGTTACGCTCATGTGAATGGCAAGAATGATGCGATGACAGCACACCCGCTGAACGGGCATCACCTGCTGGGCTGGTTTCGTCACGGCACAGCTTTCGAGGAAGAGGGAAGGAGAAAACGTAGAGGCGTGAAGGGGGTCTGTCAAAAAGTGGAAGAAATGAAAAATGGCATCATTGGTGGATTTGAGGATTGCCATCATCTCTAAGCAGTGAAAAGAATCACAAGCAAAGAGGTTTGTGTGCGATGCAGCAAGAAAAGGCGAGATGCAGCCACCAAGGTGCTAAAAGAAAAGGACAAAGTGGTCAAAGCAGCGAGCCAGGACAATAATTTTTGGAGGAGCACCGCGAATGCATATGAAAAGCCCGGGAAGACGGGATTTCTCAAAGGAAGAGGCTGCAGGAGCTCAGGGAAAAATGATGAAACCCTGTGTAACAGTCCCGTGTGAACAGCGGAAATGAAAGATGGAAGATCCAACCCAACGCTGTGGCTGGCCGCGCTGGAGTCCTGCTGCAGCGAGCTGGGCTCAACAGGGTAAAATCCGGTCTCGACTCCCAGGAGCTGAAAGCAAGGACGGGGAGGAGATCAGCGGGCGGAGCTCACGTCTCACTCGGCACCCAGCGCAGAAAGCGGTCGCCCTGGAGAACCTGCCATTAGCCACGCAAGGGCCGCTCGCCGGAGGGCGGCTTCCGGGGGCCGGTAGGAAAATAAGACGGAAACCCAGAGCAAAAAGGGATCCTAAAGCTAGAGAGGGCTGGGATGCAGCGGGAATGCTCCTCACGCTCCGTTAGGCAAATCAACTCTGTTAAAGGCCAGACCCGCTGCAGAGTCATCACCGCTCGCCCTCGCTCCCTTTACGCAATTATCCTAATTGCTGACGGCCGTTAGCGCTTGTTCTGGTAACTGGAGCTTTGTTACTGGCTCTCCTTTTTTGGCGTCTTTTTGCTGCTCATATAAATACCATCTTAAAGCAATACTTAAAGATCGCTTTAAGTATGCGCGTAAGTGTTTTCCTGAGCAGGAGATTCACGTTTCTCTGTAAAAGCGTAAACGGTACAAACGATACCCAAAACAACGTACATCTGTATCCCCAAACATCAAGTCACAGACCTACGCCCAAATCTAACGACGTTTTGCCACATTTGCAGGGTCTGTATCAAGGCAACGTCACGGATTTAGTTCCACTTTTTTATTATTCAACTTTTTATACATAATAAATACAAACTTTTTACAGCCAATATAAAGAAAGCATTTGCACCGATGCTTTCAGTGTACTGACGCTGTACACGATGATACGTCGAATACATGCCCTGTATGAAGAAATCATAATTAAAAAGGAGGCATATTTTTACAACTTTTCTTCTTTTTTTTTTTTTTTTTTTAAATAAAATTAGCAGCTCTTACAGAAAATATTTTAAAATACAACTAAAGAGACTTTAAATAACACTTTCTGAATTTTGAAAGTCCAGGTATGAAGGACACAGAAAAACTGGCCAAAGAAATTGAACATGAACGTTATGGCAATACTTGCTTTTCTTCTGCGTTGTGAAGCTTTCAAAATTTTTGCAAACAGTTAAATCTTTTTTAAAAACTTTTTTTCTTTTTAAACTTAAGAATAAGTTTGACAAACACATAAAAAGACCTCAAACAGATCAACAGGACAAGAGGTGCAAAAGAATGAAAAAATATGGAAAAGACTTCATTGGACAGTCACCGATCTCAGAACTGATCCATGAATTGTTTTCTTCAAACAGCCCCACTCTTGGTTCAGGATCCCACTGGGAAAGGAGATGGGCAAACACGAGCGTCTCGGAGACCCAGCCTGGGGTGGGATTTACAAGTATGTGCAAAGTTTATGATAAAATCTTGTTAGATGATTTTTTTTTTTTTTTTTTTTTGTAAATGCAGCCTCAAAAAATAGCCCTTGTTAGTAAACTAAAGGTAGAAAACTTACTGGCTTAGGAAAAAAAATGAAGACATAAGAGCGCATTCAACAGAACCCATATAACAGCTCAAAACCCCTTGTGATGCCTTTTAACTGAAGCGTTGATCTGATGGAGCTCGCTATTCTGAGAGGAATTCCGTAAGGACACCGAAAGAAAAACCTGTTTTCATCCAGTTTTTCCCTCTCCTCTGACCATTCCTCTCCGTGTGACGACTCCGAACGCCCTCCGCCCTTTTCTTTCAAACAGCAGCAGCTTCCCTTTCAGAGATCTCCGATGGAAAAATTAGTTTTGAAATTCGTTTACTCTCCCTCTCTCGCCTAAGAGTAACTTGCGAGCGAAGTCGCGGCGCCCGAGGCGGCCTGAAGGCTCCGCAGACACCAGAGCTCTTCCCGGCCCTCTGGCTTTGGCTGGGTAACGGGCTTCGCGTGGGAAAACGCTACGGGACCATCCAATGCAGGAACTAAATAATGCAGGTAAATACTCTAAATGTAACTTCTAACTCTAGCCAGATGTTCTGATGACAAAGATATACTGCTAACGTTGGATAATAAAGTACACGGCAATAACTGGGATAAGAGTGACCCAAATACTTAAAAAAAGAAAACCAAAAACCCCCAAAATCTGCTAAGAAAAAAAATGAAGCTCAATTTCCAGATCTAGACAAAATCTCACTTACTTTTCTACCAGTTGGTTTATGCTATGGAACAAGATGTTGCTACTAATTCAGCACCTCCATATTAGATACTCTATTACTAAATGTACTGCATAAATATTAATACAAAGAACATTTAGTTCTGTTTAACTGTTAATTATTGAAGAGGTGTGCATTAATGTAATTAACGCCATATGATCTGCATCAGTTTTCCTTATCTGTAAGATTATTTTCCTGTTTCTTCCTTTCTGCAAGGGGACGAAAGAGGAGCCAGCCTCTCCTTACACTAATTTTCAGTTCCCTTTTTCATTCCGCACGATCTGATTAATACCTAATCAGACAAGTAATGCTCCTTGAAGAATTGACAATCTTTAACACATTCCTATGGCAACAGTAATATACTGTACTAATGCACGTGATCGAAGTACGCTATGACTAAGTTGCATGAACGAGGCTCTTTCCTCGGCCTCCGTATAAAAATTGACCGTCTTCAGCCAAGAGAGAAACCTGCTCCAAGGCAATCCTCTGCTCGCTGTTTGGCCCATCTTGGTTTGTGCTACGAGAGGAAGAATGATGTCTATAAACCAAAGCAAACAAACAAAAAAAGGCACGAAATAGTCATGACTGTGGGAAGGAATCCACCATGTCACTGCCACACAAAATCCTCCCTATCTCTTGCTCTATTCAAAGTCTTCATCATGCAAAGGTGCCTAAAACCGAGATTGACCAAATGCCGCGTTTGGTCTTGATTGTAGCACTACTACTTAACTAGTCCAACCGTTACACCAGAGTAATTTCCACGTCCTCTATCTTCTCTGTTGTCCGGCGATGATGCTGTGTAGGGGGTGGTGGAGCCGCTCGCACCTGCAACAGCCAGAACCAGCCTGTAACTATTAGAAAACTGTCAAAATTTCAAACTCGTATAGACTAAAACGGCAGCTTTGGGCTTATACCTCAAGATGATGCAAATATACGGATGGTACATTAAGATCAAGAGAACTACAGTGAGTAACCGGCTGAATTCAGGTCCACAGGTCTCCAATTAAGCCATCAAGGCTCTTCGTTATAAACTGTCACCGCTCCCAGGTGATTTTTCTCCAGGACGACTGGCAATCATGACAGTGTAAGCATGCCGAGGGAAATAACCTGTCTGTCCTGCCCGCACCCACGGATAACCCCGGACGTAAACCTGGGATGGGCTTTGGACTTTACACCAAACGCTGAGACCTCACGATGCCCTTGCCTGGAACCGACGTGGACCGGACACTGCAAGAACGCCTTGGCGCGTCCAAGCAGCTCGCTCCTATCTCATCAATCACTGACCTGAACCATACACACCTGAAATCTGCTGCTATTTTACACTCTGCCACATCAATAAAGTCGTTATTGCTCCTGACAGAGATTACCCGAAGCGCTAACGGCATTTCACGCAGGGTTTTTATCACATGATTTCAGAATACACCCCAGTGACTTGCTACGGGAACCATGAATTGTGGAGCAATACCAGAACAAACTTCACAGTATTTTCAAACTAGGCACATTTAAAATGCAATACTAAGAGAAATCCTTTTAATTAAGGCATGACACTGCAGTACTATCTTGAAAAGACAGACAGTTGCAAGAAACTCATGAAGTAAATATAAATCTACAAAAGGGAAAAGCTGAGTCAGCGGCTTTTTACGAGGGAATAAGATAACGTGAAACGTCTCTGTTCAATACTTAACTACTGCACGATGCAGTGCTCTCTCTGCCTTGCATATGTCATGCTCTCTCTGCCTTGCGTACGTCAATGAACAAGGCTAACTCACTGACTGCTGGAATATTCAGAATATAATTTTTGAATATCCCAAAATGCTCTTTTTCTGTAACCTCATTCACTGAGAATGCCAGGAAAATACAAATGTTACAGCTTAATATGATTTGGTTTAGGCATGAAACCCCCAAAACTCGATTTCAACGTTAATCCCAGGAGATGGATTTTGCAAGTTCTAAGCGATTAAACTCCTCCTATCCTTTTCTGGCAAAACCCCTCTCTCTAGGCAGCAAAGAACTCACAAAGTATATAGATCTTATCGTTAAGAATTTTTAATCCAAACCCCTCAAATCAAGGGGTTCGGAAATAAATTTAACCCTGAACGCAATGGAGTCCCAAGGACCGCGTATCACGTCACGCTGCTGCACGCAGATCGTCTGCCGGCACGCGGCGGGGCTGGCACCACCGCTGAGAAGCAGCAGCCGTACAAGTCACACAATGAAACTGTTCTGGCGTTTGTTCACCACCTCTTTTTTGGTTTACATGTGGCAAGAACAGAAGTGACCTCCCAACGCCTGAAAAGGCAGTGGAAGTTCATTGACCAACACCTATTCTATTCTCAGGCTAGAGGTCATTTCCTCCCAGGTTCGATGTCACAACTCACGTGCCTCACGCAGACACGCGGGTATTCACCTACGAGGGCAGACACGGAGGGCAGGTCAGACGAGGAGCAGGGGACGGGGAAGGTTCAAGGTCATCTTTAAACCCAGTGACTTACTGTTTGAACAAGCACAGCTTCGTTTTGGTCTAGCGTTCCCTTCATCTCACGCAGCTCTCGCCTTCTACAGCTTTTTGGCACGTCTATGGTATTACCCAAGGGGAGCGAACAGACCTTTCCTCGCAGTATTGATCCAAGATATCGCATTTTTATACACAGCAATTGGATTTGCAGAACACGGGGAGCCAAATCTGCTGTACCACCTCCCTGCTTTGAACGTACCTATCCCGATTTACCTAGACTTGGCCTTATAACTTTGTAGCATCAATAAAACCAGCGGGATTTGGTTTTAACTTACAGGTCGCAGTTTGCCATATGAAGTTTCGGGAGGAATTCGCGGAGGCTGTGAGAATCCAGGGGACTCTGAGCTGAAGCTGTTTTCTGAAAGAGTAAGCAACAACCCATCCCAAACAAGCCACTCAGTATTGCTGAATGAACTTTATTTTGCAAAAAAAAGCTTTCCCCCGCCCCCCTGAAACATGAACAATCTAAATTAAGCATTTAACTGAAATGTTTCTCTTACGATCACAAGATTTCTCACCGTTAGTTGACGGTGACCTGGGGAAGTACTGCGAACCTCTTTTATCCGGACTGTGGTAGGGACTAGCGGGAGGCTGGTCATACAGCGGCAGCGGCGGAAGGGCGTTATTGGGCTTCAGCGTCGGCGATACCTGCGTTAAACAGAGAGGGGGGCTGCAGAAAGCCCGACTCCTCGACAGCTTTTCTGTGCGCACCGAGGGGCAGTAGGTTCTCTGACACATCAGTGCGCTCGGAACTTTCATCTGGAGAAAAACTCTCCGTCAGAAGAGCTGTCAGGTACGTTTGGGAGGGAAAGCCAAGATATCCAACAGTAATTATGTATTTTTTTAAATCATAGGTTGCCACTGAGCAGAAATTTTCATCCTCTCTCAGATTATTTAGACAGACTTTTTGAAGGTTATCCGAAAAAAATCATTTGCTCAAGTGTGTCTCTCCACATATATTCACACAAAAGCATTAAGGTCGTGAGTTTTACCCCAACTCAATTGCATATATATCATTTCAATGTTAAGTTTTCACGATTTCTCAAATCAAAGAATAAAAATGCTGGAGAAATGACTTTGTGGGGAACATGGAAGTCCCGTTTCTAGCACCACAATTACACAAGAGAATGCGTCTGATTTGCTAATATGGTAAAGGGATTACAGAACTATACTGAAATGAGGACATTCTTGCAAAAATTACTGTAATACAATATTCGGCAGTACTCTGCCCTTCAAACATCGAGAGGATACAGAACAGGTTTAAGTATGAAAACATTAAGTTAGGGCTGAGAGAGCCGGTAATTCTCTTTTTGCCAGGTTGTGTTTGATGTCTCCGTCTACGCCATAAACTAATTACAGGAAGCAGACTGTGAATTTTCTCCTTTGGTTCATTTCCTTTCTACCCAAATACTTGCCTTTATTCACAAATCTGTTACATTTGCCAAAATATATCAGTGGATAATTATTAGGCTGGGTAAGAAACTAAAAGGTAAGAACTCAGGGTTTTTATTTCCTTAAATTGGTTCTGATTTTTTTTTCCTTAAATTGGTTCTGATTTTTTTTTCCCCTGAAGAAGCGGCAGATCTTTGCAGCCTTGCAAAATCGCCCTGACAAACTAATACCACACGCGCAAGCTAGCACCTCAGCTCTTCCCGTACCTGCGTATCTCCAATCCACTGAGTCTCCCCGTTTTCTGAGGCTGTAAGCTCTTCAACCAATACTGACGGGAACACCCCGACGCGTCCGTTGAATTCGCCTTCCCAAAAGCCATCGTCATCTTGATTTTCCTTGTTCAAGATGCGGATGATCGCTCCTTCCGGGAAGGACAGCTCATCATCCGTCTGGCCCTCGTAATCGTAAAGTGCTTTTACAAAACAGACTGAAGAATGGAAGAGGAAAAAAAAAAAGTGTAATTGGCATGAGCTTAAGGAAAATAGTAAGTACTATACGTACTTTTACGATTGGACTCGATGCCCCATCCCTGGAAACATTCCAGGTCAGGCTGGACGGGGCTCTGGGCAACCTGATCTAGTTGAGGATGTCCCTGCTCATGGCAGGGGGTTGGACTAGATGGCCTTGAAAGGTCCCTTCCAACTCAAACCCTTCTGTGATTCTATGATCTTAAAGGTCTCTTCCAACCGAAATGATTCTATGATTCTGTAATTGCTGAGTCAAACTATTTCCGTTTTCCTTAATTTTAGTTAATGTTAATCTCAACTCTATGAGACAGCCAGGTAAATTACGCAGATTTGATATGAGAGAGAGAATTACTGTGAACAGCTGTACTCAGACACAGGTCAAATGTGAGGAATTCTCACGTGCGACACCCAAGGTCGATATGCAGAACACTTTCAAGAACAAGCTTAATACGGTATTTATTTATTTATTGTTTTTTACCACTGGAGTCTCCGTTCAGGCTGCCTGAGACTAGGTCGGCCTCAGTGGAGTTATTTGAGGTGTGGGATCGACTATCCAGTGCCGCGAGGGACTGCAGCATACTCAGCAGGCTGCTGGACGTCGGGAACTGCAGGTACTTCTCCGGCACATAACCCACTTGACCCGCTTTATTCCGTGCCTGTAGGCGAAGGACAGAAAAGATGCTCTGCTTTTGCATGCTGCTCTGAAAATAATCCCAATACTTTCTCCCGTCCCAAGTTCTATTTCTAAAAGTAACAGTGAAAAGAAAACAATCTCAGGAAAATGATACCTTTACCCAGTCTTCCATATCTCCGTCTTCAATAACCTCCAAAACCTCGTGTTCCTCTATGGTCAATTCATCTGGCTGAGAAGCCTGAAGCGTATAACAGGAAGATTAGAAAACAGAAGTGCTGTCAGGTGCACGGGACAGGCAATGTAAGGAACGTTCTCATCCAGACTTCTATTAAAACTTACATTTTTCTAAAGAAATTGAAAATTTTATGATGTAGCATACCTTAAAACATATTATAAGGGTTTTTCTGTATACCTGACATGCACAAGGCCCTCTTCCAGTCAAGAGGACAGACGGAAGCACCCTGACTACCACCCAGTGCGTCGAACCCCATTTACTTTTGAAACCCTAATGACTCCGTACTCCAAGACTAAGCCCGCCACCGGCTTCGGCTACCGCAGCAGTGTGATTTACAACCGCCCGAGCAGCGCCAGCACACGTCAATAGCAGGAATGCAGTTTGTCAGCACAACTTCGACTCGTGAATGGCGGTTTCGCTGCTAGCGTCCAAAGAAGAGCTCTGTCGTGCAGCACACGAGCGCGCCTAACGCGGAGAAGCGTTTCTAACATCGCCACACCGGCGATTTCAGCAACAGAAATGACAGCGTCTTCTCCTTGAGGCCAGGCAGGGGCATCTCCACAAGCTTCAGTTCACGCACGGACTTCAGTGCTCTGCTGAACTGTAGTTCAGCTGTGTTTCACGACGGTAGGGATTTTACACTGCCGCAGTTCTGCACTACTAGGTGTTAGATGTATTTCACGTGCACCGTTATTGAGCCAAACGCTGACATTCTACCTCAAACTCCCACGGAACACTTACATCTATTATTTGTGTGTTGCGTAATTCAGTTTTCTAATCAAATTTTAAAAAACCAAAAAATCACACACCTTATATGAATAAACAACTTTGCAGGTGAGAGGATAATTTCTTAGAGTACCGGAAGGACTAGAACTACTGTCATCAAAAACATCCATGCTGTCTTCAAACTCTTCACCTTCTTCCTTTTCTGCATCGGCATTAATCTAGTAAAACAAATTACATTTGGCGTTATACCATCAAATAAAAAGAAGCAAAGAAATAACAAGAAAAATGAATGGATCAATAATTTCAGTGCGGTTTTTTTCCCCTACTTACAATTATTGAAACCAGACAAAAAACCAATGACGAAATAATATTCAACGTACGATTCTCCAGTAACATGAGGAAAGCAGCCAGCACACAAAGCGAATGCAGGGAAGCAAAAGAGTAAGAGCCGTCACCAAATCACATCTTTGCTTCTCTCAGCTGTATTTCCTCATCCAAGCACCGGCCCGTGGACTTTAAAAACAACCGCAGAAGATTCTGGAAGCGCCAGCTCGGCTGCTGGACAGTTATCTATTTTTTACATAAGCTGTGAAACAGCGACTAACGTACTTCGGAGATGCCATTTCAGAGCAGTAGCTGATAGTTTAATGGAAAAAAAGAGTCACTTACTGAGAATTTATGCTATTAAAAGATTAATGTACCTGCAATCACAAGTTATAAAATGAAACTGCAGTGGAACTACTTAAACTTGAAAAAAAAAATAGTAATAATAAAAAAAATCAGCCTCCCAGCTGGTGTATTCTGCACAATAGATTTGCTGCAGTTTAGAAAAAAAAATTCCTTAGAGAAAGAATGATGATGAAAAACTAGCTATAAAAGTTTAAATAAAAACTGAAGTCAATATGCTGGAAAAATACAAGTTTCTATAAATGTCGTTTGGGCGATGTTGACATGAGCTGTGCTTTGGCCTTGTGCCTGGCTTAAATTTTGAATAAACACTTTATCTCATGTGAAAATAGGCGAGTCCTTTGAATCAAAGGCAATACTGTTATATATTTGCCATCTTCCCTTTATTTATTCCTTTTCATTTGGGAGTGAATTTGGTATTCCTCACGAAAACCGAAAGGCCAATAAATCAACAAAAACCTAGGCTGAGCCCAAAAAGGCACCGTGCCGCCTGCCTAAACCAGCCGTCCCCACATCTCTGCGCTGCATCGTCTTTGCTCCTCTGGACCTGGAGTAGAAGAGCACAAAGCTTCATGATTTTCTGACTTTGCCTAATCTTTATGTTTCCATTTTTAGACTACGTCCTTGTAATTCAGATTATTTTTTCCCCGCTCATTTTCATTCAAGTGCAGTTTGTGTCCATTGCCACTTGAATGCGTTCACGGACGTTGCGGTAACAAAAAAATTGCCATCCTACCTAGCTACTGCTTGGATCTATTAACAGCCAACTACGAATTAAGGCAAATTTAAGCTTTCCCCCTCCAGTTTCTAACTGGCTTTTGCTGCGCATGGTCTATGTCCCAGCAGCCAAAGCTGACGTTCAGCTGACAGCCATCGGAAACATCATGGAAATTCGTGTATCATGTCTAGGAAGGCGTGTTCGTAAAACATCTGGTCTTGGTTTTCTAACACGAGGAGGAAAAATACATTTTAATTTTCAGCGCGTGGGCTGCGCAAACTCCTTGACTAGAATCATTTGCAAAGCAGGCGCACAGAGGGCAAACAGCACTAATGACACAGAAAACTTTGCAGTGTGTTTCAGAGAGCTCCTCTGGTAAGGAAAGACAGCGCAAGCCAAGAATAAATCTGTCAGCCACAATTACACCGAAGGTATGTAACGTAAGAATAAATGCAGGTAAGAAGGTGACAAGAGAGCTTGATTATACAGGTGAAAAAAGGTACGCAAATATATATCTTGTTTTGTTGCATGTCCTACACAAAAAGAGTTTTGATACCAAAAAAAATATACCCAAAGCCCTTTTTTCTCTATCCTCGGAAATACAGAGACCCCAGCAACAGCAGAGAACGCATTTATGCCGAACCTCCTCCAGTCCCGTTTGATGTATGACCTGGAGGAGCTAAAAAAGGCTGAGATTTCCTTCCAGTTCTCTAATGGAGCACCCAAAGGCATCGAGCAGGCAGAGGCACGTTGCAGTATGTGTATTTAGGGACTGAAACCACAATGTGTGTTGCACAGGTTGCTGGTATCAGACGACAATCAGGCTCGAATAGGAACCACCAACCTAAGAGCTGGAAGACGCTATAACCTTTTACGGTTAAAAGCAGCTGTTTTTGTGTCCACAGTAAACGTTCCAGCTGCAAACTTTATGTCTAACTCTGCAATGCTGTACTTCTACTGTACTAATGTTCCTTATGACTGTGCTGCTTCAAGTCCCAGCGAATACAACACAAAACACAAACCTCGAAGACATCATTCTCTCCTCCTTTTTCAATAGATTACTCAGTATTTACAATACGTTTGTTGTAGGCAGCATAAAGGTTTCCCAACGGTGTTAATATGTAAGAGTAGCGTTGCATACGGTTTCCAGATGACATTAAAATTCAAAATTTTAATTAACTTTTTGGGGCATGTACACTGGAAAAAAAGTATTATCTCCCCAGACTGTGCATTTCATCATTAGATCAGAAAGTCAGCCGACTGGACAGGCGACGGGGTATTAACTCCTTCAGCTTGTTACGTTACTGTAGCGGGTTAAATAAACACGGTGCTCGATGCTGCCTTCTTCTTTTTAGCCCTTTGAAAGAAAATATACCGAGAGCTTTGCTGACCAAACTGCATCAAGACAAAGAGCGACGCAAAGCCGAGCAGTGCACGCCGTAAGGACGGCAGACGGCTGGTTTCGGAACATTAAACACTGCCCACTCGCCAAGGATGAAGTGAAAGTGCGGCTTGTTATATGCTGCAGTAATTCTTCTAATAATTGCAAGCAGCGTCATTTCGGTAACAGTTCTAAGAATTCCATCTACGGGCTGTCCTCATCTGGCCTGCCAAGGTCAACAGCATCTTTTTTTTTTTATACGGGAGCGTACGTAAGTGTAAAAGGGGAAAATAAGAATCAGAGTTTAACCTCCCACGCTGTGGCATCTGCTGGCTCGCCAGGGACCAGCACGGGGTTTGGCTCCAGGGCCAACCGTTGGCACGGCTGGTGAGACAGAGAACAAGGCGCTGGGCGCAATCCAACACGCGCAACGGGAAGTTAAAGGAGGTGGAGTACAAGAAGAAAGGGAAAAAAAACCACTGTTAAACACAGCTATGGAACATACCCTCATCTGCCCTGGCTAGAAAGGATCTGAAATGAAACTCGGCACGAGAACTCCTTTGGGATTTGGGAAGTCTGAAGCTTGGATTCGCGTACTCCAACTTTCATCTCTAATTGTACTCCTAACAGCGGGAATAAAGCACCGCGAATCGCCCTCGCTGTGTCTGAGCTCTGCGTGTAACGTCCTAACGCCCCGAAGAACGCAAAGAGCGGATTCAGGAGCCTCGGGATTTGCCGAGACCCCCTTCAGTGCTCCCTCACTTTTTTGAGCTGAAGTTGACATCGATGAAAATATCTGTCCATCCAAAAAACCCCTTCCCTCTAAGGGTTTGCCACCATTACCAAGAAAACAATAAGGAAGCAGAAAAACATGAAGAAACGTGGGAACGAGCAGGATTTTTTGTGTGTAGACAGCACATACTTGCTGAAATGGAGATTTTGTTTCTCTTAGGTGGTCAGCGAAAGCAAGCCATTCTCCAAACCCTTTGCAATGCACTGAAGAACCACATTCCCGTTCCCCCTGAACGGTTTGTTACCCAGAAGATACATTCTGGCTGTCCAAAGCCTTTAAGATTAAAAAGAAAGCGTGAACTAAGTAATTTTAATAGTGTGTGAAGACTGTAGTTAGGAAAGTATCCACAGGCAAACCGAGACTTTATAAAAGCCTCTGGATTTTGTTAAATATGAAATATATAAACACGCACAGAAAATTTAAAATTTGTTTGAGGCAAACTGACTAAACCTTCAGGAATTTTATTTTAGTATTTACTGGTGAAGAGCAGCAGATTGGTTAGTTTTACTGCCAGAGGTGACAGCTCAGCATCGCACACCACGTAGGGAATTAAAAAAGAGAATATGGGCTCCTTCAGCAGTCGGGGTTCTGAACAGGGTTTCTTGGTTCAGGCAGCTGTTCGATTCAGCTATCACTATTTTTTTTTGAAACATACCATTCTTCAGGGGGGAGAGAAATGAGAGTTTGCTTCTTATTCTTTCTTGAATTACATAAAAATGTGCTTTCTTCCAAGAGAAACAGATGGGAGATGTCTCTGGCCTATTTTGCAAGCCAGCTCTAGACATTACACACACAGTCAGTCTTACGTACTACTGAGTAAAAAATCATTACCAATCTTCCATTGATCCACGTCGCTTTTGAGTTCCATTTTGGGTAGATTGGATGCAATTTTGCAAAGGGTTAGTGTTTGGACACAGCGAGACATACTCAGGCAATTGAGTGTAACAGTTTAAGAAGTCACCGGCTCTCTGGAGGAGATGCAGTAGCGATCGGGTTTGTGGCCTGTTCCAACTTACATCGGGACTGCTTTAATGAAACTAGTTATTCATAAAGAAAAAGTCAAATATTTAATGTATCTCAAATAACAGGGCAGTAACATGCAGGTGAAGAGCGGTAACATCTAAACCTGTGACAAAGCTTTGAGGGAAACACCTAACGCTGCTCGCAGGAATTGACGGACTCTTTTCCAAAGCCTTTCACTGGTTTTGAATGAGTCAAATTTTCATCTCAAATATCCCAACCAATTTGGAAAACCAGCTTTGCTTTCCTGATGACTTTCACTGCAATCCACACATAAACGACACTTAAGGAGATGATGTAGAGTCTACAGTTTTCTAAACATTTTGGAAAAAAAAAAAAAAGCCTTTCATCCAAGTAGCTCAGATAACATCGTAAACTATTAATGAAACTTCAAAGGAACATGCAGACGTTTTTCTTTCTCAGGAGATGGCAAATGTACGTTATGGCACTTATCCAAGGTCAGAAAAATCAATCTAAAGTAAACTCAGCGACAGAACCCAGAAATCCTGGGTTTTTTGTATGTTTGGTTGTTTTTCTGCGTGAAATTCAGACACATGCTTCAGCCACGTAAAGCTACAAGATTTTTCCAGTGAGCTAACCCCAACCAACTCTTATCAATTTGGTTTTATATTCGATGTTCAGTTAGGGGTTGCTACCAGGAAAGAGCCATGGGGAGATGGGGTAAGGTTTACGCGTTGGAAACCGTACCAGGTGTGAAGAGCCGTTGTTGGTCACCGAAGGCAGGCTGGCCCAGCGTTCGTTTTCCAGTTCTTCCATCACTTGGTTCATGGCGCTTTTTAGCCACGTATCCACGGACACACCGATCTGCTTCAGCAGATCAAGACGGGCTTCTGCTTTCAGCTTAATTATCTGAGGAAACAAACAGGCACAAGTCAGAATTCTTTCAAAATTACATTTCGTTCCTTGCCACAACTCAAACGCATTATTTCCTGATCCGCAAATTCCTCAGGTGGCTCCGAAAGCTGCTCCACGCGGAAACGAGGCCAGTTCTTCATTTCCTTGCCTGCAGGAATGCGGTGTGAGCCAAGAGACAGGGAACGGCTTTCTAGAGATGTAAAACTACAGGCACAGCCAATTTCACAAATTGGTGTTTTTAAAATAACATCGATTCGTTTACGCTAACTTTCTATTCATGTATTCTAGTGGTCGGTTAGTTTAGATTATTTTCAAAGAGCAAAACCCCAGACAAACAGTATTTTTAACGTTAGGAATACTCCTGGGCTGCAGACCCTGGGTGCCCTTGCGGCTGGTGACTAAACTGGACACGACACACAAATAAACCCGACGCGATGCACACACACAACCCCCTCGACCCCCCAACTGAGGCTATTTTCCATCAGCACTGGCCAGAGACCACAGGAAGCTTATTTGTTATGGAAAGAGACTGTCTTAATAATTCTAAAATTAAATAAATATCACACTTTAACAAACAGTTTCATGATTTTTTGTCTTTAGAACAGAGTGAAAATTTAGGTTTTCTGACAGCTGGGTTCCCTTCAGCGTCCTGGCACGCTTTCGGGCCAACGGAGCCAAGGCTTTAACGAATTCATGGCAAACCACCACCCTGATCCAAACTATTTAACAATCTAAACAGAAGGAATGGAAAGAGTAGTGCGAAGAAATTCAGAACTTCAAGAAATGCAAAATTCAGAATTTCAAGAAAAGCGGAATTTCAAGAAAAGCAAAGCAGAATTTCAAAGATCGCATCGAGGAGAGGGGGGCAAACCCAGGGATGAAATTGAGGATATTTACGTCCAGTCCAGCCCTATCATCATCCTCCTGTTGCACTTGCTCCTCAGAGGAACAAAAAATCAAGTGATTTCCCAAAGGCCCTTCAGCGAGCCGCTGTTGGAGGCAACAAGCGAAACCCACTGAGCTGCCCCGGAGTTTTTCCTGCAATTCCTTTCGCGGCACTGTCGTTCTTAGCAAGGTACTGTGCAAGTAGCAACATTTCCTCTCCTTTTTGCCCTTCCACGGGCATCAGCAGCACCTTCCTTCAGCATCACTGCCGGTATCGGCACATCAAGTTGTCAGCGGCACTGGGAAACCAAGCAAAACCGGCAAAAATAGATGGGTCTAAGCAAAAATTAGAGGGAAATCACTTTTTCTGTGGTGGCTGAAGCACAGTAGACTCTGTAAGAATGTATGTACGGTGAATTAAAATGCCAGTTGGTGCTACATAGGTTTTTATCTCTCCTATGCATATCCGTACTATATACAAAATTTTGTGTTGAGCTGAAATGATACTGGCATTTTTCTTGTTTTTGACATGCTGCTGCACTTTACTATGGTCTTTCTATGAAGAAAAGTCAGAAAATAAACTATTAACTTTCGTTCAGCTGAACCCCCAAACATGGATCCATTTTCATTTGAAAACTATTTGCGAAGGTGACTTTAAACCTGTTTCAAACAATGAAACTCTTTTTAAGAGATATTATTTTTAACTCCATTTAGAAGAAATGTGACTTTTAAGAAGTAGATAAGTTACCAGAGTAAAATTGATTATGTGAAATGTATCTTCGTATGGGTACAGCTGCATGCACACGCTCTCCCACATAATTAGGTATGGAGACCGAAGGATCGGACAAGTTTGAGGAGTATTTCCCACGGGAAAAGCCAAAGCCACTTTGCCAAGTGAAGTCTCCACTTCTCCATGCAAGCAGTCTCCAGGTGAATGATTAACATGTACGGTAAATACTGTTCATATAGCCGAGAAATCGAGGAAAAGGGTAAAATATATTAATATGCATCACATCGCTTCAGTCAAGATTCAGAAAATACTGATTTAAAAAAAGTAACAAGTCCAAAGACGGATCCACACACCAGCATTTACATTTTGAAGGCAGATCCTTTCAATTTACCTGTGGCATCAAGCATCTCCTGAAAACCTTGTAAGTTAGTACGGCCCAAGCCCAACCCCAACGTTGTAGATATTTCCAAAAGCAATAACTATGAGAAGGCTGGAAGTCAGAAGTGTGAGACGGCGTTAGAGTTTTGAGCTCCCGGGTGAACGGAATAGGCATTTTATCCCTTTATTGGCCTTAGAAAGGCAATACCCGTCACTCAGGTTTTTTGCTTTTGCCACTACTTATATTAGTTTGTATATTTTAAAGCAATAAGAACATGAAAACAATAATAATTTGAATTAATCATTAACCTTTTATATGGAAAAACTTGGTTTAGGAGCACTTATCAAATTGAGAAGTGGATTTCTCACTAAATCGAGCTAAACAGAGAACACGCTTTTAAACCAAGGACGTTAGCGCAGAAGGGCTGCACCAAAGAAGCCGAATCCCAGGATGCCAACACCTCTCTCCTGTTCATGCATTCAAGATTTTGAACAAAACCGCTTTCTGAACACACATGCTTTGAGAGAAGGGGAGAGGAGTGACTCTGTGGCACGCAGCGAAGACAAGCACCGATCCTGCCTCTCACAGGGATGCTCCGACACCCGGGACGACGTACCTGCTAGCAGGAGGTTGGAGCGTGGGCAGCTCCACCCCTGGCAGCGGCACACGGACACGCAGGTTGGACAGCTGCGGTGTGAGAACGGCCCAGGCAAAGGCGACTGAGGCAGACGGGGTTGATCTGTGACTGTGGTAGAGCGTGGGGGGGTCGGCGGCTTCGGTGGAGGCATCTCCCTTTTACTGTTTTTTTTTGAAACTGTGATGGAGTGACTTAACGCAGGTCAACGCAAGTCACTCGCCTCAGCTTGTGAATGAGAAACTCCCCGTTTCCTCACGTTACCGAGCTGAGGTGCCTCCGAGCGTCTACGTACGCTTGCGGAGCAAAGCAGCTATCCCTAATTCGTCTTTGTGTTCTGACATTACGTTACGGTACGAGGACTTTCTGTCTGCCTCCAGCAGAAGCTGCCTAGGAAATGATCAGCCTAGTTGTTTTGCTGGTTTACCTCGTTATACAATTTCCAATTAGCTCGAGTTATGCAACAGCAATAAACATTAGTCTAGGCATGCTACAAACATTTGTAGTTCATATTAGTACTCAGTCTGCTGTAAACCGTGTTGTTTGTACAAACTTGTTAGCGAAAATAAACAAGCTGCTCCAAGATCTTTGACTGTACTTGCTAAGGGTCAAGACGAGAGTCTTTAATTCCAGGTACCCAGCGAATCCCGGCGAGTTACCCCACTCTATTTACACATAGTAGTTGTAATACCCAGAAAACGTTTGCTCCAAGCCACAAATGTTTTGAGTTTCATTCCATTGCAGACAAGCCATAAAAGCACTTATGGGATTAGGTCAGGCCCGCACTTGAAAGATGTATAACGCTATTTACAGGCATACATATATATTTTTACCGAAATAATTATACTGGTAGACCAGGGCTAACAGCTTCCTACCTATATGAAAAAAAATAAAATACCAGACAGTAGTATAACTTTATTCTGCTTCTCACACAGGAACGGCCTCATATTTAAAAACACAAGCACTTCATTCAAGTATCACGACGTCTCAAGTAGCTGGGGTTTGATGCTTTCATTATGCTGGAATGAATGTTAAGTAAGAGGGAAACAAGGGATCACCCGGAGGAAACACTGGTGCTTCCACCAGCCTCCAGTCACGCAGCAAGCTTTCACAGAATCCCAGAATCCCAGAACGGCAGGGGTTGGGAGGGACCTCTGGAGCCCACCCAGCCCAGCCCCTGCCAGAGCAGGGTCACCCAGCGCAGGCTGCACAGGGCCGCGTCCAGGCGGGTTGGAATCTCTCCAGAGAAGGAGACTCCACACCCTCCCTGGGCAGCCTGTGCCAGGGCTCTGGCACCTCACAGCGAAGAAGATTTTCCTCATGTTCAGGCAGAACTTCCCGTGTTCCAGTTTGTGCCCGTTGCCCCTTGTCCTGTCGCTGGGCACCACTGAGAAGAGTCTGGCCCCGTCCTCTTGACACCCGCCCTGGAGATATCGATAAGCGTTGGTGAGGTCCCCTCTCAGTCTCCTCTTCCTCAGGCTGAACAGCCACAGCTCCCTCAGCCTTTCCCCACAGGAGAGATGCTCCAGGCCCTCAGCATCTCCGTACCCTCCGCTGGACTCTCTCCAGTAGCTCCTCGTCTCTCTTGAACTGGGGAGCCCAGAACTGGACCCAGGACTCCAGATGGGGCCTCACCAGGGCAGAGCAGAGGGGGAGGAGAACCTTCCTCGACCTGCTGGCCACACTCTTCCTCATGCACCCCAGGGTGCCGTTGGCCTTCCTGGCCCAAGGGCACGTTGCTGGCTCATGGGGATTCTGTCACCCCCCAGGACTCCCAGGTCCTTCTCCGCAGAGCTGCTTTCCAGGAGGTCAGCCCCCGACCTGTCCTGGTGCAGGGGGTTGTTCCTCCCCAGGTTGCTCTACGTGTTGCTTTTACTCCTGTACCCAGGCACAAGGCAGGCCCTTCCCTTCGGAAGGTGAGGTTTGCGCAAGCTGGAGCCCTGACATCGTCGGGAGGGACCCACCCGGCACAAAGGATGCCTCTTCGGCTTGCCCAGCCTTCTCTTTCAGCTTCTGACGTGGGAACGTAGCCAGAAAGGGACGCGGTGAAACAGGGAGAGCCCCGGTGGACCTTCTGACAAAGCACAGACTTGCGTCGCACTGCAACCCACACCAGACTAGAAAATCCTTAATTAACGATGCACCAGCTCTCAAAGCCTTGTTCCCTCAACAAGGTTATATATCTCAAATTAAAAACTAAACAGGGCTTTCATCACGGAGTTTCCCTCTCAACAAAATGGACTCTAGCAGACACACACGCCGAACTTCCCAACCAAGTGACCTCCACGGACAGAAGCTCATAGAGTTGAACATATTTTAAATGAAGTAACCACGTCTATTCCCAGCAGCACCAAGTATCTCCAGGAAGGCAGCCGAGTTTCGAAAGCACAGGAATGCCGGAATCCAGCACTCGCTCCGAAATCTGGGTGCTGCCCAAACTTCATTGTTATTAAGTCTCACTGCAGGACAAATATTTTCCTATTTCATAGCAAAATTGCTGCTTACAGTCCCTATTTACCAATTACTATTTAATAGCTAAGGCCTGGGCTATCTTTACACTGATTTAAAACCCGTCAGCCACCCACAAAGTTTACAAACAGTGTTCTGGGTGGTTCCTGCCTCTCTGGGCTCCTCTGTTGCCTTAGCTGATGGCAGGTTATAAGATGAAAGGAAAAAACTCCAAAGTTTTTAAAAATATAAATATTGTTATCTATTTCTCACATACCTATCGCTGCTCTACATGGAAGAAGGCATAGTTTTGTTTATTTACTGTTCCAGTTTTAATTAAGCAAAGGCTTTAGACCTACAGCTTGCACAAGATGAAGATAAACAACTGCTTTGGAAGTCGGGGAAATTAAAACCAGCAAGAATACATTACGTAGCCGTCCTCCGTTCCCAGAAAGAAAAGGGCCTGTAAGAAACCGAGCGTTCATTTACATCCCACAAACACCTCGGTTACAAGTCTTTTAAAATCATTTATAAAAGCGTCGGGATAAAAAGCAAACACAGAAATCCAGTAAAGCTGATCTAATGCGGCCCCTTAAATATTTGGGTTTATGATTTTTAGGTCAGTTTTGAATGGAGTTTATTGAGCTGCTGTATTTGCCAGGGCTCTCGAGGGCTCTGATCGGTCTAAAGCCACCGGAGCTCCCTGCCCAGCCCAGATTTTTTCTCTTAAAGAATTCAGCATTATCTCTTTTAGACAAAGCTTATACTTAGGAGCACGTTCAGGCATTAAAATCAGATTAAATTAGGATTACAAGTAGACCTAAACCATCTTTTGTGAGAACTATTTTATTCCACTGCAATAGTTTTCTAGTGGCAGGAACAAAATCATTAAGTGGGTTGGACAGTCTCATTGGGCAAATTGTTCTAGCAAAGAAGAAAGTAACATGGAAAGGTTTTGGCTAAACATTCTGGAAAGATATTATCTTTATTTTTTTCCTCATTTAGAAGCATTTTTGTTTCAATTCTAGGCTTTTTCAAAATTAAAAAAGGGGCATTAAAATGAAATCATTCTCTTAATGAAAAATAAGGTATCATTTAAATCTTGGGCCACCAGAATTATCTGCACAGTGATAGGCAGAATTACCCGTGAGCATAGGAAAAACAAGTACTGGAGTGCCACAAGTGTCTCAGAACCCAGCGTGAGCCCTCCCACGCCAACCAGTTTTAAATCGCAGCCTGGTGCTACTAAAGCAGGGACGCGTGAGCAAATAAGCGATGGAGCTCAACTGTCCCTGCCCTGCTGACGCCGGGGGTGGAAAGACAGCTACGCCAAAACCACCCCAGTCAAACAAAAAAATCCTATCCAACACGACTCACTGAAAATTTTGATCGCTGAGGCACAAACCTGAGCTCAGCCTTGCGAGGGGAGTCTGTCGGTAACTCTAGCTGTACAGCCTCCATCTGCAGTACTGTAAATACCGTACGATGCCAGAGATTTATAAAAAACAGGTAAGAAAGATGTTCTTTGTGCTCTAGCCTGTGTTTCCTTTGTCTTCTCTGCAGCTAATGAAACACACTTGCGACCTGGCTCCAGGGGAAGCTCAGCCGCTGCTTGCAGGAGAGCGACGGCAGCGAGTCCTGCGGCAACCCGGAGCCACCAGCCCCTGGGAATTCACCAACCAGGGCCGAAACCCCCAGACCCGACACTTTTTCTGCACCAGCTCGGGCACGAGCTAATAAATGACATTTTTCAACCCAACGCTGAGTGGGGGGTTTTTTGAAGTGGGAGGATGGGCGGGAAGTTTCTACCGATATTACAGCAGAGTTAGTTAATTTATATGCTAAATATTCTGCACGGAGTTAAATCAAACGAGCCGGTTAGGGCGAAGCAAACAGGAAATGAAACACTGACACAGATAACATGTCTCAAGAGCCAGTGCCAAGGTTAAGCAAACAGAGGTGAAGCTTTTAATGGAGAAGAGCCCACCTGCGTAGCTCCAGCCCAACTGGCAGGCTGGTTTTTCCCAAGCTCAAGCGTATAAAAACATTAGAGATTCCTCAACAGAGAAAGCAGCTGGTGGGGAAGGAGATGGGGAGGAGATGCGAGCAGTACTGAAGCATTTTGTAGGGTTTAAAAGTTGTTCCCAGGCTACTGGTAATGGGGCTGAATGGAAATTACCCAAATTCTGTAAGTAGAAAATGAAATGTGTATAAAATGGATGTATGCAAACCTTTATTAACACTTTTCTCTGCAGTCCTGGTAATGAATACTGGTTCTTAATGTAGTGCAAGATGCTGTACGCATTTCAGTCAAAAGACTCAGTAAGATTCAAGCAGAGGCTGGACTAGAGACACCCGCAAAGCCCCTAACCTGAACGGCTCTGTGCAATGACACCGCATTCAAACCACAGGTTTACAGAACTCAGCTGGATTTTCAGCAGGATCCACCTTTCAAAAGAACTGAATAAAAAAAAGACAAAAATCTACAAAACAAGCAGCATTAATATTCTTGTAGCCCAGACTAATCCCTGATCCCTTTACTGAAAAGATCTGAGAGACAGCCTGAAGTCCTACAGCAATTATTCTTCACCTCAGCAACATTTAAAGTCATGACGACTATTATTTGTCAGATGTTTTCAAAACTACTTATCCATTTGTTTCCATATAGAAGGATATCTAGCCTTGACAGTACAGCGGGATCTATAAGATATACAGAGAGCAAATATGGCTCTTCAGTTCCTGTATCTTCCAGGAATCTTTACGGCTGTATTTCATTATTAACTTCAAAACATCTCTGTGTTTGTTCCTCCCCCTTCATCCCACAAAATACCTTCCTCTGTTAAACGTCCACTAATGAAAAAAATATCCTTTATTATTCTCGTGAACACACACAACCCAGTCTTGGAAAGACTTCCTTTCTCACTGTTCATACCAGAGCAGGCAAGTTTGTAAAAAAATATACCGCGAAGTATGTAAGCAGGATCTGAGCATACTGCATGCGATCCGAATTTCTCACTGACAGCAAGTCCCTGAAAAATAATTATCAGAAAGTTATTAACTCCAGACAAAAATTCTCCAATATGGTAGTACAATTTTTGCAACACTGCACGCAGAATGCTGAAACACTTGGATACAGCTGATAAAGTACAAAGACTTGTACATCTTCGTAATACTGTAATATGGCTTTGGGGCTCTGATGATGCTCCTCTCGACGATGACATTCTCACCTCTGCAGACGTCCTCACTCAACTGCTTTTCACCAGAAGAGTTGAACACTCCCGGTCTGAGGATGTCAGTGGCATTTTTCCAGGCTAGTCCTCAATCTGCCTGGCTGGAAAGACTAACAGCTCCTACAGATCTCCCACCGAGAAGGCAACCTGCTTACCCAGCACAGCGCTCCCAAGCATATGTTTCCTGAGCAAAGCCATCGCTGGCACCAAGCGACATTTTACAAATCCAACTTTTCTGGGGTTGGTAGCCTTATTCCATTTCATTTATTTTAGTGAAGCATATGGAATTAGCTTTTCTCACATTTCTTGTGAGCAGAGAATGACGCCACCCTTGCAGTTGAAAGGTTCTGCGAGAACACACAAATAACAACAGGCTAAAACGTAGCTACCTCTACTTGAGATGCCGTAGGACCACAAGCAGCATACGATGAATAGATTAGATCCTAAGATAGAACAGGAGCCCAGGCAGCAAACACAACTGTTATCACAGCACAGTAATAAATATTCATAGCCAAATACAAGGGGAGGGAGAAAACAGCCCTCCATTTACAATTAAAAATGGACCTAAGCTTCTGAACTAATCAAACGAAGTAAACAGCACCATAATGAGTCTTAATCAAATCTTATCTGGTACAAATACTCTCTCGAGAGTTGTAGATATCCTAATGATGAGACAAAACGCATCCCCCTATAATTAAGTGGAAATAGGATTAATTGCTGTGGAGGCCCCAAGACCTTCCTTGAGCGCAGACTTGAGCACAAATGGGAAATCTCCCATCATCACTGAGAAAAATTGTGTCAGCCCTGGGACCAAAGATGCTGCTTGGTGAGACTCACCCTGGGCTATCAAAGTATCGGAGTCTTTCGTTCGAGAGAGACAAAACACGATGAGAGGAAGAATTCAAGTAACCCAGCCTCAGGGCCCAGGATGCAGGCTGAAACCAAGGAAACAGCTTTAACTTTTGTTTTCCCTTATTTCTGCGACACAGATCAGTGGAGACAGGAAATTTTTGTCTCCAGTAGGTTAAAGGGATACAGGCAGTGGAGGAATGGAAATCTATCTTAAGGCAAATCAGGTCTATCCAACTGGCTGAACTAACAGCCGTAAAACACCCAGCAACCTCCCTCACTATTGTCACAAAAACGAAAGCTTAAAATACAGAAGTTCTAGTTCAGTCACCTGAGTTGGTTGAGTAAGTGCGAAGGAGCTACAAGAATCATTTATTTTCTCAAATTACTGAATTGCAAAGGTGTTGACCTCCTTTACAGATGATGCTCAAATTGTGACACTTTCAGTTTAAACAAGCATCCTCTGCTCTCAGCGCTTGCCTTTATCAACATCCAGCCTTGACGCAGCAGCCGTTAAACGCTGTTTTGACAAGGACGGATCTCCTCTGGATCTAAACCCTACGGTGCAGCATTAACCACAGTCAATTTTAGCGCTCTGCCAGTGCCAGAGGTATTATCAGACATATTCTAACATTTCCTTCAAAACCAAGCGAGCAAACCAAACAAAAAACCTTTAACAAACAGAAACTTCCCATTTTTAAGAAGAAAATATGAGTTCTGGTTATCGATTACAGTCATTGTATATCGTCTGTCGTGTATGAATTGTACAGGAGCACTCTGGTGTAAGCCATATTTTTCCCAAACTTTAATCAAGGAGTCTGCTCCCTGAAACATCACAAGGAAAAATACCTTCTATCACAGGGAGAAAAAGATTGAAACTAACCCACTGAGCTGTGAACGTGCCAGTCGAAGGTTTTATGTTCAGGCACTACATCTTGCGGAAGACAAAACCGTAGATTTCTTCAGCATGGCTCGGTTGTATGCACACTTTTACTGTATTTCTTTGCTGTACCTTCAGATTGTGTCTGCTTCCGCACCCGTCGTGCTTGTCAGAAAATACATGAGTGATACGAACTGTGCAGTTCCTCAGTGCCTCTCAGCTGTGGGATTTCAAAGGCTTCGGGGTCTCTGAGGAAGAGGGCGGTGAGACAAATACATCCACGCACAACACCCGCTGGAGAAACCACATTACCGATATAGATCATCTCTAAAAGGCTCTGACTCAGCTCGTGTCTTGTTAGATGGCACATAGAGACCTGTTTGTCTTCCGATGGTTAAGCAGGCTGGCACTGGCGCAACGTGTCAAGAATGCAAAATTCCCCAGGGAGAAAGACGCAAGTGGAAGTGCCTAGTGATGACCAAAACAGCTTTGCCAGAAGAAAGGCAAAACGCAATCCCACCGTGCTTGTGAAGTTATCTTCCCCTTCAGAAATGATGGAGAAAGAGGAAGAGGGTAGATTTGCAAAGGAAAAAGCACCAAAGAGACGGTCAAGAAGCCAAAATGGGATAAGACAACAGGCACACTACTCCAGAAAGGAAATAAAAATCACTTCAAGAGAAAAACACAGAAGAAAACCCAAAAGGAAGAAGGGAGAATACCCCTGGAACGAGGAATTACAGGACACGCTACCTAACACGCCACAAGAGGAGAGAAAGCAGGTGCACGTACACATGCACAAGCCTGTGACCTACGAATAACATTCAGCAGAACATCCACGTCTTCAGAGCGCTGCCAGCGCACACACGTGGTCCTTTAGAAACAGAAGTCCTATGCGTGCTGCTCTATGGGCGTTGCGGGTTGATACAACCACTGACTCGAGGAAATTATCTCAAGGTTACGTTTAACTCATACCCTGCAAGCCTCGGTACCTTCTAGACGGGCAATCCCCCGGCTGCTTCACTCCATGAGGATCAAAGGGAGCTTTCCACGTCTGAGACTTGACCTTCATGGCAAGAAACACCAGCACAATAACCAATACTCGCTGCAGCTGCAAGCGAAGCATGTTGGTACCTTCCCGATAAAACAGTTTGGGTTTAAAAAAAAACAATAAAAATCTACAGGTTATCACCAAACACCTTCAGACATGGCACCAGAACATGTTACTCTTCCAGTTACAATCACAGTGGTATCCACAAGGTTTTGCAGACGGTAAGATTTAATGTGACAAGGTGATAATGAACTAACGAGTGTTAAAGGGCAAATTACTTTGGGCTGTTCACACAGGGTGCAACCATGTATGGTGTCAGGCAACCGTAAAATACCATGCCTTCAGTAACAGCCGCAAATGTAACCCAAATAAACAGTTCTTTGCACGTCTTGGGGACTTTTTTTTTTCTGTTTTACTTTATAAATTACCGATTTTCACAAAAAAGAAACAAAGCCTATGTAATCTGTCATTTTCTACTTTCCAAGCCCTCTTTTTCTGAGTAACATGGAGGTGCTGAAAAGTCTTTCTCCTTCCTAAGCCAGGTCCTTCCAAGAATCTCTCCAGACACCCTTCTTTCCCCGCGTGCTTTCCGGAGAAGGACCTCTTTGAAGCACTGAGCTGAATCGGGTGTCTCTTTGCTTTGCTTTACTCACCGGCCGCAGCTCCCTGACCCAAACACAGCGCAGGGGCACAGGGAAAGGGCAGTTCCACGGCTCCCCTACAGCCTAAATACCCGACTGTCACGTTCTGCACAGATACCATTCCCCTACCCAACCACCAGTAATTCCAACTTAATCAGTCGCGCTTAAATATGCAGGAATGCTGCAAATGTTTGGTTTTCACATACTGAAGAGAATTGCAATTGCAATACAAAAGCAAACATTTTTACTCAAAGCTTACATAGTTTATTCTTCTACGGATCATATGTGTGCAAAAATCTTGTTGAATTAATGGTCCTGAAATTACCTACTAGTGCCACTTAGAGGAGTGGGGACTAATACGGGTTGAAGCTTATTTGTATATGAAAAGAAAAGGCCATCCCTAAGTAAAAGTAAAAAACTTACGGAATTCATTTACTAGCTTCTCTTACAAAAAATTCTATACTATTATATATTGCCACATAAGTTATTTAAAGCCACAAAGTGGTTTACACATCTACCATTCAAAAAGCCAGAGAGAACTTCATGTCTTTGAAATACACAGTAGAAAACTTGTATCGGAAGAGAAAGAAGAACATCAGTGAAAATCGCACAGGCACCGAGTCTTCCTACGCTCACGTACTCGGCACGTTCACCATATTCTGTTGGAAAACAGAACATGTGTGAAGTACTAGAAAAGTAAGGGACGTTTTAACGACGACACACCGGCTAGCACTGGAAAACCACGGAAATATATTATTTGTCTGTATTAAATGCTTTCTACCAAATACTGTAAAACACACCTCTTGGAGACAAATACTCCTGCCCTCTACCTCTTTGTAGTACTGTCTGGTGTTCATAAGGGTGCACATATGTGACTCTGCATTTGCTCCTCTCTAGATCTGAGCTGGTTCTTCCCCCTTCGTTGCTTTTCTCAATCACCTTCCTGGCCGTGCACTTCTTGCCCAGTATGTTTCCCAGCGGAGCTCTGTCCCTCCCTCTGCTTTTGGAAAAGACCTCTGCCTTCTGCGGCACACTACGGGGTTTATTTCTGAGCTCACAGCCCTTTTTTATATATATCAGCCTTCCACTTCTTGGCACTTTCCCTCTATCCTCAGCTATATGCTGTGGCCAAGGCAACTTGCAGTTTTGTCTCAAGCTCTTTTAGCTAATTCTCTCAGAAAAGCCAACCTGCTGCTGGGCAAAAGTCCTCGTGTGCTCTTAAACTTCTTCTTTGCTGTACCTGCCTAGACACTAACCGGTGTGGTTACCTGTGCCTTCGTGCTCTCTGTATCATTCATACAGGACCATGGCCTAACTTCTGCTGTGGAGATCCTTCTCAGCCGCTCCTACTGCAGCACGCACTTTCAAAGTTCTAACTTTCCAGAATTTAACAAATAAAAAATACTCCTGTCAGTCTTTCTCTCCACCCCCCGCCAAGGAAACGTGGTCTCTCTGTGCTCGGTTCCCACGGACGTACCGGGTTGTGTTAATCATGCGTCCTCAGACTTGCGAACACTGAAGTTCCAGACTGATTTCATTTGTACCTTTTATAACATTTTTGTGCGAGAACCTTCTCCTCTGCAACTTCTTATCCTGATTTTATTTCTTTCTGCTGCTGCTTTTATCTTTCATTCTCATGCTCTCTGTGCTTGCATATTTAATCATTAACTATCTATACACTGAAGTACTCTGGAGTGCAGTCTGTTTGAAGTAGTTTACTCAAAATAAAAGGCTACTGCATTTTATAACACTTTCTCTTAAGAGAGCACGTTCTGGATGTGTTTTAAAGAGAGGCTAACATTCATCACACCAGTAGGAGGAATAATTTTACTCTGTATTTTCTAACCTCTTGAACTGTAAATCACATTCCTAATTACATCAGGTACTCTGAATATCTAGCGGTATGAGAAGCACTTAACTGAAATAATTACGTTTGCTCTACAGTTTTAATTAAGCAACCCACTCAGCAGAAAACTAATAGATTAGTTCCTGTTGCTTGCAATAGGTTATTTGAATCACTGGCCGTGAAAACAGTTAACTTTTACCAACCCAACACTGGCAGTCAAGTATGACGAAGCTAGTTTATCTTTTCTTGAGTCTTTCTTAACCCAGAAAAAGGTCTCATAAACCTCTGTAACCTTTTCAAAAGTACCTCAGAGTAAAAGCAGAACAAGAAACAAAGATTACTTCAAATATTTTCCCATCAACATTACAAATTAATATGTATATCAAAAAATACTAGAACAGAAGGCACATCAGCGTGTGGCAGTTCCTTCTAGAAACCAAAAAGCGTGAAGATTGAGATATGATCGCCAGTTTCTGGTATTAGTTCCTTCAAGCAGAAGGAAATTAGTAAACTTGAGATTGGTTTTTCTCTATTTAAGACAAAGCCCCTAAATATAGAGATTCTTGACCTTTGCGCAATAGCAGAAAACGCAGCAAGTTTAATCACTCTTCATCAGGAGTTTTTTTTAGTATTACTCTTCTAGTCTCAAGTCTTTCATTAAGTTGATTCAGTGATTTGAGAAGTATGAAATCAAGGAAAAAAAAATGACATCTTAAAATTCCCTGATTTTTGATGCTAAAAGCTTACATTTCCACAAACAAAATTAAATAGCTGTGACATAAATCCTTCTGCGGTAGGAAGCTGAACATGCCAAAATAATTTCCCTCTTACCTCAGCCTTGCGAATACTCTCTCTGGCTTCATCTATTTTCTGCTCCAGTTCTGCTCGGGTTTGCTCAGACATCACAGGCCCGTGGCATTCCAGCTCTTCAAGTGTCTGTCAGAAATAAGAAAATACACCACCGATGTAGTAAATGCTAGCAAGCCATTTACACGATAAATATTTATGACAAGTCAGGGAAATTATTGTTTGATTAGATGCTAGGTTGACCGACAATAGTCCATTCCAGGAAAAAAGATGATGACCAAGGCAAAATACATTTAAAAACACAGTATTTCACATGGAAGTTCCACTTAGGGGAATGTTTCAATGTCTTCATGAAAACATGATATTGTGGTATGAATCAACTCATCTCCATGTTGATATTTACATATTTAAAATGGGTGTTTTGGTTCATGTTTATGTCAGGTTGAAAAAGAGCATCTTAAACACGGAGTGAAAAGTCGCTAACGGCAGCCCTGCTGTAGGGGAAGCCAAGACAGGTTTGCTGCATTTGCAGGAACATTGTGCGCCGAGGAGAATTTTCTGACTCACGGAAGACACGGTGGAGTTTCTTAGCTTCATGTACATGTATGGTGACTGCACTGGTCCAAATTAAAAATAACAAAAGCTTGTGACTGCACAAATCTTCACCAGTTACCTGAAATCTGTGAATGGTTCAGTGACTATGTATTTCGTGTTACAGCCTTTGGAGAAAAAGCAGAAGAGCATCAGGTGCTAGGACTAGAATCCAGGATGCTCCCTCCTTCCTCTGAGGAGAGTTTTTCTACCGTATTTTGGTTACAGACTCTGTTAATACCCTCTGCCTGGTGCTACAACTTCTGGGGTTTCGCTACAGAGTGAGCCAGGTTCAGCAGAAGACAGGTAGGATTCACCTACTTTGGTCTTGCTTCCTGCTTGGTGCATTCACGTGCGTAGTTTGAGGAACAGCTCAAACCTCTAAAGACTAAAGTGGAACAAGAAGCCAGGCCCTCCACTGCCTGGGCAGAAGCTCACTGAATACTACACGATATTATAGATATTGTAGTACAGACACGTCCTCTTTAACTGAACTGAATGTAGTTTACGCAAGCTAAGCTTGACCTGAGCACGTGAAACGTATCAGATCTTTTTAGGCAGAAGTTAGCGCTTCCCTGCTCGTCTCTGAGCTGTGAGAGTCTGGGTGCTCGGACACGCTCTCCAGGCAAGAGCATGACAGCCTTGCTACAGATACTGAACGTGATCCAAACCAAAGGGGTGCATTTCTACCGACTGACTTGATTCTCACCCCTAGGCAGTCTCAGCTGCACTCCAAAATACAGCTACCTGAGGCCCCAATTAGTAAGTCCAGATACAGCCCAAGGTTCTTCTATGTTGAGCCACATACTATAAATAAATTTATCAATACACATTTACTAATTTTGTGTCTTCACCTTAGATTTAAGTGCACATTGCTCGTGGATTTTCCTAATGTTGAAAAGAGTTCTGAACTCAAAATGAATACAATTTTCCCTCCGGGTAATATATACGTGGTATAGTGGAGGTAAGAGGGTGCCTGAATCTTTACTTCAAACAGGAGGACGCTGCGTAGAATAGAGGTAGGTCTGTTATCTGCAGTAAAAAAGAAGCTGGAACTTCAGATTTGTATGGGAATAACAAAACGTATTGACAAACCAAAAGATCTGAGGAGCTGCTAGCCTGGCAGTTTGAGCGTACCATACCAAGAGAGGGTAAGATGAAAATGGCAGGTCGCCTGGAGAGATAACAGGACAAAAATAATTCCTGGGTGCTTGTAGCAGCTCCTCTCTCATGCAGTGGGGAGCTGCAACAAAAAAAGATCTGTAAAACGAATGTTTTCCTAACCTACCCGCTGACTGTGGATGATGTTTTTGTGCTCGCGGGCTACCCGGGTAGCCCATTTCCGAGCCTCCTTGTTGAGGCTGTGCTCTTCAGTCGTTCCAGTTTCCGATTCCAGTTGTCGACTCTGGAACAGAAAACACCAAGAGAATGAGTCATGACATAGGCCCGGGGCTACCTCTGTAGATACGACGATATTTAGTTATAGGATAACTTTATATTACATTTATCAGCCCGGGATCTTGTTTCATACAAAACAAGGAAGATTCAACAAAAACAACTCTCTTCCTTATGAACTTTGTGATGGTACCACGTTGTGGAAAGCCAACTACGAAAGCAAATCAAAGTTCAAAAGAAGTCACAACTCAACCGTGTCAGGAAAATCAGCCTGACACTGAATACCAGACACAGTTCTACTGCAGCAGAAGACATTCACGATGAATACAACTGAAATACTATTTCACCCATACACTACATCAAAGAGATGAAGAATAACTAGCCAAGGAAGTCAGCTAATTTCTAAAGTAAACATGCACTATAGGAAGCAAAGATGAAAGGTCGAGTGTAATCCAATCGGCCATTTAGGCTCATTCTTTGTAATTTGTCATCAAATCACGATGCCATCAAATATTACAGAACAGCACCGCCATTTCTGTCAAAAAAAATTGTCTGCAAAACAGCAACTTGAATTTTAAACCACATTTTTTGATATTGTTTCATCTTATGCCTGCTTTTATTGTGTCAACAACCAAAAAAAAAATTTCTCCCCCGCAAGAAATGCCAACTAAAGCAAGATGTAGTTCTCTATTGTCTACAGATCCAACAGAACCCATTTGAAACTCTGAAGACGGAATCCCCAGCATTTAATTACTGAAATCATTCCCAATCTTACTATAATTTCCATTCATGCCACAGGAACCACCCTGTGCATTTACATAGATATCTCAGTATTTAGGATGTAAATCAGGCTCAGTCTTTCCACTAAAGTAGGTTTCCTGATATTCCTTCAGTATTTGTGGGTATTCTGTACGCTTTTACTGCACCTACGCTGCATAAGGATAATTAACTTCAGAATGATTAAGTTGGAGAGAGTCCAACAAAGGGCCACGAAGCTGAGGAAGAGGCTGGAGCGTCTCTCCCATGAAGACAGGCTGAGACCTGTGGCAGTTCAGCCTGGGGAAGGCCCAGGGGACCTCATCAATGTATGTAAATACCCGCAGGGAGGGTGCCCAGAGGACGGAGCCAGGCTCTTCTCAGGGGTGCCCAGTGCCAGGACCAGAGGCCACGGGCACCAACTGGAACACCGGAGGGTCCCTCTGAACACCAGGGAACACGTTGTCCCTGTGAGGGTGCCCGAGCCCCTGCACAGGCTGCCCAGGGGGGCTGTGGACTCTCCATCCTTGCGGACATTCAAAAGCCATCTGGGCACGACCCTGCGCAACCGGCTCTGGACCAGATGACCTCCAGAGGTCCATTCCAACCTCAACCAGCCTGTGATTCTGTGATTTTTTTTTTTTTCTGAGCCACTCTCATATTCTTCGCAATCAGTAAAGTTAACTGTGAGAAGACATTATATTCACCCCCCTGCCCGGGGTGTGCTCCTGGCACAACAGAACAGATTCTCACAACGCACATTTCGGCGGTTTCTCCAATTTAAGTTAATCGATACTCCGAAGGGGATCCTCAAGAACAACTCCTTTTCCTGGACGAATTGCTGACTCACGCACACCTCCCTACCGAGACAGTCACTGCAGCCCAGAGCCACCCTGCATTCCTCTTTATCACAAGTCCTCTTCAGGCTCATATAATCTTGCACAACCTTTGAGATAACCAAAAAAAATCCCTTTATGAATTATCACTCAAGAAGAGAGAGTGTGCTTAGTGCTGCTCAAAACAAATTGAGATTGCGTATACACGCGTGAAAGAAATGACTGTTTCATGAATTTCTCTCTCTCGCTCTCTCCTCTATGGTTCAAAAACCAGGATTTTTCTCCATCGGGTGTGGTTTGAAACTAGAGAAGATCCCACAAGTATGCGCAAGCTGTTTAGGAAGGAGAAATTCAAGGTTAGCCAGCAGGAGGAGGCTAAGCGAGCAGAAAGACAAGGAATTATTTTCAGGATAGGTGAGAAGCTTCCAGCTGATGCAGTAGAAGAGACAGAGTTATCAGGTATTTTAGCAGGCAAAGTGGTACAATTTGTGCCAAGGAAGGAAGACGATTTTAATACCAGCATTTGGTATTGGAGTGGAGTAAAATCAAGAGATACCGGGAAGCAAACTGAAGTGATTCAGCCTGGAGAAGAGAAGGCTCCGGGGAGACCTTATTGCAGCCTTCCAGTCCCTAAAGGGGCTTACAGGAAAGATGGGGACAGACTTTTGAGCAGGGCCTGCTGTGACAGGACAAGGGGGGATGGTTTTAAACTAAAGGAGGGGAGATTCAGACTAGACATAAGGAAGAAGTTTTTCACCCTGAGGGTGGTGAGGCCCTGGCACAGGTTGCCCAGAGAGGTGGGAGATGCCCCATCCCTGGAAACATTCCAGGTCAGGCTGGATGGGGCTCTTGGCAACCTGATCTAGTTGGGGATGTCCCTGCTCATGGCAGGGGGTTGGACTAGATGGCCTTGAAAGGTCCCTTCCGACCCAAACCCTTCTGTGATTCTATGATCCTATGATTTTGAAAGCAAGATTTTTATGCCTTTAGATTACGCTGCCCTCATGGGAGAGGCAATAATACTAACTTATACTAACGTCCTATCAGAGGATTTAATTGAAAAGAGGCAAAAATTGGTTCAGCTTGTTATTTTGTTCAGCTAAGCTCCTTTTCATCAAAATTGAATTTGGCCTTTATTCTTATTCATCCTCTTATTACAAGGGAGCTGGGGGAAGCGGATTCAAGGGGTTGTGAAGGAGGAGGTTTCCAACAGCAGAGGCAAGCAAAGGAAGGGAAGACAACCCTACACACACACGAACACCCACGCTCCCACCACAGGGCTGTGAAATATATCTCATGCTTCAGGCGACTCCTCTGCCTCTATTTCAAGAAGCTGTAACCCAGCCAAGGAGCTTGCAGTGCTTCAACTTGTCCCTACGGAATGCCTTAAGGCGTACATTAATAGTCATCAGAAGAGAGGCGGAGGGGAGGTAGCATCCCTGTGTTGCTCACAGTGACCAAAAAAAAGAACCCAAGAGGCTTCTACAATCCAGTGTAAGATGTCAAGATCTTTTAGCTCAAAGCCAGAAACAAACATGTCCATGAAATTCACCCACTGGAGTGGGACAGAGTCACAAAGCTCGTGTTAATGTATTTTCAAAGTAAGAGGAACTCACAGATGAGGTGTAGAGCAGCCCAGAAGAGGAGGAGGAAAGTTTTCAGCACGTGGTTAGCTCTGGCATGAGGAGGCAGGACGGCAAAGCTGCCTCCCAAGCAGAGCACAGACAGGTGCAGCTCTCTTCACCCGTCCCCTCAGTTTAAATATTAAGGTGGCTTTTGCCTGCTTTCATTGAGGTGGCTTTATACGATCGTGTTTCTTCATTACTGTTTGACCTCTTTAATTACCTATGTTAAACTGCTCTACTAGGTCGTTGCAAAACGTAAGAGGACAAACACACGGATTTATTTAGGCACATCCAATCCTTAAGACAACATTTGACCTCAGTTTTTTCCCAGCTTATCAGAGTAAGGATTTTTGTACAGCTTCTTCCACAGCTTCCAGCTGAGTCCTAACAGCTGCAAATCTGAGCAGAATCGTTTGACATCGCCTCTCCCCTATAAAACATCTCATAACGAATTTTCAGTGTTCCCTGGTCCTTGCTCCTACTCAGCATCTCATTTTCACTAAGAAAGAACACAGACTTCTCTTCAGTCGCTTGATAACCTTCTGCATTATCCCAAGTGTGTTTTCAGTTTTTAATCTATTTATCAAAAGCGCTTGACCAGAAAAATGAATGCAAACTCTGTGGCTACTCCTAAGGGCATACTAAAAAAGCAGCGAATTGTTACTGGATCGGAGCGGTTCTATTAGTTATTCATAAAGCAGTACTGTACCCAAGCAGACCTCACCCTTGCTTAAAGGTCTAAAAATAAACAACATAAAAATGGGGTAATAAAAAGAGTTGGGGAGAAACCTAGAGCTGTGTGGATACCAGAAACACAGGCAAAAGCAGGAGACGCGATCTAGAGGCAAAATCTAGTCTCCTGGGGAAGCAGCTGAAAACAGGGACTCCTAACGTGCACAAGAGCGGGGAGCACGGTGGAAACGCACAGTTTGAATACTTGGCCGAGAAGACAGTGCAAGGAGAAAGGTTTCAAACCCATCAGAACCTGGAATGTTTCCTGAATAAATGGAGCCGGTATCGCAGGGAGGGACTTCTCCTGACCCGTAAAAGACGAAGCTGCTGGCACTTAAAGGCTGTGAAGGAACTTTTAAGCAGAGGAGCAGTAGGAAGCTGGCTGGCGTGGAAGAGAACATGCTTCAGGAGGACTTCAAGGATGACTTGAGAGGTCTGTATCCTCAGGTAAAGACAGGCTAGAGGGGTATATCAAGTAAGAAATAAGAAACCCACTGCCTTTTAAATAGGTATGAAGAAAGGAGCTAAACCAGAGATTTATCTGCTATAGACATAAAAATCAAAAGTGTAGAAGGTGAGGGAATTGAAGTGTCTGGTCCTAACCCGATTTACTAAATTAAGCTCTTGCTTAAGTGTTTTCAGGACTGGAACTTGGTGGTGGCAAGACATCCAATGACTCAATTTAACCTCTTCCAAAAAAGAGGGAAACCAAAACCACTCACCATGGCCAAGGAATGAAGGAAGAGCCAAAAAACCTGAGCTAAACATAGATGGACATTCTGCCGTTCTCTCAGGGTTTGGATTACAGTGAAAGCAGTGTTTAGTGCTAAAAATTCAATCAGTAAACCAACAGAAAGTACTGGATGCCTCCGACCAGCTAAAGAGCTTAGAGACTAGCAATGCTGTTTCTTAAATTAACAAATGCATTTAGTCTGTAGACACATGTCGCTTCTCCATTTTGGTCTGAAATGTTGTTGCAGGTGCAGAACTGCCTTAGGACGGGGACAAACACACAGCTTCCATTCTCTTATTTATGCCGTTATAGCTGGATGCAGATGGCACACGTACAGTTTTAAGAGCAGAAAAGAAGTTGGCTCTCGAGCCTAAAAGCTCCTTATTTTTGTAGCTGAAGACTAAAAACGTTCCCTTCAACAAAGGAAAAAAGTAGTCAACATTTACTGCATGCAAATCACCAACACAAAACACATCTAAAAATCACAGCCGTTTCTTTTAAAGAGGTGAAAACAAGAGGTTACCATGCCGCTGTTGAAAAGCAAGCTCAACCTAATGAGCAACCCTTCTGGGGAGGCGGAAGGGCTATGCATGACATTTTTCACACAAGTCATAGCTAAACCCAGCAGTTGTAAGAAAATCGTGAGTCAAGTTTGGTGCTCATTTTAGTCTCTTATTGGAGAACTAATGTAATTTTAGTTTAGCCAAGAGTGAGGCAGGACTGCTGCATTTCAGCAAATTTTCAACGTTGCAAACAGGACACCCTCCATCTTTAAAAATAAAAGATTATTTGCATACAGGTTTTTTTTTTTCCACTCAGAAGAATAAAAAAGGACCTATATCCACTGTTATCAGGTTACATAAACCTCTGTACATATGGTATGATAAAGCTAAAAACAAACCAACCTACTATTGCTGCTTTATATAACCACATTCTGCTTTTTAATCTAATAAATTAACATCTCTTCAGTCAGTGGTGAGCGCTGGGGGCTGCAGAAGGATAAGGAACATCCTATCAGGCAGGGAGGAAAAAAAAAAAATTACATTCAAACTTATCCCAAGAAAGATCGTTCCGGGATATCTGAACAGAGAAAGGGGATCCTGGGACTTTTTGACATCATCTGGGCCGAAAAACAGTCCCACCATGATTGCACGGTTTTCACTAAGGAAATTTTCTGTAGCAAATTATTTAATTCCCAACAAATATTGAAGCTATTCTCTGCCATCTGGTGTAACCGAAACTCTCCTTACCAAACGCACCCATGAAAGGAACAGTTGTACAGCCGTACGTATGAAATAATTTATGCAGTTGGGTCTTAGGGGGTCGTTTATTTTTAATTCTGGTTCAATAATTATTGTTGGGGCTCACAACTAACCCACAAATGACCATCAGCCAGAACTCTCCTCTGAAACATGCTGTGGCCACAGACTGTTGGAGCAGCTGACGCCAAACGTGTTAGGATTGGGTTACGGTAAAGGTTGTAGCTCTGTTTTTTCCCATCTCTGTTTTTTCTTTTATTTTTTGCAAAGTCTAGAATCTTAAAAATACCGGGTTTTGTTAGATGGCAGTGATTAACACAGCTTCGTTGTTCCTAGTGCCTGATGGTTTTGTATTAAGCACTTGTTACATAGCAGAGATTAAAAGCCACAAATCTTTTATTTTCATTTTAGTCTTGTTTGTTTTTAAAAGTTTTTCATCTTCTCAACTGAAATTAATTTTGAAATTAGAGTGCAGTATATTTTCATTCAGGAATTTCCATTCTCACCCTCATAATTATTCTCAATTGCCTCTGCTATCACAGCAGCTGCATTTACACGCATCTCCAAAAATCTATAATGCGTTCTATTATAACTACAGAAAAATTGCTCTCATTAAGTAACCAAAGGGAAAAAAGAGGACCTTTTGAATCAACTTTGACACAGAGAAATCAAATTAATAGATATTTTCAACGCAATATAAACAAAGATCTATGTCTTAAGTGGCCACTTCTTTCGAGTATTACTCTGCTCTCTGGTCTCGCTGTTAGAAATTATTCAGAGCTTTGCTTAAATGGTGTTTCCTGACTGTAAAAAAAAAAAAAAAAGAATGCTAACAGCATGCTCGCTAAATTAAAATAAAATCAATTAGGTAGCGAGCCAATTTCAGCTCGTTATCCTTAAAGTAAATCAGAAACAACGTTAAAATTCAACCTGAGATAAGAGAACCAGTAACTCCAGGGTGTGGACTTGCCCTTTTCTTCAAACTACCCTTTCAGTAGCAACCTCAAACACGAGTCTTATATCTCAGACTTTATTTTAACCACGACTGGGGTGGGGGGAATTCAGTAAAATCGGTTTTATCATGTCGGCGACGTGCGAGACCTGTCAAGTTACCCAGGGAAGGTTCAGCTTCGCCAGGCTCCCGCGTGCATCTACTGAACATTCCCTTACCTGCATGACCGTATTCCTCCCCAGCAACAATTCCTAATACTTCACACACTGACAAAATTCAATCCTAACTTTTTTGGGTGTGTTTAGCTTCAAAAAAGTTACAGTTAAAAACAATCACTTTACTCTGCTCTGGTATGAAAGCACAGACTAGTCTAAATATAGAAAAAGTGCATTCTCTGGACTTGTTAGCTTGGTCTTACTTACATCAGGGATTATTTTTTACAAGCAGTTTCTATTTCATGACTTTTCTGGATTTAAATACTTGTATCAAACATCAGATATTTATATTCAATAATTATAAAAGTAGACTATAACATTATTTAGAAAACTAAGGGATTTTAAAATATTTAAACGTATTTAATACTAAATAAGTTTCATAGATATTTTACATATTTAAATAAATTCAATAGTAAATGCTGAAATGTGGAAATACCTCTGTCTCTGTATGCATGCACAAAACCTGCTAAAAGTAAAGTCTGACAGAGCAGAGCCCTCGGCTGAGCCTGGACTCCCATTTAGACGGTAATTTTGATCTACTTTCAAATGCCTGAGCGCTTGCAGAGCTGTGACAACATGCCTTGCCACAAGCAAGAATTATGTCCTTTTTATATACAGCTTATATAACTTATATAGCGTAATATAAGCTGCTCAGAAATTCAAGATATTCTTCTGCATGTGACAGTGAAATTCATCCCGATTCTCACAATCTACCCACAAAACTTGTACATCCAAATAACGAGGGGCGAAACTGCAAAACCTTCCCGCTGATCTTACTGAGATGCTGTTTTTCTGCAAATTACAGTGAGAAAAAGACATTTTTTTCATGTCGATAAGCTGTCATAGAAAGCAGATTTGGCTACATTTTTTATTTGTGTGCTCAAAGAAAACGATGGCATCAGTAATGTACAGGGGAAACTATAGCGGCAGGCGACACATAGATAAAAAACAGGAAAAAGACCTCGAAAGTTTAGTGTCAGCTTTTTGTTGCCATTATCCTCCCACACTATGGACACGATTTTTGCCGTCTGGTGCGTTTTCTCACCTGATAACACACGGTTCAAGGAAAAGGAATCTTTTCCTAACAGGAAACAGAGAAAAGCTGCCTCATTTCCTTTATATTCTGCCCTGTTCTTACGGTTAGGGCTTATCTGCGACGCACGGGGACAGTATGTTTTCAACGCAATAGATTTCTGCGGACTTAATAAATATCGCTTGCCTCGTGGGAGGATGTTCGATGATTAAACTGTCACTACATTGAATATCGCAGCAGCCTCTGTGTAAGGTCAGCACGTGCTGACTGGTTTTTCTTGTGGGGTTAAAGGTATTTCAAAAGACCCTTTTATTTTTTCCATCTTGCTGTTCATAAAGGCCCAATCCATTTTGCGAGTTCATTTATGGAAAGGATTTAAAGCTGGTTGGGAATTTATCAATTATTTTTTCCTGAATACTTTTAAAACAAACCATTTCCTTAAGGGAGAATGGTTTGTTCTAAAAAATTTTAAAAACTTCCTTTTTTTAAAACATGAATTTATGTCATTCAAAACTAACTGAGACACTGAAACAATCTAAATAATTTAGTGACCTGAGCAAATGTATCAAGTTAAGCTCAAAACAATTTTTTAGATAATGGAAAACAGCTGATCGATGTAAAATATTTTATAGTGGGCTTCTCTGTGGACACTCGAGTCTACATTTCAGCCAGTGTTAGCGTGATGTTGGGGAAATAAAAAAAATCCTGAAAATTGATCGAAAACCATTACCTTTCTTAGGAATAGTCTCTTTTGGAGGCTCTGATGGTGCATGTTGAGAGTATTTTAAGAGTAAATTGAGCTGTGGGTTTTGTACCTGCCTCAAGGACCGCATGGCAATCCATTCTACGTTACTCTTTGGCAACAGCTCTCCCCTCATAAAACAAGATTTTGAGATGGACCACATACAACTGGAATTTACAGCAGCATTCAGAGCTTTCCACGTAGGTGAGTTCCACACCCACACTGTTCATAATATTCTTCTTGCCTAGAATACTCAAAATTTCATTCCAGTAATACTTAAATGCTCCGGACTTTGAGCCCAGTCACAGTGGATCAGGTATTTAGTCTGAAGAAAGGCCGTAATTTGGTCTTGGAAAAGGTTAATATTAAACATTTGATCAGATGTATCAATCACTCTACTTATATCGCTTTCAGTGTTATTCTTCGGTGTGAAAATCATCATGCATAACCCACAAAAACTAAAAGCCAACTGCTAATCTCTGCAGATCATCTACAAAGAAAGTATGTGGCAAAAGAATGCTTGATAATTGCTTTTCAATTAAATGTTGTTCGATTAATTGGAAAACATACAATTTCTGACATTCAAAAGCCTGAGCAAAGCCCTCAGTCTCTTGTACTTATTGACGAAAAATGGTGAATGTGTAACCTGCAATTGCCCAGGTAGGATCCCATTAGCTGAGCATAATTATATGGATCATAAAGAAGCCTGCATAATTTACTTATTTTTGTGAAAACTGGTAACAGCATAAGCAGCCAGAAGCTCACAAAAATGCAGTGCAATGAAGAAATGCAGTAGTTGTACAGCCCAAGCGGGTCAGCCAAGTCAAGAAGTCACCGCACTGAGGGACCGAGGCAGCTTTAGACACGAACGACCCATTCACCGCCTTTGCAAGAGCTCCCAAAGTTAAGCAGCACAGGCAGCGCACGCGTACCGTGTCAGACCACGCAAGTGCCCTGTCAAAGAATCATGTAATTTTTAATGTTGGAGAGTTTAATAAGAGTGAATTACAGTTCTGTTTTACATGGGGACAGCCCTCTGGAAAAAGAACAAAATTAAATTAGTAATGGGACTGCATTTCATCAGTGCATACTAATAGCCTCCAGTTGTTCTACAAGCTTCCCCGTTCACATTAGAGAAGTAACCAATTACACACATCACTATCTTGAGCTGTGAAATTTTAATTCGTGCCCCCAAAAGATTAGAATATCAATCACAAACGCTGTGCATGTGCAAACGGTAAGTGTGAAGCTGATCCCCCACAAATAAACACAGTTAAATTGCTTTTTCCTTCTGTAACTTAAATCTCATTGTGGAAGAAGTGCTCTTTTTTTTTTTTTTTTTCATTTTATATATATTATGCATTCTGTTGCCACCTCTACAGGAGTGTAAATTGAGCATCCCAAGCCACATGCATAGCGGTAACGACACAAACGCCGAAGGCTGATCATAAATACTACCATATACCTCCGCTATAGTCATTCTCATAGCACTGACAGGTGAGGGCTCAATGTCCACCAGCTGAACTGCATTAAAACTCTAGATGCAGAGACGGCACAAGGATGAAAACACACAGCAGCAAAGGTTAGAAAGGCAGGGCAAAGACAGGTAGAAAGATTCTGCTCACTGTATTAAGGACAACTCAAAACTTTATGTAAATAACTGACTGTACAAAGGAGCTGGAAGAAAAATCAAAACCACAGTTTGTTAAAACGGAAAGACAAAGGAAACTGTTATAGATGCATGTCTGGAAAAATCACTCTTGTGTATCTATTAACGGCGTTCTTGAATTTAATCCCCTGGAGATCAAGACATTTCTGTCCAAGTCAGTTTACGAATGAATACAAGTAATAAAAAGCTGCACAAGGTTAACTTTTTTAAAGATCTAGACTTATTTTAAACTGTTATTTCTTAAAATAACGTTAGTAATGTTGGTGGGACATCAACAACCCACTTTTATTAAGGTGCTGTTTGGAAAAGTATTTACATACTATGATTTCATCAATTTTAATGTCATTAATGATTGCTTCAGAAGCAACATATGCACCAAAAGAGTATTTTCCGAGATTATTTTGGAATGCTATGTTTTATCAGTATTCTTTCTACATTAGTAACAACTTATATGTACCTGTAGGTATTCCTTGAGTAACTTAAGAGCTGTATGGACACTTTATTTGGCACAGCATCACACACGTTGTAACCCAGTATTAGTGAGTTTACAAGAACCTCACCAGCCCGATAAAAAGCTAACCAAGCGCAGTAAGAATTACGCTGAAAGCAGAGAAACACAGGACTGCTAGTCACAGTCTGGCAATAAAAAAAGACTCAGCTCTCCCATGGATGCTGTTGAGGCTGTTTGATGCTCTTGTTATGATTGCCCACCTACTGCAAGCAGAGCTGGTGGAATCAGGCCACTTTCCCTTTCTTTTCCAAAAATACAGCACGAGGTTAAACCAGACTGGGATGCCAGCAAGCACTATTCTCTTACCCACTTACACCAACATGCTTAAAAATAGAGCAAGACCCAATAAATCCAGGAATTCAGCAGGGTTCTTACAGTGTCACTGTCGCTTGGTTGGAACTGGAAAGGCTGCGGTTTGTGAAACACAGAGTTCTCCTGTAAAAACAGCTGTAGATTGTAATCCCGCACCACCTGCGAAAACAACAAATGCCATTTAGATTCGTTATTTTGTAAACTTAAAACCATGCTATGTAGTAAAATCAGTAGAGTGCTTCAAACAGAGCTCAAATCTGCAGCAGACCCTCGAACGCAGCAAAAGGAAACACAAGACCCGATTCTGGGCAGCGCTACCCAGTTGTTCCGAAGTGACCGGCAGGACACACACCGGGCAACAAAAAGCTAAAAAATATCTGCCATTAACCTACGAAAAATCCCACAAAGGCAAAATGAGGGGAAAAAAGCCAACTGTCGAGTATACAGTATCTGGTGTCACTACCATAAGTTATTTCTCCCTCCTCTTGTGGGTAATTTCTTGTACACAGTTCGTTCTTAAGCTGAAATGTCTTATTTTTACACAAATTATTAGTTGCGGGAGCTGAAAAGACTGTTTGGAATAACGCATACAAAATCAGTTGCAAAATTCATCTCTTTCTATTAAATTGCTTTCAGAGAAAACTCTCATCGCTTGCATTTTGCTAAACCAAAACTACTTCAGCTACTAAATTTGTTTAATGATACATTTCAGATAGCATGACACGAATCCCCAAACAAATCTCTTATGTCACAATTTACACGTATTTATAAAGAAAAACTCAGTGATTGCAATATGAAAAAATAGTATCGCTGGTTGAAGAACTCTAGAGAGTGTTCACTGCTTCAATTGATGAAAATGCGTAAATAGCAGCGTGAAATTATAAAAATCTACTACCAAACCGAGGGTTTAAATGTAGAGAAGTGTATAATAAAGATGGTATTTATCCAGAAATAGCAGCAGCACTGTATACGATCGAAAATTCTGATTACACTGTATGTACAATGGCAAATCCAACATGTTCTTTAATGCATCAAAATGTTGATGCTTGTGTTACCGAAATACTGAACTGCAAAAAAATAATCTTCAGTTAAAGAAAGTAAATAGTCCTCCAGGGCCCATAATGCACTCATTTAACCCAGTAAAGTACATAATTACTGCACCAATTTGAGCAGTTGAACGTGAACGCGTTCAAATGCGTAGAAAACACACAGAGAAGGCATACAGGGAGCCTGCATTAGGAATTCTCAGAAATGGAAATTTGGAAAATACTAAAGGAGGAATCATCTGCAGGTTCGGCCGATGCTCAGCACTGACCATGGCATCGAGATCACCGATGTTAAACAGCTCCAGTCTTCACATAGTCCTTTAGATACACGTGAACACTGGCCACAGCACAACTCTGTGCCATGCCCAATACAGGGAACTATTTTAGACCAAGTTCAATTAGAAGAAACCCCAAAGTGTAGTTACCGAGGACATGAAAACCTATACAGTTATTTTAATGCAATAAGCTTTCACTGTGGACCTCTAACTCAAAAGCAACTCAGTTCTTCAAAGAAGAAAAACCATCCTTACAACAGCACTCGTAAGAAATTTTCCCTCAAAGCAACAAGATTTAGTTATAAATGAGAACAACTGTTACCATAACGTGAGGCTTGGGAGAGCGCAAGTCCAGCAGATTAATACCCCGGAGTATTTTGCACAATCTATTTGACAATTCTTAGAAAGAAAATAAAAAGACTCCTAAGCAACACAGTCTTCTCAGGATCAAGCAGCAACTTTTCTAAATGGATTTCCTGTTATTCAGAAACCGAGTCGACGTTCTCACGCAGTTTCTTTATGAAGTCAATGTCAATTGACATGTTCAAATAGACTTGAAATCAAATGTTAAATATATACCATATGCAGAAAGAAGGCACAGTCAGAGACGTGCAGAAATGAAATTACTTGCCCTAGGTTGGTGAAGCTTCGTACCAGAAACATCACAGAAATGTTATTCAAAACAGCAAATGGAATTTCAGAAAATGTTCCAAAGAAAATCAGATTTTTTTTCCAAAAGAGAAGTGCAAGAAGTACAAGTCTTGAGTAAGACTGCTCAAGTGAAAAGGAAGTTAAATTGCATTTTCATGTGCTCGGTGTCAGAGGGTAATATTTCCTGGACATGCCAGAGGAATGACATGGGTCACCCCAACCTAGCAGTAATAAAACCTCCAAAGCTGCTACCATAAACTGTGAAGAACCTTCATTTTATACAGAAAACTTGGGTTTGAGATGTTTCCCTCAATCTGCATCAGCATTAGGCGGCTGACAACCTCCCGAGCAGCTGAACACAACGCAGCCCTGCCCATCCGAAGCAGCCGCCTCTGGCCCTCTGACACTCCAGAGGTGAGCAGGCGCTTCTGGGAAGCAACCGGTCTCGTTCTAAAGCAAATATAATTCAATTCCATCCTGTAAACAGAAATATAGTTCAGATGGAAAAACGAAAGCATTTCTATCGATGATTTAAAGTGTCTTTTCTAAATATAGCTTGGCAAGCTTGCGATCTTGTACTTAAAACTAACAAAGAACAGGTGAAGTATTAAACAAACACAGTAAATATTTAAAATCTTTGCTTTGATGGCAGGCTCGTTTTCACTCCAAATTACTAAATTGCTAACAAATTGTTACGTGTTTAACACTCAAGCTGCTTTTGAAACACACGCATTGCTTTCGACAGAGAGTTTCTACTCCGGCTCCACCTCTCCTTTTTGAGCTGACCGATTCTTGCAACGTGGACCTACAGGCAATGCTGAAAATTCAAAAGAAAGGATGAGCAAAGCCTATGTCCGTGGAATAAGGCACCGATGAATGCGTTTAGTATTTCAGAGCAAGACATACGTTTTCAGTAGTAATGTAATACAAATTTTTCTTCTCTGCGTTCTTGAACTGCGGATGAGCTATAACCCAGTTGTAAAAATCCTGTTCAGACCTGACAGCTGTATTTACATTTTTGTTCGTTCTCCAGGCATCGTACTAACTTCGTAAAGCAGAACCAGAACTATTTCCCTCAAACATACAGCATGACGTTGTTACTGCACAAAGCCAGCCAGACCTGCAGGCTTCTGGCCGCGCAGAGGCTTGCCAACGCGAGCTATCGCAAGCTCAGCGCACGCAGATACACGACGAAGGTCTTCCTACGCAAATCAGCTGTTTGGAAATGACCGTTTAGTCAGATCAAAGCCCCAGCCAGGCAACACTCCAAAAATTCCCACCACAAAGCACTGAATACAATATTGAGAAATTAATTATGACTATGTAGCCATTATACATACGCATATTTAGTTAAAAGATTCAAACACGGCGTTTTGGGGGAAAGTATTTTAAGCCAACCTGAATGATTTACACCAAGGTAAATTACTGAAAGTCCTTTTCCAACAGAAGATAAAATGGTATTTTCATTATCTTTACAGTTCTGCCAAGTAAATTCAAAGGCAAGCTAGCGTGAGCCAAATTTTAATCCACTCACTCTATATCTAATAAGGTGCGAGTTAGCACGCTTGCAGGTGAATACGGAACGTGTTAAATATGTTGCTTCTACGTAAGTCCCTGCATAAATGAGCTCTGTGTCTGTGCGGGTGGGTAAGGTATACGTATAAAGGAATATTATGACTGAACCAAGGCAGCTCGTTTGAGCTCAATGGCAATTACTCTTTTTTTTAGCCCAGCAGATGAATTATTTAGGTATCAAAATTATCCTGGAAGCGATCACGTATTCCTGCTTCTGGCTGCTCGACAAAGCAAACAAACCACGTCTATGACAAGATTCTAATCTGTTTTCTGTATTTGCCATTCTTAATTCAAAGGAGAAAACGCCGCAATATTTTGGTTTTTAAGTTGACAGTCAATTATTAAGAAATGATTCAAACAGTTTCACAGGGCTTTACTGTGATGGATGAGTAATGCGGTTCCAGGCTACACAGTGCAGAACGCTCAGCTGCAATTTCTCGTTCCAAACACGCAGAGCGAGTATAACTGAACATCTCTTGATTGCTCTTCTCTGAAGATCTTGTACTGTGCAAATGCTCTCATGAGAATGCAATCTGGGTGGCAACAGGAAAAATCCTCCCCAAGAAAACTGTCTAGTTTCTTTTAACTTAATACCACTCGGGAGTAACCAAAAATAATAACTGTTCAGTTTTGTCATTATTTTGGAAGCAAAGCTTAAGCCCGGGAACTTATATATGCTGTAAGTATTCAGTTACAAAGGATCATTCAGTAAAAACTTACCCTGCTGGAAGTCTCCAGTAAAAACTGGAATGTGTTTTGTACAGCTTGGCATGTCTCTAGTTCAGTCCTGCTGAATGCCATTAAATAATCCTTAAGGTGATCATATACATTTCCATCAAGAGCCTGTAGGAGGGAAAGGATTGGAGAAAATTAAGAAAGAAATTAAGAAAAGCAATGCGTACTTTTGTGTATGATTTATTAATATCCATGTTTAGGTTTGTAAGATGCTCATATAATTTCTTTTAACACATATTCACCTCTTATGGTCAGCCTGGATAGTGACAGGTGGACGTCCTTCCTTGTGGACAAGGACTGACAGTGCTTTATTTCCATTAGATGGCACCACAGAGCACCGTAACAATATCACGTTCTACTCAATGATTTCCACCCAGTTGTGTAATAGGGCCATAGCAGAACAGTGAGGTCAGGTTTGGAGAAGTGAACACGCTCAGGGAGATGGCAGTTACGTCAAGAAAGGCACCTAGGAACCGTATGGGGCTTCTACCAGCCAGAGCCCTCCTCAAGTCACGGCACCGCGCTCCAAAAGACATTACCGAGACACTCAACGTCCGCACGTCCGCACGCTTCCGATACACAGCTATTAAAAACCACTGATCAATAGCTGCCATTGCACATAAGCACAACATCTCTGTTGGTGCACAGAAATATCAAATGCGGAACAAAAATTTATCGTAAACTTAGTAGTTACCAGAGGACGACAGCGAAGTTCAAACTCAAAAGCCCTGTTGTAACCAGAGATGTAAAATCACATCGCGTGGCCTAGGTTACATGTGGGTTTAATGCAAGTTCTGTATTAAACATGTACGACTTCGCAAGTGACCGACAACTTCATTTAAATATTCAGCTCTGGATATATTTAAATATATGTCATATATACTTTTAAATATATCAAATTTCACAGATATCCATTTAAACAGTATATACCAGATTTCAACAGATTCACAAATGCATTTCTATATAAAATTGTATTCGATTATTTAAATCATTTTGAAAAGTTGGGGGGGAAAAAAGGTGAAATTGTGCACTAAGAAATGTGTAGATGTGGCACTTGGGGACATGGTTTAGTGGTGGCCTTGGCAGTGCTGGGTTAACGGTTGGACTCGATGATCTTAAAGGTCTCTTCCAACCTAAACAATTCTACAATTCTGTGATTTAAGACGAGGCTAACAGACACATGTAAATCAGACGCAAATCATTCAGAACTTAGGGCGAACAGAAGAGATTTTCCTCCTGCAAAAAAAGTTTCACCCACCGTCAGCACACAGCTACAGCAACCACCAGATGAAATCAGAACTTAACACACAGACATCCTCGGTGAAGGATGCTTTGAGGAAAAGAATAAAATTGTGCGACCGGAATTCTTGTGTCCAAAATTTTATATCCCAAATCCACTTTATACTACATTATTTTCTTCATCCTCCACCTACCAAGCGTAAAGCTCTTCCTAGCACTGGCTGATTTTTGCCTTCCACCTTAGACATTAAACCTGCCTCAAACTCGCTAGTGCAAAACTAAGACCAGCGGAGAGGACGCCACGCCAAGCCAGCAGCAAACAGGGGAATTTCTTTCAAGCCGCCACAATGCAGCCGCTCGCTCAGCCATGCTCCAGCTTCCCCTATCAAAGGCCGGTCTCGAGGGGTCAGCAGCCAGGGCAGCTGCCGGAGGCCCCAGCCGCGGCACGGCTCTGTTAAGCGAAGGAAAATGCACCGTATGGCTGGGAAAGAGCTATAGGTTAACGTCTCCAGGCTCTTACAAGTGATGGCAGCTCTACCAAATACTCCAGTAAACATAATTAAAAAAAAAAAAAACCCACAATTCTTATTAAAAGAATTATGTCCAGCTTACGGCTGGGATGTTCAACTGATAAAAACATCCGGAAATTCCCCATCCGCAAATCCGTAAAAAACATACGCAGCTTCAGTTCCTGTCTCTCTTGGTATAGGCACAGCTTTACTGGAATTCATCTTGCAATGCACATTGAGTTCATGCAGCATAGTCCGAGGTTAGCATGAGGATTCTAACACTTCGTGTGCTTTTGTAACGCCGAAGCGATGAGCCCTCGGCATCACGGTTATCTGAGCGCCAAAGCCAGCGTCCCATTTCAAGGGCATTTATTTTCACATCAAACACGTACAGTCCCACAGCAGGTCTGTCTTGCGCTTTCAGAGAACACAAATGAGGTATAAAATTGCCAAGACCGGTTGTGCTCTCGGGAGAACTGCTGCACAACGATAGCAACCCTGAAACTCCCCCAAAAACGGAACTTGCAGACTTTTACGATCGAGCGTTATCTGTTCCTAAAGCTTTTCAGATCAAACGCCGGGCTGGAGCGCAACTCTGCTAATCAATGTAAACAAATCGTTTAAACTTGGCAAAGCAATTATAAATGCTCAGTTTGCAAAACGGCTGCGATTTTTTTATTGCAGTATGCTATAAATGAGTATTTCAGAGCTCGATCCCCCTGCCTTCGTATCAAGCCCATGTGTTTTTACATTAAACCCAGCAGGAGGGGTTCACATCGTTTAACTTGAGACTTCTCCAGTGCAGACACCTACGCTGGAGTTTGTCACTCTCGGTCCTTTTTAGAGTCAATGGAGAGAAGTTGGTACTTCTGTGGTGCGATCCATCTCCCTCTAAGATAGACGGCTAACACAGCATGCTAAGTGCCTCCTCCTCCTCGTCACCGACCGTAAACAGCGCCCGGACAATTAGCTTAGATAGACACATCTACACGGTGGTCATGTAAAGCTGGGCAAGACGAAGCCCGTCTCAACACATGTTTATTCTCCGCAACTATTATCTACTGAGCACGAGGAATTAATTTTTTCCTCTGCAGCTGTATCCTATAGTTCTAGGAATATAAAAAGATGTATAAACTTTAATTTCATTTTTCCCTCGCTCCTCTTGCAATGACCACAGCTCTGGAGTTTTGTGCTGAGATGCCGGAATACCCTCCCAGCGTGATATAGAGATATAGAAGACATATAAGAAAGAACATCAAAGAAAAGCATGGCAAAACATGAGGAAGCATACAAATCTGTCAGCAGTGAAAACTGCATTACAGCCTTTCTCCTCTCATTAATTAAAAGCGGTTTCAGTATGATGAAGTTCTTAAATACCGATGAGAGTTGCCAGAACTGAAGTTATTAAAGCCAGCGCAACACGACACGGGCACGTCTGCCAGCCGAGTAAAGCCAGGGCTAAGCGTGGCTCCAACACACGCTACCAACCTCATCGTTGCACAGAAGCAGCGAGAATCCCACCAGCGGCAGGATTAGAGAGCCGGCTGGTTACAAACGGCTTTCAAGGATAACGCACCTAGTCATTCTATAAAATGGTAATTATTCTATCAAGCTGGATATGTTAATATTAAAACAAAAGATTTGACTTGCTGAAGTATACGATATAAATTAACATTCATGTGGGATTTTATAATACCTAATCTGAATCTCATTTACTTACAAACACGCTGACCCAAACCACTGAACATCACAATTTAGGTTTGAAATAAAAAGTCTTTTCAAAATTTCTGATCACACCACTTGAAGAGGAAACTGGGAAAAAAAAAAAAAAAATCAAAAAACCCCAACACACATTATTTCACTACAATGGCTTTTGTTCTCTTTCTGAATCTCAAAAGATTACTGAGTCACTTACTCCATTACAATCAGACTGAAAAACCTGTCTTTTTCCAACCTCAAAAGGAAATCAAGAGTTTTTAATTTTTTTTTAACAAATCTGGCATCAGAACTAAGATAATATGAAGTTACCATTTCCAAGGATAGAAAAAAGTCAATCTTTTTCAAGAAATGATTTCTTTACAGTGAAATTGTCACAGGAAAGGTACAAAACTACTTCCCCACCTGAGTCCAAGCTTTAGCAGATAATGGCTGAAATCAGGACTGACAAAAATTGAAACTGTTAACAAAGACAAGGATACACAACCAAATTAAAGTGTATTTTTCTAAGAAATCCTGTATGTTAATTCAAATCAACAAAATGACACATGGGGCAGGGCGAGAATGTTTTTCTAATTTCAACATAAAGTTTCAAGTATAACATAACGTAGTTTTCCTAGGAACTAAAGTTCAGTCCCAATTTAGATCATCATTTTGAGGAGGTTTGTCTTTTTTAATTCAAGAGATTATATTAAACATTTTAGGAACTAACTTCCGTTCTATTCTGTTCTAACTCATATGCGCTGGCTTTAATCATTCTATAAAGACTTCCCCAAAAGCAAAGATGGAAATAAAAGTATTTTAGATACTGTTAGTGTATTTGGTCGCCTTTGGGATGCTGTTCTTAATCTAAGATGATAATGCACGATGTAGAAAAGACACCGTGTTGAATGTATCATGTTCATTCATGTAACTTACTTCGAGGTCTCTTCACTAGAACATTTACAGGTCTCAGTCACACTCCATTTAAAAATTATCATTTCAATTTCTTGGAGAAGACGAAGAACAAGCTAAACTATTGCGCATTTTTTTATTTTAAAAGACTCATTCCTCCTCCCGTCCCAATGAAAAAATGGAAACTACTTGATCCATGCAGACCAGAGTCGTGCAAAGGCACCAAGGGCGGGTCTTCCATTTTATTTCATTAATTTCGGAACTATTCCTGTTATTCTATTCATGTTTGTCTGGCACAGAAACGGCTAAGCCGTGATGAAGCTTTGCATAATATTTTTACCGTTTAAACTCAGGTGTTCAACTTACACCTCTCATTTAGCGACCTGAATCCACCAGGCACCAAAACCTGGACTTTACATACTAAGTTAAAAACCAGACAATTAAAACCACACTTGTAAAGCCACGTGGGTTTTCACTGACTAATTTACGCTAGTCTCATCTGAATCATCACTCCCTAGAAATAATGTTATATTTTTAAACACGAGCACTTATATTTTTAGGTATTTTTGAACTCCCTAACCCTCGCTGGACCCCCGCTCTTTTGGTAAGATGACCATTGTGGGTCAAATGAAGTTCTCATTTGTAAACATCCAACCTTTTGTGAGCTAATGTCACCCAACACCAGTTTACCTGCGCTAATTTTGCCTACGCCAAGCATTAAAACCCTTGACAAATGCTTCGTAAACTGCCACCACTTGGCCGGAAACAATATAGCTGATGTTGAAGGCCAAGAATTTCCTTACATGGGTGGAGGTAACAGAACAAAATTAGACCTGACCCTGCCCCTCCCGGACTGCAGTCTGAAAATGAGAAGATAAGGAGAAGTTTTCAATGAACTGAACAAAAATCATTGTGTTTGCGGAGTGATAACTTTTCTGCGAAGTCAATGGTATTGCATCACGGTAATGTGACATATTTTCCTGGTTAGTAACCAAAGCAAACCCCTCCGATAAAAAGGGAGATCCGTATCACAGATGCCTTCTCATGATTTTACGTAGCTTATTGAAAATTAAAGCTAAATTCTTATACCACCCTACTCTCATTTGCATTAGAAACCCTGTTTTATCCATCCCTGATCTGTTTTGTTTTGACAACAACCTGTAACCCATTAAGAACAGGGACTCTCTTTTTCATCCTGTACTTTCCGTAACACTACTCTAAACTTCTTCTTACTCAACATTAAAAACCCCCAATATAAATTACATAACATGCACGTTGAGTGAAGCTTTTTAAGTGCTTGTGTTTAAAACTTATGCCTATAATCCATTAAATAAACAGTGCGATCTCACGGATGGTGCAGCCTGGGAATTTTCAGTTGAATGATTTTGGTAAATGAGACTCCAAGTGTTTTGATTTTTATAAGCAAATACCTCAGAATAGAAAAAGGAATATCAAAAGGAAGGGTTGGAGTACGTGCAATAATAGTTAAACTGTTAACAGGAATTATTAGTATTAAGACATGAGCTTACGCATCCTTCTGGGTCTCTCAGAGGTTAAGAACAGAAGTAGTTCACATCCATTTTATCCCAAGTGTGGCAATGGATCTCAGATTATTTGACAGCGAAGGCCAGAGTATTTTAAAAACTCGTCTAAAACTCAGAAGTAATAAAGTCAACAACTTGGATCAGCTGCCTTTGCCGAACTCAGCAGTATTCGGATCAGTGATACGTAACAGCGTTTCCCAAGGACATTGGGAGAGAAAGGGAGGGAGGTCAGGAAAACCCATTCTCTTCAGTTAACAGTTACATTCCACTTTGGGATTTTCCCTTAAAAATGCTGATTCCTGGTACTAATTTATTCTAAGCATCAATTTCTCCTCATGTAGAAGAGGAGCTTGCTTTCTTTATTCTTTTCCTTTTTAAATTCTTCCATCACTGCAGTATTTGTCACTGCTGAAATACCCTTCTTCTCCATCAAGAGATCCTAACATAAAAGTAAATCAGGTCTGTGAGTATTTGTCAACAAAACGCGACTTCTATATATAAATTACCAACAAACCCAAGATCAAAGCAAGAGAAGTGTCCCTGAACAGCACGCCTGCAGCAACCGTGGATCTGCCGACATAAAACTAGTGTGAGCTTCTGCACTTCTAGTCATTGCAATCCTGTAGGAACAACTGTCTGCACCCATCACGACACTGAAGTCTGAAGTCTGGCTTAAAAACGACTGGAAGCCTGCTGCCTCCCCTGCCCTTGACAGGCTCGCCACTTGATAAAAATCCTCTTTTTCTGCTAAACCATATGTGCAAGCAGAGAAAGCTGCTAAGAATAGCTGATGACAAAACCCTACCCTCTTCTCTGGATCAAAAAGTTAGCACCGGATTTCTTCAGCCTACAAGGAGAAAAGACCACCTAAGCTTCGCTCTGTAAAATGAGAATTTCAATTACGCAGTAGTGCAGCCCCACGGTTTGCATCCAATGCAAACCAGTGCTAAGCTAAGGCCGTAAAATTACCTGTATCCCAGTATCATCTCGCACATCTGAAGCTGCTGCAGCGATAAACCTGCTTTACAGTGAGGTCCAGATCCAACTCGTTCCTGGTGAAATAACACTAGCTAGTTCTGCCTGTGAACATCTGGAATTTAGCGGGGTCTCACAAAAGGGAAACACAACTACCCTGAAGGAGATACATCTGGACAGAGCAAGGAAGGACTCTGTTTAATTTGGGGCAGGCAGCTGCTACTCAAAATGCAGAGCTGTGGGAGTTGGGACCAGTCCCAAAGGAGCAAGTGTGAAAAGGAGGATGGGACCAAACCCCTTGATTTTTCTTAGACGACTGCTGCTATGCAGCTCCCTGGGATGCAAACAGGGAAAAGCGTTTTCCAAATCATGACTGAGTTACACCAGCATTTGTTCCTTACCCAAGGTGCGCGTTCCTGTGCAGAATATCGTTCATCTGCTCATGCTGGTCCCTCCAACGCTTTGTAAAAATGAAATACTGTGCAAAACCACTCTACTTTTACTTGAATTGCCCAATTAAAACTGCTTTTGATTGCTTCCTCTGTAACATGGCATCTTCAGCTCTACTCTGCAAGTCTTTCAGTAGATACCAACCCTAATGTACAGGCGGACAGCCAAGTGTCCTGGGCACCTCAGCTGTCCCCAACTCCTGCAGCATGTAGTTCCTTTGAACATCGAGCATTGTCAGACACAAAATATCAGCCAAAACAAACAAAAAGGGTAGTAACTTGCAGTCATCTTGACTTTGCTAGCCCTTACTGCACTCAGAGCAAACTGTTCCACCTCCCCAGCCACCAACTTGTTCATATCTCCTTGAAATGAAGAAGGTTTTGGCCCAGTAACTCAAGAGTCCCTCCACAAAGATCCTCTGCCACCTCTCCGGCTTCTGCTCCTTCTTGCAGTTTCATAGAAAATAATTTTCAGGAATTTTAACTATCTTGCTGTGCTGTTACTGTCAAGCTAATTAGCTTCTCCTGTTCCTTTTTATTTTCTTTTTCTTAAATCAACATCCTGCATGACTGCATGTTCTTCAGAAGTACATTCTTAAGCAGCCAGCTGTGAACAAGGAAGCGAAAGAATTCCAGGGACGTATCCATACCCCTCAGGAGCAGAGAACGATAAAAAAACCTGGGAACAAGTGGGAATTAAAAAAGCAGACCAAAAGGTAGGAAGAGAATATGATGACAAAGGCTGCAAAATGTATAAAGTGTCTATTTAAATCAACAACGGTTGCGAAGCTATCTTCGTTTCCTCATCTTTCCCCCAACCTAGAGAAGGAGCTTTCATCACGGCGAACACGGGAACAATAAACACTAGAAGACAACAAGTGCCCTGGCTTCTGTTTGCTTGCCTTTCAGCTCCCTGCTCGTAAACACACTTTGCACTTTCCCTTACCCCAGAGCTTTGTATTTTTTAGTGTCAATAGTTTTGGGCTTGTTTGCAAGTTCTTTGTTTGGTCTCATTAGTCACTTGATGATTGTTGTGCACATCATTTTGTTCCGTTCCAATTTAGGCAGGGTCATTGTTTTTCATGACAAAACCTTTGGTGCTGGTGCACTGAAGTCTACTCTGAGCGCGGAAAAACACGGAATGGCCGCCAACAGATGCCCATCACCCGCCCCTAATCCAGAGTCAAAGTCCCTTTAAAACAAGTATAAGCAAAATTAATGATAATATTAAGTACTCCTTCGAGATTTGCCTCCACAGATCTGATGGTAGTGCCCTGGAGTTGTCACATTTAATGATGCGGGTCTGGTAGGTGAACACAGGCACTGAAGAAAATCTCCTTCGGAAATAATTCTTCTGTATTGCTTTGGAAATATTTCTTTGCCCCACGAGGCAGACAGCCATGAGAGCTACCTGATGAAGACAGTATTAAATTAACACTTTGGGGTTCAAGAATAATTCCACTTAAATCAGTGGTAATACATTGATGTAAGATTGCTGTAAAAACAGAAAAATCAGATCTTCAAAAATTTTGTATAAGGCTTAAAAAACCCTGGAAGATGAAAATAGATTCTTTATAATCTAGAAATACTCCTACTTTTCCCCAAACTTTTTAAGTATCATCTCCGACGACTTCTTGGACCTATTTTGCTTTTTCTTTCACAGCACTGGAATAAATCCCAAGGGAATCCTTCTTCTGACATGACTAATTTTCAATAAACTGCACCAGCGCAACCGTCTTTGGTTTGTACTTCCTCGTTCTTGGAAAAAAACATTCTGGCTGGAATCCAACACTCAGAAGAAGGCTTTGCGGCTGTCACCGTCACGTTACCTTCGTAGCTGAAGAGTACTCTACCCTGTTCCTGCCAATAATACTTGGCTTCCTTCAGGCAGAAAAATGTATATTTAAATCGTTCAGCGTTTTGCCACCGATCTCTGCTATTCAAGGATTCTTATGCTGACCACATCATCATCATCATCATCATCACGACTGCTGAACAGCAGAGGAGTATGTGGTATGTCTAACATTTGCAGCTGGCTTGCTTGTTTTTTCTTCAGTAGGAAAATGTACCCTACAATGAGTTATTTTGTTGCTCAGTTTTTTTTAAAAATTGTATTTTTTACATAATTTAGAAGGTAGGTTAAAGAAATGTACTTTGCTCAAGAATGGGCTAGAACCATGATGACTCTTAGCTCCTACAAGGTTTAATCACACACAAACACAGACCCATGTCCAAGCAAGCTCTTGAAATTTCCCCTTATTACAGACTTCCACTGTGTCCAAGGGGTGGATTTACCAGCGAGTCTCCACGTAAGCCTTCATACTCTAGATGAAACATCCTTGACTCGGACACACTAGCTCTTCTGGATAAGTCTCAAAATCTTCTGTGTTCTACAAGAGCACAGACGAAGGAACAGAAACCTTAAATTGACACACATGTGCATGCGAAAATGCATTTCATCCCGAATTCCATATTTCTTAATAGTTAAAAATACTCCCTTGGCAGATAAAATGCACAAAAAAAGTGTAAAAAAAAAAAATCAGCTACTGATCATACGCATTCCTCGGGAGCTTTTATCTTCTCTTTTGTGTCCTTCCATTTTTTTAACCATCTATGGTTTTAACCATCTTTTCCATTGCTGTTTTCAGTTTCTGTTCTGTTGACTCAATCTCTGTATTATCATTTTAACAGCAGTTATTTTTTTGTCCAGCGCACTTTTCATTTACTTCTTCAAATAAACCTGTTGAACAAAAACTTTTCTGCCCCAACACAGGCGGTTGTTCCCAATTGCTATTTCAATTTATCACTTCCATATGTTTTTTTTTTCTATACGTGGGTTTAAAGTTACCTGTCACTTCCAGCAAACTATGCAGTGAACAGGCTTTTCAAAAGCTGCTCTCAGAATAAGTTTAGTGATGGTAATATTGCAATATTAAAAACTTCAATAAATTTCATCTATTACCGAGCATTTCAGATGCTTATCACGCCGACGAGACATAACCTGCAGTTTGATGAGGTCCTACAAATGTAATGTTGCACCGTCTAACCCACAACACAAAGGGTCTTTTCAGGATAGAGAAGACATTTTCCAACTCAAATTAAAATGCATTTTTAAAATTTTATATTAAAATGTCAATTAATTAAACAGCACGAAAAGGGCAGAGCATATTTCATACAGCAAACCCCATGCTCCTGAAAAGGCGTCCTACTGAAGGATTACTAAATGCTCTTTGCCAGTCACACTGAAACGTCAGGACCAAACCAAGTGAAACTATTTTTAGGAATTTTTGTCATCTACACAAATGAGCAATATGTTCTTAAAAGGAAAATGGCTCAGAGTCACAGTACTGTGATTATTGTAATAATTATAGAATCCCAGAACAATGAAAGAAATTATCTTGAACAATAAAGGAAAAAACATCATGGGGTATGCCAAAGGTATAGCAGCTGCATTGCAGCACAGAAGATTAATTCCTGTTTCCCAAATACCGCTCGGGAATTCCACGTGCCAATTACGCTTTATTACTTTTAGTAGTCCAGTCTCATTTATTCCCAGGGGAATCACGCTAACAATTTATGCATGCACTCCTTTTATGAGCACCAGTGGGTGAGGAGAAAGATAATTTTAGTCTGAAGTCTGTAATTAAAAATATTGTGAAAGGTTTCTCCCTTTTAAAGAGATTCCCCCCAACACAAAGCCTGGCACAAAAAAAACCCACCACAAACCCCATTCCTGGTCAAGTACTGATGGGTTCATCGGTTGTACCTTTTTCTCCTGAAGCTGACAGTATTTTCTAAGCTTCTACTATTTGATACACAACAGTGATGGGTGACAAAAATCAACAGAAAAGTGAACAAAATGGGATCCGGTGGTGTTAAACTCTCTTTTAATTAAATCAATTCTTAAGCATGGCCTGATTGGAAACACCTAAATATATTTTGCTCTCATAATATCATTTGATGAACATAATTGCATTAAAGTAAGCTTCTTTTCAAACTTCTTTCAACAGTGCTGCACACTCTATGATTAATGCTCAAACCTTTTTAAAAACTACTTAATTTCATAATAATACTGCTCAGATGTCGCAATAGAATAGAATAGAATAGAATAGAATAGAATAGAATAGAATCGAATCGAATCGAATCGAATCGAATCGTTCAGGTTGGAAGAGACCTCCAAGATCATCAAGTCCAACCGTTAACCCAGCACTGCCAAGGCCACCACTAACCCATGTCCCCAAGCGCCACATCTCCACGTCTTTTCAATCCCTCCAGGGATGGGGACTCCACCACTGCCCTGGGCAGCCTGTGCCAGGGCCTGACAGCCCTTTCGCGGAAGAAATGGTTCCCAAGATCCAACCTAAACCTCCCCTGGCGCAACTTGAGGCCGTTTCCTCTCGTCCTGTCGCCTGTTCCTTGGGAGAAGAGACCGACCCCCCCTGGCTCCAACCTCCTTTCAGGGAGTTGCAGAGAGCGAGAAGGTCTCCCCTCAGCCTCCTTTTCTCCAGGCCAAACCCCCCAGGTCCCTCAGCCGCTCCTCACAGCACTTGTGCTCCAGACCCTTCCCCAGCTCCGTTGCCCGTCTCTGGACACGCTCCAGCCCCTCAGTGTCTGTCTTGGAGTGAGGGGCCCAGAACTGACCCCAGCACTCGAGGGGCGGCCTCACCAGGGCCGAGTCCAGGGGGACAATCCCTGCCCTGGTCCTGCTGGCCACACTAGTGCTGATACAGGCCAGGATGCCGTTGGCCTTCTTGGCCACCTGGGCACACTGCTGGCTCATCTTCAGCCGGCTGAATTCAACAACACCACATGGTCAGAATAGAGCAAGCAATGTTTAAAACACATAGGAAGAGATGTCCCAGGAATCTGGTAGGCTTGGGATTCCTTTGATACAAGGCTATCTTTAATACCTAGCCTTTGCTATTAAATAAATTGAGACTTTCCCCAAAGTTAATTCGATGAACAGTGTCTCGACATCCCCTTTTAAATTTGAAATGGGGCTTCTAGACCCAGCTAGATAGCAGGGTCTGTCCTAAACGTGAACGTCGATCCATAGAATTTAAATAGAGACATTTGTACCTGAAATCACACAAGTGTGCCATAAAAATACACTCGAATAATCCAACTGAATGAATGTCCATTGAGAAGAGCGAAGCGTGACAGAAGTGGGTCAACTATTAAGACTTGTTAAAGTATTTGGGTATACACATAGGCACAAATATTTGTGAAGATTTTACTTAGGAAAAAAGATTCTTCTCACTCAGATTTGCCACCTTCTTTTTATCCACCTTTTTCTTAGGACTCCGTATCTTTTTTTAATTTCTCTTTTATTAAATTGAATTCTCATCTATTAAATTAAATCATTATATCTAAGGTCTAATATAAAACACTGAACAATTTGATTAATAGGAGCATTTTAAAATTTTTATCTCTAATCTTCTTTAGCTTGAACTAGATTTCTACCTATCTCCACGTACCTGGTTTTACACTTCAGTCACAAGTAGCTTCTCCAAATAAATTTAGGCACCCAAAAATCAGGATATTGTCATGATTCTTTCAAACAAATTTTCTTCCAGTATCTTTAGATCATTTTCAGCTCACATAGCACTGAGTTAGGCGAGATTAAAGCCCTTGAACCTAAGCATTATAAACGTTCCTGAAGTTTTTGAAATTCGTTAAGATTTTTAAAAGGTACTAATTGAAGGGTGCTGCTCGATGCTCCTGGACGATGCCGCTGCCCGGGGAAGCGAGCGCACACACAGCAGACAGGGCTCTGATCAACCAGCTGCACTGAACACGTTCTTCCCATTAACGATGAGCAACACTGGGTATACCAGAGAGACATCATTTCTTTTAGTCAGCATTCAAATCCTACGAGCAGTTACCTTAGTGCTTCAGTAATTTGTAAAACATTACAAAATAATATCCTTGTTCAGCTGGGCTACGCTGTTCCAGCTAGTCAGTCGTCCGGCATTACGGATCCAGTGAATCTACGGGCAGGGAATATTTGCTTCCCTTCCATGACAGGGGGTTTATCCTAGTTATAAACCCTTTTTAGCAGAGATGACAACTTGAACAGATGGGATGTTTTGGTTTTTTTCTGTATGAAAACTAGCAGGTAGACAGACAAATCGTATTGCAGGATTCCCCCTCCTCCTCCTCCCTTGACCGAGCTTTCGGCCAGCTTTCCAATCAATTATCTCCCTAGCAATTTGTAAATGCTAAATAGGAATTTCTTGCCTCCTAATGCCTTTCTGTGGCCTAATTCCAACGGCGCACGGATCAGCTCTGTTCATTTCCCTGCAGACCAGCCCACAACGAAGGAACATTTCTCTCTTCTGATACCAGCTGCACAGCCCAGTCACGGCTGACGGAGCCCTGAGCTGTTTACCGACCTCTCGAAAGGAGCCAAAACCCGGCGTTGTGTGTTGCCTTTCGAGCGTGCATCACAAGCCACGGCACCCGTAAAGGCTCACAAGGACGAGCCCAGAATTGAAACTGCAGGAAGGGATCCCAAGGCAAGAAAGTTTTCTAAAGACTGTGCCAAAAATACAGACCAAACAGCCATCCTCCACGCGGGCTATGACAACTGATGACCAGCTCTTCGCTTCCATCCATCCATACCAGCACACACCTCCGCTGTCACCAGAGTCATGTTCAAACAGAGAAGCAAAGCTTTTGAAGCCGAAAGAAGAAAATGTATCTCACGACTTGACAGCCATACCCCGTGTCAACCTTCTCCATTCTGTAAAAACTCCAGGGTGACACTGAGATGCAAACAAATCATAGATTAGAAGCCATTTTTCCAGTAACTTTTTTTTAGGATTTAATTACGCTTCAAATTCAGCGTGACATTTTCCATGTTACACTTACTGGGTTTGTGCTATTTTGGGTCTTATCGCCTTCTTATAATTCCTCTACTTCTTTCATAAGTCAAGTCCCTCAGACATGTATTTTCCTGCTGTTGACGCACAAGCCGCTAAATCAGTCCTCATCCATCAAAAGATGGCCATTAGAACATGTTTTGCCTTCTTCTAAACTGCTCTCCACGTTCCTTGAAGACAACAAAATCTATAGCAAGACTGTGCTTCAAACACTTCTTGAAATTTTTCTACCATTCCTAGAGGCTTTGGTAGAGGATTAAAACCAGCCCATCTTCGCCACTAGCTCCAATGCGTCCAGATGATCACTTTTAATTTGCAACCTATATTGGCTAAGTTTCATCAAAAATGAACTATCTAGCAAGACAGCCAGACAACTAGGTATTTCCTTTTTGATGAAGAAGCAGTTATTCATAGAAGCCTTTGGATTTCACTTCCAATCATCCCACTGAGCATCTGAACGTTTTCAGTACCAGCTCCATCATCACTTCAGTACTAAATAACAGCTCTGGGGGCACAGGACAGCTCGTTTCTCATATAGACCTAAGTCCTCCAGACTGTCACTCAACTTATACACATTATTTTAAAAATGGTACACGAGCTTTTCACATAGTTTCAATGTAAATATGTGTAAATTCCAAGTAACTCACTGAAACATTGGGTGGTTATAAGTAACAGTAGATAAAAATGCTGAGGAAAAAATTCTCTCTTCCCTTGTACCTTCAATTCTTCAAGTGAATCCGGAGTTGCTAAAAACAAAAAACCCCAGCCAAATCAAATGATCTGTTTGGGATGTCCGTCTCCATGACTTCTAAAATAGGAACGTCGTGTGTTTTTAGTTAAAACTTTTCGACGTAGCCCCACCTGCCTCCCAACCGGAGCACCCCAGATGCTTCCTGAGGTTGGTTATTTCTCCACGCCAGCTACAGAGCGACTCAAAGGCAGGCAGGCTGCTTTCTGGCAGAGCAAAGTACTTCGGGAACAGTTCTTATTGTATTATAGCGCGGCTTTGAAACACGATGGCAAAGTTTAATTTCCTGTTCAAAATAGGTAGGTTTATGACATTTGACAGAAAAATCTTGAAGCACGTTCCAAATCGGAAACCGTTTCTACGTAAAATCTTTAAAAGCCAAAAAAAAAAAAAGTTTGTAAGTTTTCTGTTAACTTCTTAACCTAGATTTCTCAACAAGCCCCCACGGACTCCTGTGAAGTACCTCCCTCCCTCCCGATCTTAACCCTTGCCCTGCTCTCCTTGTGCCCTCTTCCTAGCAGCGATTCTGAATTTGTTTGGCTTTCCAGTCTTTTTCCTTGTTCTACTGCATTGCATCCAACCCTCATCACTGATTATTCCTCTTTACTCCTTCCCAGGTTGCTCCCACTCACTGCACCGACGACACCAGCCTCCTGGTAACTTTCTCATACAAATACATCCATGACTTCTTCTACGTAACCTCCTATACAGGAAATACCTTTCACGAGCATCTGTAAAATCACACTACATTTTTTCGCAATCAACCCTTTTCGAAAGTTATTTCTGTCAAAATGCCAAAGGAAAACTCGCTGACAAGTCAGAAGCATTATCAAGAAATAGTTTTATTATCCCATGAAAAACGATTGTTGTTTTAAGATAATTAAGTTGCCCTGATTTATATATTAGGCTTTGCTGTGCTCTGTCTTTACACAATACACTCCCCACCACGGAGGAATAAATACTCAGCCCCCCTGGAAATAAACAGCCTTTTTGGACCAAATGCTTGAACAAGGAATTGACTTGTGGTTAAAACACGAGGTGAGACAGAGCTGACTGTCATCAGGCAAATGTGACCATCGCTCAGTTGTTCACCCGTACAACAGAAACAGTGGTGATTCAGACCCACTCTTTTGTCTCGAGTTAGCTTGCAGAGGCTGCGTGATGAGTAACGTGATCTTTCAGAGGGCGAGCGGTGGATTTGAAATTGAAAATACTAGATCATAGAATCATAGAATTGTTCTGGTTGGAAGAGACCTCCGAGATCATCGGGTCCAACCATTAACCTATCACTACCAAGTCCCCCACTAAATCATATCCCTTAGGGCCTCATCTATACGTCTTTTGAATACCCCCAGAGATGGTGACTCCACCACCTCCCTGGGCAGCCTGTTCCAATGCCTGACAACCCTTTCGGGGAAGAAATTTTTACGAATGTCCAATCTAAACCTCCCCTGGCGCAACCTGAGGCCATTTCCTCTTGTTCTGTTGTCTGTTACTAGGGAGAAGAGACCAACCCCCATCTCTCTACAACCTCCTTCCAGGTAGTTGCAGAGAGCGAGAAGGTCTCCCCTCAGCCTCCTTTTCTCCAGGCCAAACCCCCCAGGTCCCTCAGCCGCTCCTCACAGCACTTGTGCTCCAGCCCCTTCCCCAGCTCCGTTGCCCGTCTCTGGACACGCTCCAGCCCCTCAGTGTCTGTCTTGGAGTGAGGGGCCCAGAACTGAACCCAGCACTCGAGGTGCGGCCTCACCAGGGCCGAGCACAGGGGGACGATCCCTGCCCTGGTCCTGCTGGCCACACTATTGCTGACACAGGCCAGGATGCCGTTGGCCTTCTTGGCCACCTGGGCACGCTGCTGGCTTGTCTTCAGCCACTGCCGACCAACCCCCCAGGCCCTTTCCCGCCGGGCACTTTCCAGCCGCTCCCCCCCAAGCCTGTAGCGCTGCCTGGGGTTGGTGTGACCCAAGGGCAGGACCCGGCACTTGGCCTTGGTGAACCTCATACATTGGCCTCGGCCCATCGATTCAGCCTGTCCAGGTCCCGCTGTAGCGCCTGCCGGCCCTCCAGCAGATCAACACTCCCTCCCAATTTGGTGTCATCTGCAAACTTACTGAGGGAGCACTCGATCCCCTCGTCCAGATCAGTGATGAAGATGTTAACCAGGACTGGCCCCAATACTGAGCCCTGGGGAACCCCACTTGTGACCGGCCGCCAACCGGATTTAACTCCATTCCCCACAACTCTTTGCGCCCGGCTATCCAGCCAGTTTCCTACCCAGCGCAGAGTACACCCGTCCAAGCCACGAGCAGCCAGTTTCTCCATGAGGATGCTGTGGGAGACGGTGTCAAAGGCTTTACTAAAGTCCAGGTACACAACGTCCACAGCCTTTCCCTCATCCACTAAGCGGGTCACCATGTCGTAGAAGGAGATCAGGTTGGTCAGGCAGGACCTGCCTTTCATAAACCCGTGCTGACTGGGCCCGATCACCCGGTTGTGCCATATGTGCCGCGTGATGGCACTCAAGATGATCTGCTCCATAACTTTCCCGGGCACCGAGGTCAGGCTGACAGGCCTGGAGTTCCCCGGATCCTCCTTCCAGCCCTTCTTGTAGATGGGCGTCACATTTGCCAACCTCCAGTCAACTGGGACCTCCCCGGTGAGCCAGGACTGCTGGTAAATGATGGAGAGTGGCTTGGTGAGCACTTCTGCCAGCTCTTTCAGCACCCTTGGGTGGATCCCATCCGGCCCCACAGACTTGTGCGTGTCTGGGTGGCGTAGCAGGTCACTGACCATTTCCCCTTGGACTTCGGGGTCTTCATTCTGCTCCCCATCCCTGTCTTCCTGCTCAGGGGGCTGGGTGCCCAGAGAGCAACTTCCCTTGCTGTTGAAGACTGAGGCAAAGAAGGCATTTAGCACCTCAGCCTTTTCCTCATCCCTTGACACTAAGTTTCCCTCCGCATCCAATAGAGGAGGGAGATTCTCCTTAGCCCCCTTTTTATTGTTAATGTATTTGTAGAAACACTTTTTGTTGTCTTTTACGGCAGTAGCCAGACTAAGTTCTAGTTGGGCTTTGGCCCTTCTAATTTTCTCCCTGCATGACCTCACAACATCCTTGTAGGCCTCCTGAGTTGCCTGCCCCTTCCTCCAAAGGTGGTAGACTCTCTTTTTTTTCCTAAGTTCCAGCCGGAGCTCTCTGCTCAGCCAGGCCGGTCTTCTTCCCCACCGGCTCATCTTTCGGCTCATGGGGACAGCCTGCTCCTGCGCCTTTAAGATTTCCCTTTTGAAGAATGTCCAGCCTTCCTGGACGCCTTTGCCCTCCAGGACTGCCTCCCAAGGGACTCTGCCAACCAGGCTCCTAAACAGGGCAAAGTCTGCCCTCCGGAAGTCCAAGGTGGCAGTTCTGGTGACCCTCCTCTTTACTTCTCTGAGAATCGAGAACTCTATCATTTCATGGTCGCTGTGCCCAAGACGGCCTCCGACCGTCATATCACCCACAAGACCTTCTCTGTTCACAAACAACAGGTCCAGCAGGGCGCCTTCTCTCGTGGGCTCCCTCACCAGCTGCGTGAGGAAGTTCTCTTCCACACACTCCAGGAACCTCCTGGACCGTTTCCTCTCTGCTGCATTGTATTTCCAGCAGACATCTGGCAAGTTGAAGTCCCCCACGAGAACAGGGGCCAGCGATCGTGAGGCTTCTCCCAGCTGCCTGTAGAATACTTCATCTGCCTCCTCATCCTAGATGCTACCATAGCTAGTGGTGGCAGTACCGCTTACTGTTAAGGCCACCTAAACTTCCCTTGCCTGTCATTTTGCCAAAATTACCACCAGAAGTGGTTGTCTCTCCGGTGGGAAGCCTCTTTTCACTTCCCTGTCAATGTTTACTCACAGTCAGCCGGAATAGAAATGCCCAAAACTGTAGTGAGCACGTATTCAATAGACTATGAAGGAGCCAATGTTCTCCAGAGCAGCACTTAGGTATCAACTGGGAAGTGTGATATATATGAGCGTTTAAGAAAAAGCCTAAACGAGAGAGCACAATTTTGTTTTAATTATTCAACAATTTACGTGGATGCATAATCACACTACAAACAGAGCCTTACTAAAGGAATTAATTCCCCCAAGGTTTTACGTGCACGTATGCACGCAGACTGATGTCCCTGGAAGGGAAACCAGTGTGGTATCAGCTACCGTGAAGCCCCCGACGAGCATCTTCTGGAGCGCTCGTATCATGTGTTGGGCAACCGCCTCCCTTCACTCATCCTCCATTCATAGGAACGAACATGAGAAAGCAACGCACACTCATCGCCCGTCGCTGAAGGGAAGTTACTGTGCCCATCTGATACTGTAGATAATGCAATCTATGGCTGCCTTAACTGTAATTACAAAATATTTGTGGCTTGCAGCTGACAAGAACGGGAAGCGAAACAATAGTTCTTTCACTTACATAAATTCCCTCTACATTTTAAAGGGAGTATTACAGGATCTGAAAAGAATAGCTAGTGCTGAATGAATAAAAGAGATTTATAGAAGAAAATGCAAACCTCTAGTGACTTCAAAATTATTTTATCTTAATGCTATTTTTTCATTTAGAACAGAATCTCCATTTTAGAAAAGTAATTCCCTGGGTGCTTCTAAATCATTCGAAAAAGCATAAAACAATAACATGTACGTAAAATGATTTCTTACAGCGATAACATTGGTTCTGCTTGTTCTGGAGTCTACAGAAATATGCGCTCACGTGAATGTTAACCTTTTCTTTATACAGGACACACACTGGCCAGGCATTACTAGGATAACGTTCCTGAGACGCTTTGAGACCTTCAGCTAACATGTCAACTTACTTTTCAAGTCAAATAGAACCATCAGAGGAAAGAACCCTTTGCCATACACAACCTATTAATTTCTGGGCATAAATCACATTATTAACTGAAACCCACCGAGTCCTCAATCTTGGGTCATTTTTAGAAACACTGCCAGCTTCAGCTGAACCTCATCTGTGCAAGTCATGTTTGGAGCCTGCATTTACATTGGTTTTAGATGATCATTAAAAGGGCTCAGTAAAAGTGGTGGATGACGATGCTGAAAACACAGATGTCAGCTCAGCTTCACAAAACCTCCCCACAAGTCTAATAAAGAAAAAACAGGGTTCATCAAAACATGAATATTCTAGCACTGTTGGCTCGTGCAGTTATTCCAGTTAATGGCAGAAAAAAAACCCCAGAAACTGGAAGTTAGGGGTTCCCAAGCAGGATCTTCTTAACAGAAAATGTTATTTCACAGAATCATAGAATAATTTAGGTTGAAAGGGAGATAACAGTCCAGCCTCAAGGCCAAATAGATCAGGATGCTCAAGGCTGTGTCCAGTTAAGCTTTGAATGTCTCCAGGGTATGACATTCTGCCCTTCCCCAAGCCTCTGTTTCTGCTTGTCCACTTTCATGGCAAACCTTTTTCCTTATATTTAATCAGAACTTCCTGTGTTCCCATTTGTTCCCTGCCCGTCATGCCACCACTTTCAAAAAAAAAAAACAAAAACAAAAACACGCCTGGCTCAGACGTCTCCATACGCTCCCCAGGAGATAGTTGTAGACCATTAAGACTGTTAGTATCTCCCTTTCTTTTCCTAGGCTGAGCAAACCCAGTTCTCTCAGTGTCTCCTCCTCCATCATGTGCTCCAGGTACGATACTCGCTCGTGATGCTCCCTTGCAATGGCTCAACCACTACTCACGTTAATCCTCGTGACTGCCAGCTCATTCCTCAGAAGCCAGACAGATCTCTTCCTCTATCAGAACCCTTTAAGACAGTACTTAAAAACAGGCAAGGATGTGAAAATGGTACACGTCACCTGTAGTTTTAAAAACTGATCTCTTGAATGAGGGCCACAAAAATGATCCGAGGGCTGGAGCCCCTCTGCTCTGGGGACAGGCTGAGAGAGTTGGGGTTGTTCAGCCTGGAGAAGAGAAGGCTCTGGGGAGACCTTATTGCGGCCTTCCAGTCCCTAAAGGGGCTTATAGGAAAGATGGGGACAGACTTTTGAGCAGGGCCTGCTGTGACAGGACAAGGGGGGATGGTTTTAAACTAAAGGAGGGGAGATTCAGAGTAGACATAAGGAAGAAGTTTTTCACCCTGAGGGTGGTGAGGCCCTGGCCCAGGTTGCCCAGAGAGGTGGGAGACGCCCCATCCCTGGAAACCTTCCAGGTCAGGCTGGACGGGGCTCTGGGCAACCTGATCTAGTTGAGGATGTCCCTGCTCATGGCAGGGGCCTGGACTAGATGGCCTTGAAAGGTCCCTTCCACCCAAACCCTTCTGTGATTCTACAAATTAAAAAAGCAATGCTGTAATGTGTCTTGGTATCATCACCCGCACATAAGTAGAGATCTGTCCCAGGGAAATTACGTAACATGAAGTTTCTATTTAAGCCTGCCGTATCACCATAAGAACTCTGATCAAGAACAAGAGCCAAATTATACAGCTGCACTTCCTCATCTCAAGCAAACTGGAAAGTACAGAAAGAACAGAAAAGGTGACTGATACTTACATCGATATAAAAAACCTTACTGAAACCACAAAGACAAAAAAATAGCAAAGCACACTAGCTTTTGACACCATTCCTCCAACGCAGTCCTCAAACACCAACGACCACACTAGGTATGACATGAAATAAATTTTTTAAAAAAGCAGAGAGTTCTACTTAGAAATACCTGCTGCTGCTGTTTGCTACCGTATCGAGAATTTGTCATTGTTCATAAAAACCACATCGCTACCGGTAAATAGTTCCCCAACATTACGATTACACTTGATCGCCCATTGTTTGGTGGGGTTTCTTTTTATTTTTTTTTTTAATTGTACCCTACAGTAACGTTCAGGATTCTTAAAGAGTGTTTAGCTGCAAAGGTGACTGTATGTTTGGCATCAACCATGGAGCTCCACTGATGACCCACCTCTATAAAATACCTTTGAAATCTTAAGGCAGATTTTCCTTAAAGATTTTGACTTAGAAATAAAAGCATTAAAAGGGAAACCCTTGAGAGCAACAGATTTTTGAAACCATACCAGAGAAACAAAATAAAATACTTTATGAAGATATTTGACATTGTGTCAAAGACCTTGGTTCGCGTGAAGCTCAAATGAGACAGCCCTGAGCGCCGTGACTCGCATGCACCCACCTGCCACAGGCTGTAATGGAATAAAGCGCTGAGCCGACACTCGTGTCGTCTATACAAGTCTACACTTTGAAGTCAATTTAAGTTTTAGTTCTCTCTTTCTACTAAAAATAATTTAAGAACTATTTAAAATGTTCGTGACGCCTCCCTTTTTTAAAATCAACATTTCCTCATTGTGAGTGCGTTATTAAGCAATATTCAGAGGTGGTTCATGAGAGGCATTTACAGAGGAGTTGAGCAGAGCAGTAAAAAATGAAAAGCAGCAATAATAACGTTTCTAAAAAGACAGGTATCAAACCAGCCCTGAATTCATTTCAACCGTCGTCTTACACTTCCTTCTGACCTCCGTTTAAACTTCCGCAGAAGCCTGAGCACCAGGCAGACAACTTACGCTGAAAGGGTTTGCAGGCTGCACCTTAGCAATCAGGTGATGGCAACTGTTCTAAGCAGCTCATCAGGAAACTGGCAAAGAATAAAACTTTACAACACTTTAGTCAATGCTTTTTTCTTTTTTTTTTTTTTTTTTTTAAATTTTAAATTTGACTACAGAGATTGAAAAGCAGAGCTCAGGTCTGCGCCACAACTTTGTTATATTCAGATGAAAATGCTGGACATAAAGGACACAGAAAAAGGCAACAGGATTCAAATTTTTGCTAAAGGGAGATCTAGAATGGTTTTGCTTCTCATTTACTGATGGAATTGGTAAACTAGGATGGCACTGGAGAAGTAATTCTCTATTCTTTTAAAAACACTGGAAGTATTTTGTATTTTCTTTCTGAGTATCTCTGTTCTGTGATGGCTTTCACAGTTACAAACACAGCAGAGTGAAACATTTTTTTTCTTCTTTGCATAAAAACGTGTCCTGGTTTCAGCAGGGATAGAGTTAATTTTCTTCCTAGTAGCTGGCAGCGTGCTGGGGTTTGGATTTAGGATGAGAATAATGTTGATAGCACAGTGATGTTTTAGTTGTTGCTGAGAAGTCAAGGACCTTTCAGCTTCTCATGCCCCACCAGCGAGGAGCTGGGGGGGCACAAGGAGCTGGGAGGGGACAGAGCCGGGACAGCTGACCCCGACTGACCCCACGGATATTCCATGCCGTATAACGTCATGCTCAGCATAAAAAGCGGGGGGATTTGTCCAGGGGGCCGTGGCTAAGGGACAGGCTGGGCATCGGTTGGTTGGTGGTGAGCAATTGTTTTTCATGTGTTTCACTCGTCTTTCTTGGGTTTTATTTCTCTCTTTTTGTTATTTTCCTTTTCGTTAAAATTTATTACTATTATTATTATTTTATTTCAATTATTAAACTGTTCTTATCTCAACCCACAAGTGTTCTCACTTTTACTCTTCCGATTCTCTCCCCATCCCACCGGGGTGGGGGGGAGTGAGCGAGCGGCTGTGTGGTGCTTGGTTGCCAGCTGGGGCTAAACCACGACAAAATGTGGCAAAGTAACATATTCTGAACTACTGAAAATTTTCAGAAGCTGCAATCCTGCTAATGAAAATGTCAACTTGTTGCCTGTTACAGAAAACTAACTAAGGCCACAACATAGATTTGTGATTCATTTGTCACAGGACAGTACAGCAGCAGGGTTTCTGAGTAAGATACAAGGAACAAAACCAACACTGGCTTCTTCCGAACACGGAGTGACCGAAGGTGTCTCGAGCCCGACACACGTTATGCTTTCCCGACAATAGTTTCACAAATACCTTGTGCCAGCATAAACCAACACACTTACTGCAAAAATGTCACCATCTCTCCTTTCTCTTAACAATAGTATGAACTTTTATTGCATTTTATTGCTTATAAACCACCGATGAACATGCTGTTGTCTAGGCTGTCGGCACGCCAAGGTATGCATTAACGAGTGTGGCCAGCAGGTCGAGGGAGGTTCCCCTCCCCCTCTGCTCTGCCCTGGTGAGGCCCCATCTGGAGTCCTGGGTCCAGTTCTGGGCTCCCCAGTTCAAGAGAGACGAGGAGCTACTGGAGAGAGCCCAGCGGAGGGTACAGAGATGCTGAGGGGCCTGGAGCATCTCTCCTGTGGGGAAAGGCTGAGGGAGCTGGGGCTGTTCAGCCTGAGGAAGAGGAGACTGAGAGGGGACCTCACCAACGCTTATCAATATCTCCAGGGCGGGTGTCAAGAGGACGGGGCCAGACTCTTCTCAGTGGTGCCCAGCAACAGGACAAGGGGCAACGGGCACAAACTGGAACATGGGAAGTTCCGCCTGAACAGGAGGAAAAACGTCTTCGCTGTGAGGTGCCCGAGCCCTGGCACAGGCTGCCCAGGGAGGGTGTGGAGTCTCCTGCTCTGGAGAGATTCCAACCCGCCTGGACGCGGCCCTGTGCAGCCTGCGCTGGGTGACCCTGCTCTGGCAGGGGCTGGGCTGGGTGGTCTCCAGAGGTCCCTTCCAACCCCCACCATTCTGTGATTCTGTTACCCGTCTGTGTTCAGTTCAACTTGCACAGGATGCCACGTCCAACCTTTGATGTACACATCCTATAATAAACTTCAGCGTTTTGCCCTCTTCACTAATTGGGAAGCAAGGGATGTGTGTAGCAAAAGAATTCTTGACAGCTGGCTACAATAAAACTGAAGGCATAATTATAAATTACAATTTGGTTAAATGTGCACAAAAGCCTTTAAGAGAAGTCACACACGTTGTCACCTTTGGATCAAATGTCACTAAGACAGACCCAGGTTTTAGCAAATTGAAATCAAAGGTAAATTAATACAAGAAGAAAACAGACAGCAAGACAGCCAAATCAGCTTATTTTAATCCACTGTTTATCATAGAATCACAGAATGGTTTGGGTTGGAACGGACCTTAAAGATCATCTGGTCCAACCCCCTGCCATGGGCAGGGACACCTTCCACTAGACCAGGTTGCTCAAAGCCTCGTCCCACCTGGCCTTGAACACTCCCAGGGATGGGGCAGCCACAGCTTCTCTGGGCAGCCTGTGCCAGGGCCTCACCTCCCTCAAGAATTTCTTCCTTAGATCTAATCTAAATCTCCCCTCTTTCAGTTTGAACCCATCACCCCTTGTCCTGTCACTCCATGCCCTTGTCAAAAGTCCCTCTCCAGCTTTCTTGGAGGCCCCGTTAGGTCCTGGAAGGCTGCAATAAGGTCTCCCCGGAGCCTTCTCTTCTCCAGGCTGAACAACCCCAACTCTCTCAGCCTGTCCCCACAGCAGAGGGGCTCCAGCCCTCGGATCATCTCCGGGGCCTCCTCTGGCCCCGCTCCAGCAGGTCCATGTCCTTCTTGTGCTGAGGCCCCAGAGCTGGACGCAGCACTGCAGGGGGGTCTCACCAGAGCGGAGCAGAGGGGCAGAATCCCCTCCCTCGCCCTGCTGGCCACACTGCTGGGGATGCAGCCCAGGACACGGTTGGCTTTCTGGGCTGCGAGCGCACATTGCTGGCTCATGTTGAGCTTCTCATCAACCAACACCCCCAAGTCCTTCTCGGCAGGGCTGCTCTCAATCCATTCTCCACCCAGCCTGTATTTGTGCTTGGGATTGCCCCGACACCTGTGCAGGACCTTGCACTTGGCCTTCTTGAACTTCATGAAGTGCACACAGGCCCACCTCTCAAGCCTGTCCAGGTCCCTCTGGATGACATCCCTTCCCTCCAGCGTGTTGACCACACCACTCAGCTTGGTGTCGTCGACAAACCTGCTGAGGGTGCACTCCATCCCGCTGTCCCTGTCGCCGACAAAGATGTTAAACAGCGCCGGTCCCAACACCGACCCCTGAGGAATGCCACTTCTATCAATGTATACAAGTTGATGCCAAAGTTAAGAAGAAAATTTCAATTTTCTAGGAAAGCGAGCGCTGTCTGCACATACAGCTGGTCCAAAGCGATGGTTTCTGAGAGTGCTACACTACAACTCAAACCAGAAGCCAGCAGCAGGCAGCATTTCATGGCCAGAAACTGGTCGTGTTCCAGCCAAGCCAACCCCGGCTTCAAACGAGCCAGAGGCCAACAACTGTCTCACCAACAAAACCCACACAGTACAATTCTCATTCTGGAAACAATAACCCGATTAAAACTAAAACCTACAAAGAAATTGCTTATGATGGATGCAAACAGAAACAGCCTCTGAACATTTGTAAATAGGCACAAGTTTTACTTTCTGACACAGTAATATAGCCAAGTATCAGCTGAAATTTCTTCACAGCTTTTTCCATTTCTAAAGTTTTCATCACTTTTGGGTAACATAACTAGAAAAACACAGAAAGCTTCGACTCTTTAGTGAAATCCATACTCATGCACTCCAAAGGAGCGGTACCAAGCAGCCACCATTTTATACCTAAATGCCATTTCAAACAACTGTTCTAGACAAAGGATATATAAGATCTGTCTTTAAAAATAGAACAAAATTACTTTTTTTCCCCACTTTCCACATGATTTCTAATGGCTCTATTGCAAAACTGATACTTATGCTGAGGAGTAGGGAGATTCTGAAGGCAGGAGAGGTGGGGTAGTTTGTTTTTCAAGTCTGAAGGTTGCGATATTAAACAAGTAACATTCTGAAGCAGTATTTAGATAAAGGATTTATCAACAGTTGGACTCGATGATCTTAAAGGTCTCTTCCAACCTAAACAATTCTATGATCTGCAGGTTACTGAATAACTCTGAAAACCAGCCTGAAAAGAATTTAAAATGTACATGTCTGCCGCATACAAAAATAGTCGCCCTGATAAAAAGGTGAGGTTGGTCTAGCAGAAGGTGTCCCTGCCCAAGGCAGGGGGTTGGAACTAGACGATCTTTAAGGTCCCTTCCAACCCAAACCATTCAGTGATTTCAAACAAACTAATGAAACTGGTACTAGAGTTGTATCTCACTATATAGATGGTGTGGGTTACAGGAATCCCACCTGGTCTACAGAGTGGAGACAATCGCCAATTTGCAGAACTCATCCTGAGAGAGTAAACACTAAATAACTGAGTAAGTCCTATGATGTTTGAGATGCTACTGATTCTACTCAACAATCCCAACTTGCTCCTCATAGAAGTCAGTCTTCCAGTTTGCTTTCAAATGGGGCAGCTGGTACGAGAAGTGAGATTTACAGGAATGCTTATTTCTGTCTTTGAGTTTCTCGGTCAAGAGAGAACCAACAAAAGAAGCTGAGTATCCGCAGGAAGGCAGTAACTCCAAAAGTGCTGCAAGACAGATAAAATCTGAACAGTTTAAGGAGAAACTTGATGTGATTTAGAAATGTGGACAGCCCTGCAGAGTTCAAACAGAAGAAGGTGTATCAGCTCAATGGCAGCTAAATGGAGAAATACTTACAGATAGCAAGTGCTACTTACAGATAGCAAGTGCTACTGTACTACTACAGGAATACCCAAGGACTTACTAATGTGAAGATAAAAGGTGCATTTTTAGAATGTTAATCTCAACACATAAATGAACATGTTTAGTTTAGACACTACAACTGTATTATAGCATGTAACATATATTGGGTCACACAGCCACTCAACCTATCAAAGCAAGAACCGTGCTGCCTACAAAGGGGTTTAATACCCTTTCAAAATACCTCCCTTCTGGTCATGTGACCTAGAGGAAGGATTAGAAACATTTAATAGACAAAAGTCTTCATTTCTTTATCCTTCACTCCATTTTCCAGTTCTAGTCTCTCTTTCATAAATGGTAATGGCTAGTCAGTTCTTTATTCTGTAGGCAGCAGTTTTCTCCCCAACTGACTGCTTTTCTCTTTTTAACATGAATTTCATGTGCTATTTTCTTGCCTGGTCAACCAAAATTGTCAAGATCTTACTACACCTCTCGGTCACAAGCTTTACATTTGCTTATACTGAATGATTCTTCACCTTCAAATCATCACCTCTCTCTTCAGCTCCTTCTCCATATTGTTTATGTTAAATCATGATGCTAAATAAAATAATCATTTTCTCAGTACTTTCAACAGCATGGTTCCCACCCGCGTTTCAGGAGGAGGAGACAGGCAAGAGAGAAACCAGGACCTTGCCAGCACATCTCCCTCCCTTATAAAACCCAAGTATTTACTTTATTCCCACATCTTCTGTATCTCTTCATGAGTGATTAATCTAGGAGAAAACCCTCACTGCCCTACCTGTAACAGTGTCGTTCTTTTACATAAGCAGAGACTGAGTGGGAAGTTTGCTGAGAGCTCCCGGTGAATCTGAGACATTAAATCAGATGACTCACCCTTATCCCCAGCCTTACGGACTCCTTAAGGATCTCTTTTTGCGGGACGCTTTCCCTCTTCAAAAAAATCACATCGATTGTTCCCGCCGTATCGGATCTATCCGTGCATGAGCTGACTCTGTTCATCACCGCACTCGTTTTATCAGCCTGCCTGGTAGGGAAGTCAGCTTTCCTCATCTGTAATTCACAGGGCCCCTCCTGAGGCCCTTTTCAAAGGCTGGGACACACTTGTTGCTTTCTCTTGGCACTGCGGCTGGTTTTAGCACCACATTACACACTGATGTTTGTACTTCAGCAGTTTCATGTTTGAATTTACATTAGATGAATACAGTTGGAGCCCAGTGACACATTACACTGGATTTTCCTGAGGGTTTCTCCCCCTTTTCTAAAACGCATTCAGTAGCCATTTCAATTTGAGACCTTGCCGTTGACTTATTCTCTTCCTTTCTCCAAAGAACGACCCTGGTGCAAGGACACGTGGGTGCGCTCCCACCTGTTTTTGCTCACGAACAACAGTGCAAAAAACCCCAAATTTACAGTTCTTCATTAACAACACAGTTGTTTACCAGACGAGGAGATTCAACTGCTATAAATATCTGAGAGAGATGCAGAAAAAGAACCCTGAATGTTGTCCTTTCCTTCCAAAGTAATTTGGCTTGATGAAAGTACTTACAACTTAGTTTTTTTCAGTAAACCACAATTATTTATATAGAAGAATAGGTTGCACAGAGGGATTTCCATGTTAAAAAAAGGTTCCCTTTGAAAAAAGCTTCAAAACAAGTTCTACAACAAAAAGGACTGGACAAGAGGGAGCCCAGTAACTGGGTAAAGAAACCACCATAGATCAGCAGCGGCTTTAGCAACTGGTCCCCGTGCACGTAGAACATCTACGGACAACGGTATACACATGCAGAGGAACGGCACGAGCACGACTTTGTTTCCCATTATTCTATTTTTCACTTTCAAAAATGATTCAACGGTTTTTAGTTTGATGTTTTATTGCAACTTACAAACCCCCCCACATTCCTGGGGTACGCGCAGGTTTCTAACGTCACAGCACAGAAAGCCCGCACCATCAAAAAGACGTACATGTTTGTGGAAGCTCAAAGAGATGAAGATCCCGCTAGCTCGTTATGTTCCTAACACGCAGAAAACACAGCCGGACACACAGAGGAAACTAGAATCCCTCTGCAGGGATTATGTTCCAATGCCCTAGACTAGAGCAGCCACATCCCACCAGAGCCAGCCATAATTGTACCTGGGCTATCTGCTCTTTTCTTTATTATTGCAAATGTCCTTTTTGTTTGCTTTGTTGTGAACATATTAAATTCGCTTCTGCCATTACTTCCAAGTAAGAGCATTAACTGATGATAGCCAATCCTGCATGCAAGTATGGAATTATCTTACGTAAGCATCGATTAATAATTTTATCTCCAGTATTATAAGGAAATATTTACTTTATAACCATTTCCATGTACTGAACATTTAGTCAGCACAAATATTCACGTTTTACTAACAGAAAAGCACAACCACACATGCACGCAGAGCAAAGACGGGGCTGCAGCCCTGCATTGCCTCTCAGATACCCAGATCTGATTTAGCCTTCCAGGAAGTCAGGCATTAGGCGCAGCAACGAATCTGTAACACAGGCTGTGATTTACTCGAAGAGGCACGCGCATATTGCCACAGGAGTGGTTAACTTAGTCAAGATATAATGGAATTACATATACGAATCCCTCGGAGGCCTCGTTTGGCACTCTCATTTTCTACTTCGGTTACCTGCTTTTCAGATCAATATTTTTTTTTCCAGTATGCAAAAGCATGCTGATATAATGTGCTTAGTTACAATACAGGGACAGTTGTTCAATAAAGTAATTTTAAATGCACATTATCAACTTCTAAGTTGCCATGCCTGATTGCATCACCTGGAAATAGCTTGTAGATGGAAATTTAAATAAACTTTGAAAATGTCAATCCATGAAATGCACCTACATAAAGCGTGAATTAGCTTTAAATAGCTGATTTTACAGATTTTACAATTTATCTGTAAGTATCTAATTCTAAGATACAGGAATAGCGTACATTTAAGTAATTCTAGGATGATATTAAAAAAAACCCAACAGTGAGCAATCACATTTGAACTTTTTAAGTATGTCGTTTCCTATGAGTTCAAGTATCTACTCGTGGCTTGACTTGGCAAGCCGCCACGTGCGAGTACAGCAATGCTGATTTGCTGTTCTCTGAAACTCTTAGTTCGAAACGAAGATACGTAACGATTACATTCTTATTAATCGTACCGTAAAGAAATGTTCCGATCAGATAATGGGATACAAAAAAAGGACTATGGGATACGCTACTGAAGAACTAAAAAAATCTCCAGCTTACTTAAGGTTGACTACAATAGGAAAATACAGGTCTTAGTTTTACAAGCTTGTTTCCTTTATGCACGTTTTTCAGGAAAAAAGTGAATTAAAAAATAAAGGTGACTTCTTAGCTTTGGGGCTTGACATCCCGCACCCTACCACAGGATCTATCCCTTGCACCGCAGTCATATCTACTGCAGCATATTGGAAAAGTCAACATTGCTGTCGCAAAGCAACCCGAGATTCTGTCCTTCACTCATTTTGCATTCCAGGTGTTCACACTTCCCAACTCCCAAACATAAAGTAGCTTCCTTACCTTCATAATGTTTACTAAGTCTGTTTGATAATAGCGATCTTGGTGTGCATTAGCAGCTGCTAAAGTGAGAAGATAATCATTCCTTGCATGGATAGCCTTGGAATTACACTCGGATCGTCGTGCTTTTAACTACAACAAGAAATGGAAGTTAAAAGATAGGTATTAATGAGAAGTTAAACGACCAAATGCGTATTAATGGTAAATTACCATGCATATGTACGTATTAACATAGCCAAAACTTTAAGGGATTAATAGCTTAACATTTTTGTTAATGGTAAGGGGATTTCTAGTGTTTTCTCCTCTCAGGCAGGGGGTAATTTCACATGCGGTCTTTAAAGAACAGTTAGAGAAAAAACTTCTTTGTAACATTGGTCCTACGTAATTCCGCACTCTGACCGCCGAAAGAGTCTGCTCTTATCTCATCCCTTGTTCTAACAAAATATCTTCCGAAATGTCAGTCATCTCTAGATCCCAGACAACTTTGGTCATGCACCTCATGAAATCAGCTGCGAAGCATGATTATAAGAAACGTTAAGGGTTTTTTATACTCACCTTTACACTTGCCTTCTGCAAGCTTATTCTTGACTGAAAAAGACTAAGTTTGGACCTGAAACAAAAATTACCAGAAGAGATTATTGTCTTACATCCTTTCCGCAAAAGTACAGGGATAAACAGGCACTTCACTTCTGGAAAATTTTGATTTAATTAAGTTTTTATGCCTAAATTTTTATTTGTATAGTTTTAAGGAAAGCTTAAGGATCAAGGAAAATATTACAAACAAAGTATGCTGAGCTACATCAGTAGTATCTTCACTGCATGTTCTGAAATCTTTTGCACAGCTTACCCTGATTTTTGAATAAAATTTAAAAAGGAAATTGGGTGGCGGCTGCAACTCAAGTTATTTTGGTGTTTGATGGATTTTGAGTTAGCCCTGCAGGCACAAAGTGCTGTAAATTTGAGCTACTGGTCATCTGATGGAATATTAATACAAAACCATTAGTAATAACGTTCCAGCAAGCTGGAGGAGCACTCATGTACACACACATAATTTTAAGAGCAGAATTGGGCTGATTTTCACATTTGGATTAATGAAACAGAAATTAGAGAAGTAATTTATTAGCTATTTGAAACATAGAATCATAGAATTGTTCTGGTTGGAAGAGACCTCCGAGATCATCGGGTCCAACCATTAACCTATCACTACCAAGTCCCCCACTAAATCATATCCCTTAGGGCCTCATCTAAACGCCTTTTGAATACCCAACATGGTGGTTAAAAAGTAAATTAGAAAACAAAATCAAGTCAATAGCTATTTTAATCTGGACATTACTGCAGTACAAATCTGGCCCTAAGTTACCAAGCTCAAGTTTTCGGCTGGGTTTTTTGTTTGGTTGGTTGGTTTGGGTTTTGTTTGGGTTTTTTAATTGCTTTGGGAATTATAGGTAATCTTATTAAAGTTCTTCTCTTCATCATCCAGCCCTCATAAAGTGAAAGATAGAAAAATTCTCTAATGAAACCATAATTTCTTTTCATTCCCTAAGAACAACTCTGAGGAATTTCTAAAAATAAAAATAAAAATAAAAGAAAGAAACTTGCAAAAAAGGGGTAAGGCAAACTCCGGTAAGACAGGCCAAACTCCAAACTGAAAACACGTGAGTTACTTGCTTTCCTGAAAGGAAGGAAATCAACCTCTTTAGGATGTCAAGGAGCATAAAAACCTAGAGTCTCAAAAATTTGTCTTAAAAAATGGACAATAGTGTTCCACCCCCTCTGCCCCTCCAAATGGGCCGATACCAAATTTGAGATCTGGGGGGAGGAAAGGAAATAAACAGCCTTTAACATCAAAAAGTGCCAGCTCACACGCTGTCCTCTGAAAAGGTGAAATGAAAGCAGTTAGTTAAACTTCCTTCTAAAGAAACCAGCCTAGATGAGTTATACTTGACTATCGGGTAAAAGCAAGCTTGAAACAGTTACAAAAACGTATATAAGCAGAAAAAAAAAATGGCACAAGCTCATTGAAAGCAATTATCTTTCTTCTAAAATAATATCAAGTGTAAAAACTAATACAAGTACAAATCTGCTTTATACACATGCAATTATTTATACATATGCTATTATAAAAACATACTTGGCCTCAATATCAGCTTTCTCCCGCACCGCTTGAGCCATCTGTTCGGTCTCAAAATATTTCTTTTTGCCTTTAGCTAAATCTTTTACTGTCTCCTGCAATTCAGCTTGGATCCTTGTCAACTGGTCCACGCACTGAAAAAAAGCATTCAGGAAACAGAACATTAATGGGTTTTTGCATCCAAATAACACTATCGTCATCGTTTTACTGCTCTTCATTACATTTTATATGGCACGACGGGGTCTCCCAAGTCACTCCTGGTCAATTATTCATGCCTTTCTTTTAAAGCTGACCAGAACATAAAATCGTATTTCTTTCTTTCTTGCTGCTGCTGTTTAACTATTCAAATTCAACGGTAACTTGCAAATTAAACATAAAAGTTCTGAAAGCTTTTGATGAGGTAATTAGTTGAAATAATTGGAATACAATTGGGAAAAACCCAAAGGCAATCTACCAGAGGTGATAGAAGAAATGATTAATCTTTCTTTCTCTAAAATTTGAAACATAAGACAAAAGCTATCACGTAAAACACAACAACACAATAGCAACAAGAACAATTTGATAAACATTATTTTAAGAGCTCATTTTTCTTAAACTATTTCAACAGCTTTCCAACAAACACGGTTACGTCAGAAATCAGTGCCATTCACAAGGAAAACTTAGAGGTTTAAAATGCATAGCGAGCTAGGCACAGAGTGAAAATAATTCCATTTGTTTTCCATACGACCCAACCAGCATTACAACATACATTTTAATGTCAAAAAATAATATTCAAAGGAATAGCAGGATAATTACTGCACTGGGTTTGGCTGGGAGAGCGTTAATTTTCTGCGTAGTAGCTGGCACGGTACTATGTTTTGGATTTGTGACCAAAGCCGCGGTAATAACACGGGGACGCCTCGGCTATCGCGGAGCAGCGCTTGCACAGCGGCACGGCCTCTCCTGCTTCTCACGCCGCCCCGCCAGCGAGCGGGCTGGGGGGCACAGAGGTCGGGAGGGACCCAGCGGGGCCGGCTGACCCCGACTGACCGAGGCGAATCCCGTCCCGTACAACGTCGTGCTCAGTGATAAAAGCTGGGGGAAAGGGGAGGAAGGGGGGACATTCGGCGTTGCGGTGTCTGGCCTTACGCGTGATGGAGCCCTGCTTTCCTGGAGACGGCTGAACGCCTGCCGGCCCGTGGGAAGGAGTCAATGAATCCCTTGTTTTGCTTTACCTAATAAACTGTTTTTATCTCAACCCGCAAGTTTTTGCTCTTTTACCCTTCCGATTCTCTCCCCCATCCCGTCGAGGGGAGTGAGAGAGCGGCTGCATGGGGCTGAGCCGCTGGCCGTGGTTAACCCACAACAATTACTGACGTGTTCAGCAATTCTCCAAACATCCTATCAGCTTCAAAAAAAATTGTGGGAAAGGATCTGTGTTAAGCAGAAAGGATCTACTTAACAAAACAAACATGAATTATCAATGTCTAGAATTATACTATCTTTCAAAGAGATTTGTAAAGATTTTCTTTTACCCAAACTAGCTTAAGTACATGTAAGAGTGATAGTTCAATGCATTTATATTTAATTATAGATATTACAGACTAGATGTGGTCAATGAAGGCTCCAGGCAATACTCAGAGGCAGAGCCTCAAGCTAGGTTAAAGAAACCAATTTGCCTTTCAATCTGCCTTTCTGTCCTTCCAAGCCCAGACCCAAGGTCCCACCTCTTTTCACATCATTATCACATACCCAGCTTCTCCCACTCAAGGTGCCACGCGTTGTCCTCTCACTGAACACCCCTCCTCAACACCTACGGTTTTTCATTACGCTAATTACTAATGCGCGGAACCTCCTTTACAAGCATTGCAAGACTAAGAAGGTTGATGTAACCCAACAACGTAACATTAATTTCACAGTATTCAATGACTGTTAAAAATAATATCCAGCCACCTGTAAGAAAGAAACTTTTTGTTTTCATCAATAGAAATTGCTCGTCTTCTCACCACACAATTCTGCTCTCACTAAAAATGTCAAATTCCTTTCTGGCTATAAAGCACATAAAAATTCCTGTAAGTTCACACTAAGCCCAGTATTTGACGTGTGCAGACCAGTAAAGCAATGGGCTCCATAAAGTAAGCTTCGTGGTGGGTGGTGTGGGGAGTGGCGGAGGGCAGGATTGGGTTTTTTGAAGACCTCTGAGTGTATGATAGAAAAATGAAAGGTAGAAAAATCTGTATATATTGGACAGCTGACAGAAACCTAAAATCATTTCAAAAGGACTGGGGTTTTGCTACATCAATCGCTATTTTGATCCCTCAAGTCTCCTGCTGGCATCAAAAAATTAAAATATCAAATAACCCCAGTTGTTAACACGATCATTTTAAAAGCATAAAAATAACCCTGCTTTTGTATCTCTGAAGAATAAAAAATTGTCAGGAGACTGGATGCCATTTCGGGGGTTGGGGTTGGGTAGAGACTGGTTGTACGTAAAAAGCTGTTTCAGAGAGCTGACAGAGATGGGTTCTTGTCGCGCTGCCTCCATGCAGAGCGATTTTATTCTATTTGCCTTTCAGTCTTCTGACAGGGATCCGTGCAAACGTCTGCAGCAGTGGCCACACCGTCTTTCCTGAAGACACCTGATGAACGCACACTGCAGCTCTCTGCCTTGTCTTCCAAGGCCAACGGAGGAAACCACACATCGCGTATGGGATAAGCTTACAAGGTCTCCGGGGAAAGATAACGGCAGGGGGTGGGATGCGGCCCTCAAACCAGCCTTCTCGTCTGTGTCCAACAGCTGCTGAGCTGCAGCGGATCGGTTTTCTGAAGAGGTCAGACGTGGTCTACAGGAGACATTTATTACCCCTGCTCCAGAATCACCCTGCGATTTAGCAATATTTCTCAGCAAGTTATGACGAGGTTTTCTGAAATTGTTCCAGTTTAGTATTAAAACGGGTCATAAAAATGAAGTTTCTATATGCTACCGAGTCGAGGAAGTAAAGGTTTACAGAAACATCTGGAAAATAAAGATGACATCTCATCAAGAGCAACTCAATACCTACTGCAACCTTGGAAGGAAATGCTGCTTCTAATAGAAACTTGATTTTACATGGACATTCCAGTGTAATGTTACAAGTATTTTACTGACTCTGAATTTCAGTTTTCATAGAACCACAGAATGGTTTCGGTTGGAAAGGACCTTAAAGACCACCTAGTTCCAACCCCCTGCCTTGGGCAGGGACACCTTCCACTAGACCAGGTTGCTCAAAGCCTCGTCCCACCTGGCCTTGAACACTCCCAGGGATGGGGCAGCCACAGCTTCTCTGGGCAACCTGTGCCAGGGCCTCACCTCCCTCAAGAATTTCTTCCTAATATCTCATCTAAATCTCCCCTCTTTCAGTTTAAAGCCATCACCCCTTGTCCTATCGCTCCATGCCCTTGTCAAAAGTCCCTCTCCAGCTTTCTGGGGTTTTTTTGGTAAGCTTTCGTCTGGATGGAGGTCAGCTTAATATATTATTCATCTGTTTGGAAATCCAAAGGACAGGGTGAGAGGCTGCACTGTATAAAACAATAAATCTGTTGCGGAGGAAAATGAATACCAAGTGGCTGGTGATTCCGCATTGTAGAAAAAGCGTATCACTGCTCAAATACTTTGAACCAGAAGTACTGCCCTGATAATTGTAGTAACTCGTTCTGCTAATTCAAAAGTGCAGGAATACAGGAACCTTTATCATTTATATAAATTTAAAGAAGTGGTCCCCACTTCTACTGCTGACTCATAAACACTGAACCATCAGCACTTGCAGAAGAATAAAACTGCAGATTATCTACCCAGTAAAGATACTATGAAATCGCTACAGCATTGTTTGGAAAGCTTCACAGAAAAAATAAATTCCACAGGACAATAAAACACCACCATAATAAAGTTAATTTTTAAGTTAAATTTTAAAGTTAATTAATAAATAATTAATTAATAATTTTTCCTCCAGAAAAACACATATTGCACAAACTTCCAGGAGCTGTACAGTAATTTGTTCAGAAACTGTGAGCTCATGTTACGCTAACATCTATTTAAAAGTTCGTAGCCAAGTATTTTACAAAGTACTACTGTAGAACGTGTAAGTAGGTACGTTACAGTTAGTTGTCGTCACTTTTTAGCAAACAAAACTGAAATGGTGTGTTGTTTGGGGGTTTTTTTTGTCTTTTACCTTGAATGGACCGTCGAGCCTACCTCAAATTAAAGCCAGAGGCAATCTTAATAAATGCTCGATAATAATGTACAGAAGGAATATTTACAACTACCAACTAATGCCCGAGAAAGTGTGTTCCACCAGCAGTTCTATTTCCCTCCCTACGTTATGTTTCGTCCAAGCCACACAGTGAGTGTTTCAAAAGATCCTTCTTGAAAACTTCCAAAAATGGATGTTTGATGCAGGAGTCACTTTTTGTAAACTATGCTCACTCCTTAAAACAGGAGGCTTTCTACTCGCTCCAGCGAAGCCCGCAGAACACAAACACAAAATAGTTACAATACGAAGAGTACTTAGCTTTACATAAATACACATCAGCGTATTTTTAAAACGTGTCTTGCTGCCTTATGGAAGCAGATGGAACATCGCATTTTATTTGAAACACGTTCCGTATTAAGAGGTAAGGCAGAGACCTCTTAAGACATAAATGACTTTAAAATGTAACAACCAATTAAACGAAAGTCAAACTTACTTTTTTCCTTGAGCTACACTATTTTCTTTGCGTGGACCAACAGATCAATTATAGCCGCTTTTGGAATACTTACTTGCGATGCCTTTACTGGAGGTGGCTGGGTAACCTGCATTCTACATCTTGAAAACTGCACAAGTCATTCCTTTGGGTTTAAGATACGCCTTTTTTTAAAATCAGAACCTATTCTAACAAAACCCACTTGCAATTGTCACTGCAAAACCAATTCAGTGTAATTGCCACAGCATGATGTTCGATTTGTAGAGATAGTTTTGACCAACTGTGCATCACATTTGAAAAGATTCGTTTCAAAGCAATTTTAATTTCAGATAACATAGCTCAGAAGTTTGATCTCTCTTCAACAAGCTGGATATTTACCTTTATAACAACATGTATAAGAAGAGACTGAAAAGTACGCATATATTTTAAAAGTGCCACACTAAAAGATTTCTAATAATCATTTTTTCTAAATAAAAACAACAAAAGTTTAAAGAAAGTGCAAATACCTTCTTCAACTGCTGTTCCTTAAAGCACCGTACAGTCCTGGCTGGTTCAGAAATTAAGTTTTTATAGTTCTCACAGATATTGAGTCGGGATTGGGCCACCTGCATCGTGCCTTCTAAAAGTGATTTCCAAACTGAGTACATGCTCCTAAAATGAAACACAAAAAGGCTGTGGGTAGGGAGAAAGGGAGGCCAGGCATTACGCTGAAAATATGGGTTGGTTTATGTAACAGTAGCATATATTCTTCCAAGGATTGCTTTTAAAAATAAAGCTAAAGCACAATCCTTCATGCTGATCAAGCAAATACCTGCACTTTTAACAAAAGCTTTAACTGAAATTTTACCAAAAGTGAAAACTCTCTCTCCTGTCCCTGTTTTGCATTCAATTTTTGGCAAACATTTTTGGTTGACCCTATTGCTCCAATGGAACAGCCCCGACAGAAACCAGCAGCCACAGCCAGATCAGATGTCGACAATTTTTTGTTAGATCACGGACTTTGTGACTTTGAGCATCTTGCAATCAAATCAAGCAAACAGTTACAGACTGCTCAGCAATTTTGCCTCAGCCCCCTGTAGTTTCATCCTGCGTAACAGGCCAAAGACAACAACCGTAGCTGTGCCGTGAGCGGTGCCGGGCCCCGATAATCCACCACAACAGCTCAGAAGCGCCCAAGTCCAAAGGAGAAGGTGGAGCAGGGAGAGCGGGGGAAGAAGGTGACAAGATCTCCCCCACCGCTGGCAGAAAGGAAAGATGCTGGAGCTTGCGGAGCCCGAGTCCTCGGTGACGGGGAGGGAGGGGGCGGCAGGTATTTGGCAGAGACCTCTGGGCATGGCGGGTGTATCTGGTGGCTCGGAAGGCAGAAGAAAGGCTTGCTGAGTGGGGAGCAAGCTGCAGGTGGGAGGGGTCTGTGTGTTATGGAAGTATTTTATATACACTTAAGACTGATAATTCAATTTATTTCTTCTCAGACACACAAGTGGTGTGAAGGTACTGAAAGTCCAAAACACAAATCTATCAACAATTTCTTCCTGCTTGAAATAAAACTTGTCAGAACACAAAGAACACATTAAAATAAAGTATCTTAAGACATTTTTTAAAAATATTTAGGAGGTGCTATTCAAAGGTGGGAGGCTTTCGGCAACTGAGTCATTTCTGTTTCGTGTTAACGAAACTAAGTTTTGTAAACAACTGTTTCTTGCTTTGCCTCCTCCTTGCTGCCAGATGTGATCTTCATGAAGAATGGTCTCCTAAAAAGAAATTTGTTGCTATCTTTCCCTACAAAGAAATCCACGTGCTTATTACTCTATCCTTAAAGCTATTTACTAAAATATATATTCAGATACAAGCAGTAATACCCAAACAGGGTGCACAATTACAGCTGTTGTCCTGTCTTGCCATTTTGTTTTTTCCAGTCTTCCTAAATTATTCAAATAATAAACATCTATTTAAGACTAATCTCAGAATTTCAGGGGAAAACAAAGCTTCAATTTTAACTGGCAATGCTGTACAACAAAGAAAAAAATAACTTTAACTACAGAAGAGCAGTGTTTCATTGTTGAGTAAAATAATTACACAAACTGAAATTATAAAGACAGCTATTTCGAGATATCCAACTGTTAAATTACCTATAATCACTTCGTTCATCAGCTTTTATTCCAAGCCAGTCCTTCTTTAAGTATTGGCTAGCCAGCTTCTGAATGCTCTGTTAAAAGAAGGAAAAAAAAGTTAAAAATAAAAGGTAACTAAAACAACATTTTTGCTCTCACATCAGACAAATGATAACCTGACATATAAAGAAGCAACCAATCTATTGCTGTTATTTGTACCCCTTTTTATATTTTTGTTTGACTTTAGTTTCTGTTGAGAACAATTAATGAGTTTCACATCAATACTTTAATTCAGAGGACTCCAGCTGAGACCTACGCTGAAAATATTTCCGCGTGTGACTAACCCCAGCAAAGCCAGTAACACAGAAGATGGTCGAGCAGCGTGCGGCAGAATCAGAGGCAGGAATATTGCAAATAAAATGTCTCAACTTCATTTGTCGCAGCTACAAGAATCAAAATTTTTATTTAACGGACTGAGGCCACGGGGTGCCGAGAAGCGCCGAGACCCTGGGCAGTTATGAGCCCAGGCTGCAAGGCCCAGCTCCAACCGTCAGGGCTGCACCGTTATCAGAGAACTGAAGCAGCTCGAATGCTCACAGGACCAGGCCTTTCCTCAGAGGATTACAATAAACTAGAGACTGAAAAACACAGTTCGTTTTTAATAATTAATGTTAATTATGCTCTTTTAGTCTCTGCGTTTCACTCTGCACGGTCTCGGAAAAATCAATAATAACATTTTCATATTCAAGCTCCGAGAGCAGCACAATTTAATCTGTAAACAACACAAGGGAGGGGGAGGCGCTGCGGCGGCAGTCCCTCCTTCGGCGGGCAAGCTCACTGAACAGTATAGATCGCTTACGGATTGAGTACCATCAAATGTATATTATCATATACATGGCTGGTATATTATCCAACTCACGGAGCTGGATAACGGGTTTAGGAACACTGAGCAGCATTCCTGCTTCTTCAGAAGAGCCATCACCTGAGAAGCACTCGCCAGCTTTCATACAAAAGTCTATTTAGCAAAGAAGTGGGAGACCTGGGTTGAAATTCCCTTTCCAGCTCAGAAAAATCAACCCCACAGATGCTTTCCAGAAGAGAGCACCCTGAGGAAAAGCCTGGGGTGACGCTTCTTCACATCCAACCCACTCAATGAGATAGATAGATATATATAGAGAGAGATATATAGATATATATACATATAAAAATATAAACGAGATATTTTATATATATATATAAGATGCTATCACCTGCTAGGACGGCCTTTAAGTTCTCTCAGAGAAAAATAGTAGAAGTATCTCAAAAAGCACAACCAGATTTCATTCTTGTCTTACCAGCCCACTTGATGCTAAAATTCATTATCGAGCTTAGCATCTGATGGACACTTACACATAGAAAAATGTTCATTATTGCCAGTAGAGCAATTAAATATTAATTAAATTAAATATTCCTATTTCACCTTACTGTCCAACTCCTGATCTGGTACCAGGTTTGGTGTTAACAACACTTACAGCCGGGTTTACGCCAATAGTCCTTGCGAAGCCAATTTCTTCTTAACACGAAACTCATTAACGTGTGTCCCACTGCGCTGTTATTTCCCACCTGAGCTTCCACACCTTCCCCAGTTACCTTCCCTGATTTCCAGTGCACTTTTTGCTCAGTTAAGGACCGTTTTCAAATTCCACGTCGCTATTTCTTTCTGACACGTTCGCGTATACAGCCAGCAATACTGGCCACAGGTCAAGTTATGCCTTTAACTATAAATTCTGGCATTTCCATTGCAGTTTCTTCCATTAAAAAAAAAAAAAAATGCACAAATTGCATTAGATGGCTGTTATAAAATCCAGATAAAAGGAAAAAAAACATTTCTTTTCACTCTGGCAGAGCAATTTGTGATGCGATTTGGAGCTTTATTAGGTACCCCCACCTGGTGCTACTTCCATTTTTCCATTCCTTCCGCATCAGATTTCACCTATGAGATCTGCCCCAAGATGCTGAACGATCATTCACAAACACAAAACTACCCACAAAAAAAGCTCACTGGCAGTCGAGGACAAGCCACGCCAAAATTAAAGATGCAAGACAGTCACAACAGGGATAAATAAAGCCATTTTTGCACACAGAAACCCTATTAGGGACGTCAGCAAATCAACGATAAAACTAGCGTGATTAAATGAGCTTAATCATTTATTTCCAAACTGAACAAGCTCGCCACTGAAATCAACGGAAGACTGAAGAGAGGGCTCCAGCTGCACAGTGAAGATGTCTGATGATTTAGTATTTGTTCATGAAAACTCGTAAACCAAGTGTTGGCATCTCTTACGAAACTGCTGTAGGCGAACGTACGGTTTTCAATTAGAGCAAGACAGCAGGTTTGCTTTCTTAAACTTTATGCTGAATGTCACTTTTTTGTATGAGCTCCTCCTTGTTCTGTTCTCAATAACGCTTCTTGTTTTGCTGTCCCGAAACAAAGAACGCCACTGTGGGGCTCAAGCGGGGAAGTCAACTGATTGCTTAACCTCTGGCGTGGCCTGACGTGGCCCGCAGCCGAGGCGCATGCTCGTTTCTTCCTTGAAGGTGCCCATCGATCACGTTTAACGGGCTTGACGTAACGATATTTAAGAATAAATCTGTAGAGAGGCAGGAACAGAAGTCCGTGCAGAATGTTCTCCTGATTTCAATATTGTTTGATGACACATTATTTAATATTTATTTAAAAGTAACTTCAGAGAAAGGGACAGAGCTTCACTGAGTAAAGGCGCTATCAAGAACTGCAACGTAAATCCCCACCCGAAGCCGAGTGAGATCCATAAAACCTCTCCTTCCTCTCAGTTTCGCCGGGCTACAGAGTGTCACGACTTAAAATGCTGTTGAGGAGCAGCAGTACTGCAAGGTCGGTGTCTCTGCATCCCCAGCCGCCACGTGGCTCGTGAGCCCTGTGTCCCGCTGTGCTGGGCACGGGCCTGCCTTCAAAACCTTTGATATCTCAAGGAACGCTAAAACTATTTTTAGTATAAATATGTAAAACCGTAGTTCACCAAACCCACGATAATAGCCCGCTCTCTGATGGCTGCGAAACAAGGAGGTGTTTTGATTTCGTTTTTCCACTTCATTCTAAGGTGTGTATCATTGAATTTGAAGAAAAGTTCAGTTAATTATTTTTGAATGGTAATAACAATTGATTTATTTTCAAGTACACTAATTTTAATCAATAAGTATTGACATGCAAGGTCACAAATGCCTGAAACCCCCTGCAAGCACCGTACAACCTCTGCTCACGCTGTGTTGAAAGAAACGTACTTGGTGACTCCGCTTGTGTGCGTTATTAACACATTAAGCAGGACTTAGAAAGTGCAAATATAAAATAGTGTAAACAGGCCGGCTGTCACATAAACCCAATTATAATTCATCTGAAGAAGACACATATCATTCCCCTATGTCTTGGTTTTTCCTTCCTCCCCCCGTCACAACGCATGCTGGATCGCTCTGCTACGGGCACGTTAATATTACACATTCACGTACTTCAACTGCTTGCAAATCTGCCCAACAGATGGGGGGATGCAACGTAAAATCGTGTCAATCAATCACCCGAGGAATCAACACCTAGAAATGAAACTCTGCTGAACGGAAAGACCATCAGAAAAATCAGCACAGGTTCATGTATGCTCAAATTCCTATTTCCCAGTGCTGCAGCTCCTATTCCACGTTCCCTGTTACCAGACCGTACCTCAAGCCTATTTATCGGTATTTTCTAATAAGGCCAGTTGTGACAGATATCGGGGGAGGCATAAAACAATAACTTGCTATAATACTAACAGAAGGTAAGTAATTACCGACAGAAAAGGAAAGAGAAAGATGTCCCAAATGAAAAGATCTTTGATAGAAAACTATGCAGCTTTTAAAAAGATGTATCAACAATGCTTTTCAAAGCAGTCCTAAGATCTTTATCCGTAATAATTGAGAGGTGCTGATGGCAGCCAGGTCCCCTAAAACCTATCACTGCTTGCAGAAAGCATGGTAGCTGATGTAACACTGAGTGTTGGAAAATATCAATCAACCGGACAAATTTAGGGCTCTTTTTCATTTAGGTGGTTTCAATATCTTGCATCATTTTGATCATTTCTCTTTATTAGAGCTGAATCCGTCAACCAACCCCTTCTAACTTTCATTTCTACAAACAAATCTACGCTCTGCTATTACTGTTTCTGAAAAAAGGAATCTTGAATTGAGAAAGACAGAGAACTACTGTCCTCTGAGTAATCTCTATTATTCAGCGATCCAAGGAACTCGGACTGTAAGCAAAGGGCCCAAAGAATCCCTCCGAGCGGGAAAAGGGGAAGGGATGGGAGAAGCAGCCCGGCCAGAAGGTAAGGCCCCAGGCACCAGCTCAAGCTGAGGCTGGCGGACGAGGGGCACACGGACAGCAGCTGCTGTACCTCCTCCGGCCCCGCCGCCTGCAGCGGTGCGGGGGCCCTGAAACAGGAGAATTAAAGCAGGAAAAAAGGGGAGAGCTCCTACCTGAAGCCCCACTTGGGAAGATGATGGCCCGTATGTTTAATATCCATTAGCTACTACACGATAATACACTATTTTTCTAGTTTGAAGAGCGACTTTTCCAAGCACTTATCACTGACAAGCGACAAAAAATAATGCTTTTTTTGCTCCCCAAGGATGCATGCATGGCAGTTTGCTCGACTGATCCTTGAGATCACTGCCTATGCGTGATGTGCCCAGCAGCAGCTTTCTGACATTATTTTGTTTACTAAGTGGCATTATTTTGTTTACTAAGTACTCTTCTGGCAGGCAAATACTCCACAAGGGAGAGGTTTTTAGCATATCTCTCTCTTCTTGACTTCTTCTCTGCGAGGAGTGAGGTTACTCCCAATTCGACCGAGTTCACAGAAGTTTGGAAGTCAGTTGTACTATTCAACACCTGCAACTTAAGGCTCTCCAACAGCAGCAAGAAAAAGTAATAGTTTTATTATGTATAAATTCTTATTATCAGACCCATCCATTGCTTATGCGCAAGAGAGCTCGGTTTTGTTTTATTTTTAAACGGGAAAAAAAAAAAAGTTCCGTAATCTTGGACCATTATTATTGTGAGTTGCATGCGAGATGGAAAATTCTATTTTATTTCAGTACTACTGGTTCTTCAACAATAAAATTGAGTTACACTAAGACTTTCTTCTCATTGTAAAAACAGCAGTTTGACTGAGAGCAGGTATTTTTAAAATCACATTTTTAGTTGTAGGAGAGTAAGACTGGCTGAGAATGAAGAGACACTGCCATATATAGAGAATTCTCCAAAAAGAGAAGGAAAAAACCCCCACACAACGGAGCTACATGAAATTGCTACATTTTGAAGAATAATTCTACTACAAAAATGAAACAAATTAGACACATGCAAAAAAGACATTTCAGATGCTCACGCTTCCCCAACACTCTCAGATTCTTTTCTTAAATCAGTGAGATTTTACATGACTTGAGCTGGCTCAGTGAGTCTGACTCACTGAAACAGCGAGATACTCGGTGCCAAAAATTTCGTAGACAACTTTATCAATCACACAGATGTTTTTTTCACAAGCTTGAAGAGTAACCTGAAACATATTTTACGCCGTTGCCAATCTCTTCAAAACATTTGGACAGGGAGAAGAGAACATGTGGGAGCAGAAAAAGCAACGCAGTCTGCGTGGTGAGAAGACGACTAAACTCCTGAATAAAGAAGAACGATTTAGTCTCAATATTAAATTCTAAGATAGTTATTAAGTGTTCAGAGCGATTATTTAAAGCGGTATTTTATTTACTAGAGCTAGATTCAATAAAACCTTTAATGATTTAATGAGAATGAACTCCGTTCAGCGCAGACTCAACTCAGGGATTCCATGCAGGATATGACTTGGTCCAATTTACATTATAAGCTGATGACAAAAACGCTGTCAGACACAATTATTTTGCTGGGAGCTTACGCAGGGCCTTAGGCAACGAGACCGTGACTAAAGCGCTGCTGCAGCACAAATAAAAATGAAAACAAACCACATAACAGGCAGCACATGGACTTCTACAGCGCATCCGAATACTTCCTAAAAGACGTAGATCAAAACTGTGCCAGGACTGTTTATCTGCATTGCCTTTAATACAGTTAAACGAGCGATAAAAGAGGTTTCCGTGTGCCTGCAGCATCAACTGTAAAACTCCCCAGAAACGTTATGAAAGGCTGGTTATCTAACGTAAAGCTGCATCGCTCATCATGCTGCTTCTCCTTCCCGGAGACGGGGATTCCTTCCTACCATTAGATGATTCCAGCTCCAGAAAATATGGAGTTTCATTCTTTCACTCACAACCTCTTTCCAAGCTGCTGCATTTCTCATTTTTTGATATTTGAAGCATGACAAGAAGGTCAAGGAAAACAAAGGGGAAAGCTGAAAAATTAATTTACAGCAGTTAAATATCACCTAGGGCACTCTTGCAATCAGGTTTAGCAAAGGAAATGTCAAATCTCTTACCCGTCATGGGGTTTGTTCATTTGTCAAGTTCAAGTTAAGAGTTAAAACCATTACTTCACTGGAAGGCTGTTAATTCTTTCCAAAACAGCTTGCTCCTGGAGTCTAGCATTATTTTCTATATTCAATCCATAAAAGAGATTAAAAAAATAAAACAAAGCCCCAAGAATTGCTTACTCCACTGGTAGGAGGAGTATCTGTGAGATCCTACAGCAAGGAAAGGTAAAAGGCCGCCTACGGGACAGCCCCCAGGGTCAAGGAGGAACGATCCTACGGCAGTGAAGACCATTCGGGAAAGATCGTGGAGTCTTATCCCAATGCCTCACTATTTTTACTCTGATGTGCCTAATATCACTTACTGCAATTTGCAGCATGCTATATAGTAGATAAACTAATTATAAAAAATTACAACACTTTTCTCAGTGTTCCAAGACTTCCTTAACTCTAGAGTAAACACATGCCTCTTCCTTCAATCCTGAATTTCTTAATCTTAATTTGTAACCCGCTTATTTTCTTTGCCTTTGATTTTCACTGCTCTCATCTGGCCCAAATCTTCCTTAAAACGTAGCAGCCAACACTTGAAGGACAGTACGCTGATTTTCCAGGCTGATTTTGAACTTCAATACTGTTGGCAGACTCACCTGCCGCCCCATCCTGAGTCAATATCCGCAAATTTAATAAGCGTACATCCTACTCCATCCTCCAGGCCATCAATGATAACGCTGACTACTACCGGACTAAAGGAGAGGCCCTAAGAAACCTCATTCATTTTAACAAAGAACTATTTGATATCTACACGATTTTCCAAATGTTTTTCATCACGGTTTTGTCATTTTATCCAGACCGCATTTCCCTAGCACGCATTTGAGAGCACCACATGAAAGAATCAATAACGTCCCTAACGTTAAGACACCCAGCACCTTCTCTATTTACAGACCTGTTACCCTGTAACAGCAAAAAAGATGCCAAAAAATTATACCAAGCTGGTGTTAGGCGGGTTTTCTTAACACTTCTATTTGCTGCTGCAATGCTTTTCTAGGAATTTAACCTGAATGATCGATAACTTAACTCTTCCTCCCTCAGCACTCCTTTTAAAAAAAAAAAAGGGCACTAAGTGTGTTCCTTTTTTCAAAGGTTTCAAAGGTTTCAAAGACAACACTCACAGCTTTAAGATGGGAAATTATCTGAGGCTAAATCCTCTCCAGCCAAGCTGACTGGACCTAGAGCCAATTCAGATTTATTCATCCAAATATCCTCTAACCTATTATATTCATGGAATCACAGAATCATTTAGGTTGGAAGAGACCTCCAAGACCATCGAGTCCAACCATTAACCCAGCACTGCCAAGGCCACCACTAACCCATGTCCCCAAGCGCCACATCTCCACGGCTTTTCAATCCCTCCAGGGATGGGGACTCCACCACTGCCCTGGGCAGCCTGTGCCAGGGCCTGACAGCCCTTTCGGGGAAGAAATGGTTCCCAAGATCCAACCTAAACCTCCCCTGGCGCAACTTGAGGCCGTTTCCTCTCGTCCTGTCACCTGTTCCTTGGGAGAAGAGACCAACACCCATCTCTCTACAGCCTCCTCACCAAATATTCCTCACCAAAATATCCTCTAGCCTATTATATTCCTGATCTTTCATCAGGCCAAGCTAGATCTATAACCTAGGGATTAATACGAGCCAATCTACCCGCGGTGCTCTACTTTACTTGGCCAAAGAATAAATGTTGGAAGTTTCTATCTGCATATCTCCATTACTAAGAGTATCCTGACAGATTATTTCAATAAATTTTAAGTGATAAAACCATAGTTTACAAAGCTTCAAATTGTTCGCTTTCTCTCCAAGTTCTCCTGTCTCTCGCTTCCAAATTTTAGGATTTCAGGCACTCAAAAAAATAATTGTCATCTTCACAATGTGGCACCATGTCCATAACTAAACTGCAGATCCTTCCAACTCTGAGCAAGTTACTAGAATAAAATCAGTCACAACAACCGAGCTAAGTATTCATCTGTATAAATTATTTTCACTTTCTAAATTATGTATTTTAAATTGCAAAACTAGAGATATGTTGCCATTCAGAAACATTCCAGGTTATTTTTAAGGCCTTTTGCTAGATTACTCCTAAAAATTGTCTATGTTGATGCAAAACTGTCTTATTGCATGGTCCAGTGCGTATTTCAACATGTTTTCTCTTCTGAATCCACTGCAGGGTTGCCTGACTGGTATTGAGAGCCAGGTTCAAGTTCAGGGACTCTCTTCCTGCAGACGCAGCAATTTTTAGCTCCACAACCTATGAGGAGGTAAAATATGCCAAGCAAACAGACATTCCCCTCCTCTCCAAGACACCAACAGAAAGGGAAGCAGGTTGAACAGAATTATCCCCCAGTCTCTGAGTTTGAAATGTGGGAAACTGCTAAAAATTTTTTTTAGTCTTCAAAATAGAAGGAGCTTATGTTTCGACCATATACAATTACTCTTCCCTATACTTGCAATAACTTTTTCTAGATTGTGAAGCTGTTCTTCGCAAACCTAAATGCAGAGTTCTTTTTCATAGCTAGCTTCAAGTCCCTGAGAAACTGTCAGAAAACCTCAGGAAAGGGCAGAGCCTTAGATTATCTTGAACAAATTCGGACGGCTCCCACCACACCACTTCTCTGTGTAGCTGAAGGCAGATTAGCAGCTCTGGAGAAGAAATTTGTTTGCTTCTTGGTTCAAAAGTCTGTGTTTCTGGAGCAAATCCCCACTCCTGACAGATGAAGTCCTGTACAGTATTACTGAATGAGGTACCACCGCCTTGCGTAGTTTCTTATAAAGTAGATCTCTTTTCCACCATACTGCACTAGACAATAAAGGTTTTGGCCGAGCTCATTTTATACTTTTAGGTAAACTTTTAGCAACTTTGGACCTTGAATAGCACATCCAGGCATTAAGGACAAAGCCTCTTAAATCCATTTAGTGTTCCATGAACATTCAGCATAGAGAATGACTGATGATTTTTTGCTAGAAGAATATTCTTTCTAGCAGCAAGCGTTAGAAGATGTCAGGTGCCACACTGCCAAGAGAAAGCTCTGCAGAACCCCATATCTGTAGATGGAAGATATTTTACCTTCAGATCCACAAAGAAGAGGTAAGAAATGCCAGCATCGAAACTTAACTAACCCCCGACAGAGAGGAAAAGTGCAGATTCTTCCAAAACCCCCTTCTCAACCAGCGTTTGGGAGGAATGTGCTAAGAAGCCGGCAGAGAAGTGCTACCAGCTCCGCTGCTCCCAGCCAGCCACGGCAGACCCCTGCAACTCAAAACTGCCTCAATTATTCCAGATCTTCTCGAGGCTCCAGAATAGTTGTAAATCAAGAGGGCACAAAACACCATTTATAAGATTCCCTCACTCTAAGTTTCGAGGCACAGACCATATAAAACTGGTCTTAAAAGACTGAAGAGAATGAAGTCATGGATGAAAAGCTGGACACGAGCCAGCAATGGGGGGTCACAGCCCAGAAAGCCAACCGTACCCTGGGCTGCATCAAAAGGAGCATGGCCAGCAGGTCGAGGGAGGTTGGACGGGGCTCTGGGCAACCTGATCTAGTTGCGGATGTCCCGGCCCATGGCAGTGGGGTTGGACTAGATGGGCTTGAAAGGTCCCTTCCAACCCAAACCATTCGATGATTCTAAACATCTGTTTTTCTCCATTTACAGGCCTGATTGCTAGCGTTAATTCTAAGTTTCGTTTCTCAGGAGAGAGCATCTTCACCTATGCAAACTATAATCCAAATACCACGTGTAAAAGTGATAGTAAAAAAGCACTTGTGTCATTCACTCAAAAGAGGAACTACTTTCACACTTAGGGGACCCGCCACTCTCCGCCGCTCTCTGTGTAACAAATGCCACATCCTTCCTCTGTCTCAAGCCGTTTGCACAAACCTTATCTGAGCAAGCACAGCCCGTGAAGGAGGAGCTGGGAGACATCTGTATCACTTCCTCACCATCATTTTCTGCTGCTTTAAGGGATCCAAGCCAAAAGCACCTCTTTAATATGACTTTAAAGGAACTTGATGCGGGGTTTGAACTAGCGCTGCTGTCAGGTAGAGGTGTTTTTCTTCTCTGCACTACTTCCCATTTAAACTGCTGAGAAATAGCTCTCGCAACAAGTACAAAACCAACTCTATGGACTTCTGAAATGCTGATCGCCTCCTTCCCCACACCCAAGCGGGAGCTCCATGTTGGTGGAGAGAAAGACAGACAAGGATCATGATCTGGGGCTGTGGGAAAAAGCAAAGCACCAACTGGGGGGGGGGGGGGAAGCATCAGCTTCTCAAATTCTCACCTTCCCCATAATTATCTCCACAAGTTCTGTTTTGCTGAGTGAGACCATAACCTGGCACTTCCCAGTTTTGTAATGTGTGAGGATTTAGTGTAGTCTTTTCCCGTAATTCAGATCTCGGGTGGCCGATGGAGCATGGCAATAATTTCATCTTCTACAGTACTTTTGTCTGGAGAATAATGTGGCAACCGCTCCTCTACAAAACAGGAGAATCAGGACAGGATCTCGTAGGCAAAAGACTGAACTAGGGGTTAAAAGTCAACGCTGACTAGTTCACCTGCCTGATGGAAGAATTTGAGAGAGAAAAACCTTCTCATCCTTTCAGCGCAACAGCTCTAACAGCATCGACCTGCACCAGCGAACAGCCCCGCATGAGCGCGTTCAACACCACCGCTGGAACCAGCTTCTGATTGAAGACATTTGTTAAAGAAAGTAGCAAAAAGGTTAATATAGCTTTGTACGCTCCCAAATTTGATAACCCATTCACGCAGCTCTCCTGCCCTCGATAACTTCAGCCTGTCATAGTCAACACTTGCTATTTTTTGCCTTCTAAAAAGGGAAATGCTTTCTTTACCCCTCTCCCCCCCCAAAAGATGTATTTATAATCTAACCAAACCCTTTTTGGAGGAGACTGGTCAAGCAGCCTTGCCAGCTGATGCTGGCTCTAGGCCTGCTTTGTAAAGGAACCTGAAAATCAAACTTTTGCTTTCAAAATAGCGCTCGGTGCGTGATGGCAGAGAAGCGGTTGGAAACAGGACAAGCACATTCTCACACCGCGAGTTCGAATGTGGTTTTTGAAGCGACTTAATGGTTGGGTCAATTCCGTAGCGATTTTCTGGGAGATGAAAGGATGCCCAATTCATGCAGATGTCCAGAAAAATTAAGCAAGAGAACTGTACAAGACTAAAAACACCAGGTCACTAAAAACATAGCAAGTAAGCCATAGTGGAATAGAACATTACAAAATGTATATATTTTCTTACATAATTACATTAAAGTGTAACAAGATATGAAAAGAAAGTGTAAATCGAAAACACAGGCTGGGAATTATCTGAAAATATGATGATAAAATCACATACTAGATCAGTCATCCACAACAACAGATTAAGCGACAATAAAAACAGACTCCTCAAAATTGGAGATTTAGACAGACTGTAGGAAAGGGGATTTTAAGAAAACTTGAAAACCACGTACGACATCAAAAGTAGTATGTTAATTGAGGAAGTTCAGCTAAGGAAAATTCCAGAGTCCAATTTTACTTCCACTTGATCACAAGGTTATAAAACACACGTAGCTGAATTTTGACGTGGTAGAATACAGAGTTTCAGGCAAGAATTAAATAAATGGGAAGTTCAAACTAAAACCAGCTTTAAAAGCGTGCAAGAGCATCACAGAAAGATGAAAATATCTTAATAACTGCAGTCACTGTTTGAGACTATTAATAAAATGCAAAATTCTGAACTAAGCAGCGTAAGAACCTTACCTAAATTAAACGCATTAATCTTCAGTTTATTTAAAGAAAACAGATGCACGTGGAAAGAGCGTACAATTAAGAACAATAGTTTAAGAGACTCGGGACAGGAGACAGAGAGGGTGATAATGTCTGTTAAAACTAAATATTTATATTATCAAATACAGCTGAAACCCAACAAAGAATCAGCAGCTACAAATTAAAGAAAGTAAGTGTACACCAACAGGCAAGTTATCTGATATACTTACTAAAAAAAACCCCTCGCAGATATTAACATATAAAAACATGATAGACACAAGTCAAGCATGACAGTGTCTTTCAGCGTAAGCCAAAATATATTAAGAATTGTTCTTGAAAACACTTGCAATTCAGTACCTGCCATTGATATAAGTTAATATCAAAGGTCAGCTGGAAAACATTTAGTATAGTGTCACAAGAAGTTGCAAAAATGTATATTGGGATAAATACAAAATGGATTAAGATCAACAAGAAGTATAAAAAATGTAGATAACCTGAGTGAAGATCATATAGAGCTATTTCTATAAATACAGGAGTGTAACAATGCCAAGAGGAGTTCTCTGGCTTTATCGGTAGCAGCAACAGCATCTCAGGCACCAAACTGGCTTATAAAGCTACACAAGTCACCTCGTAAATCTGAAAGATTATCCTATTTTCTACAAACCCTCAGACAACTAAACCCCTACATGCCCAAGAGATTCAGTCTCCACGCTAAAGCGCGTCTTTGCCCCCAGGCAAGCACCGCTCACCGCAGATCAAGTCACTTGGAGACCCGTCCCTCGGTAACACGCGCCGCGCTTCGGATGCTTTGGCAAAAGGCGACGTTCTGAAGAAATTAAGAATACGGAGGAATAGGCAAGTAGGAGTCACTTATTAGTTGGGATACAGGAATATAGACTCGGCGTCTCTCAACCTAACTCAAGTTCGTCTAGTTTAAGGTAATAACTTTGCTAAAATATCCTGTGTACACGCAAACCAGCACACTGTGTAACCTTAATGTATTTGTTTGCTTTAAAGTTACTTTGAACTCGTTCAAAAAGCAGTGAAATATTCGAAGAGCTGAAACGACGGCACATAGGAATGTCGGACTGAAACAACGCCTGGTCAGCGACCGCTCTGTCTTGTTTCAGAGACAGACTGCTACCAAAAACTGTATTTAAGACATCACCAAGTCAGCCAAAGAGCCTGGGATTGTAAAATTACAGTTCTCTCATCCTCGTTGTGTGCCTTTGCATTTATATTTATAAACAAACCATAAATATGCGTGGGGTTTTTTTAAATAATGCCATTCACGAGAATTCAACTTCTGAATATTTAATATTTTGAGAAAGCCTAACAACTGGAAATACTACCGTTTGATGTCACGGATATATTAGCATTGTGCGGAATCTCAGAAGGTGAGGAACTGCAAAACAATTCTGGCAGCTACTCCAAGTTATCAGAGCTCTTAAGTGGTGAATCTGAATGTTCATCTACAACAGGCATCTCTTAAAGGAGGCTGCATTTTACTGCACTGGAAACAGACTGCAACGCGTGACTTCTTTCCATTCCCCACCCGCAGAGGAATACATCCCACATTCACTTCTCCATGTCCTAAAAAACATTTCTGGATTTGTTTTATTCTCTGAAGTGCCGTCACCGGCCGTTTCTGAAGCTGCTCGGTGTTATCCATTGTAAGTGTCTTCGCAACTGAGCAGGTCGGCATTTTCTATTCTGTGGGAACTTCTTAATTAAAGGTTCCCATCATTACAAAGCGTTGACAGGGCTCCATGGTTTACGTAGCACAAAGCTTATTTTTTTTTCCATCCTAAAACAGATGGCAAATAACTATTAAATTTGTTGGGCTTCACATAATATTTATTGATCAGTTTATAACAATGGAAATTTTACTATTCTGAAGTTTACACTACAGTGTAAAAATTAATTTTGCATTTGGTAATTAGCTTCCGAGCTTGTTCTATCTTCAGAATATGGAACTTGCAATTAGGTTATCTTTTACACTCAAATGTTATAAGCCAGTTTTTGGCATTAGTTTAAATGTGTACATCATATTGTGGGGAAAACACAAAAATCTGCCTGAAAGCACAGTGCCGTATTTTGAATGAATTTGGTATATTTTGGTATTTGGTATGTCTGGCAAAGTTTAGATGAAGAAATTTCGCCATTACTATTCAGACTTCACAGTTTTCTTGGCCTTTTTTTTTTTTTTTTTTTTACTAGTATTTCTTGTCATTCTGTTTCAAGTATTCTTTTTAAACAGTAAACCCTGAAAGTCTACTTTTAGCACTGCTGAAACCTCTCACCCTCTAATACAAGACAACGATGATGATGATGATGATAAAGATTGTGCACAGCCAGTCTGGTTCCACAGCTATATATTCAAAAACGTATGTAGTCTGGGGCTACATTGAGCAAAGCACCTTCTCCTCAAGTATCTCGGAAAACACCTGCACGGACAGTAAGTCACATAATTCCCCATTCACACGTTGGAACGTTACCGGTTCCCCAATCCCACCACGGCACCACAGCGCCTCAGCCCGCCCCACAACCATGGCAAACGCGCTAACCGAGAAAGGCAGTTTTCTCCAAGAAACTTGTATTTTCTGCAACCTCTGTTAGGTTTGGGGAGTATTTCACATGTTCTCATTGGGAAAGGAGTATCCTGATAAGGACAAATCACAATGTTTATTATGAAATAATAAACAGCAGGGCGAGGGAGGGGATTCTGCCCCTCTGCTCCGCTCTGGGGAGACCCCCCTGCAGTGCTGCCTCCAGCTCTGGGGCCTCAGCACAAGGGGGACATGGACCTGCTGGAGCGGGGCCAGAGGAGGCCACGGAGATGACCCGAGGGCTGGAGCCCCTCTGCTCTGGGGACAGGCTGAGAGAGTTGGGGTTGTTCAGCCTGGAGAAGAGAAGGCTCCAGGGAGACCTTATTGCAGCCTTCCAGGACCTAACGGGGCCTCCAAGAAAGCTGGAGAGGGACTTTTGACAAGGGCATGGAGTGACAGGACAAGGGGTGATGGCTTTAAATTGAAAGAGGGCAGATTTAGATTAGACACAAGGAAGAAATTCTTCACTCTGAGGGAGGTGAGGCCCTGGCACAGGTTGCCCAGAGAAGCTGTGGCTGCCCCATCCCTGGGAGTGTTCAAGGCCAGGTTGGACGGGGCTTTGAGCAACCTGGTCTAGTGGAAGGTGTCCCTGCCCATGGCAGGGGGTTGGACCAGATGATCTTTAAGGTCCGTTCCAACCCAAACCCTTCTGTGATTCTATGAAATATAGACATTAAATAGGAACACTTACATAATTTATACGACAAAATTTGACAATGTGAGGAGACACAAGGCCAAACCTATCCAGTTCAGCAGCAAATGGCCAGCATTTCAAGTTTCGCTCCGTACCACCTTCCCTTCCTTCACCCCCCCTCCCAGCTTATTTTCTTCTGAATAATACAATAACCAAGGAGGAGGAAAGGCTTGACACTGCTTGTCTGGTTATGTACAGATCAGTAAAAGAATTAATTGTAGTGTAAACACTACAATAGGCTGCTTCAGTTAGTAAATTTAAAACTCTAGACTGATAGCTTTCATTTGTTTTGAACAAATAAGTATGTACTAAAAGCACAAATGTTAAGTGTAGAGGACAAAGAGACAAAGATCCGCAAATTTTAAAAAACAAATGAAGATAATTCACCTTGGCTGGACAACTCTTTCAGCTGAACAAACAACCGAATTGTCCTCTGGAAATCAGAAAGAGGAGTGTACATGCTTACATCTGGAAGTAAGTTTTGGCATCGTGATCCAGTTGTGGAAAACAAAGGTTTAGACTGCCTAAGTACAACAGCTGGATTAATCGGCTAGCCGGAGGAGGAGGTAAATACGAGTCCAGTCACGCCTAACACTATTTTCCAACATTCGAGGTCAGCAGACACTGAAGCTACTTACTTCTGCTGATTAGTGAAGTTTGAAAACTAAAGGGACTGGTGAACTCTTTCTCAGTAATTTCAGTGGAAATGACAAGTTGTGGTGGAGAAAAGGATACAAACCCAAATACATTCTGGACAAGGGGAATTCCATCTAAGCGGTTTTTCAGAAGAATCCACATTCGTGTAAGGACATAAAACCTGATGGGATTGTGTCCTGCACAGAAATACAGAAGAAACTAATAAGCTCAAGAAATACAATTTCAGGAGAAACGTGGCCAAGGACAGTTTTTTCCAGTCTCTGACCAACCTGCTCAGGACAGCTGATCTGCAAGTCGGTATGAGCTAATAACTGCATTCATGGGCCTTTAAGAATGAAAAAAATCTCACCTTCCACTTACACAGGCAAGAGATTTTGGAAGATATTCCCAACGAGAATAAAATACAAGTATTGTTTCCTTCCCGTAACTCCAAACTTCAGCCTTTATTATGCACCAGTCAGAGCAACGTACCGCTGATGACATGGGACAGCTGAAATGTTTGCAATTCGTATTTTTCAACACTAACAGAAGTTTCTTCGATCTTTCAGCTGAGTTGACATGAAAAATGACATTCTCAAGAATCTTTAACCCATGGTCTACTACTCTAATAAATATCTGAGCCCCTACCAGTAGATCGCTACAGCACGTACCTCACACTGCAGCGCATGAAACGCTAGGTGCCAACGCAGCATTCCAGTTCAAATGATGAGAAATTAACTGTTTGCCTGAGATTCTCAACGTTTGTACCCCAAGACGACAGAGTTGAGCCAAGATTTCCCAACGATAAATGCAAAATTGAATTTTACACTCCTGGGATGAATATAAAAATCAACCTTAGAAAACCAAGCTTGCTGCTTCTCTCATGCTGACGGTGGTAAGAACGAACAGCGGCTTCTCTGGACGTCCTGACTCTTCCTGGCATGGCAGCAGCAGGTCCAGCTCTCCTGGAGAGGCAGTGGGGCTGCGCTCGCCCCTTGCCCAGCACTACGGTGCAGTCATAGAATCGTTCAGGTTGGAAGAGACCTTTAAGACCATCGAGTCCAACCGCTAACCCAGCACTGCCAAGGCCACCACTAACCCATGTCCTCAAGCGCCACATCTCCATGTCTTTTCAGTCCCTCCAGGGATGGGGACTCCCCCACTGCCCTGGGCAGCCTGTGCCAGGGCCTGACAGCCCTTTCAGGGAAGAAATGGTTCCCAAGATCCAAACTAAACCTCCCCTGGCGCAACTTGAGGCCGTTTCCTCTTGTCCTGTTGCCTGTTCCTCGGGAGAAGAGACCGACCCCCCCTGGCTCCAACCTCCTGTCAGGGAGTTGCAGAGAGCGAGAAGGTCTCCCCTCAGCCTCCTTTTCTCCAGGCCAAACTCCCCCAGGTCCCTCAGCCGCTCCTCACAGCACTTGTGCTCCAGACCCTTCCCCAGCTCCATTGCCTGTCTCTGGACATGCTCCAGCCCCTCAGTGTCTGTCTTGGAGTGAGGGGCCCAGAACTGACCCCAGCACTCGAGGTGCGGCCTCGCCAGGGCCGAGTCCAGGGGGATGATCCCTGCCCTGGTCCTGCTGGCCACACCAGTGCTGATACAGGCCAGGATGCCATTGGCCTTCTTGGCCACCTGGGCACACTGCTGGCTATCTGCAGTCCCAGCTATCTGCAGCTTTAGGCAACTAGCTCCTTTGTCTACCCTAAAGACACTTATGTAAGTGTCTACCCTAAAGACACTTAACAGGCTGCCCAGGGAGGTGGTGGAGTCCCCAACCCTGGAGGTATTCAAAAGACGTTTAGATGAGGCCCTAAGGGATATGATTTAGTGGTGGCCTTGGCAGTGCTGGGTTAATGGTTGGACCCGATGATCTTAGAGGTCTCTTCCAACCAGAACAATTCTATGATTCTATGTACGTTCCACTGCGCAGAGGTCTGAAGGCACAGGTTGCACTGGGTTTTGCAATCTCTCTCGTTCTATCTCTGCAAATAGATTGGTAGAATTGATTTTTTTTTTTTTTTTTTTTGGAAAGAAGCAATTAAAACTAATCTACTTTAGATCTGTGAAAATGGCACAGGCTGCCCAGGGAAGCAGTTGAGGCACCACCCCTGGAGGGCTTGAAAAGCCGTGTAGATGTGGTGCTTGGGGACATGGGTTAGTGGTGGCCTTGGCAGTGCTGGGTTAACGGTTGGACTCGATGATCTTGGAGGTCTCTTCCAACCTAAACAATTCCATGATTCTATGCCCTGCTTACTAAAGTTCTTGGAGGACTTTTTTCCATAGAGCAGTAGAAGTAAGCAATGCCTGCAATACCTGTGAAGCCACAAAAAGTTTGCTGTGAGAAGATCCCAGGTGAATGTGCCGTGCCAACCAACACTACTGCAAATAACTAAACCAGGTCTGACGGCGCTCACCGATACCAGCATTCCCCAAGCAAGGTGGCTCCAAAGCTCACGTCCAGTTTTTAAAAAGCAGCAGTGATTTTCAGGCTTTGCAGTCTTTGTATTTCCCTCATCAAGGGCCATTACCATATAAAATTTCCCACCTTCCTAAGACTCCACGTTAACTCTGAGTGGAAGTAGAATAGAATTTAACAGCAATATTACTTAGTGCAAAGCACTTTCCCAGAACAGCCGCCCTCAGATATCCTACAGGTCATGCAAGAAACTTTTGAGATGACATCCACATTCCTTCATCTGGCCTTAAAAAGCACTAGTATACATTTCAGGGGGTTTACTGTATTTTATTTTGTCCTTTTTAAATCAAATAGCAGCAGAGAGACAGCTTTGAACGTGGATATTCAGACTATGCAAAATTATAAGTAACGTTTGAGTAACCTTAAACTGTCTTTACTACCATTTTAAGTTTAGCAAGGGTAAATCTGGTATCTCAAGGTATCTTGGTACCTTAAATCAAGGGTATCTTTTTTAAAAAAGAAATCTCTATTTTCAACAGAACAGAAGAGCAGGCACTTGCAACTACTGCAGAGATGTTAAAGGTTGTGTTCATGTTCAATCAGCTGTAGCAAAAATCCCCTCCACAGCCCAGGATACAGATGCCAAAGCACTCACTAAGGGGAAAAACAGCCTATTTGAAAATATTTTTTCTCTGAAGTTATAAGGCAAGCCAACTCTTACAAAAGCTGCCAAGAGCATCCAAGTCCAACTCAGTTTGACTTCATTCATATAAAAAAAAAAATTTCCTTCCTGCTCATTTAAGAAAGAATTTAACAGGAACAATTCAGAAAAAAAAAAAAAAAAAATCTTCAAGCTAATCTCCACACAGAAAATAAACTGGTGAAAACCAGCCAGAAGAGAAGGGAAGCTTGTCTTCGGGTATTTACAACACAAATTTATTCAGTCTCAACATTTGCAAAGTATAGGTCTGCCCACAGGAACTTTTTTTATATATATATTTTTTTTTCACATGTGAAACTCATGGACTTGGTATTATCAGACAAACAGAACAAGTGAGAAAAGCAAGAAACTGCCCGGCGACGGGGGAAGCGGACCATCTGGTCTCTAACACGCTAACACAATAGGGAAGGAGTTGAGTTTGGCAGCCAAGGACTGGAAAGCATATGGTACTTTTCCTCTTAACTGGGCATTTTCTGGCTTGTCTTAGCTTGTGTCAGAACCTTTACAGACCTTGTGTAGTTTGTATTAAGCTTTCTCGTACTGAAAATTAAACCATAGAGAGTGTCAGAGTTCTTCGCTTTGGGTAATTTTGAAGCAGGGTAAGTAGGAAGAAAGTCTGAAAATCTCTGTAATCTTTCGAGATTGTTGTGTTGGTCTTTTTTCCTGGTTTGTGAATGGGTTCTGTGCCAATTCTTCACCAGACACATGCAGTGTCCTCCTTATACTATTTTCAAAAAATAGATATGGCAAATGCCCTGGTCTGCTTCCATGTCAAGTCAAAAAAAAAAGGGGGGGGGAAGGCAGGACTGAAATATGGCAATAAAATCATACCAAGATTACTTGGGCCAAACTTATTTGGGCTCAGAGTAAGTTTATTCTTAAGTGAGCAAAGTTAATCTTTTTGTTTGTTTGCTTCCTAATGGTTACAAGACAAGCTCTTGAGCATGGAGTTTATTCATGTCATGATAAAACAAATCAGAGAAGTCTGAAATTACCACAAATGGAAGATTTAAAAGTCTATACTGGTAGCAAATATACTACATTTTAATGTATAAGTAGCTGAGCACAGGGCTGAAAGGAGTTGCTTGGAAACGCATTCATATTTCAGACGTTCACACTAGTATTAAAGACTGTCTCAGGCTTTTTGTCCATCCAGTTTATCGTAAGGTTTCACTTCAATGATAAATGGAAGTTCTCGATTATATTTTCAGATCAGCAATTTGAACGAGATCAATACATATTGCTGTAAATTCTTCCACGTGGAGTACCGTGATGCCTGGGAGCACCAGCACCCTCTGGATGGGTCACCACTCTATAACCTCAGGGTGGAAAGAGAGAGACCAAAACCTCCAAAAACCAAATATAGTAACAACTCCTCAAGTTTAACACAAAAAAATATATATGAAGATTAACATAATATAAATTAAGGGAGTACAGGAGAGAACGACACAAGATTAGCTAACACAACACTCATCTCAGAACATCAGCTCCTTAAATTCATTTGAGATAATGCAGCAGTTATTGAAGTATGAAATACTGCAACTTCAGTATGTTCAGCCATCACGTACTCAAAGTAAAGTCTTGGTAAGTATTCAGGTGGGTTGGGGTTTTTTTAACCTAGCGGCAACTTTCACTTCGCAAAGATTAGTAGGTACTATTTTTAAAAAGATACAAGGATAAAAAAAAATAAATCTGCAACTTCCAGGAGTAAGTATGAGCAACTACTACAACTGTAGTCCAACAGGAATAGCCTTGCACAAGCCTGCTTAGAAAACCACAAAGTGTTCCTATCGAAGACAACGCAGATAAGCTGGATGGGGAGGGAAAACTGCGCTTGCAGAGATGTGGCCAACAGAACTGGTTGAGCCCTTTAGGTGTTGTGCCCTCACTACTAAAAAAAAAATAAAAATCAGTAGACTTTCAGGACGTAATCATGATGAAACAGCCATAAAATAAAGATTACTATGCATCAAACAAACAGCAGTACCTGTGTGCATGGTCTCACCAGCGACAAATACAAGACCGGATTCATTCAGCGCAGAGTCAAACGTTATTGTTGATCCAGCAGACGTGTTAGAAGTCATTGCTCGAGGGCAAACGCGGCTATACGGCGCTGGGCAGCTGGAGCCGAGCTCTGACAAACTGTAGCCTTCCTACGCTAAGCAGCGGAGTTGAGCATTTTATTCTTCTAATGGCTTGACTGCTCGGTGTTCACGGTAACTGCTTGAACCGCCCTGCTTGCTTCGAAAACAACAGTGTGCCGAACCCTCACGGAGCCGACGGTGTCAGCCAAGAGCTCACCAAGAGTAACCCAGGCTTGGCCAATGCTCAAAACCAGGTTATGGCACGGTAGCTTGATCATAAGCTTCACTATTTCTTTACCTAGAGTTCACTTTTAAGTTATCCATACATACAACAATGAACATCAGCATTACATCCAGCAAAGACATTCCATGATTACCAACACAAAGGTAGTATTTCTTATATGAATATTTGCATTTCAGTACCTTCAGAAAAAAGCACCACAACTCAAATGGAAACACTCCAATCCTTAATGCAGAAATAATATTATCCAAAGAGCACTATTAAGCACACTTAAACGGGGGAGGAGGGAGCTCTGGTAGAATTAAAGTGTAAAGGTTGTAAGTTTTTAGGAAAAAAAGCAACAAAATTTTACATTGACATTGCAAGACACACTGTGCACTAAAGACCAGCTCCCCACAAAGTGAAGAGTCCTTGGAAAAAAGAGATGAGTTTGACTGCAAAAAGGGAACAGGCAGAATAAAGTAAGGAAAAGTGAATCCACGCTCTAATTCTAGAAACCGTGCAGCTGTTCAGAATTGAATTCAAAGCAATATGAAAGAAAATACAGGTCTATGTCTTGAATAATATCCTTGCAACAACTGGAATAAGCCAAAGAAACAACTATTGAATATGGTCATCAAAACGTCTCCTAATGTCTGTGTCGTTTCAGTGTTAGAATAACAGCAGAACTATTTAAACTGAGCAAAGCCGCTCCTCATCGACTGGAGATGGAAAAGTCACATCCATGAACGTCAGCAATACATTTTATAAATATTTCTTCTCTAGACAAATGCTTGAGAGACTATCATTAGAAACTGCTCACAACTTTTTCATTTTATAACATTTATACTCGTGGAAAAAGCTTACAGAAAAACTCTTTTAGTTTTGAAAATGCAGACAGCGTTTACAGACAGTGTTTTGTACAAGGAGCTCTGGCCTGTATTTCTGGCTCTTTTTGCCTTTGCGCATCTTCAGACAACTCCGTCTGACAGCGCTTCATTCTCCTGCACCTGAAAACCCCGGTGCAAAGGCTGGAATTTTCAGTATTTTTTGTTAAACTACTAGCAATTATTTTTCTATAGGAGACCGATACCATTTCTAAGAACAGTCACTCATATAAACACCGAGTATACCGAAATTAGTCTAGCAGATAAGCAATCGCTTTCCTCCTTTCCCCAGTATTACATTTTTTTTCCCAGTTTAATATAATATTTAAGGTTACAGAACAGGGAAAAAGCCACCAAGTTACAAGCAACTTCAACTGAAAGGAATCTAACAAATGTATCTGTCACGATTAGCAAAAAAATACCGTTATGTTCATTCTCTGCTTCACAAAGGTTTTTATGTATTCACAATACACTGTAGCTCTGAGAGATCTGAGCAAACTGTTATATTTAGGTAGCGACACAAAGTGTTAATTAATAGATGACAAAGTCATCTGGTTCTGTATTCTCCGCTGTTCTTCAAAGGCAAATCATTCCTAACCTAAATACAGGCTTCACAGAAAGCACTGAAAGGTTAAACAAAAACCTCTTCAGTCAAAATGCTTACAACTCTTAAGACAGCAAGCTATAAATTATTAAGTAGCTTGTCTAATTGCTTCATGATGGCATCCAAAGATCCCAGTCCCCCCTACCCCCATCCCAAGACGCAATTCCAGCTGGATGCACTTTCACCACAGCCCATTATTCACACGAGCCCGCTCTAATGTTAAAATGAGGTACCAGAGGTCAGGCTCCTAATAAGAAAACAAAGAGTAAGATTCCCATACCCACATAACATCCTAAATCTTGAAGCTACATCAGCAAGCTGACAACTGGAAAACCTAGGAAACCTCATCAATAAGTAATGGAGAAAGGAATCGGATTACACTGAACAGTCAGATTTTAAATCCTCCAAATTAAGTCATGTATGGAGAAGTGCCCCTATAAAAGCTGCTCTGAACCACGGCTGGAATCAGAATCTTACACCAAGAATGAGGGAAATTTCAGGCCTTCAGAGGATGAGTGTACAAAAAGGGAATGCAACCTCCAGTTATTATTGAAGAGATAGGCAAAGCAGGAAAAAACGGCACAAGGTTAAAAAAAAATATGTCCAATTCATCAACACGCACAGATTTTCCAATTCACTAGTTTGTTGGTTTTTAAACAACACGTTCCAGGCAGAGAAAACACATCTTTAATGACTCAGGGTTTACAAACTATAGCATGGTTTGCAAATCAAACAAAGTAGCTTTTTTTTCTATTGCTGTAAGTAACAGCATTCATAATTTTCTGAAATACATAAATAAATCATCCACACAGAAAATCAAAAGATCTGTGAAAATGTTAACTGCTGAAGTAATAAGTCTTGGCTTGAAACTTCTTGTCTTCTTAATTTATGGATGTTAAATATTTATTCTTTCCTGCCTCCCATCTTTCACTGTAATGAAATTATTTTTCATTGCAGCAAAATGCAATTGATTGATTTTAGTGTTCTTGCTCGGAAAAAGAAACATGTAATTCGGCAGACACATGGGGCTTTCTTTGAACCAGCACTACTGACCAACAGCTACTTGAGGGACAGATCGGCCAGTCTTTCCATGCAATTTTCATACCAAAGTCCACAAGAATTCAAAGTACCTGCAGAGCTGATCTTACAAGTCACCTGTAAGCAGCAACGTGCAATGTTCGTTAGAAGTGTTACCAAATGACTGCTAACTAAGGGAAATACGAGAGCAGCAGCAGCTCCATACCCACTCAAACGGTGGTAAACACGTATCAGGAACAAGGCAGAAGCAAAACAAGGTAGTAAAACCTTGTGCATGTCTTGTCTTGAGAATGTAATTGCAAGAGCAGTTGATGATTGACAGAAATCTCCCATCCACTTCTCCACTGCCACCAGGCAGCAATCGTAAATGCCACAGATACTACAGAGCATTGAAGAAGGGCTCGAAAAGGGCATTAAAATAATAATGTTCTATTGGCTCAACGCATCTCTTACCTTTAACTGCTACCGGAAAGAAAAAAAGGCAGGGAAAGAAAAAAACCCATGTCCCTCTTTATTCTTAACTTACTAACGATCGCTTGGCCAAGCTTTGGCCAATTGGTTTTCAATATGGACAGAAGAACCCAGCAGCAAAAAGATACAAATATGAAAGTTAAAAACAGCAATAGAGAAATGTTACTGTCAGGGCAGGTTTACATGTCATTTATGGCCAAAAAAAGTATGGAAGGGTTTGTTTTCCTTTATCAGAATGCTGCAATCGAAACTCCATCTTTGTATACTCAGACGCTCTCAGTGCAAAGGTTGATGTGCAATAGAACGTGGCACCAGAAGAGTTTGTCCTTTCCACACCTTGGCTAGCAAAAGCACCAAGGCTACACGAAACAGCACGTTTCATATTTTTCCCCTTAAAAGTGGAAATTAAAATGAGTTTGTTACTACGTCTTTAGTCATAGGGGTACAAAAGATGAAGAAACAACATTCATACATGCAAAAGTCAAAAAAAGGTGTCCAGAGAACAAGCTTAATTCTCGTGATGAAGCACTGGCAGGGGTGGTGTCCTCAGCACTCTTCCTACCCTCCTCTTCTTCCCCGCTAAGAACTCAATTGTTTAATTAATTGTTTTACATAGGTGAAATGGACCATTAGAAAACATTAGACAACACTTAATTTATCATTTATACAGGGATGAATGCAAATCATTTTGAGGTTTGGGTTTTTTTCTTCCCACACCCCTAATTAATATTCATGAGGATAATTTCACAAAGGCAGTTATAAAACTATGTCAGAGGCAGCTTGAAAATATAGTTGTGCGAACACAGAAAGAGGAAATTCTCCCCCCGCCGCCCCTGAAAGGGGGGATTTAAACCCAACGCAAACATTTACTGAATGATGGGGTTTTATAATATTTTAATCGAGTTATTCATTACACAAAAATAACACTGTGGAAAAGCAGATAACGGTATACAAAAGCTAAGTTCATTTGTTCTGGACAGGTGGCCAGTCTGCAACTCCGTGCCGGCATCCAAAGCCCGCCCACAATAGCACTAAAGACGATTATGCAAATGCTCCCTATTCCCTGCTATTTTCCCAGGAATGGGAGAAGGGCTCCATGTGGAAGAAGCAATTGTTTCCCAGTCATGTGGAAAACAAACCAAGAGAAAGAAGGGAGGGAATGTGAACGGGAGATAGCAACACATACCCTTACCAGGCCGGTCTTCTGCTCTCTCGCTGAGAAATGCTTGAAACGATCATAACGGTAACGTGATTTCCATACCGGAGCGCGGATCGCAGGGGTCAGACACAGAGTTCAGAGCCCAGGAAATGTATTCTTCATACGCAGCTATTCTACATTTTCCCTTGTATTCTACCAAGGGACAAAGCAGTTTAAAGATGGTAACTCTCCTTCAGTTGCAATACATCACTTAAATGTGACTGGTGGGGCCGTGCGATGCTTTACGACAACAAGCAGAAAGTTTGTAAAAGACGGGCAGCAGATCGTCTAGCTATCGGGGAGCCCGAATTTTGTCCGGTTTCATGCTATTGAAGGATTTTTTTCTAATTCCACATCTCGATCACAGAGTATTAAAAACACAAATGTGAAATCTAAGTCGATGCATTTGCTTCACTTCAGTCCTTCAACAGTTACTAATTTAAACATGTTTTACTAAAATACAGCACCTTGTACCACAATATAGACTAGCTTAAAGGTACGTAAAATTTATTCTTAAAAAGTACTAGCATGGTTCTTGTATTTCAAGCACAGCTCTTGAAAACCCATTGTCTAATTCACTCATTTTTACATAAATCCTCCCAAATATCCATTTTCCACCTAAGTACTCACCTAAGTAATTCAGCTATCCTTCTGCTTATATAATAACCGTATCCTATAGGATTCATCAGGGCACAAAGACAACTGTAGGCAAACAAACGTGATGCAACTAACCAGCAGCCTGCAACTTTATTAATTGTAAGTAAGGCGTGACTGATTATAATTAGAAGGCCATGACTGTCCCTCTCCTCCCACAAAGCACCAGGTAGTAAATGGATCCAGAGCAGCCTTAGCGGGCTAGAAGTTGTAACAGATAAACGACCTGTCCCACTAGCGTGAACTGTTACACAGGTCGGTGATTCGGCCCCGCAGCTGAAGCCTTTCAGTGGCAAACGGGTACAAGAGCAGCTGCATTCGTCGGAGGTAGATTCCCCATCCACCACAACAACCAGGGCCAAGACAGCTGCCTCCCGCTGAGATTTACTCCAGTAACTGGTTTTGTTTGAGCTGGACAACCACAAGTTGTGATACTTGATTCAATAATCACAGAATGGTTTGGGTTGGAAGGGACCTTAAAGACCACCTAGTTCCACCCCCCTGCCATGGGCAGAGACACCTTCCACTACACCACGTTGCTCAAAGCCCCGTCCAACCTGGCCTTGAACACTCCCAGGGATGGGGCAGCCACAGCTTCTCTGGGCAACCTGTGCCAGGGCCTCACCTCCCTCAAGAATTTCTTCCTTAGATCTCATGTAAATCTGCCCTCTTTCAGTTTAAAGCCATCACCCCTTGTCCTATCACTCCATGCCCTTGTCAAAAGTCCCTCTCCAGCTTTCAGGATATCATTATTTTTTCTTCAGTTAGCTATTATTCTTCACTCTTCCTATTCTAAAGGAAGTAGGTTTCTACAGCTGATATCAGGAGGCTAAAATCATAAATAATCATCTGGTTAACCTTGCTCAAATGAAAAATAAAATAAAAATCTTCCCTCATTCCCAAAAAAAAGACACGGCAATCAGAGTTATAGCAAGCCTCAAAGTTTGTTGAGTGTAACTTACAGGAGCAGTGTTATGGATAATCAGCATTTGGTGATTTAAAGACCAATACCTCCTCCACTTCAAGGAAAGCAACACAGGTTTTCACCCTATTCCAGCCCTGTCATTTGAAATAGGAAAGACAAAAGCTGCCTCCTGTATAAGGACTTTTTTAAATTTCAAAAGCATAGCTTTTCAGAACTTAGTTTTTTATGCTTCTTTTGGCTTCACCTCAACATCACCTAATCCTTGAGCCAGGTTTCCACAGCATACATGGCTTGCTTTCCCAGTTGCTGGAAGTTTGTTTCCATTTCCGATCGCTACCTCTTCGCCACTCAGATCCCGACAACTGAAAGACTTCATGCTGATCTTCAATTCCAAAGAATTTCCTGGCAGTTTCTGCCATTGCTTTAAAGTGATTAATAAAAATCTCCTTACATCACTGATATTATTGCTACGTTTCCTCATTCAACAGAATTTACAAATAAAAGCATCGAGTGAAGCCTTGCTCATATGTTCATCATATGTACCCTGCCTTTATCACGTCTCCTGCCTCTCTGTAATTACTCTGCGGTTATTTTGACACTCCTTAGAATTTATATTCTTACTTTTTTCCCACGCTATCAAGTGCTTTGCATTTCCATTAACTCCACTGTTCTCGCTCCCTCTCTCGCGCAGGGAGCTCCTCCAGGATGAGCCTACCTGTTGGCTTCTGGGCGCTCTGTACATCTTCCAAATATCTTTCAACCGTTTCTTTTTGTGTGCTTGCTTGTTCTCAATTACTACTTGTCTTTCAGCACCGACATCTTCGATTCAAACGTCCTACTTCAGAGTTCTCTTATCTTGCGATACAACGCATTTCAGGTTTCTCTCCACACACTCTTCCGAACGTTCTTCCCCGACCCAGGCATTTCTCTATTTCCATTTTCAACAGCCACGAGCTGGTCAATCTCTTCAATCTCTTTTTCAATTCCCCTCCGGCAACTTCTAACACTTTCCAGCTCAGCAGCTCCTCGTTCTTTACCCACCTCTATTTCTTTGTCTTGGCCTGGCAACACAAAACTTGATCAGCCATTCCTATAATCTCATTTTTTATGCTGTTCCACAGCTCTTCACCATTCATTTCTTCTTTCACCAGAGACAAAATTCTACCCCCCAACTCCTTTGTTTTCGTTCCTGTATCTGGCTCTTTCCATCTGTGCTTATCGTAGATCTTCGTTCTTGACACTTTTTTGGTTGCTCTTAGCTTCGCCGATGCCAGCACTAACTTTGGCTCTGGAGGTAATTCTGTGAGACAGGAAGCCTTCAACGGCCTTCGGAACATTCCCTGATTTACTGCAAACTCCCCCGGAGTTATCAATTCTTGTTCACTGTCATGCGCAATTCACTGAATCCTTAGAGGACAGGGATTATTCTGAGACTGAACTACATACTTGCTTATGTAAATAATCAGGAATTTCAGAGAGAGTTAAAAAGGTAAGCATAAGTATGCTGAAAAACCATACACATTTCCTATTTTAACTACAGCATGCCTGCAGGTCATGGCACATTTGTATTGCTTTGGGGGTTATTTTTCTATTAGATACATTTTTGCATATGAGAATACCACTACCAGCTGTAATGATATGACCGGCCATAACTGAATTTTACTAAAAGTTCTGCTCTTTCATTTAGTAGATTTTATATATTAATTATTATTGGTCTTTTTTCTAGGTATACAGAAAATACGTTGACAGAGGGACAAAACGCATTTAGAATATAAAAACGGGTTCACAGAGACAATACTGTTTCCTGAAGGCGGAACAAATCCAGCCTGCTCAAACAGAGTCCAATCCACCATCTTCTGTCCATCACCTTTTTTGTACCCCAAATTCCCTTAACCATGACCAGGAATCGGGAGTTATTGCGGTGCTGCATATGCTCTCCCTCTCAGGATTGCATTTCTTCCACCACCACGCTGGCACATCACCAGGCATACATCTGTAACGGGACCCACGCGTAGATGCTCCCCTCCCTTCTCCTTCACAATTACTTAACAAATCCATTCGACTAAAGAGACATTTGCTGAGCTACGCAGCCAGGGACTGGCACAGGACCCGCTGCAGGACATGTCCCTGCTCCTTCTAAAGTCACAGAATCCCAGGATGGCAGGGGTTGGAAGGGACCTCTGGAGATCATCGAGCCCAGCCCCTGCCAGAGCAGGGTCACCCAGCGCAGGCTGCACAGGGCCGCATCCAGGCGGGTTGGAATCTCTCCGGAGAAGGAGACTCCACACCCTCCCTGGGCAGCCTGTGCCAGGGCTCGGGCACCTCACAGCGAAGACGTTTTTCCTCCTGTTCAGGCGGAACTTCCCGTGTTCCAGTTTGTGCCCGTTGCCCCTTGTCCTGGCGCTGGGCACCACTGAGAAGAGTCTGGCCCCGTCCTCTTGACACCCGCCCTGGAGATATTGATAAGCGTTGGTGAGGTCCCCTCTCAGTCTCCTCTTCCTCAGGCTGAACAGCCCCAGCTCCCTCAGCCTTTCCCCACAGGAGAGATGCTCCAGGCCCTCAGCATCTCTGTACCCTCCGCTGGGCTCTTTCCAGTAGCTCCTCATCTCTCTTGAACTGGGGAGCCCAGAACTGGACCCAGGACTCCACATGGGGCCTCACCAGGGCAGAGCAGAGGGGGAGGAGAACCTTCCTCGACCTGCTGGCCACACTCTTCCTCATGCACCCCAGGATGCCGTTGGCCTTCCTGGCCCAAGGGCACGTTGCTGGCTCATGGGGAATTTGTTGTCTACCAGGACTCCCAGGTCCTTCTCTGCAGAGCTGCTTTCCAGGAGGTCACCCCCAACCTGTACCAGTGAAGGGGGTTGTTCCTCCCCAGGTGCAGGACCCTGCACTTGCCCGTGTTGAACCTCATGAGGTTCCTCTCTGCCCAACACTCCAGCCTGTCCAGGTCTTGCTGAATGGCAGCGCGGCCTTCTGGTGTGTCAGCCAGTCCTCCCAGTTTCGTGTCATCAGCAAACTTGCTGAGGGTGCACTCTGTCCCTTCATCCAGGTCATTGATGAATAAATTGAACAAGACTGGCCCCAGTACCGACCCCTGGGGACACCACTCGCCACAGGCCTCCAACTAGACCCTGCGCCGCCGATCACCACCCTCTGAGCTCTGCCATGCAGCCAGTTCTCAACCCACCTCACCGTCCACTCATCTAGCCCACAAGTCTACCCAGCCCCGTGGAACTCTTACAGGCACTCTCAACAACTTCACTTTTTTTCCCCAAATTAATAGATAAGAGCGTACTTTAAAAAAAAAAAAAATAGAAAAGGTAGTGCTAATAAAAAACGGTAACAAATTCTCTTTTGAAAATGAGGCTCAAATAGCCACTTCTTCTTATTCACATCATCATTATACACATACCCGAGAGGAGAGAGAACACATTTTCCCCTTTTTTGGCATACAAAAACCTTATGATTCATTTAGCATATAATTAACATATGTTTGTCAACTCCTCCTTTCACTGTAGGCCTCTAGCCCAATATTTTCTGTACCGCTAGATAGATAGTGCCACCATTCATTATTGAAAGGTTTCTGCTGCGAACCAAAGATGTCCTGGTAAATAACAGTTTTGGACTCGTGACAAGGTGAGTCATGTTTGAGTTTCCAGTCATTACAGGTAACTCAGCTATTCATTCTTAAAATATTTTTGCTCTTTGCATATTATTTGGAGTTGCGTAGAGAAAAATCTTCGCTGCAAGGCACAGGGAGAAGAGGAAAAAGAAATTCATTGTAAATAATCAGCTGCTCCTGGGAGACAGAGACATTGCAGTGTGCCAAGTCAAATTAATCCCAGACACAAAGATGTGAATAAAGCTTTAAAACTGAGATAAAGCGGGGAAATTAAATAGATCACTTAGAGAAATAAAACTAACTTCATTCGGTACTGTATTTAACACACTGGCCAATGTGTGCCTAAAATTCAAAGTTTCTGCGACGGAAAACGCTCTTCACATGAATGCTTGAGGCCAAAAAGAAGAGAGACTGGGGAATGCAGATGGGCTTCCTGAAGCCTTGCTTTAAGCAAAGGCATCAAGAACAAATTTCTGCTAAGAAAAGCCAACAAAATCTGGTTTTAAAAGATCTGAAATAGAATCAGAACCAAAGAGAACTTCATTCATATTGAAATCAGCATTGCTAGAGAATAGATTTTAAAAGAATAACTTTTATTTAGCTGAGGGCAAGCTTCAAATTTGCAGTCTGGTCTCATCTCTCCACTCAAACCTTTCTTTAGCACGTTTTCCACTTTGACTCCTTGGTCTTTAAATAAACGGTGTGTTTCTGAACACAATACGTCAAACAGCTCTGCTGTGACTTAATTAACTTCTACTGGGGTGCGTCATTAGAAAACATTTATATATTGTTGCGAATTTACATAGTGCTGTACAAACACAGATGGAAACAGATTTCCTATCTGGAAGCACTTACAACACAACTAAACCCACCAATGATCAGGGTAATCAGAGTAAGTCGTGAACAGGCAGATGCAGAAATTAGGCAGCGTTTTGGGGGCGCAGAACAGTATCACTGAAGGCAAAACGGTCAAGAAATCGAGAGGAACTAAAACTAGAGGCAAGTTAATACACATGGGCACGACGCTTTGGAGCTGCACAAACAAGGAGCTTAACTGTAATACAGTAAAGGACAGAAAAACACTCACACGTAGAAAAAAGCGCAGGAATCTCTATCAAATATTTCCATGAGTATTGAAAGAAAGTTTTTGTTCAAGTCATTTCAGTTGCTATATAAAGGATGTTAGTACTCCAACGACTGAGAAAGACATTCTGGCAATAATAAAGAGGCAAAAATGAATCAAAACATATGTGAAATATGAAAAAATGATTACTGAGAAAGATGATACCTCACTGTTTTCCAAATTAGAATCCAATTTGTTTGAGAAAGAAAGACGAAAGGGCAGATTTGGGAATTAAAAGCAAATCTAGTGCTGGTTAAAGGCAGGGAAGATCTATCTAAGACGGGACTGAAATCACAACACTGTACACTGGAATACAGCAAAAGAGGATTCCCTGAAACCATCTGCTCACTCACTGAGATATTCAATGTGTGGGCAAGAAAACCCAGGGATGACCGAAAATTGAATCAGCTATGGAAAAGCTTTCCGATAAATCTAACATAATGAAAACAGAGACTGTAACAACCACCACCACCACCTACATACATAAAACCACCTCAGCAGCGGGATATGAGCAATTTAACGAGTCCACATGCAAGCAGGGATGATTAAAAAATGTTCTGGTATCACGTGATACTGAGGTAAACGAGGGGCAAGTGATGGGACTAAACTGCTTCTCACCTTTAAACAATATCCTAAATCCACGCGTGATTTTTCTTCATTGATTTCTGTACCCCATTCTTTTGCTAATATGACTTTCTGTGGAATTTGATCACAACCAGTATCAAGATTATGAAAAACACGTACACGAGATCATCTTCACGTGGTAGCTGCTCTGTGTGTTTGGCTAATTTGTATTTTTATCAGCATTAGTATCTGGTAGTGTATCTGCACGTACAAGCACACACATCCTCCAGACGCCCTGAAAGGCAGCAGTGGCCATTCTTCACTTTGTTTTTCATTCTCCACTCCCACAACAGTGAAATTTCTGGGCACTTTGCCAAATGATATTTAATTAAAAGCTGCTCTGCTTTTGATTCTTTAGTAACTTGGTTACCAGCTCCATTGACCATTTATGCAGCAAAAGGAATTTAATAAAAAACTGGTTTTCTATTGTGTTTACAGAACCGGTGACAGTGTAATTCTGAGCGTAGAGACAGCTGGCCGTGCAGTTTCCTTAAAAAAACTCAGAGAGGTCAAATATAGAAAAAGTTGAGATAGAAAAAGCTCCAAATCAATGGAGTATTATGTACATTAGTGCTGTACAAATGCTATTTATTTTAGTTCACCATTTGGCAAACCAACACACCCTGTTTTCTTCGGCGGAGAGGCAGTTCTCCCAGAGTACCTCAGTAATGCCAGAGCAATCAAGTCCTGTGTTGAAGCCTGGTATCAGAGAGAAGGAAAAAAAGGATCTTTGATTTAAAATACATCTCCTGCACTCAAAGAGGGCTGGTTAAACACACCTAGCACAGCGATACGCAGCCATGGAGTGTACAAACATTGCTTGGATAATAGAGGGATAAACGTGGCCGGCTGAAGAATGCACTAGCTCTTTTTATTTCAAGGTTGGGTTTACTCTGTCTTTTTTTAAATGGTAGAAAAAAGATCTCTGATCCTATCAGCAGCCTCTGGTCACGGTTTTAAACATTTGAAATCATATCGTAGCCACAGCGAACCGATTACTGGCCTTTCTGATAACCTGAGCACAGCAGCATTTCTAACCCAGCCCACATAACCACCTACAGAAAAACTCGCTCCAGACATCTCTCGGGGCAGCAGCCACACAAGCTCCTGAGCACAACTGATGATTTTCCCGAAACGGGTAAGGGAAAGTGAATTTCAACATCAGAAGCCTGAGCAAAATAAAGGGAACCGATACCGCCGATACCTTCAGATGAGCTGGCACCATATTTTCGATTTTAACTCCAAAGAAAGGAAAACCAGACAGCACTGCGTGAGCAGGGCTGGACACGCATGCACAGCAGAACAACCTCAGATGTTCTCCCGGCTTTACTGGAAGATACTTTTCTTTTTAAACATGCTGAACACATACTTAAAACTGCAGATACCATCAGAAAAAATCATAAAACAGCCAAAAACCCACTGAATATATCTAAACAATGGAATCAATGTAGGACCTATTCCTGCATCCCACAGTGCTGAACACACATGCTGACACCATCAGCCTGCCAGGCTACCCTCGTGCGCACACCAAGTCTAAATTCCAGCGATGCTTCCTCAGCACGTCCTAATCCTGCCATGAATCATCAAGCATTTCACGGTCCTGAACCCGGATAAACTGTAAGAATAATCAGGGAGAAACTTTGTCAAACATGGCATTAGAAACTGGTTGAAAGAGTAAGTCTCTGTTTATTCCTGTTACATACAACCCTGTGAGGCTCGGAGCTGGTGGAATTTTACAGCTTGCTTAGTCTAAATGATTTTAGTGAAGAAAATACCACCACCATTCAGAGAAAAGACATTTTTGTAAACCAGAGAGTATTTTATTTTTAATTATAGTCTATGACTCAAATTTAGCTGCATTTAATATCTTAATTTGCAAGTTAAGCCTCACTTCAGCTCTGTGACTTACCAGAAAGAACACAAATATTAGGAACTGAAAAATATTTCAGAAGGTTGTTTTCAACATTTCTGCCTTACCAGCTCTTTGCCTAACTTCTTCTTAATGCCGGAGACATATAGAAAAGAAACTTTGATAAGCTGTACAAACTTGCAAAGCTGGTAGTAAGACACAGCTTTTTTTGGTTTAGATTCAAGAGCTCAATTTACTGACACACAGCAACAACCCTTCTCTCGCAGATTTCTCACTGGAGACTTAAAGAAACTAAGCGGTCACAAAAGCCTGAAGGTTGCTGTAAAAGAAATAATGGGTTCCACGACGCAAAGCCGAGGGCGGCGTAAGCTCCAACGCTGGACAGGACTTTGCTCTGAGACTCAGCTGATACCTGGTTTCGAATGGCCTGCAGAAGGTGAGGAGCAACGAGTTGCCAACATCTGCTGACAACAGTTGTTCAGAGTGGTAAAGTTAAGGGCTGGTATCAAGAACTGGAAAAGGATTTTAATGAGATTGAGTCACAGGATAAGAAAGTGCAAATGAAATTCAATATAAATAAATGTAAAGACATATAAACAAGGAAAAAACCAGTATGCTAGGTGGACCATCTCCACGCAGAGTCAAAATCTTGGGGTCCTAACAGATAGGTGCCTGAACAACATCAAGGTCTATCAGCAGTCAAAAAACCCCAACCTAAAATAAAAAAAAAAAATGCAACAGTGATAGGAGTTAAGATGGGAAAGAAGAACATAACAAAGATTACTGCTATCGCTGCAGGACTAGAGGGAGCACCATCTCAGAAGTCTGTGTGGTCTTTCCCTTTGCCCCACGTCCAAGAAATACAGAAGTGGAGAAGGAACAAGGATGGCAAAAACACGTGGATCAGTGGCCGCATCGGGAATGACCCAGAGCTGGGACTCCCCAGTTCTCCTAAGAAACCAGACAACCGAAGGGACAGGAGACTATGATGTAGGTTTATGAAATTATGACCAATATAGTGACAATAGATAGAGATGAACTGTTTTCTCTTCCTCCAATACATTGAGGGCACCAGATGAAATGAGCAGAAGGAGGGTTCAAAGGACACATTAGCCAGGCTGCATCAACAACAGAAGGTGCTGTAATCTCACGAGTTCCAGCCAAACAGCAAACCTCCGAACACAGAAGTAATGTTGCAAGCAAGAAAGAAATCCACTTAACATTTCAAGGGAAAAAATGAAACCTGAAATATTTTACGCTGGCTGGATATCAAGACCAGCCAAAAACTGACACATGGACTACGACATACACCCTTAAACACCCTAAAATAAAATCACGGTAAGAGTGGGAACACAGGCAGAGATCTAAAGCCTAAAGCCCACTGCCTCCCTGCCAGGTTTGCTAACACGGCTACAGGTTCTCCATGCGATCTCATAGGGGTTTTCTTCAAGACTTGTGCTAACGTCTTCCATCTTTTGAAAGAAACTGAAGTGACAGCCGTGCTGCTCCAGAACACAAAGGTTATCAGGGATTTCATATTAAGTTGCTTTGGAAAGTTGGTGAAACAGCACCAGGGGAAATAGGCACAATGAGCAGGTCACTTAGAGCAGAGGCACGCAGCATACGGCTGCCAAAACCCGCAGGTGGCAAGTTGTCCATGTCATGTACTACTACTAGTAGTGGAGGGCTGTGAGCTGTAACATCTATAGTAAAGCACCCAGTAGAACAACTCACCAGGAGGCAGAAATACTGCCTTGTACTTAGGCAATACTTCTACTGATTAGATGATCAACACATCTTGCTTCTGGTATCTTGATTCCACCAGCTCTCCTGTACGCTGAAACATCTTGACCGCAACACCAAGACCTGCAGGTTTCCCTGTCCCTATTGCGTGTGGCCTCCTTGACACACAATCTGTCCATAGGTTGTACCTCATACAGGGAGCCCATGATCTGGCTCATATGCAGATGACACCAGCTACCTCTGATAGAAATGGCGAGTTAGGAAGGACTCATCGTGCTACGTGTCCCGATGCAGTCCTCAAACATCAGCCCCAGCAGACCCAATGACTCACTTCACCCCACAGAATTACACACTCATTTTCACGTAGCTCAGTTCCAGCAATCATCAGCGACAACCCCAAAATCGAGAACTATGAAGACTGAGTGGTCAATGCAGATCTCATGGGCAGGACTTCTGAAAACACAGGTAGCAAATACATCAGTACAACGGTAGAACAGATGTATTTTCAACCATGACCTGGAGCAGAGGCATTAACGGAGACAGCCTAAATATAAAGGAGATCAAGCACAGAAGGATACTAGTAACTGATCCCTACATTTTTCACAATCTGCAGTATTAGAGAGAGGAACAAGAAGATATAATTCATGTTTTTACTGAAATTTAGGAAAAAAAAATGCTTAAAAAATTTATGCTTTATCTATCATGATGGCTGATGCCATTATTGTCCCCTCCTTCACAGATGTTCAAACGGGCAATCAAAAGGGTTTCGCTTTGTCAGTTTTTCCACTGCCATCAGTCACAGGAAAAAAACATCCCAAGAGAAACAAAAGGCTGGAAGAGAAGGAACTTAAGTGCTCATCCTCACTCTAGGTTTTACAAAGCAGTTTCCACCTATCAAAACAGCTAGTTAAGCACCGTGAGTAGTTCTCGCAATCAAACCTTTTTATTTCTCTCTGGAGCCTACTGCAAGAACAGAATTGCGCAACGCTCAGCCGCGACTGAAGAGTTCACTTCAGAGTCCACTGCGTGAATGCAAGGTGATGCAACGAACAAAGGCCGTGACAAAAGAGCACTAATGCCAGAAATGAATCCTGCAGCATTAATGAAGACCTCAGGTTTGCTAGGAGCTCGAAGTTTCACCTTCAAAAAATAATTTAAAGACCTCGGTCCCCCTCAATTTTTACACCTGCAAAAATACCTTTGTTGTTCTATGTAAAGTCTTGCACTGCTGGTGCAGAGCAAAAATGCTTATCTAGAGATATCACAGTACCAGAAGAATTCATTTATTTTAAAAAATAAAAGAAGGAGGACAAACTTTTTAAAGTCTGCAAGCTACATGAAAGCACATTTCATTGTTGTGCAGTAAGTTAAAACAGTCCAATTCCATTTCATATTTCATATTACTTGCAAGAATTCCCAGGAAAAATAAAAGGGCAGCCGAACTCCCCGAATCGTCACACTCTTCAATAGACGTATTTAAATCTACTCTTCAATAGAACAACAAAGCATACAGTCCATGCCAGCTATGCAGATGATCTGCGCAATCTCAACTTGTCAGCCTCCTAATTCTAGAAAGCCAGTTTCAAAACATGAGAAATGTATTTCCTCATTTCTTGAAGCTACGTGTGTACCAATATAGCCAGTTAGACACATCTGCACAAACCGTATGAGGCAGAACCTTTATTCAAACCTTAAAATATCTTGAGCTACTTGAAAGTTATTGAAAGAATATTATACAACTCATTTCTTTGACTATTAAATTCCCAATATTGTAATTGTTTAGAAATAAAATCATAGAATGACAGAATGGTTGAGGTTGGAACGGGCCTGTGGAGATCATCTGGTCCAACCCTGGTCCTCACAGTAACCTATACAGCATTAGAAATGTGCTTTTATATTCCTAGAAATAACTTCTAACAAACAACTCGAGGATGGACAGCTTAGATCGAAAGAAGGGGATGGGAGAGGAGGCAGCCCAAGGCTTCCAGCATTAAAAAGCCCTGCCGCTAAAAAAATAAGCGAAAAAAAAAATCCCCCAAACCCACAATTCTCACCTTTATTTGGTATGTAATTATTACTACAAAGGAAATTAAACCAGCTTTGAAGTTAAGAACCCTCATTTCTTTGCTATTTAGAGGAAAAGGAGATGTATTTTTACTCCAGATAATCAATACGTTGTAAATTTTTTGCTCTTTCTATGGAAAAACCTACCTCTAGAGGAGTGAGCTATCAACACTAGTAAAAATTAGTTTTTGCAAAGCCTGATTCTGTCTGTTTGGTGCAACTGTTACTGAGTAAGGTTGTAAAGTAATTCCTAAATCCACGTTCCCAAGGAAAGCTGGTTGAGCCATCAGACTAATGTCTGGGATGAGCCCTTCTGGTTCCTATCAGGAAACACCATTTTGGTTTTGTAAATTGAAAAAGGGAACAGGGCAGATCTCGCTGAATTCCCCGAAACAGCCCTGGGGTAGAGGTACATCTCTTTGCGAAAAAAGGGACAGGATATAGTTTTAGCAATGTCTTGGTATTTCGTAAAGGTATTTCTAAGAATTCATGGTGGAGTCTCATCCAAAAGCCTTCTGCATGAGACTTTCCAGAAGTTGTCTGCACCTAGATTCAAATTTCTTGAGCTTTTTTTTGTTGCTGTCAAGGTTTTTGTGTGAGAGGGATTTTGCTTCTAAATGGAGGAGACACAAGATCTAGCATGCTATCTCTAGGCTAAAAGAATGGTCAGAAATAAACATTTTGATGGATTTCAGCTGTCCCTACACAACCCCTCTTGAGAGAGAGCAAGGGTTAAGCAGCTGATGAACAGAGATCTTCATGCTGATGCCATGTCTTTTATTTAAAAGCACACAACACGACGGAATAAAATGGAAAGCCATGTTTAAAGCAACATTTGATCTTTGATCCTCACGTCCCGTTGAGAACCTTCCCTTCGCCATCAATTGGGATGAAACCTTTTGTTCCCGACTACGACGGACAACTGACAAGTCGGTCACGGTGGCGAGCTTTGCTGGCAAAGAAAACTGAAGCAGAATATGGCAGGATCAGTCGTAGGATATCGTCACTTCCCAGACTTGAGTCGTAACTGTAGAGGTGAATGACGATCTTTCAAAAACAGGGATGTTTATTTACTCTTGTCTTTTACATATATGAATGTCTGTGTGGAAGATTTCGCTTAGTTCTACAGGAGTATACACCATTCTGCTTTCATTGGTGTTCTGCCATAGCCTCCACAACCTGGATGAATTTCTTCAGCTTTCTTTATGTTTTTCCGTCCATCTAACGTGTATATTTACAGCAAGTTTGCAAAACCAAAGGCCTAAAAATGGGCATATCAACCCAAAAGTTTGCTTCCCCCCCTCAATTTTCATCAGATATTCTTATAAAAGTTAAGTAAAAAATTGTATCATCATTACACCTGATAATAGTTGTATATTTGAAAGCTCTTTTTAAAAAGGTCGATAGTGTATTATCCTTCTTATCCAGAAGACGACACTTTTAGGAACACACAGAAAAAGTGATCCTACTCACAAATCCCACCCCCAGCCACATTTACCAGAGCGCATTCATACAGACGCTCTGCTCTGCCTTAACTGAACAGAAATTATCAGGCAAAACAAACCCAGAAAACCAACACCAGACAGAAAATGTCTTTCAAGACACTACTATAAAGAGAAGAAAAAGAATTTGATAGGAAAAATGCAAAATTCTCACTAGCCTATTTGGATAGACAATCGAAGAGCAAACACAGATGTACCTGGCATCCTGACCAGAAATAAATCCAGGAAACCTAGTAGCTCACAAATTTCACATCTCAAAAAAATGTGACCAGCCCTTACTGTTTTTTCTTTTTTTAAACTACCTCTTTATGGTTTGTGAAGGTAAAAAAAGCTTTGAGCCACATTTATACACAATCAGAGCTAAGAAAACCAGGGCTGAGATTTTTTTCATAAATCTGCAGGCTTCCTCCTACTCAATTAGTTTCTGTTTGCAACCAGCATGAAATATGCTTTCATTCTTGCTGAAAATACGACGAACTACCCTTTAAACTGCAAAAGGCAGTGTATTAAGTACACTCCTAGTGAAATGAACAGCAGTAAGAACATCCGTCAAGCAGAAAATACAGAATAATATTAAAAAAACTGGAAAAGGCATAGCAGGAATAAGTATATGCAATCATCAGAACAACTTTGGTGACTGAAAAGAACGTTTTACATATATAAATTAAAATGCAAATCAATGTTAAGGATTGTTCCTGCACTATACTTACAGTAGATTTCCACTTCATGCGTGACATTCATGTTTACTGATGATGATGGTGATGATGTCACTAACGTACTAGTCAAACTGTATCTTAAAATGTTTGCTCAATAGAGCAGAAGTACAGAGTTAGTTTATTTTAATACACATGAAATCTCCCAATATAAAGCTTATTGCACAGACTAATTTTATTTTTCACGGAAAATACTGAAAAATGATTACCCAGTTTCTCAAGTACGCTGCTGCAACTAGTAGGATACAAACCAATGAACACTACTGAACGAAGAGAAGTTGCAGCAGTTTTGGAGATTACGGAAATAACCACCGTGCCATTTTCACTGAAACGGCAAGAGACTGAACCACAGTATGCTTTCACGATTTCATACTTGTAATTAGGAGATTCATTTGTGTACATGAATTTTACGTGATTAGAATGGATGCCATAACACAAATTTCTTCCCCATTTTGGCTTCAATTCAGTACTGCACTTCAAGAACATGCTGACGTCTATCCCAGTTTTTTTACAGCTAAGGCAAATAACAGTTTTGTTGAATTTACCCAAAATTTCATGATTTGGTTAAAACCTTTCACCTAAGCAGCAAACAACTGTTGACTGACATTGAAATTGCACTGAGTGCTCTAGAAAACACTTGAGGGGGTTTATTATTATCGTTATTATTATTATTTTAGTGATGTTGCCAACGCAGTAAACAACACCCACCCTGTGTTCTGAAACAGGTACGGTGGAGGGAAGAAGTGGGAAGCGCTACGCCAGATGTGCCCCAGCGGTGTTTCCTAACTGCGATCCACGGGGGAGCACAGCACCTATACAGACTGTATACCAGGCCACGTATTCTTCCAGAATCCGGCTGGACAGCATGCTGCCTCATCAGTGTTGGTTTTGTATACTCCCCCCCGCACTATATCTATCTATCTATCTATCTATCTCTTTTTTTTAAAAAAGTAGTTCTTAACTGGCACCTTCAAGATCTTTGGCACTGCATTGACAAAAAACTAGAGCACCGAGGTTAAGATACTGTTATTTATTCCTTCTAAAACGATGTGGAAGGGAATGACCCAGTTGAGGTGAGCTTCGCTGCTGGCCACACAGACCTGAAAATATAATAATAGATGTTTGAGGCAACAGCTGTTTTTTGATGAACTATCAGAAATAATCCCCTAGGATCTAAAAGCTGATGTGACACCTACTTTTTGTTCAAGTTCTGCAACAGTTCCTTTAAATCTGGGCAAACTGCTTTATTTTTAAATGAACACTTACATATTACTGGGAAAGAATACAATGATGTAAAAAAGTTTCTCCTCTACAGTTTATAAATATACCACGTCTTTATCATAAAGCACGCAAGTCAATGAGAGGGTTGCACAGTGGTAGCTCCAGAGTGGACGTGAAGAAGTCTCATGCAAGAAACATCCCAGCCATTCACTGACACATCTACCGACGCAGTAAGCCAACAAACAGCAGCACGCGCTCACTTGCCTACATCCTATAGAGAGGCTTCTTCGCTACCAGCACATATTTGTCAGATTAGCAGCACATCTTTTATTACTTTGCAGCTGCCATTTGGACTCCTCTCCTGCACTGGCCTGAGCAACCTCGCGTCTCCCTTCTCCCTCCTCTTTCTCGGGAGAGCAGGCAGGACTGGCTGATAAAAGGCCTTTTATCTGCATGAAACGGAACAAGTCAACTACTGTATATGTAGGGTCTTATACTGAATAATCATTTATGGTAGATTTGACTTAAACATTCTCTCTCTTTTTTTTTTTTCAGCTGTCAACACGTTCTGGTTTGTACAGGTCTGAAAGCATAACTTCCAAGGTTGCAAAGGGGAAGAAGGGAGTATAGTTTTTAAAAATAGTTAAGAACACGTCTACTGTACCCTTTAAAGTAATCCTCGGTCTAAGACAAACACCTTTGGTAGCCAGGAAGGTCTGCCCAGTTTACCTTACATCCATCTAATAAACGGCTAAGTGTCAGGCGTAAAATCTGGATCACTGGGTCAGGGACTGCTCTAGAACTGAAAGGATGAGAGGCCGCTCCCGTAAAAGTACGTTCAGGCATTTTTACAGCGTATGTACAAGTTTATGTATTTTAATTATCGCACAGTGGGTTAAATGAGGGGGTTTTTTTATTTTAAACCTATGGAGACCTTATCCTCAGTAAAATTAAGGTAACATGATCTGAAAAATATGAAAAGTAAGAAATATCACTACCTAAACTACATGGAGTCATACAGACCTAGGCCAAAACCACTCTAGTTGCTGAGCAGAAGGTGCAATCAAACATTTCTTTAAGTCCCACAAAAGAAAGGAATAACAACTCTTATAAATTACCTTTGTCTGCTTAACATTTGAAAACCAGCTGAACTAGTTGAATTTCAGAAAAATTAATCAGCTGAATTAACTAGCTGAACTTCAGGATAAAACAAAGAATGAAGCTCTACATACCTTTATTTCTGCATGGATTATTTTTTTTAAACAAACATTTTCATTTTAATTACACTCTCCAGAGTACCATTCTCAGGCAACTCAGTGACTGCTGGTTTTGCCGAAATGATGGCCTTTTGATCGTAACAGAGAACATGCTCATTAGGTAAAGCAGCAGTGTTACGGTGGAATACAAAAGACAGTTTTTAAATTGATGGCTCCAGAACAAACACAGGTCTACCTGAGAAAGTGCATAAATGCAAACAGAAGACAAAAGAAAGTTACAAGACAAATGGCTTTTGACCTGTCTACAGCGTGCTAGAAAATATATGAGGAAGGGATGATAGGTGATGCTTATCCACCAACTATTTGCCTTCTTACCTGGAAGCTTTGGGGATTTAAAAAAACCACAAACTACAACACACCCCCAGAGCATTCACAGGCGTATTGGCAGCTTGTAGGTCTCTGCACAGAAATCTCCAGCAGCGGTTTGCAAACCAGGACGCATTTCCCACCCCGGAGGAAATGATACCAGCCCAAAAGCCGAGAACAAGGGCAGGAAGAGAACAAAGCGCGGGAAGGAAGGCACAGCCATTACCAGGGGCCTGTGAAAAAGGAAGGGGGAAACAGCCCGAGAGGTGGCTCAGGCAGAGCCTGGGCTATCAAACAGCCATGAGAATGAAGACACGTTTTTCACGAGGGCTGCTGAATACCAGAACAGCCCCACAGAGGTTTGGGAATCTCCTCGCTTCAAGATTTTCCAAACTTAAAAGGGATGAGGGCCTCACCAACCTCACCGAACTTCAAAGTCAGCCCAGCTTTGACTAGGAGGTTGGACCAGATGACCTCCAGCAATCTCTTCCACCCAAAATTATCCCAATTCTAAAATTAAGAGTAGAAATAGAGCCCCATTACTTGGCAAAGGTCCCAGGAAAGGAAGAGGCAGTCACGACTGCGACTGAAAGAGGGACAACTTACGGCGATGATACCACCTTCCTTCCTGACCTATGAGCTGCCCAACCCACCGCCACTGCCTGCTCTCCACTCCAATTCTTCACAACGTACCTGACCCAGACACCTTGGTCCAACATGCTTTCTGGTTCCCTTTCCCTTGTCTTTCCCCACTTGAGCCATTGCCTCTCCTACTGCACCCCAGACGCATTGCAGGGATAATCCTGCTGCCCATCCCCTTGGATGCAAGAACTAGTTTTTGATCAAGGGAAGGAAGGGCATGAGAACTAGGATGAAAGAAATGGCCATTAAAATACAGTTGGAATCATCTTTTTCTTTTTTTCAAAAAAGAAAAAAAAAACACCAACCAAAAATATGCATAGGATGTGGGCCCTTCTACTGCAAACTGTATGCCTCGCCTTGGCGGTAATTTTCATGTTCCAAAATATTGCGTAAGTGTATCCCACTCCCTTCTCCCAAGTCGTTCCTAAGGTTTAAAAGCAATAGGTACCAAGTATTTGTACTCAGGGGGAGACATAAAGCCAGACTTAAATAACTCTGAGACGAATATGTGAGGCGTATGAGGCATACTGGTATGGAAAGCTAGGAAATAAAGAGCCGTTCTCTTGCATACTCAGGACCAGATATGTGAACAGACACACACGAAAAAGGAATCCGGACAGTGGTGGACAGGACTAGGTAGCATGTTGCTGGTACGGACTTAGGACTCAGTGCTGGTATTGCTACTACTTTGGAGGCCCCAAGTTTCCACTTTGTTTATTTTTAAAGCAATGAGTTGTGACTAGCCTGCCCTCTTAAATCCCAGGGAAGAGAAAAGCAGATATTGGGAAGGATGACTGTTTGGATGGAATGTGTTAGAAAAAAGCTGAAACGCTGATGCAGTTAGGAAAAAAACAAACACACGCAACCTAACAGTAGAAAAAACAGTGGTGGACACAGACGCAGCTCACGGGTAACTCCACCGACTGAAAGATACACTGCCTGCTTCACCAGAACTGAGAGACCGAGTGAAAATGAACAGCTTGTAAGAATAAAGTTTTTCATCTGAAAGTAGAGCACTTACATGTATCAGAATTCCAGGCAGTGGATGCTTGTGAGCGCAGTAATTGGAAAGAAAAATAACGGCTAAAAGCAGGCTAAGAGAAATTTGCTTGCATCAGTTCAGCAAAAAATGTAGTTTCTTTATGAAGGGCTTTCTTTGTAGAAATAGCATAATTCTAAGCTTAGCAACCCCTTTATAAGGAACTAGATGTTTTCACTGAAAATAGAAGCTGACAGTCTGCCTCTGTTCTTAGAGAAATATTATTTTAACCTAAAGAATTCCATAAAAACTGTAGCAGATAGCTTAGCATTTTTAAAAGGCTGCCTTTTAAAATTCTTTTTAAATGGACAAATATTTCAGTATAAGGCATTTTGATTTTTCCTCTAAGAGAACAGTCAGTGAGACAAAACCTAAACCAAATACCTGACTTTTTTCCCCCCCTTTAAGTGCTGATGTGTGTTTCTTGGAGAAGAAAAAGTACACGAACGCCTGAATGCAAAATCTACATAAAAGAGAAGGTCACCGATAATATTGTTTGGCACGTCACACGTAGACCCATAGTCTTTGTTCCACGCAAAGTATATTATATTAAATGTTAAACGGACATTTAATATAGACAATTCTAAAGAGCTGCTTGTTTTGCAGTAAAAAGGGAAACGTGCACTAAGAGGCTGAACTGTGACAAGCGCAGAATAGTATCGATAATCCCATTATAACACCTGATTTGTCAAACTTGTCTCTACAAGTTATTCTAAAATTCACAATAGTGTTCTTAACCATTTATGAAATGGAGCAGATCACGGCTTTGTAGCATTCACGGCCGCTGATTCTCCATGCTTTGTTGGAAAGAATGGCATGAATAGCTACTAAGTCTTACACTTCATTTTCTTCAACCTCTTCTTGATACCCTGGTGTTTTGAATGGGGGTCGACTATAGGAGAATATAATACAAAGGTAGTATCAAGCAGGTGTTTTCTGTCTGGAACCAGCAAGTTCTGTTGTTGTATTATGCAGCATCGTGGCTCAAGGGACCAAGCCAGGCCATCAATATGCATGATGTCCACACCGGGCAGTGACCAGGAACCGGTACGGACCCTCTCCTGAAACACGGAAAGTCTGTCCAGCTGAGATTTAAGACAAACCAGCAGAACAGCCCAAGCTCCAGGTGTATCTGAAATCATGTGCATGAGGTTTTTCGGGAAAATGGCAAGGAATGAAGACGCTTAGAGTGATTACTCATTAACAAATACATATTTCTCATAATTCAGGCTGAAAAACAGGGTTTCCTCTTAGTTTTGTACCTTAACTGAATGAATCCAAAGCTCTTTTAGAGATCACCACGGATTATCCAGAAGAAATATCATAAACTAAACAATGGCATAGATTAAAGAAAACTTATTTTGCAAAGGAGATACTTGAAAAAAAACTTTTTTCCTGGTAGAAAATTTTGTTCCAGAAAAATGTTTTGGGAGCTATTACCAACTGCAGGACACCTCTAAAAAGTAAAACATGAGAAGGTTCTTAAATTAAAAGCTTATTTTTTAAACAGAAAATGAAAGCATACAGCAAGGCAACTGTTTAGACTTCCATTTAGACAAAGATTATTAAATTCTTGGACTGGAAGGTGGGGATGCCTTATAGATCACTGATTTTAACCCGATTAAGTTGTGTAAGCAGAGGAAGTCTCAAACAAAGACATGCAACAATTCCCTCTAGCTCTTTAAAACAAATTAATTACTTCAAAATAAGAAAAATGAGCAGAAGTAACAAGCAGCAAAAATTTAGACAGACTGGGACAAATGAAGTTGTCAGACAACTAAATGAAAGTCACAACTCCTGTAGAAGGTTTTAAGAAAAAAACATACACAAAATGGAGAAAGAGGAGATAGAGGCTACTGAGAATTCAAACTGGGGAGGAGGAAATTCTGCTGGGTGATGGAACGACGGACAATGAATTGGAATTAGCAGTAATACAGGCCCACTATCGGGGGCGGAGATTAAATGTATAAATGGGCTTTGAAAAAGCAAACACAATCAATATTGTGTATTTGGAAAGCAGCAGTTTGCTTATGTCTCTAACACAAACGAGCATATTAGTACCATGGAGAATGCGCGACATTAATGAGGAAAAAGACTTTCTAACCAACACACCCATAAACCTCGTATCTTAAAACAGAAAACTTTTGACCCACTGATGTTCATTTTTATAAACACTAGAATATCAGAAGACAAGATAAATGTACATGCAGATGCTCTTCCTCATATAAGAAAACACTATTTAATAAACATTGGGACCAACTGGATTCTGCTTTTTGCAAAAATAAAACGGGTAATATTTTCAGGAGAGCCACTCCTGAACATTTCCCACCATTTTTTTGTGTGTCATAGCGAATGCAGTCATAGGTCAGTATGTGAAGACTGCCGATCTATTATGCGTGAAGGAGGTAGATGCAACACATTTTCATGAAGCATTTGTCTTAGCACCTAATGGAATTTTAATTTAAAAACAACATTAGATACCAGTAACTAAGACTTCAAAACACAATTGTCAAAAAAATCATTGATCTAAGCCATGATCAGTTGAGTTCTCCAAGCACCTGCACAAGGCCCTCGTAGAATTCTGTGCTTTCAGCAGCTAAAGACAACAAAACCCAGCAAAAGGGGTCACTAACCGAGAGGACAAAACAGTCACAAAAAAGAATTTGAGTTGCTCGGTAAACCAGGAAAGTTCAACCAAAACGTGTTCTCACACAGTCCTTCAGGCTCACATCAAGCAGGCGCGTAGTAAAGTGCTTCGGGAGCCGCAGACGCCCGCAGGCAGGAACGCTGGAGCTGGAAAGTGAGAACTCTCACAGGTTGTCCTGCACCTCAAGCGCCGTCGTGACATGGATGTCAACCAAGGACATCACCTCCCAGGAAGCATCAGCTACCTCTGAAGGCTCTACATCCTCCCTGGTTTCTAGGGTTAATAAAAAAGCGTCCTTTTTTCCACTTTTTTTTTCCTCCCAGAAAGCTGCTCAGTTTTTTATATTTATTCACGAAGCGGGAAGAAGTCTACAGAAAGCAGCACCGTATGTTTACAAGCAAACCTGCCTGAGATGGTTTTCTATGACAGATGGGATCAACCAGAGCAAGATTCCAAAGGAGGAGAAACAGAGGAGCCCCACAGCCCCTAAGTACACACGAGGGAATATCACTCAGTGCAGGAACAGGCCTGAATGGCGCTGGCATTTTTGCATTTGGATCCGGAGGTTTCTTGGATACAGCTTTCCACCCTCCCCCAACTAGCTGTGCCAACAAGGCTTAAGGGAGTAACATCCAAAATAGTCACACACGAAGCTTTGGCGGGTCTGCTGACGTTCCCAAGAGAAATCCCTACAAAGGGAAAGGCAGAAAATTCCATTCAGACCTTGGATTATAAGATTTCAGTAGCTGTCATCTCTGAACAGGTAGGAAGCAAACTCTCCCAAGTCAAAGAAGTGCCACAGCCACACAGCCACTCCGGGCAACAACTGAAGCTGCATAAAGGCCACGCAGAAAGTCTCCCTCCAGGCTCTGACAGCGAGGCCACAGCTCTGGCTTGGGAGGAGAACATTCCCCAGCAATGGAGGACCAAAATGTGGGGTTTCATATTCAGTAAATGAACAACTGAAACATTATAATAATGCTATGCAATCACAGAATGGTTTGGGTGGGAAGGGACCTTTCAAGGCCATCTAGTCCAACCCCCTGCCATGGGCAGGGACATCCTCAACTAGAGCAGGTTGCCCAGAGCCCCGTCCAGCCTCACCTGGAAGGTTTCCAGGGATGGGGCATCTCCCACCTCTCTGGGCAACCTGGGCCAGGGCCTCACCACCCTCAGCGTGAAAAACTTCTTCCTTATGTCTAGTCTGAATCTCCCCTCCTTTAGTTTAAAACCATCCCCCTTGTCCTGTCACAGCAGGCCCTGCTAAGAAGTCTGTCCCCATCTTTCCTATAAGCCCCTTTAGGTCCTGGAAGGCCGCAATAAGGTCTCCCCGGAGCCTTCTCTTCTCCAGGCTGAACAACCCCAACTCTCTCAGCCTGTCCCCACAGCAGAGGGGCTCCAGCCCTCGGATCATCTCCGGGGCCTCCTCTGGCCCCGCTCCAGCAGGTCCATGTCCTTCTTGTGCTGAGGCCCCAGCGCTGGACGCAGCACTGCAGGGGGGTCTCCCCAGAGCGGAGCAGAGGGGCAGAACCCCCTCCCTCGCCCTGCTGGCCCCGCTGCTGGGGATGCAGCCCAGGACACGGTTGGCTTTATCAATGCTATTGATAAAACAGAATGAAGCTACCTCCAACCTACAGCCATACTTTTGAGTAATGCCTGTGGTCCATCTCAAGCCTCAAGGATCACTTCACACAGCCAGCGTGGGCCAGGCTGGACGTGGCTTTCTAAAGAGATCTAAAACAGTACAGTAACGATACTGAAAAATCTCAAGAAAAGGACTATATAAAGAAAACTCAGAAGTTTAAAGGGTTTCTGTTGTTCAGAACAGACAGCAACGATAAAGCCAACACCTGCAGACATGCAGCGAGATCATTTACGGAAAAAGATTTCACATTCAATTTTTCCTAATGTTTCCTACAGAAAGTTTGAAAATATAATAAATACATAGAAGGATTTCAAAGCAATTTGCTGTCTCCCACATTAACTGCTATCAAGTACATCCAGATATAGCAACCATTCATCTCATTGCCCAGCACAGAAATTTCTACATAGTCCACTAATTTACTACAAGCGGAAGTTTCTCTGCAGAGAAACCACGGAACAATAGCCAAGTTTCTTCAAAAGATAAGCCTGAGAAAAAACTCGTTTCCATATGTGTGCTAATTACCAACTAAACCCCTCCTCACATGATCTGGAGAACAGAAGTCAAAGCTCTAAAAGACAAAGAATGCCTAAGTCTTAAAAATACATCTTCCCCACCCTCCCAAAAGCTAATTTCACAGGTATTTTTTAAATTACTGCTTGATTGCAAAAGTCATTGATTCCAGCCGCAACACAAAAACAAGCCAAATGAGTAAAATATTCAGAAATACTCCAGAGCAAGACTTACCGCGGCAGTAAATCTAGCATTGTCCTCAAAGGAAGAAACAAATAATTTAAGTTCATCGGCTAACAAAACAGGCTACTGACCAGTCAACCTACGGCTGCTTCTTGTTTGTCCCCAAGTCGGGACCCACCCTTAAAGTCTACAACCTCCTCCTGCTTTCCCTAAGGCCACAGTAACCCTCTGCGTCCTTTGGGCCGAAAACAACCCCATTCTGTCCAAGCTACAGGGGATGAACGAAGAGAAAGTGGCTTGTTGGATTTTCAAGGCAGGTACCTCAGGTTTATTTCACTGACGCCCCAGGGGTTAGCTAGCTGCTGAGTCAGAGGGAAGACTTCGTTTCACCCTGACCTTGTTTTTTTTATTCCAAACCTGGCATAAGGCTGTGTTTGCCAAGCTGCAGTTGTTTTGCCACGTGGGATTTCGGAAGCAATCTGGGTAACTTGCGTTCAATGCTGAAATATATTTTCAAAATGTATTTTCAAGAGAGAAGTACTTTACCCAGCACCTTACTTTTCTTTCTTGAAAGATTCTAGTTCTACTATGAGTGGAGCAATCTGATTTTCAAGAAAGTTGTCTGCGATCTACTAAAGCACACCTTACCTCTTTCTAGTATGCCAGCACAGGTACTTCACAAATAAATACTTGTAGAGGGCTCCTCCTCTATGCACCTCAAAGCATTTTACAAGGCAAAGGAAGAAAAATTATTGGAATTCTATTGCTGAAGCAAAAGTTGCATGAATTGCCAAACGCTTCTGTTTAAAAAAGATAATTAAAAAAAAAAAAAAATTCAAAAGACCAGGGATCTAGTTCCCATTCTATCAAAAAAACTCGTGTTATGTTGGCTAAAACTCACTCAATTTCTCTACTTTCTTATTAGGGAAACACTATCACCTTTCCAGTTTTCACAGTACAAGGTTAAATCAGTCAACATTTGCAAAGAGTTGGACTACATGGTAAAGAATAGCAAAGAAAAAAAATCAGCCACAGCACAAGGTAGTAAGACATGGGGGGAAATCTCTTGATTTTAACCCTTAGAATTGTAATCCACTGAAAAATTGTTAAAAAGGCCACTCTATCTTAAGTAGAGCAGCCTAGCATCCTTGTCAGAAGGTGGTAGAAGAAACAGTCCGCTTCTATCTTCGGATTTTCAACAATGGAAAACCAATACAGTAAGGAAAAAAAACAAATCAAGCAAGTATTTGGGCACTGCAGCCCATAAATGTTATTTAGATATATAAAAAAATTATACATTGTATTTATATATAAAGCACATATATAATGTGTGCATATATATTATTTATTATATATACACAAGAATTGCTACTGGAATATTGCCCATTTTTCATCACTTTTCCAAAAAATAGGTATTCACATATTCTGCTGTCTTGAAGAAGTGTTTTTTCCAGCCTGGCGAGACACTCGCGGGGTGACGGGAAGCTGGTAAAGGCAATCACACTATCTGCTTACATCCACCTTTCCTCTTGCCTGTCCTGCTCCTCTCTCCCCTCCACCTCCTCTGACCGGCTGCTTTTTTCTTTGGCATTCGCCTTATTTTAAGGCTCCTCTCCTGATGAGTGTCATTGCTATGAGCAATGCCAAAGGAGGCGCCTGCACTTCACTCATAGCTGCCAAGAGGAACGTGTGGATATAAACGACACTACCTTTTCTTTTCTCTGTATTTTAAAATGTTTTCGATGGATCAAGTTTCTCATTGCAAGAGACTACCTAAGCAAGAAGCAGCAGCAATCAACACCGAGTGACCTGTCCACCCTCTCCAGATCACAGATAAGACGGCTGTTGTTACTGAGCATGCACATCTCTCCGATGTTCATTTGACCTCCAGAAAAAACAGACAGGAAAAAAAAAGTCCTAATAATTAGTGCCTTTTTTTTTTTTTTTGAATCTGAAAAGAAACTTCTATGTGCAACTCAGTTCAAATGTAAAGCTCTCGTGCAGCTCACAGAATGGACTTTCCTACCTTTTTTCTACATTACCGATGCCTTCAGTGTAGGTACTACCATTAGCAACTGAATTAGCATGCACTGAAACGAGTAGCACATTTCGTAGCTCGGGCTCTTTGAGGTTACTTGCAAACCCAAAGAGATACGCCACGTTGATTGCCTGGAGTCACGTTTTACTCCGACATGAGGATCACTGAACATCGAGCAAATACAAAGCATGACAAGACATGATGAGGAAGGTCAGTGCTGTGTTCTCAGGACGTGACACAGACTGGGAAAGACTGCTGTCAAGCTAAAAGCATTAAATAATAACAACAAGTAGAGCAGAGATGTAATTACGATCGCAAAATTTTTTTCCCCATTTTACCTATTTAACATGGAAGGTAAAACAGTTTTTTACCAGGTAGCAGCAAAAGCACACGTTCACCAAGCTCTACTTCCACCTACCCAAAGAGTATTCTTAGCCCCTGATTTCAGCTAGCTTATTAATCAAGAAGAATAGCTGATAATAATAATACAAAACTGCAATTTAAATGCTATTACTGGGCATGCTGTTAATGGGAAACAGGCGCCTTTCTATCCTCTCAATTCTGAGTATCAAGGTAAGTCTTTAAGCGTATATTAAATAAGGCAGTACTGAGAACACGGGTGAAATAGCGTAGCGTACATTCACAACAGATCCAGAAAGGACTGCAGAATTGCAGTATTAGGGCTGATATGTCAAATACTTCTCCCATTTCTACCACGGCACAGCCTAGAAAAGGCGGTAAAGAACCCACTGGAGGCAGACAATAAGCAGAAAAACAGCTCAGAAAAGCTTCAATGGCAACAGGTACAACACGGTGAAAAGAGCGAGCAAAAAAATCCCTTGATAAAATCAGACATAGGGCAATTTACATACAGGTCCTGTAATTCCTCACATACATTCGAGCCACTTACCACGTAATTAGGGATAAATTATAAACACGGAACCATGGTGTTTCACTAGCGTTTGTACAGGTTCTCCTTCTCCAAACAAAAGCGCTCTGTGTATAGAAACTTGGCACCCAAGCGCAGTGCATCAGCGTACAAGTTTTTTAAACCAACAAAGCATTCAGTTCTGAGAAACTTATTTTCACTGTCCACCCTTCCACTTGTTTTTTTCGCTTGCCAAAAAAGTCATAAGTTAGAATATTCCAAGTTCCGTAAGGTGACAAAAGGCATTTGGACAGAATCTGTGAAAAGATTTAGAAATCTTGCTTCAGAAACTAACTACTGAGAATTTCCAGTTCCCTTTATAACTGGTTTAAAAGGAATCTCCCGGTGCTGATGAATACGACTTCACATTTATTTTGATTACAATTTCACTCACCAAAAGGCTTGATGTGAAATTTTACGACCATCTCCAAAACAGAAATCCTTTTACGGGCCCAAGAAGAAACATCCAACATTGTTCTCGAACTGCACCCGTATCAGCAAACCAAGGAAGCGATCCCACAAGACTTCATTCATACACGCAGCCATTCAGTGAATCTCAAACGATGCAGCTGTATTGCTGCAAAGTTGGGGGTTTTTAAATGCAAGCATCTGAAAGCCTCAGTTGTTAAGACTGAGCCTTCCGAATCTGAGAACGTAATTATTTTTCCAACTTATCAAGACTATTCCCTAAATGCAGCGACTGCTACAAGTGCCTCTGCATATAAAAAACATTCCCAGTGTAGAAGGGATAAATGTATTAAGAATTGATCTTAAATTCTCTACAATGTCATTACAAAAATCACTAAAGAATACATACTTTTAATCAAAGTTTCATTAGGCATACATCAATTCCGTCATTGAAAAATTGCTATATTTAATCAAATTAAGTGCAACTGCCAATGTAATCAACATATGCTAATGTAAATTCATGGACAATGAAAGAATTGCAGCACCAGTAACTGCAGACCCTTATAGCGCCATTGTGAGCGTTTGGATTAAATTCAGTACAAATTTCACTTGATTTACTGTTTTCAGCCAAGTTTTGGGCTGAGACCACATGCAGAAAATCGAGGACTGGGAAATGTGTACATCGCAGTTTCGAAGAATACAGGAATCCTCTTTCCTAAACTGACAGTAAAGTCTGGCCCGCAGAAAACGGTTGTTCTGTGTATATTCGTGGGTGATGCAGCACTGATGACTGAAAGGATGCTTAACACAACAGCCTACAAACTGCGTTTGGAAACATCCTAGCGACAGCTTGTGTTTTCAACATTTCACTTCTGTCACCGCCCCAGCATCAACAATTGTAACGTCAGGCACATCTCCAGCTGTATTTATTGTATATTGAGCGCCACAAGCTCCCTCACTTGTATTTTGTTCTACCTTTAATCTATTTTTAAATAAATTAACGTATTTTTAATCTGTTGTACTTGGACTTAAGCTCCAAGAGCCTTTACTGTAAATTAAGCAGGCAGCTGCCCCTTATTAGATGCTTTCTAATTTTGGAACAAGGGAGAAAAATCAATCCTCTCTCCATTCCCACAAACAAATCAAAATTCATTCCACTCCCTATCACAAGCGTGAGGCCAAATCTGGCTGCTTTTATTTCAGACGAATGGGAAGCTGCTCTTACTAAAGAATGTGAATGTAAATTTATTTTGGACTGAGTACGCCAGAACACGTTTCCTCTCCTCTAATTGACCTGATTTTACTTTTTACTCAAGTTCTGCACTAACTTCTGAGAAAACCTCAAAGAGTTCATTGACTTCATAACAATTTGAAAAAAATGTTTAAAATGTTCTCTGAACCCAAGAAATTCCTCAAGTCAAAATGTCCATGAAAACACAGAATGGGCCCAAGTCCTGCATAGGCCAAACCTTCTCATGTGGAATTTCCACCAGATACTTTCACACTAAGCAAATTAGGGAAATGATAAACAAAAAAACATACACTGTGGAAAATTTGCTAATGAATAAATTACCTCAAGAGAACAATGTCATAGACATTAAAATTATTCCAGAACCTACCTGTGCATATTCTTTCTCTATTGCAGCTCTTTTCTGACTGAACGCTCTGAAAGAGGAAAAAAAATAACAATCCATTAATATATACAGCAAAACATTATAAATTCAATAATTTACTTAAAAGGATTTTCTGCTAGACAGTCTTTATAGTCAAATGAGCAACAAAAAAGCAAAATTGTTTGACAACTGTATATCAGTAGCCTAGCAACTAGCACATGTGGACTTCACATAGGCAGTGTTCAAATTTCCAAGTTTTATTGGATAAATTCAGTTCCCAGGACTACCGGCGTAAATACCATTTACTTCATTAAAGGCTCATCAGCTTTCCACTGGTATAGCCTAGGGAAGAATTTGGTAGCACAGAACAGAATTTGGCTTCGTGCATCTAGACAGACTTACTTATTTTTTCTTTAAAAGACAAAAAAAAAAAAGGAAAGTCACGTTTCCTCAACAGCAACTGAGCACGCCAGATGCACAGTTGCAGTCGCAAGACTCGCAGCCTCTCTAAACCCACGCTGCCCCACAGCAATATCCTGATTTACCCATTAACGTAGCTGTAGCACGTCAGGCCCACTGAACTGAAACGGTGCCAACCACAGCGTGTCATTCCACATGAACACCAGCGCCGTACTCTCACGTAGGGGCTCAAGATGTACCATCTCAGCGTATTTTAAAATAGAGGGTTTCAACACCACCACCGTTAGAACAGTAGGAAGGTTCAAATACCTAGACGTGTCAAGGCTCTTTCTTCAATACCTTAAGCTATTCCCTCTTTAGCCCCAGACCAGCCACAGCAGAGCCATTTTCTTCATGCTATACTATAAACTGCTAAGCTTAAGGCTACACCACCAGCAAAAGAAAATCTAATTCTATTTAAATTAGTTACACAATAATTATGGTGACATGTTAATAAAAAAATCCTCAGGAACATCCTATAATAAGGTTAACTCAATAAACACAAACAAAAGATGCTCTGAACAGGCTCTTTCTACTCCTGTCTACTCCATTTCACCCACGAAGAGCATCCACATGCTGAAGGGCGTTACAGGCTCAGTCTCCCCAACGGGATGTGAAACAAAAGTCGAAATGCATCGTGATTGCTTATTTTCTTTCCAGATTCATGAGAGCCCCAAAGAGCTGGCCATATTCCAACTCCAGGAATTATATCCCATCGTCCTAAATCCCCCCGCGTAGCTCAGGTGGGTACCGGGGGCTGCAGGACTGTGCCATGCGACACTCCCCTGTCCGAACAGGTAAAGTTGTCCGAGATGCTCGTAGATGAGTCTACGTTGTAAAGCATTTAAGATATTTCACCTAATATTACAACACAACTTCTTTTAGGTTCTCCTGCTCCAAAGTCCAATATCCCAGTCAGTTTAGTGAACATCTAAAAACCACAATATCCAGAAAATTGCTTTTCTGTTAGGGTAAGCAAAAAGTATAAATAACTGCAGAAATAACTACTAGGAATAACCAGAATGTGTTATCAATACTGAAAAGGTGTAAGAAAACAAACAGCTGTCTTTGAAACGTAAATCTGGGAAGACTTTAGGCAAAGGCAGTTATTTTCCAATTCTCAGCTAATCTTATTTGAAAACATATCATCAGAGCTAAATGTTAAGGGTACTCAGTTTACACAAAACCCGGATATGGAGCTGTGTATTTCACCATGAGGTTTCCCCCCCCCCATGCAAAACAAACTCCACTTAAACTAATTGCATAACAATAATTGCAACAAGCTGGAAGCCTAAGATATCCCCTAAAAACCTTCTCCATTATAAGGTTTACACTAGAGAAGAAAAACAAAAGCATTCAACTGGCCCTAGTGTAGAATTACAAAATACCATGCAAATCAAATTTACTCGCAAACCGACAGAAATCTTGGCCTTGGAACAACTGCAAGCTCCAGCATGAAGAAAATGCATTGTACAGTAGCGGCTCCATAAATTAGAAACATTTCAGAGTAGTTTTCAATTTTGTTCTGTATTTTAAATGGGGGTTTACGAAAAAGTTGGCAAGACAGTACGTCATTTAATTTATACAATACTTAAATTTGTGTTTGATCCATGTTTTGGTGAATGAAGAAAACGGTAAGTACTGCAAGACCGGCAGGATCAGCCGTCTGCATTCCTTGAAGCTGGTGTTCCTGCTGCTTTGTGACTGCATTTCCCTCGATTAGCCAAACACAAAGCTGTTTTTCACCTCGGGACAGTTTATACAGGAATCCTTTTATGACAACCATAAATGTATTACAAAATGTGATGAAATAGGAGACTGATGTAGACAAATTTCCCAGGAGAAAATTATTTTGAGCAGGGGAAAAAAAAGAGTCTGACTAACAAATGTATCATAGTTTCTTAACTTAGGAAACCTGAAAACTGTCACGTGTATCTTGATTTTATGTGCAAAGCTGGGATATTCTTGACCTTATTGTCATTCAAGATGGAATTTCAAGTTCATTCATATAAGGAAATGTTTGGTTCCGTAAGCTGATAAAATATTCTCTAACTGCTACTGAAAAGTTTTTAAGAAATGAATTAGTGGGTCTGCAAAAAAGCAGGAACATTGTTTAGGGTTTCTTTAAACTAGGATGTATAATATCTGCTATTAGATCTTTTTCTCAAATTGACCATTAAGTGCAAGAAACACCAGAACTGCACACCCAAAAAAGTGTCTTAGTTTTTGTTTCTGGACAGTAATTCCTAAATATAGAATCATAGAATTGTTCTGGTTGGAAGAGACCTCCGAGATCATCGGGTCCAACCATTAACCTATCACTACCAAGTCCCCCACTAAATCATATCCCTTAGGGCCTCATCTCTATCCTGCAAACGTTGATTCATGCGATACACTTATTCCCTTTGCTTCACTAAAAATCATTCAAGAGCATTTAAAGTCTTTGACAGTTTAGGAAGAGGATGAGAAAGAATAAATATAAAGAAATTCAACTATATTTGGTGTATATAATCAAGCTAAGACCGTTTTTCATTTAAGTATGACACTTGCCAAAATCCTCACATTGCAGGAAAATCCTGACTTAAGTCTCAAAAAAAAGAAACCCAATAAAAAAAAAAAATTACGCTCACCATCAGGACAAGAAGCCGCCGTTTAAAAGAAACACTGTTTATTACACGTCCAGAGTGTGACCAGACGCCTGTCTTTAAAAGAGCCTGCTGCTAGGGAAGATGCTGCAAGCCCGAAGGAAAAGTAACACTCGGGAAAGTTATTTCAATGGTTTCAACATCCATGATTTAACATCGAGAGGCAACGCCAGCCACCCACAGCATTCTCCTCCCACGCTGCTGCCTACAGCCCCTTCCTTCCGTGGCTTACGGCTCCGTAGGACCAGAATGAACCTAATCCTGGAGGGTTTACGAAGGAATGTTCTTTCCAAAGCACAAGCAGCTAGAGAAGCTCTGCAGCGAAGGGCTGTCTTCCTTTGACATGTCAGCAACTGGCCACGTCTGGCCGCAAACAGAGCGGTGAGGTTAGAGAACAGTCGCTCCTTTTGTCATTAGGACAATAAGGATGAAATGTGGGGTTGGAAAGGACTTCTCTTTCAGACTGAAAACCAGTAAGGATATCTGAACAGGAGGAGGGTGGAGATTTTTCTGCTGCATAGCAGCACTTGGCCCACCTACGTCTTCTCCTTACACTCCTCACCAGGCTTCTGAGCTGGGATAACACACTCCGAGGTGCACCATGAGGCTGAGCCGGTCGCTTTGCTTCCCGAGGACGGGAATTCTTCAGTCTGACCTTAATTTATACGACTTGACACGATGAAAAATATCTGGATGAAGCATAATGATCTGTCGTATTAAAGAAATTAGATTACGTGATCTAACTTTCTGTTGGGCTCTGTGAAACAGTGGAGCAGTAGAAAGAAAACCACGCTTACTGTCATCCCCGCTTTGTCAATACTACTTTTACTCGTGCTGAACCCTCACTGTCACTGCAAATTCCCAAACACAAATTCCAGCAACTGTCAGGTATTTAAATTACTCATATCAATCATTAATTTAACAGGTGCTATGAAATATTCGGGTATATTTTAAAATTTTCATTGTAAATAAGCGTAACAATGTGAAGTAAGGAGAAGCAGACAGGCTCAACCTGGGAGGTGGATGCCCACTTGGGCTGGCAATGTCTAAAGCTCCCACTTTTCATGAAAAAAATCAGTATATTAACATGAAAATATACATTAGTGTGATATAAAACAATGTTATATTTGCCAAGATTATCCAGTCATACAAATCTAAGGATGAAAGTCACAATTTGCACAGTAAAAACAGTTAAACATAGTGACACCCTGAAAATCAGAAAGTGAATTACTCTCTATATTAAAAAGCTAATTTAACTACATCTAGAGAGCCATGCAAAAACGTAAACAGACACTTCATGTACAGGTCTCTTGAATAAAAGAATGGGCTTAATTTGCATAGGTGAATGTATTTCCATTTAAAGGCTGAGAAATTCAACAACGAGCCAAGCAAGGGCCCGAATCACATTTGGAACAAGTCCCTGTGCAAGATCACGGTACGTAATGGTCAAAAACCAGACGTACAAACTGCCGAATTGGTACAACTCCCCTAGCATTAGCAGTTCGTGTTAATGCAAGTTTTTGGCTAGGGACATTCAGGTAAATTGTTCAGCAATTTGAATGAAAAAAAAAATCCTTACAATTCATGCAACTATAGAAAGCATCAGAAAACATACAAATTGGTATCACATCCAAAATATCCAAAAATGTCAGACTAAAGAAATACACCTGCTTTAACTGACCTTGACCTAAGAGAGTCCCGAGTGCTACCCTCACAAAAGCAAGGCGCAGCAAATGGGAAAATAACGTGCTCAGCCCTACGGAGACTGGATTTCCCAGATCAGCAGAACACGGAGCAACGGAATTGACACTTTCAGTGCCGTTTAGCTGAAAGATGATGAAAGGAGAGGGGGAAAAAAAAAATTACACATGCACACCCTGCATGGTGATGGTAACTCTCCAAAAGCCTTTTCTTAATCCTTTTAATACAGGCCACTGTATCCCTACCAGAACCAAAACAATAAAGTCAGTATGGTTTTCTCTTTGCTTTACCAACTGTGGGTCTCCCCAGGGCGACAAGAAGTGAAACCCATGTTAAGTGATGCAGATCAACAGAGTAGATCTGTAAAGCCCCAATACAATGAGAAAAGGAATGGAAAAAAAAGGTGGAGGAATAAAAGATTTTCCATTGTTTCAATTTTATGGAGTAATAAGGTAATTTCAAAATTCAGTTTAAAAATGAATTCACCCCATCAAAAATTCTTGAAGTAAATCTACTTAGGAATCATAGAGCACATTGCAACTGATTTTAAACTGACTCAACCCACCAACACTCAAGGAGGTGAATCAGTGAAGTATGAAATACCCAAAACTTTCCAGCCTCCCAAAAAGTAGATCAAGAATAACTCATGACATCTAGAATACACGCCAGCAGAAAATTATGACTTTGCAATTTCTGCTTATAACGTACACCGGTAGCACACACAGTCAGTGTGCAATGATGTCCAAGCTAATGCTACATTGGTTCTCTTTTTTTAAGATCAAAGAATACACTCACTCCAAAACGTTCCTAGTAACATTAAAACAGACACTTCTCATTTAAAAAAAAAAAAAAAAAAAAAAGGAAAGAAAATAGGGGGAGCAACCCCAGAAAACTCAAAAACCAATATTATTTAATAAAGTAGAATTACACAGCTGGCTTTGTTCTTTCTTTTTGTCCCATTTCAGAGAAGAGAAAAACAAAAGTCACCACTGAACAACCTCAAACCCACCCATCTAACTGAATATATGCATGAACACAGTCTCTTAGCAGGAAAAATTCCCAAACTACCTTTTAAAAAACCCTGCACGTGGCAAGTTAAAATACAGCGTTAGCTACCAATTCCCCACCTCCCTTAACTGCCAAACACATCCACAATGAGAGGTATTTATTCTAAGCAATGGAAATAGATCCTAACGCATGAGCAACAGGGGAGGAACCCCGATGCTGAACTACGCACACTTGAAATATTTATGGCCAAGATGGCATTGACATTTCCAGCCGGCCGCCCCAGCCTGGCCTGTGGCTCAGGGCCGGCGTGTCCCAGGAGCGGGACTCGGCGTTTGCCTCTGTTGACCTTCACGAGGCTCCTGCCAGCCCATTTCTCCCACGTGTCAAGGTCGCTCTGAACAGGGCCCTGCCTCCAGCCTATCACCCATTCTCCCCCCACGTGAAACCCTTCATCAGCTTGCTGAGAGCACGTTCCATCCCTCATCCAGGTTGTTACTGAAGTCATTAAACAGTATCGATCCAGTATTGACCTCCGCGGGCCACCCGGCTGCCAGCCGGACTTCGCACTGCTCTCCACCACTTACAGTTGGCAAGTCCAGACAATTTTCCACCCACTTATCAGTCCATACGTCCCTGACGTGGCTATAAAGGTCCTACGGGAGACTGTGTCAAAGGCCTTACTAAAGTCAACACACACAACATACACTGCTGTCACTTCGCCCACACAGCCAGTTATCCCGAAGGCAATAGGGCACAATATGCCCTTGGTAAGTCCACGCTGGCTGCTCCCGATGACCTTCTTGCCCCTTCAAGACACAGCTTCGTAGAAAAGCAGCTTTGGAAATGGCTTCTAGGAGGTTTTGCTCCACAGTCTTCCCAGGGACTAGGGTGAGGGTGACCAACCTTCTCTTCCCCAGATCCTCCTTGTAGCCAGCTCTGAAAATGGGTATGGCCACGGCCTTTTTCCAGTCACCAGGAACCTCTCCCGATTGCCACGACCTTTCAAAGATGACAGAGAGTGAACTATCTCACCACATCTCTGCGGTCCCAGTAAGCTCACAGCTCTGCAACCGCACACATATTTCCAATTCCTCCTGTTTGTTTCCCAGCTACGCGGGCTTGTGTACGGGCACCTCTGACAGATCCCCTGTCATACTGGGAAGAGCCTCTTCCAGGACACTGTTCCCCAGACCTTCATTAGGTCCCACGCCTTTGCTTCAGGTTACGGTACTCTCCCTTAGCAGACCTAGTTTACAGCCTTCCTCCCTAGGTCCATCTGTTGGCAAAGGTGCTCGTGTCCCGCCTTGTCAGATGGATCCCATCCCTCCTCAGCAGTCCTTGTTTCAATGAGGCTCTCACGTTTATAAGATCCAAAGCCCTGTCTGCAACATCAGCTGCACAGCCAGGTGCTGACCTGCTGGATGTGTCCACTCCTGCCCAAGCCCTTCACCTTCACAGGAAGGACAAAGAACATACCCAAGGCCCCCCTGACCTTCACACTTGTCCTCAGAGCTCTGCCATCACTCTTCACACATTTAAGGTCACCTCTGGAAGCATCCTAGGTGCCCACATGGGGCAACAGTCCCCATGCTGGATCAGACTTTGCAGCTGTTCTGCAGTATCCTGGATCTAACGCCCCAGCAAACAACAAACCTCCCAAGATACGAAGCCAGCTCAGCACACGGATGCTTCTGCTTCCTGGAGGAAGGAGTCTCCAGTGACCATCACCTGCCTCTGACGGTACGCAGTCTGTTCGCTTCCTTCCACAGCTCCTTTCCTTGGTGGCAACTCGGTGCCTTACCGGAGCGCATCTCCCACGGGGGAGGCCACGCTGACCCCAGCCCCAGGGAGAGGCACCATGCACACCCTGCAGCCCAAGACCTGGACAGCAGCGTCCTCTGTCAGGGTTGAGACCTCTGTTGTGCCGGTGCTGGTTGCTCTCTCTCATGTTCCCAACATCATCATTGCCCAATTTCAAGCAACTCCACGGCTTGAGCAGAGTCCTTGGCCCACCTGGTCTTCCTGTACTCCAGGACAGGACTCTAAACATCTGTTGAAGAGTTGCTTGACACTCCCTGGTCAGTCTGTTGAAGACAAAAGGTTTAAGTACTTCCCTGTCAGGAAACAGCCAAGAGAAGCTGCCTGCTAGAGCCAACAGGAGCACCCAGAAGATGATCACTGAAGAAGCAGCCTGAAAGCTGCTGCACCAACTGCTACGTGAAGAAGCGAACTCTGCTGCGCTGTCTTGCCAGTGCTAAGGGAAACCTCACTGGAAGCACACGCGTGCCTAAGCAAAAGGCGCAGCATACCTGAAGAAACATCTTAACACTTCAAAGGTACAACAGGTAATGTTTAATAGACGGAGAGTTACATTTGATATGGCCATAGTTGGATTAAAACATTCTTTGTAATTCCAGCTGCCACTACAAAAACAAAAGGGGAGCAATCCTGAAGTACTCAGGGGGAGGGAGGCCAAAACATTTTCCCCTCCTGCAGGAAACAGGATTTCTTTAGGAATGCTGGCATTCTTGTTTGGAGGTTTAATTCACTGCTTTTATCTGGATGTTTCATCCCACTTTCCCCAGCAACGTGAAAAATGCACCATAATGAATCAATATCATACAAGTGAACAAGTGCTTTTACCTGGTTTTTAATTTAAGGACAGGTGTGTCACTAACAAAGGCACAACTACATTCAAAAGCATTTCAGCTAACATAAATCATCACTGTAGCTCAGTTCAGGCCAGCGGTTGGCAATAAATGCTGAGCTAACATAGCACACCAGCAGCTGCATGCCTAATTAGGTACTTCAGGAACACCCAGATACGCAGGGACAGACTGCATTAATATTCCCTTTCCATGTCCAGCAGAGACAAAGACGACATACCTGGAGCAATAATTAATCTACAGAAATTATTCATCATGACGAGACTCTCAAACGCCACATGTAATAGCCTCCTCTTCGTGTTGTTCTGTTTACACTAAACAGAATTACCGCTACCAAAGCATTTTAAATGATACGCATAAAATTCTGAGTGTCTGAAGGATAAATTATTTTACAGAAAAGCACAGATTTCTAAAGGTGTATATATACAGACTTCAGAAGGAGTAGCAGCAGCCGGAGCCCAGCAACCCAGGTTATTAAAATTAGAAATATATTTCTAATAAGAAGGTGTCTCCTGTTAGCTCCTTTCCACCGGGTAAGGGCACATGTGGTTCTTCAAAGAAAAGAGCGAGCAATGCGCCACTTCAAAGAGGCAATTTAAAACACTACATACAACGGAGGCAGAACGATCAGAAGCAATTTTCATCACAAAGTACCCACGGCTCCAAATTCAGAGATTCTTGTAAGGTTGGGGAGTTCACATCATTACACAAAAGACTGGCTTTCCCTTTTCCAAGCAAAACTCTGCACACAGAAAATGCAATGCAGCAGCCTTGCCTGGAATACAGTAACAGAACCATTTCACTGCCTATAGCATCTAAAACATCACCGTCAGCTTTCTGAGTCAACAAGTATCTGACAGACAACTGGGAAGCTCTCTAAGCTTCTTCAGGTTTACATAAAGTTCAAACACGGCATTAGCAAGGAAAAAGAAAAAGTATCAGAAGATAATGACCCTTCTTTCCCTTTCCAGCCAGCTAAAGGTAAGCCGAAGCAAGTTCAAAGCTGTTGCACTTTCAAAGTTACACCTACTGCAAAATAGAAACCCAAAACAAGTACAGAGGGAGTGGGTTACGTGGCCCTTATAGAGTGAATTCTGGGCTCTTAAACGACCGAAATTATATCAGCATTACCTTCTGGATGAGGCTTTGTGCTACCAGTGAAAACAGCAGTGCAGTCCTCTTTCACAGAATCCCGGGATGGTGGGGGTTGGCAGGGCCCTCTGGAGCCCACCCAGCCCAGCCCCTGCCAGAGCAGGGTCACCCAGCGCAGGCTGCACAGGGCCGCGGCCAGGCGGGTTGGAATCTCTCCGGAGAAGGAGACTCCACACCCTCCCTGGGCAGCCTGTGCCAGGGCTCGGGCACCTCACAGCGAAGACGTTTTTCCTCCTGTTCAGGCGGAACTTCCCGTGTTCCAGTTTGTGCCCGTTGCCCCTTGTCCTGTCGCTGGGCACCACTGAGAAGAGTCTGGCCCCGTCCTCTTGACACCCGCCCTGGAGATATTGATAAGCGTTGGTGAGGTCCCCTCTCAGTCTCCTCTTCCTCAGGCTGAACAGCCCCAGCTCCCTCAGCCTTTCCCCACAGGAGAGATGCTCCAGGCCCCTCAGCATCTCTGTACCCTCCACTGGACTCTCTCCAGTAGTTCCTCGTCTCTCCTGAACTGGGGAGCCCAGAACTGTTCTCAACAGTGTATTTCCCTGCCCCTTGAGCCAGCCCTAACAGTTTTGCAGCTGCAAAGTCACCAGGCTACCTGCTTTTCAAATAAAGAATTGTAACTTGAAAATCCATACAGCACTGGTTGTTTTTTGTGATTTTTCTTCAGTTTTAGGGTGCTCCTTTTATTTATAACTTAGATGAAAATCACGAAAGACTGATCCCATGATGAATATCAAAAAAAGAAATGTACTCAACACGCCTACATACAAAAGTTTGAGAAAGGAGCATTAGTGACCATGTACAGTTTATTTTAATCTTTTCTAGCCATAGCATGTTTCCTGGCACGGCACAAATTCTACTTGCCCACCATGCCTATGTTGATCATTGAACAACACTAATGATATTTTACTTACGCATAAAAAAATTCACCTAGGATAAAGCGTGCAAACTTAATTCTACAGCAATGCTTTTATCACAACAAACTACCTGTTTTTTCAAACTAAGTTTGTGCCAACACATCCATTCGCTATTGAAGTATCTTTATAAAAGTATATTTATATCTTTTTATTTATAAAGTGTATCTTTATGAAGTATATTTATCCATCACAAATAAAGTATCTTTTTAAAATCTGTTAAATCCAACACAAATTTAGCTTCTACATTGACAAACGGCCATAAATACACCACAAAAACCAGAGCAAGTGACTTGGAAAGCAGGAAGGTTGAGAGCAAGGAAGGCACGGCGCGTGTCCCAAGCGTCACAGGCGGGCCCGGACACCCGGTACAAACCCAACGGTTCCTCTGGTCGTGGTCCAAGCTGGCTGAACCCCAGCAGCTCTGAGCGGGGAGCTCCGCGGCTGAGCTAACAGACCTGCCAGCCCTGAGAACAGGGCAAAGCAGCTCATACATCTGCACCCAGCTAGATAGCCGTGCTCAACTGCCTAGGAAAGTAAGGACAAACCCATTTTAAGTATTCTCTACTAGCTAGCGGAAGGTTTTTCTTATCTGAGCAGGCTAATGGGACATTTCCTCCCTGAATCCACCGAGAAAGGGCAGAGGCACAGAGATCCCCACAAGGAAGCAGTTCAAAGGCTCTCTAGGCAAAAAGGCATCAAGCTCCTCTTTCAGCACCCACAGCCAAGGTCAAGTTTCACCTTAATCAGAACATGTGAAAGAATTAACTCCTTTATTACAACTCCTTCCACTGTCAGACCACCTGAAACTCACTGGCAACAAAAGACACTTCACCAGGGAGGGCACTGCCTCCCATCCCTTTCTGGCAAGTCAGACTCAACTTAAACATCCCCGTACATCAGTGAAATCCATGTTGCCTCTCTGAGACCAGAGATCATGCCTTTGCTCTCGCAAAAAGGCAACTGAAGAAATCAAGATGTTGTAAGCACGCAGAAAGTCACTTCCATTTCTTTCAAGACCGTACTCTCCACTGCCACAGAGTACTTTAGCTTCAGCCACTCCAAAAAAAAAAAATCACCAGACGCTATATTACAGCAAATAACAGCCTTTATGTTTGGTTTTAAAAATAACAAACTCTCTTTTGGTCAATGATTTTGCATCATCTGAATGAAACAGATCTCTTCCTAGAAAGGTGACTATTTTATATGCACACTGTTACCTTCCAGATTTATCTGATAAAGAAAAGGTAATTCCCCAGCATTTTTATCGAGGAGCAAAAGTCTGGATCCCTCAGTGCGTACACTTCCTATTCCATGTCAGGTTTGAATAACATCCGCACTACTACTATTGCCTTTCCTGCTGAAGACTTTGCACCACCTATTAAATAAACTCTAGAGTAAGTTACTGTACTGTGTTGAGCATTTAATAGCACTGTCCAAACACAGTTTTGCTGCTTAAATTTTGGGTTGGCTTTATTTGTCTCATCTCCAGCTAAACTTGCCGTCTTATACATTAGCACAAGATCACCATCCATGTAGTTCTGCACGGAGATACGTATGTGCAATTTTTCCCCCAGGTATTGTAGAAAGATGTTCATCAACATTCGTATCAGAACATATCATTTGGAAAGATACTGCTAAGCACCTAAGTGTAGGTAAAGGTTTCGCCTCCAAGGACTGAGGGGTGAAAAACAAAATAAACGTTGAGTACTGCAGTCTTTTCCCTAGAAGCCATCACTAGGCTGTCTCCCCCGTTGCCTCTGAAAATGTCTTGCTGCTACCATTCTCGTAGCACCCCTTTTCTTACTCTTCATGTCCCTGACCAGCTGTAGATGCAACTGATGTTGTCCTTCAGAAGCCAAGCAAAGCTTTGATACTCTGCCTTTCCTGCCCACCATTTTCACACATTGTGTGCTGTCCTTTAGCTCCTTGCTCACCCTTGTGGGGCTTCTGCTGAAATTCCCCATCTTCCCGCACAATGGGGTGGTTTGCTCCTTAGCTCTCTGGAAGTCTTCCGTAGCAAAAACGAAGCTAAAACCATCAATCCAGGCATATTTCCCCTTCGTGGCTGCTTCCCAGGAGGCTCTGCCCACCAACCAGCTGAGTTCTGCTCTCATGATAGCCTGTCTCCAGGTCCTGAAGTCAATTTGCGGTCATCACAGAAGCCCAAGCTGCCACTAATCTGGACAGGACTCCTAACAGCAAGTTACGAATACGAGCCTTCCTCCCACGGCAAGTATAGACAATTTGCAGTTCTTATACCACAAGCATCTCAACGCAGTGTGAATGTGGCCTCCAAGCCAAGACTTTTAACAAGAGCATACTAATACGATCATCGCTGGGTAGGCCAAGTTCCTGTCAGCTGTGAAAGCACACAAGCCAGAAGAAAAAATTCAAAACCACCCTCGCGAGGTCACCCACAGCCTAAACTTTTGCCCACAATGAAGCTCTATGACCCACCACGAGAAGCCAGTGACATTTCCTGCTTGCGAATCCACTGGAGGTCCGCCTGATCTCAGCAGATGTGTGAAGGACATCTTTACAACTCTTAAAACACAAATATTTGTAACATCGGGAAACTCTTTGCTTGCTGAGTCAAGAAATTCAGCTATCCTCCCTGTAGGGCACTGGTCTCGCAGCTCGTTGGCAAGTCATCCCTCGCTTTTTCTACTTACCTCTGTGCACTTGTCCAGTGCTCTGGCAAACATAAAAGAAAAAAAAAAATGTACATTTTTGAAACTTGATTTTAATGTACATACTCTTTGTACCGTCTCCTCTCCGGTCTTAATCTTAAAATAGTCAGCTCTTCTGAATACAGTTTCAGAAGTTCCTGCAGCAGAATGGTATTAAAGGACAGTTCAAACATCCTGTATCAGAGCTCTGCTCTCCTCTATAAATTCCTTCCCGTAACACATACCACTATTTTCAAACAGTAGTTTTCCTCAAGTAAATAAAAGCTACAATATCCGCCCCGTCCTTTTTATAGCCCAGTACACAGTAATCCCTCGCTGATACAGCTACTACGGAACATTTTACCACCCTGAGGAGCCCTGCGACATCTTTCTACTCCTATTCTGCTACACAGAGGATTTACAGTAACTCACCAACTGCGTCCAATTCAGCACCTCCGTGCTGCAATTAAAAGTACACTTTTCCTGCCACTAAAACTAATCATCTTTGCTATGATTTGTCCCTTGGAATGTTTACTCTTTAAATATCCACTTATTCTCAACTAAGATAAACTACACTAAAGGAAAATTCTCTTGAATGTAAACAGAAGTATTAAAGCAGAAAACATTTCAACCAATTTCTAGAAAATCTGCCTATAACTTAAATCAGCATATAGCAAACTATGTAACAAAGAGCCTCCTAAACCAAGGAATCAAAAGTTGCGCGTGGTATCTTTGTGTCAAAAGCAGTCTTCTGCCTTTCCTGCTGGCATTCATCTGTAATTGTTTTACTACAGTTTTCACACACAATTTTCAGTATCTAGATCATCCTCTCACCCTCCCCTCAAGCAGCTCTCTGAAATGGAGAAAAGATTTTTATGCATTCATCCCAGAGGAGTTAGAAAAACCAAGAAGAGAGGCAAAGCTAGAAATGATCTGCCTCTGCTCGGTTATCACTGAGCCCCATCCTTGCCATAAAGTATAGCTGTTTCTAAACACAGCTGTAGGTCTTCATCAGCATCATTCTTCCGGACGCAGGAGCAGGTTACTCTAATTTGGACCCAGAGGTAACTAAACCAGAGAAGACTTAACCTCCTACACAAGAAACGAGTACCAGCACGCTTACAAGCCTGAATTTCTCTCAACCTTTTTACTATGAATCGGGTGTTAGTAAATACTGGAAGTTATTTGGTTTTCTCCATCTTCCGTAGACAGAAACCCTCCAACTGACCGTAGGCTGTTAGCGGCTGGGCACTGCCACCCACCCATCACAAAACTCAAGGCTCTCAGCTCTGTTACCACCTTTCAATCACCGCATTGGCAGGCAGGCTTAAAAACGATCAGCTGTTGTACTTCTGGCAATCTAGGCACTACTGTTCTTCTAACCCCACTCAATCCAAAGGAGTAAAACACTAATGTGCCTTCCATGCCCACAGACAGAGAGCAGAGAAACGAGATCTTGCTTTGAATCACAAATTCCAGGCAGTCTAACTTTGAAATTCTTGTAGAAGTTCTCACATATGAGCTATTTCTTACTATTTAAAAAAATATCCCTCCCTAAAAAGCCCATTTATATTTTAGAGAGTAAATTGCTTACTTACAATAGTTTAACTGATGTACTTAAAATCTACAACTTCCCCATACACTGTGTTATGAAATCACCGTTTTTACCAGGACATCGACAGGTCAATCACAACTGGCACAGGCCAGCGGGCGCAAGTTTAGGTGCTCTTTATAACATGCATAACATACATCTTGGTGACATTTAGAACACAAGTTTTTTAATGTCATATGTAAGACCTGCTCAGTGAAAGTTATCTGATTTAAACAAAAATAGTAACATATATGCAAAATACTTACTGTGATAGTAGAAACCCACAAGCAAACTGGAGTTTAAACAGGAGATATTTGTGATTTTTATCAGCACAAGCTTCCGATTAATCAGAAGCTTCTCCTTCATAAACATCAAAAATGACGAAGCAACCTTCTCCCATGTTTCAGGTTTAAGTATGCTTTCGAACTAAGATTTTATTCATCATTTAAAATGTTCTAACCCACCCAACCTACGATAAACGACTTGTTCGTAAACCATGAAATATCTTCACCTCGTGCCTGAACAATGACCCTCTAGCAACGCACAGCGAAAAAATTTCCAGACAACATTAAACAGCGAGCAATGTACTCACCATAAATCACATTACTGTACAGTTTGGGATTAGGATGAGTTGCCACTAGCAACAGAGCCAAAAAAATCAATTCTGTCGCTATATATAGAGAATTCTTGTAACCTCAAACGTAGTCAATGTTTTCAGCAATTTGTCTCAGAAAAGTATTAGCAGTCCAGCATGTGATCAGAGAAACATGACATCCAGACACACAACAATGCGAAAACAATAGAGTTTTCCCTTTAGTAGAAAAAAAAAGGAAACAAAAAGAACCACCAGAAAGCTGCTGGTGAGCGTGAACATTTCATTCACCCTCTTCAAAATAAAAGCGCGCCATCTTTATAGCATTAGCATTTACAACAAATACGAAGATTGGTTTTAGAGCTTAAGCGCATTTAAAATGATCACTAAGGACTTTTTCTTTTAAATGGGAAACTAAGCAAACAGTAAGGAAAGATACAATTTAGACAAATAGAAAGCTTTTTTATAGCTTACCCAAACCTGATTCATCACATTCAAGATATTTCCTATTTAGAAAAAAAAAACACTGGCATAATTCAGACAGGCTACCGGGAGTTTTTAGAAAACAGGAATATGAGGAGTTTCTTTGATCCCCATTTGCTTAACAACTCTCTGAAGAAGCCAGGGCACATTTCATCATTCAAGCAGCTTATTTCATCCTGGATCTGCAAAATGGTTTGCAGTAGGCAACAACCACCTGAGTTTTTACCTTACTCATCTGTCACATTTTAGGAATCTTGACAGTGCCACCCAAGTTTATTACAAAGACTTTTCTCCTTTCTTTACCTGTATTTTTAATACAGGCACTTCATTTTTAAATGATGCCCTTCACAAGATTTCATTGTCGTTAACATTGACATAAGTCAAATTCTGTATTTTAATGCATTCAACAAGTAATAATAATTACCATAATGTTTTTTTCCTCAAAGCACAATTGTCCTGTCTTATAAGAATACGGTACATGTGCTGTTACTTTTTAAGTCAATAAAATGTAAAAATACGTGGTCCAATTTCTAAAATATATCTGTAGGTATATCTCAGAGTATTCCTTATAAATTTTTAGAGCAAGAAAACAAGCCGCAACCAAAAACAATTTATCTCTACTTTCCAGGCAATGCAAACCTTCAGCACATTCACCACTAAAATACTGTTTGTGAGGTGTATCTGTGCGAGGGCAACATTCACGCGCTGTTTACACCCTGGTCGCACCACTCTGCGTGCTAACCCGTTTGTACCTTCGCAAAAAGCTGCTGCTGTTTAAGAAACAGCTGCTATTTGTTGCACGTCTCTCCCAGACACTACCGCACGTACAGCAGTCGGCGTGGAATGTGCCCACGCCTCAGCCGCTTCAGTGCAAAGTCTCCCGGCTTTGCCAAGGAAAGCGGGTTTAAGATGTTTCAGGATGGTTGTCACCCCGCGGCCAGGTGAGCCAACCTAACTGCTTCCCACAGCTGGGTGCGCAGCTCTGTACACAGATGCAACAAGAAAGCACATTCCTGCTCACCAGACAGCTTTCTGTAAACAATGCTGTTCACAGTTTTCCTTCAAAGGATATTTAAGCCTGCTCGTACCTTGGATGCAGGATCAGATCCGTCAGTCATCGAGAACTGTGAAATGCAGGCTTCCTCCCACCACCATCTTCTCATTTCCCTGCCAGAATCATTCAATGCTACATCGCTGTTACAGGCTGTGGTCCACATACTACGGAAAACCAACTATCCCTACCACCGCGAACGCCTGTTCTAAATAAGCAATGGAGAGGTTGCTCAGTTCCCCGCTACTCAGCTCGTGAACGTTATCCCTGGGCCCAACGGGACTCACAGGAAGCAAGAGGAGAGACACAAACAGAATCCCACTTTCTGAATTTGGTGGCATTGTTGAAATAGTGAGAAAAGGAGTGGAGGCAGCTAAATAAAAAGAACCCTAGCGTTTTCTTACTAATGCCACTCGCCACCAGGCCTGGCAGGGCACTGCCTATCCTTGAACTGCTTCTTTTCCAGTTCAGCTCATCTCTGTTTCTGGAATGGTGGCATTCCTTACCTCTACCCCTTTCACCTGGGAAGCTTCTTCTGAGTACAACCAGTCATTTCCAATTTTGCTTTGATCGTTCCCTACCCAGACAAAGAAAAGCCAGAGTCCCACCCCATCCTTTTTCCAAAACGTGGAAACCTACCTCAAGTCTACTGCCAACCAGCCTCCTGGGAAAGATATTTGAAAGAGTACAAGAAACCTTTTCTTCTTGCCACTGGCTTTCCTTGATCTTGATTACTACCTGCAGTAGCATCAGCTGCTACAAACACCTCGGTACAGGAAGCCCAACAGAGGATAATCTTCCCCAAGGGCAAATGCAGCTCAGGTGCTTAACTGGGAATTAAGAATGAGTTTTTAATGTAACTAAATTGGAAATTCATTTATGAAAACAGTACTTTAGGGGAGCGGCAGTATTATATAGTTAGACCACTTTTCCTGAATGAAAAGCTAGAGTAAAACCCTAACACAGTCGCTAACAGAGGTTGCCTCCGCGCTGGCAGCTCGCCAGCACAGTTAGGCGAAGATAAGGCCCAACACGTTTCAAACATCTACCTAGCTACGCCAACAGAACAGGGCCCAGCCCTCGTCTAGCACGATATTGAACTAACCTGCTCAATCTAGAAAGAAAAACATTTTCAAAATTTCGACAGGTAAACTTCTACAGCAGGGAGATCCACTCGCTCGCTTGGGAGCAGAAAAGTGTTTGGATGTGTCTGGACTCAGAGTAACATCTCTTTGGCTGAGAAGATCTGGCTCGGTTATTAACTGGACAGCAGCACTGCAGTGCACCTCCATGTGAAGGACTTGGCATTAACCAGCTCCAGCACGCAAAGAACATCTAAGCACCCCTGCTAAGTAAAATGAACTTTTCGGGGAAGATCAAAGCTCAACGCACTCCACAGTCTAGGCCCGGGGTGTTTAAAAGACTACCCCAAACTCCAGAACAAAGACGGCTGTCGACAGGCACATTCCTCTGGCACAGCAGAGCTCTGCAGTAACGGTAAACCTTGGCTGCAGGACACAGAACGCCACTGGTCAGAAGTCCAAGTCTCCCCAGGCTATCGGGAATAACAACATCACCATCCTTGATTTCAAGTAAAAGAAACATACCTTCGCTCCTCCTTGCACTCATGCACGTTTGTAAAGATGAAAAGGAAGAGAGCAACCTCTTACCAAAAGAAAAGGGAGTGTAAACAGGAAGCATGTGCAGAAGAAAGAATTAAAGAACACTTTATCAGGCTTCAGCAACACACTAGATGATGCTCAAACTCTTTATGTAGATTTTTATACTGTTTCTTGAGTACCTAATGCCCAGTAGCTGCTACAGAACCAATAGAAACACAGAGGATTTAATTCCCCTGGTATTAGAGACAGTCAAGTCACTTCTCCCCCAGTAACAGACAGACTGAAACATCAATTTCAACCAGTCTTTGGATACTGGCATCAAAATTCTGCAGATTTACAAATGAAAGACTCATGCAATAACAAAGATTACGTTCACCTCCTCAGCAGAAAAGCCTAAGCTTCAAACGCTTAGAAAAACTAGAGTATATGGCCCGCCTTTGTTCTCTACACAACTGATTAGCTCATAGTAACTAACCAAAACCTGCTTTCACATCGATTAACACAAACACAGATGAACAATTTTAAAGTTTGTTTAATTTGGGGGGGTTGGGGGTTTTTTTGTTTGTTTTCGTTGGGGTTTTTTTAACCTCTTTGAACATAACGCACATCGTGTGAGCTCTGCATACCTTTTGCTAGATCAGAAGTTTTCAGGCAGATGCTACCCTGAAAGCCTGCACATTGGTCACTGCATCGTACCAAGTGCTTCTGCACCTTTTACACAGCAAACAGCAAGCACGAGGGGGAAATCCGATGCCCAAAGAGAACTAGCACACTTCCCAAGTCTGTCACGATATACCGAGTGTCCTGGTTTCAGCCGGCACGGAGCTAGTTCTGTCTCCAGCAGCTGCTGTGTTTTGGATTTAGTGCGTGAAGAATGTTGATAACACACTGATGTTATCAGTTGCTGTTAAGCGACCAAGGACATCTTCCAGCTTCCCAGGTTTTGCTCATGTGCAGGTGCAAAAACCTGGGAGGGGTATAGCCAGTACAGTTGATCCAAACTGGCCAGCAAGAGTATTCCATACCAGAGACAGCATGACAGTATAAGTGGGGGTCAGCCGGTGGGCCAGTCCCGTTCTTTTTCCCACTTTTCGTTCACTCAGGCCTTTTTGTTCATTCGCTCGGCTGTTGGTTCCCTCGCCTGCTCTCTCTGGAACTGGCTGTTCTGGGATAGCTGGGGGGGATACCCCTGCTCCCTGCCTGCTGCTCGGGACAGGCTGTATCGGTCGTCGGGTGGTGAGAAACTGTGCATCGTTCATTTCATATATTCTATTACCCTTATATATTATCATCATTATTAATATATAATTTTTTTTTCTTTGCTGGCCTGGTGAACTGTTTTTATCTCAACCCACGAGTTCTCCTTTCTCTCCGATTCTCCTCCCCACCCCAGCGGGGAGCGAGCGAGCGGCTGCAGGGTACTGGGTTACTGGCTGGGGTTAAACCCCGACACAGAGGTAGTCATTGGAAAGACTCAACACCTCCCAGATCCTTACACTTTGGAGCTCTTCACTTATATTTGAAACACACAGAAAATAGCTAAGAAGCAGATACAAACTAGTCTTACTGCAGCTGCTCAAAGAAACTGCAGAAATTGCTTTTCTTTCATCTCTTTTCTGCTACTGGGTGGAAAATGTGGACTACAAGGAGTAGCTGTAACTCCCACTAACAGACCCAGAGATATTAGTTATACTAAATACTTCAGTACCCCCAAAATATTAGTAAATTTGCTATAGAGAGATCGGAGTGTTTTTTTAACTGGAAAGAAGAGATGAGATTGCTCAAAGATCTAGAGATTAAATCAAACCATGAGCCCTGAATCATTTTGCTCACGAATTCACACATCTTTCTGTTATCCTGCTTAGGCATACCTGAAAAAAGATAACTGCCCTCCCCCAAAAAAACACCAACCAAAAAAACCCCTACACTACAGGCATTTTCTTCCCTGTCTGGATTGTCAAAGTTTGAAAGAGATCAACTCCAGTAGATTTATTGGCTAATTTTATAAGGAGAAAGAGAAAAAACATCATCTAGTATCAAAAGCCATTCATACGCCACATTACCTTCCTACACAGATACGCTGTTTCACCACCGCTACCACTCCAGACACACAGTCCCATTCAACACTCTTGTCATCTCCAGGAGCATTGAAGGGAGGTGAGGGGGAAAGAAAAAAAAAAAAAAAAAGAAGTTGAGTTTTGTAGTTCTCTACTTGAAAATGCATAAATACTACCAGCCGTGTTACCACTGAGCCTAAACTAGAAGGTCCCACCTCTCCGATTCCTTGTTGTCTAGTATGGTCATACAACTTCTCTTCACAAGGAGCCACATGGAGAAGACAAGTGGCAACAGTAAAAGTTGCACTGGGACAGGTTTCATCTCGATATAAGAAAGGATTTTTTTACAAGGAGAACAATCAATCACTGGAACAACCTCCCCAGGGACATGGTAGAGTCCCCATCGCTGGAGGTTTTCAAGATGCGACTGGGCAGGGTGCTAGGTAGCCTCATCGAGGCTCCCTTTTCCACAAAAGGTTGGACCAGATGCTCTTCTGAGGTCCCATCCAACCTGGGCTGCTCTCGATTCTATGAACTTGTGGACCACAGTTAGCTTACATTTTATCAATTTAGAGAGCAAAGCCAGCAAGACCTGCTCCCCGGTATTCCATCCGGACATAATTCCGGACACAGCCTTACACACATTATGAAACCCAAGTCACCTCCATAGCTTTCACTGCAGAACTCGGCGGGGGGAGAGATCATTCCAGTCACCAAACTATCTCCTCCAACCCTGTATCAGGAAGGACAAGCCACAACCGTTGCTCCCCACACGCCAAACTGTAAAGTGGTGCTAGACACAAGCAGAGAGCATATACCATCAAACGGGCGCAGGAGGCCAACTGCTGCATGGAATGGCATTTCCCCACCTAAGTAGAAAACAGCTGGTTCTGTCAAGGCAATAGTTGTAGCACAGAACGAAGCTGTGGCAGAGTTTGAAATTCTTACTGGTTAGAAACCCCAGGGGACATACCTTGGTGGCACATCTGTTTTTAAAGAGCACCTATGTATTCTGTTGTTGCTGCTATAGTGAATTAACTGAAGTTTCTCACCTTCCCACAGGAGCTGGTGAAATAAATTTATTAAAATTCAAAGGTCCGAGCTTTGTTATGACTCATGTGAAAAAAAACCTTGTGATGGTCCTCTCTCAATTTGTTTCTTCTCCTTCCTGTAATTCAGATGGATCCTAAAAGTAATACTAGCATTCCCAGAAATGCCTTGGTTTCCCCGAACTATACAAGCACAATACTGTAGCAGCTCTTGTACAGAAAATGCGCACTGTGTCTCTCACACAACCACGTGGACGAACAGCCTTGAGAAGAACAGGGGAAGAATGAGAAGATAAAGAGGAAATTCAAAAGCAGGACCTATTTCTAACGAGGTGTGACGAGGCAGCTATATTTACTTGTCCTCTTATTTAGTCAGCTGAGATCACACAGAGATAATTAGAAACAATCACACAAAATCAATTAACATGAAAGAAAACTTCATAAACCACAAGTAAAGCCGCTGCCATCTACGCCCTTCTTCCACTAGCGGCAACACAGCTGAAAATGAGCAAAGTACATTTAGAGATAAGATAGACACCAACAGCACGAAAAGCAGCTGCTGGAAATCAGGACACCATAGTGCTGCCTATTATTGCTTTTCTGATGTTTTTTTTGGAACTCAAGTCATTCTAGCCTCTCTCCTCTGTCTCTGCCTGGTTTCAGGATGGACAGACATTGATTTTTAGATCAAACATTAACAGAAATTCAGCAGCCTAACATACGGTAATGTTTCCAGATAGAAATTCACAATTATGTCAAGAGACACAAGTATTTTACTATGCTGTTGAAAGTCTGAAAAATGTTTGGGTTGATTTTATTTCATTTTTTAAAAAAATCAGGCCCTCATCTCTGTCATTCTCCAACTCTGAATTAAAAGCAAAGTACTTCCGCCTTTTATACCCTTAGAAAATAATTTTAAGTAATTTCTCAAATTTCCAGCCTTTCCAAATATTGCCAGGAATGTCTCACAAAATACATAAATTCATTTATTCTTATATTCAAACATCTTTAAAAGCACTTTTGATCGGAGATCATCTTAGAGTATCATACCCTCAAGAAAAATCATGGCTTGTTTGGGTCTTTGCCTCCTCCCTTTTTTCCTCCCCTCCAAATGTGCATACAGAATACAGCAGAGCCAAAAAACCCAACTTATTTATGCTCAGTATTGTATGTATTTAAACATGGTCACAAGTGCCAAAATGTTCTTCACTGACGCTGGCTCGCATCTGGCACACAAGCTAGAAATAACTATACGTAGTGGCTTTACCACCATAAATCTGCGAAAGCCTTCTGCATGGCTGAGCTTTTCTCATAAAACTAGACACCGACACGTTTTGTCTCTCTCATTAAAAGGATGCTCGCTGGAGAAAGCGCAGGAGGAGAGATGTGTGCGAACAACCTCCTTGGAGCCACTGGAGGTTGGACCTAACCGCGTTCTCACAGGCACAGAGAAAGGAATACTTAACTCAAAAGACTGTTACAAGGAACATCCCCAAACATTAAGAACAACTTTAAAAATCTAAGAATAGAATCTACATGCTTACAGTAGCACACAGGAAAAAACCCTACATCTCAATCGCCTTTTTTTTTTTAGTTACTTTTACTCTCTTTCCTCAAGCATTAATTGGAAATATTGTGTTTATTTCAGAAATAAACGCAACTGAACACTTACAAACATTAATTCCATAAAAAGCCTCTAACTTAATGTATTCCTACTATGCATTTTGGAAAAATGTTATTAAAATTTTAAAATCTGCTAGAAAAACCAAACAGAAAAACACTACTTTGGGCTATTATAAACCAGTTTCATTTACTGCAAGTACTTGACTGGAATAACTTTGGGTTGATTAGGTTTTGCCCTTTTTTTACAGCCCTTTTTTAAACATATGAATGCAGAATACATTTTTGTGTGCTTTCATACTGCAGTAAGCGACCAAAAAGATTAAACAAGCTCATTGACTTCACTAAGACAAAAAAAAAAAAAAAAAATCAGATGCATATTCATCAGAAAACTAAAATCAGCAACTGTAATACAAGGTAACAGCTAGGTTAGAAGTCCACCAGGAGCAGGAGAAGCTGATCTCAATGACCAGCTGGGGCTGGCAAGCGAAGTAACACAGTACTAAGTTCTCTGCAGCCAAGATAACCACGTTACATTGGCCCCTACCTGGAAAAAAAAAAAGAAAAATCGCTCTTTTTACCTCTGCCTCCCCTATGAGGAGTATTTACATGAGGTATGATGTGATAATATTGTTTCTCTCGTGGGTCAGGACAAGCTTCCCACTCACAAGCACTGAAGAGGCACAAGGTTTTCAAGGTCTCCTGACGGGAGATGAGAGCAGCCGTTCTCTTTTGATTCCAAAGCCAGACTTGACCTGAATCCAGAAACTCAAATATTAAAAGGAAATTCACACAACGCACCATCAGGAGACTGGCCAAACAGGCCTATAACGTCAATTCTGTACATTGCTTAAGAGGTTCTTTAACATCCTTTATGTAAAGTTCAACTAGCCTTTGAGACACAAAATACATGCAGGTTCCAATTATAACTTTTAGTAAACACATAAAACCCACTTCAGATACAGCAACAACTATCAGATTCTCCAAGTCCCATCAGCTTCTATGAAAAGCGGTATCTTTTTTATTAGTACTCTTTTTTAGAAACACCAACCTGCAACACCATTTGCATTAGGGACCGTGGACAAGGTTTTACTTTCTGACTCACTCCAGTTCTGTGGCACAAACATCGGCATTGCCAAGAATTAGCGTTCACAATGTGCTAGTGGGTATTTTCAGCATGAGAAAAACTGAACTTGTTCTGAGCTGGCTTGACACACATTCAATAATACTTCAGTGAAGCCAGTTCTGGTGGTGTAATACCATCTCCTGCTATTCACCACACCCTTCTCACAGGGACGAGAATCTGTGCCCGCAAGACAGATAATACAATGGACCATGAACCGGACTAACACGAAATCAGCTTCACTAGCTGATGCACATCTCCACGTTCACCTGCGAACATCTAAAATAACTTCCAGAGGAAAGATAAGGCTGGCACGGAGGGGAAGGGAAGAAAAAAAATAACGTCTTCAGGCAGGAAGCTAGATGAAAAGGGTGGAGTGCCCTCTCTCAACAGCCTCAAAGTCCCAAGCCACAGCAGATATTGTTTACAAAAGTCTTTGTGTAGGTTATGCTAAAAAGGTTGAAAGCACCGTCTGCAAAAGATGCTAAAAGCACTATTGGCAAAGGATGCAAAACCTGCAAAATAAACCTTTTCCCACCAAACAAGATGAAACAAATACAACAAAACCCCATAGGAAATTAAGCCAGGCTACACTAATTGTGTCTGGAATGATAAGAATGCTCTTCCTCTCTCCAATACAGCTTATCATGACATTTGTGGTATGTCCTGAACATCTTCAACTCCTCTTACATACACGGTTTTGGAAGTAAAAGTTGGGATTAAAAATACTTAAGAGCCTCAAAGGGAAAGCCTTCCTCACAGAATCACGCTTGGGTTTGATCAAGTGGATCAAAGGAAGAGCATTTTGTTCCTTTAAAATTATCCTGTACCGTATGTTCTAATATACATACCTAACTCGGTCAATTTTCAGCTACGCCTTGCAATTGTCACCATGAAAATCTGTAACAAAGGCAACTTTACAGGACTGCATCGCAACTGCTGGTTTTCTAGAGCTCTGCCGAGTAACATCGTGGGGAAAAATGATAGCTCCAGGAAAGGCCATACCTGGATAAAATTCAGGGGAAAAAAAACCCACACAACTTTCTGCAAGCTAAAGAATTCATTCTTAAAAAGGCGGCACTGTGTCAAAACTGAGAATGCAACCTTTGGCTAAGAATGCGCGCGTTGTACTTAGTACCAGAATCATCTTTTTGCTGTCTTCCAAGACAAACGCATACTAAAAGGCACAGCGCTCACCAGCTAACACAACAAGCCTGAATTCTCCTGAAAGCTTCTGAGGAAACACAAGCCCTTAAAAATCAGACTTCCAGAGCATGTGTTGGAATTGCTTTAATAAACAAAAGCTCATTCAAATGCAAACCTTAAAGCTAAAGTGCAGAAAAAAAATCATTTTCTTTCTGATGTGAGAAATGGATTGTTGGGGTTTTTTTTTACACTATTACTTCTGCTACAAAAAAACCCCAAAGAATCATCAAAACCAAACCTTCATCAGTTAACCAAAAACTGTAAAGCTACTTAGAAATACTGAAACAGGAGAGTCATTACTTTTTATGTCAGGGATTAAAAAAAAAAAATGAAGGAGTGTGGTCCATTTCTCAATTTCCCCATGCCAAGATAGGCCTGAATCATTACACTGTCGCTATGTTTATACTGAAACTTTTTTTTCCCCTGCTCAAAACCTGGACTTCCACACCCAGTAGGCACCAGTTTTTTTAAGTACATTCCAAGCTTCCCTCAAATAGTTCCAGTCAAAACATCACCAGATTTTAATTCCATCAAGAATGCGAGCATCTCATTAAAGGACTGCCTAATTATAGGTAACATGCCCAGACCACAGATTCTGTGGCATCTTTATATGGAATATTATCCAGGAGTAACACCATCAACTTTTCTCAAAATTTCTGAAATTTCTGCATATTTAGTGTTATAGCGAAAAATTACAGTGTCCCCTCAACTAATGAACAGAGCTTGGGGGAAAAAAAAAAAAATGAACTCACAATACTCACTAGTGGCGAGAAAGATCAACCCAAGAGGAAAGAAATGTCATCAGCTCCTAAGAAAACTGAAGCTTTAAAGAAAAAAATTAAGCCTCTAGATCTACCAGTTGCACAAGGAAAGCCTTTTCAAGTGTGAGTCAAACCCAGACTAAAACAATATTGTGCATACAGTTTTCATGAGTTTTTCTAAATCTTCTGCTGTTTTCCACTGCGCCAGGTTGCAGAATTCAGAACCTGTAAGCACAGAAAATCACTCTGCTCCTACTTAAAGAAAGCCACGAACACCAGAGGCAAGCATCACGTCCGCTGAATGGAGCGAATGACCTTGGAGGAAAAAGGAAAGGTGGCAACGAAGGACAAATTTCTGGGCAGTATAAAGGAAAAAAGACGAGCTCCTTATGAAAACCTCCCAGCAACTGCAGAGAGGAAGTTCTGAACAGGAATTTTTTTAAAAAAGGCCTTATCAGACACCCACCAGCCAGAGGCAAACATGCTCGGGAGCCCAAAACAGGGTTCAAGAACATCCAAACAAATTGCATTCCCTGCAGCTGGAGACCGGAAAGAACAGGAAGAAAGGTACACTCCTCACTACCACCTTGCCTCGGGACACGAAAAGTACAGCTTTCTCAGAATTCTTCAGAATCTCTTATGGCATCCTAATATATACAGCTATATACATATATAAATGCATATTCTTTTACAGTTTTCTTTTCCGGTTACTCATCCTTCTGCAGGGCTATGCGTACCGTGACGAGACTCTTCCCTAACACGGTATCTGTTAAGTGATCTGCGTTGTAGCTGCTGTATTAGATTTGCTGTATTTAAAATTGGAACTGCACTTAGTTTCTACTTCAGTAGCTTGACTCGCAGCCAAAGCTGCTGCAAACCTTATCATGAACCCACCAACATAATCAGTGAGATTACAGCAGCACAAATTCCACCAGAGAGTACAAAGTATATTCATAGCAAAAGGTTACGTGCAACTTTATTCAAGTGAGCATAATTCAATACATAAAACGACATGTTAAAACTAGCAGCAACTAGCTATCTACAGATACATATCCATTCATACTTTTACTTTCTTTTTTACTTTTTTTTTTTTAAAGATTTCTGTACTGTTCACTCAGGCTTGTTATGACAGGAATGAGAGACCAAGTCAGAGACGTTGAAGAAGTTCTCTGTCCTCGACTGGGCGCATAAACACAAATCCCCAGGAAGTCCCTTCTTTCCTCACCCATATACTCCACATCCAACCTGCTACGTCGCAGTGGAGCAGGAGCAAGTGACAGCCCAGCTGACAGGGCAACAGCATCCGAGACCAGAAAGGGCTGGGGTTGTTAAGGAAGACCCACACGAAGATCTCCCCACTTCACAAGCAAACACAGAGGTTCAACAAACCTAGCAGGCGCAAGCAGAACTGCTGAACGTTAAATACAAAAGCATCTTGGAAATAGAGGTGATACCCAAGAACTAATTAAAATTCACAAGGTCAGAATTGGATGAAGAAAGGACTAGGGGAGGGATGAAGTATCTGGGAGGAAAAAGAAAAAACTAAGTTGACAAATTGGAAGGAAGAAGCAATCTTCACAGGGCAGAGCTTTGGAGGGGAGGATGGAAGACAGAACATACCACCCAAAGGCAAGGCAGCAGAAGGAGAAAGGAGAATGACACAGAAATAGAGTGAGAGGAGAATGCAGCTTTACAAAAACAAAAGTTGAATGAATTTATAGGATACATTACACTGCGATATATGCTAGACTGAACAATGGGAAGATACTTAAAATAAGAAAAAGCAAGGAGGGATAAACCACAAGGACAGAAGAGGGAAAGAAACAGAAGGAGGTATCTGTACGTATATTTGCATCTGTAGCAGGAGCACAGAAAGATGACGAGCCTATGATTTTGGCAATTCCTTTTACACTATGAATTTACTTCAAAGTGATGAAAAACAAAATTCAGGATCCAACAAATGGAAGGAAATGGAAGGACTGTATGGCTATTCCATCTCGGCCAGAAATCATGCAATCTTTACAGCTATTTTCAACACACTGTACAGTCAACTGACTTCAAATGATGAAGCAACACAGGATCAACACATCCAGACAGCAGAAAATTAGCTAAGGCTTAAGTAAGGTGGCCTTTCCAGCGCTGTAATTCAGAAAGCAGCAGCTGTGCCTTCCACAGGAGCATTCGGCTGCGGTTACACGGCGACTTCAATCCCCCGTGAACCTGGGCTCCTGCTGCACAGTCTTGCTTTCCCTCTCCTTCCTCGGATACTCGTTCCTCCTACCTCTCGCGCTAGCAGCGGCACTCGTGCAGCCACGCAGCAAGCTGCGTCAGGGGATGGATTTATCCAAAACTTATCCCTTTTGGGGAGAAGAGATGGGGAGGGTTTGATTTCAGGTGGGTAAATTCCCTCATCCCCACAGCTCACCCATTCTTGTGCTCCTACAGGGAGACAGCAGAAATAGTGGACAAGCGGAGCTGGCCCTTCAGACTTTAGAACAGATTTAAAACAGCCACGTAACCACAACCTCATTCTCGCTGGCAAAACACGAGAGCAAAGAAGTTTTAAAAAAGACATTTTAGAATACATTAGCAAAAACTGTAAAGGCATAACGTTCTTCTGAAAAGCAGGCCTTGAGATAACGTTCAAGGTAAAGCAACTATCACCTAACAAGTTTATGAAGTCTATAACATATAAATACATTACAGAAATACCAAATTGAATTACAATGTAGATCATACAGCATCCTTTACAATTTTGCAGACACATGCGCGCACACACAAAAGGAAAGTATGTCTATGTCCCGGCAAACTAAGGGCAATTTCAGACTACTACGTGCAAGTTATTTACTACCACTCACTGAATAAGGCAATCTTTAAAACCAAAATAAAATATATGAAAATTGCCAACACCTCTGACAAATTCAGCCATTCATAACCCAGTTGGCCTCTGGGGAGAAAAAAAAAAAATTAACTTGCTGCCTAAAAGCAGCCAGGTGCAGACAGAGTGAAGAAGTACTTCTAGCCATAGAGAAACCCGGAAGGATTTCTGGTTCACAGCAACAAAGCCTACATTTACCTTTCAGGGGGAAAAAACCTCCTTCTCCAGCACAGTTGCAGAAAGACAATCTTTTTATAGCAATGCCAGCGCGGCTCTACCACATGAAAGGATATGGTAGCTTCAGTGAGCTACAGAAGACAAACATATGTCACACCTAAAACTGAGCCAATGATCCTAAAAGCATCCTGAATCACTTGTTCCACGAATTCCCCAGTCACCGAGTATGAAGAAATGTAACACGAGAAGCCAAACAGAGAGTATAAACACAGAAATGTATTTTTAAACTTATTTGCTAACACATTTCAAAACACATTTTTTATTATAGTCTTGTCAAGTCATGAAAAGATACTTCAGCTTTACTGCTACTAAGCTCCCACAGAGAAGAGAAACACAACACTGTCTGTAGGACTCCAATGGATATGTGATTTTTTTTTTTTCAATAGACACCAGAATTTTACGTTGTGTCAAAAGTCATCCAACTCCCAGGAAAGCTTTCCACTCAACTACCAGCACGCAGTTTTGTCAAGTCCTAGGTATGCTTTCCACAAGCAAAACACGGTGCCTTTTCTTCACGTCTGCAGGACCTGAATCTACATCCTCGCATACAAAACGCTGTATTATCGCTCAAAAAGAAGATATAGTTTAGATTTAATGAAATGTGGTGGTTTTGTTTATATACAGCACTCAAGGAGATGAAGCATCCACAGAGGGGCTGGAGAAAAGGTAGTTACACCTATATGCCTCAACCCTGACCAACAAGAATTCCGTTTGGAATAAGTAGCAGTTCAGTCTTCGTCCTCTCCAAATGACACAGTTTAAGCCTTCAAACTATAAACATTTAAACCAGTGCTCGGTTTTGCATAAAGATATCAAAGCTATTGGAATGGCAAGTATGCTTATGATCTGGTGGGCTGCCAAAAACCATCTGCTAATATACTAGACAATAGATGGATTCTATTAGAACTCACAAGGAAAAGATCAGAAAGTTCTCTTACATCACTTCTTTTTAGTTTTATACAAAACTGAACTGAAATGACATTAAAAAAGTAATTAAGAGTTTTGAATCCTATACAAATACTATGGTTTATAAGTATTGCATATGTGATTTGAACGCCTGCATTTATATGCTAACAAATACAGTAATTATTTGTACTAATTTAACATTTTAAAATATGCGTTCTTAATCACTAATTTGCAAACCACGTATGCAGAGTTCCTTGTCGCCACTGCAGCAGTTAAGTTTGTAGAATTCAGAGCAGCATAAAGCAAGAGCACGAAGTTGTCCTCTTGCAGTGCCTGAAAGCTCCGACAGTGCTATGAAAGGACCCGAACTCTCTCGAGCCTTGATAAACAAACAGCATTCAGTTAAAATTTAATACTTTTGGATAACAGCAGGGTGCTTTCTATAAAAATAATTCTTCGTTCCAGCGACAAAAAAGATCCTGTGTGTGGTTCCAGTGAGCGTTGCTTTCTGGAATGCTCCGGAATCACAGTGGCTGCGTATCCTGAATACAGTCATAAATACACGAGTAATGGGATGACGAGGTTGACACCCAAGTGCTCACTCGAGTGTCCCACACTCGCCAGCGCAGCATCACGACGACCGAGTCCTCAAAGCCCAGCTCCTCCTGCACAGCTAGACTCAATTAAAAGGCCTCCGCATCACAAACCAAGATCGGGGTTATTTCAGCACATGTTTTTAAGCAAAAATTCTCTTGTTGTCTCTTACTCTGTTAGCTGATATTGGAACAAATCATTGACACGATGGAGCTGTCATATCCTATCACATCATTCCACGTTTAAAGAATGTTTAAGCTGTAAATCCATGCAGCAATTCTGCAAACGCAGGTTGCTTGCAACAAGAATGCTCAACGGAGACTATGTATGTTCAGCGACCGTGTTAGTGAATTAAATACATTAACACAGTTTCTTAATCCATAACATTAAAATTTACACATTAAATTAACTGTAGAAATTAAATTACATTAAAGAAAAATATTTTAAGCTGGCATTTTCACATGTTTTCCTGGTTTTGTATCCAGAGGCTAATAATGCTTATGACATCTTTCAGTCGAATACAGACGGAAGTAATTATAAGCTCCTGAAAAATAGGAAATGCTAACAAAACCTGGACTAGAGCAGCAGTACCTGGTCTAGATGCTCTAAAAATAAGCTTCCATCTAGGGGAAAAAAATTACTTGGATCAGTCTGTTACTTATTACTCAGCATTTGTTAGTTAAACACCGCACAGCCACTAATTTTAATCTAAGGAAACGAATGCTGTGATCTTTCCCATACAAAAAAGTGTTTCAGCCCCCACAGAAGAAAAACAGGGGAGAGAAGGCTCAGGGCTCAACATTCTGATTTATGAAGAGAGGACACCGTGAGAGTGAGACACACAGTATGTCATCTGTCAAAGTTGCCACATTTGCATTTTATAGACAAATGGAAAGCAAGAAATCTCATTTAAATAATTAGCGGGTGGACTATACACTGCCAAAAAGAGCAGGACAGCAGCGAACTCCCTGCTGAACATTCTACTGAAGAACCATCCTAGAAATTGATCTTCTCCAAATGGAATGATTAATTCTCCATACAATGCCAGGTACCCACTACCACCGTATTTTGTTAAAAGCGAACTTTTAACTTCAAGAGAAGCAACCACATTAGGTAAAATGAATAATAAAAACCCCACAATTGATGTCATGTAGATTTTCCCTATTGATCTTAACCTGTGCAGAGTTTTAAATTATAAATGCAAATATCTCCTTGTAAGTTTCTGGTTAAAAATACAACCTAGTTTAAAGTGCTGTTCAAAGCTATCTCTAGCAAGACATAAATCATCAGTGGTTTTAAACTATTTTAATAATTTTAGCAGCCTCTTACAACCGGTAAATCAAAGTCTTAGTCTATTATATGGAGAAATATTGCTGAAAAGACCAATGCTTTTTGTATGTTGTTTGTGACCTTTTTTTTTTTTTTTAACATTTCCCCCATTGAAGAGAAGAAAAAATGGTTTGCATTGTGTTAGCTCCAGTTATAATTTCCAGCTGTGTCAAAACTTTAACAGCCTAAAAGCAGGAAATCCAAAGAGGAAATTCCATCGTCAGTTCCTGAAGTTTTGTAACTCAAATGTTCTTCCAAAAACTGGATCTTAAAGGAATTTTGGTAGCATTTTCTGTAACCTTACCTGATATCTTCAAGTAGCTCACATTCTGCCTGATGCTTGGCCTGAAGTTTTGTCATCTGCTCAACCTGAATGTTTTTTAGCTCTTGTGTAACTTTCACCTACAAAAAAAACCACAGACCACATATATTTTCTGTAGACTTTAAGTCAAATTTCAACACACAAAAAAATCAATTCATTTCCTTCATCTATTCTGAAATCACACATTTCGGTGGAAAATTTGAACACAGAGTGAAGAGCGCAGTTTAACCCTACGCAACGTGCATAAAGGCTGATTTCAGTAAGTGCTGTCACCCCAGCAGGCTTACACTGCACACGGCAAGAATCTCATGCTTACGCACAACCAGTAACGAAAGTGCAATTTTATTCCAAAACCTGGGAGGGCAGCTTGTGTGCAACAGAAGTTTTGCCTACCAAAAAAGAAAAAGCAGGCCACAGAGGAAAAAAATTAAATTATAGTGTGTACATTTACCACTTCGGCGCAAATCACACAATTCTGAAATTTATTAATCTGTCCTACAATTGCTAGAATTTAAAGCTAGCTTAAACGTCATGCTGGTTTTGGTTGTGCATCAGATCAAAAGAGCCCTCTATAAAAGGCTTTGGAGGTTGGCCTTACGTTTTTAGTATTGGTGCAATTTTCCTTTGAACCTTGTGCTCACGAAGCTAAAATTTCAATGCTTTGGGAATCTACTTGATCACTGGCAGGTAGCACCACTGGCACAGGTATGAGGAATGATTTGATTTTGGGAGGGAACCCTGGGGTGGTTGTGTTCTTGTTTTTATAAAACAAGAGGTCTTGGCATTTAAGCCCTCTAGTGATCACAGGGAATCCATGTATCGGCCTAAAAAATGATCCCCAGCGTATCTGCAGACATTATGCATTCATGAGGACAGAAATGCCAAACAGTTACTGTAATGGGGGAAGAGAGATGAAAAATTCTGAGAGGAAGAAGACACGGATCTCCCTCTTCTTCACTAGCCAGGCAAAAAGATCTAGATCTCACCAGCTAGCAAAAGCTTCCTCGATTTTCACTCTGAAAACAACCCCCCAGCAACAAGCACCCTTTAATCACAACATTATATAAAGGCAAGTTTTTCACATGACACCAAAAAAAAAAAAAAAAAGAATCACATGTATGCCCCTGACTTTAAGCAGAAAAAGTGTCTATTTTTAACATGAACTTTCAACATTTTTGGTTTTATCTGTACATGAAAAAAACCCTACTCAAAATAAACCAACCCACACAAGATGATCCATGTAATGGAAACAATCTCAAATGAAATAATATAGGCAAAGAATGACACACATGTAATGTAAATGAGCCGCCAAACGCAAACGAAAGTAGAAATAGGAACTGTTTAACAAAAGCAGAGTCCAGCCGCAAAACAAGAGGTGGAGAGGCAGGAATGAGCCAAGGAGAGAGGTTCACCGCAGCTGCCTGCCAGGGCTACTGGGGAGCCCAGGGGATGACAAGGGATTTCTGTTTACGCTCCCTCTCAAGTCTTCCTCCCCTCCCAATCTCTCCGAGTCACTATTATACCGTCCTCCACCCGGCAAACCCCTGCAATCTCCTCACTGAGAAATCTCAGCATCACATTTGAAATCTCAAACATCTACAGCAAGCTATGACAATTGGGCTGTAAACGATTACAACAGCCCAAACCACCCTCATCGGGCAGCATCGCAAAGAATATCTAACACGCAGGAATCTCAAACCCACCAAACTCCCTTGCACGGTGCCTGTGAAGGAGCAGCCTCTCCATCCTGAGACCCGCTTCACTGTCTCTAGCTCCCCTTTCCCCCCCACACCGACCACTGCGTACAACCCTCAGAACAACGAACCGATAAATCTCCATGTATCCGTACTTACACGTAGCTCGAGACCCCACTACAGCTCAAGTCTCCCAAATAACAACCTGCCTACACAAACAAGCCACAGCCTTTTTTTCCAAATCTACATTTCTTCTTACATCTCTTCCCACACCAGCCCCCCCTAATGCAAAGCACCCCATATTCCCATGGACCGCACGGACACAAAAAAGCCTCCCCGCTGCATCTGCAGATTGTTCCCATCGCACATATGTTGCACATTTTTGGCTGCCCCTGCTCGCCCGCGCTCCTGATACATGCTGGGATAGCCTGCATCCTTCCATCAACTCCAGACGTGACCTTCTGCTCCAAGACAGCCAACCCATCACTGTTGGTATCAACCCACCGTAGTACCCGAATGCAGCTGAGCCCCCAAAAATACAGCCAGCAGCACCCCACAACCGGTACGGACTGTCTCAACAGTGCGGCCAAGCCCTCTGCAGCCACTGACACCCTTCCAGCCCTACCCAGCCATTGCTCCCCTTCCTCTGGAGAGCCTCCAGTGGGTACGGGGGTGTCCCAGCCACAGCCACCCCAACACCCACCGGCCAAACGCTGCCCCCCCTGCACCTCTTTCCTTGCCAGCCCTTCCCCACGCCCTGTCCTGGCTCCAGAGCTCACCTCCCACACCTGACCCATCCGCGCCCCCCCCCATGGCCCCCGATGGGCAGTTTCCACCCCCCCCCCCCCCAACATTTCCCCCTTACCCACCTTGCTGGGCCGCTCTCACTAAGGCCCCACCGCCCCCAATTCCCCCCTAACACTCGCCCTCCCTCCCCTAACCTGCCCCCAGACTCCACCACTGCACAGCCCACCCGGAGCCCAACCTGCTGTCCCCCTCTCCACTCCCCCCCGTGCCCCCACACCCCCTCATCCACTCCCCATACCCCCCCCCCCAGGCCCCACACCTACCCCATCCCAGTCAGCCCCCCCCCGCCCACCCAACCAGCCCCACTCGGCCGCCGCCCCCGCCCCCCCCCCCCCGTCCTTCACACACAGCCCCAGCCCCCCTCGCCCCACCGGGGGGGCCCTCACCTTCCTCGGCGGGGGCTGCATGGTGCTGCGCTGGGTCTCCACATCAATTCCCTCCCCCCGGCAGCAGGATGCGGCCCCCGCTGCAGGAGGAGGAGGAGCGGGCAGCGACCGTCTCCCTCCCGGTTCGGGGCGAGTCCCGGTCGGCGGGAGGAGCGGGGGTGGAGGGGGGGGGGGGAGGCCGCCTCTTCCCTCACGGGCAGCGGCGGGCGGGCGCCGAGCAGCGTCCCGAGTCCCGGCCCTGGGGATCGGGGAGGGAAAGGAGGCGGCGGAGGGAAGGCGGGGACGGGGCTGAGGGGGGAGCGACTTCGGGGAAAAAAAAAAAAAAAATAGGAAAAGGAGGAGAGAGGAAAAAAAAAAGAAAAAGGCGGCGGCGGAGCGCGGCTCGGGAGCGCCCCGCTGAGGGGACGCGCGGCCCGCCAACGGCCCGCCAACGGCCCGCCCCGCCGCCGCGCAGGCCTCCCGGCCGCCTAGAGCGGCCACCATAGAGCGGCGAGCGCGGAGACAGACGGGCTGGGCACGCCCCCCGCCCCGCCCCGCCCCGCCCCGCCCCTCCCGGAGCGCCGGGTCCCGCTGCGGCCGCTGGGGGGCGCGGGGGGCGGAGCGCGGCGGGGGGGGGCACGGGGGGGCACAAGAGGGTGCGGGGGGTGCACAGGGGGGTGCACAAGAGGGTGCAGAAGAGGGTGCAGGGGAGTGCGGGGGGTGCACAGGGGGGTGCACAAGAGGGTGCAGGGGTGTGCACGGGAGTGCGGGGGGGTGCACGGGGGGGTGCACAGGGGGGTGCACAAGAGGGTGCAGGGGTGTGCATGGGGGGCGCAGGGAGGTGCACAGGGGTGGGGGGTGCACGGGGGTGTGCACAAGAGGGTGCAGGGGTGTGCATGGGGGTGTGCAGGGAGGTGCATGGGGGGGCACGGGGGGTGCAGGGAGGTGTGAGGGGGGGTGCACGGGGGTGTGCAGGGATGTGCACGGGGGGGTGCAGGGGGTGCCCGGGGGGGTGCAGGGGTGTGCACGGGGGGTGCAACGAGGTACACGGGGGTGCAGGGGGTGCACGGGGGGGTGCAGGGCTGTGCACGGGGGGTGCAGCGAGGTGCAGGGGGGTGCACAAGAGGGGTGCAGGAGTGTGCACGGGGTGTGCACAAGGAGGGTGCAAGGGGTGCACAGGGGGTGCAGGGATGTGCACAGGGAGGGTGCAGAACGTGCACGGGGGGTGCACAAGAAGAGTGCAGGGGTGTGCACGGAGTGTGCACGGGAGGTGCAAGGAGTGCACAAGGAGTGCAGGGGTGTGCACAAGAGGGGTGCAAGAGTGTGCACAGGGGGAGCAGGGGTGTGCAGAGGGAGGGTGCAGAGTGTGCACGGGCTGCGCATAAGGAGGGTGCACAAGACGGTGCAGGGGTGTGCACAGGGAGGGTGCAGGGGGGTGCACGGGGGGTGCAAGGGGTGCACAAGGGAGTGCAGAAGTGTGCACAGGGAGTGTGTACAAGGAGGGTGCACAAGAGGGTGCAGGGGTGTGCACAGGAGGGAACTGGGGTCTGCACGACGGGTGCAGAGTGTGCACAGGAGGGCGCAGGGTTTTCACAAGGGGATGCAGGGGTGTGCACGCAGTGTCCACGTGGGGGTGCAAGGGGTGCACAAAGGGGGTGCAGGGTGTGCACAGGGGGGAGCTGTGGTCTGCACGGCGAGTGCAGACTGCGCGGGGGGGTGCAGGGGTGTGCACGGGGGGTGTAGGCTGCGCACCGAGAGAGTGAAGGGGTGTGCAAAGGGAGGTGCGGGAGGGGTGTACGGGGGGGTGGGGGTGTGCACAGCGGGGCGTAGGGTGTGCACGGGGGGGTGCAAAGGGTGCAGGGGGGGTGCGCAGGGCTGCAGGGGGTTGTACAGGGGGATGCCGGGGGGGTGCAGGGGGGTGCAAAGGGTGCAGGGTGTGCACGGGGGGGTGCGCAGGGCTGCAGGGGGTTGCACAGGGGGATGCCGGGGGGGTGCAGGGGTGTGCAAAGGGTGCAGGGGGTTGTACAGGGGGATGCCGGGGGGTGCACAGGAGGGTGCAGGGTGTGCACAGAGGAGTGAGGGGGGGGTTCATGGGGGGTGTAGGCTGTGCATGGGGGGGTGCAGGGGTGTGCACAGGGGTGCGGGGTTGTGCGTGGGGGATGCAGAGTATGCACGGAGGGGTGCAGGGTGTGCAGAGGGGTTACAGGGATGAGCGTAAGGGGTGCACGGGTGTGCATGGGGGGATGCAGGGGGATGCATAGCGGGGTGCAGGGTGCACGGGGACCCCACAGCACTGTTGCCCAGGGCCACCACCAGCACGCTGCGTGTTGGCCCAGCCGCCAAGGCACGAGTCCACCGCAGGATCCAGGCATGCAGATCGGGGTGCAGGACGCAGCCCGTGCTGCCCAGGGGGTGCTCCCCAGCACCACGCAGGCTGGGTGCACCGGAGGAAAAGCAGCCATCGCCTTCCCCCCAGCACGAGCAAAGCAGGGCCCCAAGAGCCGGGCTTGAGCTGGGGTTCGAGTGTGCAAGGGACTGTCACGCTCAGACCCTGGGGCCAGCAGCTGGAGCAGTCCCTTGAGGCTGGCACCCACGTCCCGGCGCATCCCGAGGCCACCGCGCCGGGAACAGAGCACCCAGCGGCCAACGAGCCTTTGGCAGGAGGTTGCTTTTAATCAAAGGAGAATAAAATGAAGCTGAAGCCTCGAGCGTTGCAGGCATCGGTGGGACGCAGGAGCGCCCAGGAGGCAGAAATGATGGTCCCCGCCGTGCAATGTCATGTTTCGCTGGGTGTGGATTAAAACCCCCTGATCAGGCATGCTTCCCTCCCCCCCCCAGTACTTCGGTTGCTTGGCTTAGCTTATTGCATCTGCTGCAATGAAATCTTTGAAATATTAAAGCGCGTTTGGATGTTTCCTTTAAGCGAATTACCAGGGCAGTTTGCAGAGCGTAAGGCAATTCTCATAATTGCGTTTTCCCAAGTGCTCCGGCGTTGCTGCTGCTCCATCGCCGGCTCCTTTATTATTGATGAACTTCTTTACTCCAGCTCCCAGAAAATGACCCCTCGCCTTTAAAGATGCTTTAACCGTCTTTAACGCTTTAAAAAACCCTAAAATGCAACTTGAATTCTCCTTTCTTCTCCAGCTATTAGTTTATTTAGTGCTGCTAATTAGTCTAACTCGTTCTCCCCGGGAAACCTTCTCTAAATGATGAGGGAGACGTGATGCATCGGTGGACGCTGTGAAAACCTATTGCATCTCTTATTTGAGCTGCACGACCTGCAGACCCCAAAGGGGTTCCTGCAAGACCATGCCCCCTGCCCAGCAGCAGGATTAAGCGCATCCGATGCGTTTCCTACACGCCCACGTATAGCTGGGAAAGGGCTTCGGGAAGGCAGAAGCATTGAGTGCAATCGTTAGTTAATATATATGTTGCAGCTCCTCCGTGCAGCATGGTGCTCGGAGCCAGGGCGAGCCAATGCAATGGGATGCGCTCGGGGGGGGATGCAGAGGATGCTCCGTTCAAGCAGGAAAAATGGATTGGAAAAAAGCGTTTTGCCGGGCTAAGAAAAATGAGCTGGTGCTCTGGAAGCCAGGGCTCGCAGGGGGAGCGGGTTTTTGCAGATAAACCCTTAAGTCGATGGTGCAACGTGCAACGATCTGCTTCCCCGGCAATAAAATCATCACGCTGAACCGCTGCGGAACGCAACCTCTGCCGAGCTCCCGGCGTTTTAACTCGTTGCTCCGAAACCAAGACATTCTGCAAAAGTTTTGCATCGCACGCCCTGTTCCTCCAGCCAGCCCGAAGGAGCTCCCTCCTAAAATACCTCGAAGTAGCGTCTGTGCATGCAGCCCTTCGCACACGCCGGCGTAAATCATCCACAGGCTTTTGCACGCGGGACTGAGAAGCGTTTTAGGTACCACACCTGCAAATAGATGCCTCGCGCCCCCCCCTTACCACGCACGGCAATAGTTTTTCCACTGGTTACTTGTATTCTTCCATGAATAATTTCATTTTACGTGTTTGACCGCAGATTCCCCGAAGCCTGACTCACGGGGCGCTGCAGGTTCAACGCGGGTCCCCGGGGAGTTTTCATCCTCGGTGATAAATCGTGACAGAGCTGCCTCTTGTAGCTGCCCACAGCACTTACACGTTTTCATAATGCTGATACTAATCACAACTGGGGGAAAAAAGACATGAAATAAAGAAGGTGATCAAAAAGTAAATAGTTTAAGTGTCTCAGTGCAGTGTGTTTATAAAAAATACTTGGTTTTATGGCATAAATTGAGTTCAAGCTGCATATTCTGAGCCTTTACCCCTTGATTTCTCCTTTTCGATCACGCATCCGTGTCTTCAGGTCTTGCCACAAACACGAGCAGGACCTGAAGGCAGCTGAGTATCCTGCAAACCCAAGTGGTTAGAGACAAGCCCAGCTGAATCGGGGCATCACAACTGAACCTAATGTGGTTTTTTTTCCTTCTTCAAGTGATATGTGGCAAGAATGTTCCCGACCAGATGTTGGAAATATAATAATTAATCCTCTACCAGGCTGGCGTGGTGGCCCACGTCCCGCTCAACCCCATCTGCTACGTCCACCCGTGAATACAGCTGCACCAGATGTTGCTTGCACATGCTCCAACCTTCCTCGCTGCTGGAAAATAACCTCTGGGATGCAGCAGCTCAACCGACAACAGACCCGTAAAAGCAAAAGGGGAGTTTCTGCTGCCCGTTTGGAACATCTCACGAAGGTTTGCGCCGAGCTAACGGGAGCTCGGTGCTTCTCTGCTCTCCGAAAGGATGGACCCACCGATGGGTTTTCGAGGTTGGAGCAATTGTAGGGTGAATAGTAACGGGGGGCGTGTTGAGAAGCCGTTGCGTCGGTGTGCTGTGTCTGAGGTCCGAGCTAAACGTCAGTTTTGGTGGCATTTATTTGCTTTGCATGGATAGGAGGCAGATAAGGCCGCAGAGCTCGAGGTGCTTCAGCCCCTAATACTCACCAAGACAAGCAGAATAGTCAGTGCAGGAGGTTTATTAAGGGCTTCGTTCTCCAGGGTCTCCACAAGCAACAACCGTATTCACAATTAAAAACCCCAAACAATAGAATAAATGCATCTGCTGCTACAGAAATCGAGTTATTAATGGCGGGAGGGGGGGGATTAGTTAAGTAATCGCTGAGATGGGAGGTGCAGCATCAATGAAGAGGGAGATGCAGCCAAAGGACTTAAAGGAGTCACTTGTCTTACTTTTTCTCCAAAGAAGCAGCGCATGGAACATTTCTAATGAAACCTGACCTCTCCACGAGGCCGGGTCGAGCTTTAAGGATTTACAGCTCCAGGGAAGCGCTGGCGTGGGGTTGCAGCCGGCAAACGGAGCCGTTTCGGGGGGGGTTTGGTTCTCCCTCAGTCGGGGATGCTCGAAGGGCGACTTCAGATGTTCATGGCGTGATGAACCGGTATCCTTTAGACGTAGTGCTGTGGTCTCGTAAAAAGCTGCCCCCCCGCTAACTGGGACCCAGTTCATCTCCATCACCGGGAAACTGGGAGCTGGATGCACCAGGAACCGGCTGTGTATTGGCAAGAAGAGGGAAATGCATTAATTGGGTATTGCGATAACCCCCGCCAGCGATGGGCATGAGCAAATACTCCCCCGGCATTCCTCGGAGCAGTCATGCATCCCTAATTCCCTGAGCGCCGCACAGCGCCGCAAGCAAGTAAGCGAGGAAACAACCCAAATTATGGGCTGGTAGAAGGGAGGTAAAGCTGGTTTGGCTAAAAAATAGGAAAAATACATCGTGGTCCTCACTGAGATAAGCAAGTCCTGGGGTAGGAGCATCTCTGCTGGTGCGGAAGAGCTTTTCCATTTCAAGGGGTGTCCTGGGCGGTGGTGGAGTGGCTCCAGCGGAGCTGGCCAGTGGTTTTCCCATCAAATCCTGCTGCAGAAATGAGATCCCAAAGGATCTGCCTTCCCTCAGGGATCTGCCCGTGCTGCCGGGTCATGCCTGCGCGGGCAGCTCTGCCTGAGCATCCCTGAGCACACCTCGTCTGCTTTAGTGATGAAAGTGTCTCCCAAAACCCACCAACAAGGTCGGATCCAAGATGCGATCCCACGTGGTGAGCAAAAAGGTGGGGTGTGTGTCAGCTGCAGGGAGCTGGGGAAGACCCAAGGAATGATGAAACAAGGGGTTTGGGGTGACCCAAATGACCTCTGCTCCATTTGGGGACCCTTCTTCTGCATAAGCCACGGGGACGCTGCGTGCTTCCCCATCCCCACGTCTCTTGGCCATGCAACCCTCCTGCTTGTAGAATCACAGAATCGTTGAGGTTGGAAGAGACCTCCAAGATCACCAAGTCCAACCGCTAACCCAGCACTGCCAAGGCCACCACTAACCCGTGTCCCCAGGCGCCACATCTCCACGGCTTTTCAATCCCTCCAGGGATGGGGACTCCACCACTGCCCTGGGCAGCCTGTGCCAGGGCCTGACAGCCCTTTCGGGGAAGAAATGGTTCCCAAGATCCAACCTAAACCTCCCCTGGCGCAACTTGAGGCCGGTTCCTCTCGTCCTGTCGCCTGTTCCTTGGGAGAAGAGACCGACCCCCCCCTGGCTCCAACCTCCTTTCAGGGAGTTGCAGAGAGCGAGAAGGTCTCCCCTCAGCCTCCTTTTCTCCAGGCCAAACCCCGCCAGGTCCCTCAGCCGCTCCTCACAGCACTTGTGCTCCAGCCCCTTCCCCAGCTCCGTTGCCCGTCTCTGGACACGCTCCAGCCCCTCAGTGTCTGTCTTGGAGTGGCTCTTGCTTGTCACGTTGTGTCACATCTTGTCCTTCGATCCACAATGGTCCTTCCTCTCAAGGGTGATAAATCCCATCCCCAACTTGCTTTGGGTCCCCAACCAAGGTGCAAGGTCCAGCGCCTGGGCTGGCTCTGGTAACAGCTCTGTTGCCCAGAGAGGTGGGAGATGCCCCATCCCTGGAAACATTCCAGGTCAGGCTGGACGGGGCTCTGGGCAACCTGATCTAGTTGGGGATGTCCCTGCTCATGGCAGGGGGTTGGACTAGATGGCCTTGAAAGGTCCCTTCAACCCAAACCCTTCAGTGATTCTATGAAAGCACACACTAATAGTGGGGGACACGATGCAACAGTGGGGAACCCTGAGGAGACCAAGCTGTGGGTGCCCCCCGAGATCTTCACCCCAAGCCTGGCCTTGCTCCATGTCACCTCACCAAGGAGGCAACGTGGAAAGAGCCGCAGGAGCTGTGCAGGGTTTCCTGGCAGCCCTGTTGATTTTAATCTTCTGGATTTTAATCTTCTGGAGTGTTTTTTTGTAAATCTGGCTGTTTGCAAAGGTTTATCCTCTCCCCGCAGCCCCTCCAGGAGGGACCGAGTCCTCGTGAGGATGCTCAGGAAGTTAACACTCCAGTTTCCCCTTGGATATGCTGGTGGGAATGGGGAGCTGCTTCCCTGGGGTCCACACTGGAGCGAGGAAGGGGATGAGATTTGGGGGGAGAGCAGCAATGAATTAGCTGAGAAAGGCAGGAGCTCGACACGACGTCACTAAGCTCGGCAGAATAAACAGAGCTTTTATAAAATTTAATTTAATTTAATGTATTATTTTATTTTATTATTATTTTATCTTTAAAAAAAAAATTTAATTATTTTCTTTTCATTTCATTTCATTTCATTTCATTTCATTTCATTTTATTTCATTTCATTTCGTATGGAAGAGACTACAGAATATGGTCCCAAAGAGACACATAACGCCCAGAGAACCCCAACAGAGACGAGACATAAAGGTCAGAAACCCCAAGAGCCAAATACCAGCTGATGGTGACACCCCACAGCTGAAAATAGCGGCGTATTCCCTCATCTGAAAAAAAAAGAATCTGGCCATAAAAGCAGAATTTGGAGGCGAACCCCAAGGAATGGGGGTTCGCTCGATTCCCTTCCTCACGCAGCTCCCTGGGTGTACAAGGCATCGCTCTCGAGCTCCCGAGGGCCGCTCGCCCGTGCGCCTCCGTCCTTCACATCTGAATTTAATCCCTGACGGGGTTTAAACCCCTTCAAGTACCAACAGCTCGCGGCGAGCGAGGAAAACGCTTCGCATCTAGGGACTCTTGGCTGCAAGGATGCGCTTCGGAGCAAAAACCGGCGCGTTTTCGCCCACGCCACGGGCAGGGTGATTAACGGATGAGGCAGCTCTGGCGGAGGAGCATTTCCAGCAGCAAATCCACGCGGATGCTGATAGAGCAGATTCCGCCCGCTGAACTGGCAGGAGTTTTCCTGGCAGAAGGATTTGCTTGCCAGCGGAAACCGCGGCGGGAGGGGGCTGCCGACGCAGCGGCGGGGCCCCCCGTCCCGGGGAGATGCGACGGGAACGGCTTCCTCCGGGGAAGTCAGCTTTTTATATTAAATAACAATATAGGGGAATATACAGAAGTTCTGCGAGGAGCAGGGAGCTGGACTCTACGATCCCTATGGGTCCCTTCCAACTTGGGAGATTCTATGATGTATTTTTATATTAAATATGAATATATAGTAAATTAAAAGCTTAATAGCTATGATAGACAGATGGTAGATATATAGATATAGATATAGATTAGATTATAGATATAGATACAGATACAGATATAGATATAGATTATATAGATATAGATACAGATTATAGATATATAGATATAGATTAGATTATAGATATAGATACAGATACAGATATAGATACAGATTATATAGATATAGATACAGATTATAGATATATAGATATAGATTAGATTATAGATATATAGATATAGATATAGATTATATAGATATAGATACAGATTATAGATGTATAGATATAGATTAGATTATAGATATATAGATACAGATATAGATTATATAGATATAGATAGATAGAGATAGAGATACAGATACAGATTATAGATATAGATATAGATATAGATTATAGATATAGATATAGATGATAAAGATATAGATATAGATGATATAGATATAGATATAGATATAGACAGATGAACAGATAGACAAATAGATTAAATAGGTGGATAAATAGATGGATGGATAGATAGATAAATAAGAAGAAAAGAATGAAAAATGAAAATTAAAAAATGAATGGAAGTATAAGAAAAAGACCAAAGGAACAAAATTATCCGTAATAATTAACAGTGATATCCTGGGGGACGGCACAGCTGTTCCCTTCCCTGCCTGTTTTTGCCAGCGCGGGAGGTGATGTCTCCGAGGAGCAGGTAAAGCCAGAAATTGAGCTTGGGATTATCTGACGGCCACGGTTTTGTTCTGAGTATTTCTCCCAGGGCTTCAAAGACCACAATGGCATCAAACCAGATGTTTCCAGCCTCCAGATGTTGTGCCTCCAGATGTTTCCAGCTCCTCCTTTCTCCTCCAGCCCTTGCCGCTGCTCCGATAAGACGGGGACAGGTTTTGGGGGGCCACGGAGATGCCATGCCACATGCACCATCCCAGGCTGGGGGGATCCCAGCACCTGTTGTGGGGGCTCCTCGCATCCCTCCGCTTCCCGGGATGCGGTGAAAGATGAGGGATGATGGGCCCTGGTCCCACCTTGGTTCCTCAGAGCAACCCATGTGCTCAAGCGATGGTGCTGGTATTCACCTTGCGTTGCCCTGGCGGAGCTTTCCCAGCACAGCCGCTGTTTTCCCCGGATTTCCCCTAAATAATTCTTTGATCTTTTTATTTCCACCTCTTTATTCTTCCACCCAGCGAGCTCCGCACATCTATGAGGAGGCGATGGAGCCTCCGGGCTTTCCCCACGTGGGGGTGCCATGCGGATGCGAATTGGACTGGTGCGCGTGTCCGACAGCCACGGCAAGGCAAAAGGGGACACCGAAGCAACTGAGGCCGCTCTCTTTTTTTGGCCGTAAAAAAGAAAATCTATGCATTGGGAAAAATAACCTTCACAAAGCATGCGAAAGGCAAGAAATTCTGCGGAGGGGGAAAAATAAGATTCACGGAGCGTGCTTTAAGCACGCTCCGTGAATCTTATTTTTCCCCCTCCGCAGAATTTCTTGCTTTTCACATGCTTTGGCATTCCCCAGCGGAGGACAAAAAAATCCCTCTTTGGAGCTTGCTGTAACCTGGTGCAAGTTGAAGAAACCTTGAAGTGGCTCTTCGGGAGCCCAAGGGATGAATCAGCCTCCTCCAGGTTAAACTGGGGCGGAACGACTCGTCCTGTAGCCGAGATGGCCGCAGGTGGATAGAGGTCCAGCCGAGCTGGAAGAGAGCCCGTACGGCCCTGCCATGTCCTGCTTGGGCCTGTTCCACCACATTTCGGTGAAGGCTGGTACACCCAAGCAGCTTTGTTCCCCATGCTCTGCTGTCCTGGCCTCTCCCCATTCCTCCCTCAGAGTGTTTACCATAGCTGGAGGGGTGAGACTGGGATTAATTTCCATGAGAACACGTCGAAAGAGTAAATATCTCCGAGCGGGGACGCTTGGCAGGTTTATGGGGTTTGTTTTCCTCCAAGTAATTGGCAGCTTTCCTGCTCTTTTTCTGGTTGCTCGTGACCAGACGTGAACATCAGGGTCCGTTGGAGGCATCTGCCCATCTGGAGCAGGACGCAGTCTTAGACCTTTGTCCCATCCCAGTGTGGGACCGTAACTGTTTCCAAGCCTATCCAGGAGGTGCTTCTTGGTGCTTTCAAATGGAGGTGACCTCTCTGCTGGTGTAAATCAGGTAAGTCCTAGTGCAGCCTCCTCCTTACACCAGTGTTATCTCCCGTCATCTGCTCCCTGCAAGCTGGGAGCAGATGAGGGGAGGTGAAGAGAGGACATGAAGGTTATGACCAGTGATGGGTTTTAGCCCTTGAGTGGGAGTGAATCTGTGGAGCTGCTATGGTCTGGTGTAGGAGTGGGACCCACAAAGCACAGCCCCACGGGGTCACATCAAGCACCCGTTGGTTGCTTTTCCGATGTGGAGCTGCGCTACACCAGCAGCTCATCGGGAGCAGGAGGCAGGGGGTCGCCGATACTACCGGAGTAAAGGAAACACGAGAAGAGTCTCCAAGAGCCATCCAACAATGCTCCTGAGGTTCGGGAGTATTGTGACAGCAGGCACAGCTTCACGGGCTCACGTTGTGGGATCACATTGCCCCTGGGACATGGGCACCCAGAGACTGCTGCAGGGCCCCCTGCCACGAGCCAACCCTGCATGTTCACCATCGCTGGATGTAACTCCAGGAACCCACGTTGGCGTTCAACTAGGAGTTGTCACCATCACTTCTGCGAAGCTGGGATGGGATCTGAGGTGTTGCTGCCACCTGCCTTCATCCTGAGGGTCACCTACAAGGTGCAGGGACTGGGATATCAGCAGGCCTTCACCAGCCTCTTTCCTCCAAACTCTTCCACATGACATGGACATGGACATGGACATAGACATGGATGTGCACATCCCAGTGAGCAGCAAGATCACCTGAAGACCTGTTCAGGGTCCTCAGGGTTGGGACACACCTGCCGAGCTGCTCCTGAGAGGCAGTTGTTGAATTTGTCTTCAGGAAGGTGGCCTTCACCTTCCTAAAGGTGACCTCGAAAGGGCTGACATCACCATCAGGAAATTACGGGAGTAAGGAAAGGTGGGACAGTAAGAAAAAAAGGGATGAAAGAAAAGACAAAAGCTCTAGGGGACAAGAGACAAGAGGAGACAGCAAGAGGAGGCTTAGACTAGGGAAGAAGAGAAAGGACATGGAGGCTGCGTTTCCAGAGCAAACCAACATGCCGTAGGTGGGACAATCAGGGCCGCCACTGCAAAACTGCTTGTTGCTCTGAACGAAGGCATTGCCTTTGAGTCCTGTGTGATCAGCCGTGCAGACCTCCTCCATGCCACCTCACCGCGCGGTCCACAGCAGCAAACACGCCTTCGACGGCGGAGTTGGCAGCGCTCCATCTCCATTCTGTAGAGGTTACCATGTCCGTGCCTGAACATCCTCCAGGATGCGTCCCCCTTCTAACAGAGGGTGATTTGGGGAGAAGCGTGGCTGTACGCACAATGGTCATGGAGAGAAGGCGGCTGATGCGCATGCGGGAGATCCCTTCCCCACGGTGGAGCCCAGAGTCAAGCGCGTGTGTCTGGCTATCTGCAGGTGGTGTGTCCACAAGTCGAGGAGGTGCGGATTGCTTCCGGTCGCTTGGCTTTGTTGTGAGAACAGACTGGAAAGGATGAGGGTGGCTGCAAGGTAATACGGCAGACTTGCAGGCATGCTCAGGAACAGTGAAACTGGACGCCTGAAGCTGCTCAGAGGATGACCTCGAGATCCTGCTCTGAGATAAGGCTGAGCTGAGGGCCTCAGCAGGCTCCGAAAACGGAGGCGCTGCTCATGGGTGGCAGATCTCCAGCTGGCTTTTGCGTCTTTAGCAACCAGTGCCTGTGTTGAGGTGCAAGGCCAGAGCTGTAAGAGCATCTTCTCAGCTTTATGAGAACTTCTCCGCAGTTGGGGGTTTCCCACGCCTTCCTTGGAAGTACAACCTGTTGTCGGACTGACAAACTCCTACTCTAACTTGACTCTGGCCTGATGGACACGGATCCGATCCCAAAAGCAGTGTTTTCCCTGCTCCCCTGGGCACACTCCGAGTGTCTCCAGCTCACAGAGACCTGCTGGTGCCAGCCCAGGCCTGTGCAGGAGCACGTCGGGATGGGGCTGTCCCCTCCGTCGTCCTCTCTGCATGAGCTGAGCAACGTGTGCGTTCCTGCTGTAAATTCCACCACCCGTCCGCGCGGCACCGCCGCTCTCCCACGTTTCTTGTTAATGTGTAACTGGAAACTCGCTGGGGCACATTTCTGCGATCGCAGCGTTATCTGTTCCCCGGCCGGGCGCATCCCCGCCTCCTCGGACCAGGGGTATTTTTATCTGCGAGTAGATGGTATCATGTGAAGGACAGTGGATGAGGAGGGTTGAGCACACTGGAAGGGTTTCCCGGATCCCTCCAGGGCAGCCGAGGAAAAGTCCTTCATGGACAGAGAGTGAGTAACCACCTGGAGAGAGGTTCTACAAAAATGTGTCTGAGCAGTTTTGGGGACCAGGAGCTCAACAGGGCTCGAGGCTATTGTGCGAGAAGATGTGGGAAGCCCTTCTCCTCCTTATTTGCCAGCTGCAGAGGGAAAGGGACCGTGGGATTGCTTTCTGTGTCCATAGTGGATGTTGGGGAAGGACACGGCACCTCCAGCACTGGATGGTTTTTTAGAGCAGACACGTGTTGACCAGGAGTGGTGTGGGTAGAGCGGGTTGACCCGTGGAGCAGGAGGACGGTGGAGACGCTGGCACCTCGCTGCACCCTCCCACTATCAGAGCAGTGCTCTGTGCCGAGGGCTCGGCTACACAGGGACCGTATCAGCCCGCAGCTGCCTGGGCTGGACAGACATGGCCCGTTTCCAGTGTTCCGCACTTGGCCACATCCCATTGCAGCCCTGGTTATCAACACCAGCCATCCCCACCACCCTGGCACTGCGTTTCTCCTGGTGCTTTTGCATGCAGACATCTCCATTCACCCCGACCAGCCTTGGTATCTCTGTTTCACCTCTCTTCCTACGGCCAGGGGCAGCTGAAGGGAGGAAGAAGCCGTGTCCTGCTAGGAGATAAGCCCCTTCCAACCCCAAACACTCCCACCTTTGAAGCCCAGGAGAACGGCTGTTGTTCAGCCAAGGGGAATTGCATGCCTTAGGGCCTGGATGCAGCCTCCGATCCTGCAAGGACCTCTTCCCAGCACCTTCTCCGAACAAAAGAAGACTCTGGCAAGTCTCCTCCCCACATTGTGGCCACAAGCCCAATCCTACCTTCTCTTATGCTTCATGCTTTGCACGATGTTACCATCTCAACCCCTGAAGCAATGGCTGGACCAGAGGAATTTCTTCCTTATAATTTTTTCTACTGCTTCTGACAACAGCTCTCTTGTAGCGTAACTCAGCAACATTCACATCCCTTCCTCTCTCATTTCTTGGAAACGTCACTGCCTGGTTCTTCTTCCTCTGTTTCAGTCTTTCCCATGAAGTGGATGAGACCCCGACACCAAATATTACATCCAGTGGCACACAAATGAAGCCATGCTGAGGTTTTGCTTGCTTGGGCAAGGTCCTAGGAGCCAAGAGCATCCTTACAGGGAGGGATCCCATCGCCGTTGGTTCCTCCAAGGAAGGGCCTGTCCCTGGGTGCCAGTAAAGGAAAGAAAACAGAGGTGAAGCTCCTAAGAAAACCCCGTGGGGAGCTGTCACCTTTGTGGTCATTGACTGGACCCTGCTCAGGAGGGAGCACCTGGATGGAGACAGGAGGAGAGGACATCAGGAGATGGATGGGTGGCCTTGGAGGTGCCCATCCACGAATGGGTGGAGGTTTTGGAGTTACCCATCCTCTGCCATGGCTAGGAAGAAGTTAAACTAGGTACACAGCTGAAAGTGCAGCATAAGCCAATTTCAGCATTTTTTCCCCCGTTCTGCATACGGGCCTGGCACACTCCTTCAAGAAGGTGGATGTGGGGGAAACACGGGCTTAGCGCTGGGCCTTGGCACGCAAGAGGGGAACCGAAACTTCCCCTGCAGAGGAGCAACGGTGGGAGCGATGTATTGATGTGTCGCTAGCTGCTCGGATTTAATTCCTGTTAAACCCTTCTCTACGAAGAACTGCGTCTCTTCTACAGCGGTGATGCGCCGGGGGCAAGCGTCGTGCTTGCTGCAGCAAGGTGGCTGCAAAGCACCGGCCTGCGAGCAAAAGTGGTTTATCCCTGCTGCAAAGCAGCAAAGGCGCAGAGACCAGCCCCGCTCCTGCCTGCTTCTCTCTTCTGCTGCCTGTTTTTGCCAGTGAAACGATCTCATTTGGAGAGCGAGCCTTTGAGACCCGTGGAGAGATGAAAACCTCAATATCTGAAAGAAAATAAACCAAATGGCCCCAGAGATTTTTATTCTCCTGGAGCAGAGCATGCAGTGAGAAAAGAGATTGTGGCTGTAATTATCGGATCTAATCAAAGCATTTTAACAATAAGTAATCCCCTAAGTTAACTCCCAAATGTAAAAATACAGATATATAAAGTGGTTTTGAGTTCAGCCTTTTCTCTGAGCATGCTCGTCTTGCTGCTTTTAGCCTGAACATCAGAAAGCAGCAATAAAACCCGTATAAACCCTAATTCCAGTGCTGATTTCTCATTGGTACAAAAGGCAGAACCGCCTGAAGTTGCTCTCCCAAAGCTGAGTTCCTTCAGCCCCGGTAGATTATCAACAACTTCCCAGCAGCACCAAATAAACCCGGGCTCAGGTGCGCTGGGTGGTTTTGTACATCCCCTGCATAAACCCAGCCCCTCGGTGCTAGAAAGACCTGCCATTTTCCGGAGCAAATTGCTTTTGCTGCTTCGAGTGCATTGCTCATGCTCTGTGAAAGGTTTTTCTTCTCCGGCAACGGTTGATAGGTTACAGTGGCAAACAGCAAAATCCACTTACCAAGCCCGCTCTTACACAATAGCTGCTCTGGAGAGCGAGTTTTCATCTCTGAGTCATAGGGGAAATGAAACAAGAATTTATGTTGTTTTTTAACTCTGTGAAATATTTAATCCATTTACTTTGCCCGTTCACAAATGCAGATTGTACATCCAGAAAGTCCCAGCATTTAGAGGTATAAACATGAGCCGAGCTAAGCCTTACCCCAGCCCTTCAGCAGGCAGAGAGAAGATGCACACCCGGCAACGCACGGCTTAACAAAGCTCGGAAGAAGGGTTGGCGCTGGCTGACGTTTGCATGAGCAAGATTGTGCCGTGAAGCCCAAGATCTCACAGCTGTGCTCGTGGCATGGATGCATCTAAAACCTGCAAGATGAGGTTCTCCATCCTTGCTGCCGCTGCTGCCTTCGCAGACACGTTTTGCTGCTGGTGTTTGCTTTTCTACATGCCCGAACTTCCAGAAAACATCGTGCAGGGCTGGCTGCGCGGCAGAGAATGTCTGACTCACTTGCTGTGCCCCGCTCGGTTGCTGATCACGGCAGGTCCCAGCTCAGGCTGGGACACGACGGGGAGCCCTGCCACGCGGGAACGCCCTGCGCAACCCCGTGCCATTAACGCCCCCAGCTCCTGGCTCTGGGATAGCATCTAGGAAACACATTAGTGGTTATAGGACACGAGTAGCCTCCACAGTTACACAAGCCAAGATGAACTTTGTAGGCACAGAGCGTCCCTGTGCCCCGCGTGAGATGGATTCACCAGCCGACATCAGGAAGGAAATGCTGCCCGGGGGTGAAGGTTGCCCTTGCCAGGACCTGGGAGCATTTTTCCTCTCCTGAGCATCCCTTTTCCAGTTGCAAAAGGCAATGCTCGGGCTGGGCAGTCCCTCGGGCCAACCTGCTTCTGATCTCGCCGAGCCCTAAATGCAGCCCTTTGCCTTGCCCATGTTTTTGGCAGCCCTCCATGGCCTCCCCTTGTCCCACTCCTCCCCGTAGGTCACTCATTCATCACTGTCCTGTTGGGGACACCTGGCTGCAGCCCATGCGTAGCGACCCCCAGGGAGGGTGCCATTGGGTGGCACAGGGACGTGGCTTAGGTGCTGTCCTCTAAGAGCAGGACTCTGGCTGTGCAGGTGCCGTGATGTCTTGAGATGATGCCCATAAGAGCTGGATTTGAGCTGGAAGGCCCCTGCGTGTGTTTAGAGGGATGGTTGAGGCTGGGGAAATCAGGACAGGGCAACCCCAAAAGTGGCGTGGGTGTGAGGGGCAGTGGCCATCCCCTGCCCAAGTAATGCATCTGTACAGGGTCTCCAGGAAACACTGGAAAAGCAGGGAATGGAGAGCATCACACAACCCCAATCCTAACCCTAATCCCAGCCCTAACTCTATCCCCAGCCCTGGGGAGGCTCTGTGGGTGAATCCGTGCTCCCCAAACCCTTGCAAGTGTCAGACAAGAGCCGTTTCCAACCAAGGAGCACCCATCGGCATTTTCGTGGGTGCTGAAGCAAAGCAGCAGGACAAGATGTCACCTCCCCTGGAAGGGTGACTGGGTAGTGCTTGGGACGGGCGCGGGCAGGGGATGCCCAGCATACGGGGGCAGGAGGCAAGGAGTGTTTCCATGCTGGTGGGACAGGGCTCAGGACCACCGCTCTGTGCAGAGGGCCCTTTAGATAAGGAGTTGGCAGCAGTGAGGCAGCCCCAAGTGCCAGGCGGTGCCGAGCTGACCCCACAAGACCTTGGCACACGTGCATGAGAAGCATGAAACTCCTCCTACATCCAAGCATAAACTCCCGATGACTTTTCCTCTCTCTTGCCTGATGATGAAACACCATGAACTCTTTGGGAAGCGAATCGGACAGCCGGGAGGAGGAGGGATGTGAAGAGTCAACCCAATTTCTGGCTGCGGGCTGCCGATCCTGCAGACGCAATGTCCCACTGCAGCTGCCCTTCTGAGATGCTCTTGTGCACGCTCCAGGGAAGGCTGGAGGACCAGGACACGCTCAGCTGCTATTTTAATAACCTCCATCGCTCTTGTGACCTCCTGCTTGGTGGAGCACACTCAGCGAGTCTGGCAACAACACCAGGTTGGGGAGCACAGTTGACTTGCTGGAGGCAGGGCTGCTGGAGGGACCTGAAGAGGTTCAACAAGGACAAGCGCAGGGTCCTGCCCCTGGGACATGCCGGTCTTCTGCAACAGGCCAGGCTGGGGTGGCTGGCTGGAAGCAGCTGGTGGCCACAAGTTGCCCCCTAATCAGCAGCGTGCGTTTGCAGCAGTGAAGGTCAACCATGCCCTGGGTGGCATTTGCAAGAGTGCAGCCAGCAAGGCCAGGCAGTGATTCCTGCTCTCTCTTTGGCACTGGTGAGGCCACATCTGGGCACTGACTCCAGTTTGGGGTTCCCCAGTACCAGGCAGAGGATGATAGATGGGAGCAAGCCCAGAGGGGCCACCAAGCTGGAGCTCAGGACGTGGAAGGAGAGGCTGAGACATGGGTGTGCAGCAGGAGAGGGAAAGGCCAAGGGGGATTTTATTGCTGCATGTACCTCCCTGCTGGGATGGTGCGAAGGACATGGAGATGGAGATGGAGGCACCTAGTGACGGGACAAGCAGCAGTGTCACAAACTGCAAAAAGGGAAATTCCCATTAGATACTAGAAAAAAAAAAATCCCATAAGGATAGTCAAACCTTGGAAGACAGCCCAGAGAGCAGGAAAATCTCCATCCTTGGAGATATTCAAGCCTCTTAGTGACACAGCCTGACCTTGCTGAAGTTCAGGCTTGGTGCAGACTTGGAGCAGAGGTCCAGAAGGTCAGACTTGGATCAGAGACCCCAGATGACCCCCCAGCCTCAGTTATTCTGTGAGTCCCTCACGCTGTGCTGAAGCTTGGGCTCACATGAACAAGCTCTCCTGGCAATAAGTCCTCAACAGTGAGGCATAAAGCCACCTAGGACCTGCTAACAGGGGAGCAGGATGGAGGACACAGACATGCCCCCACCCTGATCGCTAAGGGTCCCCCTGCTCCATCCACGCCGTGGCTCTCCAGCATTCACCAGGCTTTTTGTTTTCTCCACCAAAAGCCAAGTGATGTCTCATTTCCTCTACCTGGCAACAAGTTGACTTCCTCCATAGCCAATGGACTCTGACGCCAACAAATTTCTCACTTGACATATCCCTCAGGGGTTCTTTGGAGACCTGCACCCACCTCCATTGGGAAACTCCCTCCACCTGCTCCGAGGTGCCCACCATCCCTTGGGGCCTCACTGGCTTTTGGTGGAGCGGGACAGGGAGATGTGGTCACCAGCAGCTCCATCCTCCACGTAGAGCATCTCCTGGGGCTCACAGGGGACACAACGGTGGTACCCGGACTGGACCAGAGCCTCGGTCCTGCTGCTGTCACCCCATTTCTTAGGGTGGTCCTCAAAAATGGGGAAGACCCCCCAGAGCTGAAACCGAGACAGCAAAATGTGATAATATGCAAAATAATTCCCTGGCTGTTGTAAACAATGGGAAAAGAGCGTGGAAATGTAATTAGCTAACACAATTAAATCATTCCGCTCCATTCCACTGGCATGGTTTTGGTACCGGCTCTTGAGGAGGTGTGGAGGTATGATACTTGCTCCATACTCACCTTTAACAGATGGGGAAACTGAGGCACAGGCTTTCCCTGGTGGTGAGTAACCAGTGTGGCCAGTGAGCATGCATAGACGTGATGACAGGACCAAGGATATCGCTGGCTGCCCCAGCCCTGAGTCCCAGAGCAAAGACACCCTCCTCCTGAGCAATGCCTCCCCCCAAGGTGCTGCTCTCCATCCATTATGGAGCTCACGGGCATCTTGGAGGAGGTCAAAGCTTGGTGCAGAGCTCATGCCCTGGTTGCTCCTGCCCTTTCACCCCTGCCACACTGCCCAGCTGGGTTTTAGGGTTACTCTGGGAGCTGAATTTTGGAGCATCAGCCTAGCAGTAGGTCCCCCAGATGCCCTAAAACCATGTCGATGTGAGATGACCATGTCCCACCTCCTCATGGCCCATGGAAGATGACCACAGATCCCTCACCTCAGTCTTTGTGGGGACACGCAGAGATTGCCCTGGGCTCCAGGGCTCTGCCGAGCTGGTTAGCGCGAGCAGTGAGCCTTGCCCGGAGTTGCCCATCAGCTTTTCCCACTGGTCCAAACTGTTGCCATCACCCCATAGCCGTGGTGGGACAGGGAGCATGGAGCCACAGTGGTACGGAGGGTCACCACTGGGCAGGGGATTCCCCAGCCCACGCTCTTGGCCCCGGGGGACATGGGAAGAAGCAGGGCGTTGCATCTCAAAACAGCTGCCTCGTTACAAAGGAAAGGTCGGTGGAGAGCCAACCTGTAGGGCTCCACGAGAGCGGGAGGTTTCCTCCTGCCACAGGAAGGTGCGTGACTCACCCCTATGGAAACTGGAGGGACGGGGGAGAGGCGGTCCCTCTCCCTGGTGGCTATCTATCTGGAGCTAAATCTCCATCCACTTCCCTCACAAATACCTGCTCCCGAAAATATCTGTTCCTGAGTCTTTCCTATCAGATTGTCTATTTATTCTGACAATCAGAGAGCCCCGAGGGTCCTCACTGTGCCTTCAAGCACATCCCAAGGCTTTGCCATGGCCACCCCAGGAATGACTCATTGAAAAGGAGGACCTGGCCAGTCCCCACGCCTGGAAACACCAGGAAACACCTGCAAGCACTTAGCTAAGGGAAGGGTCTTCCTCGTGGTGTTTTCTAACCAGGAAGAGGTAGATCCTGGTGACGATGAGACAGTCTGTTGTTTCTACGCGAGTGTGTGGTTCAGTTTTAATGACAGCTACCAGCTTGAGGGTAATGGTGGATACATGGTCCAGACCCTGTCCAGAGTGTTCTTCAACCTGCTAATGTGTGAACCAGGCACTGTGCCCCCGTCCCTGTCCAGGCTACACCACGATGGGTGGGACAAATCTTGGCAGGGAGCAAAGCCACCTTCTATTTTCCACGGGTACCTTGTGCGTGGTTCATCCCTCACTGTAAACCCAGAGCTTTCCCCTTGACTTGAAACAGGCTGGGAAGTGTCCGCTGGTGACCACCCTCCACCCGTTCGCTTTGCAGCCCAGAAAAGGCCAGCTCAGCTTCTCCTTTCTAAAAAGACCTGCCCAAGTTGCTAAAAGGAAGATCAAGACCTGGCCTGCACGTCACGAGGCCCTATGTCATGTGTCAAAAGGCCTTTTGGTCACTAGATGTCTAAGCCGGACACGTGCCTATATTAAATAAGGCACAAAATGTTGGTACATAGGGCAGAGGCTGTGGGGAAGAAGCAGTGTTAAGTGAAAGGACCACCTTGGCAAGAGGCAGTGGGGTCTCCCCATGGATGTCTCTAACGCAAGACATGATGCCTTTCTAGCAGATCGACCCAAGCACTAGCTACTGGCTCTCGTGAGAGGTTGCAGGGTGAAATTCAAGTGGCAGCTAAAAAAATGGACCTGGTTATCTACCGGTCTCAGCAAAACTCTCTGGCACTCACCCAGTTTGGGACAGAGACTCAGTGCAGTGGAGCCACAACGGACCAGGCCGCGGTGCTGCTCCATCACTGGCATGTGTCGGCACCTTCAGCCCAACTCCCGTCTGCTGGGATCCCCTGATCAGAGGATGACAGGATAACTCAGATTGGAAGGGACCTCGGGAGGTCTCCAGTTGAACCTCCAGTTCATGGCAGGGGCAGCTCTGCGGCCAGGCCAGGTTGTGCAGGGTTTTATTCAGATGGGTCTTGAAAAACCTCCAAGGATGGAGGTGGCACAGCCTGCTCGTGGTGGAGAAGTTTTCCCTTGTACTCAATCTGAAATATCAGTGATGGCAATGCTGGCCATATTGCCATGAAAATCAAGACTCACCCAAGCAGGTCTCCTCGGCCTTCGTCATGGGAAGAGGATGAAGGCAGCAATCCCAAGGAGCACCACCGTCACCCCTCCTGGGAAAGCCCCACTGGCACCAGGAGCAGCCCTGGGGGACACGGGGAAGGAGCAGTTCTAGTTAATGCGTGTCCCAGGCTGGTGCTTGTAAATTTGAATGCTACAAATTTGGTCCATCCAGCTGAAAAAATGATGCTGTTTTAAACGTTTATGTCTCTTTGCAGAGGTCGTGCTACAGGTCCCACTAGCCTTCCTCCCCCCGTCGTCTGCATCACGGACTATCAACTGTCTCTTTCTTTCCTTGGACATAATGGCATCATCATTTTTCTTCTGCTTCCCTACACGTCCTCTGGTCCTTAGGCACAATTTATCTTTTCGTTTAGAGACGGCCTAAGTGATACCCACTTCACGAAGCACTCAATTGCTCTCTGCTTGTGTTTAGCTTGGAAACCTGTTCCTTTGATTCCAAGACTTGTCTGGGCAAAAACCAAGCACAAGACCAACCGTACGAGTCGGTCAAATAAACACTATTGCCTCCAAAGCTTGTTTTGCAAATCTGGACTTCCCAGGACTGCTCAGCCGAGGGCTAGAGGCAGATTTACATGGAAATAACCATCTGACCTGGAGGAATTGGCTTCTGTTAGCGAAGGCTTGCCGATAGCTACATCCCCAGCTCGCTGAGGACGGTGAACCTGGCGCCGGTGACAAGCCCACTCCTGGCCAGAGGATCTCCAGTGCTGGGAGCTCACACTCGGCACCGCGATGCTCTTGCTCTGTGTCGGTGCCATCAGTGATCCCAAGCCAACGAGCCGGCCTGAGAGACTCCGGATTAATCCCTGGAACGTGACCTTTAAAAGCTGGGAGTGGTGGGAGAGTTATTTTAACTGCGGTGGCAAAGATCCAAATAAGAAACACCAGCCAGGCCCTAGATAACAATATTGGACTCCTGACAAGGACACCAGTTGGGAATGAGCCTTCGGGCTGGTCTCCCTCCTGGGGGGTGGGTTATCGCAGGATAGACACGGGAAAGCAAGTGCGTCCTATCTCGCCTGGTTGGAGGTTAAAAAAAATACACATCCGTGATGGAGCACCCAACCATCAGCCTGCGTTTCCCCAGGAGAAATCCATGTGGACCCAATTTCCTACCTCCCCGATTGCTCTGACCCCGCTCCAGCCATGGCCGGGGAAATAGGCGCAGGTCGCAGAGCTCTGCGCTCCTCAGGGTAGGCTTTGTGAGCCCGGTTTGAGTTTAATTGGGGTTTTAAATGAGAAAATATGGAAAAATGCAAGAAAATTAATCTGGATGATAGGAGGGGTTTTAAAATGGAGTCCATCCATCCTTGGCAGGGAGGTTTTTATTGGGAATTGAAGTGGACCTAATGTTGGCGTGCTTCAAATGGGGTTTGTATCCATGGGGAAGCTGCTCAGGGATGACTTGGGTGCAGGAGGATGCCACCAACCTTCTTCCAAAGGGCGGGAAGCAGGATGGGTCCCCCAGGAGGGTGGTTGGAGTGTTATGAAGGTGCAATGCTGCGCTCCTCATCCTCACCCACTCATCAAATAGGGGTGCGTTCGGTTTGGGGTCTAAAGAGAGACTTGGCGTGGTTCTTTCACCCCTTTGAAATGTTAATTTAGATGGACATCTCCAAGGGGCCACGCACGGGCTGGACTCACCCTGGCATCGCTTGTGTGCATGCTCTCCCAGCCCTGCCCGGGCAGCCTGGGGCTGAGCTGGATCGGGAGCATCCCCCACCGCATGGCATCCACAGGGAGCAGTGGCTTTCTGGGGTCCACACATCCGTCTGCCCTCCCAGCGCCGTACCCTGGGTCATCTCAGCACGAGTGTCCCTGAGGACGCAAAGGTTATTTTGGAGCGGGAGGGGAAGGAAGTGAATTCAAAAGCCCCATGTTGAGAACAAGTATTTTTTTGGAAACAAAGAGACTGCAGGGTGGGACCCCGCGCTGGTCCCCGTGGTCTCGCTGCTGGGAGCCGAGAGCAAGAAAAACGACCCAGAAAACTACTTTAAAGTTGCTTTTCCCCCACCACCAATGGGAACTTGCTCCCGAGCATCCCTGTGGCTCTTGTCCACTTGGGCCTTTATGAGGAATAGATAAAAAACGGGACTGCAGTCATGGGATGCTATGGGGGTCCTGCCACCCCATCCCATAAACCAACCTCCGGCTGGAGGAGCCAGAGCAAAATCCGCCATGGTGCCAGGCTGTGCGTCCACCTTCACCCCGAGCTGCTGGCAGGTTAGTCAAGCAGTGATCCCCCCACATTTGGGGGGCAACCGGACCCCTCCATCCAGCTGCCTATGCCCACTGTATCCCACCACGCTGCTACCAGGGGTCCACGTGTGGTCGGACCCACACCTGCCCAGCTCGTCACTGGCTCTGCAAATAGAGAAATGAGCCTTTTTAGGGACAGCCTCTCCCCAAGAGCTATTTTAAGCTTGGACCATTAGGTGGATGGGTCACTGCTGCCGTTTTTAGGAAGACTTGGTTGCAGGACGTGTGCTTACCTGCTCTGTTGGACACCAGGATCAGTGCACAACCCCTTCCAGCAGCACCAAGCCACGCTCGGGGTAACATCTCTCCTCCCAGCTGCCTCTTCCAGCACCTCCTGACGTTGGAAATCACTCAAAGCCCCCAAAACCCAGTTCCTGAATAAGACCTTGGGGATTTTTTTTTTTCAATCTCAGTCTTATTTACTACTTTCTGGGCAGTCCCAGAGGAAGATGCAGAAAAGGAAGCAGCAAAGAGCGTCGCAAAATTTGGCAGAAAACTCAGCATCTCCGCTTCTCAGAAAGCCATTGGTGTCGTCAGCAGCAGAGCTGAGGATGACGCCCGCCGAGGACGAAGGCTGACCCCACCAGCCCATGGGGTTTTGCAGCATCGCTGTGACACCCCCCCCTCCCTTCACCGGCTGCGGTGCAGAATCGCGGCCATCGCCGCCGCGCGCCTGCTGGGAACCCGTCTGCGCTGCCCGCAGCACACATAGCCCAAGCCAACGGGTTAATTTTAACACGCCTGCCCCGGTGGGTTGTGTTTATTTAAGGCCTTCTTAGAAGCAACACCTTCGGCCACAACAGGATCTTTGTGCTTTGGGGCCCGGCAGCCAGCTCCTGCTGCCTGGGAGGTCGCGGCAGCAGCCGAATCGCTCTCTGCAGGCACCCTCCTGAGGGAGGGGGGATGCGCTTGGAGTTTGCAAACCCCTCCAAAAAAAGCTAGGTTATGTAGGAGCTTGGAGGAAAAGTGAGCAGCTCGAAGCCAGGCACCTCCATCACCCTCCTGCTCTGAAGCTCTGCGGCTGGTGGAGGAGGAGGGCTGGGGCATCACATGTGCTTGGTGGGGAGGAAACGAAAGCCAGGCTAAAAAAACCCCCAGCCACTATTGGAGAATAAAAAATAGACACCCAGATGGCTAAAGCCGCAGAGCAAAGCCCTCTCTGCGCCGAAGCAATGCGGGAAAGATCACGTGCTTCCAGCTGCTTGCTCCAGGGAGCATCATCGTGGTGTTCACCATGAACAAATGCTTCATCCTCCGGCTAGACTGGGTTTTGCTGCCTTTTATATATCCTTAAAAGTTGCTGATGAGCCTGAATTAGAGCATCCTGGGAAGCTGCAAAACCCGATCTGCTCCTGTTGGATGTCCCTCCTGCTCTCGTGAAATGTTCCTCCTGCGTGCCCAGCCACACAGGGCACATTTCTACCTCCCGGTTAGGTGGCTGAGCATCTTACCAGCCAAGAGACCAGGAGAAGTGATCGAATACCCATGGCCGGATCAGGGCATCAATTTACACATACACAGATTTACATGAGCGTTCACGACCAATCCTCTCCCACCGACAAACGCGAGGCGCGTCTGCAGGCTCAACCCAACGCCTGTCTGCAAACTTTCCTCCTTGCTTCCACTAAGGCTTTAAAAAAAAAGCAAGAAAAAGAGAGCTGATATATCCCAGCTTGTCTCAAGCGCTGCTGCCGGTGTCCCCCTGCCCACGCCGCAGGTTCAAGCTGCACCCATGGGTGCAGGGCAGGGCTTTGCTGTGGCCACCCTGACCTTCCCGGTCCTCCCGTTCCTGTATTGCATTCCTCCCTGCTAGACAACATGGAAATGTTTTGAAAGCGTCTTAGAAACCTGCATCGCTGCCAAAACGGTTGAAAAATGAAGCCGTGAAGGGAAACGCAGGGCTGCTTTCCAGCTCGGCTCGAATGGGTATCGCCGCTCGCCTCCGTCTTCTGCGCTGCAGCTGCACAAATCATTCGCTTCTCAACGGGATTTAAAACATCTGCCTCTTTCTTTGGCTTGTTTGAGCTGCTTGGAGCGGGAAAATGGAGGTTTTGGGGGAGGGAGGCTCTTGGTTTGGGTCCCCTGGGCAATGGGTGATCATCATCTGCATGAAGGATGGAAATGAGTGAGGTGGGTTAGGGTGGACAACAGAGGATAACAACCCTCTTTCCATCTCCCTCACACTGAAATGAGTGGAGAAAGGTGGGAAAAATGCAAAAGCAGAGGAAGGGAAGGCTTTTCCCTGCAGCAAACAGTGAAGCTGAGAAGCTTCTGCTTGCTGGAAGCTGCTGGGGCTTCGACCAGGCTTGGAAAAGGTCTGATGGGAAGAGGACTCTCCAGGGGGCCACTTCTCTGCTCCAAACAAGCTATTAGGAAAACGTCTCCTCTTGCTTGTTGAAGCATCCAGCAACGAGCCGCCGACCAAATCTCTCAGCCAGTCGTGACCATAATTAATCACCCCTTGACATGAAAAAGCTGTCGGCCTCTTGTCTTGAGTAGTTTGGCTTTATCGTGAGGTGGAAGAGCTGCGGGTGTTGAGACCTCGGAGGATCAGGCTGGGGGAGACGGCGCCGGGCAAGGGCTGCCGAGCAGCAGCGATCACCCCACGGGCCAAAGCTCATGCAAGGACAGACAGCAAATCTCTGGACATCATCCACATCTCCATCCATCATCTCTGGACATCATCCCTCCTTCGGAGGGAGCCAGGGCGAAGGATCTGGAGGATGAAACCAAGGTGCTATGGTCCGGTTAACCCAACCCTTGCCCAAGAAGTGTTTCCAAATGCCAGAGAGACGGGCTTAGCTCTGCCACGCTGGCATCCCGGCAGGGCACTGCTAGACGGCTTCACCGGTCTGAGTCTCACTCAACAGCTCTGCCCAGGCATCTCCCTCCCTCTGTGCAAGCAACAAGCTTGTCCTTCCTTCCTTATCAGCCCCAAATAGCTGCGACATGATGTATTGTTTTCCCTCCTCAAACAAATTACATCAGAAGAAGGAAACAGGCAAATTTTTTTGTGTTTTCTGGCATGGAGGTCTCTGCAGCACCGTTTCCGTGCCAGACATTCATATCCTCTTTGCACCAGCTAATGCCTCCTCAGCCAGCTGCCACTTTCTGCTTTTGAATAATAGATGGCATCGGTGCCCTTCCCCTCCTCCCTCGGGGCCTTTATGGTCCCCCCCGGCCATATCCAGGAGGCCCAAGGAGCCCTCGCGTGAAATTGGATCCAGCTGCAGGAGGATCTGGCTTACGCCCATGGACGCAGATGGGGAATCCACGGGGGAGCGCTGGGGCTCACTCTGCGCTCGCGGCGGTGGAAAACAACTGGGCCACCTGCATACGATCCGGTGGGGCGTGTTCTCTGGCCCCATCCCACCCAGAAACCCTCCAGCCCTCCCAAATGTGAAGGGTTTTCAGGCCAGGTGAGTGAGTCCTACTGGGGAGGTAGGGTTGAACCTGGTCACTGCTGCACTTGGGCATCAATCATCTGCAGGGAGAGGGCAGGCTACGAAGACAGTGGTGGCCTTCCATAGCTTCTTGGGAGGCCGCGTTGTGCCAGGACGCAGTGGGGACAGACCCCAGCGCACCTCCATAGGGTGTTGGGGGGATATGGGGGATACAACACCCCAGTTTACACCCACAGCACCCAAACTCAATGTATTTCCTAGAAATTTAGGGCAGACTACAAAGCTGGTGGTGGTCCTCCAAAGCTTCCTGCAGCTTCTTGAGAGGCTGTGTTGTGCCAGGACTGAGTGAGGACAGACCCCAGAGCATCAGAGTCCCTTGGGAGGCAGCCCTGAGGGGCAAAGGAGTCCAGGAAGGCTGGACATGCTTCAAGAAGGAAATCTTCAAGGCGCAGCAACAGCCGTCCTCATGAGCCGAAAGACAAGCCGGCGGGGAAGACGACCGGCCTGGCTGAACAGAGAGCTCCGGCTGGAAAATCAGGAAAAGAAGGAGAGTTGATGACCTTTGGAGGAAGGAGCAGGCAGCTCAGGAGGCCTGCAAGGATGTCATGAGGTTATGCAGGGAGAAAATTAGAAGGGCCAAAGCCCAACTAGAACTTAATCTGGCTACTGCCATAAACGACAACAAAAAGTGTTTCCATAAATACATCAGCAACAAAAGGGGGCGAAGGAGAATCTCCCTCCTTCATTGGAGGTGGGGGGAAACGTAGTGACAAAGGCTGAGGAAAAGGCTGAGGTGCTTAATGCCGCCTTTGCCTGTCTTTAACAGCAAGACCAGTTGCTCTCCGGGCACCCAGCCCCCTGAGCTGGAAGACGGGGATGGGGAGCAGAATGAAGCCCCCATAATCCAAGGGGAAATGGTCAGTGACCTGCTACGCCACCTAGACACGCACAAGTCTCTGGGGCCGGATGGGATCCACCCAAGGGTGCTGAAAGAGCTGGCAGAAGTGCTCATCAAGCCACTCTCCATCATTTACCAGCAGTCCTGGCTCACCAGGGAGGTCCCCGTTGACTGGAGGCTGGCAAATGTGACGCCCATCTACAAGAAGGGCCGGAAGGAGGATCCGGGGAACTACAGGCCTGTCAGCCTGACCTCGGTGCCCGGGGAAGTTATGGAGCAGATCATCTGGAGTGCCATCATGCGGCACGTACGGGACAACCAGGTGGCCTTATTGTTCTCTGCAACTCCCTGAAAGGAGGTTGGAGCCAGGGGGGGTCGGTCTCTTCTCCCAAGGAACAGGCGACAGAACAAGAGGAAACGGCCTCAAGTTGCGCCAGGGGAGGTTTAGGTTGGATCTTGGGAACCATTTCTTCCCCGCAAGGGCTGTCAGGCCCTGGCACAGGCTGCCCAGGGCAGTGGTGGAGTCCCCATCCCTGGAGGGATTGAAAAGCCGTGTAGATGTGGCGCTTGGGGACATGGGTTAGTGGTGGCCTTGGCAGTGCTGGGTTAACGGTTGGACTTGATCTTAAAGATCTTCTCCAACTTAAACGATTCTGTGATCTCCATAGGGTGTTTGGGGCATATAGCAGATAAAAACCCCCAGCTCACACCCAAACTCACCATATTTCCTAGAAATTTAGGACCCTTGAAGGACTTCTTTTCCATGGTATGGTCCAATTTGCCCTTCGGTTTCTGTAGATGTTTTGCATCCTGGCAGAGGGATTGTGACAGGTCTGCTACCCTTCGCAGGAGATGGACACGTATTTGTGGTTGAACCCAGCCCCCAGCAGCTTGCAGGAGACACGGCAAGGAGCAACACCTCAAGGAAACCTTCTGCCACGTCCCCCTGACTCCAGCAATCTCCTCCCTGGATGAAAACTCCCAACATTGCGATGCATGAGGTGTAGCATCCCCTTTCCCAAGGGTTTACCCGTATCCCCAAGGAAGAAGCGTTTTGCTGGTGTGTGGTTCCCAGGAAAATGAGAGCGGAGCAGGAGAAGCTGTGATGAATCAGGCCCCCAAAATTACTCTTTTCAAAAATAAATTCCCCCATCCCAGGGAATTCACGGCAAGGCAGCTGGTTTTGACTTGACAGCTCGCTGACTGATCGGTGGGAACCGGTCCTGAGAGCTAAAATTAGAGCCAAAATTGGCCTCAAAGTCCCTTTACCATCTCACGTCCCCCATCCCTCTGCTTCCCTTGGAAATGAAGCCGGCTTGCGGAGAGGGATGTGCTGCGAGGCATCACCTGGGGGGCTCCGGTACCCTCCCTGGGCTCGATGGGGCACGGCTTGGTGTCACCCACCATGGGACAGTGTCCCACATCAGGGTGGCCGTGGCAGAAGCCCCAAACAGGGCTCATCCAGCTGGTTCAGAGGCATTTTTTCCCCCTCCAGAGCTGGTCCTGGGACCTCCTTACCCCCATGTGGCTGCTCCAGGCCCCGGGTAAGGGACGGTGGGCTCTGCCCCCGGGCAGGCTCCGGTACCGGGGCACCCCGGGATGCAGGGGGGGGGTCGCCAGGGCACTCCCCAGGGCAGGCAGCTCTCTGGGGACCCTGGGGCCACTGCGGATGGGGGGAGGCTGGATGAAGTGGGGGTGACTGGCCCCAGCCCCCTGGGGTGGGGGGTGTCCAGCCTCGGTCCCAGCCCTGATCCCATCCATGGACCCATCCTTGGGGAGGGGGACTCCTGTCCTAGCATCAGCCCCGGTCCCAGCCCCCCCGGGGGGGGTGAGTCTGGTCCCTGTCCCACTCTCGAGCCCATCCATGGTTCCATTCCCGGAGGGGGGGCTCCTGTCCCAGCCCCGGCCCCGATTCCAGCTCCAGTTCCCATCCCTGGGGCGGGGGGGGGAGCGGGGAGCAGTCGGTGTCCGGTCCCGGTCCCAGCCCCGATCCCATCCCTGGAGGGGGGGGTCCTGTCCGAGCCCTAACCCCGGTCCCAGCCCCGGGGGGGCAAGGGGGGAGCGGTCGGACTCCTGTCCCCGTCCCAGCCCCGGGGGGGTGTCTGGCCCCGCTCCCAGCCCTGATCCCATCCCCGAGGGGGGGTCCTGTCCCAGGCCCCGTGCCGGGGGGGGCGGTCCCAGCCCCAGTCCCAGCCCCGGGGGGGGCGGTGCTGCCCCGGTCCTGCCCCGGTCCTGCCCCGGTCCTACCCCGGGGAGGGCGGTGCGGCCCCACGCTCGGCCCCACGCCCGGCCCCCGGCTCACACGCGGCGGCGGCGGCCGGGGGCAGCGGGACCGGGCGCGGGGGTGGGGAAGGACCGAGCCCCGGGCATGGAGCTGCCTCCGCCGCCCGCCTGAACGGAGCGGGGCGACCGGCACGGAGCCGCCCGGCACGGAGCCACCAGCTCGGCATCGCCCGGTGAGCGACCGGCCGGGGGCACCGCGGGGTGGGTGCGTGTCCTGCCCACGCACGGGGCGGGGGGGCGACGGGGCGGGGGGGAGGCGATCCCCGGGGTGCGGGTGTGCAACGTGGGCACGGGGTGGGAGCGGGCACATGGGTGGGGGGGACACGCACGCACCCCTCTGCACACACGCACACATACGCACGGGTGGAGGGGACACACACACACACACACACACACGCGCGCGCGCGGGACACGCACGCACCCCTGTGCACACACACATGGGAGGGGGGGACATGGACACACCCCTGTGCGCACACACGCACACGGGTGGGGGGGACAGGCACACACCCCTGTGGACACGGACACGGGTGGGGGGGACATGCACGGACCCCTGTGCACACGCACACATGCACGCACATGGGGGTGGCCCTTGCTGCTGGGTGGGTGACACGGGTGACGCGGGGTCCCCGTGCACCCAAAGCAGGGAGCAGGGCACTGCAAGGGCAGAGCCGAACCCCAGTTCTCCTCCTCGGTGTGGGGGCAGCTCACACCCCTCGTATCACACAGAGGCCACTAAAACTGCCCCAAAACCCCCCAAACTGACCCAAAGACGGGGCGGTCGGAGCAGCGGCGGGCAGTGAGCCGCTGGCGTGGGCTGGTGCTGGCACGAACGGCTCAAGCCGGGCACTCGAGGAAGGCGCCTGGGCTCCCTTTGCTCCTCTTTGCCTGAATTATTGGATTGCTTACGCGTTCATTCCCAATGATCTCGTTTGCCGCTCGGTCTCTCCTTTCGCTGGCTGTTTATCAGGAGTTTCCTGTACACCCCTCTGGGAAAAGCCACGGAGCTGCCTCCCTGTGTTACTCCAGCTTGTGTTTTTCCACCTATTTGCATGCTGGAGTCCCTGTGTAATTTATTTTGGGGTTATTTGAATTTGCAGCGGGATTGGTGAGACTCTGGTTTCAAATCCTTTGACTCCTTTAAATAGCTCCTCGCCCCGAAAACGCCTTCTTCCCCAGAGCTGGGTGCAGGGTGGCATCACTACAGGGGCAACTTTCAGGGCGAAACATCTTCTTTCTCTTTCTGTTCCAGTTTTCGTACCGGCTTATTGCAAAACCCATTTGGCAACCCGCTGCCTTCCTGTGCGGGACGCGGGGAGCAGCAAACCCCGCTCCCGGGGGGCCGCCGGCGGTGGGGGACGCTGCCCCCGGCGCAGGGCTCGCGGCTGCCGAAATTGGGCCCATTTCATTACCACCAGGCACATACCCCGAGTTCCTCTTCCTCATTTATACGCGAGCAAAGGGAGCTGCGGCCTTCGGCTTCGGTGGCCGATGGGCTGGGGAGCTCCGGAGTGAAGGGGGAGACCCCTAAATACGCTGCCGAGCCCTGGAGCGCAGCCGCATCCCGGGGCTTAGTGGGTTATAAAACCCCGAGAAGTATTTTTGACTGTCCAGGCACCGAGTGGCTTTACACCATCTCTGCCCAGTGTGATTTTTATCTCCGGTTATTGACATTAAGCCAAAGCCATGAATAGTTTGCTGGCAGCGGAGCGTGCTGCCGGCCACGCCGTCGTCCCTCCTTAATGCTGAACATCCCCCGTTAAAGCCTTAACGGGAACCGATCCACAAAGCAAAGACCCTTTTGCTCCCACGGGATATTCCTTATGGAGGAGCAAATTCCCCCCAAAGTCCGCCCCACGTGGGGTTTTCTGGGGTTTGCTGCTGCTTTGGCTTCGCAGTAACTGCTGGTGCCGTGGTCGAGCCCGATAATCGCGTTATCCCCAGTCTCGGATGCTGGTTATCTCGCAGCCGGGCAGAGCGTGTTCGGTTTTGCCGAGGGGGGGTGTCGTGTGGATGGGTGACGCCCTCGGTTTGGGCAGGAGGCTCGTTAGGTCTCTGTGGAAATGTCATTTTTCCCAGATACGGGGCCAGCTGTAGGGTAAAACAGAGCTACCAAGTGCAGGTGATCGACCAGAAACTGGTCCCACGCTCTTCTCCCGGTGCAACCATCATTTCCTCCGGTGAGCACCGGAAAATCTTGGAGGGTGGAACCAAAGCCAAATTCCTGGTATAAAAACCAGCACAGGGCTCCTTTCTATCCCCAGGAAGCCTAAAGGATGTGAGAGCCCCGTTTTCCCCCTCCGATAAATAAAAAATTAAGGTTTAGGGGCTCAGATAGGATGTAACCTGCACCCAGCCCTGCAGGATGCTGCAGGGTCTCCCGGAGGCCGGGGGATGTAGGGGAAAAACACGCCGGGAGCATCACCTGTGCCGTAGCAGGAAGGGAAATGTTGATGAAGGGATTAAATATTGGCCAGGGTGATATTTGCTTCCAGCAGGATCCATCCCCGGAGACCTGCCATGCTGGGAACGGAGTCAGGTCCAACCGAACGAAGGCGGCTTTAATTATGCACGAGCGCCGCCACCGATGGGTTTAATGCTTTTATCTAATTTGCTCTAAAGCCGCAGGTTTGGTGAATCCGGATTGACTTCCCGGGGTGTGGATGAAGGCAGGAGGGTTGGGTACTGCTTGGGAAGCAGAGGCTCCAAGGGAGATTGATACAGGGAGGGATTCAGGGAGTTTCTTGGGTAAAACTAGGCATTCCCAGAAAAAGTCATCTGGCTCAAAGCGAAACATTTTATTTGACCTACAAGCAAAGTCATAAAGTTCCTTTTAAGACATTGTATCTTTTATCCAAACTTCCTCTCTCCTTTTTAGCTTGGGTCAAGTTACTGAAAAACCTAATAGGAAACTGAAACTCCCCCAGAAAAATGCTTTTCACGGAGAAAACTAATTCAACTCTGCTGCCTGGAGGCAGGTGGGGAAACTGAGGCACGGGGCCGCTTCCGTGGAGCAGCTCCATTTCTGCCGGCTGGAGCGGAGCTGCCCAATGCCCTCCAAGGTGCTTTTTGGGGGAAAAGAAGAGAAACACAGATTCTTTGCGAGCTTATTTTGGGAGGAATGAGGATTTCTGGCTATTTTGGGGATGGGGGAAGGGGTAGGTCAGATCCATGGGGGATAAAAGAGGGACATTGCCTGGGGCTCGGGGCAGGGAGGTGGGTAAAGCCCCTTAAGCTGCTTAAAGCTTGCTTTTGGGTGTCTGGGAAACGTATCTTGGAGGTATCTTGCCTTGGGATCGCTGGAAAGAAGTGCCGGGGAGGGATGCGGCTGGTGGGACTGGGACGGCTGGGGACGTCCTCAGCCCACGCTGGTGGCCGGAGCCAGCCCGGAGAAGAAAGACGCTGAAGGTCGCCGCGGCAGAAAGGAGCCAAATGGAAAGGGCAGACGAAAACCAGGCAGTTTGGCCAGGCTCAAATTTCAGCCTGGTCCCATCTCACGTCTCCCAACCAGACGGGCTCGGTAGCATCCGAACGTGCCGGCTGTTTGCTTTTGGTGGCGGAGGGTTTCAACCACGGTCCCAAAGGAGAGAAAAACGATGCCAGGTCATTTGCTTCCCAGCGTCTCGAGTAGTTCCTGATCCGGAGCAAGGATTTTGATGAGTCTACTAAATGCCTACAAATTAGAGCAGGGAAAACACCCACGCTCTCCTTGTGTCCGTTGCAAAGGAGTCGGTGGGGAAGGTGCGGTAAATGGATCGTGGTTTCGACCTCCGGCGTAAAACGATGGGAGCTGCGGTCGCAGTCGGTGCCTCTGCACCGCGCGGGTTTGATTTCCCAGGGCTTCACGCCGGCAGAACGAAGGGCTGCATCTGTGCGGTCCTGCCGGTAAATTAATCCACATTAATTATTTGGGAAGGTCAATTAAACCTCATCAACCACCCCCGTGAAAACGCATTCATTGCAACTGTGATTTGGTTGCACTTTGTTTGCTTTCGTGACTTTGGGCAGGTTCCCAAGCACAAAACGCTGCAGGATGGATGGTGGCTGCTGGGATGGCACCGGGAATGCTGAAAAATGGGGCAGAAACCAGGATTAAAGCCCTTTACTCGGTGATTCAGTGTCCAACCCGTGGTCCCCCTGTGCTGACCCTGGGTGCTGCCCATCCCTCAGCTGCCCATGACCTTCTCCGATGACAGCCCCCTCCTTCCCCGTATTGACTCATCTAAATATCCCTGCCCGGCCGGGGCAGATACTGTTACGGGAGCGTGTTGGGATGCTGGCATCACATGCACATGCCTGTGGGTACATATATTTGAGGGCACGTAGCTGCCGGCATTCCAACAACGATCTGCCGGGGCTCCTCTCATCACAGGGCTCCTCTCCCACGCTGTCTTCATCCACTACAGCTGATGGTACCTGTTTTCTGGGAAAAAAACCCCATGTCCCATGGGATAAACAGGTCCAAGGCCACGCTGCAAAGAGAGAGATGGTCCAGCCATTGCAACCAGGCTCATCCAGACCCAACACGTGGTCCAGCATGGAGGGAGCTGGTTGGGGCGATGCCCTTGCTGTGCACGGGTGGCTGGAGGGCACCTAAAACGCTGGGCATGGGCACCTAAAACGCTGGGCATGGGCACCTGCATTCCACCCCAGAGAAAAGCCCTCCTGCCATGACCCCGGGAAGGGGTGGGAGAGCCGATGAAGCAGATGCAGGTGGTCCTCACCAAAGCATCGTGGTGGGTTTGCTTTTGATAGTCATAGAAGCATTTATCCTGCTTGGCATCCTCAGGGATCGCTGTTGCTTTCTCCCTCCCCTCGTCCCCGCCGGGGGCCCGATGCGTCACTGTAAGCGCTGGCGTTCGTGCCGTCCGGCCCGTAGGCAGAGGAAAGGGCAGCTGCCAGCTTTTGTGCCTTCACAGGCCTTGACTGGCCGTGTCCTCTCCGGCTCGCTCGCTGCGGACGCAACGGGGCCGGGGGCGAGGAGATGGACTGCAGCCACGGCCCCGACAGACACAGCAGGTTTTGTCCTAGGGATTCCGGGCAAAAGTAAGGAAAAAAAGAAAGGCTTTTGCATTTCCAGAAGGAAAAGGAGGGAGAGCACGACGGCAAGGACAAGGCTGCCTTGTGAGCGGGGTTTTGTCTCCGTGATTACCCCGTTCAAGCCAGCCAGAGAGCCTTGTTTGCTCCTTGTCCTGAAGATGGAGATGTGCATGTGCGCATATCCGTGGCCGCAGCGTGGCCTGGGGCAGCCCGTGCTGCCCTGCCCGCTGGGGGAGATTCCCCGCCCTGGCTTGTGGCTGAGTTTCAAACGCCTCGTTGGGTTTTCTACTTGGGGTCGCAGGAGCCCGCGGGGAGGTGGGCTGGAAGATGGGGTGATCTTGCCCCCACTGGTGCTTCAGAGCTGGGTGATGGGTTGTCTGCAGGGGACAGAGGGGATGCAGATGTAAAGGCATGGAGAAACCACGTGCAAGGCTGAAGTCTCTGGAGCTCTGTCACCCTTCCCTGCACCTTTTAGGGCAACTTGTGTGGCTTCTCTTGATCACGGTGGCCTGTTGAACCCGTTTAATTGGCTGCCAGGTCTGTGGACAACCTCTGTCTCATTGGCCGCAGATCTGCAAAGCTCAGAGGGAAGGAAGAAGTTGGGGAGAAGAGCAGCTGGAAGGTGTTTTCCCATCTGCCCGCGCACTGTCAGCCCTCTCCATCCGCAGGGACAACCCCATTGCCGAGGACTTGAGGGAAGCAGGTTGAAGGGTGATGGGACCAAAGCTGAACTGGGCACAGGAAAAGCAAAACCCTGGGGCCAGGACAGAGCAAGATCGGTCCTGGCTCCTCATGTTCATCACAGAGTGGTTCCCAAAGTTATATTTGGGTTTTTTGCAGATGTTGCAGATTAGTCAGGGCGTGAGCGTGCGTGTGGTTTCTGCCCACGTCCTTGGGAAGCATGAACCTCGGCCAGCACTGCTTGTGGTGTGCTCCAAGGGGAAAAGCAGCGAAATGGGGGAAACATCATCAGGGATCGTGTCCGTGCCACATCTGGACAGGTTGTTTAATCCAGTCCCTGGAGCAAGGACTGGAGTTATCCCCATGTGATGGGCTGGAGGCATCACTTCACCCCTTCTCCGTCAGCTATGAGTTGTCAAGGTGCTTTTTAATACCATAGAGCTTCGCTTTGGTGAGAGATCATCCAGGTTGGTGGCTTCTAGGAGCCCCTCATAGCCTCCTTCCCTGCAGGATCTGAATTGGAGGTAGGTGCAGGATAGCTCCGGGTCAAAATGGTGCTTGTTTGCAAGACAGGGCATGCCCACACCGTCCTGCGGCATGGTGGCACCAGGTTAGAGCTGAACCGTTTAGATGAGGAGGCTGATACTGCTCTTTTCCACCTAAAATCATGGTGAGATTTGGGTCAGGGCACATCCCACATACTCATTCAAAGGGCACCTTTACTCAACCTTTTCTCCTGCGGTAGCTCCCGGTCTCTGAGCTCCTGCGCTGGATTCATCTCCCTATAACCGTGTTTCCGCGGGCTCCCCGTGACAGGGTGCAGCAGCACAGGGCTCAGCACGTTGCGTCCCCTGAGATCAAACCGGCTTGTTTTACGGGAAGGGAGGCAAATGCATTTTAATTTGATTCCTGGCTGATGGGCTTGCTGAGCAATCGTGTGTCGGCTGGGTCGTGGGCTGTCCCTGACACACAAAAGGGCCCTTGTCTCTCCTGACACAGACAGTGCCAGACTCTGCGTGTCTGCAGAGACTCTTTCGAGCCCATTTTTCTCGTCTCAACTGGTCATTCCCGTGCGTAAATCAGCTTTGCACAAGCGTGGGCAGACTTTCTGGTGGTGGTGATGCTGGAGGAGCAGGTTTCAAGGCCGGGAAGCAAGACCAGCGAGACGGCCACCATCAACCCAACACAAGCAAAACTCTTGGTATTAAAACCCCATCAGCAACAGCAGCAACAAACCCAGGCAGAGCCCCCGTGGTGCAGAACATGCTCTCCTTGGCAAGGTTTGATTACCTTGGAGTAATCAAAGGGGCCTCCTGATGTTGTGGTGATGTTTGCTCTACCAGAAGGAGCTGAGGACCTCTGAAATCAGAGCCTTGCCAAGTCACGGGGATTGCTCACTGAAGAGCACGGTTACCTTTTCTTGCCCTTTCTCCCTGGGGTTTAGTAGGACCCACCTTTCACGGTGCTTGGCTGAGTCACTTCTCGTGGATGGTTAAGCACAGAATGCAGCGTCTTTCCTGTTCTGTAGTGCAGGAGACCAAATTTCTGCATGAACTTGGTGGGAAGGGTGGACTGGGACATTGAACTGGGCTGCAGGAGGTCTGAGCTGGACTCCCAGAGGGGCCTGGGATTTGTTGGTGACTTTAGAGCAGTTTGGTTCCTCCTCTGTGCTCCAGATATACAAAATGAGGATAAATAAAACTCCTTTCTTCTGCTTGACCCTAAGTCCTCCATGCTAGGGACTGCCTCGGTTGTGTCAACACCCAACACAATGAGGCCGTGCTCTTCGCGGGGGTGTGATGTGCTGGCAGGAGGCACGCGCTGCCACCTCTCGAGTCATTGCCACCCGCACCGAGGTGGCACTGCCTGCCAGACAGCGAGCCATGCTTGCAGGAGCTTTTGGATAGACACAGCCAAGCACTGACGGCAGCCTTGACGGGAGGAGAAGGGAAGGGTGCAAATATAGTAATGATGACAGCATGGGCCACGCAACGTGTGTGCACTGCGGCACTGGGGTTTTCTCGTCTAACTCACCTCTTCCAGGGACTCCTCGTCTCCGTGTCCTTACAGTCTCTTTGCTTTCCCCCCAAGGTGATGGCAAACCTAACAACTCCTCCAGCCTGGACCAGAGTCATCAACGGCTCCTTGGACCCAGGCGGCGCAGGAGACAACACCTACAAGTGCATATTTGATGAGGACTTCAAGTATGTGCTGCTGCCTGTCTCCTACGGCATCGTGTGCGTGGTGGGGCTCTTTCTCAACCTGCTGGCCCTCTACGGCTTCATCTTCAGGATCAAGACCTGGAACGCCTCCACCACATACATGTTCAACCTGGCCGTGTCCGACACGCTCTACGTGGTCTCCCTGCCCCTCCTGGTGTATTATTATGCCATGGGGGACAACTGGCCCTTCAGCGTGGGCTTGTGTAAGATAGTCCGCTTCTTGTTTTACACCAACCTCTACTGCAGCATCCTTTTCCTCCTCTGCATCAGCATCCATCGATTCCTGGGCATCTGCTTCCCGCTGAAGTCACTGCAGTGGGGACACGTTCGCTACGCCCGGAGGGTGTCGGTCATCGTGTGGGTGGTGACCGTCGTGTGCCAGTCGCCCGTGCTCTTCTTCGTCACCACCAGCGTGAAGCGTGACACCATCACCTGCCACGACACGTCCAGCAAGGACCTCTTTGGCCAGTTTGTCATTTACAGTTCGGTGATGCTGGTGCTGCTCTTCTGCATCCCTTTCCTCATCATCATCATCTGCTACTGCCTAATGGCCCGGAGGCTGCTGCAGCCCACACGGGGGATCTCCCGGCTGTCCCGATCCAAAAAGAAGTCGGTCAAGATGATAATCATTGTCTTGGTGGTCTTCATCGTTTGTTTTCTTCCTTTCCATGTCACTCGTACCTTGTACTACTCCTTCCGGAGCTGGGACCTGAGCTGTCAGACCCTCAATGCTATCAATTTAGCCTATAAGGTGACTCGTCCCCTAGCTAGCACCAACAGCTGCTTGGATCCTATTTTGTATTTCTTAGCAGGACAACGATTTATGAAGTTTGCGGGCAAGAAAATGCCAGGGAAGCCTCAAAATGACATGGCGCTGGGGATCGTGCCCAACAGTCACCTGGGAACCAGCAACGACACGGACACGTTATCCAAGGATGTGAAATCCTAGCTCTGCTCCGGCACGGCCAGCACTGTCTCCGCAACAGAAGGGTTTATCCCAGATGTGAAGGGAGGTCAGGATGCTTCGGGGCCCGAGGCTTTTGGTGTTTGCAGTGCCTTGGCTTGCGCCCACTTCAGCATGGTCCGTGGTAAACGCGCTCCCCTGCTTGTCGCTGTTTCAAACGTATTTGTTTCAGGAAGATGCTGCCGTGGTTATACACACAAACCCCGCACCGCTGCCTCTTCGTCCAAGCCTGCCTCTCTGTTCAACACTGACATCTCTCCACCAGTGAGGCTGGGTGACCTCTATCACGGTGGCCAAATCTGCTAAAAAAACAAAATCACGCCCTGAATGTCCTAGATCATTTTCTACAGCGGAAATGTTGTGTGCAGAAGGTTCTCCTGAAGAAATCCATCTGCCTTTCTCCAGATTCCCTGGCACAGAGGTAGCAAGGGTTTCTCTGTGCCTTGGCGAGGGAGGAAAGGCTTTCGGTCGATGAGGAGTGTCAGCTGCGGTTCTGATAAACAGGCCGATGAAAGCGTCAAGCGCAAATACCACCCACAGTGAGAAAGAGTCTCCCACAGCTTTGCATCCCTGAAGAAATGCTCCCCCAGCTTCAAGCCCCGGCCTCTGCTGGCAGAGCCGGGAGGGGATTCCCAGCTCCTGTCCAAGGGCTGGCTTCCCATTAAAAAGCGTGCTGGTGGACCCTCCATCCCACTGGAGTATACTGGTACCATCCCACTGGAGTTTAGTGGTACCATCAAGCAGGTCCCCTGTAGGTTTCTCCAGTGGGATCAACGTCTTCCAAAAGACCCGCTAGTCCTTCCCAACAGCCACCCTTGAAAAGCTTTTAGGAACCTGTAGCTTTCTCTCAGCTGCTGACTTTAATAATCATCTCCAGCTCATTAAAATTCAGGGTGAGCTCTTCATGTCTTGTTTTTAACCCCCTTACTAGTGACTCGTGTTTCCAGCAAAGAAGCGAAGACCGTTGCGCATCCCCTTGGCTTAGTGCTGCCGCATCCTCATCGCTGCTCGGAGGTGACAGCCCTCCGTGACCTTTAGCAGCTTGCTGTGACCCAAAATGCTGCCCAGATGCTGCTGCCTGGTCTCTCTGTAATCCCAGTAATCCCAGTGCGCCACTGGAGCCAGTCAGCATCTCCCTTACTGACAGCGTGGACCTTCCCTGGGAAATTTGGCAACGCTAAACCCTGGGTTTAGGAGCCATACCAGTAAATGTGGTGCTAAGCTTAACCCCAGTCCTGTCTGGATTTGGCCTTGCATCCCACATCAACCAGGACAGTTCAAAGTAAACTGGAGAAAACACCCACGAAACACTTCACCGGAAGGTCCACTTGGTCTTTCTCTCCGTAATTGCTGGGTTAGAGAGCTGAAAGCCCAGGCCCATGGTTTCCTTGCCCAGCCTTGCCACGAGGATGCTGATTCCTCACCCCAAAAATGAAAATTGCTTGTGCTGCAGTGCTGGACAAGTTGTATTTTGTAAAATAGAGCCCTGGTTCTATTTTAGGATTAGACAAACACATTTGATCCTGGTTTAGACTAACTCCTCAGACCTCTTCTTACTTTCTCCCATCCCTTCTTCTTATGAAGTGGCTTGGTGGAGATCAAGACACGCCACGATGTAACCGGCAGAGTTCAGCCAAGGGCAACTGGGACCGTTCAGAGTCAACTGGGAGGTTCTTGTGGTCCCGGCTCGGTGGAGCCGTGGCCCCATGGAAGGTTCTTGTACCAACCAACAATGTCACAGCCACAGGAGGCAAAGGAGGGAACTGCCTCAGCTCCGAGCACCATCGGCAAAGAAAAATGGGACATTTGTAGGGTGGCTCATCTCATCCTGGAGTGAACTTTTAGGACAGCGTTGGGTTAAGATAGGAGTTGCACCATGGCAGCACCTTTTTCTCCTTGCGCCTGTGAAGGGAGCTTGGCTTTATGGGGAGGGTCACAGCGTGGTCACCGAGGCGAGACAAATAATTGGGAGAAATTAATTCAACCGAAGCGCTGAACTGGTACAAACATTACTCCAGGCCAGGTCTTGCCTGGGCTCCCACGCTTGCCAAAAAGCAGCGCGAACACCAAGTTACGTGCTCTGAATAACTCAACAAAAATGTACTCCGAGTTCACTCCTGCTATCCTGCTCGGCGATCCCACCTTCCTCCGAGCTGGCATCAGCCGGCTTCAAACCACCGCCTTGGGCAACACTGCCAGTCCCATCGGGGGGTCCCTCTGTGATCCTGGTCCCACGCGAGACAGCAGCGCTGTTCAGATGCAGAGCGGTTGGAGAGGTACCAACTGGAAATTTATATGTAGATTTTTTTTGTTGTTTGTAAAAGCACTAACTTATACTAAAAAAAAAAAAAAAAGTGGGTTTTGTGACAATGATGACTGTACATTTTTATTTTTGTAACATGCAGACACCTCGGATTTCTTATAGTAAATAAATTTATTTCTACTATGAGCACTCTTCTGCCGTCTCCTCCAATGTGTACAAAGAAGAGGGGATATTGGGGATAGAAACTGGATTGTTGAATGCCATAGACATGTTTCAAGCTCCAGATACAGCTGTCCACACATGGGCTCCACAGTAGATACCTCCAGCATCTAAACTCCTGTAGGAGTCCATGAAGAGCTGGTTGCCTCGAGACAGGTCTTCTCATCCTTGGGCAAGGTGAGATGGAGCTGAGATGGCGAGGGCTGCGGGAGCACCCCCAAACCCAGCAGCTCACTGAGGAGGGTTTCACTTTATCTTGCTGCTCTCTCCGCTTTTCCAGAAAGCCCAGTAACACCAGTGCTCATCCCACATCCTTGCTTCTCGGATACAGGAAGACCCGGAGGAGCAACTCAACTGTCTCAGGTGAAAATTTGCTGTGGAGACAGGTTGGAGCATCCTAGTACACCCCAGGGTGGCTCCTTATGGCTGGTCAAAGCAAACCTCTGGACCTCAAAAGCCACCAAGCAGGTCTTCAGACCTCCCTCTAACCCATCCCCAGTGGGTCATGCAGCTCCTTTTAGTGTGCCCATGGGCATTGCGCCGCAGACCCCTACAGCACTGCCCCATAACTGCAACGGCCTGACCCGAAACCTCGGATTTAACCCCTAAACGTCTGGTAAAGATTCAGGCCAAGTACAAGGTGCCCCACAAGAGACCACTGTTCCTGGAGTCCAGCTGCCAAGTGAAACCTCCTCTGTGAATCTCAGCCTCCACCTAATGTTTCTGGAATTCGATGCTTGCAGGGGGCTGATACCACCAGTTCTGGCAAAACCCAGGTGCAGAGAGAACTGTGTGGTCACGGCGGGGCTTTGCAGGGACCAAAAAACCCTGGTAGCGTGATGAATTCGATAGCCAGTCTTCTTTTTGGTTGTATCTCTATGGGCTTTTGGTAGGTAGCTTCTCCTAGGCTGCTCCTGTTGAAGACCAGAAGTTGCTGGATTAAATAATTAATTAATGAATCTCTAAGTAATTAATCTCCCATCCCATAGAACACGTTTTTTTCTGGTTCAGCCAGCAAGTCATGGAGCCACCAAACCAAGAGGTTTCACTCCACGTGCTTCCTTTACAGACCCCAGGAGAAGAAGGCTTCCCAAGCCTAACCCCAGCCCCTGTGAAAAAAACACATTTTGGTTTTCATTGCAAATTACCCGCCCCTTGCTCCCCGGCCTGGCTTTTGCTGTGCCTTTCTCTGCCGACGTAACGAGGTTCTTAGGACACAGTCACCTCCATTAATGAGTTTATTACAAACTGATCGAGTCACCTTGAAATCTGCCTGGCAATAATCTGAGCCGCTTGAATTCCTTCACTCTCATCCCGAGGCTGATTTCTCCAGCTTTCCAATTAGTTTACACGTGATCTTCCAGCAAAGTCTTTAAGATGCAGACACGGGAACTGCCCGTCGCCCTGCGATGTGGGACGGAGAAGCACCTCACGGTCCCCTGCCCCACGGGAGAAAGCTCCACTTTGGTTTCTCTTTTTAAAAACTTTCTAGCCCTTATACTTGCCAAAACATGAAGACTCAAAAGCGTAAAGCCAAAGAACTAGCTGCAAGCCCCAAAATTGCTAAATTAGTCATCCCAAAATATACTCTCTAAAAAAAAAATCCCTCTTGATTTTCAGCCCAGGTTTTGGAGTCCCACCCCGGGGTGAATGCCGTGCGGACGACGGGCTCGCACGTGGGTAGCTGTAGCGCGCGGGTTTTGCAGCATCGCACCCCAGCTTTTCCTGCGATGACTTCCCCGTAGCTCGTGCCAGCACCGACTCGTGTGAGTCACCCGAACCCAAGAATGAGAATTAAGCAAGAATAATATCGCATTGACGGGGAACGCAGAGGTTGTGCAGTTACTTCAGAGAAGCAAAAAAAAAACCACCAACCCCCAAACCACTTTTTCTAGATCTCTCTTAGCACTGGGAGCAGGAAGAGAAAGTTAAGACCGTTGATGGTTTCCTGCCAAGCAAACAAATCTGCCACACGGGCTGGAGGGACGCTCGCTTCTGCGAGGCCTTCCCAGCATCCAAGCGCGGGGCTTTTCCTTCCCGAGCGTGCCTGTCTAGGAAGCAGACCTTTAATCTGGCAGAGGCAGGCGGCGGGTCACGTTGTTCCTGTAAGCCATTCGGTACGTCCGCTTCTTTTTCGAGTAGTGAGTCCTGGCTTCATTTTTCTTTTGGTTTTCCTCCTTGGGGCTTGATTTTCTGAGGAACGAGTCTGTCCGTCTGCCCCGCCGACTCATTTCTGATCTAGTTGGCCAATTCAATAGAGGGACAAAGTCTCTGCGCTGCTGAGCTGCTGTGAGTTTCACGGAAAACAGCTCTCCACGCGAAGGAGAAGGAGCCAAAGGAGCCTTTGCCCGGCAGCTCAACCTTTATATTAGACACCAGAGAATCCACACCCACCCCTGCTACAGCCTGCGGTGGCTTGGGAAGGTGCCCGTCACACCACCAACGATGAGCAGAGAAGGGTGATGGATGATGCCCCCAAGCCATCCAGGAGACCAGTGTAGGGTTCAAACAAAGGGAGGAGATTCCCAAATCCCCCAAAACTAATCATATTGTTGCAGAAATTCCCCAAAATGGATGGGCCAAGGCAGCATTTTCTTCAGAAAAAACAGATGGTTGGGTGTTTGAAATAACACACGCCAATCACCCAGCTCTGCGAGGAGCTTATTTTAAGACTTTCACGGGTTTAATACCAATATTTGCAGACTCCTTAGCAAATAGATGCCCAGGAAAGCCTGAAAGTTTAAAATAGCCTTTCTTTTTTGTTTTCCCCAAATGCCCGCAGTTTTAAGGACTGGCCAAACATCAATGTCACGGTGGGCGTTTGGGGGAGCAGCAGGACACACGCTGTGAATGCACACGTGTACACACGTATACACACACGCGCACGCGTATATAAGCACATATATATGCACACAAAGCATCCTTCCCACGCTCCAGGTGAGGAGAAGGGTTTGAGCCTCGTGCCTGAGCCCCGCCCGGACCCTGCCCTCCCAAGGGCACAGGACAGCGTGCGAAACAGCCCTCTGTACCCCAAAACCTCCTATTTTATAGAAGAACAGCAACTCCCAGCATGCTGAAAGCTGCCTGGCTGTGGCTCAGCACCCATGAGATGAGCTGCAAGGTCTCAGCACGTTGCAAAGGATGTGCTGAAGCAGCCCCCCCCAAAAAGAAACATCTTGGCTGGGTGGGTTTTGCAGCCCCGTTTGATGCTGCTGGCAGTAGAGCAGGAGATCCCCCACCAGATCCTCTCCTGTGTTTACACCACCCGCTGTGAAAAGGCATCGTGTCACCACCCCATTTCCAGTCCCCCCCACTCCAAATCCTGGGGGAGCCCTGAGATACCCTCAAACCACCAAGCTCCCGCCCTTGAACTCGGAAAGAGAGAGGTGGGGGGTTTCCAGCTGAGATCCCAGCTGGCAGGATGACCAGTGGGAGACCTTGGAAGACGGTGGAAGATGCATGGAAGAGTGGTCCCGGAGTGCTGCCAGCATCCTACGCTGATTTTTAATAGGGAAACCATTTAGCTGAATAGGCTGAACCCTGCTGCAGCAGAGTCCTCTGCTGGTGCTAAGGGGATGTGGCAGCAAGAGGTCCCCACGTCCACCTCAGGGGAAAACGGGGTCCCCCGTGGGAGTGCTAATGATGCCCTAGGAACACTCCAGGACCACACCAAGGGATGGGAGCAGAGCCCCAGACTAGCGGTGGAAGTATCGGGGTGCCAGCGGTGGGTCCCTGGCCCCGTGCCAGGATGTCCACCCAGGCACACACGGCCACTCAAAGCAGGGCCCTGGTTTTCATCCATGAGACTTTCCAGGGGATGGAGATGTTGATGTTCCCTTTGAAGTTCCCCTTGCGTGAGCAGAGCCGCAGCGTGCGAGACAGCCAGGGAATCAGCCTCTCCTCCCATGACCTTTGGTTTTAAGGGCGAGGAAAGAGCCTGGTCGCCATCTGCCTTTCATCCAGCCGCCCACCCACCGCTCCAGCTCCATCCCTACCCACCACATAGAGGCTCGATGCTTATTCAACATCCTTTCACCCTTTCCTCGTCAAAATTGCGGCAAGCAGGTTGGAGACCTGCCAGCCACCGCTAGAAAAGGAGCCCAAGTGAAAGCACAAGTGCATGGATGGAGGTGAAGGCCATTTGGGACCCACATTGGGAAGGACCTGGGTCCATGTCCTTCACGATGGGGGTTTGCCAGCATCTCTGAATTTGGAAATGGGTTTATTTTGGAAGGATGTCCCTGATCAGCCATTCACCGGGGCTACAAACCTCTCTGCACAACCTCATCCACGGCCAGACTGCTGGACCAGCCGTCCTGGTCCCCTGCGCACTCCTGCAACGCCATGAGTGAAGCTGTAGGCCCAGCACCGGGATATGGGATGCAAGCCAAGCGCTGGCAGGTGCCTGCAAACCTCCTCCGCTAGGATGCAAGAGGGTGCAATGCCTTTCTTAAGACCATTTTTAGGTGGAGCATCTCCACCGCCCCCAGCCAGAAGCAGTTCTTCTGCTCCTGCTCCGTGGCTGAGTGCATTTTGCAGCCTGGCAGCGGGACAAAATGCCACGCGGGTGCCAGCACAGCCTGTTTGCAAACGGGGTGCGGGTGCAATGCCCTGGCGCAGCGACTGTTCCTCACGGCCTGTTGAACGAGTCCATCTAGTCCCAAATGAGCAAACGGGCCTGAGCGCCTCGGGATGGGATTGCAAAGCAGGTCGTTAACTCCCGGGGCCGGCCGGCTCTTCGGTATGATCCTGTCACTGCGCGCTGCGATTTGCAGGGCCAAGGAGAAAGGCTGCGAGAAGGGGAAGGTGCTCAGGGGATGACCACGTTCAGTTAGCAGAGCTTCTGGTCCTCCTTGGGCAAAGGATTCAACGACCTCAGCCTTCATGCTAGGAGAAAGGGACATTGCTGTGGCTTTCAGGGAGCGGCTGGACACCCCAGAGCCGGCTACATGTCCTTGCCGCACTGTGCAGGACCCATGATCACAAGGAGAGGATGCATTACCTATGGTCCAGGTCCTCAGGGGTGCATACCCCACCTGAGTGAACCTCCAATCATCGGTGGAGGGCACAGGAGACCAGCTGCCCCTCTGCCAGCCCTATGGGAAACCAGGGGACCTACTCTGGCAGAGCCACCTGCGTTGGTGGCACCTCCATTGGGGTAGCTGCCTGGAGCCCATCAAGATAGGATCAGACAGGATCTAGGAAAGGGATCCATGGAGGTCTTTGGGGCAACCCCCTGCTCAGAACAGGGCTGGCACCAAGATCAGAGCATCCTGGACCTGACTCAACACACCCCAGAGCTGCATCTCAAGGGGGTCCATGGGTGCATGACCCAGAAATGTCTTTTCCTCTCCACTGGCTGTCAAGAAAGCCTAGCTGGCCGTCTGGGAGTTGTTAAATGACACAAATTGCCCCTAAAGAGCTTCTGCAGCACCACCGGGGCCCTGTGCTCAGCAGGACGCCGATACTCTGATGTCTTACCCCTCCAGCATCCTCCTGGGATTAGCTCGCAAGGCTGAGACTTAAAAATAACCCAATGGGGGCAGCGGGTGGGTGGGCATCGCTGTCACCGCGCCGTCACTAACGTCAGCTTCCCCAAACCCATCTGCACGCCGATGTCAGCCGCGAACGCGGCCCAGCACGCCGCGGCTGTGCGAAGGCAGCTGAAAAACCACAGGAGTTTGCCAAGGAAATATTAAAAGCCCCGGAGCAGCCTCCCTGCTGATGCCTCCCCATCTGCTCTTCGTTAGGCAAATGAGCTGTGGGCTCCTGGCTGGGTGGTCTGGGCTCGGGGACCCCTCTGTGGTCGACTCCCGGGGTGATGTGCCGGGGTGGGAAGCAACGACAGTGCTGGGGAGGGTGGAAATTTGGGGGATTGTGGGCCCGGATGAAGCAGCATCCGTATGGATGATGCCTCCAGCCAGGACTGTGGGCAGCGGCGAGCGCCCGTGTCCCATGGCCCCGGTTCCAGCTGGTGATTAATACCCCACTGGCCTGAGCCTCATCCAGACTTTCTGGGATCATTTCCTAGAAATTCATCATCCCTTCCCAGGCAATACTTCCCAGATGTTGCAACCCATCTCTGCGTTTTGGCATCTGCCTGGCGACACAGGGCTCTCCTCTCCCCAGCACAAAACCTGGAGGAAGAGCAGCACTTTGTGACAACCCCTTGTAGCATCAAAATCCTCCTCATCTCCGAAATATTTCCTTTTTTTGTCCCAATTAGCAAAGGACTCCCGAGTTACGGTAACTCCTCAAGCATTTCCAGAAGGCAGCCGGGTTGGAACGTGATGTAAAAATTAATTTGTAGCAGCTGTTCTTCCTCCTGGTTGCCCGTAGATGGAGGAAGAGAGCTTCACCCCTTTGGGTTCCCTCCTTCAGCTACCTGGTTGATGAGGGTGCGTGGTGTTTTGGGACTCTCGTCCTCCCTGCTTTGGCCCGTCAGATGCCTGGTTTGGGCAATTTAATGCCTGTCCTGGGAAAGATGTTGGCCATGACCTGCACAAGACCCTGGTACCCAATGAACCCACGAGGAAGAGACGGTCCCTCCAGGAGCCCATGTACCCTCTTAAGAAACTCAAGATGCAGCATGAAACGTGGCCCTGGGGTAAGCAACGATGCTGGGATAAGCAAACACATCTCCTCTTGGCTGGTCCATGAGACAGTCCAGGACCCATCTTCTGGATACAGATCCCATAGAGTTACTCCCTCACAACCCTGACTTGGGTGGCCACCTCCAACCCACCAGTGGGCATCCCAGAAAGGAGTTGCTTTGAAGGAGCCCAGGTCCAACCATGCCAGCGATGGTGCAATGATTACTCTGGACATTCACAGCCCAGAGTCATGGATCTGGCCAACGATGTCCAAGGAGGCTGAGTCATGCCAGGGGAGCACCACAGAGAACCGGGGTTTGATGGAGAGAAAGATTTCCCCCAAAGAGTTGTGCTGCTGCTCAAAGACTGATGTTAGCTGAGGATGAAGGTCATTCGGGGGGAATAACTGAACTCCCAGAACATGCCATAATTTTGGGAGATTTTTATTCTACTCTTCCAAAATAAAGTGGTTTGTTTGGGAAGCGCAGAAGCGTTCCCCTTCTCCCGTTTCTGATACAAAGCACTTGACTTTTCACTTCAAAAAAGACACTTTTTCAACAAAGAAATGGCTCGTCTCTTTTTTTAAGCAAGCAAACCAAAATACGCAAGGGTTAAAAAAAAGAAAAAACAGCAGAAACTATTCGCTTTGACCTCCTTTTGACCGGGATCATGTTTTCCTCCCAAATTTTGGTTCAACCACCCAGTCGAAAAATGCCTCCTGCCCCAGCCTTGCCACTCGGGCCGGCTTTGTGGGTTTTGTCCGGTTGCGAGTTAATGGGGTTATTGTGAAACTGGTGGACGCACGCTTGACGTCGACCCTGTGTGGGAGGAGGAATTGGTTAGAAGACAGTAAGAAACCCGATTCATTAGGAAAAGAGAAAGAGAAAGGCTGTTGCTTCATTACCCCGCAGATAAAGCATTCACAAAAGCAGGGAAAGATAAAGGAATTGTTTTCCAGTAAGGGCAAATGTTTGCCCTACGCGATGCAAATTGACCCCAGGTAGTCTCCGGTTTAACGACATGGTTTAATACCACCGAAAAGGGCCTCTTCTGTATTTTCTCAGGCTGTCATCTGGAGATGTCCTACCCGCCAGGGGATTTCCTACGGGTATCTGAAGACATCCTGGTAGCAGCAGTGATACTTTTTAAACGTGTTGTGAAACATGTGTTATATGTAAATATTTTCTTTTTTAAAAACGTGTTGTGCGTTTTTTTTATAGATGTATTTACATAAGCCCCAGTGCCCCACCGCTGGCAGAGGCCACCGGGGAAGGGACGGGGGTAAGGAATGAGCAACGTGATACCTGCTCCGAATCACGCCCTGCTTTTGTGGCTGCAGGATTTTGTGAGATGGAGGCGGGGTTGGTGTGCTCGATAATCTCCGGAAAAATTCCCACTTTTATAACCTCCGCGCATCGCCGTGCCTCCTCCAGGTAGGACACCGGGTGGGTGATGGACGATGAGCCGCAGCGGCTGTCACCCCCACGCTCCGTCTCTTGGTGGTGGCAATCTGGGCCTTGGACGGGTCTTTTACAACCGCGAGGAGCTGAATAATTACTGGGGGAGATCTTCGTCCCCCGCCTGGGGCTCGTTACAGCTCCAGCCCATCTCCCCGTGGGACAGCAGGATGGGGACAGCTCACGGGAGGTGCTGGCACCTCCTCGTCACCATGCAATTCAGCACAACGGATTTTATTCATCATCAAGAAGCTCGAGCTCTTCACTGTGGGCTTCGGTTCCTGTTAACACGTTTTCCAGCTTTTAGCGAGTTGTTCCCCAAAATCTTCCAGGCACACTCGAGCGGGCTTTTGCATTCAGCTTTCTGTGTTCATGACATCTTCCGTGTCTCCCCCTTTGGACACGGCATGGACCTTCTGCAGGAGATTTTCTTTCTTCTAATGACTTTTTTCACCCTGCTGTTTAGCTCTGGCTGCCCTGGGGAACCTTTTTACGGCCTTTTTGAATCAGTGCTTTGCATCTGCATCCTCAGTCCACTTCCACTCCATCTGCAGATGTTTCATCCTTGTGTTCAGCTGCTTAATTCTGAGGAGCTTCTTCATTTCTCTCTAATTTCCCTTTTTGCAGTTAAATATTGCAGTAGTAGCTTTTTTTTTCACTGCAAATACTTTACAGTCACTGAACCTCCTCTGCCAAATCCATACTGCTTGCTAACTACGGCCAGGCAGGGATTTAGCCTGTGCCAACTTAAACCTTCAAGATAATGCCCAAGCACAGTCAACCCTATAGGTTGGCCATACAGCTGTCCTCTCCAAGGATGGAGCACACACTTGGGGCTAGATGAGGAGGGATTTCAGGACCTGAGAGCTTTAAAGGCTTTTACAGAGGTCGAATTGCTGTGGACCTCTGGAAGGAAAAGCCCACAGCATCTTGCAGCAGACCCACCCAGGAGACCAGCTCTACTTGTGACTGTCTCAACAAGAGAGAGGAAATTACATTGTCTCAAAAGCAAATGTTGTTGCAGAAAATGCCTTTTTCAGACATATCATGGTCTAGACCAGGGTCCAGGGGATCTCACCACCATCAACATCTTCCCAGGGCAAGGCTGGAAGAGATAGTGATAGTCTGGCTGAACTGGTCGTCTGAGGGGACCCTCCCTGACACACACAAGGTTCTGGGACAACCGGGACCGGTGGGAACCAAAGGGTACTTCAGGCAGGAGCGTATTTCCATGGACATTTCTAGTCTGAGGCTTGGGTTTTTGCCCAGTAGAGACAGTGTGGTCACCCTGCTCAGGGATGACGGTGCCCTCTGACCACGCTCCTCCAGGGACAACCTCTCCAGACCTCTGCTCCAGCCAGCAGACTCCGGGCAGGCAGTGACTTTCCCGACACGTAGCCTCAGTCTAATTAGTCTAAGAGGAATATTTGTTCTGGCTTTGCCTGGAGCACTTGGCCACGGGCCAGGACATTTTAACTTCCCAGCCTGAGCTCTGGAGAGTCGCTGGTCAAACTGTCGCAGCACAACAAATACCTTGCCCTGACCCTGTCCGTCACAGCTTGGCTGCTCAGAGCTCAGTGGCAGCACCAGGAGCTCAAGCACGGCTGCTGCAGAAGAAGAGGAAAAGCTAAGGAGAAGCATCCTCAACTTCTAGTGGTCCAGAACCTACAAAATGCCTTGGCTTGATGGTATGTCTGCACCCCTAAGCCAAGTTGTAGCCCTTTTTTCCAGGAAATCTTGAAATCTGCATATTTACACAAGGGTGTAAAAGCACTGCCTCGTGTGGCTACACTGAAGACCCTCTTCTTGGTGCAAAAATGTGATAGGGAACCGCAGATGCCCCTGATACACAGCCAGTCCCCTTTTTCCAGGGAGAACAGCATATGACTCCTTGCCTGGCTGAGCACATCTCCTATCCCATGTGGTTATCTTGGGGGTCCTCAGAGACGAACCCCTTTCCTGACCGCTCAACTTCATGGAGAACAGAGGATGGGGACATCTCCTTCCTCCCCTAAATCCCATTCCCTGCCACCAGTTTGCCTCTTTGCTGTTGTTCTGCGTGGCCTGAGGTTTTGAATGTGTCCTGGCTTAGGCCGGGATGGAGCTAATTTTCCTCCCAGTAGCTGCTGTGTTTTGGATTTAGTATGGGGTTTGGTATGTGGAGAATGTTGATAATACACTGATGTTACTACTTGTTGCTAAGAGATCAAGGACTTTTTTTCAGCTGCCCAGCTTTTGCTCATGTGCAGGTGCAAAGAGCTGGGGGGGTATAGCCAGGAGAGCTGACCCAAACCGGCCAAAGAGGGTATTCCATACCATAGACGGCATGCCCGGTATAGAAGTGGGGGTCGGCCGGTGGGCTGGGGGCCTTTTATTCATTCGTTCCTTTGTTCGGCTGTTTGTTCCCTCACTGGCTCTCGGGAACCTGGGTTCCGAGATCACTGCTTGGGAAATCGCTGTTCCGAGATCGCTGCTCAGGATCATTCCAAGATCGCTCTCAGTTTCTCTCCGTGATCGCTGCTCGGGACGGGCTGTATCAGTCGTCGGGTGGTGAGAAATTGTGCATCATTCGTTTTGTATATCCTATTATCATCATATTTGTTATTGTCATTATTAATATTTATTATTATTATCTTTTCCTTTGCTGTCCTGGTGGACGGCCTTTATCTCAGCCCACGAGTTTCCCTTTCTTTCCGACTCTCCTCCCCATCCCACTGAGGGGGGCTGAGCGAGCGGCTGCCTGGTACTTAATTGCCGGCTGGGGTTAAACCACGCCAGAACATAATCCAGAGAGAAGGCAAAAATGGAAATTCCCCAGGGCACAGAGGGAAGGAGGATGGAGAGGGATCGGTTTCTGATCTCGTGGCAGCTGCGAGGTGGCTCCTTCCCCCAGGCAGCCTGGGCTGGGCAGCCGTGGGAGCCACCGGGACACGACACCCAGGGCAGGCTGACCTGGTGGGTCACAGCTCCCCAGACTTTGCTCCTCAAGCGAGGTCATCGGAGATGCGGAGGTGGAAAGGGGCTGACATGACATGTCTGAGGTCGTAGAGTGGCAGAGTCAGGATGAAACCCTGGATGCCTGATCCAGCTTCTTGCCGTCAACACCATGGGCAACCAGGAGAAGGAGGATGAGGACTGTGGGGTCTCTGGCTGTGCTGGCAGGGGGACAGTGTGACAGGTAGCCACGTGCCTTACAGCAACACCCAGCTCAGGTGCTCCCTGTGGAGCTGGAGAAGCTGGAGATTTTATCACGGGTGGATTCTCTGAGGTCTAGTGGGGATTTCTCCTTGTCTTATCCCTCATGGAGGGCTTGTTCAGGGTCTGTCTCCTTCCTCTTCCACATGCTGGTGGGAACATCAGCATCTCTGAGCTTCTCACCTTCCTCCAGGAGTGACCAAACGGACCAACAGACTCAGGAGTAATTCATCCCACAGCAACTCACTCCAGTGTGCTGATGAGCACCCATTTTCTTAGAAAATCCACCATCTGCCCCCTCCAAAATCAAATACAGCTGCCTTCAAGAACACAAGAGCTTTTAATACATGTTCTGTTATTGGGTTCTCTCTATTTATCTTCTCACCCCAGAGTTTTTCCAGTATTTTCTAGGCATCCCTTATCCTCACAGGGACCAGAAAGCTGAAACTTCAGGAACCAGCACTTCCCAGTCTGTGAACTGGAACAAGCCCACCAAAGCCAGCAGCTCCTCTCCACCCGGTGGATGGAGACCTGTTGTTAGAGATGCCGGTGAAGCACCAGCTCTGCTTCTTTCCAAGCTCCTCAGGGGGCACAGCGGGGATTTCTGATCCGTATTTCATTGCCATTTCTTGCTCTTCTCCGTGCGTCATGTCCCAAGTTCAAACACACTGAAATGTCCCGACTAAATTGCCACCAGCTGCCGTGAGAAACGTGGTAGGTAACAGTCACGCACATTAATGCTCGGTTAAAATAATCCATTAAAACTGACAAGGAAGAAGACTCTGTGTCCTAGGAAACCTCACGAAGAGGACTTGAGTTCGCTGTTCAGGATCTGGCTAAAATGCTGGTGCTGGGGTTTTTGCCCCTGTTATTATTTCCCAGCCGACCTCCTGCCCTCCAGCCTCTCTCCCCCGCCGCATTTTCCCCTCCTCTCCCCCTCATCCCGGTTTAGTGCAGGCATAGCTCCACTTTCCGCAGGAGAAACCCTCCTCAGAGGAGCGTGAAAGGACAGATACTTGGCTTTGCCCGTGTTGTTTGCGTGCTTGTGCGCACTATTTCTAAGGCACTGGTATTTCCCCAGTGCTCCCACCATCACCGATCGTGGGAGGTCACTGTAATTCAACGGCAGGCGGCAAAGAGCTCTGCACAATCCCAAGCCTTGTCCCCAAATATTCAGAAATCGCTCGCTGATGCCCTTTGTGGCATTAAGAGCTTGTGTTGTCCTTTGGAAATAAGCCTCAGCATTGGGAGAATGGATAAACCATGCAAGATCCTTCCTGAGCCGAAGGGAAAGGGAACCAGGCAAATCTGCAGGGATGCGTAGACCTGCTCAGCGCACATCGACCAGGGTGCAAAGAGAAGTCAAAAGAGTTGGGGAGGGAGGGAGGAGGGAAATGTTTGCAGCACGTTGGACCAAGCAGAAGAACGTGGGGCAGCTGACCTCCAGGCATCAAAGGAGAGGCCAAGGGGATGGAAACATCCAGTGTTTCCCAAGGGAGCCAACCCTGAGCTTGACATTGCATCCAACCATGGTGCCACAGAGAACTGGAGAAGGGCCCAAAGCCTGGATCCCACGGGGGGAAGGGCAGAGCTGTATTGGTCTCTCCTGCCCACGTGTGTGCGTTCAAACACAGGGAGAGATTTTGCAGCCAGCTCAAAGACGTTGTAGGGAGATGGAAAAATACATCTGAGCAGGTCATGGAGACCTTCTGCATCACTGTTTGGAGCAGTGACCGCTTGCATCTCCGTCTAGATGATGACAGATGAGCTATTTCTGGTCCATGGATGAGGTTTTGGGCAGCTGTGCTGCTGGGAGAGCCATGGGGCTCCCTCCGGAGGAGACCCCTTCCCTCCTGCAACGCACTTTGCTCCAAGCACCACAAAATTGGTAGGAGGCATACGAGAGCTCCAGTCCCCATGGCAGGGTGGTCAGTGCCAAGACGCAGGGCACAGGAGGTCCCACATGTGCTGCTGACTGCTTGGAAAAGCAGCCAGCCCCACTGAAGGGCCATTTTTACCCTTTCCGACCTCTTTACACCACTTGTCCCAATTCCCATTAGCTCCCGAGTCCTGCCTGGATCAAGGTGCCGGTGGCTGCTCAAATACAGTTATTTATAGCGGTGATTTTTAAGCCCAGGGATGCAAAGGGCAGCAGAGCAAAGTAATCTAGTTTGAACGTACATGATTTTGGACCCGGTCCCAGAAGGGCAGGATGCGTCTGTGCCCCCAAGGCTGGCAGCGTGTGTCCCTCTCCTATCTCCGGCGCAGTCCAGGGTCGCTTGGCCCTGGATGCGGCTTCGCGGAGCTGAAACATGCCCATGCTTTGCAGCCCGGTGGGGCTTTGCCGAGGGCTGTTCTCCTGCACGTTATCTCAGCCCAGCTCCCTGCATCTGTACCAGCCCTTATCTCCCCACAAACACTCTCCCCGTGCTTATAAACTGGGAGCACTTTTAAACTGGGAGCACTTTTAAACTGGGAGCACACCCCTTCCCTGCCAGCCGGTTTTGCAGGCTGGGTGAGCGCGGTGGCATGAAGGGGAGATTTGGGGCAGTAAATACGCGGTTGCACCCATTTTTTTTCCTCTGTTTTTTCACCTTTTCTCTTTACATTGCACTGGGAGCCAGTTTGCCTCAGCCTGGGTGCACTGGGAGGGGTGGGAGAGGCGTGTCGGGAGGTATGGCTGGAGGAGAGGGACCTCCAGCCCCCCACGCACGCAGCGATGCAGGGCTCGGTGGCTCTCTCCCCTTATCCATGGTGGGTGAGAGGTGGAAGGTGCCCCCCGAGGCGCCGAGCCAAGCAGCCCTGGAGGGCGAGCGCAGGCTGGAGCCAGTGACCGGTGGGGACGGGACTGTTTGGGCTAAGGAAGAGGCTGATTAGAGCTGCTCAAGGCCCTCAGAAAGCCGACCTTGCTGCAGCAGCGAGGGTGAGGAGCTGGAGCAGAGGGCCCAGCTCGGACATCCCACCACACGTGGGACCCGCTCTGCCCCCGATTGCTGAGGCCAGGCAGCCCAGTGGTGAGGCCGCACCTCGAGTGCTGGGGTCAGGTCTGGGCCCCTCACTCCAAGACAGACACTGAGGGGCTGGAGCGTGTCCAGAGACGGGCAACGGAGCTGGGGAAGGGGCTGGAGCACAAGTGCTGTGAGGAGCGGCTGAGGGACCTGGGGGGGTTTGGCCTGGAGAAAAGGAGGCTGAGGGGAGACCTTCTCGCTCTCTGCAACTCCCTGACAGGAGGTTGGAGCCAGGGGGGGTCGGTCTCTTCTCCCAAGGAACAGGCGACAGGACAAGGGAAAACGGCCTCAAGTTGCGCCAGGGGAGGTTTAGGTTGGACATTTGTAAAAATTTCTTCACCAAAAAGATTGTTGGGCTTTGGAACAGGCTGCCCAGGGAGGTGGTGGAGTCCCCATCCCTGGAGGTATTCAAAAGACGTTTAGATGAGGCCCTAAGGGATATGATTTAGTGGTGGCCTTGGCAGTGCTGGGTTAATGGTTGGACCCGATGATCTTGGAGGTCTCTTCCAACCAGAACAATTCTATGATTCTAAGATTTTTGCTGTGATTGCTGGAGATTTAGCGATTTGAGGGCATTTGTGGTTGCCTGAGACCCCCTCCGAGCCTTGGTCAGCAATGCTTTTTGGGAACCAGGTGACTGGTGGGTCTCTGCATTCCCCAAAACTGCCTGGGGCCCCCCAAAGCACCACTGCTCGAGTACCGGTAGCACTTTGTGCCCAGAGCCACATGGCTGACAACCATCGCACCTCCTCTGGACACCTCCCAGGAAAGCACTGAGCTTCAGCCCTTTGACTCTCCCACCCGGAGCAACCTTCCCTGTCCCACTCCCTTCTTCTCCCCACGTCCATGGTGCCGGTGAGGTGTGAGACGCCCTTGTGGGACAGAAAGTAGAAAGCGAGACAGAAAGTACGTGCCTCTTCATGCCACAAATCCTTCTCCAGCCTTCACTTAACCAAGTAGTTTCTCACCAGCCCAGTATTTCACTTGCTTTTTCCCCAAGCCAGATGCGACCGTGGCTCTTTGTGCTCAGCCTTTCCCTTCAGCCACGAGCCTCCAAACACGAGGGTGACCTTGGTCCAACCAAGGAGGATAATTGCCATCAGTGGCAGCAGCCACAGAGGTGCCACAGCCTGGGGAGGAAATATCTAAAGCAAAGCAGGCGTGAGAGGCATTTCTGTGCTGTGTACAGATCCGTGTATCACATCCATCCTTCCAGGTCTAACTCCATCCTCATCCTCATCTTACTTTCTGTGAGTGCAAGATGTTCTGAGCAAATGTTCTCCAGAACAGGGGTTATGGGAATTGGGACCTAATTATCTCAAAAGCCTAAAGATGTTTGTTTTCCACGGTCTGGAGAACATCTTTAAGATGACTGGGATGGTGAACCTGGCTTGGCAGAGCACCTGAATAAGGATGGATCCCTCTCCGGGGGGTAGGGAGGGTCACCTGGTCTGATATCAGCAGGTAAATGTCAACCATGGGAGTGTGAGAGGAGTCTCTAGCATCAGAGAGGAGGATAATTCCAAAAGACAGCTGATGCCATCTCCAGGGACACAAGGTGAATTGTCCTCTGGAGGTAGCTGATTCTCCCCGTGGTCTATAGAAGCAGCCTCAAGACTCAAATATGGACCTTTTAAAACACATCTGGACTCATCAAACCGAAATTAGGCATCTAGGATGGATGTCCACCCAGGGTAGCTACCCAGGCTCTCTGTCGGGAGGGATGTAGGTGCTTCCCAGTGTTGTTCATCTCCAGCCGTGCCTGTGCTGCCTCTCCAAACCTGTTGGAAAGGAGCCCATCTCCAAGTGGAGCAGGTCGAGCAGCCGCCGTGCCCAGATGTTTCTCCAGGAGCAGCCCCCTCCCTGGCCTCACGAGAGCGCTGACATCTCTGCCAGCTGTGCTGACATCTGGACTTTGCTATCCTGCAGGAGCGCTTGCTTCAGAGGACAGAAGTTCATCCGCTTCAGCCAGAGCTTTTATCTCTGATCTAATGACAAACACATGGCGCTCATCCTCCGCAGCACGTCTGGAGGTTGTCTGGGATTTACTGGGGAGGGAGGAAGAGGAGGAGGAGGAGGAGGAGCTCACCATGTCCTCGCAAGGCCACTGCATGGGGCAAAGCAGCCCTGCCCGCACTCCCAATGTGCACTATGGTGGGTCGGAGAAAGCCTCGTATCAGGGATTGGAAAGGGCTGGCATTAGCAGCCCCTCCACCTTGCGAAGAAGTAGACAGAGCCCAGGACAGGCACATCCTCGTTACACCAGACTGTGGCTTCTCCTGATCACCTCCCGGGCACAGGAGAGACTCCCACCTTCCCATACAAGTGGACACGTTTTATTTCCTAAGGGTGTCCTCTCCTCCCTTCCCTTCCATAGAACGGCTGAGGCTGTCAGGGACCTCTGGAGACCATCTAGTCCAACCATGTGCTCAAGCAGGGTGACCGGGAGCAGGCTGCCCAGGGCCATGTCAAGATGGGGTTTGAGCACTTCCAAGGATGGAGACTCCACAACCTCAACTGGCAACCTGTGCCAGTGCCTGACCACCCTCACAGTAGCAAAATCATTTTCTTATGTTTAGACGGGATTTCTTATGTTTCAGTTTGTGCTCATTACCTCCTGTCCTGTCACTGGGTACCACTCAGAAGACCCTGGCTCCATTTTCTTTATTCTCACCCCATCCGGTATTTGATAAGATCCCCCCAAATCTTCTCGTCTCCAGGCTGAACAGTCCCAGCTCTCTCAGCCTTTCCTCATACAGAAGATACAGTCCCTTCTTCATCTTTATGGCCCTTCACTGGACTCAGTCCAGTATGTTCATGTCCTTCTCGTGCTGGGGAGCCCCAGAAGCCCACCAGGACACCCAAGTCCTGCTCTGCAGAACTTCTTTCCAGCAGCTCAGCACCCAGCCTGTGCTGGTGCCTGGGGTTAGTCCTCCCCAGGGGCAGGACTTACCATTTCCATTGGTTGAACTCCATGACGTTCCTCTCTACCCCTTTCTCCAGCTTGGCCAGGTCCCTCTGGATGGCAGCACGTCCATCGGGTGTATCAGCCACTCGTCCCAGTTTCGTATCACTTTTCCCTTTGTCAGGGCTTCCTAAAGGACAGGGAACCATGAGGCAGTCCTGGGCTGGCAGGACAGGGGACTTTCCAGCCAGGACCCATCCCACCATCCCCAAGAGAGGTGAGTAGGGCAGACCTGGAGAGGGGACAGCCAGGGGAAGCTCCCAGCACCAGGCAAGTTTGTGGTGATGAGGCAGGTCTGAGGCCAAGGCAGAGCATCAATCCATGGGAGCCCATGGCCAGGTAGGGCTGGGCCATGGTGGGGCTGGAGACACCTACAGCAGGGACCAATGGCCCTGGGTTGAGCTGAAATGGGGGTTCTGGGCCCATGGGCAGGATGGGGGGAGGCCCCAGGGGGGGCTGGGCAGAGCATTTAAAACAAATTAGTGTCCTCAAGCCCCAACCACTCATCTCTTCTCTCCTAAGTGGCCAGAACTGATCACAAGGAGGAGGGAGCGGACAAGATGGATGGTGCAGGATGGACATGGACATGGTGTGGGTCTCTGGAAGACGTGGCTAGTGAGCGCTGGTCATCTGCTTAAGATTATAATAGCAGTGAGACTGGGGGGGTCAAGAAGAGATTTTCCCTCCTGGTTTGGGCCATGGAAAGTTTCACGGAGGCTTTGGCTCAGTTTCTCTCTCCCGCAGCACCAGCTCCAGCTGAGATGAGAGTGGCTCCGCGCAAAGAGACACCATGGCCCAAGGTGATGGAGGTCTCATTTCTGCTAGGGATTTTCCATTGTCTTTAGATCTTTGTCTTGCAAACAGGCACGGGAGACACTTCCCCTCCTTAGCACACGGTCGACACCATCAGAGCTGAGGATCCATCTCAGCCAGGACCTTGGGGCGGTCTCACCCTGTTTGATCTCCAGCCGTGACACTCGGGAGGGCTCTGGGCAGGCTACGAGGGATGAAAGCCGTTTGCTTCTCCATTGTCCTTGTATGGGAATTTGGATGGAAACAAACGTGTAAGAAGCTAGCCAAAAGGAAATACTCTGCGAGAGATGTCAAAGCAGATTTTAATAAATGTTTACAAACCGCCCAGCAGCTGAGAGCGGGAATAAAGAGGGAAATAACTATAGAAAAGGACAGTTTTACTATTTAAAACTTCTTGAATCATTCCTACCCAAAAGAACAATCAACTCTTACTCATTTTACTCGAAAACAGAGACCTTTGGGAGTCTGCAGGACAGGGCTGCATCATCCTGCACCGCAGCAGGTGAGACGTGTGGCGTGTGGAAGAGGGACCACCCCAAATTCAGGATGGTGTCTGTGTCCCTGTGGGACCCGTGTGCCTCTCAGGGACAAGGTTTTTCTTCTCGGTGGCATCCCTCCGCAGCAGGGATGTCCTGCTGACTCCGCTCTGCTTGAGGAGCAGAGGTCCTGGGCACCAGAGCTGGGGAGGGGAGAAGTTTTTCACCTGCTCCAGCTGAATTTAGAGAGGAGACCCATCCGGTGTCTTCTCCAGGACCATGTGGGTTTTAACGCTGAACAATTCCCAAAGCTCGGCTGAGGCCTCTGCTTTTGTGCTTGCCTTGGCTCAGGGCCATCGTGTGAGTCATAAACCGCTTGCTGTTTGTTTAATGTACCAATTCCGGCTGTATTGAATCTCTAAGAAGGAAGTTAATTCATAAGCCCAATCAATATTAACTGCCTGAGGAGGAGGAGGAGGAGGAAGAGACGGAGAAACCAGCCAGTTCAGCGTTACCACCACACCAGTGAGCCGTTTCACGTTGCCTGCTGGTGTGAGCACATCTTCCTTACTCAACGGTCCTAGGACAATGTGACAGTCCTAGGACCTGTGTGACAGTCCTAGGACCTATGGGACAGTCGTAGGGCCTCCATAGACATCATTGTCCTCTCCAGGCCCTGCGTGATACCTACAAAGACCTTCTGGGGCCGTAAGAGAGGAACACAAGCCACTGGAGACATCTGCTTGGAAGATGCCCAAAGAAATCAGCCTGTTTGCACGCAGGTCCCAACACCCTGAAGAGCGAGTTGGTGACGTCTCTGATACCTGGGAGCTCTCCTGCGTTAATTCCTGGCAAGCGATAGGCATGCAGAGGAGGGAGGAGCAGGGCCGGTCTGCTGAAATGCAGAGCAAGGAAGAGGGAGAAGAGCCAACGGAGGAACACGTCCAGGAGCTGGCAGGGTAGGAGCCAAGCCCTTGAGCTGTCCTGGTTGTTTGCAGATGTAAAAACCTTGTGCACACACGAACACTACGGAGGTAAGTGCTGGCTCTGGAGGTTGTGAACGACCGACCTGGGAATGGCCAAAACGGATCATAGCTGTGCTGACTCGTGGGCCACATTGGTACCTCTAAAACACCGGAGATCCAGGCATTGGACACTCACCCCGGAGGAGATCAACCACGTGGGATGCAGCTCAGCCCTTACACTGGGACTGAGCAGAGAGGCATGTTCAGGCGTGCCAAGGTGAGATGAGACCGCAAGGTGTGTCATGCCCAAAGGTCTTGGTTAGCCAAGAGTTGTTTGCACCTGCTCGTATCCCGGTGGAGAAAACCAGCATTTCCTCCTACGTCTGTGTTAAAAACCAGATGTCGAGGTGCCTGGAAAACAGAGATTTAATGACGTGCTTAATTGCAGCCACCTGGTCGCAGCCTGGCCCCTTGGCCTCTGGAGGACAAAGTCCTGGTGACCACTAATAGGCTGTGCTCAGAGCCATCTGTCTGGGGGACAGAGGCCACCACAAGATCCCATGGCTTTTTCTCCAACCAGCCTGCCAAGATGAGCCAGTTTGGACCAAACAGGTCCAAGCCCACCAGTTGCTACAATTGCAGTTGGTCTTGAAGGCAACGTAGCACCTTCATCTTCCTCTCCAACAGAGATTCGGAGTCCGGCACAGTCACGTCCCCATGTGGAAAATTCTCCTTGAACCTTCCTGGAAGCCCAACCAGCTTCTCGTCCATCATTCCTGTTATTTTCTGGTTTTATTTTAATCCCATGTTTGTTATTGTTCAGTTTTCCTTTAAATAAATTTTTCTGAGTATCCAAGAATAGAGGATCATGTCGGATAATAACAGGAAGGAAGTGAGAATGCCTAGGATTACTGGATATATTAAATTAAACCTATTTCACAAGGGTTTTTTTTTTCTGTTTATGCTAAAGACCCTTCAGCCCTAGAGCCTCTGTCAGCAGCTGCCACCCTACTGAGATCAGCCGTCCCGGTTTGACGCGCATGGGAAGGGAGGAACCCAGCCACTGGCAGCTCCCGGCCTGAGTAACAGGGTTTAAAAAGCAGCATGTCCGTCCTTCCCTGAGCCTGGCGCTGGGTCTAAGCCGCCTCGCAGTGTCCATGTGGGAAATAAATAAATAAATCAATTGGAATGGAATGGAATGGAATGGAATGGAATGGAATGGAGTGGAATGGAGTGGAATAGACTAGACTAGACTAGACTAGACTAGAGTAGACTAGAGTAGACTAGACTAGACTAGAATAGCATGGAATGGAATGGAATGGCATGGAATGGAATGAAATGAAATGAAATGAAATGAAATGAAATGAAATGAAATAGAATAGAATCATAGAATCATAGAATTGTTCTGGTTGGAAGAGACCTCCGAGATCATCGGGTCCAACCATTAACCTATCACTACCAAGTCCCCCACTAAATTGTATCCCTAAAATAAAATAAAATAAAATAAAATAAAATAAACCAAACCAAACCAAAATAAAATAAAATAAAATATAGTAAAATAAACCCAAACTTTATTTGTAGGAAAAAGGATTTAGAAATATCCCCATTAGAGAGGCTGATACCCTGCGAAAAGGGGACCGCACGGCACGCTGGAGCGGTGCTGTGAGCTGTCACCCGCTGCTGCCTGCGCTGCCTGAAGCGCTGCCCGCGCTGCCTGCCGGCACACGCAAGCGCGAGGGGAACGAGCCGATCTTGTTTGCCGTCCGATTCCCCTCCTCCCTCCCCGCCGATGCACAGAACTTCGCTGCCGCCTGGGTTTTGCAACACATCCCCAACGAGACGGACCTGCTTGAGCATTTTTGGCTTGGGCAGGTCTCGGGCGTCCCGGGTGGCGCAGGACGGGCGGGTTGAGGGCAGGGGGGCCCTGCCTGCTGATCCAGGAGGCTTCACCCGCGGCAGACATGGGGTACAAGCCTCCATTTTGGGGTCCGGGAGTGTTTTCTAGGTGGTAGCTGGAAGCTGGGCATTCACTCTTTTGTGCAACTGGGGAAACTGAGGCACGGATTGGGGTCATCGCAGCATGGCCCCAGGAGCTCCCTGGTCCAACCGCCCACTCCCAGCAGCGATGGGTGCAGACGTCTTTGCTCAGGCTGGTCTTACAACCCCCCAGGGATGAACCTGACCTCCACATCAGCATCTCCTGAGCATCCCTGAGCATCTCCTGGCCACGCTCCTGTGCCAGATGTGCACCCAAATACCACCCTCCCTCCCTGCAGCACCCAAAACCCGGGCAAGGCACCACATCGAAAGAGAAGTTGCAGCAACCGTGCCCAGTTTTGCCCAAATCCAGGAAATTGATGGCCAAGACCCCCCAGGATTGTATTTCCCTTGTTATAGTTTCATCCCAGTGTTTGTACAAAATGTCTGGGCACGGGCTCTGCTCTGAGGTTTGTTTAGAAGATGCTGCCAAGGGTAATGCTGCTCCCAGCACCGTTGCATGAGGACCACGTCTCTGCAAAATCTGAGTCCATCCCGGGAAGCTGTTCCTGTCCCTCTCCTTATCCTGGGCACCGAGCTGGCCCCGGACCCCTAATTCTTGCTCCTATAGGGGTAATATTGCCCATAACTCAAAGCAAACCCTATAGCAAGCCCCGGGTGGGTTTGCTGGAGCTTCAAGCCCTTCTCTGCTTGCAGAAAAGGGGATGTGAGGGGTTTCCTGATGGATTAGGCGGGGAGAAAAAGATGGGAATCGTCCCCATTTGAGGACGGAGGATGTGAAATGGTCCCTCTGCAGGGATGTTCCCAGTAAAGCCTCCAGCGAGTTGTGGTTCAGTCACCTCCCAGCAAGCAGCGCAAAATAACCTGTTGTCCATAAATCAAGGAGTATTAATATCAGGGATATCTCCAAAATCGTCCTACGAAACGTTACCATCACATTTGGTTTAGCTGAGTAGAAACCTCAAGCACTGGTGGGGTTTTTTGCCCATCTGTAAGTGGCGGAAGAGAAAACTTGTGTCTAAATTTCACCTTGTTTCTGTAATTTTGCTCTTTTCCAGAAAAAAGAAAAAAAAAAAGCCGTTGCTTTCGTATAAGAAAAAGATAAATTCTTGGAATAAAAAAAAAAAACACTTGGGACGTGACTTCCCCTTTCGCCCTCTTCAAGGGCACAGTGCGATCTGCTGAGAAGCAGAACCAAAAGGGAGAAGTGAGGACACGTGAGTTGCTCCACACAGAAAACTTTGTTGATGATGCTGGACATGAAACAAATGGTTTTTTCCCAAAATAAATATCTGGTCTGGTCGCCTTTGCAATGGAAGGAACAGGATACTGTGGCTTAAGTATTTGCTGCAGTGGCTGCGTGTGATGGACCCACCTGCAGGCAAAGGAGAACCAGCCCAAGAGCTGAGTAGATCCCTGCGTGCTCTTGGGAAGCAAATGGTCCATGCTCTGAGTTTTAATTCCTGGAAGGTTTTGGTCCCTATGGGAGATGCCTCACGCCTGGGTGTTATTTTGACCGCTCAAGAGTCCCCAAGGTTTCCACCACATCCTCACAGCCCTTGGCAAAGGGATGGACATGCTGAGTCAGCAGCATTGCATTTAATGGTGTTAACAAGCAAAAAGAGCGGCAAAAGACTTAAAATTCCCGTTGCAGAAAGGCACAGACTAATTGCACGGACTAAAAATTGCGTGTCCATCCAGCGGGGAGATTTGAGCCGTGGCTTGGAAGGCCCAAGTGAACTCAGGACACGCCAAGTCCCTTACTGCTTGCCGCAGGAGCAGCACAACGAGCGTGGGGGTCCCGGGGAAGCAACAACAAGTTGCACCAACAGGTAGTTTTTAAGGCAAAGCATTGAATTTGCGGTGCACAAAACAGCTGGGCTCCTGGTGACTCACACCCAGTCGGGTAAGAAATTTGCCCATCTTGCCCTCGTGCTGCCTCAACCCACCCATCAGACCCAAGTGTTGGGTGGCCACCAGGCAGGTGACAATCTGTGCTCCTGCAGCAGCGTGTGGTGGCAAGTTGGGACACTTGTGTTTGGCCCTGGTTTACGGTGATGGACCATGATCATGGAGCCCCTTGGGTTGACTCATACCTGAGATCCTGGTTTTCAACCTTAAAATAGCTATTCTTACCCTATGAATGTGCCCGGGTGTGCGGTCCTGCTGGGATGGTGGTACCCCAAAAGCAGGCATCTCCATCAGCGCGTCCACTCTTCGTCCCTGGTTGTAATTGAGGGGCAATCGTTTCCCGGAGAAAACTCTCCAGCTGGAGAACTGCCTCTGGTCCAACAGCCAAAGCAAACAAGCTATCGAGGAAACAGCAATGAGTCGAGGGAAGTTATTTTAAATCTTTCCCAGATGGGAAATACCAAAGGTACCTGCAGGTCTCGTGTGCTTTGTCTTCCTTATTCCTCCCTGCGGACACAGTCCGGAAAGCAGAGGAGCCTGGAGGTGATGAGCCAAAGGGACACAATGTGCTCCTCCATCACCCCCTGGGCAGCTGACGGCACAGCCAGATCCTGCAGGTCTCCATGGGGATCTGAGCCTGCTTTTGGACACCCTTTTATTATCACCTGATACCTGGACCCATCCCCGGGGCTGCTGGCAGAGCCCAGTTCTCCCAGCATGGCGATGGTGGAGCTCCATGCTGGGTTGCACCTCTGCTCCATGACATGGAGCATCATGGGGGATAGGGATGATGGGTGTTTAGGAAGTGATGTGTTGGTGAGAAGACCGAGATGGCCATCACTGTGCTGAGCCTCAGGAGCTCCGGGCTCTCCCAGGATGGGAAGAGCCACAGGGCAGTGAAAACCCTTTAAAAGGTCCCTTACGACCCAAACTATTCTATGATTCTATGATCTGCTGGCATGGGGAGGAGGGGAAGGAGCTGAAGGAAGGATTGTGGCCAACCTGGAGGTGTTTGATTTCCACTCAACCATGCTAAGTTCAGAGGTGACAGACCCCAGTCCAGACCCCAGCTCTGTCCTCGAAGGCAGAAAGTGCAATTATTTGTGAGGATGAGGCAGGGAGAGCTGATGACCTCCCTCTTTGCAGACCCTCCTAGCAGTGGGAGTGGAGAAGACCTCTCAAAGGTGGCCACAAAGTGTGAAGGCCTACCTCGGAAACCTCCGTCACAAGACCCCCGCATGCCCCAAGCCCTGGCATTTCCTGCCTGCAAAGACCCACAGATGTGAGTCCCAAAATCTCCCTTCCCAACCTGCTTCATCTGCAGACGGATGAGGTCTCCTGTGCCCAGGCCACCTCCCAAACACCTGCCACTTTCCTTCTGCTGAAGTCATGGATGAAGCTGGAGCCTAAGACACCATGCATGCCTGAATCCTCAAGCTCCGCGCTGCTTCTTGAGGATTCCCAAGCAAAGAAAACGATGATCGGAAACGACCCTGAGTCCCCGGGGCACGTCAGGACGTGCCGGCGAGAGAAAAGGAAGCCTGCGAAGATCGAGGCGTTAATCAGCTACGTGCCGGGGGGAGGAGAAGCTCAGCAACCCCTTCCTCCACTGCTGACGTCTGCGGGGCTCTAGGAAAGCAAGTTGGAGAGGAAAGTGAGCTGAAACACACTTCTTCAGAAATGCTGAGGCATAGGAATGGCAGGTCAGCTCCCACTTGGAGCAAAGCCAAGGCTTTTTTGTCTGAATTCCCATCAAAGCCCAGGTTTCCTGGCAGTCCCGCAGAGCCCTGGCAGAACGAGTGCAATGGGCTCGTAGGCTATTGCTGGGACCTCATCACCTCCAGAAGGAAATTTGGGCTGCATGGCCAGAAATGTGGGCCTGGGACCCATCATGGCAATGGAGGCTGAAGGTTAGACCAGTTTCTCCAACGCAGAGGTCCAGCAGCGAGACTTGTCTTCTTCTCTTGGGGTTTTCACCCCAGGTAGCTGCACTCATTTGGCTGCGGTGAATGTTGATTGCAGAAAGAGGACAGAGGGGACCACCAGAGTAGACCTCAAGAGATGAGACTTTCTCCACCAAACACCTTCTTTGCCAAAAATTTGGAGACTCGAAGGCAGGTGCTGGGGTAGCAGATGTCTGCGGGTGAGCCCGGGGTGACCACCTCCTCTGACCTGGTTAAAAAAGAGAACGTTGCCATCAAATGTCACCTCCTCATGAGCAAGCTCTACCAGATCCACCACCCTGGCAGGCTGGTGCTGTCAGGAGGACACGAGAAATTAACTTCGTTTCCGTTAGAAATAGCTTTTAGAAGTAATGAAACTTTTCATGCAGGACATCTCTGGTGCAGTGAGCCGCGGCGGAGCCAGAGGCAAAAAGGACCCAGCCTGCGTCCCCAGTACGTCTGGGTTGGGGGAGAACCTGAAAGCCCTGTAGGATCCTCCCCACGGGGACGTCCAGCATCTGGTGGCGGGGACATCCCTGCCCTGAGGCTTTCGCAAAGCTTCAGCATTTGAAAAATGCTGCTTTTCGCCTCCAACAAGAGTTTTGCATTGGTTGGAGGAGCACGGTCCCAGCTCCCGGCTGCCTCCCTGGCCTCGACCACAGATGCTCCTCTCTCCAGCCGCCCCATCCCGCGACCGGCCGGCGGCTGGAAACCTGGAGCCCGCCGGGAAGGTGCAGTTACCCTGGGCAGCAGTGACAAAGGTCGCCTGCAATCAGCCGCTAACGCAATTACTGGCAGTATCCAGCCGGACGAACAGAAACCAGGCGGCCAAAGAGTCTCGTGAGGCCAAAGCCAGCCACCGTGCCAGGCCTTTTGCCGAGGATTAATTCAATCGGTGAGACTCCAAGAGGAACCCAGGCTACTCCCTTTCCCCAATTATTTTTCCCAATGAGCTTCGTCTGCCTTTTCCATGGATAAAAAGAGGTGTAAAAACGATGCCTTGCTTGAAATCTCTTTTTTAGCCTTGTCGCTGCCTCCGAATTTGCCTCTCCCATCCCTGCTCAACCCCCAAAATGTCATTTTGGGGGGGATTCATGTTTATTCCAGGTGCTGTAGGGCTGGGCTTGAGGCTACGGGTCCGGCTGCCAGGCTCAGGGCAGGCGGTTGGGGCTGGCAGGTGGCCAGGAGCCGCTATTTTCTTTTCTTTTTTTAACACTCCCTCCACTATTTACAGTGTCCCCACAGCAGGGCAGCTGGCTACGCGGCGCTCACCTTGGGGACCTGCAAGGACACCCGCCGTGCCGGGAGGGAGGAGGACACCAGCTCGGAGCTTGGCCCGAAGATGGAGGCAGCACCGGAGGTGGGATAAGTGCTCTCGCTGGCGGCTCATCGGCGGATTGAGTTGTGTCCAGTCTCAGCTGCATTCCCCGGATGCTTGCGGAAAGCCCTGGGCTCCCCATCGCAGGCTGCTGGGCTTGTTTGCACAAGGCGTGTTTTCTGCTCTACTCTGGGGAAAGACGCTTTTTCCCCCAGTTTCCGTCTCCCCGTGGCGGCTGAGGGAGCGGGGAATTTCACAAGGGCACCGAGCCATCGCCAACCCAACCCCACAAGCCCGGGCAGCCCCGGGATGAGGGTGATGGCTCCAGCCTGGCTGTGGTTGCAAATATTCACGGCTGCTCCTGCCAGAGCCCGTTTCCCCCGTGGCCCCGCTGCCCGGCTTGGCCGCGGGCTCGTGCCAGGATTGATGAAAGCCCATGTTGTCCGCCGCAGTGCAGGCGCCGGCGGGATCCAGAGCGGCTGCGGCACCTCCTTCCACCTCCCCATCCCGCACCGTGCAGCCGGGCCCCTGCCCAAAACTCCTCGTCTCGTATTTGGGTGCCAGCTGGGCGGGTGCATCACCCAACGAGGCGACGCCGGGGAGCACCCCGCATGGCACTCCATCATCCGGGCGATGCCGGCCGGCACCTCCTTCCCCTCCATCTCTAGCGAGACCCATGACAAGCCCATAAAAAGGAAAGAGGGGAATAATTTTGGAGGGCAAACTGGGCGTCTAGGGAAAGGCAGGGCCGAGCCCACCATCCCGCGTAATCCCGGCACCCCTGGGCTGTTTATGCGTCGGCCCTTTCGTACCCAACACGTCCCCCCGGGGTTCCTTTCCTTATTGCTCTTTAATAGCCCTGCTCAGGAAGCGCAGAGGTTTGATCGCCTGGTTAATGAGTACCGAAGCCACCGGCCCCTTCGGTTGAGACCCGGTGCCGCGGGGAGACCCCGTCCCCGACCCCCAGCTGCTCGCCGCAGCACCTCCCAGCCTCCAGCTGTGGCAATCCAGCTGTTGGCCGGTGCACCAGCATCCCACCCCGCAAATCCCACTTTTGGGGTTGTCGGAAGCCCCCCACCCTCCCATTCAATCCAGCTGTTTGCCCACGATGCCAAGCCAGATGTTTGCATGGCAGCCCCCCCCCCCCGCAGCTGTCGGCCCCCCAGCCCAGCCGTTCTCCCCCCTCCACCCGGCCCGATCCAGCTGTGACCCTTCCCCAGCCCCGCCGGGGCCGCCCGCAGGTGCCGGGGCCGGAGCGGGGCGGAGCGGGGCGGCCCCGGGGCGGAGCGGGGCCGGCGGCGGCCGTGGCGGGGCGGCCCCGGGCGCTGAGCGCCGCTGCCGCCCCGGCGCATCCCGCTGCCGGTAAGTGCCGCGTACGGGAGGGACGGGACCAGCCGAACCGGGGCAAGATCGGACCCGAGAGGGGCAGAGGGAACCGGGCAGGGTGGGGCGGGACCGGGCAGGATGGGACCCGGCAGGGTCACACGGAACCGGGCACGGGGGGAGCCGAGAGGGTCCGGCTGAGCCGGGCGGGATGGGACCCGAGCGGGTCGGACTGAACCGAGCAGCATCAGACCCAAAAGGGTGAGACCGGACCGGGCAGGATGGGGCCAGACCGAGCAGGATCGGGCCCGAGCGTGTCAGAACAAACCGGGTGAGGACGAGACCCGAGGGTCAGACCCAGCCGGGAAGGACGGGACCCGAGAGGGTCAGTCCGAACCGGGCGGGATGGGGCCAGACCGAGCAGGATCAGACCCGAGAGGGTCAGACCAAACTGGGCAGGAAGGGACCCGAGAGGGTCAGATCGAACCAGGCAGGATTGGATCTGATCAAACCGGGCAGGATGGGACACGAGCGGATCAGATTGAACTGGGCAGGATGGGGCCAGACCAGGCAGGATGGGACCTGAGTGGGTCAGACTGAGCGGGGCAGGATGGGACCCGAAAGAATCAGAACAAATTGGGCAGGATGGGGCCAGGATGGGCAGGATCGGGCCCAAGTGTGTCAGACCAAACAGGTCAGGATCAGACGCGAGAGAGTCAGACCAAACCGGGCAGGATGGCACCCGAGTCGGTCAGAGCGAACCGGGCAGGATGGGGCTGGACTGGGCAGGATGGGACCCGAGTGGGTCAGACTGAACAGGGCAGGATCAGACCCGAGTGGGTCAGAGCAAACCGGGCAGGATCAGATCCAAGGGGGTCAGGCCGAACTGGGCAGGATGGGACCCGAGAGAGTCAGACCAAACTGGGCAGAATGGGGCCAGAACAGGCAGGATCGGGCCCGAGCGTGTCAGACCAAACCAGGCCAGGATCAGCCCCGAGTTGGTCAGACCGAATCGGGCAGGATGGGACCCGACGAGGTCAGACCGAACTGGGCAGGATGGGGCCAGACTGGGCAGGATGGGACCCAAGAGGGTCAGGCTGAGCCAGGCAGGACGGGGCAGAACCGGAGAGGATGGGGTCAGATCCGGCGAGCGTCGGCGCTTCGGGTAGGCTTTGGGGCGGCCCCAACGCCACCCCAAACGGTAGCTGCCGGGCTTTGCTTTTGGGGAGGTTTAGCAGCTTTTACTGGGCTTAAAATCACACCGTGATCGCCAGGACAGGGCTGGGGCGAAGCTCAGCAGGGTGGGCTCGCCCCGGTCCCTCCGCTGCCACAGCCTGGGATGCGCCCGGGATGCGCCTGCAGCTCCCGGGGCATCCATAGGGATCAGCCCCGTGCCGGAGTGTCGCGCACGGAGCGTCCTCATATCTGCTGGAGGGCCCTGGTCTTCCCCGGTGTCTCCGCTGCAGGTGCCAGGAGCCTGGCCTCCGCCTTTTTATGTATATCTATATGTGTTTGTACATATATACATACAGAGGTATAAATACATTTGTATATACGAAGATGTGTGCATAGACGTGTGTATAGAAGCATAAATATATCTGTATATATATGGATAGAGGAATGTATATACATATGTGTGAGTCCATGTGTGCACGGAGACATATATTTGTGTATATAGATATAGAAGTTTGTATATATGTGTGTGTGGAGACATATATTTAGAAAGAGAGAGAAATGTGTATGTGTGTGTATACATGTGTGTAGAGCCATATATATATGTTTGTGTATATATGTATAGAGGTATATTTATGTATAAAGGCATATGTGCTTGTATATATATGTTTATGCATACGCGTGTGCACACGGGTGTGCATGTGCCTAGATGTTTGTGTGTATATATGTGCGGGTTTATACAAGCCCCGCCAGAGCCTCAGCGCTGCCAGCTGAGACCGGCCCAGCTCATTGCACCTTCCCCGTCCCCAGCGTCTTCCATTTTGAGCAGGAAAACGCTGCCCGGGCTGCTCAGAGCATCCCCGAGGTGCCGATTTATTTTAGAGATGGGGTGTTAAAGCATGGGGAGGCGAAGGGAGTCACCCAAGGACACGGTACGTCGGTGGCAGAGCCACCCAGCGTCACCGGCGGGACCGTCCCCGCTCCCCGGCCCCGCGGGTCCACATTAAGCGCCCAAAACCGCCCAATGTTGGCCCAACTTGGCCACGTCGTTAACCCTTCAGGCTTCAATAAATGGAGATTTCCCTTAAACCTCCCAAGCCTTGGTCCCCACCCACCCCGGGGCAGGTGGGACGCGTCCAAGGGCTTTCACCTGAAGACGTTTTGGGACCAGCCAGGAGGTTTTTGGGGACAGGGACGTTGTGGCTTCGGCCAAGCAACACCCGGGGTGGGAGCATCTCCCCTTCATCCCCTTCGAAATCTGCTGAGCTGGAGCTTTCACTTCCATCTCCGCCAAGATGTCCCCGTGATGGTCTCCTCCCAGGGCAGGACAAACCAAGGAGGAAAGGTCCCGAGGGAGGAAGCCACCCCCCGTATCCTATTCGAGGGCTGCAGCAGCCCAAAGACCTCCCCGCCGTAGCAAGCGTGCAGGAGCTCCCTTCGTAGCAACGCCAGGGCGTTAATTAAAGGTAATTTCACGGGCGAAGGGCTTGCATGGGGCGGTTGGGAAGCAAAAGGGTCGGAGGGGGCCAAGCCGGGCCAGCGCGTGCCGGCGGAAGCTTGCGGCCGCCGCGGAGCGGAGCCGCCGATTATTTTTACTCTCTTCCCTGTCTGGCTGCAGAGCAGCCCCACTTCTCGTTCTCAGCCCCGTTCCTCCTTCGCAGGCACCTTAAACCCCCGGGATAAGGGTGACCCCGTCCTACAGAGCACCCCAACACCACGCGCACCCCATTTTTTTTCCCCTGCAAGTCTCGTTTCGCGAGGGGTTTCACCTGGTGCCCATCGCCGTGGTGTCAGGGCACCGGGACTGGGCGTCCATAATCCCGTGGACGTCTGCTTTTAGGGGGGGCTGAGCGCGGCGGGCGCCCACCCCATCGCCCCAAGGGCTGGCGGGGATTCCTGCGGTGTTTTTTTGGGGTGAAAAAAGGGACTTTTTGGACAATCCGCCGGGCCAGCTCACGCCCCGGGGCCGTGCGACGGGCACAGCAGCAGGATGAGGCCGAGTGCCTTGATGTGGTTTCGTTGACTGGAAGTAGCGGTGATTTACGGGTGACGGCAGGCTGCGATTGCGGGGTTACGGGCGGCTGCAGGCAGCGGGTACAACTGCGTAGAGATTCTCCGGTGTCTACTAGAGAGGTTGTGCTTGGCGCATCCCGCAGCTGGGTTTTTCCTGGGACCGGGAGGGATTTTTCCTCCTCTCCTCTGGCTTTCCTACCCCTCCCAGCCCGGCAGCACGGGGGTTCAGTGCCCCGTTTCCCTCTTGCAAAGAGGTTTTTTTTGCTCATTTGCCTTTTTGGGGAGAGGATCCCTCGTTTTTTGGCTGCTCCTCATATTTTTGACTCAGCTCTGGCTGTGGATGCCCTCCGCCACCGATGGCCTGCGTAGCCTTGGGCATGTCCCTTAGCACCCACCCCCCCACATCTCCCCCAACACCCCTTCGAGGGGTGTTTTGGGGAGAAAATCTGCAAAAATGGGGCATGAGCTGCACCGGTTTGTTGTGAATCCGGTGCCTGTGCCTCAGTTTCCCTTGTGTGGCCGCAACAAGAGGGGACTGGGCAACAGAAGCAATGTCCTCCTCTTCCTTGGTGCCACCACCCGGGTGCCCTCCCTGTCCCCAGCACCCACCTCAGATGCCCATACTTGGAAGGAGCCAAAAATGGGGGAAAAGACCCCAAAATTCATGGCCCTGGTCACGCAGCCGGTGGCCTCAGCCAGCCACATCCTCGCATCCCCGAGCCAGGTCTGGGGCACGTCCCCTGCCCCGGTGGCATTTGCCAGCTCTGGATGTCCCTTGGTGTTTGGGTACAACTCCCTCGGGGGTGCCGTGGGGGTGCGTGGGGGTGCGTGTCCACGCGTGTGTGCAGGGTGTGTCCGTGGGGGTGTGCACACGCGTGTCCGTGTGTGTGTAGGGAGGTTGCATATATGCGTGTCGGGGGCCCACGTATGTGTGTAGGGGATGGGGATGTATGCACGCGGTGCAGAGCCGTGATGGAGGTGCTGGCACGGGCTGTGCTGTGCCATGCCGTGCCTGTGCGGCCGTGCTGTGCCGTGCCGTGCCGTGCCGTGCCATGCAGTGCCACGCCATTGCCATGGTGCCGTGCCACGCAGTGCCTGCCCTGCTGTGCTGCGCTGTGCTGTGCCGTGCTGTGCCATGCCGTGCCATGCAGTGCCTGCCCTGCCGTTCCGTGCCGTGCTGTGCAGTGCAGTGCCCGCCCTGCCGTGCTGTGCCGTGCCATGCCGTGCCATGCCGTGCCGTGCCATGCAGTGCCCGCTCCGCCCTGCAGTGCCACGCCATTGCCATGGTGCCATGCCACGCAGTGCCTGCCCTGCCGTGCTGTGCTGTGCCATGCCATGCAGTACAGTGCCCACCCTGCTGTGCCGTGCCGTGCCACGCAGTGCCGTGCCATGCCATGCAGTGCCTGCCCTGCCATACCGTGCCGTGTCGTGCTGTGCAGTGCAGTGCCCACCCTGCCATGCCGTGCTATGCAGTGCCGTGCCATGCCGTGCAGCGCAGTGCCCACCCTGCCATGCCGTGCTATGCAGTGCCTGCCCTGCCATGCTGTGCCGTGCCGCGCAGCGCAGTGCCCGCCCTGCCGTGCCGTGCCGTGCCGTGCCATGCAGTGCCGTGCCATGCAGTGCTGTGCCATGCAGTGCCTGCCCTGCCATGCAGTGCCTGGCCTGCCATGCCGTGCCATGCAGTGCCATGCCATGCAGCGCAGCACCCGCTCTGCCATGCTGTGTCATGCCGTGCCATGCAGTACAGTGCCCACCCTGCCGTGCCGTGCCGTGCCATGCCATGCCGTGCAGCGCAGTGCCCACCCTGCCACCCAGGTTTCTGTTCCCCTTCGCCCCAGGGTGCTGCTGTTGGGTGGAAAGGGGAAGCGTTGCTCAATGGGGCAAGCGCAGCACCCCGGGGCCACAGATGTGCCTGGGTGCTGGGCCGAGCAGCAGGTCCCAGCACCCTGGGGCCCCCCCAGCACCCCCTGGCACCCCGTGGCACTCCAGCAGGTAAGACAGGGTCCCAGGTCCCCCAGGACCCCCCTCCCCAGCCACCTTGTCCCCCGTGTCACAGCAGTGCTCCTGCAAGCACCTGTGGGATGGCAGAGACTCCTGTGGGTGCCCAGGGTGGGGGCCTGGGGAGGTTTGGGGGGTCCCCGGGGACAGGGCAGTTCACAGCCCTGGGACACTTATTGGCTCGGAGGTGGCAGAGGTGGGTGCTGGGGCTGCCTGGAGCTGGGTGACAGTGGGTGCCATGGGGCACAGTGGGGTGAGGGGGGGCTCAATGGGGTGTCGGGGGGGCTCAGTGGGACGCAGGGGCCTCAGCAGGGTGCAGGGGGGCTCAGCAGGGTGCAGGGGGGGCTCAGCAGGATGCAGGGACCTCAGCAGGGTGCAGGGGGGCTCAGCAGGGTGTAGGGGAATGCAGCGGGGTTCCAGGGGCGTAGGAGGGACATGCAGCAGCAGGGGAGACTGATCTACAAGCCTGGAGCACCCCTAAAATGGAGGAGCCGTGTGTGTCCCCCCAACACTCTCCCCAAGCCTGACCCCATGGCTGGGCTGTGCTCTGGGGCTGGTAAATCCCCAAAGACCCCGAACGGGGCCACCACGGTGGCACGAGCTAACAGGGTGGCCCCTGGACTCCTGTGTCCCCCTCTGGTCCCCTCTGCCCCACGCACCTGCCCAGAGCTCGGCCACCCCCCTCCCTGCCTCAGTTTCCCTTCCCAGCCTGCGTGGGGACACCGGCCACCCCGTTTCCAGGCAAGCTCGTCCCCGCCAGACGTCAGGGCCGCCGCCGGGGCGTGCGGGGGAAAGCGGGGCCGGCCCCGCGCTGCCGGCCGGGGCTGCAGGCAGGTCTGCGGGCGATGGCGGAAGCGAGAGGAGGAAGGAGAAGCGGCTCTGCCCGCGCCTTGAGCTGCCACAACCCAGGGGCCTGCAGCACCCACGGGTGGCACGGCAAGGGACTCGGCCAAGGGAGGCGGCTGGGATCAGGGGGGGTCTCTTTGTGCTGTGGCACCACGTTTTTCGCGCTAGTCTCAGCCTCTGAGAAAAGCAGATGGCTCAGAGCAGCCCAGAGGCCACGTGGATGGGCTCTCTCAGCCCACAAGACCGAAAACCTCCGGGACCAGAGCGTCACCAGTCCCGATTCCTGGATGAAAGTAACCACGAAACATCTGTGGGTCGTGCTGGGCTCGGTGCAGGTGGCATCTCCAGAAACTCAGGGGACGCAGCCCGCTCGGGTGACCGGCCGTAGGGTTTTGGCACCCCCTGCAGAGGAGCAGGAAGCCGTGCCGGCGGCTAACGGCATGCCATGCCGCAATTTCCTCTCCGGCACCGGGATAAGGGCGGTTTGGCCTTGTGCAAACCTTTCTGCGGGGTGTAAGTGTGGGGGGAGCGGAGCTGAGATGGTGGCAATCACGGCCACCACAGCGTCCCATGTGCCACCACCCCATGCAGTCCCGCTCTCTCCACCTTCACCTCCCTGATGGACCCCTAAATCCATCACTGTGGTTTAGAACCATAGAATCACCGAAGGGTTTGGGTTGAAGGGACCTTTCAAGGCCATCTAGTCCAACCCCCTGCCATGAGCAGGGACATCCTCAACTAGATCAGGTTGCCCAGAGCCCCGTCCAGCCTCACCTGGAATGTTTCCAGGGATGGGGCATCTCCCACCTCTCTGGGCAACCTGGGCCAGGGCCTCACCACCCTCAGCGTGAAAAACTTCTTCCTCATGTCTAGTCTGAATCTCCCCTCCTTTAGTTTAAAACCATCCCCCTTGTCCTGTCACAGCAGGCCCTGGTAAAAGTCTGTCCCCATCTTTCCTATAAGCCCCTTTAGGTCCTGGAAGGCCGCAATAAGGTCTCCCCGGAGCCTTCTCTTCTCCAGGCTGAACAACCCCAACTCTCTCAGCCTGTCCCCACAGCAGAGGGGCTCCAGCCCTCGGATCATCTCCGGGGCCTCCTCTGGCCCCGCTCCAGCAGGTCCATGTCCTTCTTGTGCTGAGGCCCCAGAGCTGGAGGCAGCACTGCAGGGGGGTCTCCCCAGAGCGGAGCAGAGGGGCAGAACCCCCTCCCTCGCCCTGCTGGCCACGCTGCTGGGGATGCAGCCCAGGACACGGGTGGCTTTCTGGGCTGCCAACGCACATTGCCGGGTCGTGTCCAGCTTTTCATCCCCCAGCACCCCCAAGTCCTTCTCCTCAGGGCTGCTCTCCGTCCCTGCATCCCCCAGCCTGTATGGATACCGGGGGTTGCTCCGACCCAGAAGGATGGGACTATAGGGTCACACGCACCAGTCCGGGTTCATCCTGCTAGGGTGGATGTGACACCACGCAGCCGAGTCACCCACCATCCCCTTTGTCATTCACAGGTGCTGCTGAGGGGCCACACCAGTGGAGAGGACACCGGCAGAGGGGACAACTACCATGGCCAACTTGACGGCCCCTGTGGAGGCCGGGAGGAACTCGTGCACCTTCCACGAGGAGTTCAAGCAGGTCCTGCTGCCCCTGGTCTACTCGGTGGTGTTCATGGTGGGGTTGCCCTTGAACGCCGTGGTCATCGGGCAGATCTGGGTGGCCCGTAAGTCACTCAGCCGCAACATGATCTACATGCTGAACCTGGCCACGGCCGACCTACTCTACGTCTGCTCCCTCCCACTCCTCATCTACAACTACACCCAGAAGGATTATTGGCCTTTTGGGGACTTCACCTGCAAATTTATCCGCTTCCAGTTCTACACCAACCTACATGGCAGCATCCTCTTCCTCACCTGCATCAGCGTCCAGAGGTACCTGGGCATCTGCCACCCCTTGGCCTCGTGGCACAAGAAGAAAGGGAAGAAGCTGACGTGGCTGGTGTGCGCCGCGGTGTGGTTCATCGTCATTGCCCAGTGCCTCCCCACCTTCGTCTTCGCTTCCACCGGCACCCAGAGGAACCGTACCGTCTGCTATGACCTGAGCCCACCGGATCGCTCTGCCGCCTACTTCCCCTACGGCATCACCCTCACTGTCACCGGCTTCCTGCTGCCCTTCGTGGCCATCCTCGCCTGCTACTGCAGCATGGCCCGGATCTTGTGCCAGAAGGACGAGCTGATCGGCTTGGCGGTGCACAAGAGGAAGGACAAAGCCGTGCGTATGATCATCATCGTGGTCATCGTCTTCTCCATCAGCTTTTTCCCCTTCCACCTCACCAAGACCATCTACCTGATCGTCCGTTCCTCGCCCAGCCTGCCCTGCCCGGCTCTGCAGGCGTTCGCCATCGCCTACAAGTGCACGCGTCCCTTCGCCAGCATGAACAGTGTCCTCGACCCCATCCTCTTCTACTTCACCCAACGCAAGTTTCGTGAGAGCACCCGTTACCTCCTCGACAAGATGAGCTCCAAGTGGCGGCACGACCATTGCATTACCTACGGCTCCTAGGTGAGGATGAGGGCTACCTCGGTGTCACCAGGACTGGGCATGGAGCAATTCTGACTTTAAGCTCCACGGAACGGAGATGGCTTCAGCTGGGGACATGCTGGAGGACAGGAGAACGGCATCCCCCAAGCTTTCAGCACTTTCATCCCATCTCCAGCCTGCAGCGGCACAGTATTAACCCCACCACGGCACAGACCTGGTGTCCCCTCTCTGGCTTGGTTGCTCGGTTTGAGCAGCTTAGCGCCATGTTTCCTTGGTGGGACCATGGAGAGCACGGTGGGACCATGGAGGACACGGTCCCTGGCTCAGGGCGAGCTGCTGGGGGGTGATTTCTCCCCCTTCTTGTTTGAAGATTCCCTGATGGGGCCATGCGAAGGCTGGGGAGGGTTTGGTTCAGCTCATACCTGTCTGGGGAACGCAGGGCCATGTGTTTCTCCAACTCAAGATCAGTGTCACAGACATTTTTGGTGGTGATACTGGGACATCCCTGTCCCCCCAGTCCCCGGAATGGGGCCAGACCAGTAAGAGACATGGGCCCACTGGTACCACTGGTGCTGCAAAATGGTGGGAGAGCATCCCTGGCCAGACTGGGAGCTGGGAAGGGGGACATAAGGGCAACTGGGACACCCACGCTGGATTTCCCACCCAAGCGATGACTCTGGGCCGGGTTAGACACAAGCCAGGGGTGTTGTCACCTGCCTGGGGACCTTCAGCATCATCTGGGTCCAGCTCCCTGCTTAGCCCAGCACCCCAAATCTGACCCAGCCTGGCATCCTCGGCGCCCTGCTGTCACCTCCTCACCAGGATCCACCAAAATCAGAGCCGGCACACCTGGAGACGATGCCGGGAGTCGGGAAACCGACGCCACCGAGCTACTCGGTGTCCTCGGCCGTGTCACCGCACGTCCCACCGGTGGCTTGGCCTCTCCACCGTCCCCACGCTGGGTCGGGGCTTGAGCTTTGGGCCCCGCAGCCTCCGGTGGGATGCTGCTCCCTCCCGGCAAGGAGGGATTCGCTTACACGGCGCGGGGTGGACGTACCACTAATCGCTCTGCGAGTCTTCTTTAACATATAGGATGTATAGAATAAACCTCCCCCCCTTTTTCAGATGGATATGTGCACATATATACACCTGCGGCATATACACACGTATAATACAGCCAAGCAGGGGAAGGTTTGTAGCCCGGCGCAGGCTACGCGGCGCAGATATTCCCTGCCCTGAGTACACTATATGTATCTATAGGGTGTGTGTATTTATATATGGTATACATACATATGGATATATATAGGATAACCATTTTGCTGCATTTCTCACGGGTTGTCTGTGCGTAATAATCACGTCTAAGCTGATTTAAGCCATTTGCTTCAAGTCTCCGGGGATGAGCATCCCTCCGGCCTGGCCGCCTCCACATGGCGAACGCGCGACTTCATCCCCACTTGCTCCCCGCCAGCGCGCGGGGTCTTCCTCGGGTACCCGGCCACCCACGGGCCTCTCCAGCAGCCAGGGCTGGTGGTGTCAGCATGGCTCCTCGCTGTCACGAGGATGAGGAGGGTGCCCAGGGGGGTCGTCGGCTCTTGGATGACGTTCAAAGATCTCGGCGTCGCGGTGGGCTGGAGCGGAGAGGGATCCTGCGGCGGCGTTAGCTCCAGCCGCCTGGTTTTGCAGGAGCGGTGGCCGTGTCCTGGCGGGGAGGACCATGCATGGTGACAACGGCTTTGGGTTGGGGCACAGAAAGTGATGGAGGAAGCAGAACCAGCCCCGGGGTTTCCCTCGGCCAGAGCTCATCCGTGCCGAGATCTCCTCCGATGTCTATGCTGGGGGGCTGCAAGAGCGGTGGCTGGTGGGACAACCCCAGCCTGGTGTCCCCAACTCTTCCCAGACAAAAGGAAGGTGACAGGGTGGGAGCCGCTGGGCCACGCCGTCCGGACCCAGGAGAGGGCGCAAAATATTCAGATTTGGAGAAATCCAGCTGGGTCTGTGGGTGCCCACCCGGCTCCAGGGGGGGATGGAGGAGCCCTGCTCCCTCACACCCCCCCACGCCTGGACTGCACCCATGGGACGAGGCGGCCGGCCAAAATTTAACCGCAACAAAGCTTTGAGGGGAAAAAAATAAGCAGGTCCCAAAAAGGCCAGTGGTGGCTGCAGGGACAGCGTGGGCTCCGGTGGTGACATCCAGCAGCCCCAGGACACCCCGGTGAGGTCCCTGGTGGTGGAATCATGAATTTTGTGTGGGTTTAAGGCTAGGAGGCACATGGAGCTCACTAATTTTTGCACCTTGGGTCTGACCATGTCCTGCCCGGCCTTGGGGTCGTGTCAGCAGTTCCCTTGGTGCCACCAGGCCCAGAAGCCAGGGTGATGGGCACAAAGGGGCTCCTTAGAGATGGGGCGGGTGCTTCAAAACATCTCCTTCGCTTGCAAGATGCTCAACACCGGCAGCCTCAGGACCAGCTCCTACGGCACCAAGAGCGGATGAAAGGCACGGGTGTTCCCCAGATCCCATCCTGAACGCCAGGTGACCATGAGGACGTCATGGGGACATCGTCCTTACGGCCAGGAGACACCCAGCCCTGGGGGAACCAGGGGAGGAGGGCGGAGGGAGGGAAGGGACAGTGGGGAGGGAAGACCTGCCGGGGTGGTGCATCTCACGGCATCGCCAGGGGCGCTTTTTAGGTCCTGAGAAATGCATTTATGGGGGGGTGTTGCCTTTTTTTTAATCACAACCAGGTTTTTTTGTGCCCCTGGGACAGAGCCAGCAATGTCCTTTACGTGGCCAGGACACCTCTCCAGCCCCGTCCGCGCTGCCAAGGCCCCATCAACCGTCCCAGCCACCTTCTGCGTTTTTCACATCCCCAGCGATAAATCTGCTGTCTTGGGGGAAAGGGGGTTACGGGCTGCAAATAGCAGGCGCTGACAAGCGATGCTAAAAAAACCCACGAGAAAGTCTGTTCGCGGGGCAGCGTGTCGCCGGAGCTCTTTGCAAGTTGGGAACAAGGTGTCCTGCCTTCCCCGAGACGAGGAAAAGCAGGGGCCGGAGACATCCACAGCACAGGGAAGGATCTCTCGCCGGCACCCAAATTCTTGCTTATTCGTCCTGTTTTCCCCTAAAAAATAAAAAAGCTGGGAGGAGATGGAGGGAAGGGGATGGGGGGGGGGGGGAGGATGCAGGGGGGTGAAGGATGCAGGGGGGGGATGAAGGCTGGAGGGGGGGTGAAGGATGCAGGGGGGGATGAAGGATGCAGAGGGGGATGAAGGATGAAGGGGGGGGATGAAGGATGCAGGGGGGGTGAAGGATGCAGGGGGGGGGATGAAAGATGCAGAGGGGGATGAAGGATGAAGGGGGGGGATGAAGGATGCAGGGGGGGATGAAGGATGAAGGGGGGGGATGAAGGATGCGGGGGGGGGTGGAGGATGCAGGGGGGGTGAAGGATGCAGGGGGGGTGGAGGATGCAGGGGGGGTGAAGGATGCGGGGGGGGGGGGTGAAGGATGCAGGGGGGGTGAAGGATGCGGGGGGGGGTGAAGGATGCAGCAGGGGTGAAGGATGCAAGGGGGGATGCGAGGTGCTCCTGCTTGGCCTGGGAGCGGGAGGGCAGCTCTGCGGTCGCCTTCCTCCCCCCCCCCCCCCCCAAATGAAAAATTAAATTAAAAAAAAAGGCAAAGCCTCCAACCCTCCCCCTCCGCAGGAGGAAACCCCGCCTCCGGGGAGGAAAGTTTATTTGAATGCAACAAATAAAAAAGCGGGGGGTGAGGGAGGAGGAAAAGCCAAAAAAAAAAAAAAAAAAAAAAAAAAAGGGAGAGAGAAAACAAAGCGGGAGGGATGAAGCCCGCTGGCAGCCCGGAGGAGGAGCGGGGCCGGGCGGTGCCTGCGGCGGGGCCGGGGCCGGGGCGCGGCGGCGGCGGGGCCGGGGGGCGGGCGGAGGCGGCGGCGGCGGCGGGGGGGGCAGACAATGGCGGAGGGGGGCAGCGGTCGGGGGGTAGCGGCGGGTCGGTGGCTCCTGCCCGCCTCCTCCCCGCCTTCCTCCTCCTCCTCCTCCTCCTCCTCCTCCTCCTCCTTCTTCTTCCCGGGTAGGAAAGTTTCAGCGTCGATCGCGGAGCAACAACCGGGCCGGGCTTTTGGCAGCCTGGCCCCGTCGGTACGGCAGCTTTCGCTTCGTTTTACCGAGCCGGAGCCGACGGGCCCGGTTCATGCCGGGGCTCAGCCACCGTCCCCGGCTCCACCGCCGCCACCGCCGCCGCCGTCGTCGCCGCCGGGCCCGGGGTTGAACGCGGAGCCGCCGCGTTGGCCCAGCGTCCCGGCGATGCGGAAACTCTTCGGGGAAAGCTGCCGGCAGCCCACGGGGGGAACCGGGAATGGGAGCGGGAGCGGGAGCGGGAACGGGAGCGGGGCTGGGAGCGGGACCGGGACCGGGAGTGGGACCGGGAGCGGGAGCGGTCGGGGAGCTCCCCCGCCGCCTCCGCCCCGCAGCCGCGTCCCGCACCCGGCTCTCCGTTCTCCCCGCGGAGCTCCGCCGGAGCCCGGCCCGCATTCCTGGCATAACTCGACTCGACCGCAACCACCCTCCTCCTCCCCATCACCCCGCTCCAACGGGGAGGATGAAGCAGCAGCATCCCGTTCCCCCCGCGCTTCGTCGGGCAGTGAAGGCGAAGGGCAAACCGGAGCCCACCGTCACCGCGCCGCCCGGAAGAAGAAGGAGAGCGGTGGTTGGGAGAGCCCGGCGGATGGCGGCGATGCTGAGGCCGAAGGCTGCGGGAGGGTGGTTCCCCGTCATCCGTTGCCCGTGGTGGCCCGTGTCTCCAAGGTGAACATCCTGCCCTTCGGCAGCCCCGGCGGGTCGCGGAGCAGCAGTCGGTATTCCAGCACGGAGACGCTGAAGGAAGAGGAACAGTTTGGGATCTGTTGGCCCAGCCAAGGGCGGACTCTCCAGGCGGGTTACGGCGTCTATCGGTCACCCAGTTTCGGGACGAGCGACGGCCTGGCATGGGGACAGCCGGCGGTCCGCGTCCGTCCCAAGCTGCCACAGAACGCAGCCAAGGTGAAACCGGACTTGGAGAACCTGCACCAGCCGGGGCTGGAGGGGGAGCGGGCCAAGCACCGCAAGTCCTTGTCCAACCCCGACATCGCCACCGAGACCCTGACGCTCCTCAGCTTCCTCAAATCGGACCTCTCGGAGCTGAAGGTGAAGAAGAAAGGGGTGAGGATCGGCCTTGATGCGGGCTCCGACGGCTGCTCCGGCATCGCCAACCCCTCCCCGGGCAGCCGCGGCGCCGCTCAGACCCCCAACCGCTGGGCGCCGGGCGAGCGGCCAACGCTCAAAGACCTGACGGCCACTTTGCGTCGCGCCAAGTCCTTTACCTGCTCCGAAAAATCGGGGACGCGGCGGCTTTTCCTACAGAGCACCATGAAGCAGAGCTCCTCCGAGCTCCTCCTGGCCACTGCTGACAGCCAGGACCAGGTGGCTTCAGATGGGGGACAGCGGGGGGACGAGGATGCTCTCCCCATGGTCATCCAGGACCAGTACATCCAGGAGGCGAGGCAGGTCTTTGAGAAGATCAGCAGGATGGGTTCCCAGCAGGACTATGGCTTCACGGCCGAGCAGAAGGACAGCGGAGGTGTGGAGGGCGCCGAGGTGGTGGCACCGACGGGGACGACGGACGTGACCCTTCGGGGACGGGCGGAGAGCACGCGGTGTTTGAAGGAAGTGGAGTTGGAGGAGAACCTCACTCGCAGGAAATCCGTGGAGGAGCTGTCGGGTCACGAGTCGAGCGTGACGGACGAGGGCATCGTCACAGAGCCGGAGCCTGCCGGGATGCCCTTCCAAGACCTGCACGAAGCCGTGGATGCTTGGACACTGCCCAACGCCGGGCCGGCAGCCGGTGACGCCGAAACGCCGCTGCCCGCTCACCCAGCAGCAGTGGTTGAAGACCTTCCAGCTGGCAAATCCGAGACACCGAGCACCCCCGGCAGCTTGCGGCGCCGCCGTAAGTTCCCCTCGGCGGGTGCCAATGGGTTGGAGGGTGGTGGCGAGGGTGGCACCGAGCCCTACCGCTCCCTGAGCGACCCCATGCCCCACCGGAGATGCTCGGTGGCGGAGGAGGCGAAGAATTTCTCCGTCGACAGCAACCTCCTGGGCTCGCTGAGTGCCAAGGCGGGCATCCCCCAGCCCGCCACCATGGCGGGCAGCGCAGGCAGCGCAGGCAGCGACCTGTCGCTCAGCAGCGATGGGCCACGGGACTACAGCAGCCTCATCCGAACCATCGTCAGCCAGCCCGGCGCCATGGCTAAGCTCGTCGATGAGAAGGGCAATGGCAAGACCATCAAGAAGAAGTCGTTGAGTGACCCCAGCCGCCGCGGCGAGCTGCCGGCCGGCGCCTTCGAAGGTCCCGGTGAGGCCATCAGCGAGCTGGAGCCCAGCATCCCACCATCCAGCAGCGAGCCCATCCTCTCAGCACAGCCGGCATCGCCCGGCGCCGGCCGCGGCTACGGCTTCGACCCCAAGTTGGCTGATGTGTTGTCCCCTCGCATCGCCCGGCGCAGCTCCAAGAAGCGCTCCAACCGCGCAGCTCACCAGGAAAACCAACCGCCGCCGGCGCCTGCCAACCTCGCCAAGAGCCGCCCGGCCACCAAGCACGTCCGTCACACCAGTGAGCCCGCCACCTTCATCCCCATCACAGTCCCCGAGCCGCTTGTCCCCTCCGGCCACCACAGCCACCTCCCCGCACCGGCTGCCGGCTGCTCGCCTGGCAAATCCTTCCCAACCCTCCAACTTCCTTCGCTGGAGGATGTCACCAAGCGGTACATGCTGGCCCTCAACTCAGGTGACGCGTCCCCTGGTCCCGGGGATGGACCCTGCTCTCCGCCCGCCGCCCCACCGCCCCGGCTGCCCCGGTGCCCGCGGCCGCCCGACGAACACGGCCCCAGGACCAAGCCGCAGGTGGTAAGTGCCCATCCGTCCTAAAAACACCTTCATTTCACGGGGTACACGACCCCCCCAAAGCAGCAGTGGCTTTGGGGGTCCCTTGCGTGTCCCTCGTTGGGGACAAATTCCCATCCGCGGATGCGCTGCTGGGTGGCCAAGAGCCTTCCCAGCCCTTTCTGGCGGTCCCAAGGGGATGAGCTCTTGCTTGTAGGAGTGACCTCCCCCAAAAAAGGCGATTTTTGGGTGGGAAGAAGCAGTTTCCAGGTTAAATTGCACCTTGGTGAAAGGTGGTTTTATATATATATATATAAAATATGCTATATTTATATATACCATCTCCCAGTGATGCTATATAAGGTCCCAGTAAACGAGCGTGCTCTTGGTTGGCCCTGAAATGCTGAACCAAAAATTGCTTTTCCCTTGGCAGGGAGGTCTTAAATGGTCCTTTTGCTTGGGATTCCCCATGTCATTCCCCTTATTGAGCGAATCGGCATTTTCTCCCCCCAAAAATCGCCTTCCCTCCACCTGGGACCATGGGCTTTGCTGTGCCGGTGGCGTGGGAAAAAGGGGGAAAAATACTCCTGTGTGTGCACCAAGTATTTTATCGATGGGTAAAGTTTTATCCCGTCCGTGGAGGAATTGATGCTGCTTGGGGGACGCAAAGTGGTTTGCTCGCCCCGAAGCGTGGCCGCGTGCTTTGGGATCTTTCCCAGGGTGGGTTTTTGGCATCGCCGGCCCCTCGGCTGTTGTGAGATGGACTTGGGTTCCCATCTCTCCGGGTGTTTGTGCCAGGAAGCTCTTGGAAGCGCCACCTCCTCCTGCGGCACAGCAGTGCTGGCACCCACGGGGCTTTTAATAGCTCCGGGCGAAGCCCAGAAATACCCGTTCCCGCGGGGGACGAGCCGAGAGCTTGCGGGAACGGGGCTGGCAGGGCTCTCTCACCCCGCTACGATGCCTCCCTTCCAACAGCCGCCGGCAGCCAAGCGTGAAGTCCCCGGGGCCGAGCTTGGCAGCGTAACCCTTGCTAGCCGGGCAGAGCCGCGTGGAGCAGCGGGGGTTGTCTTTGCATGCATCCCAAATCCACAGCCCTGCAGCATCATCCCCCCAAGATACTCTCCTGGGGTCCAGCATCCCTGCAGCATCATCCCCCCAAGATATTCTCCTGGGGTCCAGCATCCCTGCAGCATCGTCCCCCCAAGATACTCTCCTGGGGTCCACCATCCCTGCAGCATCGTCCCCCCAAGATACTCTCCTGGGGTCCAGCATCCCTGCAGCATCATCCCCCCAAGATACTCTCCTGGGGTCCACCATCCCCCCCCCCGATAGGTCCATCATCCCCCCAAGATATTCTCCTGCGGGGGCTCTGCCCCACATCCAGCTCCTTCTCCGGCTGTTGTCCCCATTGCCGGACAACAGCCGTCGGTGGCCGAGAGCGGGGAGCTCTTGACTCCTGCGTGAAACATCCTTGGAAATAATTTTGGGTGAATTTTGCAGCATCTGTGGCCGAGGTACCAATTCAGAGTGAGGCGCTTGTCCTCTCCGATTGCAGGGTGAAAAGTGCTGTTGAAGCATCCAGCGTTCAGCGGAGTAACGGGGAACCTCCCGGGACCGCAGCTGGTGGCACCCTGGGGACATCGGCAGGTCCCCGAGGCGACGCATGCATTTCTTTATAAAGAAATATCTCTTACTAAATTATTAATGTTTCAAGTTTATATAATCTATGGTTTATATTAATAATTTATAAAGAGATATTTCTTGTTCGGGAAGCTCCCTGTGGTCCTCCAGGGATGGCGCTCGCCCCGTGGTGGCCCTATATCAGGGATGCTCTGCTGACCCCGCGCCCCAATACACCCCCCAACTCCGATCGCTTTGGGATCATTTCAGGTGGATTTTTACCAACTCCAGCACTGGGCTCTGGCGACTGGGAGCCCAGTTTGGCTGAGCATCCCCTTGGGGACACGGGCCACCCCACGGGGCTGGACCCCAGGGATGCTGCTCCTCACCTTGCTTGAACCCGCCGGCCTCGGCGAAGAGGGTGCGAATTTTCCCTTTTAAGGGCAATGCCGCAGCTGTATCTTCAAATCTCTCTCCTGCCTTTGAATTTCTTTGTGCTGCAGCCATAACATAACTGAAACCAGGATTTTTTTATTTCTCTTTTTGATTTATTATATAGTGGAGCTGGGATGTTTTATTTCAGATGGCACCAGCCTTGGCTGGGGGGGCGGAGGGGGACTGAGCCCTGCAAGGGAGTTGCTTCAATTATAGGCGAGAGCATCGAGGACCGGATATAACTTGGCACCGGGACGGCTGGCTGGGAGCAGAGATTTACGTGCTCCCTGACCGACGGCAATGAAATAAGCTTTATTTGTTATTTATTTTTTTTCCCCTCTCCCTAACTCAATGGAGAAGGCTGGCGTCGCGAGGTCGGTCGTCTCCTTGGGGAAACGGTCATCGCTGCTTGGGGATTTGGGGGCGTTGGAGCATCCATCCCGTGTCACGGTGATGATCCGTCCGTCCTGGTGTCCGTCTCCAGCAGACGATGCTGGGAAGGGATTAATAACGGGGTCCAGCAAGTGTGTGGTGATGCTCCCCCAAAATATTCTCTCCCAAGATATATCTTGCTCCCCCGAGATACTCTCCTGGGGACCAGCATCCCTGCAGCGTCATTCCCCCAAGATCTTTTCCCAGCCCCCGTGGCTTGGGGGTGGCTTTGGCGGAGGCGAGCGCTGCTGTGCCGGCTGTTTGCCGGGTTCGGCCGCCCGGCGTGTCCCGGCTGGAAGAGGTAACGTGCTGTTCTCCCTCGGCGGCAGGACTGTTTGTCCTGGGCGCTTTCCAGCGATCCTCTGTGGGGCTGGAGCCGGCCAAGCCGTCCTGGGTGCAGACGAGCTCCTTCACCCTCTGTCTGATGCCGGGCACGAGGCTTTTAATTCCCCAGGAGCCGTTAGCAGCACGTCCCGCTCCGGCACACAGCGCAGGCGCTGCGGGAAGAAAGGATGCTTTCAAGAAAGCAAGGAAAAAAACCCCAAAAACTCAAGATAGAGAAGTTTTTCTGCCTCCGACATCCCGTAAGCGTCTGGGATGGATGGCACACGCGTGCACGTCCGTGCACACACGTGTGCAGCAGCCTGGCGCTGAGCAAAGGTGCATTTAGGGTGCATTTGAGGTGGATTTGGGGTCCATTTGCTGCTCGGTGAAGGTATGAGCGGGATACCAGGCTGGCAACCTCTTGGAGCTTTCTTTTCCCCGTGGCCGAATCCGGCACGGGATGGAAAATTAGGTATGTTCGCTGCCATGCTCTGTTTGTTGACTTAGCAGCAGTCGGATTAAACAGGAAAATATTGATTTAAATATAGCACCTCGCGGGAGCGGAGGAGTCGTGGGAACGTGGCCCCCGGCGCCCCGGCCGCTGCCTTCCCCACCTGCTGCTCCCCAAGCGGGGCGGCCGCACCCCAAAAAAGCCATCGGGGATGGAGAGGGATCGCCGGAGGGAAACATGGGGGTCACGTTCCCAGGGACGCTTGCATAAAACCCCCCATCCCTCCCGAGCATCCTCCCTCCGAGCTCCCCGCGGCGCGGCTCATCCTCCAGAAGCTCGTCCTCGCTTTGGGGGCAGCTCGAGGGCCGGATCCGTGCACCGGCCGTATATTCCGTGGCCAAAGTTTGACATCTCTGAACCTATTTATCCCTCCGTTCCCTTTCCGTAAATCTCCATAGAAACCAGGTTGTGGGCCACGGCTGGGAGTTTTCTCGGGTTTTGGCGTTACTGGAAATCTATAATTAAAGCCGTTGCGGGGGGAGGATGGGGATGGGTAAATCTTGGCTTTCCTCTCCCGGTGCCAGCGCCGACGGTTCGCCTGGTTTTTGGCCCCTCCCCAGCTCCGCCGTGCTCAGCGAAACGCTGGGGTGGGGGGAAACTGAGGCATGCGGGCAGCCCCCGCTGCCCCTCGGAGCGGGGTTGGAGGTGGGATGGAGCGAGGAGCAGCTGGCCGGTATCGGGGGGCTCCGCGGGCGATGCTCCCTGTCAGCGGCATGGACCAGCGCTAGAATTGCCGGCATGGGGCCAAGCAACACGGCCGAGGGGGTGACCCAGCCCAAATCCCCTTAACTCTGCCCATCTTTGCCCCTTCCCTTCCCTGCTGCCAAAGTCCCCTTAACTCTGCCCATTTTTGCCCCTTCCCTGGTTCCCAATCCCCGTAACTCTGCCTATTTTTGCCCCTTCCCTTCCCCAGTGCCAAAATCCCCTTAACTCTGCCCATTTTTGCCCCTTCCCTGGTTCCCAATCCCCGTAACTCTGCCTATTTTTTACTCTTCCCTTCCCCAGTGCCAAAATCCCCTTAACTCTGCCCATTTTTGCCCCTTCCTTGGTTCCCAAATCCCCTTAATTCTGCCCATTTTTGCCCCTTCCCTTCCCCGCTGCCAGGGTTTTGAACGCCCTTGGCTGACGCAGAGGACATGTCCGATGTCACCCAGAGCCACCCCCTTGCTCCTTGTCCCTTGTCCCCAGTGCCTGCCCCTGCTTTAATGAAAAGCCTCTAATTAATCAGGCAGCGAACACCACCAGAGGGGATGGACCAGCCGGGGGACACATCCTTTGAGCCCAAACCCCCCAGGGTAGCACCCCATGGGCGGGGGTTGCCCCGGGACGGTGGCCGCGGGGCAGGATGCGGCCCCGGAGCGAGGGGGTTAGCACTGGGCTGAGCTCGGTGCCGGGGGCTGGCCTTGGCCCGCGGCCGCCCGGCCCAAAGGTCAGGCTCCTGGCAGGATGCCGGGGCTGCAGCGAGGGTGGGAGGCTGGGCCTGGCTCGGCCTGCGCTCCGCTTCCAGCCTGCGGAGGGACCCATGGCCTCGCGCAGGTCCTGGGGTGCACGTGCAGGGGTGCACGGGGAGGTCCCTGGTGCTGGGGTGCCCATGCAGGAGGTCCCTGGTTGCAGGGGTGCACGTGCAGGGGGGCATGAGGAGGTCCCTGGTGCTGGGGTGCCCATGCAGGGGTGCACGGGGAGGTCCCTGGTTGCAGGGGTGCACGTGCAGGGGTGCACGGAGAGGTCCCTGGTGCTGGGGTGCCCATGCAGGAGGTCCCTGGTTGCAGGGGTGCATGTGCAGGGGTGCACGGAGAGGTCCCTGGTGCTGGGGTGCCCATGCAGGAGGTCCCTGGTTGCAGGGGTGCACGTGCAGGGGGGCATGAGGAGGTCCCTGGTGCTGGGGTGCCCATGCAGGGGTGCACGGGGAGGTCCCTGGTTGCAGGGGTGCACATGCAGGGGTGTACGGAGAGGTCCCTGGTGCTGGGGTGCCCATGCAGGAGGTCCCTGGTTGTAGGGGTGCACGTGCAGGGGGGCATGAGGAGGTCCCTGGTTGCAAGGGTGCACGTGCAGGGGTGCACAAGGAGGTCCCTGGTGCTGGGGTGCCCATGCAGGGGTGTACGGAGAGGTCCCTGGTACAGGGTTGCCCATGCAGGGGTGCATGGGGAGGTCCCCGGTGCTGGGGTGCTGGTGCCACGTGCAGGGGAACACAGGGAGATCCACGGTGCTGCTCTCATGTGCATCCCTGTGCAGGAAGGTCTGGAGTGCTGGGGTGCACGTGCAGGGGTGCACGGAGAGGTCCCCGGTGCAGGGGTGCACGGGGAGATCCCTGGTGCTGGGGTGCACGTGCAGGGGTGCACGGAGAGGTCCCCGGTGCAGGGGTGCACGTGCAGGGGTCCAGAGGGAGATCTCTGATGCCGGCGTGCTGATGCAGGGTTGCACGGGGAGATTCTGGCGCTGGAGTGCACGTGCAAGGGTACATAAGGAGATTCACGGCGCTGGCTGCACGCACAGGGGTGCACAGGGAGATCCCTGGTGCTGGGGTGCACGTGCAGCTGTGCGTGGGGAGGTCCTTATTGCAGGGGTGCCCGTGCAGGGGTGCACGGGGAGGTCCCTGGTGCTGGTGCAAGGGTGCATAAGGGTGCAAGGGTGCATGAAGACATCGGTTGTGCGAGTTTGCACGTGCAAGGGCGCACGGGGAGACTCGTGGTGCTGGTCTGCACACGCAGAAGGACGCGCGGGGGATCCCCTGTGCTGTCTGCACGTGCAGGGGTGCACAGGGAGATCAGTAGTGCCACTGTGCACCTGCATCCCTGCACGAGGAGATCTCAGGTGCCGGCGCGCCCGTGCAGGGATAGATCTGGGGTGCTCCGTGCGCAGGCGTGCGCAGAGACATCGGTGCTCCCGGTGCACACGCCCAGCAGCGCACGGGGATGGTGCAAGGGCTGCACCGTCACCGTGAGTGCATTGCGCGGGCCGCTCTGCATTTCTGGGCAGCCTGCCTGCTCCCTGCCTGCATGCATGCACAGGGCTTTTCCGTGCAACATCCCGCATCTCCAGAGCTCCCGCTTGGAGGAGGTGGCCCCGGTCTCCATCTGCTCTTGCAGGGGAAGCAGCAGGTCGGCGTCTCTGAGACGAGCACGTGCGTCGTGGGTACCCTCCCGCTCAGAGCTTCCCGGGTTCGTTGCTGCGGCGTTAGTCCGTGGTTGCAGGGGTGATGGGATTCGGAGCCTTTCCCAGGGATGTTGCCCGAGCGGGAGGTCGCCCGCGGCTGCTGGTCGCTGTGTGGTGGGAGGGCCCAGAGGGGTGACGTGCCGAGGTCTCCCCTCGCTGTGACTTCGTTGCTGAGCTCCATCACCCGTGCGGCACAGGCTGGTCCCGATGGGGCAGTTCCGCAGCTTCGGAGCTGCAGCAGGGACTTCTCCTAAATTCAGGATGGAGAAGGTGGTGCCATCACACAAAGGGAAGATGCAGCTGGGGTTTGGTCTGTACAGAGCTTCTGCCCCTTCTCCTGGGGCTTCCCTTGGAAAGCCGGGGAGGAGACTCCCTTCCTCCCATCCTTCCTTCCATCCATCCATCCATCCATCCATGCATCTCTAGCCACCCGTCTGCATCCATCCATCCATCTGTCTGTCCATCCATCTCCATCCATGTAGCTCCATTCATTCATCAATCTCCATCCACCCATCCATCCATGCATCTCTCGCCACCCGTCTGCATCCATCCATCCATCTGTCTGTCCATCCATCTCCATCCATGTAGCTCCATTCATTCATCCATCTCCATCCACCCATCTCCATCCATATATACATCTCCATCCACCCATTTGCATCCACCCATCTCCATCCATCTCCACCCATCCATCTCCACCCATCCATCCATCCATCCATCCATCTCCTCCCACCCATCTCCACCCATCCATCTCCATCCACCCATCTCCATCCATCTCCACCCATCCATCTCCACCCATCCATCCATCCATCCATCTCCTCCCATCTCCACCCATCTCCACCACCCATCCCCACCACCCATCCAAAACAACAGGCCCCACTAGCCATACAGGCATGATTTTCAGAGCAGGCATGGTCCATCTTCTAGAACATCTCCTCCTGAAGGCATCAAGCCCAGCTTGCACAGACAGAACCCACTAAAGCAAATATGTTGCGATTTCCGTCGTGGTGTTTCCAGGCCAGGATGTGTCCGGAGAAGAAAAATCAGCCACTTCCACCCCCTCTCCCTCAATGTGGCTCTTTTTAAAGCTCTGATGGTTGGTCCCGGTGGGGCTGTTTCTCCGGGCTCCCTCGGTTTCCATGGAGAGGATGGGTGAGGAATTTCAAAGGGAATGGCTCCAGTAAATGAACTCTTCTCTAAAAATAGCGTGTTTGCTTTTGGGTCTTTGGGAACTGCGGCCCGGCCAATGGGAGGGAGAACGAAAATCAGCATCTGGGTAAAAATATTCCAGTAACTCGCGCTTTGTCCAAACTCCCGTCGGAGCTGCTGGGCTTCCGGGGGATGGGGGACTGGTCCCAGCCTGCCCGGCCCCTGCCCGCACTGGTACCGGTTGCTCCGTGACCGCCATTCCTGGTTGCGGGTGGGGGTTGTCCCCAAGCTGCATGTCCCCCCATGCCTTATATAAATTATTTTAAGTTGGATTACTTTAATTTGAGGGATGGAGGGGTTGATGGCAGGAACATGTTGGGCTTGTGGGACCCCCACGTCCTACGATGTCCCAGAGCCCCTGGGCATGTCCCTTTTTGGGACCGAAGGGATGGCCACCACCACCTTCCACCCCACCAGTGACATCCAAGACACCAACGAACCCCACTAGGACATCTCTGCATGGATGTGCTGGGGAAAGGACATTGTGGTGGTGTCCACCACGAGGTTCCCTCCGGAGAAGCCACCATCCCAATGGGGGGATGGCCACCACCTGGTCCCCACTGGAGGAGTCACCATCCCGATGTGGAGACGGCCACCACCAGGTCCCCTCTGGAGAAGTCACCATCCTGATGTGGGGACGGCCACCACGAGGTACCCCCTCGAGGAGCCACCATCCTGACGTGGGGATCGCCACCACCAACTCCCCTCCAGAAGAACCACCATCCCAACGGGGGCATGACCACCACGAGGTCCCCCCTGGAGGAGTCACCATCCTAATGGGGGGACAGCCACCACCAGGTCCCCTCTGGAGAAGCCACCATCCCAACATGGGGATGACCACTACCAGGTCCCCCCTTGAAGAGCCACCATCCTGACGTGGGCGACAGCCACCACCAGCTCCCCTCCGGAGGAACCACCATCCCAACGTGGGGATGGCCACCACCAGGTCCCCTCTGGAGAAGCCACTGTCCCAATGTGGGGTTGCCCACCACCAGCTCCTCTCTGGAGGTTCCACCATCCCAATGCGGGGCATGGCCACCACCAGGTCCCCTCTGGAGAAGCCACCATCCCAACATGGGGACGACCACCACCAGGTCCCCTCCGGAGGAGCCACCATCCCGACGTGGGGACATCAGCATCCCCACGTAGTTCCCGGGGCTGGAGAACGTTTCCTTGGCGGTGCCGTGGAGTTGCTATTTGTGACCGCCCGTTCCCGAGCCCTCCGGTACTCTCCAAAAAAAACAAGAAGGGAGTTGTTTGCATGGGAAGATTGGCATCTCCAAGCCCGGGATATGGTTTCCTGCTTTTTTTAGCCGGAGTAGCAGCAGACTCGTCGGCCTGCCCTGATTTGGCATCCTTCTTCTTGCTTTTTTTTTTTTTTGGAAGGGTTTCATCCTGACCCCTCGGCAGAAACGCCGTCGCTAGCGGTAGGGGATCAGTTTTGGTCCTTTTTCGTTTTTTTGGTTGCCCAAAAGCCTGGTGAAATGGGATGTAGATGGCTCAGAGCCTCAGTAAGCGGAGAGGGGACTCGTCCGTTGGTCGTCCGAACCCGGCGCAGGTCAGTAGATGCTGAAACACCCTTTATTTCACTGCCCCCCCCACCCCCCGAGGGTGCCACCGTGACAATGACATGGCAGGGAAGGCGTCACCTCTCGCCTCGCCGTGATGTGACGTGGGATGTGGGCGTTCCTGGCGAGGTCCGTGATCCCCCCCGCACCCGCTCCCTGCCGCCCCGGTTGCAGCCGTGCTGGGCGAGGGGATCCACCGAGCGTGGGGTGCTGCGAGGCCGGGTGTCCGTGGGGCACGGGTGACGCTGGGGATGGAGGCTGGCGTGGGCACAACGGGGAGCTTCTCCTGGTGGTTGCACCCAGGCTGCTGCCAAGGGCATGGATCCAGGTGGGGGGGCATGAGAAGGGCTGGGGCAGGGGCACGGCACGGGTTGTTTGGGGCTCCTGTATGTCCATCAGCTCCTGGGTGTCCATCAGCTCCTGGCTGCTTGTGGATTTGTGGGTGCCCATGGTCTCCTGGTACTTGTTGGCTCCTGGGTGTCCATCAGCTCCTGGGTGCTCATGGACTCCTGCGTGCCCATCAGCTCCTGGATGTCCATCAGCTCCTCAATGTCCATCAGCTCCTGAGTGCTTGTGGATTCATGGGTACCCATGGACTCCTAGTACCTGTTGGATCCTGAGCATCCATCAGCTCCTGGGTGCCCATCAGCTCCTGGGTGTCTGTCCGCTCCTGGGTGCTTGTGTATTTGTGGGTGCCCATGGACTCCTGGTACCTATTGGCTCCTGGGTGCCTGTCAGCTCGTGGGTGCCTGTCATCTTGTGGTTGCTTGTGGATTCATGGGTGTCCATGGACTCCTGGTACCTGTTGGCTCCTGGGAATCCATCAAATCCTGCATCCCCATGCCCTCTGGGTGCCCATTGGCTTCTGGGTGCCCAGGGACTCCTGGGTACCTGTTGGCTCCTGGGTGTCTGTCAGCTCCCAGTTGCATGTGGATTCGTAGGTGCCCATGGACTCCTGGGTACCTGTTGGATGCTGGCCATCCATCAGCTCTTGGGTGCCCATGGACTCTGGATGCCCATAAGCTCCTGGGTGTCTGTTGGCTCCTGGGTGTCTGTTGGCTCCTGAGTGTCCATGGACTCCAAGGTAGCTCCTGGACATCCATCAGCTTCTGAGCATCCATCAACTCTTGGGTGCCCTTTGGCTCCTGAATACCTCTTAGCTTCTGGTGCCCCCAGAATTCTGGGTCCACATGGAGGCCTGGATGCCCATCAGCTCCTGGTGCCCATTGGCTCCTGGGTGCCCAGTGGCTCATGGGTGCGCAGTGGCTCATGGATGCCTTTTGGCTCTCGGGTGCCCATTGGCTCCTGGGTACCATTTGGCTCCTGCTGCCCATTGGCTCTTGGTGCCCATCAGCTCCCGGGTGCCCATCAGCTCCTGGATGCCCTTTGGTTCTCAGATGCCCATTGGCTCCTGGATACCCATCAGCTCCTGATGCCCATCAGCTCCTGGTGCCTGTTAGATCCTGATGCCCAACAGCTGCTGGGTGCCCATGTGCTCTTGGGTGCCCTTTGGCTCTTGGGTGCCCATCATCTCCTGGCGCCCAATGGCTTCTGATGCCCATTGGCTCCTGAGTGCCCATCAGCTCCTGGATGCCCTTTGGCTCTCAGATGCCCATTGGTTCCTGGTGCCCATCAGCTCCTGGGTGCCCATTGGCTCTTGGGTGCCCATCATATCCTGATGCCCATCGGCTCCTGGTGCCTATCGGCTCCTGGATGTCCTTTGGCTCTCGGATGCCCATTGGCTCCTGGCCCCATCAACGCCTGGGTGCCCATCACCTCCCAGTGCCCAATGGCTCCTGGTGCTTGTTGGCTCCTAATGCCCATCAACTCCTGGCCCCCATCAGCTCCTGGGTGCCCATCACCTCCTGGTGCTCACTGGCTCCTGATGCCAGTTGGCTCCTCAATGCCCGTTGGCTCCTCAATGCCCATCAGCTCCTGGTGCCAAATGGCTCCCGGTGCCCATCACCCCTGGGTGCCAGGCCAGCGCCCTCCTGGGCACCCCACGTTTGCTTGCACCCCCCTCACCCGGATCCACGCCCCCTGCCACCGGGCACCCAGGGCACCTCCTACCCACATGTGCCGGGCTGGCACCCAGTGGTGATGCCAAGGGGTGCCACCATCAGGCACCCTTCTCCCTGGCTTCCCTCTCCCCCCAAATCCCAACAACGATGGCTTTTGAGGTGCTGTGGGATGCGGGGTGCCAGCAGCGGAGGCTGCTGGGGGGGGGATCCAGGGGTGCTGGCGCGTCGGGGGGCGGCGTTACCCCGTGCCCGGCGGGTGCGGGGCCAAACACGCCGGGAGGCGGCGGAGAAGGAAGGGGCGGGGGGGGCGGGGGGGAGAAGAGCGCGGCTGACCTCAGCATCTGGAAAGCTGCGCTCTTGGGCCGCGGCCTGCGTGCCGAAAACCGGAGGCAAAAAAAACCTTCCATATTTGGTGAAAGCTGCTCTAGGGCTCGGCAAAGGCTGGCTGCAAACGGGGGGCCGGCAAGCCCCCCGCCGCGCCCTGGACCGCGGCGACGCGAGTTTTGCAAGGGCTCTGCAAATGCGCCGGGGGACGGACGGTAGCGGGTGGGGGGGGTAAATTGGGTTGAGCGTTGCAGATCGGGTGGGAGGGGGGCACGGAGAGGGGGCACCCATGGGGTGCTGCCTGCAGCAGCGGGAGGATGCCCTGAGATGCGCCTGCATGACCCTGAGCCTCGGATTTTGGGGGGGGGACGGGGGACGGACTCCTCACACCCCGGCGCCAGTGATGCAAACCCTGATTTCAAGTGAAAATCCCACGGGAAAAGCCCCGCGATGCATTTTTGTTGCTTCGGGAAATGAGCCTCCTGCCGTCTTCCCGCTCCCCATCCCACCGGCACCGCTCCCGGCGCTGCCGCTCATCGGGACAGCACCGGGATGCCCAGCATCCTTCCACCCTGCCCTGAAAAAACTGCTCCGACTCCTTTATTTTTTATTCCCCTTTTTTTTCTCACACTTAAAGAGCAGAATTACAGCCAGGCTGTGTCCTCCCGGGATGAATCACCGCAGCCGAGAAGTCAAAGAAGGGAAAACAATCAAATTCTCAGCGCATCCGTTTGGGGCTGAAGCCGCCCTCCTCCTCCTCCTCCTCCTCCTCTCCCTCCCCACCCCGGAGGCGGTTGTGCCGCCGGGTTTCTCCATGGGAGCATCCCTGAACAAATCAAGGCTCCTCTGCGAGCCGGGAGCCTGGGAAAAACCACGACCGAGGGAAAAGCAAACATCTCCAGCCCCAGGACTGCGAATAAACACGGGAGTATTATTAGTAACCGAAGCGGAGCTGAATCAGAGCTGCTGATTTATGCTCTTATTTCCTTTCAAGAAGTTACGCTTCGGAAAGCGGCTCGGACTTTTCTTACCCGTGGGAGAACAGCGAGCGGCTGGGCGGGGAGGGGACGCGGCCCCGGACGTGATGCCGTACGGCGTCAGCCTGGCTCGGGCACGGCCCCGCTTCTGCGGCCCAGGTCCTTGTGTTCCGCCGGGACGCGGCCGGCAGCTTCTCCGGGACGCGGGGCCTGGTGGCCCCGGGGACGGAGGGGGCTGGTACCCAGGGATGGGATGACTGGTATTCGGGGATGAGGAGACTGGTACCAGGGAGGGAGGTGACTGGTACCCAGGGATGGAGGTGGCTGGTACTCAGGGATGGAGGTGACTGGTATCCAGGAATGGAGGTTACTGGTGCCCAGGGATGGAGGTGACTGGTCCCAGGGATGGAGGTGACTGGTGCCCATGAATGCCAGGGGCTGGTACCAGTGATGGAGGTGACTGGTGCCAGGGGTGGAGATGACGGGTATTCAGGGATGGCGGTGACTGGTGCCCAGGGATGGAGGTGACTGGTATCCAGGAACGGAGGTGACTGGTGCCCAGGGATGGAGGTGGATGGTACCAGTGATGGAGGTGACTGGTGCCCAGGGATGGGGTGACATGCCCGGAAAGGAGGTGACTGGTGCCCAGAGATGGGGTGACTGGTGCCCAGGGATGGAGGATACTGGTCCCAGGGATGGAGGTGGCTGATACCATGGATGGAGGTGACTGGTCCCAGGGATGGAGGTGACTGGTCCCAGGGATGGAGGTGACTGGTACCAGGGATGGTGGTGACTGGTCCCAGGGATAGAGGTGACTGGTCCCAGGGATGGTGGTGACTGGTACCAGGGATGGCGGTGACTGGTTCCAGGGATGCCAGGGGCTGGTGCCCAGCACAGCAAGGCCTTCCCTGCCCGGTGGCTGCCATCCCTCCACCCGTGTGGCACAGAGCCGCGTGGGACGTATGGCTGTGCATCGTTTATCCCAAGGGAAAGGCTGGCGGGGTTTGCCGTGAAAGCCCCACAAACCCCAGTCAAACCTCCTGCGTAAAAACATCCCGAGGGGAGATAATGCGATTTTTTTTCCAAGCGATTTTCCTGCCAGAAACCAAGCGGTTGAGGAAATATGGGATTGGATGTAGTAGCATCATCCTATTTTGGATGATGGTGCCAGCCAGGGGCTTTTCCGGCTGCGCGAGCAAGTTTTACGTGTCGGGATGATGCCGTTCGCTGCAGAGGTGTTTGCGCATCGCGTTGGGATGGATGGGAGCGGGTCTGGCTTTGTTTCCGAGCCTTTTTTCCCATTTTGGGAGAAATAAAGCCAAGGGTGTGCTAAAATTGTTAAGGTTGGGCGTTCGCCGTGCACTGCGGGCTCCCTGGGGCAGGGGACTGTCCCCATGGGCCAGTGGCTCCCACTATGTCCCAGCTCCCTCTAGTGGGATCCGCCCCAGGAGGAAGCATCCAGGGAAAGAAAAGGTGCCGAAATCCCAGTTCCCCCCAGTTTCTTCCAAACCGGGAATGGGGGTCTCGAGGGGGTGCTGAGATTCAGGCTGCTCCTAGCACAACCCCACTACGAGACCCTGGAGAATCCCCCCCCCCCCCAGCAGCGCGGAGCATCCGGAGCCGGCAGCGGGAACAAGCTGTAATGGGGAAAAAACAACTTGTATTTATTTATTCTTAAAATTTTGGCACATTTTGGAGGAGCGGGAATAATTTTGCTCGAAGCAGGGTAGCTCCTCCTCTGGCAGCTGCGGGAAGGACAAGCTGGGAAGGCCCCGAGCGGTGAATCCCACTCCCAAAATGGTCCAAAACACTCCAGATTTTTCCTAAAGCCGTATTTTTTTTGCCCCGAAGCGAGGTCTTAGGGTCAAAATCCCTGCTACAGCTCAGCCGGGGTATGGCTGAGCCCTGGCACAACTCGTTACACCGCTGACCTTGGAGAAACACTGCATGTTGCGGGTCCAAGAAGGGAATTTTGGGGTGAAACGACATCTCTGGGGATACGGAGATCCCGCCTCCCATGGGACGTGATTTTAGCGTCCCAGCTGGGCGGTGACAGCGCGTGTGACACCCGCCCGCATGTCCCCGGCTTCAGCGACCCGGTTCCCTCTGCCAGAGGGATTTAGGGGAGGGGGGGAGTCCTCAGAGCGGCTGCAAGCGGCATCATTATGTGCACCAATGTGTGCACGGTCTCAGCCTGGGCTCAAGGGCCAGAGGTTGCCGTGATGGCTGGGATTCCTCATGGATCTACATCCCCGCTCTCCCTTTCCCCTAAAAACCCTATTTTTTTTTTTTTTTAATGAAGTTTTTAGGACTTTCCTCCATCAATGGCTCTTTGTTTGCAGGGGGTGGAGGCAGGACACGATTTGCCAGGTCCTTTTTTTAATATTTGAAGTTGGTTTGAAATCCCCGGGGATGCTCAAGCTCCTCCTGCATCGCTACGCCCGGGCGGGGAAAAGCAAATGATGGATTTGCACCCAGAGGCTTATTAAAAAATAAAATAGAGCAAGCTGGGAGAGCTCCGGTCCTTCTTCAGGAGGCCAAGTGGGGTTGTATTTCCAATGCCGGAGGGAAAAACTGCGGGAAAATCCCCTCTCTGAGCCACCCCAGTGCCGGATCCGCTCCATCTTTGGGTTTTCAGGAGCATCCTCGCGATGCTGGCACAAGCCTTTGGGATGGGGGATGAACCCCTTGGCTCCATCCCAAGGGATCGGGATGCTTTTCCCGGGAGAGTTTGGGGGGTTTTGAGGGGAGGAAACACCCGGGATGCCAAAAAAAAAAAAAAAAAAGCTTGATCCGAAAGGAAATCTAAAGGTGTTTACAAAGAGCCACGCTGCTAAAAATAACCGGCTCATATTTTAGATGGCCCTAAAAATAGGCAGCGCTGTTGGAGTGGCCAAACACTCCCAGGAATTTCCTGTGGGCTGCGGGCCGCGCGCAGGGGGGTCCGGGCTCGGCGGCCGGCGGGGCCGGCCGGCATCGCTCCGGCTTTTTCTTCCCTGGGTGACAGGGAGATAACCTCCGTTGGGCCCCTCGGTGCACAGCCCGGCTCCTTCCCCGCTCCAGGCAGCGACGGACTTAACCCTTCTCCATCCGTCCTTCCTCCCTGATAACGTCCGAAGAGGTTGGGTGGGTTTGAGGGAGGTTTTTAAACCCAAGAGCACAAAGCTCAGCCTTAACCGCAGCCACCGAAGAACCTACTGGCAGGGTTAAATGCAGGGATTGACTCAAGGGAGGCGTTTGGGGATCGGCGACGTGGGAAGGACTCGCTGCAGACGGAGGGATCCCCCCGCTCACCCCGGGGACAAGCGATCCCGTGGGAGGGCTCGAGGGCGTTGCTGCAGCCGGAGCGGCCGGCTCGCCGTCGCAGCGTCACGGCGTCGCGGCGTCACGACGTCGCAAGCCAGCCGGGGCTGGGGTTGCAATTCAAATGAGGCAGGGATTGCAACAGGAATGGGTTTGGGTTTGCAATCCAGGTGGATCGGGGATTGCAACGCGGACGGGCCTGGGGTTGCAGCCCCGATGGGTCTGGGATTGCAACAGGGATGGGTTTGGGATCGCAGCCTGATGGATCGGGGCTGGAACCCAAATGAGCCCGGGATTGCAACGCAGATGGACCCCGGATTGCAAACCAGGGGTGTCTGGGGTTGCAACCCAGATGGCTCTGGGGTTACAGCCCGCGTGGGTCCAGAACTGCAACCCAGGTGGGCCCAGGATTGCAATCCAGATGGATCTGGGATTGCAACGCAGATGGGCCCGGGGTTGCAGCCCTGATGGGTCTGGGATTGCAACAGGAATGGGTTTGGGATTGCAGCCTGATGCACCTGGGATTGGAACCCAAATGAGCCCAGGATTGCAACGCAGATGGACCCTGGATTGCAAACCAAGGGGGTCTGGGGTTGCAACCCAGATGGTTCTGGGGTTACAGCCCACGTGGGTCCAGAACTGCAACCCAGGTGGGCCCAGGATTGCAACCCAAATGGGCCCACATTTGCAATCCAGATGGATCTGGGATTGCAACAGAAATGGGTCTGGGATTGCGACCCAAGTGGGTCTGGAGTTGCCGTGCAGATGGGCCCGGGGTTGCAGCCCAAATGGGCCCAGGATTGCAACCCAAATGGATCGGGGTTGCAACCCAGATGGGCCCAGGACTGCAACAGAAACGGGTCTGGGATTGGAACCCAGACGGGCCTGGGGCTGCAGCCCAAACGCGTCTGGGATTGGAACCCAGATGGGCCCCGACTGCAACCTAAATGAGTCCCAGACTGCAACCCAGCTGGGCCCAGGTTTGGAACCCAGAATGGCCTGGGATTGGAACCCAGCTGGGTCTGGGGTTGGAACCCAGCTGGGTCTGGGGTTGGAACCCAAATGCACCTGAGATTGCAAACCAGATGGGTCTGGGATTGGAATCCAAAGGGGCCCAGGTTTGCAACCCAGGTGGGTCTGGGATTGGAACCCAGGTGGGTCTGGGATTACAACGCAAATAAAACAGGGTTTACAACAGAAGCGGGTCTGGGGTTGGATCCCAGAAGAGCCCAAGATTGCAACCCAGATGAGTCCAGAACTGCAGTGCAGATGGGCCCGGGATTGCAACTGAGATGGGTTTGGGATCACAGCCCAAGTGAATCTGGGTTTGCAACCCAAATGGGCCTGGGATTGGAACCCAGAATGGCCTGGGATTGCCACCCAGATGGGTCTGGGATTGCAACCTAAATGGGTCTGGGATTGCAACCTAAATGGGTCTGGGACTGGATCCCAGAAGAGCTCAGGATTGCAACCCAGATGGGACCAGGATTGCGACCCAAACGGATCTGGGCTTGCAGCAGAAATGGGCCTGGGACGACCGTGGTGCTGCAGAAGGAGTTGCAGGAGCCGCTGCCTTGCAAACAGCCTCATTACCCCTAATGCAATTAGCTGTACCTGGTACAGCGCGGGCACGCAGCGTGCCCACACCGGCTGCTGCAGGTCCCTCCTCCCTGATCCCAGTGCCGGGGGGTATTTAAGGCTCCTGCAGCTCCCCTCTCATTATGTGCACCGAGTTGGCCGTTCTCTGCCATGCGCCCCGGGGAGGGTGCCAGGGGGGGCGGGATGGGTGCTGTGCACCCCAGCACCCTCCCCAGGGTGGGAAGCTCATCATCCTCATTACCAAGAGGAAATGTACTGGCTGCAACGGGAGGACGCAGCCCTGCTGCACGCCGTTGCTGTGGAAACGGGGTGAGCGGCTAATTAGATTTAATTAACGAAGCAGGAGGGGAGTGTTACAAACGGATCCGGGCAGGGCGCATCACCCAGCAAGCAGGGATGTGGGTGCTGAGGTGCTGATGTAGGGGCAGCAGGCTTGCTCCGTGCCTCAGTTTCCCTGTCTGCAAGGTCGGGGAGGGGGACACGGTACCCAGGGACCCCCCCCATTGGGGGGGATGGAGCCCCCAAGGATGCTGAGCACCCCAACCCAGCATCATCTGTGCACTCCCCCTCCCCAAAAATCACATGCCCCAAGAAAGCATCGCCCCCCCCCACCCTGCAGCATCCTCCTCGGGCAAAGCCTCTCCGGCAGCATCCCCCCGGCAGGATCCGGCCCTGCCTGCATCCGCGCGTGTGTGTGTGGGCACGGCTCTGCCTCCGTCTCCGATTGCTCTCGCCTGCCCGTGCCTCGGCAGCACCCGGGGCCGGGGACCCGCGTGCCGCCACGGACGCAGGCGCACGCCCGCCGCACGCACCCTGCAGCCGCTCTGCGGGAGGGCTTTTTTTATACATATATATATATATATACACACAGAACCCGATCGATATAAATAGCTCCTCTATTATATTTCTCTCCTCGCTGCATCCCAGCACAGCATTCCGGCGATTTTAAAGGGGGGACCTGGGGCTGTATATATATATATATATATAATTTTTTTTATTCCTTGGGCCGCGTGGGACGGACTGACCCCCGGGACCCGCATGCTGCAGATGGTGAGGACTCTGGCGCAGTTCACCATCGCGCTGGAGGACATGCGAGACATCGGAGACGGCATCGACGCGGCCTTCGCCGCCTCCGGGCTCGGCGGGGCGGCCGAGGAGCTGCCGGAGAAGGGTTGCGGCAGTCGCGGTGGTACCGAGGTGATGCGAAAAGGGATGGGGGGGGGTCTTGGGGATGGAGAAGGGGGGGTGTCTGGTGGGATGGGGGGGGGATATATGAGGGGTGCATGGATGCGTCATGTTTGGACACGTGTGCGCCCAGCAGAACCCGGCACCTGCGGGGTCTGGACCGCGATTGCCGTGGCAACGGCGCCTCCATCCTCATCCTCAGCCTGCCACCCCCGGGGTTCTCCAGATTGCGGGGAGGGGGGATGCTCCCACCCGGAGACGGTGATGGGGGGGCTGGAGCCATCGCTGCCAGCACCCCCCCCACTGCTGATTTACACCGCGGAGGCGTCGGCTGGTGGGGAAATGCCCCAATTCCCACGGCGGCGGGGGCTGATCCCGGGGGTGCTGAGCATCTCGGGGGAGGCAGGATGGAGCCGGGGCGCGGCGGGGGGGTCCCCAGGGAGAGCAGCTGGAGACCGAAGCAACCCCAGCCCTGCGGGGGAGAGGCTTTGCTGGGGTAAGGGATGCAGCGGGGCGCATCCTGCCTGCGCCCGGGTACCGCTTTGCCCTGCCAGGATGGTGCGTTGCCCCCAGCTCCTGCTCATCCCAGTGGGAATTTCCCCCCTGCCGGGATAATGCCGCTGCGGTAACGGTGGAAAAAAATCCCCTTGCCAACGGCTGGGCCTCATCCTGCGTCTCCCCACGGCTGCCAAACCCCGGCCGCCGGTGCGGCGTGCGGTGCTGAGCCTGTTCAGCTCACCGATCCGGCCCTTGGCTTCGGTAGCTGGGACAGCGCCGGAAAACGCCGGGAGCGTCCCATTGAGGCGGGGAGCTACAGGCTGCGCGAGGGTTGGGGAAACTGAGGCAGGGCAGGGGGGGTCAGGCGCTCTGCACCCCTAAAGCCCGTCCTCCGGTGGGTGCACTTCAGCCCATGATTGCAACAAATTAATCCGGCGGTGAGAGCGTTAATGAACTGTAACGAAGAGGGGAGGTCTCAGCCCGCGTCACTGAGGACCTCAGCATCAACGTGTTTTGGGGGGGACAGATTTCCTGGGGGGGCTTTGACCCGTCACCATAGTGTTTGGCTCTAGACAGTTTCCTCCTTGCTTGGCTGAAAAGGCGGCGATCAGCTTGGTGGGCGCGTGGGGAAACTGAGGCACGACTCTGTTCTCAAGCACCGAGCAGGATCTGGCCAGGATCCCTCCCTGGGGACCACTGGGGAGATGGTGGCCTCCATCCGTGGTGAGGATGGTTGGGTTAAGGCTTCCTTCTGTGGGTGCAGAGCGGCTTTGTGGCGCTCGTGTCCCCGTCGGGAGCAGTAGAGGGGACACAGGCTCATCCCACAAGGAGATGGAGGACATGGGGGTTTGGTGGCTCCAGCAACCTCCGTAGCGGCAGCAGGTCAGGGGAACGTGGTCCCAACATGCTGTGGTGGCCAGGTGGGACATCTCTGCACCCAAGGCTGTTGGTGGCCTCCCTGCACCCAGGGCTGTGGGGGTGCCCGAGCACCCAGGACCTTTGGAGGGTCCTTGTCCACAGGGGCTTTGGGGTATCTGTGCACATGCAGCGTTCGGGGTGTTCCTGCACCCGTGGCCTTTGGGGTGTCTCCGTTAATGGGACACTGAGTGTCTCTGTGCCCAGGTTCATTGGAGCATCTCCACACCCTTTGGGGCATCTCTGTACCCACGGCTTTGGGGGTGTCCGAGCCTCCAGGGACTTCGGGGTATCTCACACCCGCAGCTTGGGGTGTCTCTGCACCCAGGACCTTTGGACGGTCTCCATGAAGAGGACCACTGCAGTGTCTCCATACCCAGCACCTTGGAGCATCTCCTGTCCCAGGGCCAGCGGAGGGTCTCTGAATCCAACACTTTTGGGGCTTCCCACACCCAGGGCATTTGGAGCATCTCCACACCAAAAACTTTTGGGGTATCACTGCACCCAGGGTGCCTCCGGAGCATCTTGGCACCAAAATATTTGGGGTGTCTTTGCGCCTAGGGCCTCTGGAGTGTCCCTGCACCCAAAATATTTGGGGTGTCTCATGCCCAGGCATCTCCGCGCCCAAAACTTGTGGGGTATCTCTGAACCCAGGGCCCTTGGAGCATTTCTGCAACCAGAACTTTTGGGGTATCTCACACCCAGGGTCTCTGGAGCATCTCCACAGGTGAAACTTTTGGGGTATCTCTGCACCCACGGTCTCTGGAGCGTCTCCACACACAAAACTTTTGGGATGCCTCTGGAACATTTCTGCACCCAAAACTTTTGGGGTGTCTCTGCTCCCAGGGCCCTTGGAGCATCTCCACACCCAGAAGTTTTGGGGTATTTCTGCACCCAAAACTTTTGGGGTGTCTCTGCACCCAGGGTCTCTGGAGCATCTCTGCACCCAAAACTTTTGGGGTGTCTCACACCCTGGGCTCTGGAGCATCTCGCCCCCAGGCTGAGCTGCAGGGGCGTCCCCCCGGGTGCTGCCTGCGAGGGGGGTCTCCGAGCCCCACAGCCGAGAAGACCCTAACCCATCTGCTTCCCAAGACTGGCGCACCATCCCACACCACCACCTCCCCGTGCCCCCCACCACCCCGCTAATCCCCCTCCTGCGAGGCCACAGCCCAGCGCCGGGGTGCCCAGGGTGCCGGGCGGGAGGCGAATTCCTACGGGACCGCTCGGAGCGGAGCCGTCGGAGAGACGGAGGGCGTCGGGACCGACCCATGTAGGGCTGTGAGAGCCAGGGCGGGCTCCTGACGCGGCCGCGGAGGAAACCAGGCGTCTCTGTGCGCTCGGTGTCATGTACTTCCTAATCCTCCCGGATTCCTCCATCGGGGTGGAGAGGGAGCGGAGGGGAGCTGGACGCCAGCCGGGCTCCTCCGGCGTTCAGCCTCCCTGCTGAGCCCCTACGCCGGCGCTGACACCCGCCACGTAGCTCCCCTCCATCGTGTCACCCCAAAACTCATCTTGTTCTTTCTTTCCACCTGGGCAGGACATGAGGAAACACGTCATCATGACGCTGCTGGACACGGAGCAGTCCTACGTGGAGTCCTTGCGCACCTTGATGCAGGTAACGCGGCACGGCCAGGGACGTGACACCCCAAAGCACGTCACGGCGTAACCGTCCCTTGCTTGTCACCGTCCCCGGGACCCCGAGTTGGACCCCCCGCTGCGGGTGCTCTACCAGCACCGATGTGGCGCGGGGGTGGATTGGGGACGGGTGGCAGTGGGGATGTTGGGGACAGCGGGACCGGAGGCGGGAGCAGCGTGGTGATAGTGTCAAGAATGGGGTGTGGGGGTCACCTCTGTCCCCCAAATCAAGCCTGTAATGTTCCTGGTGAGTTGTCACCTGGCGGGTATCGTGTCCCCAAGCCCCTTCCCGTGCTTGCCCCCCCAAAAGCTCTTCCTCATGTTGTACCCCATCTCCTGGGCTGTTGCTGATGGCCATCCCATGATGGGGCACCCCTTACACCCCCCATTCCCATGTCCCCCCGTTTTCTGCTCGGCGCCATCACCTGCAGCCACGGGCCACGGGTTTTTCTCGGTCCTTTTTTTACTGAGCTGGTTCCAACCCCCCTGGAGCAGCCTGGCCGGAGGGTCCACCCCACGTTTCAGATGTTAATGAAGGTGTTTCAGAAGGTTAATGGTGGTCAACGCCCTGGAGACTAGGTCACGCTGACGTAGGTGCGGGTTGTCCAACCATATCGCTGCAGGTGGAAACACCAAAAAATCAGAGCTCTGCTTTGCTCCATACGGAGCAGTGCCTGTAGGACATCTGCTGGGCATGTCCACGAGGGCATGGGGCACCCATCATCCCAACACCCAGCTGGGCTTTTCCCATAAATCCCCTGCGAGGATGCCCCCATGGTGGACCCAGATGTGCTCTGCCAGATGTTGCTGCAGGAGGGAAGGACCCTTCGAGGCTGCTCCTAATGCAGATGTTGGCTTGGAGGGGCGAGAGGATCCTAGCTCTGGGACTTATTTTGGGGGAAGCCGTACGGGGTTCAGGGTCAGGTGGTGTCCCTGCTGGTCTCGGCATGGACAGAGGCTGTCCTATGGGCTGTGCCCTCCTCTGAGGTGGGACAGGAGGCTGGTTGGAGAGGACAGCCGTGCTGGGGCTCACCAGTTCCCCACTGGAGGGATTGGTTGGACACAGGTAGGAGCCACGGGGCGTTAATGCCTGCGCTCTTGGCCATGGGACACGTCCTGGCACGGTGCAACCAGGGGCATGTAGCTCCAGAAGCCCCCGGCTCCCTGTCTCAGCTAGGACAGGGATCTAAGGGATCCAAGGGACAGGGATCCAAGCTGCTTGGATCCATGACATGGCACAGTGGCACGTAGCTTGGTGGCTACCAGGGACAAGAACCACCTTGGAGCGTCATCTTCCAGCCAAGCCAGAGAGCGCATGGGCAAGCCCTGCCTGCTCTACCTCTGTGCCGAGGCGGGGGCTGTCTCCACGCTCTTCTTCCCCAGCTGGTCCTTGCTCCCCCAATTTCATGGCAGGTGGGATGCCTGGCACAGCCCAGCCCAGCTCCCGCTGGAGGTGTTGGCCACAGTAGGGCAGGTGAAGTGGGTGAGGAGTCTCAGGAAGGATTTGGCCCTTCTAACTTGGGTCTCCACGAGATACCCACCATCAGCTTGAGGAACCCTATCCTTGGGGGGATGACTCCTCCTTCACCAGCTTGGAGGGAGGTGTCCGAAGCCGCTCGAGGTGGGCCCTGTCCTCACCGCTCAGCTCCATGGTCCTCCCAGCATCCTGAAGGACACCAGCACCCCATACCGGTCAGGCTGAGGAGGCGGCAAGGCTTGAGAAGACCTTCCTTGTCCTGCATCCCTTGCAAATCCAGCTCTCCCATGCCCAGGGGCGCTGCTCCTCTCCGCAGCTCTGCCCCACGGTGGGAGGAAAGGGGTCCCATAGCAGAGCCGCCCACCCAGCCTTGCAGAGGACCTGCTTTTCCTGGTGGCCCTGAGCATCGCTCGTTGGCCATTGCCCAAGAGAGGCTGCTGGGCAAAGTGGTCCAGGGCTTGATCCAGTGCATCCACCCTGCTGGCTCCAGCCCCTCCTGGTCCCACACACCCTAAATCCCACCGGGAACGCAACAGCTTTTGGATCCCGGGGTCGTGCTGCCATGATTTCCCAGCTAGGTCAGGCTCTGTAGCAGGTGGAGGTGACCAAGGCTCATGACAGCAAAGATTTAGAGCTTCTCAAGGCCGTGGCTGGGGGACAGAGGACACTGTGCTTTGGGGGTTCCTCATGTAGACCTGTCCCACTCCCCACACTGCCATGGGGATGCACCGGGTGGGATGGGACCCAGGGAAGCTGGGGTGCAAAACCTACCGGAACCTGGCATTGCCTGGTCCTTCTGGTGGGTCCCACAACCCAATGTTCACTGGGGGAACCCCCTGCTGCTGGATGCCACCGATCCCCATATTTACATGGGCTGAAAAACTCAAACTGGGGGGGGTGGGAAAAGAAATCTATGGGGACCCCGATGCCTTTACTCCCCCGCAGGGTTACATGAAGCCGCTGAAGCAGCCGGAGAACTCGCTGCTGTGCGACCCATCGCTGGTGGATGAGATCTTCGACCAGATCCCCGAGCTGCTGGAGCACCACGAGCAGTTCCTGGAGCAGATCCATGACTGCGTGCAGAACTGGCACGAGAAGCAGAAAGTGGGCGACCTCCTCGTGCAGTCGGTAGGTCCTCGCGGGGTGGATTTCCCCCGGGGAACACAGACGTGCCCGCTCTCGGGCACGGCCCCAGCAGGAGAAGTTTCGGAGCAGGAGTGCAGGGGAGTGATTAAAGGACAGGCCAAACACGCCTGAGATGGAGAACAGGAGACGATCTCCAGGCCCGCGGTCTGCTTAGCGTAACGGCGGGGTGTTGCGGCGACCGGCTGGGTCTGCAGCTTGGCGTTTCTGCCTCGGGAGCAGAAATGTCAGGGCTGAAAAATCGAGGGGGGCGGGCGGTGGGTGAGCCCTCCCCGCGCCAGCCCAGAGCCAGGATTAACCCTTGGGGCAGCTTCTCCCAGGCGTGCCCAGGAGGTCCATGCTGGACCTAATCCCTCCCCCCCACCCCCTCTTTTCCCCTCCCAGTTCTCCAAGGATGTGCTGGTGAACATCTACTCTGCCTACATCGATAACTTCCTCAACGCCAAGGATGCCGTCAGGATCGCCAAGGAAGCCCGGCCGGCGTTCATGAAGTTCCTGGAGGTGGGTCCTGGTTCCTCTCCCCGTAGGTGCTGGCCAAGGTCCAGAGCCACCTGCAAGGCTGCTGGTGGGGCAGGGTGGGGTTGATGGGAGTAAACTGGTAACCTGTGGTCAGACTGGCATTTTTCCCCCCACCTTCTTCTTGGTTTGGTTGGGATGAACCAGAGTCGCTCCGGATGGTGTAAAAAGGAGTCACCCCGACCCCAAACGGGAGTTGCTCCAGGTCCTGAGCTGGTGGGACGCTGTGTCCCACCTAACGGGGCCATCTTTGTCCCCCACCGGTGTTTTGCAGCAAAGCATGCGGGAGAACAAGGAGAAGCAGGCTCTGTCCGACCTGATGATCAAGCCGGTGCAGAGGATCCCGCGATACGAGCTGCTGGTGAAGGTGGGTGCGGGCAGCCAGGGGCAGGCAGGAGGCCGTCTGCCTGCCGGGAGGTTGGACATTGCAGTGCTATTTTGGGACCCGTCACACTGCCACCCCCTCTGTGCCTCAGTTTCCCCGTGCCAGGGTCACTCTCCCTGGCGCTGAGGCTGGTGGGGATGCGCTTTCATAGAATCACAGAAGGGTTTGGGTTGGAAGGGACCTTCAAAGATCATCTAGTTCCACCCCCCTGCCATGGGCAGGGACATCTTGCACTGGATCAGGTTGCTCAAAGCCCCGTCCAACCTCGTCTTGAACACGTCCAGTGATGAATTTTGGGCGTCTGTGCAAGGTGATGCTGTGCTCTCACGAGCTGGTGGCTTCTTTAGAGGTGGCAAAGACCAGGCTGGTGGTGGCCAAAGCTCAAGGCTTCATTTCTTTGCAAAACCTTTCCTGCATGGGGCTGGTTTCCATCCCCAGCAGCCAGAGCAGTGCTGTAGGGGCTTTGGCGTGGGGCTGTCACGGCATCGCCGATGCCCAGGCTCTGCCCGTGGTGATGGCCCGGCTGTGTCCCTGCGGTAGGACCTGCTGAAGCACACGCCAGAGGACCACCCCGACCACCCCTTCCTCATCGATGCCCAGCGCAACATCAAGCAAGTGGCCGAGAGGATCAACAAGGGCATGAAGAGTGCAGAGGAGGTGGAGAGGAACGCCCGGATCGTGCAGGAGATCGAGTCCCACATCGAAGGGATGGAAGACGTACGTATGGGGGTCTTACACGGGGTCGGTCTTTCCTTCTCCCCAAAACTCAACCACTTTTGCTCTTTCTGGGTCACACCAGGCTGGGCCACTTGTTTTCTCCTCCGGGTCCTGCTTTCCCCATCATCACTTGGCCTTGGTGGTCTCCTGGGGGTTTGGGAAGGGGCTGGGGAGCCAGGTCTGAGCTGTGGGGTGTAGGGGCTGCAGAGACAAAGCCTCTGAGGGTCCCTCTCAGGGCTCCCTGCTCACGAGCCTCCTTGTCCCAACAGCTCCAGGCTCCGCTCCGCAGGTTCCTGCGCCAGGAGATGGTGGTGGAAGTGGTAAGAGCGGGGTGGTCCCTTGTCCCCTGTCCCCAGCAGGGCCGTGGCACCGTGCACCGGACAGGGCAGTGGGAGGGTGTGATTGTGGGTTGTGGGGTGGCTGTGTGCCCATGGGAGGCCATGGATGGACGGATGGACAGACGGATGGAAGGATGGATGGAAGAATGCATGGATGGACAGATAGTTGGAAGGACATAGGGATGGAAGGATGGATGGATGGACAGATGGATGGATGGAAGGAAGGAAGGAAGAATGGATGGATGGATGGATAGATGGAGGAACAGATGGACGGATGGAAGGATAGATGAAAGGATGAACAGAAGGGGGATGGATGGGTGGATGACACGCAGATGGGGACAATATAAAATTCCCCAAGGGTGTGGGGAGAAATAAGATCAGTTCGGGAGCAGGCAGGAGGCCAGAAGAGCCCACGGCAGCCCCGGCCAGGGGTGGATAGGGAGCCTGGAGGTGGAGACCGCGGGGGTCCTGGTGAGCCCCTGCCTGGTGTTCCCATGGCCCTGGTGCTTCCCTGTGAGTGGGACCCCGTGGCTTTGCTTGCACGGCCATGGCACCCATGTCCCCTCCCACCCTCGCGAGGACCCATCCCACCCTGCAGCCTCCCTGTGCCAAAGCCGCACGTGGGGAAACTGAGGCAGGGACTGCTCCCAGCGCTGGCAGCGAGGGGGGGCGGACGTTAACCCCTTGGTGTCTCCCACCGCTCCACAGAAGGCGGTGGGTGGGAAGAAGGACCGCTCCTTCTTCCTCTTCACGGACCTGCTGGTGTGCACCACGCTGAAGCGCAAGTCGGGCTCCCTCCGCCGCAGCTCCATGAGCCTGTGAGTACCACCAGGCTTGGGGGCACCCACGGGGATTAACCCACACCGTTGGGGTTGGCCCCGCCGGCTGGCCTGGCTTTAGGGTGCTGGGGACGTGGGTGCAGTTCAGCCATCCCCCCCAACCTCCCAGGTACACGGCAGCCAGCGTGATCGACACCACCAGCAAGTACAAACTGCTCTGGAAATTGCCACTGGAGGACGTGGACATCGTCAAAGGTCTGTCACTGCCTGCCGGAGTGTTCCTTGGCTGGCGGGGAGAAGGTTCCCCTGCGTGGCACCGTGAAGGAAGGGGTTAACACCGCATGCATGTCCCCACGCAGGTGCCTCGCAAGCCACCAACCGGGAGAGCATCCAGAAAAGCATCTGCCGCCTGGATGAAGACCTCAGCACGTTGGGGCAAGTCAGCAAGCTGTCGGAGACCCTCAGCTTCCCCCACCAGGTATGGAGATGGTGGCCCTGGTGCTGTCCCCTGGCTGGACACATTCCCCATGGGACCAACCGGGATGTCCTCAGTGGAAGGGAGAACCCGTGGAAGGGCTGGTGACCATAAGTGTCCTGAGACAGCCCAGATACCACCAACCCCAAAGCCACAATGGGGTTGGGGCAGCCTCCAAAGGATGCTTGGGGATGGATGGGGACAGCGTCATGTGGTGGCCCTGGTGCTGTCCCCTGGCTGGACACCTTTCCCATAGGATCGATTGAGATGTCCTCTGTGGGAGGGAGAACCTGGGGAAGGGCTGGTGGCCATGAATGTCCTCAAAGAGCCCAGATGCCACCAGCTTCAAAGCCACAGGAGGGCTGGGGCAGCCTCTGAAGGATGCTCAGGGATGGATGGGGGCATCATCACGCACATGGCTGGTGGTGGCCCATCTCTGAGAGCTGAGGTGTTATCCCTGTCCCCAGAGCCTGGACGACGTGATCAAGGACCTGATGGCCGCCATCCACCGGGAGCTGGCGGAGAAGCAATCCCTGTCCTTCAGCATGGCCTTCCCCCCCAACAAGGTGGAGCTCAGCACCACCAAAGCCGATGGCACCGAGTCCTTCATCTTTGAGTTCCCCAACCCTGACGCCCGGCTCGGCTTTGAGCAAGCCTTCGAGGACGCCAAGAAGAAGCTGGGTAACACCAGGGACCGGGGAGGTGGACACGGTAGTGGGCTCGGCATCACACCCCCGCTTTGGTAGACCCCTTTCCTCCATCACTTCTTCATCCTCCAATTTGATTTTCCCAGCTTCCAGCAAAAACTGCCTGGACCCGGAGTTCCTCAAGGCCATCCCCATCATGAAGACGCGGAGCGGGATGCAGGTACTTGGCGGCTGGGTTCAAGCATCCCACAGAACCCACGGTCCTCTCCATCCCAGTGGGCTTGCTGCCAGGTGCCAAGAGCTCCTGCGTCATTCCCGAATGACCCAACTCATCCCATCTTTTGCTCCCTTGCAGTTCTCTTGTGCTTCTCCCAGCCACGGCAGCCCAGAAAACTCCCACGAGGTTTGGGTTTGCAACAGCGATGGTTACGTGGGGCAGGTTTGTTTGCTCAGCATCCGTAAGGAGCCCACGGTGGAGGCGTGCATCGCCGTCTGCTCCGCCAGGATCCTCTGCATCGCCTCCGTGCCCGGTCTCAAGCGGGTGTATAGGTAGGACATTCCCACCGGCACCGCGGAGCCGGCGGGCACGGGGCGATGCTGGAGCTGCTTCTTTCCCCCCTCCCCTCGTCGCGGCAGGGAGCGTGCCGAGCCGGTGGGCAGCCCCTCCTCGGAGCCGATGCCGGCGCAGCCGGAGGATGCGGGGCCGCAGCCGTGCCTGCACATCTCCATCTCGGGGTCGTCGCTGGAGCTCTCGGAGCCGGTCGACGGCGGCAACAGGGAGCTGGTGCCCTTTGATAGTGATGACACGGATGACGAGTCCTCGCCCAGTCCCTCGGGGACGCTGCAGAGCCAAGCCAGCCACTCCACCATCTCCTCCAGCTTCGGCAGTGAGTCCTCCCCAGCCCCTGCTTAGCAAAACACCCACTTTTTTGCCCCCAAATGATGGGCAGCTCCATTGTTTTGGTCGCTCTGCCTTGCATTCCTCGGGGAAATCTGCAGGTGGAGGCTTTTGAGCCAAGGAAATCGTGGGAAAAGAGATGTTGGGGGGCATCAGCCCAACTTCGTGGCGCTGGGATGGGGCTGGGGGCTTTGGGTAAAACCTGGTGGGTTTTGGGGCTCAGCATCCCTACGTCCTCCCCCGGGCTTGACATCGCAAGGGGACCCGTGGTCTCTTCCCCGTCACTTTGGTTGGCATCGGGTGGTCCTGGTCTGACCCATTCCTTCCTCCTCCTCCTCCACAGATGAAGAGATCCCGAGCTGCAAGGAGGCAACGGCGGAGACGACGAGCTCGGAGGAAGAGCAAGAACCCGGCTTCATGCCCATCACCGGCACCTACGGCCAAAACCGGCACGGCGAGAGCCCCACGGATGGGCGAGCCCTGCGCCGCTCCAGCCGCGGCTCCTTCACCCGGGGCAGCCTCGAGGACCTCCTCAGCCTTGACCCCGAAGCCCATCAGAGCTCCATGTGGTTGGGCACCGAGGATGGCTGGTACGTCCCCAGGACGAGGGGACACGTACGTGGGGTGGAGCCCGACGCCAGGTGAGCCTCAAGCTTTGCTCTCCTCCTGCAGCATCCACGTGTACCAGTCCTCGGACAACATCCGTAACAGGAAGAACAGCATGAAGATGCAACACGCCGCTGCCGTCATGTGCATCTTGTAAGCGGGGAAGGGGGATTTTCGGCTCCGGCATGTCCATAGCGGGGTTGTTCGGGGTGGCTGAGGAAGGCTCTGCGACCGATGGTCAAAGGTTTCTTTCCCTGCAGGTACCTGGATAACCAGGTTTTCGTGTCGTTGGCCAACGGGGAGCTTGTCGCGTACCAGCGGGAGGCAGGTGAGGCCGGATCGGGGCCATCGAAAGGCGCTGGGGGCGTTAAATGGAGCCCCAAAGCGGTGGCTGCTGGGTGGGTGGCTTGGGCAGCCCCCTGGGGAGGGATGCTCGGGGTGCCGGTGGCTTCCCTGGCTCCTCAGGAAGGGAAGGGACATCCCTCGAGGGATGCTGGAGACCCCAAAATTGGAGCCAAGTGGAGATGTGCATCCTTCTCCTGGTCCCTGCCCACCACCGGCATCCCCTGGGACATCAGCTCATGTCCCCTCTGAAGGGGGACCCTGAGACAGGCATCCACAGCCACCCCATTCCATCGGCCGGGTCAAGATGGGGTTTATTTGGGGATGCTTTAACCACCCACCCCGCTCCCACCACCCTCACAGGCCACTTCTGGGACCCCCAAAACTCCAAGTCCCTGTCCCTGGGCTCGCCGGGGAGCCCCATCACCAAGATGGTGGCGGTGGCGGGGAAGCTCTGGTGCGGCTGCCAAAACCGAGTCATCGTCCTCAACACGGCCACGTTGGCGCAAGAGGTACTGCGGGTGACAGTGGGAGGTTGGGGACACGGCGATGGGCATCGGTGGCACCATCGGTGGCGTCGCCGTGGCTCTGTCGCCCGCAGCACACGCTCCAGGTGGGGCAGGACGGCGGGCGCAGCGTCACCTGCATGGTGAGCGCAGGGACCGGCGTGTGGGTCGCGCTGCAGAGCAGCGCCCAGGTCCGGCTTTACCACGCCACCAGCTACGAGCAGTTGGCCGAAGCGGATATCACCCCCCCGGTACACAAGATGCTCGCCGGTAAGTCCCACCGGTGACAGGTCTCCGGTGGGTGCCCGTCGCTGTCTCCAGTGGGTACCCGTGCCCATCGTCCGCCTTGAAAATGCGGTGCCCTGCAGCATCCAGCGCTTGGAGATTTAATTCCCGGCCAGCTTCGGGGAAGGAGACCCGACTTGTCACGCTCACGGGGTTTGTCCTCGGTGTTACGCAGCTGCATAATCCCACGGGGAAACAGGGCAGTCCCTGGGCAGATGGATAATCCCGTGCAGAAACGGGCAACCCCTGGGCATCAGCTTAATCCCACAGGGTAACAGGGAATCCCCTGGGTGGCTGCATAATCCCACGCAGGAATAGGGCAGCCCCTGGGCGGCTGCATAATCCCACAGGAAAGTAGGGCAGCCCCTGAGTGGGTGCATAATCCCACAGGCAAATAGGGCAGCCCCTGGGTGGCTGCATAATCCCATGTGGAAATAGGGCAGGTCCTGGGTGGTGGCATAATCCCACGCAGGAATAGGGCAGCCCCTGGGCGGCTGCATAATCCCACAGGAAAGTAGGGCAGCCCCTTGGCATCTGCATAATCCCACAGGGAAATAGGGCAGCCCCTGGGTGGCTTCATAATCCCATGCAGGACTAGGGCATAGTCCCACACCGGAATCGGGCAGTCTCTGGGCATCTGCATAATCCCACATGGAAACAGGGCAGCCCCTGGGCATGTGCGTAATCCCACATGGAAACAGGGCAGCTCTTGAGGCAGCTGCATAATTCCACGGAGTAGTAAAACAGTCCCTGGGTGGCTTCATCATCCCACACAGAAATAGGGCAGCCCCTGGGTGGCTGCATAATCCCACGGGGCAACAGGGAAACCCCTGGGCATCTGCATAATCCCACGGGGTAACGGGGAATCCCCTGGATGGCTTCATAATCCCATGTAGGAATAGGGCAGCCCTTGGGTAACTGCATAATCCCACGAGAAAATCAGGCAGCCCAATCTGGCGGCACCCAAGGGTGCCTTACACCAGCCAGGGGGGTTGTGGGGTCCCTTCCCCATGTCCCACGTCCCCCAGATACCCCTGGGAATGGACACTGGTGGCGTCGGCGGGGTTCACAGCCGCGGGGCAGGCAGGGAGGGAGGCTGACGGCTGGGATGCTCGACAGGCTCGGACGCCATTATCCGGCAGCACAAGGCAGCCTGCCTGCGGATCACGGCTCTCCTGGCGTGCAAGGACTTGCTGTGGATCGGGACCAGCGCCGGCGTGGTGCTCACCCTTGCCGTCTCAGCCAAGGCCGCCCCGACGTTGGTGGGGCTCTCCCAGGGCCACACCGGCCACGTCCGCTTCCTCACCGCCATCGAGCTGCCCGACGGCTTCGACGTCCTCTTCCCATTGCCGAGGGAGACGGGTAGGTGGGATGACTGGGGGGGGCCCAATCCTGATCCGCTCCGGGGGGAGTGGGTGGTTTTTATGGGGCTGGGAATGTCGTCCCACTGGTGGAGAACTGGGAACAGCCTTGAAACGTGGTCGTCAGAGTCCCTGTTCTGTCCTTGCCTTGTTAAAATCCAGGGAGAAAAATTAGGGTGGGGGGAAATTGGGTGCTGCCCCCCCCAGGGCTTGGGGGATCGACCCCAAATTTCCCTGGGAGACCCTAATTCCCATGGGGAAAAGCCACCAGAAAGCCATGTGCTGAGCCTCACCCAGCCCGGCTCTGAGGGCGGGGTAGGATGGGGGGAGGGCGGTGACGTGATGGGGGGGGGGGAAGGGGGGTAGGTTGGGTGGGAGGGGCTCATATGGGTGGGAGGGGCTAATTTGGGTGGGAGGGGCTAATATGTGTGGGAGGGGGTAATTAGGGATGGGAGGGGCTACTTGGGGATGGGAGGAGGTTTTTGGGGCCAAGATGTGGCACCTGGGAAAGTGGTGGTGATGTTTGGAGGATGGTGCTGGGATGGTGCTGCTGGGATGGTGCTGGGATGGTGCTGGGATGATGCTGGTGGGATGATGCTCTGATGGTGCTGGGATGGTGCTGGGATCGTGCTGGGATGGTGCTGCTGGGATGGTGCTGGGATGATGCTGGGATGGTGCTGGTGGGATGATGCTGGGATGGTGCTGGTGGGATGGTGCTGGGATGATGCTGAGATGGTGCTGGTGGGATGGTGCTGGGATGGTGCCGGTGGGATGGTGCTGGGATGATGCTGAGGTGGTGCTGGTGGGATGGTGCTGGGATGATGCTGGTGGGATGATGCTCTGATGGTGCTGGGATGATGCTGGGCTGGTGCTGGTGGGATGATGCTGGGATGATGCTCATGGGATGGTGCTGGGATCGTGCTGGGATGGTGCTGCTGGGATGGTGCTGGGATGATGCTGGGATGGTGCTGGTGGGATGATGCTGGGATGGTGCTGGTGGGATGGTGCTGGGATGATGCTGAGATGGTGCTGGTGGGATGGTGCTGGGATGGTGCCGGTGGGATGGTGCTGGGATGATGCTGAGGTGGTGCTGGTGGGATGGTGCTGGGATGATGCTGGTGGGATGATGCTCTGATGGTGCTGGGATGATGCTGGGCTGGTGCTGGTGGGATGATGCTGGGATGATGCTCATGGGATTGTGCTGGGATGGTGCTGGGATGGTGCTGGTGGGATGGTGCTGGGCTGGTGCTGGTGGGTTGGTGCTGGGCTGGTGCTGGTGGGACGCTGGTGGGGAGCCGGGGAGCCGCGGGGGGCCATCTGACGGCTCGCCGGGGTTCTGCGCTTGGCAGGGGCCGAGAAGCCGAGCGAGGCGGAGAAGCGAGACCCGTCGCGCCCCCGCGCCCCCGCCCTCGCCCTCTCCAAACCCAAGATGCTGGTGATCAGCGGCGGGGACGGCTACGAGGATTTCCGCCTGACCAGCAGCAGCGAGACCGTGGGCCGGGACGACAGCACCAACCACCTCCTCCTCTGGAGAGCGTGAACGGCCGCGGCCCCCCCCGGGGCCATCCCGGCGAGGAAGGGGGGTGCTGCCCCCCCTGTATGCAGAGGAGGGGGGTCCCGACCCCCCTCCCCGCCACCCCCAGCCCCAGCGCCTCTCATCTCCAACCCGGCTGCTCTCTGTGTGCTCGGGGTTGGGGGGGATGAGCCCCGGTCCCCCCGCCGTCCCCCCGGCCACCGCACCGGACTGGGGGGGGGGCGGGGGGGGACGCACACACCGCTTTCGGGGCGTGGAGAAGATGGGGGGGGGGGATGCATTCGCTTGGGACGGCGCTAACGAAGGAGGAAGGTGTTAACGAGCATCCCTGGGGACCGGCCGGAGGATGCCGTACAGCCAGGAACCTGCCTTGCTCTCCGGTTTTGTGTGTGCCTGCTTCGGGGCGGGGGGGGCGCGGCGCTGCCACCCCCCCCTCCCCCGGGACCCCCGGCCACGCCGCGGGACCACCCCAGGGACAATACGCCCGCGGTGTCCCCCCCGCCCCGGGCCTCCCGCTAACCCGCTCGCTCCATCGCCAGCACCCAGATAGCTCTGTTTGTTTGTTCGTTTGTTTTAAATATATATATATTATATATATAAACATCCTTATTTATTTTGGGGGGGTTGGGGGGATCAGGCACATCCTCACGTCACTGCCGGTCCCTCTGCTCCAGAGTTGGGGGGTTAAAACCCTCCCGGTTCATCGCCCCGAGGCAGACCTGGACCCCAGGGATGGAGCTGGACCCCGCAGGGGTGTGGGTGGAGGGGGGGAGCTGATGGAGGGGAGGAGGGGAAAATTGGGGGATCCCCCCTCCCCAATCTCTGTGATTCCCATGGGATTGCACAGCCTGGGAAGCGGGGTGAAGCCGCCGCCGCCGCCGTTCGAAGCATCTTCTGGATGAGAGCAACCCTCTTCTTTGCATTCCCCTGCCAGCCCTCAGGGGTGTCCCCCCACCCCTAAATTGGGGTGACGGCGGTTGGGACCCTAAAAACGAGGCTTTCCTGGACCAAACTCTCCCATTTGCCCTTTTCCCCCCCGTTTGTTATTAACCCATTTGAGGTCATGCAGGGAGAAAATTAGAAGGGCCAAAGCCCAACTAGAACTTAGTCTGGCTGCTGCCGGGAAAGGCAACAAAAAGTGTTTCTACAAATGCATGAACAATGAAAAGGGCGAAGGAGAATCTCCCTCCTCTGTTGGATCGGGGGGAAACAGCGTCAAGGGACGAGGAAAAGGCTGAGGAGCTCAATGCCGCCTTTGCCTCAGTCTTTAATAGTAAGACCAGTTGTTCTCTGGGCACCCAGCCCCCTGAGCAGGAAGACGGGGATGGGGAGCAGAACAAAGACCCCAAAGTCCAAGGGGAAATGGTCAGTGACCTGCTACGCCACCTAGACATGCACAAGTCTCTGGGGCCGGATGGGATCCACCCAAGGGTGCTGAAGGAGCTGGCAGAAGTGCTCACCAAGCCACTCTCCATCATTTACCAGCAGTCCTGGCTCACCAGGGAGGTCCCCGTTGACTGGAGGTTGGCAAATGTGACGCCCATCTACAAGAAGGGCCGGAAGGAGGATCTGGGGAACTACAGGCCTGTCAGCCTGACCTCGGTGCCCAAGAAGGTTCTGGAGCAGATCATCTTGAGTGCCATCACACAGCACGTACGGGACAACCGGGTGATCAGGCCCAGTCAGCACAGGTTTATGAAAGGCAGGTCCTGTCTGACCAACCTGATCTCCTTCTACGACATGGTGACCCGCTTAGCGGATGAGGGAAAGGCTGTGGACGTTGTGTACCTGGACTTTAGTAAAGGCTTTGACACTGTCTCCCACAGCATTCTCTTGGAGAAACTGGCTGCTCATGGCTTGGACGGGCGTACTCTGCGCTGGGTAGGAAACTGGCTGGATGCTGGGCCCAAAGAGTTGTGGGGAATGGAGTTAAATCCGGTTGGCGGCCGGTCACAAGTGGGGTTCCCCAGGGCTCAGTGTTGGGGCCAGTCCTGGTTAACATCTTCATCACTGATCTGGACGAGGGGATCGAGGGCACCCTCAGTCCGTTTGCAGAGGACACAAGCTGGGCGGGAGTGTTGATCTGCCTGAGGGCAGGACGGCGCTACAGAGGGGTCTGGACAGGCTGGATCGATGGGCCGAGGCCAATGTATGAGGTTCAACAAGGCCAAGTGCTGGGTCCTGCCCTTGGGTCACACCAACCCCCGGCAGCGCTACAGGCTTGGGGGGAGCGGCTGGAAAGTGCCCGGCGGGAAAGGGCCTGGGGGGGTTGGTCGACAGCGACTGAATATGAGCCAGCAGCGTGCCCAGGTGGCCAAGAAGGCCAACGGCATCCTGGCCTGTATCAGCACTAGTGTGGCCAGCAGGACCAGGGCAGGGATCGTCCCCCTGTGCTCGGCCCTGGCGAGGCCGCACCTCGAGTGCTGGGGTCAGTTCTGGGCCCCTCACTCCAAGACAGACACTGAGGGGCTGGAGCGTGTCCAGAGACGGGCAACGGAGCTGGGGAAGGGGCTGGAGCACAAGTGCTGTGAGGAGCGGCTGAGGGACCTGGGGGGGGTTTGGCCTGGAGAAAAGGAGGCTGAGGGGAGACCTTCTCGCTCTCTGCAACTCCCTGACAGGAGGTTGGAGCCAGGGGGGGTCGGTCTCTTCTCCCAAGGAACAGGCGACAGGACAAGAGGAACCGGCCTCAAGTTGCGCCAGGGGAGGTTTAGGTTGGATCTTGGGAACCATTTCTTCCGCGAAAGGGCTGTCAGGCCCTGGCACAGGCTGCCCAGGGCAGTGGGGGAGTCCCCATCCCTGGAGGGACTGAAAAGCCGTGGAGATGTGGCGCTTGGGGACATGGGTTAGTGGTGGCCTTGGCAGTGCTGGGTTAACGGTTGGACTCGATGATCTTGGAGGTCTCTTCCCACCTCAACGATTCTGTGATTCTGTGATTTTCCTGCCTCCGCCCCAGGGCCAGGCGAGGCTGGTGCTCGCAGGTCTGGGCACCCTGTTGTCCCTGTGGGAGAGGTGACAACCACAGGGGGGGTGAATTGGGGTGTCCCCATCCCCACGCAGCCCGGTGAGTGACGGGGATGCTGCCGTCCCACGTCCGTCTGTCCATCCGGGGCAGGGAGGGTGTTATAGTGGGGATGATGAGGCTATTTTGGGAAGTGGGGGGGGGGGGGTTGGTCACTTGGGGGCTCTTTGTCATTGAAGGTCACCCGTGTCAGAATGACGCCAGCACGTCTTGTCCTTCACCTTGGGGGGGGTGGCGGGGACGGGCGCAGCGGGGGGGACCCCCCCACCCATCGGCATCACCGGCGACGTCACCCGGTGCCGGCTGCGATGAAGACCCTGGTGGGAGGAAGAAACCCTTTCCAGTCCCGGGGTGCAGTTATTCCCCCCCCGACGGGGGTGTCGGGGGGGTCCCTCCCGTGTCGGGATGTGTCCCCGGGGTGACGGACGGACAGACAGCCGCAACGGGGGACGCCCTCCTGGGGCCCACGTCACCCCCGGGGAGCACTGGCGGGGGGGGGGGGGTGGAGGGAGCACCCGGCCTGGCCGCCACGGGGGGGTCCCCAGCGTGGGAAAACTGTCCCTGGGGGGGGGCGAGGACAAGATGGGGTGCGCTATAGGGCACGGGGTGCAGCACCCATGGGTGCCCCCGCAGAGCGCCCCCCCGAGCCCATCCGGGGCAAAAAACCCTTAATTTGTTTTGCTTAATTTCCCGATCGAGACGTAAAAACCCACCGGCTCCTATTTTTTCGCGGTTTCCCCCCAAAAGCCCGGCACCCCCCCCCGCGAACCGCCCGCAGGTCCCGCCGCGCCCGCCAGGTGGCGCTGCCCGCGAGGGGAGGGGGAGGGGCGAGGGGAGCCGCCGCGCGCGCAGCGCTGACGCCGGGGGGCGGGGCGAAGTGCGGCGAGGGGGTGGAGCCCCGGCGCGTGGCGTCACGGAAAGGGGCGGGGCGTGCGGGAGTTGCGCGCCGGCGGGTTCATTCATAAGGAGCGGGCGCGCGCGCGGCGGGGCGGCCCCGGGGGGGCCCGGCGGCTCCGCGGCGGGGGCAGGTAAGGGGCACCCGAGGGGCTCCCCCGGGGCTCCCCCCCCCCCGGGCTCCCCCCTACCCTGCCCCGGAGGGGCCCGGTCCGAGCTGCGGGGGCCCGGGTTGCTTCACCTTAACGGGTCACTCCCCCCCCCGGGGGTCTGGGTTTGGGGTTGCTGCAGCTTCGGGCTGTGCAAGGGAGGGGGCGGCTGGTGCTTTTGGGGTGCTCGACCAAAAAATTAAAAGGGGCGGGGGGGTTTATTGCCTTGGCTCTGTCCCTAAGCAGGGCGTGGGGGAGCTTCCCCTGGTGCTGGGTGAAGTGGGGGCCCCGGGGCTGGCCCCGGCCGCCCGCAGAGCGAATGTGGGTTAAGTGGGGGGGGGGGAGGGGGGCGAAAGTGGGTTAAGGAAAGCTCGGGAGCTGCTGGCGGGCCCCGGGGACGGGAACTGCGACGGGGCTTTTTTGCCAGAGCTGGAAAATCACGGAGCTCCCAGCCAAATGCCTGCCCCAGCCGGGAGGCTGCGGTGAGGGGCTGCACCCCAGAACGGGGCTGGAGCGCGCCGCTGCCTGGGCTTTGTGTGGCAGCGGTGCCTCCGGGACCGTCTGACTTAGTATCGGATTTTTTGTGACGGTTTGGTCGTTCCCGCAGCTCTGGTGGGGCCGGGGGGTGCGATAACGCCGAGTTTCGCTCCGTCTGCCGGACAATCCCCCCCTTGTCCCAGGCCGCCTCCCGGAGCCGTTCCCCGGAGTGTTTCCGAACAGTTGCTCCTTTTTTTCCCCGTTTATCTGCAGGAGCCATCGGCCAAAACCCTGTTCCCCGTAGGGAGTGGAAGCCCTCGCCAGAATCCCGGCGGGCAGCCTCGGGTTACCGGCTGTGTTAAGGGAGGGCTGGGAATAAAAGGCTTGTTTGATCCGGTGGGATTCGAGGGGTACCGAAACCAAGTCGCCTTCCCCACTGTGTTTGCATCGATGCACCGGCCAAGGGGGGTACGGGCCTGGTGGAGGTCGGGCTGTCCCCAAAAAGCAGCCAGGTGTGGCACTGGTGGGGTTATTTTTTGGTTTCCTCTGGTTCTTGGGGGGTAAATTACGTTGTTTTTAGTTCCCCCCGGGAGCTTCAGGGCTTCTCCCCGCTGTGCCAGGGCAGCCGGGCATCCCACCGTCACCGGCTGCGGGTTTGTGCCTGCATCCCCCATCCCCACCTGGGATATCCCTGAGCGGCCCCCCAAAAATGGGTGCTGGGTCCCGGGGCGGCCGGGATGAGGCAAAGCTCCAGTGACAGCCGGGAGCTGGCACCCCCTGGTCCTCGTACCTCTGATGTCCCCATGGCAGGGCTTGCTCATCCAAGGGATGTCCTGAGTCCCTGCGTTAAGCTTGGCCTCAGGTCTGCCTTACCTGGGCCCAGCCCTGCTCCTGCTGGGGTTTAAATCCGTTTGTCTTGAAACGATGAGCCGGGACGCTCCAGCAACCCGGGATGCGTGGGCTGTGCCGGCCCCTGGCATCGCTCGGCCACGGCTCGTGGGACCTGCCCACCCCCTCCCAAGGCCGTCGCGGCTCCCTCCCCGGCACAGCAGCACCCCAAACATCTCCGGGGGGCCCTAAGGTGCTGCTATGACAGGCTTAAACGCCACCAGCCCGAAGGATTAAAACACTTCATGTTAGGCTTAAACTTGAGTTTTAGTAGTGCTGGCTCACGGGGTGGGGGGCTTGCACCGGCTTCACCCTCCCTCCGCGCCCAAGGGGCACAGCCCGAGTCCCGGGGGATGTGGGAGGTGTCCCCGCGGGACGCTGTCACCCTGGGGCGACGCTGAGCGGGGAGGTGGCACCTGGTGGGGCTCAGGCTGGCCGGGGCCATGGCGGCAGCCGCCTCAGCCCCCCCAAAATCCTGGGGTCCCAGCAGGGCATGGACGGTGCTAGTGAAGACAGGGGCTTGGTGGCTCTTGGGTTGGGGGTGCAGCTCCCCAGGAGGGGAGAAGGGCTGGTTGGCTCCATGCTGGCACCCTGATGGGGTGCTGCCTTACTGGGAGCTACTGGGAGGAACTGGAGCACGGGGGATGCTCATTTTTGGGCCGTGCCATCATGTCCCAACCCACGTCCTAGAATTACCCGGCTCTGCCCCGCTCGCCCCCCAGCACCTCCCCGCCCGAGTTTAATTAGCTGCATCTTAAACCGATGATGCCGGCCGCTAATTAGGAGAAACTCGTCAGACAAAGGCTGTAACGAAGCTCCGGCGTGGCTCTCATGGGACCGTGACGACCGGGGAATTTCCATGCGGGCGCCAGAGGCTGGATCCGGGTTTGGGTTATTTATTTTTTCCTCCCTTCCCCTATGCTGTCAGCGTTTATTTTAATTTTAACAATTAATTGCAGAGCCCGAAGAGGGGGGATGAGCCTGCGGGAAACACCTTTTGTTTTGCTTGATTTTTTTTTTTTTTTTAATTTGAATATATTTGGTTTTTTAGTGACTTCATTTCCTTGTGGCAGATGCATAAGGATTTCCTCCGGAGCAGGAAAAAAACTTTATTTAATGGTGTCTAGCATCATCTGCTCCTTGTCCTGACTCCGTCGCAGGGTTGGTCCCTCTCTGATTCGGGATGGAGTCAGGATCTGCAAGGGAAGGGGATGATGCCGGACATCCCATAAAGCCTCTAATAAAACTTGGGGGGGATGGTGGAGGACCGCTGCCGCAGGGATATTTAGGCAGGTGCCTTGGAGCATCCCCACGGGGGGAATAGGGCCCCCAAATTGCTTCTCCGCTGGGATTTTCCCTGGATGGTGACCCCGGTGCTCCCCCTCGGGCAGGTCTCCCCTGGTGATGAAGAGGAGCGGGATGCGCTGGTGGCTCGTCACCATCCTGGGGGTGAGTACGGCCTCGTCTGTCCCGTCCCGTCCCGTCCCATCCCATCCCATCCCATCTCTCTGCCTCCCTGCTTTTGGCTCCTCTGATGCTGGAACCCATCCCAGCGTCACCACCCCATAGCCACAATAGGGCACCCCAAAATGTTTCCCACCTGGAAACTTGCAGCAGCTCAGCCGCGGGGAGATGCTCAGTTTGGGTCGAGGGGTTTTTTTTCTCCCCAAATTCTTCCTCTTCCTTTTCTCTCTGTCGAAGCTTCTTCCAGGGCAGGGGCTGGTAGGGATCACGGCTTCTCCCTCGCTGCTCCCCCCGGGGCCACCGTGTTGTCCCACGTCTGGGAGATGCTCTTGGGACGGGCCACGACCCCAGGGGCTGGGGCTGCTCCCTCGGGGGGCTTGGCCTGAGCGAGGGTCGCGATGGGTTCGCATCGGCCGCGGTGAGTTTGCCACCATCGCGTCACCGGTGACGCGTTTGCATCCGCCGTGGTGCGTGCAACGGGTTTGCATCCGTCATGTCGTTGATGATGGGGTTGTGTCTATCATGGCACACGCGGTGGCTTTGCATCCGTCACGCGGTGGCTTTGCATCCGCCGTGGTGCGTGCAACGGGGTTGCATCCGTCGCATCACTTGTGACGGGATGGCATCCACCACGGCGCGTGCAATGGGTTGGCATCCATCGTGTCGCTGGGATCGCACCCGCTGCAGCGCACGCGGTGGGTTTGCATCCGCGACGGTGCGCGCGATGGGTTGGCATCCACCGTGTCGCTGGCGCCGGGTTTGCATCAGCTGCGGAGCGTGCAGTAGGGTTGCACCCGTCGCATCGCTTGCGACACGCTGGCACCCACCGCCGCGCGTGCAGTGAGTTTGCGTCCCTTGTGTCGCTGGTGATGAGTTTGCCCCCATCGCGTGACGGATTTGCCTCCGCCATGGTGCGGGCACGGATTCGCACCCATGACATCGCCTGCGACGGGTTGCGTCTGCCGTGGTCCATGTGACAGTTCTGTATCCATCGTGTCGCTTGTGGTGGGTTCACCTCTGCCGCGTCGCCCACACCGGGAGCCGCGTGGCCGCCGGCACGGGCCTCAGAGCAGCAGGAGAGCCGGAGCAGCCGGCGCTGAGCACCACTTGCTGCTTCTCCCGCAGGTGCTGAGCGGAGCCGGTGCAGGGGCCGGGAGCTGCGGACGCCGGGAGCACGGGACGCCGGGATGCCCGCCCGGAGAGGAGCCCGCCGGGGTAAGCCGTGCCCGCCCGCGGCACAGCCACCCCGGAGGGAAGGTGCAGGGTCCGGCCATCGCTCACCTCCCTTGCCCTCCGCGCAGGCGTGCGGCTCGGCGCAGGGCCCGGTGGGGACGTGCCGAGCTTGTCCCCCCGGCACCTTCTCACCGGGGGACGTATCCTGCTCCGCTCACACCCGCTGCCGAGCCGGGAACAGGGTCCTGGTGGCACCGGGGACGGCGGTGACCGACAGCCGCTGCGGAGCCTGCCTGCCAGGGTGAGCCAGCCGGGGAGGGACGCTGCAAACCCCCAGCCCCGCTGCCGCTCGCGGGCCGTGTCCTGACCCTCCCCTTCCCCCCCGCAGGTTTTACAGCCCTGAAGGGGAGAGGGAGCCCCGGGGCCGGTGCCTGCCCTGCGCTGCCACCCCCCGCAGCACCCCGGGGTGCCCAGGTGGGTGCCCGGGCTGGAGGTGTCACCCTGGTTTTGTGGGTGCCGAAAGAGCCGGTGCCTGTTGTGCCGACGTCCGGCCCGGGGATGCCGCAGGATGTGTCTCCTTCAAGATGAGGGGTGACAGCTGAGAACATCTCCACTCGTGACACGCGTGGCTTCTGCTTCCCTGGGGGCCATCCCTGCAGCGGGGCTCCTGGGAAAACGGGATTTAATCCCAACAAAACCCCTCTCCGGAGCTGATCCGGTGCCTCCCCCCAGGCCGGCGGCGAGCCCGCAGCCTCGAAGCACCGGGCTGGCCGGCGGGGACCAACGGGACGCGGGTGACCCCGATGGGTGAGGAAGAGGAGGAGGCGGCGGCGGCGCAGGCGGCCGTGCTGACCATCGTCCCGGTCTTCTGCGCCATGGGGCTGTTGGGCATCCTGGTCTGCAACCTGCTGAAGAAGAAGGGCTACCACTGCACCGCCAGCAAGGACCCCCAGCCCGGTGGCACCGGTGAGCCCCGGTTGTGCCGCGGGCCCCTTTCGGGGACCCCACATCCCTCAGCCCATCCCCGTGGCTTCTGGTCCTCCTTGTCCCAGGGCATCCTGCTTGTCCTTGGTGGGGGGGTTTATCCCCCATCACGGAGTCCCCCCAACTTCTGCTTCCAGGTCCCAGCTCCATCTGCCAGCTGGAGGACGCCAACGAGGACACCATCGGGGTGCTGGTGCGGTTGATCACCGAGAAGAAAGGTCGGGGGGGTCCCTGGGGGGGGTGACATGGGCTGGACTCCCGTGACCCCCCCTTGGTGTCCCCCCACCCACAGAAAACGCCGCGGCACTGGAGGAGCTGCTGAAGGAGCATCACAGCCAACAGCTGATGCCACCACCGAGCTGCACCCCCCCAAATAAGTAAGACCCCCCCCAGGCTGCACCGAGGGCCCCCCATGGTGGACCGACCCCATGCTGATGGCATCTCCCCCCACTTCCCAGGCCCCACCTCCTGCCTCAGTTTCCCCCCGCCTGCCGGCACCAGCAGCACCTCCACACGGTGCAGGGTCCGGCCCCCTGCGCCCGCTGTGGCCAGAAGAAGTGGCCCGAGGTGCTGCCGTCGCTCAGGGCCACCAAGGTCCCCGCACCGGGGGGTCGCCCCGGCGAGGTGACCATCCTCTCCATCGGCAGGTAAGCGGGGACCCCCCCTCACCCCCGGCGTGTCCCCCCGCCTCGGTGGGCGCAGGCTGATGTGATGCCCCCCCCCCAACAGGTTTCGGGTGTCCCGGATCCCCGAGATGAGGAGCGAGGTGGGGGGTGACCCCCCCCACGGTCCCCTCCCGGCCGGTAGCGGGATGCGGCCCCCGTGGTTGAGAAGCACCGACGGCCCCCCCGAGGTGAGGGGGTGCGGAGGGAAGGTGGTGGGGAGCCCCTGGGGGGTCCTTCCTGGGGAAAAACGGAGTTTCAGGAGCCTGGAGGATAGAGTGTTAACTCTGAAGCCTAGTGAGGGCAGCCGGTGATTTGTGAGGCTAGAGCGGCCCATCCCCCCCCAGCCTCTTCCAGCAGCTGAGAGGCTTAAAAAAAAATACTTTAAAAATGGAGCCTGAAGGGGTTTGGGGTGTCCCCCCCTTCCTCCCACCCCCGCGTTTAAGGTGCTATAGGGGATTGGGTGCTGATGGGGGTGTAGGGGTGGGTGCTGGTGCCAAGGGGTGCTGCAGAGGCCGGGTGCTGGGGGCCCCCGGGGTGTTCTGCAGCAGCCGGCGCTTCAATATACCCCGTCCCCTACGCGTCTGCGCCCATCGCGTGCAGCCACACTACACGCACCCCTATAGCACACCGAAAGCACGTATGCGAATGCCCATACAGCCCCATACACCACGTGCAATACTTACACGTGTGGTCACGCACCCATATACGCACAAAAGGCCATGCATATGTGTATGTGCACTTATATACGTGCCGTGCGTAAAGCGGGACGGGCGGCGGGGACGCCGAGGCGGGAGGGAGGGGGTGTCACGCTGCAGGCTCAGGGCCTGGCGCGGGGTGACACGGCCGGGGCTGTTGTGTGACTCACGGGCAGCTGCAGGGGCGCACGTGCCCTCGCACACGCACACACCCCCCCCCCGCAACAGGCGCTGCTGCCCGTGGCCACGCTGGCAGCAGGGAAATGTATATGTGTGCGTGCAAACGTGTGCGCGCACACGTGCACAGGTGTGCACACATCGCTGCACGCACACATGCCACACACACCTGCACAGATGAACACATGCACGTGCAAACCCACCTCTGCACACATACCTACATGTGTGCACGTGCATGTACGCACATGCACATGTGTGCAACACCTCCCTGGAGCTCTGTAAGTGTGTACACACGTGCACGCACAGAGGGTGTGCACACATGCACCCGTCTGCACCCTGCTGCACATGCACACGCACGTATGTATGGAGGAACAGGCATAAATGCACGTGCAAACCTACCTCTGCACACACACATAAACACAGCACCTACATACGTGCACACACGTGTATGCAGTCACGCACACACGCCAAACACACCCACCCTTGCACAGGGAGTTCTGTAAGTGTGCATGCATGCGCGCAGATGTGCACACGTGCACCCGTTCCACACATGACTGCACATCTATACACACATATGCACAAACGTGCATAAATGCACATGCAAACCACCTCTGCATGCATATGTACATGTGTGCACGGTCATGCACATGCACACACTGTATGCGGTCCTACATGCATGCAAACACGTATGGAGCTCTATAGTGTGCATACACAGGCGTGCACGCACCACTGGCACACGCAAACATGCGTGGATGTACATGTGCATGTGCAAACCCACTCTGCGCGCATACATGGTGTGCACATATGCGCATACGTGTTGAGTCATGCATGCAGGCACACCACATGTGGAGCTCTGTAAGTGTGCCTACACGTGCACACACACAGGTGTGCACAACGCCCGCTCACACGCCGCATGCACGTGCACCACAAATCTGCACAAACGTGTGCACATGCAAACCCAGCTCGGCACATGTACATAACGTGTATACATGCACGTGCAAATGCCTCCACACTTGCACGTGGAGCTCCATAGAGTGCGCACACACACGTGCACACGTGCACCTGTTCACACACTGCCACACGTGCACGTACACGTATGCAAACCCACCTCTGCACTCATACACGTGTGCACGTGCAGCTATGTACATGTACACACGTGTGCAGTCACAACACACGTGCAAACACACCCACGCTTGCAACTGGCGCTTCCTAAGTGTGCGTAGACGTGCACGCACAGAGACATGCACACACAGAGACGTGCCAACAGCACTTGTTCACACATGGCTGCACATGCACACGCACATGCATGGATGAACACATGCATAAATGCACGTGCAAACCCACCTCTGCATGCGCACATGTGTGCACGTGCACATACGTACAGCCCGCACACATGCAGTCACACACGCCTGCAAACACACTCACGCTTGCATATGGAGCTCTGTAAGTGTGCGTACATAGGTGTGCACGTCACCCACTCGCGCACAGCTACACGTGCAAACATACGCACAAACACGTGCATCAATGCACATGCAAGCCCACCTCGGCACACGTACATACACCCTGCACATATGTATGGGCACACACACATATGCAGTCACCACAGCGTGCAAACACACCCATGCTCGCACAGGAGCTCCGTAAGTGTGCACACACGCACACATGGATGTGCACACGTGCACCTGTTCACACACTGCTGCACGTGCACATACATGTGGACAAACATGTGCATAAATGCACGTGCACCCCCCCCACGCATACACGTGTGCACACGCACGTATGCACATGCACCACACACGTGTGTGCACCCCCCTCCACGGCCCCGTTTTGCACCCCCCGCACCCAGAGCTGGGCGCAGCACCCACGGGCACCCGCCACACCAGGTGCTGCACCCTGACCGGCTGAGCCCGCCCCAGCTCGTGACAGCGATGGTCAGCGCCCACCTGCAGCCCCCAGCACCCGCCGGGGCCATCCCGGACACCGTGTCCCCTCCAGCCGCTTGGGGACACCGTGAACCCGCTGAGCCTGTGGCTGAATCCTGCCGGGCCTCAGCAGCTTTTCGGGGGGCCTGGACCAGCTGCAGGGGGGGGACGCCCGGGCGGGGGGGGACAACCTGAGTGGCTGCCCTTAGCAGGAGCTGTCCCCTCCTGCGCGGGACGTCCCTGCGTGGTGGCAGCCCCGTGGACGCTGGCCCAGGGAGTCACCACCGAGAGGCTCCCGCCACCGCGGGTGGTGCAAAGGGTCCCCCCAGCCTCCCACGGAGATGTGGTCCATCCCTGTCCCCCGCAGCTGGCGCCAGGCCTGGGGGCTGCCTCGGGGGGACGGTGACACCCACAAAGACCCCCTGGGGGGCACGGAGGACGTTGGGGACCACGTGAAAGCCAGGACCACTTTGTGCCACGAAGCGCTGGAGGTGGCAGCTCGGCTTCTGCTCCTGCACCGCGGCGCCCACCGGCAGCACGGCAAGTCCCAGCGTCTTGCCAGGCTGGTGAGGAGGATTCCCGTCCCGCGGTCTGGTGCTGGCCACGGCGTGGTGGCCTGATGGAGACCATCTCCGGGAGCCGTGACACCGGTGGTGCTGGCCACGGTGTGGTGGCCTGATGGAGAGCATCTCTGGGAGCCACAACACCAGTGGTGCTGGCCACGGCGTGGTGGCCTGATGGAGAGCATCTCCCAGAGCCGCGACGCCGGAGCACAACTCTATTGGAGGCACCCCACAGTGGAGGATGTGCGTGGCCGGGATGGCATTTGATGGTCACCCTTCTGGGTCTGCTGAACTGACACCTCTCCAGGAAGGTCATGAGCTCTTGAGTTCCCTCCCTCACCAGGTGCCAGCACTCAACATTGCAGGCTACAGTGGTCCCTGGACCATGGGACAAGTCCTACCTTACCAACAACCCAACCAGGGCATGGGTTGGTCTCCTGCAGCCACGTCTCTACCCAAAGTCTCAGTCAGCCAAGGAGAACGTGGTGGTGATGCTCTGCTCACCGTAACGATCACACGCTCCTCTTCGCACAGGAGCTGTTTCTGTAGGACCACGTTGGCCACGTCGGGGTCAGTGGGACAACCCACCCAAGGTTGGGTTGGAGATCCTCAAGCTCTACCACCAACCTAGAAACAGGTTTATGGCTGGTCCCGCTTCACTTCTCCACCGCTCACCGCGCCGAAAAACCAACCACCAAACCCTCTCGGGCTCTTTTATTTATTTTTTTTTTTTTTTGGAAACATTTTTAATCGTTATCGAATGTTCTACATCTTACAGTAAAATATCGTACAGTTACAAACTCTTGGCTGAAATCTGTCAGGGGAATCACGACTGATCTTCAGAACCGAAACCGGAACAGAAAACCGAACGGAAAAACCCCCCGAATTTACGCTTGAGATGGACAAACCGAGGCTGTGGGGCTTCCCAGGGCGTCAGCTCAAGGCCGCGTTCCTGCACACCTTTGAGACTTAGACTTGGAAGACACGGTACTCTTGGGTTTAATCTTTTTTTCTTGGGTTTTTGGGGGGTTTTTTTGTATTTATTTTTGCTTAAGAGGTCCAATAAATTTAAAAAGGAGCTGGCCTGGCGCTCGAAATGAATAAAAAACGAATTTCCGGCGGAACGAGGGGTAGGAGGCGGCGCGGGTCCGCTCCGTGCGACGGGAACGGGAGGGTTTGGGGGTGATCGGCGCCCCGCTGCCTCGCTTTGCCCTGCCTCGCTGTGCTGCCCGGCCCGGCGCCTCCACCCTCACCCCCCTGCGCCCGGGAAAAACCGGCTCCCCCCAGCTCCGGTCCCCGCAGGAAGGTGCGGCGATGCTGCGGGGTGGCCGCGTCGCAGCAGGAATTTTTCCCTCCCAACAGCAAAACCGAGTGTTGCCAACCGGGAATTGCTGCCGTTAACCCACGGATTTCGCTATTCTGCTTTGCAAACCTCCCCGTAACAGGTTATTTTACCCGGTTACCGGTGAATCTGCAAGCTGCCAGGGTGCGGACACGCCGGAAAAAACCGCTTGTTTCCAAGCTCTCCTCCTCCCAAGCTCCTTAACAGGCTTTATTTTTCTTTTTTCCCTACGGGAATATGAGCACACAGCAGCGAATAACACCGGCGCCCGATCCTGCCGACAGCCCGGCGCTTTGCAGCAAATGCAAAGGGAAGACGGGCAGAGGGTCGTCACGTTTCGGGGCCGATCTATGCTCGGAGGGCCTGAAAATACTGACAATTAAGGACAAAAAAACCCCCAAACCTGGATTTACGGGGACCCAGCGGCTCTTATTGCTATTGTCGGCTGGTTGAGTTTTCCTATCGAAAATAAACCCCCAAATGTGGGTTTTCTCCCTCTAGGAAAGCGAGATCCCGTTTCACGCCCTCCGGCCGGGGACCGCATCGTCCCAAATCCCCTGCGGGATGCATCCGCCGCCGGATGCGGGGAGGGGAGGGAGGGGATGGCAAGAGGGGGGGGCGGGTTTCCTCGCCGGGAAGGGCCGTATTCAGCGAGCGATGCCGGCAGCGGGAGGAAAACCTGCCACCCCGAAACATCCGTCGTTAAAACAACCCCCTTGAATAACACTTCACGGTAATTACGTCTTGAAACTGCAAAAAGCCGGACTGGGGTTATTCTTCTTCACCAAATGCAGGAGCAATTCCTTGCCCGGAGGGTTCAGCCGCTTGGAGGCGTGATGGGCACGGGCTCCGAGGGGCTCGCTCGGCGTGGGGGCCACCGCCGCCGGGAAGGGCCTCCCCCCCCCCCAAATCTCACGTTACAGCTCGTGGTTTAAAGCAAAGATAAGGGGAGGGATGGGTTAATGGTCGTAGCAGCGGTTTGAGAGTTATTCTCCTTCCTCTTTAGCTGGAATTTTAATCTCCGAGACACTTTGCCGGCTCCGCTAAGGATGGTTTAACCCCTCCTGCTCTTCCCCGCTGTGACCCTTCATGGTGGGAAACCCTTTTCCTTAATCACCAACCAGCAAAGCTTGCTGGAGTGAAATATTTGAGGAGCTGGTGGCACCCATCAGTGTACTCCCCCAGGGCAGTCCCCCACTGGGCTGCAACCACCCCAGGACCTTCACTTAAGCCGTGACTTGGGCCAAGGAAAGGGCGTGGATCATGGGCTCTCCTCCCCTGCTTCTGAAAAACCACGGCCCTCCACGGGGAAGGGGACAGGGCTGCAGGTCACCGCTGGCATGAGCAGAGGGACATCAAGCTCCACATCTCCCCACGGTGGCAGGGAGCATCTCCCCCACCACACGGCTCCATGAACCCACCTTGGGAAGGAGCTACCCAAGCCTGGAGCCATGCGGTGGCCCTGGAGCCACGTGGTGGCCCTGGAGCCATGTGGTGGCCCAAGCCTACACCCAACCACCGGTGCCAAACGGGCTCACCAAAGCCTCTCGCCCAACAGATGGCAAACATTTCACCTCATCACACCCTGGGAGAGCTACTGAGTCTTTCTGCCTGGGCGTAACGGGATGAGGAGCAGCGTATCTGCTCATGATCCAAGCGAAGGAATTCAAACCAAACCAACCCATGTCAGATCTCATTAGCTGGTACCACTGGGTGATCCTCCCTGCTCAGCTCCTGGAGCCTTTCTACCCCGCCTTTAGTGTTTTCTTTCCTTTCGGGAGAAGCCGAGCATCTCCTTCCTAGCCATGGGCCAACATTTTAGCAGCCGTTCCTAATGTGGTTAAGGGTGAAGCGTGCCTCGGCCAGTGGTAGGATGATGTCTACTGGTGGAGGTCTGCTGGGAAAGGTCCTCCTCTGCAGAGCCCAGGCTGTGACAACGAAGCTTCTTGGACCCTGCACGTGGCAGTGCCATTACATTGGCTGGAGCTTCCCTACCCTACGTGTTTCAGTTGCTGAGAGACAACTCTGATACGTAACGTGAAGTCAACAGTAGGATATTTGAGAGGTCTTCAATTCCTGTGATCTACCGGGGTTTTTGGCCCAGGTTTAACCGTTAGCGTGCTACAAGCAGTGGAAGGACGCTTGTAGTATTGTTATTGCCCAAAGTCCCGCTGTTCTTCACGCGCTAACCCTTGGCTTCGCCAAGCTCAACGGGGCAACCCTCTGATTATTTACTCTTTTTTTCTTCTCTTTTCCTCTTATACAAACCCAAAGTGCAACCCAAGTACTACCCGGGGAGAAAATCCACCTTCACTACCCCACAGCGCTGATGTTCAGTCTTCACCCACTTTGCTTCCCTTGAGGTTGGGAAGGTTCAACAAGAGCTTTGCTAGATTTCCTTTAAAAACAGCAGAACCAACCCAACGACCCCCATACAGAAGTGCCAGCGCCAACGCCCAAAACACCCAGGCCCAACCAGCAGTAGGAAAGTCCTCTTGTGTCTCTAAGCTTGTTTCTCCCCATCTGGACCATGCTCATGGGAAGGAGCTCCAGTAGCTTCCTCCCAACGGCAGCAGAAGCCAAGCTGGGAGACATCACCAAGAGCAAGGTCTCACCCAGGTGCCAACAACCTGTCACCTTGCTCTTCAACAGACCCTCCAGTCTGACCTCTACACCACCATGTCCTGGTCAAGGTGACCCCCCAGAGCTGGTCCTCACTGCCCTCACTTCCATCTGGAGATGTGATCCAGGCATGACCGAAGCAGAGCAACCAATAGAGACATCTGGGCGCTGGCTCAACACCCGCGTGGGTTGGAAGCCCACGCCAAGCGGCGCCAGGAGGGATTCCCATCCACACATCTCCTAACCTGACCGCTTTAAAGGCTCTGGATTTGGCCTGCTGGATGACCTCGGAGCCCAGGAGATGTGAGAGTTGCAAACGTCTCCGTGTGAATGTAACTTTTGGCACGCTTGAGGAAAACCAAAACCCAACGATGTTTTTTCTCTTAGGAAAAAAACCAAGAAAGAACCCCCTTGTTTCTATGCCGGGTTTCGGGATAAGGATTTTAAAATAACTCAAACTGGCCGCCAGCGTGGGCTGCAAATACAAACACTCTCACCGCTGCCCTCAGACAAGTTATTGCTCTGCCTGGACACCCCGAGGTGGGATGTCACCGGCTGCGCTTGGCTTCACATCCTTGCACCCTTGGGTAAGCCAACCCCCCCCGAAACGACCCCAATGCCCACAGCCTCTGCACGCCCATTGTCTCCCAGCCTGGTCCATCAACCGTGGATCCCCTTCCTTGCTCTGGCCTTTTCTCAGGTGCCTTCCACGAGGAAGGCGACGTGTTTATTGCTATTGCTTCCTCTTCCCCCTGCTTCTCCCCGCTCACCAAGCAGAGCAGCTGGACATCATCCCCCTCTCCAGCCTTTCCGTACGGTTCCAGGATTTGTGCCTGGATGACCGTTTCTCCTGAAAGTCTCCCAGCCTGGCTGTAACCCAAAGAACAGGGAGCCACCTCGATCACCAGGGAGGCACCGTGGTTTGGGCTCAGCCCTGCTGATGGCGTGGGTCCAAGGTGAAGCCACTCATCTTCCCCTTCGCCCTGCCTCGGACTCTTCTCCATCAACTAGCTGCCTTCTTTCCCCACACCATCAGATTCTGGAGAAGCTCTTCAGACCAACCCCTGGACCTGGAGAAGTTCTTCAGACCAACCCTTGGACCTGGAGAAGCCCTTCAGACCAACCCCTGGACCTAGAGAAGCTCTTCAGACCAACCCCTGGACCTGGAGAAGTTCTTCAGACCAACCCTTGGACCTGGAGAAGCCCTTCAGACCAACCCCTGGACCTAGAGAAGTTCTTCAGACCAACCCTTGGACCTGGAGAAGCCCTTCAGACCAACCCCTGGACCTAGAGAAGCCCTTCAGACCAACCCCTGGACCTGGTGAAGCTCTTCAGACCAACCCTTGGACATCTCCTTGCTTCCTTCAACAGCCGCCCAGCACATCTCTGCCTGCAAACAGTAGCCACGCAAGGAAGGAGCTGCCTCATCCCCCGCACAGCCCAGGACGTGGCTGACGGGGAGCATCTCGTTTTCCCAAGAGGTGCAAGATGCTACCAGGGCACGCGTCTCTCCGCTGCTCTCTTCCCATCACGCAAGATCCGTTTGCCCAGTTGGAAAAAGCAGACCAAAGACCCGATGGTGACCAGTCCTCCTACTTCCTAAGACAAGTGTGTTACGTCGCTAACGATATTTATATTCTCTTACTCCTACAAAGAAGGGATGAGTTCAGAATTTCACTGCAGATAATGCGTTTATAATCTATCACGACAGCTATCTGGAAGACACCAATTTTCTTGTAATATGTTATGGAAGATTAAATAATTTATATTATTCAACTAAAAATACCCAAACCAAATCGGAATAAGCCTGCCTACCAGCGCTGTGCTTCTTTCACGTAGTACCCTGAACATCAACCACTCTTACTAGCCAAAGAAACTCTAGGCTCTCGTCAACAACAACGACAACAGAAAAGGAACGAAAAAGAACCCAAACAAACAAGAAGTGGGGGATCTTCGCACCGCTCAGCTGGGCAATGCTGGAAAAGTGAATCTTCTGAGCTTTCAGATGACAGGACCAAAGAGAGAACTTTACTATTGCTCAGTGTCAGTAGTGTGTTACACAATTTATGTGGGTCGGGGAGGAGGAAGGGGAGAGGAAAAAAAAAAGAGGCAGAAGATTAGAAAAGCAGCTTTTACAAAAACCACTAAAGAATGCATAAAGTGACCCTTGCACTTTTTTTTTTTTTTCTTTTGTTCTTGCAAACAGACGAGGTGCTGCAGTACAGCGGCCGCAGCACCGATGTAAGACTTGTGTAGTTGCATACAATGTTTGACTCCGGATCTGGAAGAGAGCAAACATATTAAAACCAAGGAGTTAGAAGCAGGCGGTGCAGGATCGGACAGGGCTGTTCTCTCCTCCGAAGCCCTGCACCGCATGCAGCACCTATAGCTGATGCCTACGGGATTTAACCATCCCTCGCATCGCTCTACGGGCGATTTCTTGGGCACGGAGCTGAGAGAGCAGCAGCTCGCCGGCAGTATGGAATACACGGGATTAAAAACGCAGATGGGACGCGCTCTGCTAACTGTACAACAATCGGTCGTGGGCAGGATTAAGCCCAGCGTAACGTATGCAGCAAGGAGAGGTTTCAGACAAGCCCTGGGCTGGATGAGATCTACGCTGCCTCCCGCGCGGCACCACGTGCTGCCGTCGGCTGCGCTGCCCGGTAATTGGGCATGATGGACCAAGGGCTCCGGCAACACGCGGCGGGTGTTTCAACGAGCAGCTGGGATTTCTGGGATCCTGAGCAGGCACGAACCTGCAGCCGGCCGCAGGCAGCTGCACGCAACCCCGGTGCTAACGAACAGGATGATCTCCCAGCACGTTTTAGCAGGGAAAAAACATATTCAAGTGACGTGAAAGCTGGGGAGGGACTCTTTCAGGGAGTGTAGTGATAGGATGAGGGGTAGCGGTTTTAAACTGAAGAGGGGAGATTTAGATGAGATCTAACAAGAAATTCTTCCCCATGAGGGAGGTGAGGCCCTGGACAGGTTGCCCAGAGAAGCTGTGGCTGCCCCATCCCTGGAAGTGTTCAAGGCCAGGTTGGATGGGGCTTGGAGCAACCTGGTGTAGTGGAAGGTGTCCCTTGGAACTAGATGGTCTTTAAGATCCCTTCCAACCCAAACCATTCAGTGATGGCTTGGTGTGATACATCCAAAACCTTAAAGCATGAAAATTTCCACCCTCACGGTGCCCGACTGCACTCAGAGCGGCTTAGAATCACAGAATCATAGAACAGTTTGGGTTGGAAGGGACCTTTAAAGGTCAGCTAGATTGGCTTGATGCCACTGAGGTCACCGGTAAGCCTTGCATGTGCCGAGCAGCAAGATGTAAGGTACAGGTACGGCGTGCTTTGCTAACACCCTCCGTAGCCCGACGCCAGCGCGCCGTGCAGCTGTCCCTGCCGGGGAGCAGCGCTAAATGGGGGCAAAGCCTCGCCCGGACCACGGGACTGAACAGCTTTGTAGGAAGGAGAGAAGCAACGGCAGCGCTCGGTGGGGAGTTAATCGCCAAGGGCAGAGCAAGACCTGCAAAGGCAGCACTTACATGAATTGGCCAGTGGGTTTACCAGTGTGGAGGTACGTAGCTGTAGGTGGGGGTTCCTTGAGCCCTGTACGTTGGCACGGAAACTGGATGTGCTCCGATGGCGGTGTGTTGTGGGGTGGTCAACAAGGTTCCTGCAAGGCACGGAGAAACGCTTAGCAAGGAGGAGAGCTCCGTCAGGGCGGAGCCCCGAGGGACGGTGCTGCATTCTGCATCCGAGGGCGGGCGCAGCATCAGCTCCCTTTTTTTTCTTCTTCAATTCTCCCAAATATGATTCTGCCCGTGAGACCTGACTCGAAGGCGTTTGACTCATGCGGTTCCATGAACGGCATAAACCCACCTGAAGCTCCAGCATATTTTCCATGCTACTTTCTGCCCTTAACTCACTTTTTTCCCGATTTTCCTTGTCCCTAAAGACCAGCAGCAGAACCAGCCACTAACCTGGTGCCACCTTCCACCCGCTGAAGGCACCGGGCTAAATTGCAACAGCAGATCGTGGCAGCAATCTGGAACATCTAAGGAGCAAACTGGAAGGTATGAGGCTTGCAAAAGATGAGGAAAAACCCCAGACCTTCCAGGGAAAATAAAGATGAGCTTTGCCACTCATCTCCCAGGGACAGTGGAGCTCTTTTGGTTCATTTAAACCCGCAGAGCCGAGGGCCTCGGGATGCAGCGGAAGGAGCGATCCTCTCCCAGCCATGAAGCAGAGTCGCCTGGTGCAGCCTCTTTTCTTTTAGTCTGCAGCTGATACGCAGAGGGAGTTTAGGCGAGAATTTGCACGGTGCCTTCAGCAGACATGGGGAGGGAAAATACAGCCCCGAACTACCCTGTTCTGGGAGTAACTGGGTGCTCGAAGCAACTGTACTCTCAATTGCTGGGTATCTCTCTACAAATGCTACTAACTAAATTTTAAGACACCCTACGTGCATTAATTACATCCATTCGCTTCTCAGTATAAGCAACAGTAAATCTCTCACAGAGTGGTTCTTGTCATGCCCAGGCTGCAATATCTGTGCTTGCAACAGGGATTGCGTCCCGTACCAGTCCTGTTTCACAGCTAAGGCAGACGCGCGGGGGGGCGATGCATTTCTGGGCATAATTCAGTGCACAATCCTAAGAACTGTTAATGAGGGAAATACAGGCTTTGGGAAAAACAAAACCAGCCCATATCCTTACTTAATGTGCTATCGATTAGTTGCAGTTTGAAGCAATCCCACACATAAAACGCAGGGGATTTGGGATACATAAACCAAAGTTAATGTTCATTTTGTCAAATATATGCAGCACGACCGTAAGTATCCTAGAAAAGGAATTTGAGGATAGAAGTACAACAGTAGTTGAAGGACAAATTTGGTTATTCCTCTACTTATAGAACAGACAGAGGAAAGAATAATATATTTAGGGATGCAAGAGTGCATCCCTCTGGAGTGAGCCAAACGGAAGGGCTCCTCTGCTGTCCTAAAAACTGAGTTAGATCCGTATCAGGAGCAAATTAATTGATTTTTGCCTGCAAAGGGGCGGTAACCAGCCAGCAAAATTAGCAGGCGAAGCTGCGATTAGCTGTGTGCGAGGCGCTTCTGCAGCCGCTGCCAGAGACACCCTGCAAGGCTGCAGGCAGCACGTGGGATGCACGGAGCGCTTCTCATCCGGACACGGCCCCCTCAGGTTGTTCGGATATGTCCCACCCGAGAGATGAAATGACAGCTCAGAACGTGGAAAGATTTTCCTTCTTACCTGCTGACATCGCCATGGTGGTCCCAGCGACCATCCCCATGGCCACACCGTTGGTCCTGGGCGCAGCGACCGGGGCCGGATAGATGGCCGATGGGATGCTGTTGGGCTGAACCACGGTGGTGTGATGGATAACGTGAGGCTGTGCCGCGTACACTGGCTGGGTATAATAAGCTCCCTGTTTGAGAAGGGAAAAAAACCCACCATCGTCTTTGTCATTCGATTGAAAGCACAAGGCAAAGCAGTGACTCGAAGCCCGGTATTTTATTTAGAGGCAATCACCAGCTCCGTGTGCAGTGGCTCTCAGCCCGGTAACACGGACCGTGCTGTCAGCAAGGAGCTACATCAGCTGCGACTGTAGATCCTTGAAAAGGAAATGTTCAAACACAGCGTGGGCACCACTAGGTTTGCTTTATCACAACTCAGAGCTGGGCCACCACCTCAGTGAATGGCAAATCATCAGCGCTCACATACAGTTTATATACCTTTTTCTTACACAATTACAACGGTTATAAAAGTTTCCCATTAACCTTTTCATTTTTCAAAACCATCATTTACAGAGCCCACAATTGTTCTCGGTTCTCAGCACACCTTCTTCTCTCCTGGTTTCAGGTCTGGTTTTAGTTTCACCAATGTCCTCATTTTTATCCCAAGGCTTTCTTAGAAGTCTTCAAGACGTTTTATTAACCTGTGCTTGGGCAACATTTTCTACCTACCTAAGGACTCTTTTATCTAAGCCACCTGTTTTTATTAATCCTCATCTTTTATTAAAACTGTCTTAACTGTCTAAGCTTGACTGGGTTTTAAGCCAGCCTTGGGTAGGGCTGTACAGGGGGCTAGGCTGAGAACAGTACTCTGTGGCCTACTAAGCAGCCTAGTCACTTGGTTCATTCCGCTTAATTGTCTACTAGTCAAGCATTCCTTTTTCAATCCTGCTGTGGAGAGAGCAGTGATGCTCTCGGGGCCGGTCCTGCCGGCTGCGGCAGCACAGCCCCACACCTGCCCCCTGCACCAGATGGGACACAGGAGGTTCCCAAACCCAGCCCGTATCGCGAGCCCGGAGCGGCTCCGCTGTGACGGTCCTTCACTTTGAGACTTCAAGCCCTCAGCTCCCCCAGACGTGTCGCAGAAGCAATATTAAGACACGCAGGCATCGTGCGTAGCTGCTGGTACAAAGACCTGCCCATGGGACATCATTCGAGCGCTGCCGAGGGGCTGATCCTTCCCAGGAGCACGCTCCTGTGTCTGGAGACCTGGACAAGCAAGGATGAAGCCAATCCCATGGATGTGGGGGACAGTCCCTGGAATGGAAGAGGGCAACGGGAGTGGGAGGGGGATCAGCATCACGGGTCGGAGAGTCAGGTTGTCAGGGACAAACGGTGCTGCCTCCGTTTGGTCGGATGAAATGGGGCCTGGACGCAAAAGACTGGCTGGTGGTGTACAAAATGAACGAGAGATGGAAGAAAAGGAGAAGCCGTGGCTCTCCGCTGATCCCGAGGTGCTTCCTTGGGTCTGGGAAGCGTGTCATCTTCTCTGGTTTCCGATGGGACACAGAGGGGCTCTGAAATCCAGGGTTCTGAGACCCGCAGGGTTTTGAAACAAGGGGTGAAGGATGGATGGGAATAAAAGAAAGGAGCCAACAGAAAAGCTCCGTGTCCAAAATAACGAAGGGCCTGAAACGTGAGCGGTGCAAGGAGAGAACTGCCGTCCCTGGGACAGGCAGGGACGCCGCCAGTGCCTGCACACCGGGACGGTCGGAAAGATTAGAGGGTTTAAAACAATGAAGGGAGATTTTATGGTGCGTTAGTGAAAGCCATTAGAGAACCTCTGAAGGTACAGATTAAGAGTAGAAGGAGATGCAGGTGAACTATTAAATTACTTCTTTCTTTCAGGAGCTACAAAGGTTGATAGGACAGATTGCAGATGCTGAAAGGCAGCTCCTCAGGGACGAGAAGGTCGTGCCAAGATAAATTAGGCTCAGGAAAAGGTGACTGAGAAATCGGCTGCGGAGAAGGAACATCCCGGGCGGTGAGTGCTGCAGGCACAACGTGATGAAAGGATCTACCAAAGCATCTCCTTCTCGACGTCCTTCCCTTCCAGGCTGTTGAAACTCTTATTTGCCGATCCCTGCAAAGCAGAGATGAGGAAACGGCATCTGCAAGCCCCGCTCCATCTCAGGCTCGCTGGTGGGCACTGCTAAGCAGATGCCATCCTCCTGCTGTGGCCAGGATCAGAGAAGAACCAGCGTGCAGGGATGGGTTTGGACCCCAATGGCTTATGCAACGCTCACTTAATGGGAGGAGAGGTGACAGCAGACAAAATGGATGAAGGCACAGAGTGCACCCTCAGCAAGTTTGCTGATGACACGAAACTGGGAGGACTGGCTGATACACCAGAAGGCTGCGCTGCCATTCAGCAAGACCTGGACAGGCTGGAGCGTTGGGTGAGAGTAACCTCATGAGGTTCAACACGGGCAAGTGCAGGGTCCTGCACCTGGGGAGGAACAACCCCCTGCACCGGGACAGCTTGGGGTGACCTCCTGGAAAGCAGCTCTGAGGAGAAGGACCTGGGAGTCCTGGGGGGTCACAAATTCCCCATGAGCCAGCAACGTGCCCTTGGGCCAGGAAGGCCAACGGCAGCCTGGGGGGCATGAGGAAGAGTGTGGCCAGCAGGTCGAGGGAGGTTCTCCTCCCCCTCTGCTCTGCCCTGGTGAGGCCCATCTGGAGTCCTGGGTCCAGTTCTGGGCTCCCCAGTTCAAGAGAGACGAGGAACTACTGGAGAGAGTCCAGCGGAGGGTACAGAGATGCTGAGGGCCTGGAGCATCTCTCCTGTGGGGAAAGGCTGAGGGAGCTGGGGCTGTTCAGCCTGAGGAAGAGGAGACTGAGAGGGGACCTCACCACGCTTATCAATATCTCCAGGGCAGGTGTCAAGAGGACGGGGCCAGACTCTTCTCAGTGGTGCCCAGCGACAGGACAAGGGGCAACGGGCACAAACTGGAACCCGGGAAGTTCCGCCTGAACACGAGGAAAAACGTCTTCGCTGTGAGGTGCCCGAGCCCTGGCACAGGCTGCCCAGGGAGGGTGTGGAGTCTCCTTCTCTGGAGAGATTCCAACCCGCCTGGCCGCAGCCCTGTGCAGCCTGCGCTGGGTGACCCTGCTCTGGCAGGGGCTGGGCTGGGTGGTCTCCAGAGGGCCCTGCCAACCCCCACGTTCTGTGATTCTGGGATTCAGTGGTTCTGTGATTCTGTGAAATCAGCAAGAGAAGATGCTGTGGTCTCAGCAAGGCACGGAGAAACCACTCTGTGGGGCTTTAGCTGCTGCAGAAGTTGGTTATTTGACATTAAAAAGAGGAGGGGAAAAGCCAGGGAAGCCATAGGGCCAGATTGCTCTGAGGAGCTCGTGATCTTCAGTGGGAAGGGGCATCAAGGTGATTTTCAGAGGACATCTGCCCTAAATTGCATCCCTGCGAGGATCTTGGCCCCAGCACATAGCTGGAGGTGGTGGCAATGCAGGAGCAGAGAAGATGGTACTGGAAACCCATCCAGGTGCTGGGGAGGAGCTGCTCCATGAGGACACGAATCTGGGTCATGCCTGAAGTAGCTTCTGCTGGTGAAGGTGACACAGGGGCTTTTCCATGGGAGGTGGAAGAAGGGCAATGCAAGTCGAATGAGATGCCAACGGCCACCAGCAAATGGACCTTGGGGTGACCCAGGCTCATCTGTGGCCCTGGGGAAGAGCAACGTTGAGAGCTGGGGAGGGTGGGGAGAGGTGGATGCAGGGACCATCCTGGGGCCAGCAAGCCCCAGCAGTCAGACGTGTGATTCTGGAGGAAGGGACCTGATTCCCAACCTGGCCAGGCCACCGGATGCCACTGCATTGACAACGCTGCACATGAACAACTGCACAGGTCACCTCTCATCCAGAGGATCCAATGGAGGAGGCAGGAGAGAGACTCCAGCATCCTGGAGATCCACCAAGCCCCACAGTGAGCACCTCCATCCCACCAGGACATGGGTGCTCAGCCCTGACGGCCAAGGATGAAGCCCTGCAGGAACCCTGGGCTCATGTGCATGCTGTTGAGTGAGGCGGAGAGCTGCCACGCGGCTGGCTGGCTCGAGAGGTGAGCCCGGGCGAACCTCATGAGGTTCAGCAATGACAAATGCAAGGTCCTGCACACGGGCGGAGCAACCCCCGGTATCCATACAGGCTGGGGGATGCAGGGATGGAGAGCAGCCCTGCGAGAAGGACTTGGGGGTGCTGGGGGATGAAAAGCTGGACATGACCCGGCAATGTGCGCTGGCAGCCCAGAAAGCCACCCGTGTCCTGGGCTGCATCCCCAGCAGCGTGGCCAGCAGGGCGAGGGAGGGGATTCTGCCCCTCTGCTCTGCTCTGGGAGACCCCCCTGCAGTGCTGCCTCCAGCGCTGGGGCCCAGCACAAGAAGGACACGGACCTGCTGGAGCGGGGCCAGAGGAGGCCACGGAGATGATCCGAGGGCTGGAGCCCCTCTGCTGTGGGGACAGGCTGAGAGAGTTGGGGTTGTTCAGCCTGGAGAAGAGAAGGCTCGGGGAGACCTTATTGCGGCCTTTCAGTCCTAAAGGGGCTTATAGGAAAGATGGGGACAGACTTTTAGCAGGGCCTGCTGTGACAGGACAAGGGGGATGGCTTTAAACTAAAGGAGGGGAGATTCAGACTAGACATAAGGAAGAAGTTTTTCACGCTGAGGGTGGTGAGGCCCTGGCCAGGTTGCCCAGAGAGGTGGGAGATGCCCCATCCCTGGAAACATTCCAGGTGAGGCTGGACGGGGCTCTGGGCAACCTGGTCTAGTTGAGGATGTCCCTGCCCATGGCAGGGGGTTGGACTAGATGGCCTTGAAAGGTCCCTTCCCACCCAAACCCTTCTGTGATTCTGTGATTCTATGACCTACCTGGTGTACAGGTTCTGCTGTGGATAGGCACTTCTGATGGGGTACATAGCGGTCTGGTACGGATTTGGAGACGGCGAGTAGGGAGGAGGTGCGTTGTTACTCTGGGTCGGTGGGACCTTGTAGGGAGTCCCCGCAGTGTACCCTGGCAAAGGCAAGAGTAGTCCAGGTTAGGGTGAGGATTTACAGGCGCAGAGCTGGTCCACCCAGCGCATGAGCAACCTGAGCCGCTCTTCATGACGCACCGGCTGCTCGCTGGGCATCGCTCAGCATGGAGGAGACGTACCAAGATGCACCAGCATCTACCGGCATCCCATGAAACCCATGGAGCTGAGACCTCCGAGTCCAGCATCCAGCCCCTGGCTAATCGGTCACTGCAGCTGGGGCGGCATCCTCCACCCAGCCCGGCAGCAGCTCTTCCCACACTGCCTACAGGCCAAAGAGCTGATGAGCATCCCCAACGGTCAAGGCGTGGCTTGATGGGACTCAACCAGCACTTAAATCGCCTAAGACAGCAGTATCCCCACTCCTACTTATCTGTCTCTATACATGCACTTGATGAGAATAATGTTTTTCCTTCTCTCCTCCCCATATTTTTCTCCTTTCACCTTTTTTGCTCAGGGTGTGATGGGCAAACCCAGAATTTACTTGCTGGAGGATCTAATTTCATGGCACAGTATTGCTGTCCCCTGCCCGTGCCCCCACGCAATAACCAGAAAAAGCAGCAACACCGATGGTCCAAACCTTCATATTAAGAGGTGAAAACTGCGTGCTCTAAGTATTTCATCAAGGGGGGGAGTGCCGAGCAGCTTCACCTCCTGCAAAGGAGGGCTGTGACCATCAGCTCACCCTGCGGGTGGGAGAGGCAACCCCACACGATGCTCAAGCACCTTTATACCTGTCCCGCTCCTGCAGGCTATTTGCGTGAGCGACAAAAGCAGCAAATCTGCTTTATTGCCACGAAGAAAAGCCATTTGCTCTGCTCGGGAAACAGGCCGGGCAGGCTGCTGGCAAGGCGCACGGAGCAGCGGGGGCTCGGGAGGGCAGCGGCCGGGCAGCCAGGGAAGTGTCCCTTGCAATATTTTCAGCTTTGTGATCCTGCTACGGCAGATTGCAGCAATTTTTGTCTTCTGGTAGGATGCAAGGAAAAGAAAATGGACTTCAGCATCCCCCAGTCTTCCCCAGCATCCCCCAGCGTCCCATCAGGGCATTTAGCTGGAGCGTCCAAGTCCCAGATTTACACTTTATCGAAGGTCTAAAGAAACCTTAACTTATCTCGCAGCATTTAGGAGATGCTGAGTACATGGGGAACAAACTAAAATGAAGGATCCTTTCCAAAACATGGAAGTTTATCTCAAAAAATTAGTATCTAACCTCACAAAATAACCCAAAGGATAATGTGATACCAGCTGCCCTGCTGGCTGCCGGTGTCACTGTGGGGTTTTGCTGCTATTTGCATTCAGTTCTGAGCTGTCTGGTGCTTATTGTATTTTCCTGCCAGGAAGACCCAGCAGTACCAGCTCAAGATCCTCTCATGCAAGCCTGATCATATTTGTCCTTTTTTTTAAAGGCTTTCCCTGGAGTGAGGACATCCCGTAAGGATCTCCGCTCTTCTTCTGCTTCCTTTCAAGGCCCTTCCTACCCGTTGGCTTGCAGGGTTGACCCCCATACCCTCCACCAGTTTTGCTCTCCAAAACGAAGGGGTGGCTTTAAGCAGGTCCATTATAACACTGCATAATCCAATTTTTGTTACCCGCAGTGAAGAACCATACGACCTCATGGCAAATACAGCATCTAAAGGGGGCGACCTGCCCTGGACCAGGGATCCCTGTGCCAAGGACATGTAGCACCTGAATTCCCAACCTTTAGAGGCGTTTCCATGGAAGACTCCATGAGGTTGACCCAGCAACATTATTACTCAGGTGCTAAATTGGGGGAAAATCCTCAAGAATACCTAAAGTTGTGCTTTAAGGATTTTTTTTTAGGGTAGACTAAAAGCTGAGCTGCTGCCACAGGACGCCCCAGACTGCAACAAGTGTGCCGTGAAGGCATCAAGGTGTTGGTCACAGCTCGATGAATGGTTAAAAAAAGAATGGTAAAAAATATGCTCGCACAAGCAAGGAGAAGCACGGGGGGGGACGGCTGGTGAGAAATGGTTGCCAGCTCTCGCAGGAGGGCTGGGAGAAATCATCCTTAGAGCCAACGGGCCCTGAAGCCTGTGTAGGATGGAGAGGAGAAGGCAAGGCTCAGCCCAGCGATAAGATGTCTAAACACCCAAATATAATGAACTAATTTACTCAACCAGTGTTCAGGGCAGCAATTAATGAAGGCCAAGATTTCAAGTCTGCTAATATCCCATATTATCCGCCCAGCACTGAAACAGTGCGAAGATAACAAGGAGCTTTCTAGGAACTGCCGAACAGCATCTCACCGCCTCCTGATTACTGCAGATTGGAAAAGTGTTAATTAAACAGCGGAATAGCTGTGACCCTTTTTCTGACTCACATTAGGAGGAGAGCAACTGTCTTTAAACGCGAGACGGAAGCAGCGAGAGGAAACGCAGGTTCGAAATACGTATTAACCACAGCAGCAGAAGTGGAGACTCCTCCATCATGAGGTCCTCCAGGAACCCAACAACGTCACCTACAGACCAACCAACCCCCCCGCTTTTCAGTCTTATGGATTTTTTTCTATTCTGAACTCATTTTTTCAAACAAAGACCTTGGAGGCTGCCAGCTCTCAGCATCACGCTTCATTTCTGACAGGCATCTGGAGATGTGGGCCAGCTCAAGGCTGTGTGGTTTCACCGCCTTGAATGCTAACACTTGCTGCGGTTTTCCCCATTGCTGAATCACGGACAATTTAGCTACGATATTAAAAAAGGTATTAAACGTAATAGTCCAGGCAGATGTAATCTTCCATGTTTATAAATTGGGAAAAATAGAACAATTTGCGGGTAAAACCGACGCGTAATCAAGTTTTAATGACACAAGATGATGGAGGCTCCTCTCGGAAAAGCATGTCTGACAGCTAATTTTAAAGCCTAATTATGACGACCTAACACCTTATTAGGATTAGGAGGTTGGCGTGGCCCGTGCTAGTGCCGCTTCACGGTTCAGCAGCAGGCCGGGATTTTAAAAGCAATAGCGAGCCTTTAAGCTCCAGCTTCTATTAAAATTGCTGATTAAATCCCTTGTGCCACTCTAGAAATCTCAACCTTATTGATCCTGCAACACAGAAGTGCCCTGAATTGCACAGATGAATTTTTCTATAATAGCACGAAGGCTGGTGGGGGGGAAAAAAGCTCTGTGATGAATTTTGTATCACCATCTCCTCTTGTTTCCACGTGAAGGGTTCACGACAAGCACGATTCCTTAGATGGATAAGGAATGGCTGGATGGCCATGTCCAGACACATCTCCACGTCTTTTCAGTCCCTCCAGGGATGGGGACTCCCCCACTGCCCTGGGCAGCCTGTGCCAGGGCCTGACAGCCCTTGCGGGGAAGAAATGGTTCCCAAGATCCAACCTAAACCTCCCCTGGCGCAACTGAGGCCGTGTCCTCTTGTCCTGTCGCCTGTTCCTTGGGAGAAGAGACCGACCCCCCCTGGCTCCAACCTCCTGTCAGGGAGTTGCAGAGAGCGAGAAGGTCTCCCCTCAGCCTCCTTTTCTCCAGGCCAAACCCCCCCAGGTCCCTCAGCCGCTCCTCACAGCACTTGTGCTCCAGCCCTTCCCCAGCTCCGTTGCCCGTCTCTGGACACGCTCCAGCCCCTCAGTGTCTGTCTTGGAGTGAGGGGCCCAGAACTGACCCCAGCACTCGAGGTGCGGCCTCACCAGGGCCGAGCCAGGGGGACGATCCCTGCCCTGGTCCTGCTGGCCACACCATTGCTGATACAGGCCAGGATGCCGTGGCCTTCTTGGCCACCTGGGCACACTGCTGGCTCATCTTCAGCCGCTGTTGACCAACCCCCCAGGCCCTTTCCCGCCGGGCACTTTCCAGCCGCTCCCCCCAAGCCTGTGGCGCTGCCTGGGGTTGGTGTGACCCAAGGGCAGGACCCGGCACTTGGCCTTGTTGAACCTCATACATTGGCCTTGGCCCATCGCTCCAGCCTGTCCAGATCCCGCTGTAGCGCCGTCCTGCCCTCGGAGTTCCTGGAGTTCCCTGGATCCTCCTTCCGCCCTTCTTGTAGATGGGCGTCACATTTGCCAGCCTGCAGTCAACGGGACCTCCCCGGTTAGCCAGGACTGCTGGTAAATGATGGAAAGTGGCTTGGTGAGCACTTCTGCCAGCTCCCTCAGTGCTCTTGGGTGGATCCCATCCGGCCCCATAGACTTGTGTGTGTCTAGGTGGCGTAGCAGGTCCCTGACCATTTCCCCTTGGACTATGGGGGCTTCGTTCTGCCCCATCCCCGTCTTCCAGCTCAGGGGGCTGGGTACCTGCAGAACAACCGGTCTTACTATTAAAGACAGAGGCAAAGGTGGCATTGAGCTCCTCAGCCTTTTCCTCAGCCTTTGTCACTACGTTTCCCCCACCTCCAATGAAGGAGGGAGATTCTCCTTCGCCCCCTTTTGTTGCTGATGTATTATGGAAACTTTTTTGTTGTCTTTTACGGCAGTAGCCAGGTTAAGTTCTAGTTGGGCTTTGGCCCTTCTAATTTTCTCCCTGCATAACCTCACAACATCCTTGCAGGCCTCCTGAGCTGCCTGCCCCTTCCTCCAAAGGTCATCAACTCTCTTTCTTTTCCTGATTTTCCAGCTGGAGCTCTCTGTTCAGCCAGGCCGGTCGTCTTCCCTACCGGCTCGTCTTTCGGCTCATGGAGACGGCTGTTCCTGTGCCTTGAAGATTTCCTTCTTGAAGCATGTCCAGCCTTCCTGGACTCCTTTGCCCCTCAGGACTGCCTCCCAAGGGACTCTGCCAACCAGACTCCTAAACAGGCCAAAGTCTGCCCTCCAGAAGTCCAAGGTGGCAGTTCTGGTGACCCTCCTCCTTACTTCTCCGAGAATCGAAAACTCAATCATTTCATGATCGCTGTGCCCAAGACGGCCTCCAGCCATCACATCGCCCACAAGTCCTTTGCTGTTCACAAACAACAGGCCCAGCGGGCGCCTTCCCTCGTTGGCTCCCTCACCAGCTGCGTGAGGAAGTTCTTCCACCACTCCAGGAACCTCCTGGTGTTCCTCTCCTGCATTGTATTTCCAGCAGACATCTGGCAAGTTGAAGTCCCCCATGAGAACAAGGGCTAGCGATCGTGAGACTGCTCCCAGCTTCATCCTGGTTGGGTGGTCTATAACAGACTCCCACCATGAGATCTGCCTTGTTGGCCTTCCCCCTGATTCTTACCCATAAACACTCAGCCCTCATTAAGCTCTAGACAATCAAAACATCCCTAACACAGGGCTACCCCACCACCTCTCCTTCCTTGCCTGTCCCTTCTGAAGAGTTACAAGCCATCCATTGCAGCACTCCAGTTGCGGGTCATCCCACCATGTTTCCATGATGGCAACTATATCATACTTTTCCCCCTGCACAATGGCTCCACCAAGCTGAGTGGTGCGGTGGACACGCCTGAGGGACGGATGCCATCCAGAGGACCTGGACAGGCTTGAGGAGTGGGCCCAGGTGAACCTCATGAGGTTCAACAAGGCCAAGTGCAAGGTCCTGCCCTGGGTCAGAGCAACCCCCGGCATCCATACAGGCTGGGGGATGTAGGGATCGAGAGCAGCCCTGCCGAGAAGGACCTGGGGTGCTGGGGGATGAAAATCTGGACATGAGCCGGCACTGTGCGCTTGCCAGACCAGAAAGGCCACCCGTGCCCTGCGCTGCATCCCCAGCAGCGTGGCCAGCAGGGGCGAGGGGAGGGGATTCTGCCCCTCTTGCTCCGCTCTGGGGAGACCCCCCTTCAGTGCTGCCTCCAGCGCTGGGGCCGTCAGCACAAGGACATTGACCTGCTGGAGCGGGGCCAGAGGAGGCCACGGAGATGATCAAGGGCTGGAGCCCCTCTGCTGTGGGGACAGGCTGAGAGAGTTGGGGTGTTCAGCCTGGAGAAGAGAAGGCTCCGGGGAGACCTTATTGCGGCCTTTTAAAAGATAAAGGGGGCTTCTAAAAAGCTCATAGATTGGACCTAAGGAAGAAATTCTTCACTGTGAGGGTGGTGAGGCGCTGGCATGGGTGCCCAGAGAAGCCCATCCCTTGCAGTGTCCAAGGTGAGGTTGGCATTGGGGCTTTGAGTAACCTGATCTAGTGGGACGGTGTCCCTGCCCATGGCAGGGGGTTGGGACTAGATCACTCTTTGAAGGTCCCTTCCAACCCAAAACAAGTTCCGTGATTCTCTGTTTCTATAAAAACAGACTTGCATTTTTTCAGTAAATTCAAGCTGTGTGTAAGGAGCAGAAGGCAGATTCCCACCCCCATAGGCCAGGCCAGGATGAAGGCATCTGGGCAGCCCTCACCCAGCCTTTAAGTTCATGCATGTCTTGCCATGGTCTTTCACTTGCAATTTCACAGCCAGTGGAGCCTTCAGCACCTTTTCTAACTGGTGCAGATGTGGGGAGGTAGTCAGCAGCTATTGCACATTATTTGTATTTATCACTGTTCACCTCCAATCTGTCCTGGTGGGGCACTCTTCACCCTGGGAACAGAAGGACTCATCTCCCAGGCTTCTCCTTGGCTCTCCTCCATCCAGATCTGACACCTTGCTGATGCTCATGAGTAAGCTCTCACCCATCTCCTGCCACGGGACACCTGGGGAAGGCTGTTCTCCCCAAGAAGAAAACCTGGGCTAGGTGAGATCGAGCTGAAGGACAGAACCAATTTGGGATGCCCAACCTGAAATGCTTCTGATATTTCAGAGCCTGCGCTTGAGATGGCATCTCCCAGCCGAGCTCTGGCAAAGCCAACCGCAGCTGTAAGCCTGGAGCATCTGCAAATCAAACCTCAAGGCTTTATCTGTTAAATTTTAATTTCCAAATTAACTGTGCCCAAGACAGTTCTCTGGAAACAAGGCCAGCGTCCGTGGGTCTGGCCGGTGTGTTATTAATCTCCTTTATCAGCCACACTGGGTGGCCACAGCCAAATTTTGCCCCCAAACCCTTTCCTACCCCGGTACCTGCTCTTCCCTCTCTGATTTCGAGGGAGCAATCTCACGTGCAGCAGCCCGGAGGTGCGGTGGGGAGCAGAAAGCACATCCAGGCACGGGTTGAACTCCCAGGGAATTTTGCCGAATAATATCTAGGTTTCTACTAATCACACGCTGAGATTTCCAAACACTCACAACTCGGTCAAATCTGGTCTGGCGTGAAATTAGGTGCGATGCAAAGCCCACGCACCGTGTCAGACATACAGCCCTACCCCAAAGAATGGAAAGGGACATCCCTTTCCAAAGAGAAAGTCTCCCAAAGGCTTTTAATAGGTTATTTTTCATAATTCTTTTCATTAAAAAAAAAAGAAACAATATTTCTTCCCCTCATCTCATTCTGTGAACGATTAAATTTAGCAACAAAACGGGAGCCTGGAGCAGACAGCAGGTGAGGAACACTTCCACCCACGTGCACGCATGGGCGCAGCGGTCCCAGCCTTACCAACAACGTGGCCCGTGGAGAGTCACTTTAAGATACCTTATATTTTCTTCCCCAAATACGACCGGGGAGTTTCTCCAGGTCCCGGGGGTGTTTGGAAGCACCGGTGGTTGATTTTGCATTTCGAACCCGGGAGCGGTCCCACCGCACGCCCGCAGCCCGCCCCACGCCAGCCGCGCACCAGCGTCAGCAGGCAGCGGGAGGACAGGAGCGGGCAAGAGCAGTCTGGCAGGGGCCAGAGGACACCCCACCTACCAGGGGAAGCACCGGGGGCCTTCTCAGGAGCTTATCACCCCTCCTGGAGGCACTGTTGGCCTTGTAAGGGATGAGATTACAAGGGGCCACCTGGAAAAGCCTGTTTGACTGCGATCCGTAAGCAGCGCCTCCTCCCCCTGCCTCTGCTCGGTCAGTTTGAGTTGAAAGGTGGGAATTTCACCCGAGTTCCTTGAAAGTCATGCTTTATTTTGGAATTCTCTCTTTCACTTTCAACGGAATAGGAAAGAATCTCCCTTTGGTTTTTCTGTGCATGCTCAGCTACGGAGCATCCCCACTGCAGATACACACCTGCCAACAAACCTCACGTTGCTCATGGGGACCAAGCACTCAGCTAAAAGAAAGGACTTCACCATTCCCCGCTCGACTCTTCCTCCTCCGAAGGAGCACTAGGAGGGTCAGTGCTCAACTTTTCATGCTCCTTCATGGTTTTAACAAATGCGAACAGAAAGGAGCAGGGACACTACCTGGTTTTCAGAAGAAAAAACCCAAGATCTCTGCAAAATTTCATCCCGGAAGGGCTTGGAGCAGCAGCTCAACGCTCCCACTGGGCAGCTCCGGCAGCAGAAGGTGATGGATCTGCTGCACCGTGCCAGCGAGCACCCCCAGGACCTGCAGCACCCTCACCTGTGTCAGGGCTCAGCGCCCGGGGAGGGACACACGGACACACGCGCACCTGCACGGACACGAATGATCAGCGAACAGGCTGATCCCCAATAACCCCATCCCCAAATAACCCACGGGAGGGGAGGCAAATGGGCACAGAACCACCAAGTAAAACCCCAGAAGAAAAGGTTTATTTACTGAATGCTGCAGAAGAAGCCTGATAAGTTCTGTTCTCGGTCCCGGTGTTCCACCGGGAAGGTGGAAGGTGCCCTCTGTGGCACAGGAGGAGGAGGTCTGTGGCCAGGCTTGCTTCATCAGAAGGGTAGCTTGAGTGGAGACAGAGAAGAGGCGTCACACAGAGCAATGAAGATACAACTTCCCGCGTTTATGTCACATTTGAACCACTTTGCTGCCTCTTCCTCCCCCACCCGCTTTTAAGGACAACCATCCGTAGGAATTTCGCACCGTGGTTCCTCTCGCCCCCCCTGCTCCCCGTGGAGGGATGGTTTGCGCGGTGCATTGCAGCAAACCAGTTACCCACCCCGAACGACTGGTTTCCCTGAGCTAATCGACCTGCGCAACGATCCTGTGGCCTAAGGGATATGATTTAGTGGGGGACTGGTAATGCTAGGTTAATGGTTGGACCTGATGATCTTGGAGGTCTCTTCCCAACCAGAACAATCTATGATTCTACCCCTGGGGGACGTGGCCAGCAGAGCCACCATCCCTCCCAGATGCCGCTGGCCCACGCTGTGCACAGGGACCAGTAACGGCTGTCCTTGGCCTTGTGTTTCCCAGCTGGAAAACAGGCTGAGCCTGGTGGTGCGAGGCATTTTATTCACAGTATAACCCTTTGAGACGCTCGCATGGCAGGTTGCCGCCAGCAGGCAAGGTACTGGTCGCTGTGACCCATCACAGCCTTGGGGGGTCCTTAGAAACTCTGGAAAGGACAGTCAGCAGAAGCAGCGGCTTTGGGCAGGCCACCCTGTATCCCAGTTTGTGGAAAAATATTTACGAAGCCAAATAAGAATCCAGAAGAATCTCAAGAGCCAAAAATCTTGTGGGATTTGAGAAGGGACCAAACATAATTCAGTCATTTTGTGGGTCTTAAATTTTCTGAAAGAGGAAAAGGTCTTATACTAACCGCCATAGTGCACCTCTATATGATGAACCAGCGCTGGCTATACCTTTATCCTATATCCAAACACATTGCCAACGCATATCTAAGACGCACTGCCATTACACTGAAGGCTTTCGGGAGCACATCTATGGAGAAGGCAGATCACCAACACAAGCTTACAACCAGGCCCCTTCCCAAAGCTGGTGTCCCTCAGGAAAGCTAGCAGGTCTTCTTCTGTTTTTCTATTTTTTTTAACCTTGAAACTATGGATCTGTGCTAACATTTTGTTCCAGTCTAATCTCAAATGGTGGCCCCCACCATCCGTGTTTGAAGTCCCACCACCTCCCAACGGAGCGCATATGTCTTTGGAAGCCTCAGCCAGGTACCACAGCTCGCGGCTCACCAGCCTACCCAGCTGCTCTAAGCTGTCATTATAAAAGCAAGAAGCTCCAGGTTTTCCACGTACTGCAGTACGTGTTTCGCACACCCAGCTACTAAGGGAAGAAAACCAAGCGAGGGCCGATGGATCCTCAGCAAGCCGCTGAGTGATTAGACCTCGCTGTGAAGTTGTGGAGGGTAGAGGAGGTAAAACGACGCAGCTGCTGGCATCAAAGAAAATCACCGATTTATGGCTTCTTTAGAGGCATTTTTTGTGAACGCAGAAGGGAGACTGTTGACACACTCTCTCTACGCCAAATTACCGAATTCCTCAAGATCTCTAGAAGGTTGGAGGTCAGGGTATGTCCCGTTGTCCCCTTCTCCCTGCGTGGGTGGTGTTAGGGACAGGTAGGACTTCCCCAGAGATGTGGTAAAGGGATTTTGGGTCAGATCTGCCAACTCAAGACACTTCTGGAGAGGAAAAAAAAGGACCTCTGGGCAAGAGGAACAACAGAGGCGTGGTTTTGTAGGCATGGAATTGTTTCTATTAGCAGAACCAGCCAGGCTCACACAAAGCCATCTGGGGCAGAAAGAGGAGCTCTTTGGGAGGGACACCATAGCCCACAGCAGGAGGTGGTGGGTTCCTTATCCCCCCGTCGGCCCCAGGGGAGTCCACACATGAAGACATTTCAAAGCTGCACTTCATAACTCCTTCTCCCAAGCAAGTTCCTACCCCCGAGGGGCCTCGGCGCTAAGCCCCACAGAAGGGACTTCATGACTGGGTCAGGGCTTGTAAACATTTCCGCAGCCCAAAGGCAAGAGCATGATGTTCCACACCCTCCAACACCTCCGTGTCTGCTCAGGCTCTTAACTAACCATCTCTGAAGGTGCAGCCGTAAATCTGGAGTGCCGCAGGGCTGGAAGTTGGGCACAAGTGACTGAGGAGGCCAAGAAGGAATTGGTGCTGGTGCCACAGTCCATGCCAGCCGCAACACAGGTCCTAATGGTTGGACAATACTGCCCAGAAAGAGTGGAGAAGCACTGCTGCAGGTCCGTTGGTCCACCAAAAACCCTGAGACCACCCTCCTAGTGTGGGACAGAAATACAGGAGCACGGAGGACACCAGCAGTGATGCTTTACTGGACGGCATGGCAATCATCAGCTGTGCGGAGACGTTTATGGGCGCAAGATCTGGCTGGATGGTGCTCCGCTGCTGGAGACGTGGAACGTGCTCCTCCCTCCTCATCTTCCTCAAGAGAAACCAGGAGGTTTGTGGGAAGTGAGAGATTCAAAGTGCAATTTATCCTCCGCTCGAGCACTGATCACATTCTGCTCCGAGCCTGTGCCCCCTCCCAAAGGTTTGCGAGTTATTAAGGCTTTCCGGACTGCCTTGCTTTGTTTTCCATGGTACGCTGCACTCCTGAACATCACACCGGAGAGCTAACGCCCCGCCCTGAGACACAAACGCTCTTTCACTTACGCTTTTATTCAAGATCAGATTCGTTTTTGCCTCTGGTTTTCACAAAGGTTTTAATCTCCAAGACTGATGAGACAATTTATTTAGATGTTACATGAATCCTTCCTCTGCGGTTTCTCCTCTCCTCACTAGACTTACCAAAAAATCAAGGTAATTTGGGTCTGAGATGGCTGGGAGCTTGCCATAGCTATGCATGTTCTGTAACTCATGGCTCCTCGGAGAATCCATCACTTAAAACTGCACAAAAGGTGAACCAAGGAGGCTCCTAGGAACATTAATATCTCCCGGTCCTTTGCAAGAGCTACAATTCACAGAGGTTACAATCCAGCCATGACTATCTAATATCATTTAAGGTCTACCTCCTACCAGTGTCTTCTGGATTTGTTTTAGCTTCTTGCCTACACTGTTCATTGGAAAATAAAGAGCTTTGATTTGATTTCTGTTGGATCCCAGGCAAATCTAGCGGTGGGAACTGGGCAAGGAATGTGAGCTGAGCGCGGGTCTCTGCAGCGCTGGGGCTGGTCTGTCTCCCTGCGAGGACCTCTAGCCAACGTGGTAATGTTCGGACATATTTTAAGCGGAAAAGAAAAAAATTATGAACTAGATGTGCCTGAAGAAAACTCCGTGAGTTAACTGGAGTACAGAATCGCAACGAAAGGACGAAGCAGATGATACAGTATATACGCTATATATATATTTCTTGCTTCCCTCTGCCAACCTTGTTTGTGAAAGATACGGCTTGAGCCTCGTGCAAAGGTTGCAATAAGCTTAATTCCCCGGGCAGTCCCATTACTGTGTGCCTGAGCGCCTCAAAACGGCGGGAGCATTTGTTCTTAGAGAGCCTTGCAAGGCTCCACAGGATATTCACCCCGCCAGACCCTGGGGTACCCACCTTAGGGGACCCCCCTGACGTCCCCGAACAGCCGGTGGGCGCCTATAGAGGATGATTCAGAGCACTTACGTGGGGAAAGCCGATGCCCACGCTTTCCCTTTGCAGAGCAGCGTTTCCTCCGGGAGGAGCCAGAAGCAGGAGTGGGGGATCGGAGCCTCCGTCCTGTCCCACAGCATCCCCGCAGAGACCCCTCATTTCCGAGGCTGATTTTCGAGAGACCTGCTCTGCTCTGCCAGGGCGCTGAAGTAATGGCTGCAGAGCACTATCCTCCCTGCATTATTAATAAACGCAGCTACAGCATAAGCCAGCCGCCACGCAGAAAGTGCGCGCGCCCTACTTTCAGGAAAATAAACCGGCACGCTTTAATGAAGGGAGGTAAAACAAACCCACCGTCTCAGGAAGACAGAGTGCCTGCGAGGGAACACGCGCCAGGCTTAACGAAGACATACATTATTGTGTTTTTTTTTAAATCGGCGCGCCTCGTGTCTCTGCAGCGCAGTGATTTTAGGCCCTCATTTTTACATACTTGAAAGGAATTTTTCTTAATAACACTGTCCTAAATAACCAGGCTTATTGCAAGCATCGGAGCTTGCGATGCCGGTGTTTTGCAGTGATCTTGTAGCCTGCCTTGTGTCTAAGAAATATGGGAAAACGCGACAGGAAAATCACACAAGGCAGAAACTGGTGTCGTTTCAGTGAATCGGGATGGAGAGAAATGAATTCCCTCGCCTGACGCAGGGCTCCTTCGGCTGAGCTTTGCCGGCAGTGCAGTGGCTGGTGGCTATCTGTGCCTTGGGAAGGGCTGGTTTGAAAGAAGCTGGTGAAGGATTTATCGTCCTTTTGGTGCTCAAACATTAGCAAATATTCACCAGATACCTGACACTGAGAGAGGGAGGACTCAAGACTGGTTCTAGTTACCATTTTCCTTTCCTCACAAACTGGGCCTGCATGGACCAAGGGGATTCTAGACTTCTCCAAGCTCCTCTCCATGTCTCCTTACGCTTCTCTGATGGAGGCAATCACAAAGTTTGGGGCACTAAATGGTTTAATTTTCCAAGTGGATCCCAGGGTCTTGGGAACCATGAGGTCAACAGAAGAGTATGAGCATCGCTGACTTCCAGTGTGGCGTCAGGGACTGTAGCGTGAGTGTTTGGAGGACATCAAGGATGAAAGCGGATGGCACGTAAGTAGCAGGTATTTGAAAACTAGACTTTGAAAATTAACCACCACCGGCGCACTTCTCTTCACTTGGGGTGAACCACACCAAGGGCAGGAGCAGAGGGTAGTCTTCATCTTCGCTCGGTGGTTGATCTCTTGCTAAGATTTTGCATGGAAGCCAAGCAAAGCTCATGAGGTTTGGGGCAAGAGACACCTAACCAGAGAGAGCTCGTCTGAGGAACACCTTTAGGGTGGACCAGAGAGGGAGATCAAGCTTGTACAGAACGGTTTCTTTCAAGGCCAGGTTGGACGGGGCTTTGAGCAGCCTGGTCTAGCGGAAGGTGTCCCTGCCCATGGCAGGGGGTTGGACCAGATGATCTTTAAGGTCCCTTCCAACCCAAACCACTCTATGATTCTATGAAGACTGACAGCTCGCTTTCAGTTATATCCCACAAATTCAGAATTCACAAGCAAAGGATGCTCTTCCCACCCTTTCCAACCTCTATTCCAAGCAGTATTAAGGGGCACATTTGCCTGGTTAACCTACATAGGGAGAATCAGATATCCAAGCAGATGGAACTCGGTTTGTGATTGCTTTTTTAGTGATCCTGAAGGATTTCTGCCAGTATGTACCACCCCCCTCCCAGTCCGAGAGCTTGGAAACAGAAGAACCTTGTCGGTGGATGGGATGCGTTTGAGAGCAGCAATTCTGCTGGGAACATACAGTATCTCTTTCTGCAGCTAAAGGCTCAACATCTAAAATTCCTTAAAAATACATTTAGAATTAGGCTGCTGTTTCAGAATCAAAGATTTTAAAAATAAAGCTGATCCCCTCTGATTCCCAGTGTGCTGGATGGACGGCACGAACCCCAGCAGCACGTTCTTCTGCGCGGCGGGGTTATTTCCAGCCGCCTGTACGACAGCAGCTGATTCAATTTGAGTAAACGCTCTCTGTACTGACACAGACGAGTGGTTTTAGCTCAGCCACTGAACCACAGTATTACTTTAACTCAATTCCATTTAACACAGTTGAGGACGCTGCCCGCTTGGTGGCATGTACCCATTGCTGGAATATTTTATGGAGCTTATTTTGCATTAGTTGTCTCTCAAAAATTCCTATTTTTCCTCCTTGAAGTCTGTTTTCCATAGAGAAGTGACCATTAACACTGGGTGCGATGCTGGGGGGTCCTGAGCGGCAGAGCCCCCGCCTGCTTTCCAGAGTTATTAATCTGGCATCTTGCCCGCAGCAGAATCCGGATCTTGAAAACCGTAATTCAATAAAAACTGGCAGGGAGTTGCAAGTAGCTTGAAAAAGCCTCTAAATTTAAGAAAGGTCTGCACCAGGATTGCCTCTGTAGCCTTTGCTCTGCCTCTAGAGATAACGGTGATGGATGCTCTCCTCACGCACAGCGTCGCGCAGGCTTTTTTTCTCCACTAACTGGCACTTGAGCACCCTCGGCTCCTGAGCCGCTGGTCGGAGCACAGCAGAGTCCACGAGAGCATCTTTCCTCCCGGCTGCACACGAACAAGCTGAGGGCTCTGGACCATGCGCCCTACGAGGTAAATCTCCAAATAGCGGGGAAAAAAGCCCTGCCATGACACTAAATTGCATTGACTTCAAGAGCAGCATGACTGTTTATGGGAGGACGAAGGTTTCTGCACAAGAGGAGTCAGGTTGAATCACAGAATCACAGAATGGTTTGGGTTGGAAGGGACCTTTTAAGGCCATCTAGTCCAACCCCCTGCCATGGGCAGGGACATCCCCAACTAGATCAGGTTGCCCAGAGCCCCGTCCAGCCTCACCTGGAATGTTTCCAGGGATGGGGCATCTCCCACCTCTCTGGGCAACCTGGGCCAGGGCCTCACCACCCTCAGCGTGAAAAACTTCTTCCTTATGTCTAGTCTGAATCTCCCCTCCTTTAGTTTAAAACCATCCCCCTTGTCCTGTCACAGCAGGCCCTGCTAAAAAGTCTGTCTCCATCTTTCCTATAAGCCCCTTTAGGGACTGAAAGGCCGCAATAAGGTCTCCCCGGAGCCTTCTCTTCTCCAGGCTGAACAACCCCAACTCTCTCAGCCTGTCCCCACAGCAGAGGGGCTCCAGCCCTCGGATCATCTCCGTGGCCTCCTCTGGCCCCGCTCCAGCAGGTCCGTGTCCTTCTTGTGCTGAGGCCCCAGAGCTGGAGGCAGCACTGCAGGGGGGTCTCCCCAGAGCGGAGCAGAGGGGCAGAATCCCCTCCCTCGCCCTGCTGGCCACGCTGCTGGGGATGCAGCCCAGGGCACGGGTGGCTTTCTGGGCTGCCAGCACACAGTGCTGGGTCATGTTGAGCTTCTCATCAACAAACACCCCCAAGTCCTTCTCGGCAGGGCTGCTCTCGATCCCTTCATCCCCCAGCCTGTATGGATAGTGGGGATTGCCCCGAACCATGTGCAAGACCCTGCACTTGGTTTTGTTGACCTTCATGAGGTTCGCATGGGCCCACCTCTCAGGTCTGTCCAGGTCCCTCTGGATGACATCCCTTCCCTCCAGCGTGTTGACCACACCACTCAGCTTGGTGTGGTTGGCAAACCTGCTGAGGGTGCACTCCATCCCTCTGTCCGTGTTGCTGACAAAGATGTTAAACAGCGCCGGTCCCAACACCGACCCCTGAGGAACGCCTCTTGTCACTGGTCTCCACTTGGACATCGAGATGTTGACTGCAACTCTTTGAGTGTGACCATCCAGCCTATACCTTACCCACTGAGTGGTCCATCCGTCAAATCCATGTCTCTCCAATTTACAGACAAGGATGTCATGTGGGACAGTGTCCAATGCTTTGCACAAGTCCAGGTAGATGACATCAGTTGCTCTTCCCTTATCCACCAGCGCTGTAACCCCGTCATAGAAGGCCACCAGATTTGCCAGGCGCAATTTGCCCTTAGTGAAGCCATGTTGGCTGTCACCAGTCACCTCCTTATTTTCCATGTGCCTTCATGTAGTTTCCAGGAGGATCTGCTCCATGGTCTTGCCGGGCACAGAGGTGAGACTGACTGGCCTGTAGTTACCCGGAGCTACCAATTTTGAGGAGCACCAATTTTAATCTTCACCATTTCCTTGCTAATTTAGTGCTTAGCTACGTCGCGTTACGCACTGGAAGATTTTTGTTCTCAATGCAAAATGACCCGTCAGCTTTCTGGATGATGGGAAATTATTAAAAGCATTTTTAAGAATTATAAACAGGGAAATGAAATTTAAATGTCAAGACGGTTGCGAAGGCTTTCTTGCTTGAGCGTTAAGCTGCGTAACAAAAAGATCTGGCGAGGGGGGACAAAAATGATCAGAGGATTTTTTTTAGAGAAAGCAAGTCGGTAAAGATTAGGATTGCACTTCAGTAGGGAGCGTCGGGGGAGCGAACAAAAGGCTGGCTGGCACAAAGAAGATTGACCAGGGCTTTTGTTTCCCCTTTCACATCATGCAAATCTAAAGCAACAGACAATTATTTGCGTTGCTTTAAAAAAAAAATAAATCAGTAACTCAAGCCTTAATTAATCTGCAGAACTGCTTGCTGCAAAGTATTGCAGCGATAAAGTAGCGAGAATCAAAGCACGGGGGGTGTTAAGCATCTTTAATGAAAGAGAGGACACCCACAGCCACAGCCGCCAGGACAAAGGTAGGGAAAAATCAAAGTCTTCGTGTTTTTGTGCTTATAAAAGCCGCTGACTAACAAGGTTTGGGGCGGATTATTCCGTAACGAACAATCGTGAGGAAACTTCTGAAGGCCGATCTGGCTGTTTTCAGGGAGGAGAGACCAGGGCGGACGGACAACCCAGCCCTCGCTGGGTGTGGGGGCTCCTTTCGGCTGGGTGGAGGACACAGGCTGTAGATGCCGCTGCAGGAACGATGGGGGTCAAGAAGGGGTACCCAAGGGCTCGCTGCCTGCCTGCGTGAACCCCAGTTTCCAGGGTTATCCCTGTGTCTCCTTGTTCTCTCCTGGTCTTCTTGACTGTTTCTTCACCATCTGGGCTGGGGCATCCACTTCTTTCCTGTCTTTTTGTTGTGGGTGTAAGCAACTTCTTTGCTTGCAAGAAGGGGGCCCACTCCAGGACCTACGCTTTTACGTGCCAGGTGGGTCCCATTTCTCAATCTATTCCTACTATCCTAACCTATGCCAAGAAAGCAATCCCATAAAACATCATCCTAGAGGTCTCCTTCTCTGAGGGTATCTTCACTATATCAGTTACTCAAGACAGCATCTACAACCCCCCCCTTGGGTTCTTGTTCCTCGTGAGGATGAAGGACTTCCCAAGCAGGATTCATCTCAAGCTCTCCTGGTAGTACAGACAGGCACCCATGGGGAGTCTGTCCCCAAAGATGGGCTGAACGTCTCTCTGGGGACGTCTCTCTTTCTCTCCACCGAACACAGAGGGACCTGCGCTGGAAAGGTGAGAGACCTAAGGTCTATGCAGCTAAAGGGAACCAAATGTTCCCTAAATGTGGCAATCGCTGCAGCTGTTTAAAACACTTGAAAATTTCCTAGGGTTGGGGGTTTTTTTGCCTTCTTTTTAATTTGGAAAATTAAACGGAGCTGAAATAAAATCTTTCCAGGGGAATGTGTGGATTTCATCAAGATTTTGCAAAGAGAAGTATTTTGTTTGGATAGCAACGCCGCATTTCTGGGGTTTGTTTTCTAATAGGAACTCCAGCCTCCCAAGGATGGTGTCTGAGATGTGCAAGAAGCATTACAGACCCCCCCCAAATTCCTCGTCCTGCAGCGATTTGGTGCTCCCTCTCACTGGGGTCCCCGTGGCCCTCTCCCCACTCGGTGGTGGAGCTGCTGCCTGCACGAGGCACGGGCAGTGGCTGGGGACAGGGGACATTTTCTGATGCCCAGGCCAACCTGCAGGAACGCTGCTGCATTCACATCCCTGGCTGAGCAGGGAGGACGTTGCCAGCCTTGGGCAGGACAAGCTACTAATAAATTTGTGGGGTTTTTTTTTATGCTATGGCACTCTTTTCGTTTTACTCTTTCAGTGTTACATCCTTCAGGGGAATCCGAGGGTGGCCAGCACACATCTAGGGGAACAAAACTTGTTTCATATTACACGTTAAGATTTTCAGTGGGAAGCAATGCCGCTATAGACCCTACCAGAAGCACACAAACCCAAAAAAACACAACAGATCCCTTACAGAGTCATCCGCAGTAAATGGCTTTATTTAATCACCTTGCAAAAAAACAGTGAATTTGAACTGTGATGTGGAGAAGATGGCACCAAAAGGTTTTGGCAATGAAACCCTCATTCCTGCTTCATCAGCCTTGGAAAGCTCCCGAGTCTGGGGATCCACTGCTTTTGCGACAACTGTGAGAATGAAAACTTGGCAATTCAGAGGAGAAAGGGTTTAGCAAGACCGCCACAAAGTCCGGCTTTGTGTTCGTTCCGCAAGCACCTATTTCACTCCGATGACTACTGAACACTTAGCTGAAAAGATGGCTTTATTCAGAACTTTTTAAATCCCACAGCTCTTTTGAGGCGAAGCCTTCAGAACAAACATCTCAGCCAACCGAAAAGCCATGAAGCCAAAACGAAGGGCGAGATATTATTTTTCATCTCCAGTGTGTGCTTGGAAATGGGTGAGCAAGAGATTTTTTCAGGCCTTTTTCATAAAAACCATGAAAAAAGGCTCAGTCCTGATTTCAGAAATGCTTTTCCAATCACAGTTCAAACACTGCCAATTCTTGCGTTTGACCTACGTGACCGTATCCTTAAAGAACACGCTCTGGTAACACACTACAGCCTAAAAAACCCACAGCTAATAAATAACGTTCTGATCATAGAATGGGTTGGGTTGGAAGGGACCTTCCAAGATCATCCAGTCCAACCCCCACTGCCGTGAGCTGGGACATCTTCCACTAGATCAGGTTGCTCAAAGCCCCGTCCAACTTGAACACTTCCAATGAGGGGGGCAACAAGATCTCAAGATTGCTATTAAATAGGGGATTTCCTTTTCTTATACCTCCTTTCACTTAATTCACTCCGGATGAGTTACATTTTGAAACTGCTACTTAGCTCTTGGGTGTCTACCACCTTTTGTCATGCCAAGAGGGTCCCGTCCCCCAGGTAATTTGGCTGAAAGCAGAGAACCTAACCACGCTTTAAAAACTCAAGGTCGCTTGGTGCTTCCAAAGGGCGGGTTTCAGTCAAGTGCTTAAAATGTAGGTTTGACTTCAATTAAATTATTTCCTGAGTGGGGGCCTAAGAGAAGTCTTCAACTCCAAAAAGAGAGAGACTTCTATAAAGGTTTCCAAAAAGCATATAAAGGTTTTCAAAAGCATAAAAAAGCAAGTGATTGATCTAGCAGAGCAACTCAAATATTCCTCATTAAGCACAGAACCTCAATAGTCCATGCTGTGGTGAAGACAACTCCTTGTGGACAGGTGGGAATTACCCCATGACTCCTGCTTCGAAGTAACTTCTCTGACTTAGAAACAGTGGAAGGTCCACTTCTTCTGGAATAAGAAGTGTCCTTGCTGGAAGTTATTCGACAGCAGCTCCCATGATTAATTTACATTCTGTCCTAATCTACATGAATCTTCTACCATTGGCAGCCTTGGCTGTAAGCAATTCTCCCGTCTTCCCACCTCATGTAGATGAGGTGTTCAACCTCAAAGCGATGGACAGGGGATGACCAGGTTTGTACTCTTGCCACCCACCAGGCAGGAAGGTCCTGGACATGTGTGTGTCCTCCTCCATCCAGACCTTTCTCTGCATCCACAGAGCAACATAACCAGAGCCATGGGCTGGGGACGTGTTTGGCCAGAGACAACAGCGACAACAGCCAGAGACAAACAGACAGAAGGGGGGTGCGGAGAGATGGTGCTCAAGAGCCGGCAAGGGAAGGAGCTTGGCAGTCTAGTCATGGGCTTTTGTCAAAAAAGACATGGCTAATGGAGGAATTCACACCTGTGCCCAGGTGACCAAGAAGGCCAGCGGCATCCTGGCCTGTATCAGAAATAGTGTGGCCAGCAGGACCAGGGCAGGGATCGTCCCCCCGTACTCGGCCCTGGCGAGGCCGCACCTCGAGTGCTGGGGTCAGTTCTGGGCCCCTCACTCCAAGACAGACACTGAGGGGCTGGAGCGTGTCCAGAGACGGGCAACGGAGCTGGGGAAGGGGCTGGAGCACAAGTGCTGTGAGGAGCGGCTGAGGGACCTGGCGGGGTTTGGCCTGGAGAAAAGGAGGCTGAGGGGAGACCTTCTCGCTCTCTGCAACTCCCTGAAAGGAGGTTGGAGCCGGGGGGGGTCGGTCTCTTCTCCCAAGGAACAGGGGACAGGACAAGAGGAAACGGCCTCAAGTTGTGCCAGGGGAGGTTTAGGTTGGATCTTGGGAACCATTTCTTCCCCGAAAGGGCTGTCAGGCCCTGGCACAGGCTGCCCAGGGCAGTGGTGGAGTCCCCATCCCTGGAGGGATTGAAGGGACGTGTAGATGTGGCGCCTGGGGACATGGGTTAGTGGTGGCCTTGGCAGTGCTGGGTTAACGGTTGGACTCGATGATCTTAAAGGTCTTTTCCAACCTAAACGAGTCTATGATTCTAATTCAAACGAGAAATGGCTTTGTGGGTGAAGAGGGGAGAGGAGCAGCAGGGACAAGGGAGATGCTTGCTTGGAGAGGTAAGAGGTGAAGAGGAGAGGCATCGCTGGCTGAGCCGAAAGAGCAGTAAGGCTCCGGACACCAAGAATGAATGGAGTGGGTGTTACTTCTGTAAATAAAGACAAATCGCCTGTGCTGGATACGAGCGAAAGGAAGGCAAAGAGAGGGATGACATGGTTAAAGCAGTGGACTGGGAAAATTATTTTTGTACCGGCTCTCCAGAAGGGTGGAGGAGAAATTGCCAAGGTCAGAGACAGAGAAAGAGCAGGGCTCCAGGGAACGGGCTGAGCTACAGAGGACGAACGCGTTACCCATCGGCCTGGCTGGCAGGATGGTTCAGCGGGGCTGCAAGGGAGGACGCAAAAGAGCAGGTGGCTGGTGTGAACAAATGAAGACCTCCCTGAAAAATGAAGACTTTGTACCTGCAAGTAACGTTCCCCAGAGACAGATGGGGAGTAGTGGAGAAGGGAACGAAGGACAGAGCCTGGCTGAGCTTTCATGGAAAGTTGGAAGGGGCAGATGACAAATACGTCCCAATGGACACGCTGCAGCAGAGGTGGAAAACAACTGGCCAAACTGGGAAAGCGTAGGAAAAACAAGATTTTACGGAGAAGGGTGAAGCTGATGCTGTCAAAGATAACCAGCACACCGAGGCTAAGGCAGAAGAGTTCCTGAGTTTGGCCAGAAGAGCTTGTTGCATCTTTGGAAGAGGCATTTTAGGGCGGTGCGAAGGGCAGGAGCTGGACAGAAGAAGACACTAGGACAGATCCAGAGCCTGTCAGGAAAGAGGGGGACAGCAAAGGCACGGCATGGGAGATCCAGCCACCACAGAGGACACGGTTGCTGACGTTTCTGCCTCTACCACATGAAAGGGGGAGAGAAGGACATGCAGGGGGAAGGGGAAGACAATCTCGGGGAGACAGCATGCAGCGTTCAGAAAATATTAAAAGTCATCAATGCACAGATATCACAGCGATCAGGATTGTAAAATTCCTGGGATTAGTTTTAAGACGTAATTTATGGCTCAGAAGTACTTTGCACCATGGAGAAATATTCCCAACGGAGGCTGTGAAGTTAATGGCAGAGTTAGGAAGGGAAGAGCTTAACCCAGGTCCCCTCCCTGGAAGTATTTGCTGACAAGCACATGAAAACTGTTGGGTTTTGTACACTGAGCAGCAAAAGGTAAATCCTCCTGCGGGCTTCAACGTGCCCGATCTCATCTCTATGCACAGATTCTTACCTGGGGCGTAGCCGGGGCTGCTGGTTGGATACATGTTTGGGTTGTAGGCTGGGGCAGCGGTGGGATAGCCCGTCGGATAACCTGCAATGAGAAAAAAAAGAGAAATTATGCTTTTGTCAACAGGGAGAGAGAAGAGGACGGCATCCCTGGAAAGCAATAAACAACCTGAGTGAGCAAAGAGGCTGTCGGCACAGCTGAGAGGTAAAGCACGGAGGTATTCTCAGTTGGCCAGGTTATAGGAAGGACTATGAACGCGCTCTACAGACTTACACGTGACATCATCAATATTTCATCTTTATTCCTCTAGAAAACGAGGACGATAACCAGAATGCAGAACTCGGGAATGTTCAATGTGCTCTGAAGAAAACAACTGAGAAAATACACGCATTGAATACAGAATTGAGCTCCGCAAAACCACCAGCACAGCCGTATTTGAAAGATTCTCCTTGGCTGCTTGCAGCCATCGTAGCTTGATCATCGTAGCACTTTGCACCCTAACAGCAGAGCTCAGCCCCCAGCCCGAGTCCCCGGCGCCCAGCACTTCCATGAACCAGAGCTTCTTGCTAAAGGGAAGGTAGCGACGTCGCGCGAAAACGTGCCAGCCCTTATCCATCACTCATGGCTGCACAACCGCCGTCCCTGGGAGGGACCCGATTACCTGCCCGGCCACCTGGAAGGAACACGCACGGCAGCTCGTACCCTTTGAAGCCGCATGAGGTTTTAATGGGCACTTTAGAAAAGGTTGCAGAGCATCTTCTATTTCCATCATCTTCACTCAGATCGGTCATAGGGAGTTCAGGGGAAATCGTCTGAGCAGTCAGCGACGTGGAGGCTTGGCCAGCTGGATAGGAAACCACCGTACGCTGTGGACCCAAGTCCCTACGTGCACCCACACGCAGTGCAGATGACTTGCACCAATCTCTTACTTCATTAGAAGTTCTTGTCCTCCATGAAGACCACAGGCGACAACCTCCGCACCTCGCTCTGCTCTATTTTACTTTTGTTTGCTGCCCTACCTCCATTTCTTGGAAGTTTTCCCAACTGAAAATGGTAACACTCAAATAACTCCATCCCTTCTTACGTGCTCCTGCGTAAATCCCTCTAACAACCGAACGGGACACGTTAATATTCCCTTGCTGCCGGAGAGTTTGGCTTTGCTGTGCTTCACCGCCACGGCTGCTGCCCCGGCTTATCTGTGCATCTCGTTGGCCACCGTCCCGGAGCAGAGCCAACCCAACGGCAGACAAAAACGACCCTTGGAGAGTCTTTCCACGCCAAGCTCCACTGACGCGGTCTGCTGGTTGCCAGCAAAGGCTGGAAAGAGGTAATTAGCAGTTGATTCACACCCCATCTTTTTTTTTTTTTTGCTTTATTAAATAAAAGTAAGCGTGGGTCTTTCCTCCCCCTTTCCGAGCAGCAAGACAAACACGTCGCAATCTCTCCCTCCCATGCCCCAGAGCTCGCTGCTCTTCGACTACGTGCAGACTTCTAAAACCTGGCACCCGGCACACAGCCGACTTCTGCGGCAAAATTTTGAGGTTCATTTGAATAAATCTAATTCAACAATCATGACCACTGTACTGGAATAAATGACTGTATGTTCTACCCTCTCATTTTCATCAGTGATATATTTGGCTTCTAAATCAGGTTAATTAAAAATTGCTGTAGTTAATGCTGGATAAGCAGCAGCTTAACAGATTTTTTTTTTTTTTAGGCTACATAAAACTATGTTGTCATCACACTCAGGAATATATACGGCCTTTCAGCAATCAAGAAGCTCCTTGGAAAGTTATTTGCAGATCCAGTGATTGCAAGCAGAACATTAATGATGAAGATCTTAAATCAGAAATATCCCTGCCTACTCTCCGCTTCGTTAGAAGATGATAACCATTTCTTTTCCAATACATTCATCGCTCCAGGGTCCTCCTGTTGCCTGCTCAAGCTCCATGATCCCATTTTGCCTCCTGACCAATCTGGCTAGGGGTGTCAAACCAACTCCAGCTCACTTGACCACACCAAGCCTATTTTCCCTATAATTCTCTCAAATATGTTTCCACGCAGGGTTTTACCTCCTCGGCACGCAGTTTAGTAGCCGATGGCTGTGCGTGCGTGCCATGGTGTTGGGAAGTCCCTTGCTCACCAACTAGGGATGGGATCTAGATGACAGCCTCTTGGGGCACCAAGGGGTTCTTCTGGTCTGCTGCTCGTTAATCCCCCAGAGAAGTTCCAAATCCCGCGAACTGCCGCAGTCGTCCTTAATAATAGTCCTTAACTAATAGTTCTTAAGTCAACAACCACGACGAACATAGTCCTGTGTGGCTACATGCCACAAATGTTTCCTCTGTGCCCTCTGAGATATCACCAGCACTCACACGCTATCAAATACAGCAAAAACCCCTTCTCTTTTACTCGGACCAAAATTTTCAACATGAGGATTATACGTAAAAACCAAGCCTGAAATAAATCAAACCGCTTTCAGACCACAGGGAAGCTGTGGCTTTGGGTAAGCTTTTCCATCCAGCCAATTATTGAAAGACTTCACGGTTATTTCAGGCAGATGGAGACAACTGTATATTTAGGCCTTTTTTTTCTCTTTTTTGGGTTTAACTTCTGCTCAGTAGGACTGCATCTTGCTTACTGTGGTACCTTTTGTTGTTCTGAAAGAAAGTTATGGCCATTTTCAGAATAATTTCATTTCAGATAAATACCGTTTCTATCAAGGAAGCTCTTTAATAGCTTCGGATGCGAAAAGATGCAGCCAGCCCTGCTCTACTCTGTCTTCCAGTCTGATCTCATAAACTTTGATAAGTGCTGACCTCCAGCAAGGAACCCTGTCCTTTCTATTTTAAGGGGAAACGGAGATGGGAAAGGTGCAGGGAAATTAATGTGGTTTGCTCCTTTTTTGGACGTACTGAAAGATAAGAAAGTAGCAGAATCTGGGGCAATTTGAGCCAGGGGAAACGTGCTGGAAAATTCCCAGTGCTGAAAAACCACGGGGTTTAAAAACACATAAGACATTTTTATACCTTATTGGGTTTTGAGCTGTTAGGATTTATGTTTCTCGGCTCTTCTTTATCCCCCAAATGACCACAGACAGGCTTCCTCAGGAAAGCAAAAGCTGCAATCCCCGTGACGGTCCCGATGACGGTCCCCAGGGCTTACGTCCCCCAGGGTGTGAGACAAAGCCCAGATCCAACGATCGGGGATGAGCTCAGGAGAGGCGGCAGCACCGAAGCGTCCAGCATCCTGCTCTGATTTCCCCCCGGATACCCTAAGAGACCTCCCGTAAATTCCTGGTCCTCCCGGAGACCCTGCTCCCCTCCTGCCACGTCTGTCTCGCCTCTTCAACTTGAATCTGCAAAAATAACAGCAAGTTGTTTTATGTCGAGTGCTGCTAAATTTCCTGGGCTTCCTGCTGGAGACATGAAAACGTCAGGGACGGAAAGAAAATATCTTTTACTTGCTACTTCTGCAGATGTGCACGTGATGGGACCCTGTCTCTGCCAGGGCTCGGGGCCTTATTACAGCAACGATGCGGAAGGCAAGAAAATGAGATGAAAACATATTGAACAAAATTTATTAGATTCCTCACAGAAGAAATCAAAAGTTGTTTCCTTGCTTTATTTTAATTTAATATCATCTCCACAATCGATAGGAGTAGGAAAGCCAGTGTTCATTTAATGTTCTCCCCAAGGAGAATATACAGCGCTCCGGATCTGAGAAGCACTAACTGAACTGCTTTAAAAATTACGATGCAATAACTGGCTGTGCAAAGCGAGGAGCACACGGGGCTGCGTCAAGTAGGTATTTTAAAGCTGCCTTTAATTTTTCATGTCTTTCTAAACGTTGCTATCCCATTATTTCCAGCTCTGCTCACCCCTGTCCTCTTTGGTGCAATGCTGCTCTTGATTAATGGCTCGTAGGCTGCGAGTCCCGGCTACCCGCTCCCCCTTTTTAACGTGCACACCTTCAGAAGACGCACTAGTAAAGGAGTTTGTGAAATAAATGAAAAAAGAATGGCACACAGAGCCTTCAAATGCGTTTAAGCACCAGCTTTGTTTAGCCCAGGCTCCTTCATGATTACACTCAGAACGCCCATAATAAAGCAGTTAGCGTATATTTCCAGCTATATATATTTTACTGCCTACATGCAAGACAGACGCGTGTGTAACCGTACACACAAGCTCACCGCAAACCTCTTCGGCACGAGACAAGACATGTTTGGATGGGGCATTTAAGACAGCTCTTTCCATCCTGGCAGCCTTCTGGGATAGTTTATTCCTGGTCCCGAGGTACCGAGCTCCTACACGGCCACTGCAGCTGTTCTGTAGGTCGGTAGAGCAAAAAATGCTGAATTACCGGGGAGAAATGAGAGGGCAGGAGAAAAAAACCCGAGATGTCGGCAAGCCAAGGGCTGCCCTCGGAGGAAAGGCCAGCAGCAGAGTGGGGAGGGTTAAAGGATCGCACGGGCGGCGATAGAGGGGAAGGGTTTATTTGGGCTTGTTCAAGGGTTAGATTTGATATTCTCTCTCATTCACTCCGGCATTTGAGATTCAGGGTGCTCATCCCCAGCCCCAGCTGCAACCCAGCTCCGGCTCATCCTTCCCCGAGCCACCAGAAAAAGACTTGTGACGCCCTGTAGGTCAGCCCCACCAGGCTCCAGAGGACCATGCACGAGGGACAAAGTGGCATTAAAACCCCATGGCAAAGGCACCCGTGGCAAGTTTTAGAGGGGAGCTCCCAATTGAAAGGTCTCCTCCCCGTTTGTCTGCATCCTATCAAGGAGACTTCAGCATACGCTGCCCATCCCCACTGTAAGTGAGCAACCTGTGTCCACAGAATCATGGAATCACAGAAGGGTTTGGGTTGGAAGGGACCTTAAAGATCATCCAGTTCCAGCCCCCTGCCATGGGCAGGGACACCTTCCACTAGATCAGGTTGCTCAAAGCCCCGTCCAACCTGGCCTTGGACACTTCCAGGGATGGGGCGGCCACAGCTTCTCTGGGCAACCTGTGCCAGGGCCTCACCTCCCTCAGAGGGAAGAATTTCTTCCTTAGATCTAGTCTAAATCTCCCCTCTTTCAGTTTGAACCCATCACCCCTTTTCCTGTCCCTCCATGCCCTTGTCAAAAGTCCCTCTCCAGCTTTCTTGGAGGCCCCTTTAGGTCCTGGAAGGCCGCAGTAAGGTCTCCCCGGAGCCTTCTCTTCTCCAGGCTGAACAACCCCAACTCTCTCAGCCTGTCCCCACAGGAGAGGGGCTCCAGCCCTCGGATCATCTCCGGGGCCTCCTCTGGCCCCGCTCCAGCAGGTCCATGTCCTTCTTGTGCTGAGGCCCCAGCGCTGGAGGCAGCACTGCAGGGGGGTCTCCCCAGAGCGGAGCAGAGGGGCAGAATCCCCTCCCTCGCCCTGCTGCCCACGCTGCTGGGGATGCAGCCCAGGGCATGGGTGGCTTTCTGGGCTGCCAGCGCACATTGCTGGGTCATGTTGAGCTTCTCATCAACCAACACCCCCAAGTCCTTCTCCTCAGGGCTGCTCTCAATCCATTCTCTGCCCAGCCTGTATTTGTGCTTGGGATTGTCCTGACCCCTGTGCAGGACCTTGCACTTGGCCTTGTTGAACCTCATGAGTTTCGCCCGGGCCCACTCCTCAAGCCTGTCCAGGTCCCTCTAAATGCCATCCCGTCCCTCCAGCGTATCGCTCCAATCCAGATTTGAAAACATGGAGTGAATTTACAAAAAGACAAAACTACAGATGGATTATTACGATACTCTTTGACAGTGAAGATCCTCCTTAGGTTAACCAGCATCTTAGCCAGGCTGCAAGGCTGCCTCCGTAAGCTTTAGGTCCAATCCTGGAGCTTCAGAGACACCAACATATGGCACCAAGTGGGGATTAGGCCACCTTTCCCCCCAAATTTCATGAATGTTTCGAACTGTGTCACCTACTGTGCATATTTCTTACACCCACCGAACACGGCCTTCTGAAGGCACGCTATAAACCTCGATATATCGTAAGATTCACGGCCCTTCTGTCCTCCTGCTTCTGGATTTGTGCTCTCCTCCGTGTCCAAACGTCACAAAAGCCACACCCAAGAGACAGTGGGGTGCTCAGGAACCGCTGTGGGCTTCAGGGGACCTTCCCCGGGGCTCTGCCGCTCACTTCTCCCCTCCAGCCCTGCTGAAACGGAGACACGAGTCTGTTGCCCACACACCCAAGGCACGCAGACATTAAAAAATGGAGCAGACAGAGCACTTGAGAATACCTTAAAAAGGAATCAATAAGGTGACCTGAACTTGTTAGGCTGAACTGGTCTGGTTATCACATACCAACGTCCTTCTTAAAAGGAGCTCACGGGTTTTGAGCTGCCCAAACTCAACATGTGCACCCAGGGTTTGGCATCTGCCAGCAGCATCAACCTTAATCTGTCCACCTGCAGTTTCACACCACGTATGGGTGAGCTTCCAGCTTCAGAGCACAAGCAAAACTGTCAGGAGCGTCTAAATAACACACCAGCCAGTGCAGCACTAAGAATCCACAAGCGCTAGGTCTCTGCAGGACCCGGGTCCTCTGGAAGCTCTTGAAAAAGAAAGGGAGTTGAGTTTGTCTCTCTTCAGCTAGAGCGCCCATGTGGTTTGGTCCATGTTTCAGCCTTCCACCGGTGATTGGGGGAGTGACTTGTCACTTACAACACTGATTTCCAAAATGTGCCGTTTAATTTTTCGAGAAGAGCTTCTCTTGGCCATTATCTGATTAGGACTTAAACTGCTACAAGCAGCCTAAATTAATTTACAAGACAAAAATATTCTTCTTCATTCTTTCTCCTAGCAAGTCTCGAGCAGTGATGCGCTCCCAATAGCAGCCCTATCACAAGGATTTTTACAGGGACAGATAACAAAGTCCCTTATCTAAGTGCAGGACAAGGCACTGTAAAGCCACACTTCGACCCGTTGAACCACAGCCACCAAGAGCTCCAGCTCACCGGTGCTCAGCCACTCGCTGCACTACCTCGAGAGCTCATTAACTACCAACATTCCACAGACTAAAAAGCCGGGCAGCCACACAAAACTCTCCGTGTTGGGTCATTCATTGTTCCGAGACGGATAAATTCAAAGGACCATTTTACTAATTCTCCCTTTTAAGCCCCTAAAACACCGTACACCGTTTTGTTTCTGCCGAGCAATAGCTTTGAAGCTGCAACAGGTCCAGGAACATTTTGTCTTTACGACCTCCTCTTCAGATCAACCATATGAAGCCGAAGTATTTTAACCTGCAAAATACTTTCATGTTATAGTTTAAGTCCATTCACCATTTCTCATTCTTTACTGCCTAGACCTCAGAAACTCTTCAAAAATAGTATTTCTGAGCACTTTCTCGGGACAGAAACATGACCAACTTCATGTCTTCAATTTCATGCTGCTGTAAACCCCTTCCCTTTTGACTGATTGTGCAAAAAGTCACATTCTGTGACATGAACGTGCAAATTCAGCACTTGAGAAATTCCCCCAGCGCTGAGAAATTAGAGAGCACACACCACGTAGGCTTCCTGGCGCAGCTCCGCCAAAGCCTCCACCAGCCAGACTTGCAGCAACGCTCTTGAACATTGATTGCCGGTAGCAATGACAGCAGAAAGAATGCGTCTGATTATGTGATGATTGGGGGGCATGGAGAAAGTAGCTGAGAAGGACATCTGGGAACTAATTCTGCAGTGGAAACCAAGCCTCCAGAGATGAAGAGCCACAGCATTTCGGAAATGACTTGCAGCAGAGATTGAAACAAACCTTGCTCTCCCATGGCATGAGCCTTCTCCATCCCGAAGGATGTCGTTTCAGCCCGCCTTGCTCCTCGCACAGCCGCAGAACTCAGGGCTTGGGCCACGCATCTTCTCCTGGCTTCCACACCCCTTGGTGCGTGGGAGGTAGGGAGGCGACCTCCGAATGGCTTCTTACACAGGGCTTTTTATAGACCTTCCTGTTCAACGGGAACTATTTAAAACTTCATTTACTTAAATCAAAGATGAATTCCTCCAGATTTATCCCATATAAGGCACCTAAATTAGGTGTGTAGCTGCCCTGACACAACACCGCTGCCTACCTGATACAGAGCAGGTATTCCTGCCCCGTCACTTCAGAAGTTCACGGCCAGCCTGTCCATCCCCTCACATAAGCCGTGACCCAACGCTATCAGGCTGCTCGTTTTACAGGTCCAGCTGCCTTGGTGGGCGCAGGGCTGCACCAAGGTCAACGGAGAGCAATGCTTCCAAGACCGAGCACTTGATTTACCAGCCAGGAGCTCCTTGTCACAAGCGACTGACAGACTGAGCGCTCTTAGGATGCTACGGGTATGATCAGATGATTGTGCGTGAGATTGTCAGTGTGTTTGAAGATGTTACTGTCCTTCAGCTGGAACTTGGGTCAAACTCGGTACTAAAACATCAGGACATCTCTCATCCATTAGATTTCACTTACCCTCCAGGCTTAACTTGGCCTCTCGCATTTTAAAAGGCAAATTTGTTGCACTGAAACTCCTTTTATAGCTCAAAATGTATATTCCCCAATTCACAGAGTTTTCCAAATCAAATGTAAGTCTAGAAGCAGTCTCCAACTCAGGAGGACAGAGCTGAAGCCCTCCTAAACCGATTTCTATTCTGTTTTATGCTTAACATTTTAAATTATATGAATCCGAGTGAATCCTGTTTTGCCAGCTCACAAATGCAACTACAGCAGGACGGGTGGCGTGACCTTTTCTTTCTTCCCTAATCACGCAGAACCATTTAACAGTTGAACCGAGCACAGCGGTTGCACGCATTTCCACGTCAAGCTCTACCCCGACCTCTCCCGCGCGCTGCTCCTCGGGCATTACGAAGGACGAGCATCCAGACCTGCAAACGCACCTCGATGCTGCAGGGAGCCCAGAGGCTGGGCCGGGTTTCATTCTGCACCGAGCGCCCCGCGTTACCGCCGGGAGCCCATCACTCACTCGCCGCCTTGCCGTGAAACTATTCCAGCCCACTCAGGCTAAATGGATGTAAAAATAGAGGAAAAGCTGAAAGCAAGGGTGGAACCGTTCTGAAGAGCAAGTTAATGGATGGTTGAGAACACAGCGTTTCTGAAGTCCCTCAGGATAATAAATACATTCATTCCCATGAAAAAGTGCCACCCCCTTATTACTGTTTCAAGCCTCATCAGCCCAAGAGTAGAGCAGTCGAATGAACATGTATTCACCAGACACAGCAAGTGTTTTAAAAAACGATTTGCTCTAGCATTTGAGGACCTGCTCGCTTTCCTGGGGACCTTGTACAGCCGGTTCTTTTTTCACCTTTTTTCCTTTACGTAAGCAGCGACTTGTTTCTTGCTCGTTACCCACGTCCATGCAAAGCCAATCTTCATGTGGACTGCCAAGGCGCCCACAGAGTTCTGGTATTGTTGTTTCCCATTTTTAGACACTGATGGCCATACGGACCAGCAGTTGTTGACCGTGTTCTCAGGTTTAGACTCTGTACTGGACGCATCATCACAGAGCTGGAAAAACCGTATCTCACACTCACTGCTGCTGAGACTGTAAGTCAGCACTGCCTTCTGATCCCATAATAGCAAAGGACTTTAATTAAATGAGGGAGTTTACCGTATCTGCTGTTCAAGGATTGGCCTTGTGAGAGACCTTCTCGCTCTCTACAACTCCCTGAAAGGAGGTTGGAGCCAGGGGGGGTCGGTCTCTTCTCCCAAGGAACAGGCGACAGGACAAGAGGAAACGGCCTCAAGTTGCGCCAGGGGAGGTTTAGGTTGGATCTTGGGAACCATTTCTTCCCCGAAAGGGCTGTCAGGCCCTGGCACAGGCTGCCCAGGGCAGTGGGGGAGTCCCCATCCCTGGAGGGATTCAAAAGACATGGAGATGTGGCGCTTGGGGACATGGGTTAGTGGTGGCCTTGGCAGTGCTGGGTTAGCGGTTGGACTCGATGATCTTAAAGGTCTTTTCCAACCTCAACGATTCTAAGAGTGCGGGCCCTCTAGTGTGAAAACTTCTGTAACTCCTTCTCCCTCCTTCCTCTCCCTCCCCAGGACCACAGCTTGACCCGAAGGGTGGTAAATTCCACGTGTGTGAAAGCAGGCACTCTTTGAAGACGGAGTTTTTCTTCTGGGTTACCCACATCTTACATGATAAGCGCAACGCTTGGAGACTACACAGACAGGAGCTCTACAGGCATCACCGATACCACAACTGTGCCTCTGCCACCTTCAGTATAAACCCAACCCCCCAAAAAACCCTGAGAAAAACTATATGAATCTGGCAAAAAAGCATTTTCTTTTTAGGACCATTTCCTTTATATCGTACAGCCTTACAAGCAAGCACTATTGAAAGTCGTGGGAGTGGGAGAGGTACCTCTGGCATGAAAGGCGATGGAGAGAAAACCTTCAGTTGATGGCATGATGGCATGAGCATGTGGTACGGTCTATTTGTCTCCATTTCACGGGGTCACAACGTTGACAGAACGGGGTCCTGCCTGCCTGGAGGAGATCTTCCCAGCTGGCGGTCAAAGACAGGGGATGGCTGCTGGGGCCTCTCTCCCCTGCGGAGCTGGAGAGTCCCGGGCTCTTGGGAATCAGGCAGGAGGAGCAGTGGGTTTGCACAGAGCTCTCAGCTCTTCCACAGGACCTTGTGCTTGCACAATGCAATAGGTCAGCTTGAAGCTTTCATCATACCAGGGGATTACGAGACTTTACAAGACCAAAAAGATATTAAGAAAATGACAGAAGCACTGCTTCGGACACGTGCTGCCTTCCTTTTGTCTCACTCAGAGAAAACTTACTTTCTGACCATTTTTTAAGGTTCAATATAGTTACAAGCTGTTGGCCAAAAGAGATGGTTCCCATTTCCATTCTTATTTCAGCTCCATCTCAGTTTTACTTCCCGCCTACATCCAAAAGAAACCTCCCAGGCCTCACCGCAGCTGTCTGGGTTCAGGACGTATTGGTATGAGCAAAACTCATCTTGAAAACTAGGAGCAACTGTCCAAAAATATTAGTGAAATAGTTTGATTATTTGAGGCACATACTATAAATAAACCATAGCGACAGAACCTGACAGACTGTCAATCAATATAACTTCTGGGCAACAGACATGTGTCATATCCTTTCCTATGTTGAGACAAGTCTCTATGAAAAAGAAGTTCTAGAAGACTGTTTAAGTCCCGCAATATTAATGCTCCCTGCAACTATTTACTTTGTTCTGTATTTGACTAATCCAAAGCAAGATATGAACAGCCGCTAATGAGAAAATAAAATTGTTTGTTACTCCAAAAAAAGCATAAGCTCTAGATAAAGAAGCCGTTACAGTTTTTTCTTAAACACTGAACGATGGCTCCACCTTATCCAATAATGTTCCCCAGGGAAGTATTTAGCTGGAAGGATTAAAATAAGTTATGATAGCAGAAGACTGCTAAACCTACGGCAGACCTGTGGTACTCCTCCTGGTCTCCCTAAGACCTGAAGAATAATTATTTTCATTCGTCCTCAAAAGAAGCCCAGTCGTGGTGAAAATCAGCTTGCCATCGGTCTGCAGCTAACGCCAGGCGTCCCCATCAGCGCTGGGTAACCACCAATACGCCTGTCCAGAGCCAAGCAGAAAAGACTAATGAGGCCAGGGTTGCTGGGAGAGGACAGATCTTTTAGTAGAGGAGCTGACGTAACTGCAAAAAAATGGAGACTTTTCCAGGCACAGCAGTCCATCTGCAGCTCTCTCGCAGGAGAACTTGTCGCCATTTAGTTTCTTGTGCACAAGGCCAGGTAGTGCAAGAAAAGTGAGTTTCAGAAGTAAATGTTGATACCCCCTGCAGTGCTTTAGCCCTGACAGGCTCTGGATGAAGCAAGAGGACAGACCGTGCCACCGGACCAGCGGGGGCTGGACTGTGCCGTCACATAATCCAGCACACCCTTGGCAGGATGGTCCTGGGGAAGAGCGAGAGGCAAACATAGCAAGGAAAGGCCCGTAGCTGGAGAGCAAGCTGAACCGAGGAGGTTATTATCTACCAATAAGCCGAGCTGAGCACAAACACCAGGAGATATTGCTTGGATGCCAGCAATTTGTTCAAAGGACAACTGCTGCTGAAGTTACAGCTGGGCTTCAGGAAGGGCCTCATCAGCCTCATGAAGGACATTAACCTACCAGCGGCTGACGACTCCATCGTTTTCCTAGCCTTGCTTGTAAACCTCTCCTCTTCTGAATCACCTACCAGAGGAATAACACAAGGCACAAGAGTGCGTTGTGAAGACCTGACTAGCTTTGGTAGGGTCATCCCTTGGCCTTGTGGAGATCCCACAGCAGTGATGTGATGGACAAAGCTGACTTTCCCTCTGAGAAGCTGTGCACATGTTCAATTTAAAATGTTATGCCTGTTCCCTCCCCAGGAAAATTGTCTCAGCAAATGGTGTTTCTCTTGCTCAGGCAAACGAAACTGTTCATAAATTCTTCCATAAGGACTCATACAAGATGGCTGTGAGGCCCTCAGATCAGCTGTAGGGACAGGGCATGGACCAAGAATGAAAAAGGCAAGGACTCTGCAAAAACTCCCTCCTAAGGCAGAGCAGGTAGCACCGGGGTGCGTGTCGGCTGCAGAAAGGTCGGCCACAAAGAGACGAACCCCCTGGTACAGCCAAGGTGGGGGAAATCCTGCCATGAGCCAGGTCACGCCAAGCCCCTTCCCTGCAGAACTGCTCTCTTGGGATGTGACCAGCAACAGACGCTCTGCTGCAGAAGAGGATGCTACCGAGGAAAGTGTCACGGTTTAGCAGCCAAGGTGAGAAGCGTCGAGCTAAACCGCAGGTGTGCAAAAGGCAAATAACATCTTTTTATAGACATGAACATTAAGACTCACAGAAACGAAGACAATTTCTGCAAGGAGGGTCAATGCCCGAACTCGGATGAGGACCTGAGATCCCAAACTCCCACACTGGTGGCATTCGCAACGCCCAGCACTTCTTAACCTCTCAGCCAAGCTACCACAAAAAGCCAAAGCAGGACAAAGCATGCCATGTCCCAAGTCCCTTACCACGATGAGGCACAACAAATTCTTACTCAACTGACATGAAGTGTGGGCTGTAGAGATTGGGACAACACATACGAGCAGCTGCACTGGATCAAAGAGAAGGTCTGTCTAGTCCAGTGCCCGGCTGCTGACAGCGGCCGAAACTGTGCCTAGGATGTCTGGGCAAGAGAGTAGGAAAAATAAACGTTTATGATTTCCCCCCCAATACACTCCCAGCCTCCAGCCATCTATAGTTCCTGTGCTAGATATTATTTTCACCACATTTATTATTTCTTTCTCGGTGGATTTCTCTTCCATGGTCTTGTCAAGTCTTCCCTTGAACTACATAAGCTGTCAGCCTTGGATCTCCACAGCCCAAACACTTGTTGAAGAAGCTTCATCTTTGGTTTGTTGCAAACATTTCACTTCCCTTCATTTGCTGGCTCCTAGGTTTTGTACTACAGAAATGGGGAGTGACTTGTTTTTATCAGCCATGTCACCCATGGCTCTATTGACCTCGCTCATATTCCCCTTGGTCATGTCTTAGGCTGCAGTTTTCCAGGTTACTCAGTTGCTCCTCATATGGAAGCCTTTCCAGACCTTTATTTGGCCTCGTTGTCCTTCTCTGAACCTCTTCCAGCTCTCCTAAAGCCTTTCTGAGATAGGGGCCAAAACCACCCAGAGTGTTCCAGAGGTGGGTGGACCAGGGAGATGCCCAGAGCTGTACTGGCATGCTCTGCTCTTCAACTCCTTTCCTGATTAATTCCTACCATAATATTGGCCTTTTGGGACAGGTGCTGAGCACTGAGCTGACGTTTTCACGGCACTGGCTGTCATGGTCCAGGACTCTCCTCCTGAGTGGGAATGGTCAGCTCAGACCCCAGCTTTTAGATGCGAGATTGAGACTCCTTTTCCTCACGTGCCTCACTTCATTCACCTATACTGAACTTCATCTTTACTCAAGTCTCACGAAAGGCTACTGCAACCCTTCACGTTCAGCCCCGATCTTTTATTGGCCTGAATAATTTAAAATCAGCACTCCTCAGCACGCCTTCCTTTTCCTAGGTCAATTCTGAAAGCGCTGAACAAACCCAGCTCCCACCACCGACCTCTGCCAAATGCCAGCACCTCTTCACCAGAAAAGCCTGTTACTTACTCCAACCCCCTCTTTTAATCTTTTAACAAACTACTTATCCTGGAGAGGACCTTCCCTCTCCGCTCGTGACGCTCAGTTTCCCTACAGATCTTTGCTGAGGGACCTCGTTGAACCCGGTGGAAATGTCACCCCCCTCCTGCAGGGGCTCGTTGACATCCTTGGAGAACAGCAGTAGGTTCGTGAGGCTTTGGCACGCACTGCCCTAAGACTAAGTTACTTCTATCCTTCCTAATCTTTGTTATTTTCAAAATCTTTTCTTCAAAAGACAATGAAATATGTTCTTCTTTTCTGCAGACTAATAAGGATGAAGCACAACAACTCCATCAGGTCCTTAACTCAGCCAATATCTTAAATTTAGAGAAAGAAATGGAGCAACCATTCCTCTTCCTGCTCACAGTGACTCTATAGAGCTCATTTTTCATCCTGTCCAGAGGTTTCTTCCTCTGCCTTTCCTTGAATATTGTAGAGAGCATTTTCCGGGGCTGTTACAACATTTGGAAGGTCAGCACGGGTGCACGGCAGGTGAGGAGATGCCACAGCAGGGCTTCTGAGATGGCAGCTGAACTGATCCAGAATGACAAACTAAAGGGAGATTATGGTCAGAAAAGTGACGGGGTTGCCTTTTTTTCCTGAGAAACCCTGCTTCCCATGTGTACTCGGAGTCAAATCTGCCTGCTTCACCGGCAGAAGTCGCCTTCCGCTCTTGGTGGCTTACAGATGTGACGTGGTTCAGGGCAAGTGAGCTAGTCTTGCTCAGTTCATGGATCTTTAACGGAATAATTAATTATATTCTCAATACTCAATATGCATTTCTTTGTCTGAACTGAAATCTGCACTGAAGTGCAGAGGTCGGAAGGAAAAAAAGCTGCAGTAAACTGAGATTTGGGGAGATGCACGTGAAGAGAAGGAAGATGAGGACATCGTGTTTCTGGTACTGTTTTTCCATCCGCAAGTGAAGGTTGCCTGGTGCAACTCTGACACAGAGAAGGCTCCACCGTGGTGACTTTTAAGCATCGATCCTCCTTGAGATCCTTCCCTAACCAAGGAGGAGACAGAGCGTCCTTCTGGCCCCAGAGACATCCCTTCTCCCCCGGCAGCCCAGGAGCCCAAGCCACGAACCCCAGCAAGTCGCTCCAGTTTCGTACACAACGCTACAGAAGCGCAGATGCTTTTCAATCATTAATTTGCCGTCTCGTTGCAATCTTGCAGAGGGCGAGGAGAGCCTCACGCTTTCAGAAGCGGGCGCTCCCCGTCCCCTTCTGCTCTGGCAGAGTTTCTATGGCAACTCTAGACGGGTCTTGAAGGGAGGATTTCTAGCAGGCTCTTTCTGGAGGAGTTTGGAATGTAAATGCAGGCAGGCAGGAGAGCAAGCCTGCGCTCTCCCTGCCCTCAGGTTATAGGTTATGGCAGGGTATTTACAATAACTGCTCAGAAAATAGCCCTTTGTGATTTCCAAAATGCACTTGTTCATCTGGCTAATTTTAAATTCAGCCTTTTCAGCTCCGCTCCCAAGCTGAGAGGGGAAAAAAAAAATCGTTTCAAGCCTTGGCGTTTTGCTCCAGATGTAATTTCTGCTCCGCGACAGACGGCGCGGTGCGTGCAAGACCTCTGTGCCTCCAGCTATGGAAAGGGAACCGGCTTCAGTGTGCACCTCTGATGCCTTTTTGGACTTTATAATTGGGAATTTGCTCCTGTTTCACATCTATCGTAATTCCCTTCCTCTCCTCGGTTGGTGTTTATGACAACCGGGTCCAAAATATTCCTCATTTCAATGACAGCGGGATCCGGAAAGGGCCTCTCGCGGGCTACATACCTGCAGACGTGTCAGAAATCCATCTGTGCCTGCAGCTTTCCAACATGAAGAACTTTGCAATGTGAAGAAACAGTTTAAAAGGCTGGAAGAAGGAAGGGAAATCCCGGGTTCACAGCCAGAGATGCCGACACGCCGAGGAACAAGCTAATCACCCCGAAACGGTGAGCTGAGCAGAAGACGACCTTGTTCGGTCTGTTTGGCACAAGACTGTCCTCCCACTTCATTTGTCACCACTCGAAGTGTTGCAGAGACGCAGGTTGAGCGTTTTCTGGGGCAAGTGGCCGTTTGCGGCACAGGGGGGTTTGTTGCTACAGACCCCGCCTCTGTCGGAAGAGCTAAACGTTGAGTTACAGGTGTCAGAAACGCTTCTTTCAGACTGTAATTCCACAGGGTGAACAGGAAGGTGTTTCCTCGGAAGAGAAGTGACGGCAGAAAGCTCCTTACCTGGCCACGCATTACTTCTCGTTTTTCTTATTCAAGATGCTTGAATTTCATTTGCCAGTCTCGGACCTACCTTAAAAACGGTGTTGCAGGTGTGCTGCCGAAGCCAAGGTCCCCAGCGCTGCCGGTTCGGCGTGCCCTGGGCGTCCCCGGAGACCGACCAAGGGTTGACACACCAAAAACTGCCCAGTAATTAAGTCTCTCCTACAGCACAAGCATTGTCTTGCTTCCTATCGCTGCCTTTTACACTCCATATTCTCCTCTGACGTTGGCAGCATCCTCCTGATTGCACCGGAGCTAGTCTTGATTCACACCCTTAAACAAGATCTCAGGGGACACTGAATTTCCTATTTCAGTTCTTTCTAGTAACAGGCAATTCCAGGGTGATCACTGCAATTCTACAGAAGGAAATTATTGCCCCAAAGGGCCCGTTTTAAAGGATGGAGCCAGCGATTTTCATTTGCAAGGGTCAGCAAAGATAAAACCTCAAAATTATAAAATATTTTGGGTTGCAAGAATAGGCCAAGCTTGAGTTAAACTCGGGTTTAGGGATCGCAACATCCTTAGTTTAGATATTGAATTTTAAAATGCTAATTAACTTTAAAATGTCCATATGGTATTTTGGACATTTTGGACTTAGACCAGCGAAGTGAATTGCTCTCAACTACATTAGCTTTAGACAAACACAGCAGCAGATGGAGCACACACAGAATATTAACAAAACCAGTTTTTGGGTGTTAAAAGGCTTAATGGGTCTCTCACATGTATTTGGGCCAGGAGATTAGATTCAAATTGTGCTTGGGGGAAGCTGAGAATACATAATATTTGAACTGGCAGAACTCCACAGCAGTGTTTAAAAAACGGCTCTAGCAAAAATAAAATCTAATTTCATCAGCTCGACAGTGCAAAGGTTCTCTCAGAAAGAGAGGAGAAATAGGGGGGTCCCACAAAGACCCCGTACCCCGAGGTCTCTGCTACACCTTCCAGCCAAGCGCTGGGCCGAGGTCCCCTGGCCACCGCGCCAGAGCCTGGAGAAACCCACCAGCAGATGCAGCTCCTGCCCAACACACCGAGAGCCGGGGAGGAAGAGCAACAGCACTGGAATCATGGGGTTACGCAGCATTTGCCACTTCTGGTTCATAAACTGAATTTTTCAATTCCGCTGCTTCCTGAAGAAGTGTATATAAACCATGTTCTTGCCCTGTAATCCCTCTCCTAAAAAAAACAACTCGTTTCGGGAAATGCTTTAATTAAAGCTATGTTTTTGCACCAGCTGTTCTGGTAGAGCTTCTCTTCAGAAAGCTTCAGAAGAAAAAAAAAGTACGAAAAAGCACATGAAAACCCCTCCCCCCATCTTGTAAATATTTTATTCCTTCCAAACAGACTTCTGCCCAGAAGAAACTACAAACATATTAAAAACCACAGCTGAGGGGTGACAGCCCAGGGATGTTTCAGCACAGCACAATTTTCATTCGCTTGCCATAAAACAATGATTTCTACGATAGTCTAACTCGGCAGAGCAATTACAGCTAATTAAGTAGATTACATTTTACGGTTGAGGTGCATTCTCCTGGTTGCTCAAGCAGACGTGATAAATTTGTGGCAGCTCCTCCTTTGCTTGTTTTTGACACGGGGAAGCTGTCAGGCTTGTTTAAAAAGATCCCAAGACTCACGTGGTATTACCTGGGTGCAATATTTCATGTGGGTGAGCAGGGGACCTCTGCGACTCTCGGGATGGGCGGCAGATGTAGAGCATGGAGAAGGACGGGAGGATCTCCTCCAGCATCGCGCTCAACACCCGCGACCTTGGCCAGCAAGGTTGGGAAGGGCTATTCAACAAAATCAAAGCTCATGGAAAAGCCCACAAAATGCTTCGCGTGTGATTTATCAGCTGGAGATGCGGAGGAGGAAGGTGCCGACAGCACTTTCCAACTCACGCAAGCGGCCATGGGACCGTAGGTGGGCTGCAGACCACCAAAAGCTATGGCATGAAATCAGCGCTGCCCGTCCACGTGGAAGAACAGGAGGGATTTTAGTAACACATCTTGAAATATTTATAACGTTAGATACACAACAAACTCTCCTAAAATACATAATACGTGCGTGGGCGCTGCAGAGGTGGTAGATGTCTCTTCATGATGCACACAAGCCCAACACCTCAAACCAAAAAGACAGCAAGCAAGTACTAAGCCAGTAAGTACCGTGGCTGCACTGTCACACGCTGTTCACATTTTTGCAGGCCTTTGCCATGCAAGCCCAGATCCCAAGGGATCAAAAGCACTCCCCAGTGTCCGGATTTAACCAGGTGTAACTTGCTTCCCCCTATATCACGTGTCTTGAGTTAGACTGAAAGCTCACTGAGGAAAGACGGTGTTTTCATGTTTCCTAAAGCAGTGAGCAGATCCAGCACACCAAAGCTAATAGAAGTATCTTGTTCCCACTTCCTAACGGGGTTTTACAGACAGGGTTTCTTCATGATTTAAAGCTGAAGTGCAGTTCTTCGTGATCAGGGTTCCCCCTTAGTGACTGAACAGGTCGCCCAGAGAAGCTGTGGCTGCCCCATCCCTGGAAGTGTTCAAGGCCAGGCTGGACGGGGCTTGGAGCAACCTGGTGTAGCAGAAGGTGTCCCTCCCCATGGCAGGGGGTTGGACTAGAATCATGGAATCGTTGAGGTTGGAACAGACCTTTCAGATCATCGAGTCCAACCGTTAACCCAGCACTGCCAAGGCCACCACCAACCCATGTCCCCAAGCGCCACATCTACACGTCCCTTCAATCCCTCCAGGGATGGGGACTCCCCCACTGCCCTGGGCAGCCTGTGCCAGGGCCTGACAGCCCTTTCGCGGAAGAAATGGTTCCCAAGATCCAACCTAAACCTCCCCTGGCGCAACTTGAGGCCGTTTCCTCTTGTCCTGTCGCCTGTTCCTTGGGAGAAGAGACCGACCCCCCCTGGCTCCAACCTCCTTTCAGGGAGTTGCAGAGAGCGAGAAGGTCTCCCCTCAGCCTCCTTTTCTCCAGGCCAAACCCCCCAGGTCCCTCAGCCACTCCTCACAGCACTTGTGCTCCAGCCCCTTCCCCAGCTCCGTTGCCCGTCTCTGGACACGCTCCAGCCCCTCAGTGTCTGTCTTGGAGTGAGGGGCCCAGAACTGACCCCAGCACTCGAGGTGCGGCCTCGCCAGGGCCGAGTCCAGGGGGACGATCCCTGCCCTGGTCCTGCTGGCCACACTAGTGCTGATATTTCTAGATGGTGTTTGAAGGTCCCTTCCAACCCAAACCCTTCTGTGGCGGCTCAGGAACACACAGCACCATGGACACGTCTCTGCAGACGGGAGGAAATCGGAAAAGCATCCTGACAGCACTTCTCAACACGTCCATCCCGATGTCCCAACACAGCTGGTTTTCCTCTTGCTTTCCTACAACCACCCACTGCAGAGCAAACAGAGCTCTACCAAAGGAGAAACACCAGAACGCATGAAATATTTAAACCTGCACACCCAGGTTTTCAGAAAAGGTATAGAACTGTAATAAGGAATGTCGTGTGTTCCCCGATTAAATCGTCCTGCGCACGGCATCACTTTTCCCCTATAAACTCGAGGCTTGCCACAGTCAGCCCCCTGTCAATCCCTCAGCCCCGCGAGGTGGCTCCTGAAATGAGGACAAGGCTCCTTGGGTCACTCTAGGCCCCCTAATTTTAGAAGGGCAGACGGTCGTGCTGTGTTTAGGGAAGACTTTGTGACTTCTGTTTTACTGTTCTTAAAGGATTTGGGGATTTTATGCTGCGCTCCTAACTATCCTCTCGAGAATTAAATCCAAAAGTCGACTTCTCGGCAAAAACGTAGGGGACTTCGCAAATCCGTAATGAGTCATCGTGCCGCAGGTAGTGAGGCTGACTTAAAAATAACACATCCACCAGCGTGTCTGGGAAACGGCAAAAAGAGTCACCAGTTCCCTCCGGGAATAGCAAATTATAGTAATGGACTGGGATGGAAAAGGGAAGGAAAAAACCCAAAACCTCAGAAGTTAGAGGAGCGAAAGGCATTATGTCGATCAAAATAAAAGTCAGATGGTTCACATCGCCCTCCTCCTGTACTGTGAGCTGCCGAGCAGATAAATTAGCTTAAAAAATGGAAGACAACTAGTTATGGTTTGGGATTCCAAACAGCAGCACGCTTCAGTTTTACCAGCAGAACCTGAGGGTTTTAAATGAGGAGCAGAGATAAGGAGAGGAAAGAGTCGTCCAGAGGAATCTCTCAGATGGTATTAAAAATCGTTACCAGAAAAGCCAACAGTAGAAAACTGCCATTAATTTATCACACCAAAATATACTTTGTAAGAGATAATTTGAGGCACTTGAAACTGAAAAAAAAGCAATATATCAGTATGAATTTTTCCTGCACTACTTCATGTGGGAAAGATCGCTTTCCTACGAAATGTGTGAAGCACGATTGCTTTCACAAATGTCCCTGCCCACCCCTCCGGCTTGGTGAGGACCATCCCAAACCATGGATTTGGACAATGGACTGTGGTCCATCATCACTGACCCTGCAAGCTGGGGAGCACTGCAAACCCATCCTTCTGCTCTGGAGCACCAAGGGCATCACGATGAAGCCGTGTTTGAGGGTTCTGGGCAAGGACGAGGTCACCCTTGCTCTGTGTTGACCTCTCCTTGCAGACATGCCCAGAGCTGCATGCACTTGTGTTGTGTGGATGCATTTAAGAAATGCGTTACCATGTCACAGAATCACGGAATCATGGAATTGTTGAGTTGGAAGAGACCTTTAAGATCATCAAGTCCAACCGTTAACCCAGCACTGCCAAGTCCACCACTAAACCATGTCCCCAAGCGCCACATCTACACGTCTTTGAAATACCTCCAATGTCTACGTTGCTTTTGATGTAAACTTGTAAAATTCTGCATATCCTTCAACAGGGGCTGTGTAAGGCAACATGATGAAGTAGCCAAAACTCATGGCTGGCTTCTGCTTTGACTTCTGTGTGCGTATGTTAATGGGAACAGTTGAGAAATGAAGGATCAGCTGAGGTTGTCTCTACTTTTTTTAAAAAAAAATAGCTGAAATGCAACAAGTATGTATTTATCCTGGCATGTTTTTTCAATATCGACATTACGGGCACAGCACACAGTCCTTCACCAGAAGTTCAGCAGGCAGTGCTGCTGCTTTCCCCTTCGATCTCCTGAAATCCTCCTCTGCCTGGATTTCTGCCTCCCACTCCATCTCAGCACGCCGGAGACCTCCCGTCATCCACAAAGCCCTGGTCTACTTCCAAGCAGGGCAAGTACAAACAGCACATATTTTATTGGATACAGTTATTTTTAAAGCTATATGCAAAGTATATATTTAAATTATTCTACAGCCTCAGCGATATAAAATACTAAGGCGATCCTTCCTCGTCTCTCTAACCTCTTTATGGGTTCGCACATTGCAAAACGGCGCTAGGCTGGCTCCTGGCTTCAGCGGGGGTCCCTGCGATGGGTCCCTGTGGCTATAGGGGCCCAGATTGAAGGATAAATCACAGAATCCCGGGATGGTGGGGGCTGGAAGGGCCCTCTGGAGCCCACCCAGCCCAGCCCCTGCCAGAGCAGGGTCACCCAGCGCAGGCTGCACAGGGCCGCGTCCAGGCGGGTTGGAATCTCTCCAGAGAAGGAGACTCCACACCCTCCCTGGGCAGCCTGTGCCAGGGCTCTGGCACCTCACAGCGAAGACGTTTTTCCTCATGTTCAGGCGGAACTTCCCGGGTTCCAGTTTGTGCCCGTTGCCCCTTGTCCTGTCGCTGGGCACCGCTGAGAAGAGTCTGGCCCCGTCCTCTTGCCACCCGCCCTGGAGATATTGATAAGCGTTGGTGAGGTCCCCTCTCAGTCTCCTCTTCCTCGGGCTGAACAGCCCCAGCTCCCTCAGCCTTTCCCCACAGGAGAGATGCTCCAGTCCCTTAATCATCTTCGTAGCCTTAAGGGCTTGCAGGGACAAGGATGGAGCAGAGGAGAGGGTTGAGATGTGGTATCAGGTCGTTGGGGTATTTGGCAGTGAGGGTACTAGCATGGTGGGATGGGACAAGGTACAACAGTCATCAAAGATGACGGACACCAGGGAAAGAATTTCCCAGTATCTCCTCAAGCGGGTGCAAGGGAGCGGAGAAATGGATTACTGGTGCTCACTCCCCAAAGAACTGAAGGCTTCAAGAGTCCTCAAAGAGCATGACTGCCCCAACGGGACTGACATGAGTTGCAGGAGGGTCCAGGTGTGTGGACCCATTCCAGGTTTGGACCATTTCTCCGGTTTGGACCCATTCCTTGCTTGATGTATTTTTGGAGGGATCAGCAGCAGAGACTCAAAGGGGTCAGCAGGCTGGAGGACTGAGGAGGTCTCTGGGGGATCTGTGCTCCAGATAGGACACTGTGAGGACCTGTTATCATTTCATTTTCACTTTGGCTTTAAAAGATGCAAGATACTCACTTAATATACACCTATAAAAAATAAATCTGCATCAAGCTAGACATTCCTTTTATAAGGGATGCAATTTTTTTTCACATGGTTGGAAATTGCATATTAAAAACACCTTCATGCTAAATTATTTCCCCTGCAATATTTTTTTAAGCATCATTATACAAAGCAGTTGCTGGCTTCTCTGCAGATTTTTCAAGGGACTGACAACAGGAACGATACTTTGAATTAGCATTCCTTTAATCAGCACAGCTGAAATCAGCCTCCTAGTTACCAAATGAATTAAGTCAACCAAAAAGTCCAAGTTTGCAGAGGCTGTTCCTTCAAACCCAAAGGGACATCTTCCTCATTAAGTTAGAACTCTCCAGAAATGACAAACTCTTTTAGCAGCATCAGCTGAAAGAAAACCCAAGACCCATCACCCGCGGGTCTGCCCGTGTGCCTTTGTGTGATGGCGAAGGTGGTCTCTGAGGAAGCATTTCTCAGATGCACGTCATGCTCTAAAGAAATTAGCAACCAGATTTCCTATAGGAATCTGATTTTCTCAGACCGCTTTGAGATGGAGCATCCTTACAAAACACTCTGAAGAGATTTTGCTCCTTTTAAACACGAGCAAAAGCCAATTCCAGGTCACTTGGTAAACGTCGAGTGGGTCACAAGCAGAGGCTGTTCTCGGTGCACGGTGACATCTTGGGTGTCCCTGCTGGCACTAGCAGACTAAAGTTTGGTCAAATAACCACCAGGCTCCCGGTCAGCTGGTGCTCCTACAGTCCCGTTCAATACTAATGAACTTCTGTAGATTTACAAGTCCAAAATCAATGCGTTACAATTCAATCATACTGAGTCATCGTCTTGCAGGAGCTCCTTGCAGCAAGCCATCGTAGGGAAAACCGCAACTGAATAATAGCTTCATTTTCTAGGTGAAAATCTAAACGCAATACCCATCCCCCGCCTCCTCATGTCAGCCACGAGTCAGATCTGAGCTTTTGTCCCAGAATAAAATAAAACGAGATCTTAAAACACTGAGCAAAGCTCTGAGATCCAAAATAGAGCTGAAGTTACGAGGAGCCCTAACGTTGCTATCAACAACTGAGCTTTCTGCCCAGCCATCAGCCCGCTTGAGCTGAGACTGGTACAACTGGCCTCACATCAGAAGCCAAGTGGTGAACCCTTCAATGGTCAGGCCGTTGCTGACTATCCCCACGAGTGCACTTCGGGTTTGCGTGGACCTCAAATCCAGCACTGCTTCAAAATACGCCCTGAGGACAAATCTGGGGACTCCCAGCACCTTCCCTCTACTGGAGCCTCTCGACGCCTCAGAGAAATGAGAAGCTGTTGGAGCCTGCGTGAACACATCTGTGTCCATCAAAAAATCTGATCTTTTAGGTGTAAAAATAATGGTGGAATGAAAATTCCCCAAAGTGGAAGTCTGTTATTTCTCCATACTTTAAATATCGAGTGTAACAAACAATGAAACTGCCAACCAAATCACCTACCCAGGAGTTTTATGACTGTAAAAAAAGCTGGGGACTTTGAAGATACGTTTCAAAAATGAACGGACCCATAGCAAAGAAAGTCAGAATGCTAACAAGAACAGAAGACCCACTTTTACTGTTTCATTTCTAGTAAAACAAACTAATGAGAGCTCTATTAGAAGTATGGAAGTTTCTAAATTTATGTTGGAAGCATTTCAGGAAATTTATTTTAGTTGTGAAATTTCACCTCGAAGCTCCACGTTTCATTGCAAGCACATGTGAGTCTTCACTGGTTTTTTGCAAAGCAGCTGCTCATGAACCCCAAAGTCACTTATATCCCTATGGGCAAGCTCAAACCATAGAATCACAGAATCACAGAAGGGTTTGGGTTGAAGGGACCTTTCAAGGCCATCTAGTCCAACCCCCTGCCATGAGAAGGGACATCCTCAACTAGATCAGGTTGCCCAGAGCCCCGTCCAGCCTGACCTGGAATGTTTCCAGGGATGGGGCATCTCCCACCTCTCTGGGCAACCTCTGCCAGGGCCCCACCATGTTCTTCTTGTGCTGAGGCCCCAGCGCTGGAGGCAGCACTGCAGGGGGGTCTCCCCAGAGCGGAGCAGAGGGGCAGAATCCCCTCCCTCGCCCTGCTGGCCACGCTGCTGGGGATGCAGCCCAGGACACGGGTGGCTTTCTGGGCTGCGAGCGCACAGTGCCGGGTCGTGTCCAGCTTTTCATCCCCCAGCACCCCCAAGTCCTTCTCGGCAGGGCTGCTCTCCATCCCTTCATCCCCCAGCCTGTATGGATACCAGGGGTTGCCCCGACCCAGGTGCAGGACCCTGCACTTGGTCTTGTTGAACCAGGGGTTCAACCGGTTCACCCGGGCCCACCTCTCGAGCTTGTCCAGATCCCTCTGGATGGCATCCCATCCCTCAGGTGTGTCCACTGCACCTCTCAGCTTGGTGTCATCTGCAAACTTGCTGAGGGGGCACTCGATCCCACTGCCCATGTCATGGATGAAGATATTAAACAGTGCTGGTCCCAGTACGGACCCCTGAGGGACACCACTTGTCACCGATCTCCATCTGGACATTGAGCCACTGACCACTACCCTCTGGGTGCGACCATCCAACCAATTCCTCATCCACCGAACAGTCCACCCATCAAATCTGTATCTCACCAATGTAGAGAGAAGGATGTTGTGGGGGACCGTGTCAAAGGCCTTACAGAAGCCCAGACAGACGATATCCGCAGCTCTTCCCTTGTCCACTGATGCAGTCACTCCATCATAGAAGGTCACTAGGTTGGTCAGGCAGGACTTGCCCTTGGTGAAGCCACGCTGGCTGTCTCCAATCACCTCCCTGTCCTCCGTGTGCCTCAGCACAGCTTCTAGGAGGATCTGCTCCATGATCTCTGGAGGCACAGAGGGGAGGCTGACAGGTCGGTAGTGCCCAGGGTCCTTCCTACCCTTTTTAAAAACGGGTGCTATGTGTCCCTTTTTCCAGTCCCCAGGGACTTCACCTAACTGCCGTGACTTTTCAGATATCATGGAGAGCGGCTTGGCAACTACATCAGCCAATTCCCTCAGGACTCTGGGATGCATCTCGCCAGGTCCCATAGACTTATGTATGGGCAAAGGGGTTGCAACAGTGGTATTAACTGTAATCAAAAATCTTCCATCTGAGAATAAAGAGAATCGGAAGTAAAGATTAACATTTTTTCTCTTAAAAAACAGAGACAGACTTTAAAAAAACAGAATTACTCTGGATTTGCTTCTCGGGATGACAGAAATGGTGCTCAAGAACCAGCTGCGTGAAGTGCGGTCCCCGGCACAAGAAAGTCACCACCCGGGCTGAATAAAGCCGCAGCTGAATCCGCTTCACGCAGCTCCTCCATCCTGCAGAACCCATCAACCTCTGGATTTCCTGAACTTGCTGCTGATGTTTTCTCTTAGAGTCGGCTGCGGCCTTGAAATGGAGTAAGGGAAACTAAGGAGCTATTTATCTGCCACTCCTATATGTACGCTTGTAGGTATTTATGTATTTTTGGCAGCGCTAGACTACTTCCTACCTTGTCCAACTTGGTTTTAAACAGCCAAAGCTCTCACCAACACCTTTTCCGGAGACAAGTTCTTATTGCTGTTATGACACCTTCGCCTTTGAGTGGAAGGACCTGCACATCCAGCACGCCCTGGGATGAAGAGGATCTGAAGTTCTTCTGGGGAAAGGAAAGATGAGCATCTATTTTATCTGCACACATGTGTGCAAACTAAGCGGGTGTTGCCGTACCAAACTTCTTCAGAATTTTTCATTTTTACAAAAACATGAGAGTCATGAAGCCCTGAGAACCAAATGCCGTTCACAGTCTCCAAAATCCAACAAAATTCAAGTTCTCTGGCTTCAGGCTGCCTCTATCAACCAGCCACACGGTGCCGGGAACCGCTGCCCAGTTGAAATTTCATTTTCAGCACTGCAAACCACCCAAACGGGAAAGACGTACGCGTGCCTGAGCTGGTTCCTGCGGTGCTGGTGTGCCCATCCCATGCTCCACCTTCTGAGGTGGTTCCCACACGTTAAATCGATTTATAAATGAGCTGGGGAGACGTCGGAGCGACTGCAGACAATGTGAGCATCTCACAGGCGAACCCGTGCATTTCACGCACGCTCCCGAGCAACAGCAAACATACTTGAAGGGGGAAACAACACCAAACAAACCAGAAAAATCAGACCTTCCAAATGGAAACACTGGAATGGTGAAATCTGAAGGCCCCCTGCCATGTGGTTTCAAGGCAAGGGAGCTTGGTGAAGATATCTAAAGCCCCTCAACTGGCTGACTTGCAAATGTCAAGGAGAAGAAATGCCCTGAGGCCAGTTTGTCACTGGCACAGCTCTGGTTGAATAAGTTTTAACTTTTCCCCCAAGGAACCTCCTGCCAAAGTACAATAAAAAATGCATGAAGACAATCGTATCTTCTTGCAGGAGATTTTTCTCCCTATCACAAATAAACTAATGAGAAACACCTTAAGAGTTTTCATCTAAAATAGATTTCCAAAGGGCTCCACGTGCTGTCAGTCGCAATTAAAAATGCTTTTAATAATTCAAAATAGGAAGCGAAGCTTTATAGCAGTATATTTTGTGCAAAAGGAGATTTTTATTTCAAATAAGCTAAATTGTGAGGATAATTTAGAAAGCCAGTTTTCTTCCAGAATAAGCTGCCTTTCGCATGATGAGGGCAAGAAAAATGCCAGTGCAGGCTGCAAGGCAGCGTACGTAGAGATGTAACGGCTTAGAATAGCTGAAATTATTGTGCTTATCATAGAATCACAGAATCGTTTTGGTTGGAAGAGACTTCCAAGATCATTGAGTCCAACCGTTGACCCAGCACTGCCAAGGCCACCACTAACCCATGTCCCCAAGTGCCACATCTACACAAGTTTCTCTTCATAGGTGGTACGAGGCGATGGACCGCTCTCCCACAACGAGGAGCAAGCCCCAGGAATGCCATTCAGATACCGCTGCTGGGACAGGGCAGGAAGAAATCGGATGTTTTTTCTTCACTGAACATGTTATTGCTGGTTGTGGTGGATGGGGCAAGCAGAAGAAAAGGTTCTGAAGGTGCTGAGTGCGCTCACCAGGCACCCGGCAAGTTGCTGGAGAAATGTATTCAAATAAAAACACGTCTTTCAAAGGCAAGAGCCCTCTGGGCTCCAAAGCGAAGGTTTGATAATGGTGCCTTGGACTGGCCCAAGGTTATCAGCCAGATGGAAGAAACCAGGTTCCACAATGGGTCTATTTAACAGCAGAAGCATATCAGGAAGAAAATTATTGTGTATAGATGTTACACATTCCAGAGACTACTTATATATGTTCACTAAAATAATAGAATAGAACAGAACAGAATAGAATAGAATAGAGTAGTTCAGTTGGAAGGGACATACAACGATCATCTAGTCCAACTGCAAATTGGGTTCAATTCACAGAGTTCAGTAATTATAAAATGGCATCTGCAGCGCCTTGCCATGTCAGGTACCACATGAGATACAGGGTAAGTCCAGTGTATTCTCTCCAGTAACCTGAAAAACTGGAGAATAAAAGAAGTTTATGAGAATAGCTACAGGAAACTCCTCTCTTCTCATAGATCAAGGGCAACAGCACGATCCTGAGAAGATACATCTCATACACACAGAGTCCATACCACAGCAACACATTCAAGTTACGTAGGCCTTTGCCACTGCCAAGTTCACAGCTTCCACAGGGCTTCCACAGACTCCGTCATTGCTTTCTCTTCTCCTCAACTTCTAAACCTCTATCTTGTACAACCTAATCTAAAAGTGCAAATGTATCTACCACCTCGATGCAAATTACACCTACCTTCCCAACCTGTGATTTGTCCACGGAACACCCCGAATATACCCAAATGGCTGACACCCGACAGGCGATCAGGTCACCAAGTCAAACGTAGCTCCACCTCACCTCCACAAAAGCCATTCCCACCACGTTTTTCCCAGTGACTCTGCAGGCCACCATGATCCTCCTGTCCCCCTCAGCTAGGACAGATCTCGCTTCTCCAGACCATACCAAAACTTCCAAACTCTGGCTGTTCAACACCTCTAAACCACGGCCTTTGCCATCCAGCGACGCGGGCACGTGCCTCGTCTGCCATCTTCACCGCTGCAACCCCTTCTCCTCTGGGTTGACAGCTGCAGTCTCACCCTACCGACACGCGTTCCGTCTGCCGCTGCAAAGTTCATTTTCTTAGCTCATCGTTAAGATCAACGAACATCCATCTCTGCCGACAGAGCTATTAATAGTCACTTACCCCTCCAACTGCAAATTCAAGGCTCTTCGCAGCCAGTCCTCACCCTCCTTAAAATGTCTCTCCTCATCACGTATAACCCTCTCATTCTCCTGAAACGCCAGTATTTCAGTCTTTGAATATTAAAGACTTTTCTATCACGCACTTCAAAAGGAAAGGAGCCAATAAGAAACAAACAATTCGAGGTCGGGGTATCGCCCTGTTCAGCTCACAAAATAAAGAGGTGATATTCCTCCCCGCTCTCAATTCTTGTGTGCAAATTTTAATTGCTTTTCTGACATCTACAGAATGTAATCTTCTTGCCGTGTTGTTACTAGGATTAGGGCAGTACGAAGGTAAAGCTATTTTTGATTAATATGGAAATCAGAAATTACTTTCGAGAGAAAACTGGGGACTGTTCCTAATACTACTTTATCTTTGGGGAATTACAAATCTAAAGAGTAACAAGAGAGAGCTGGCAGCTCGCTAAGTCTTCCAACCTGTGCAAAATATGCTTAACAATATCTAAAAATCTATTCTGATGGAAAGATGAGATTGATGTAGTTAAGAAAGGGTTCAAGCTGAAGACAAAGAGAGTTAAGCCCCCACAGAATGGTGAACATCCGTTTATCTGGGAAAGAGAAAAGGTAATGAGACCGTACGGTGCGAGGATAGCTTCCAAAGCCTAATGGTTACATTTGTTCCCAATTCAAACCTATTCTTGCTGAAGGTCAAATTTTCCCCGTGACCATTCAGCTGAATTCCTACTAGGTGAAAATTTGAGGAATATGGTGGCATCCAGCTCCTCCTATTTGTGCGATGGGGAGAATTTGGAGACAAATACGAGGCTATTTTGGATGGAGAACCTTAGTTCATTTCTGAATCACTTCTGCTACTGAAGAGCCTCTTTCTTGTAATCCGTATGCTCTGGGCCCACGAGTGGCAACACAGGGGATTAAAACTTTGGGTGAAGCTTGAGGTCTCGTAACACCCCTTGGCTGCCACCGTCAGTGCATCCGGGTGAATTCACCTAAACTTTGAGTTACGTGGCTTCTCCCCATCTCCAGCATCCACATGCTGGGGTGAGCAAGGAGACAGGGAGATGAGAAGTGAGCACTCCTGGTCTTGCCTAGAGAAGCTGTGGACGCCCCATCCCTGGAAGTGTTCAAGGCCGGGTTGGACGGAGCTTGGAGCAACCTGGTGCAGTGGAAGATGTCCCTGCCCATGGCAGGAGGTTGGACTACATGGTCTTTGAAGGTCCCTTCCAACCCAAACCCTTCTGTGATTCTATGATTCTATGCCTGGAGATCAGGGATAAAGACTAAAAGCCATGTCAGCAGTCCCACCTTCCTGCCAAGAGCGAGTGCAAGAGTAGGAGACAAGAGATGATTTAGAAGGAGTAAAAAAGGTACATCCCGGCAAGCTTAAGCCTGGGAAATTTTACTTGATTTCTCTCTGTAGTACTTATGAAGCCCTGCTCTGACAGCGCCGTAGGTGTACGCTGAATAATAGGAAGCCTGTGGAAGAGGAACCATATATTGTACAATTTTTTTTTTTATGTTATCATTGGGTGTATGAGATTAATGGGATTTTTAAATGGAATTGTAGTGCTTCAGCTACACCTGGAAACAAAGGCATTTACTATGACTACCATAGAGGAGTGAAAAGGAGACAACTGTATTTTATCTTGAAAGCCCTCAGACACTTTCAAACAGACACCGGAATGAAATGGCTCTGTGTAAAGGCAGAGAGCCCTCGAGGACCGCTTGGGCCAAGCTGCTGTGTTTTAAAACGACACGATGTGGGAGCAGGCTATTTCGTATAAAGACACAATGTCGGAGCACAAGGCTTGGCGGTGTTAAAAATTGATTTAGATGTGGGAAAAGACGAAGTCTTGCGAAGTCAGGGGTTCAGCTGTGTGTGCTGAGGGAAAAAAATACATGCTGAGCTTGTCATGTTCGGCGGGTATCCAGTTGTACAATGGTAATATATGTATTTACTCTGGTACCTCGAAAGGTATCGGGTTCAAACGGGACTTTCTGCTGTATAAAAGACAACAGGCAATGCTCTGAAATCTGCTGATGGTGATGAGCAGCATAAAAATCACTCACAGAGAAAGAGTCCTTTATGAAGGTGCAACGTATTTCTTGCTGTTTCCTTCTCACCATTTCTTACCATATTCCCTTCCATGTACGATTTTGCAGGAAGGTAGGTTTGGGGATTTTTTTAAACATTTTGTAACTCCATTGACATATCCTTGTCATGGCGCGTTCCTCTTATTAACTGGGCACTTTTGAGAGGGGAAACACACGTTTTCTTTTCATGAGAAGATTTTCAGCATCTTGAAGGCACCAAGCATACTCTTCACTTGATTCTCCATTAGTTTTCTTCATTTCCAGTACAGCTTCTCTTCCCGAATTCTCCCACGGGCATACAAATGATAGCATTATAATCTTTTTTAGCAGCTGGCGACGGTGACATTTCCTGCTGCTTGGTGGCTCTGGTCCTGCCAGGACGGATTAACGAGGCTCACCAAACATTTTGTTTGGGTAAGGAACAGCTTCAGGGCATTGCCTCCATATTCTATTAAAAGCGCCGCAGGAACTCGGTAACATTTTCCTGTTGATCTCAGCTGGTTGATAAATGGGGACCTCAGCCATTCCTTCAGGAGGAGAGGAGACATTTTTAGGAAGGGAAACCAATTTCCTTTCCGTGTTATTGAGTTAAACACGGTAGTTAACTTCTCAAAGGTATTAAGGTCATTTTGTTATTCTTCCACTGAGCGCTCGCTGAGCCGTCGTATCAGCCTTCAGGAATCGAGACAGAAAAACTTCAGCTCTGCAGGCAAATTCCTACAGATCACGCGCTCCAGCAGCGAGGGTACGGGCAGGACATACGTACTGACAGTGATGAAATGCATCTGAACGCACAGAGCTCGGAACAATTACTGCTCAACAGCCTTCAGCACACCATGAGCGAGAGAAAGGGAAAAAAAAAAAATCTTAAGCTATCTTTGGAAAGATGAACAATACTTCTCGTTATCAGCACTTCATTTAGTATCTTACTTGCCTAAACCCAATTACATCCAGAAAAGGCAACTATGAATGAACAGGATCTGAGCAACCCCAGTTAATGGGACAAGATAAAAAACCACTCCAAAAGTAATGAACTGATTTGGCATTCATCAGTCGCTCCGTAATGAGCAAACGCAGATTTCAAATCTAAATTCACGTCAAATGCTTCTGGATAAAATTAACGCAAAGCATATTTCAAAACATCCATTCAAAGTGTCGCTGGTGGTTTCTCCATCCCCCTCCAGCAGACCAGACGCTCTCCTCTTCCGTAGCTCCCGGTGTTCCTCCTCCCACCGCTCGCTCCGGCTGTTAAGGCTCTGTCATTTCCCCCATACCCGAACTTGAATCTCATTTTCCACGCTGGTCCAAGCTCTCGGGACAGGTTCCAACCCCCTTTGAAAGGACTATTTTTGGAGAAATTCCAAATGAGTACAGTGGTGATGCTGAGGGATAGGAACCACCACGACGACTGGTCCCTATCAGCCCTGGACCCCCCACCATCTCGCCTCTGCCGATTCCCAGCTCCCTGCTCCTCAGATCCGCAGCTCCGACTGTGCCTTAGCACAGGAGCGCACTTTGCACGCCACGTACTCAAACCATTTGCATTCCATCCAGGCAGACACCGACTTTTAGGGTTTTTTATATTAAAAGATAAACGTTGGGCTTTAAACCTGCGGTGCATTACAAGCGAAGACGGGCAATCGTGCCTCCCAAGAACAGGCATGAACGGCTTTGCAGGTGAAGCAGGTGTGTGTGTTAGCAGGAGACCCAAAAAGGAGGAAAAATCTCCCCCGTATCTAGCAAAACAACAACTCCTTGAGTGAGCCTCAGCTGCCCGTGATCCATCACTGCCTTTACTCTTTGGCCTTACAAGTATTTTTTATATGGACTGTAAAACCTGTGGCAGGCACCAATCTGATTTAAACTACTGATTTTTTTCCCCAAGAAACCGGCAACGGAGGAGATTTGTTGTCGTTGGTAGCAGCGAACTGATCCAAACATGTTGCATTTGGTTCATGGTCACTCCAGATCCTTGATAGCATGATGGAGGTCACCTAAGAGCAGTCTGCTGCGGCAGGAGATGCACATCCCCGGATAAACACGGCCAAAAAGCCTTCCTGCCTACCGTGGCCACCATTTCCAGCCACACACGTAGAGAAGTCAACAACAATTACAGCTGTCCGAGACAACAAAACACGGCATCACCCTGCAGCGCGCGAGGCAGCAGTGGTACTAGCTCTTACCGCCGTAGAGGCACCTCAAAGTGGTTTGCAAATACTAAAGAGCGCCTTTTATAACCGAACGGCACCTTTGCTTCTACTCAACAGAAAATTCCCTTCTGTTCATTTTGGTGGTGTGAAAAGACCAGCAAAAAAACCCCTACAAATGCAGAAAATGCTAGTAGGAAGGGATTGTAAGAACAAAAACGTAGCAGGCCAACTGCTGAAGACAGCACTCAAAACAAGCAGCTCCTCTGTGCCTCCCGAGGAGGCCTCAGTGCCCTGGTTTCGTGCTGTTCTATACAATTTAACTACTTTTTGACCTTAAAGAACTTTGAAGCTTGTGGGTAATCCAGCTGTGATGAGATTTCATATTCCTTGATGAAACATTTGAAGCTGCTGCTCAGTTTGCTGATGGATCCTTTTATATATCGATGTGCAAGGCAGAAGCAGCTTCTTTTTCTCTTTTTTTTTGAAGATGAAGGGCACCCAGTGGACACCAGGCAGAGACCACGCAAGCTTCGAAATAATTGTTCTGCCAAAAGCAGAAAAGATCTGACAACAAAGGCTATTTCTCTCTCCGTCTTGAGATGTCCGTCTACTGACTTTGTTGTGCTGTGGACAGCCAGGCTCCTCATCTGTCAAAAAGGGAAGACTGCTGGCTTCTCCAGCTTCAGCTGTTCCTGAAAGGGAGTTTACGGCTCTTAACTCCCATACAGAAAACTCAAGCGGTGTCTTCTGCAGACCTGACTCCTCCTATCCAAATAACATTTCAGCTTGACATCTCTTCATGGATGTCAAGGATGCCTGTCCATCAGCTGAAGCTCTCAAAGAGTAGATGCAGGCGAGCTTTCTCCACGAGCTCTTACTACTTCTGCATCGACTGTGCCCAGCATCTTCCCTGTCACTCGCACTTATAACTTCATCACTATCTTCAACTGCAACACGTCTGCGCTCCTGCATCGAACTAGGTGGAAGTCTTCAAAATTCTTTGTGCGTAACATCCTTAAAACACAGCCCTTCCCGTCCATCTAGGCAGCCGTACCATCTCACATCTCAACTATCGCAACAGTTTTTCCTCCGACCTTGACAGGAGCATTGCTATTCCACCGCCATCTATTCAGAACACGGCTAGAAAGATCATTTCCTTAGCGCACGACTTCTCCCCGCCATTTCTCCTTTGCTCAACTTGACTGGCTCCCTTTCCTCTACCAAGAGTCAGGAATTTGTGCTTATTTCAAGGTTCTCCATCACCTAATCCTGCCTTAGCCATCCGTATCCAGCAGTGAGGCACCAACTCCTCCTTGGTTCCCCAGGCATGCCAGCCTCGCTTGGGCTGCTCTCTCAGGACATTGCAAAAATAAGCACCTCTGTCACTGTCCCACTAAGAAAGGCTAGAGTTCCCCCTAAATACCCAAGGTCTCCTCGAAATACTCCTTTGCCTGTCTACCTCCAAAACCTGCCGTAACAATCAGGCTGCCACCGTGCTCCATCACCCACCTTTATCTGCTTGTCTCAGGCCCTGGGGGCAAGGACTATGGTTTTGCTCTGCGCTTGGGTGCTGCCTGGAACAAAGAGGTGTTGATGAACATCTCCTAAGTCCCACCTCAAATACAGGAAAACTGCTATTTCTAGAACCCTCTGACAATCCTCACCATTAGGTTAACCCCCTACTGCAGGGGTAGGAGCTCCTGCAGTAGCTGTGTCAGAAGGGAGAACAGATTCACCCCAAAGATGTGCTCCTTTTACTTCTTCTTGTAGCCATCACCGATGCTAACTAGATTTGACCTGCTAACTGCTTAAAAGTTGTCAATGACACAACCAAGATCATCAATCTGCGCTTAGATCATGAGAACCCAACGCTTACCGATTGGAAATTTGCTTGTAAAAACAGCACACGGTGTGTTCGGTCACTTGTGTAAGCAACAAGTAGATCCCCGAGTAATTCAAGTGCAGCCTTTGTGCTTGTCTTGTCTCCCCAGTCGAGCTTTGCTGGTGAATAGAAGCTTTGGTTTCTACCAAAACTAAGACTTAAAACTGACAACAAACAGCTACTCATCCAGGAGCACAGTGAATGAGAGAAAAGCCCCGTTTTTGTCAGCACAGAGCATGTGCTGTCTCAGGGTTGCTAAAAGCACCGTCACTTCTCGAGGGCTCAGAACGTCCCTGCGAGTCAAACAGCATTTAAGTCCATACACCGAAGGTTTGGAGGGGTAAAGTGATCTGCAAAAGATCATGCGGCAGCCGCAAACAAAGCCCTGAGCAGAACCTTCGTCCAGCATCCACCCTCACCTGCTCCCAAGGGCATCCTCTCACCAGCCAGGCCTTTTATACACAAGCTAAAATATTTATTTCTTTTCCCAGCCTCAAACTACGGCAGCAAAAGCAATAATCCACCGTGCGATAACACGATCCAGGAGGAAGCACTCCTGAGATCCGCCTGCTTGTATGCGAGCGTGGGACTGACTGTTCGCTGATGCCCAGGAGGAAGTCGGGGTCAGGTCCGTGAATGCCAAAAAAAGAGGAAAAAAGTAAAGAAAAGAAAAGTAGGTCAAGCGATTCACATTTGCTGAAAAGGACAAAGAACACTGCAGAGTTTTTATTACCTTATGCAAGTGCTACCAAATATCTGAGGCATCCTTTTTATCTGATTCAAATCCCACATGAGTAATCCATGATTAAATTTAGTGGGTGTGAAATTTCATTAGGCTGTTCAATTTTAAGCATATTGGATAATGAAGTTCCGTCGTCCTTCAGAATTAAGAAAAAAATTAATACTGTAATTTTTATCTCACTTCCAGCCTTCCCCCGTCCGCGAGATTATTCTCATTCATGTAATACATCAGCGTCTTACAGCTCCATCTTTGATGCACGTGACCTTCGCTCTCGAGAGAGGTTAACTGCTTGTAAACGTTGGCAGGCAGCGAAGAGCGCGGCTGGACCTCCCGACTGCTCTGCCGAAAGCTACGAGCCAAACTAGACTTCACCCGATGCTTCTTGAGGATAAATACAGATCGGAAACGCAAGTTTTCTTGAAACAAAGCCACGGAGCAGCCCGCTCCATCTTACGGACACCGGGAGGGATGTTTTCTAAAAGATCACGATTTCTCGGAAAAATCTTTGGATGAATTCAACGCTGTCACACGCGATCGCGTTTCTGTTGGTATGGGAAAAATGTTAATGGGTAGCAGATGCCACATTACATCGTCATTTGCCACTCCAAAGAGCCAGGCGATTCGAAGAGAAGCCACCAGCTTGCTTCGTACGAAAAGGCTCCTCGCTAAGGCAAAACAAGAGAGGTCTGGAGTTTTTCTGGGGTTTTAAAATTCTCCTTTTTCCAAAAGACTGTTTTGAACTCACACTTTATAAAAGGGAAACGCCGCTGGGATTTTATAAGACCAGCGGTGCAACGACGGGGAGCGGACTGTGCAAGCCAACAGCGAGGCACTTCACCGTACGCTGCCCTGCCTTTCCCGAGTAGGACCAATAACCTCTGCTTGTTCCCGCCCCGAAAGATTACACAATGCAATTTTTGAGTTTAATTGTATAATCCTTGGGAAGAGCCCAGCTGAGAAAGAGCTGAACGACAGCCACAATTCATCTCGTCGTATTTTCGAGGCACTTAGCAAGCAGAGGGAGCCACTCTATACCAGTACAAATAAATAGTATCTATATACACACCATAACAATGTATTTGCGTCTTGATGCCGTTCACCAAAGCACGATGACAAATAATTGGTGGTGAAACGGGAGTTGTCAATTCTGCCTTAATCATGTGTTTACTTTCAGCCTTGACAGAAGTTGCAATATTTCTCCCATTCTCCTAAATGGCTACCAGCTGTTTTCAGTAAATGAACTGAACACAGCAAACACCAATCTGCCTTCTATATTCTTTTGCGCTTTATTGCGGGATAGTTTTCTCATGAAAGAAGGAAAAAAAGAAAAACAAAAATTCAGCGAAGAAGCTGAAGCTTCGCCCGCCTGGAAAAGCATCAAGGAAAAGATCACGTTTGGACAGATATTACTCGATGGCACAAGACCAGTATGTGTCACTCCTGACAATTATTAAAAGTTTACCCCAATATCGCACGTCTATGTTTAACAAATCCTGCTAGAAATTCATTTTAGAGTCTCCTAGAGTAGGAGTTGCGAGACATCAGTCAGGCATCAACAGCAAAACAAATTAACCACCACAAAATAGTGAAAAACCAAGAAGCCAACCTGCAACTTTAAATAGCACTGATGAGCTTTTTCTGTCAATAGCTCTTTTCTGGCCAAGCTCTACCACACCCTCCCTCAACTTCACCCAAACCTGCATTTTTCACATTACTAAAATCCTCACCCAAGTCTGGATCCGTGTAATTCTCAGCCTGTTTATCTCTCGTGAGGTTTCACGCACACTTTCTTTATCCATCTTGCCTTCCTGCCTATCTTGGGTGCTTTCCCTGATCTCCTCTCCCATGGGACCGGACACCTTCACCAGCCACGTTATCAGACACCTCGAGAGTCAAAAGGGCAGAAGACAGACACCGTAGGAAATCCAACAAGCCTGTGACCCCAAGTCGCGTAGAGACAGACTAACGATGCGCCCACATCAGCGCTTCAGCTTGGGTCAGGAGCGCACTTCCCATCACGCTTTAATGTCCCAGGGTGGTGGCATGTGCAGGCTGCATGGACGCCATGGACCTGGAGGAGAACCTGGAGGAGAACCAGGGGAGCGAAGTTATTTGATGCTGTAGGCAACGCTGCAGGACTGACTATGGCAAAAAGGAGGAACGTGAAGGTAGGGAAGACAACACAGTAACAAAAATGAGAAATATCTGAATTTACACTTCAACGGACTGTGGTTTGTTCGGGGTCTGGTCAGTGGGATCCCATGGAAAGCTGTCCTTGGCGGGTCCGTGAGAGCTGGCTGTGCAGGGCTGGCATCAGAAAAGCCAACGCTTTGCTGGAGTTGACATTGTCAAGAAGGGCAACAAGAAGGACTTCTGCAGGAACATTGGCAGCAAAAGGAGAACTAAGGGAAACATGAGCCCCCTGAAGAAGGAGGCAAGGGACCTAGCAGCAAAGGACACAGGAAAGACTGAGATAATTCAGCTCCTTCTTTGCTTTGTCTTCGTCGGCTAGCTCTGCTCCCATGTGCCCGAGAGCGGGCTGTCTTGGCAGAGTCCGAAGGAGTGAAGTACAACTGTTGATAGAGGACAGATGAGTTATGGAGCACTTAAGCAACCTGGACATACACAAGTCCATAGTGCCAGACGAGATGTATCTGAGGGTGCCAAGGGAGCTGGCTGATGTCACTGCCACTCTCTGTCATCTCTGAACGGTCATGGTGATGGGGAAGGTCCCTGATGATTGGAAAAAGGGAAACATCACACCCACCTTCAAAAAGGGCGAAGAGGACAAAGAGGGGAATGCCAGCCCGGTCAGCCTCACCTCCCTACCCAGAAGTTCACGAAACAAATCCTTCTGGAAACCATAACCAGGCGTGTGAAGGATAAGAAGGTGATTGGCAACGACCACCATGGATTCGTGAAGCACAAATCATGCCCAACTACCCTGACTGCCTCATTAATGAGACGACTGGCTCAGCGGCTGACGAGAAAGCCACGGATGTCGTTTACCCGGACCACAGCATGGCTCTCGGCATGGTCTCCCCCGGGACTGGGGAATTAAGGACTGGATGGGTGGAAAACTGGCTGGATCATCAGATGGGAAGGGTAACGGTCAGTGGTTCGTGGTCAAAGTGGCACTCCTAAGGCCTGGAGCGTATGACATGCGAGGGAAGGACGGGAGCTGGGCTTGCTCAGGCAGAAGAGAAGGCAAGCTGGAGACCTTGATGCCATCTGCAGCTACCTGCTGGGGGGTCAGAAGGATGATGGAGCCATGCTCTGCTTGGAGGTGCACAGCAAAAGCACGATGTGCAACAGGCACAACTTGCTGCAAGAAACATTGAACTCGATATTGGGGAAAAAACATCCACAGGGAGGGTGGAACTGGGGCCCAGCGAGGGGATGGAAATATCCTTTCTTGGCTAAATTTGAAACTCAATTGGATATGACTCCACATCGAACTTTGAAGTTGGCTTTGATTTGAGCCAGGGGCCGAGGAAAAAAGATCTGCAGAGAGCCCTTCCAAACTAAATTATTCTAGGATTTAATATATTAGCCAGAGAGTTTCTGTCACAGAATTATTTAATAATTGCTCTTTTATGCTTTCTCTATTCCTCTCCTGCACTTCAGTTCCTGCTTCTTCTGTCTTCTCTCCCCTGAAACGGTATCTTTTTGTTCCATGCTTGCAATTACAACAAGCGTGGCTTTATGTGAAATATATATCAGATAGCAGTCCTATTTTTCACCTGAACTTGGACGCTAAGAGGTGCTGGATCCATTTTGGGCACTGCGCTCTAAGTGGTGTCAAGTACCTTCTGTTATTAGAAGCAACGCTGGCAACGCAGAGCGCGGCGGAGGGAGAGCACGAAGTCAGCGTGTGCTCATTTGTCTGGTAATAGGTGATAAATTAGAATATGGTAATAGCTTTAATCATTCCTGTTGAAGCTAATTTACTCTTTATTTTTTTTATGTGGGCAGCTCTACACCTAAGCTTAATGAAAAAGGTAAATAAACCGGAGTGGAGTAATGACATACACTGACTGAGCTGTCAATCAGAAACAGAGCTTCTGTATTGTTTCCTCATGATTTATTGGAAAGAGCTGTCTTAGACCCAAGGATCCGAACCACAAACATAATTCCCACAGTGAATTACGTTTGCCAGAAAATGACACGAAATGGAGCTTTGTGATTCAATGCGAGAATCGTACATCAGCAGACTTTTCCTCCCTGTCCAAGAAGCTGCACGCACTCAGGAAAATTAACTGCAAATCAAGTATAGACAGTCTGGCAGGAAGAAAAAAAAGAAGATAGTGAAATAACAACGCATTTAAATTAATCCTTTGGCAGGGGATAAAGGAAAGACGCACAACACAAGGGTAGAAGAGTTAGACTCCAAACCGATGAATGCTCAGCGCGCGCGCGAGCATCTGCCCTCCGCAGCGTCCTCATCCCCTCCCGGAGGGTCCAGCCGCCGACTGTTCCAGCCCGCGTGCTGCTGCTATCACTGGGCACTTCAATTAAGAGATATCAGCTCCCTGCCAGATTAAATAAGGGGGAAAAAGGCTCGTTGCCTGAACTGACCCGGGCTCGGTGTCCTGGACAGGGCGTACTTTCTGTCTCCCGCTGGAACTGATCTGCGCTGTTGCTGTGATAAAGGCATCGATAACAACGCTCAGCGTTAAACAGCCAAGAAAGGACGTTTGGTCTCGTCCTGATTCAGCGATAGCGGCCAGGGACGCGGGGGGAGGTTGCAGCCCTTCGTAAAAGCCAGCAATGATGCACGTTAAAGCCGACACGTTGCCCTGTGGGCGCAGGGGAGGGCCGGCTCGTGAGACTTGGGAAAGGTAAAAATATCCCCCGCCAGCTCCCCCGGCTCGGGGAGGAGGCTCTGTACTTTATTTCGTATTAATCCCCTGCAGCACACGCCTCTACTAATTTACAGCAGAAAAACAAAAAGCCGTTACAATTGTTTGATATCTGGATTAATGATGAAAAGTGAGTAGTAAAAAAGAAAAGCCGCTAGTAAATGTATTAACAACACTAGCCAGACCCGAGAGGACCACAAGGAATTCAAGGGGAAAAAAAACCTGTACAAAGTTTGGTGAATAAGCAAAATGACAACCGACCTCCTCTGGCTGCTCGAAAGGAGTATCGCACAACTAACGGGGATTAGGGAAGGGCAGCGCACTTCGGAAAGGAGATGAGAAAGAAAGAACAGAAGGATGGAGTTTAAGGGATAGGCTACAGAGAGGAGGGACGGGCAGGAGTAGGGAGCGACTGGCCGGGAAATTCCCAGTCTGGCACAAAATGAACAAGGCAGCATTTAATGAAAATAAAAGGTGATTAATACCGAACCAGGTATAAGAAATACTTGTTCCTGAAAGTCCTTATCAGAGTGTGTCACCGACATACAAAATTTAGTATGTATCTAACGCATCCAGGACAATAACTAATAAAGAATACATCCGTCATAGAAGGAGTTGGGAGATTTCTCACCAGAGAGCTCAAACCAAAATAACAGAGCTCTGATGGGACTTAACATCCATGCACCCAGAGAGGGGGAAGGAAGAATCCTCCGTGTCTTCTCGTTGCGGAGGTCTTGTGCCTCTCTGCAGCCTCTGGTGCTGGTCCTGCCACGGAGAGGAGAAGGAACGAGGTGGACCATGAGGACCTGCTCCAGACTGGCAGTTCTTAGGCTCTCAGCTTGTCCCACACTTGAGAGAGAGATGATTATAATAGTATAGGAGGTGAAATGAGGAAAACATCTAAGAAAATGAAGTATGGCTTCCAGCTTTCAAGTAGAAGTCAATAAACAGGGCAACTTCTTTTTTCATGGTTTCAGAAAGCTTGGCAGGATCTTTTTGGTGTTGGTATATCAAAAGATAAAGAGATTATGAAAAAGAACATGAAAGTGAAGATCTGAAGAGCTTCAGCAGAATCAAAAAGTCCTCCTAAAGCTACAGCAATAGCACAGAAGTTTTATAAATGGCACAAATATACCTCATTTAGGTTTTTGCAACTTCAGGGCTTTATCTTCCTTCCAAACTTCCACCTCACATTATAACTGGCATGGTTTATGCGCCTTGCAATGCGCGTCTACGCAGAGCCGGAGAACGTGACGATGCAAACAGTGCAGCACGTGGCTGCTTCATCACATACGAACTGTCCTGCCTCACTGTCCGCTTTAGTACATGTTCCTCGCACACAGAGGACTTCACTGATCTTTTGACCAGAATTAGAAACACGACCCTGAAAACTACTATTGAGGTTTCGGTCTTCATATTTTTGCCTAAATTTCTTCTTTTCTCTCTCTCTCCCCTTCATTACCGCGCTGAATGTGCCACCTAGCCAGCTCTCCTCATCCTCAACTACACGCACCACCTGCCCCTGGGTTCCCGCTCGGCAGCCTGTTGATATCCCAGAATCCCGGGATGGTGGGGGTTGGCAGGGACCTCTGGAGACCACCCAGCCCAACCCCTGCCAGAGCAGGGTCACCCAGCACAGGCTGCACAGGGCCGCGTCCAGGCGGGTTGGAATCTCTCCAGAGAAGGAGACTCCACACCCTCCCTGGGCAGCCTGTGCCAGGGCTCGGGCACCTCACAGCAAAGACGTTTTTCCTCCTGTTCAGGCAGAACTTCCCGTGTTCCAGTTTGTGCCCGTTGCCCCTTGTCCTGGCGCTGGGCACCACTGAGAAGAGTCTGGCCCCGTCCTCTTGACACCCGCCCTGGAGATATTGATAAGCGTTGGTGAGGTCCCCTCTCAGTCTCCTCTTCCTCAGGCTGAACAGCCCCAGCTCCCTCAGCCTTTCCCCACAGGAGAGATGCTCCAGGCCCTCAGCATCTCTGTACCCTCCGCCGGGCTCTCTCCAGTAGCTCCTCGTCTCTCTTGAACTGGGGAGCCCAGAACTGGACCCAGGACTCCAGATGGGGCCTCACCAGGGCAGAGCAGAGGGGGAGAAGAACCTCCCTCGACCTGCTGGCCACACTCTTCTTAATGCACCCCAGGATGCCGTTGGCCTTCCTGGCCCAAGGGCACGTTGCTGGCTCATGGGGAATTTGTGACCCCCCAGGACTCCCAGGTCCTTCTCCTCAGAGCTGCTGTCCAGGAGGTCACCCCCAACCTGTCCCGGTGCAGGGGGTTGTTCCTCCCCAGGGGCAGGACCCTGCACTTGCCCGTGTTGAACCTCATGAGGTTCCTCTCGGCCCAACGCTCCAGCCTGCCCAGGTCTGGCTGAATGGCAGCACAGCCTCTGGTGTGTCAGCCACTCCTCCCAGTTCTGTATCATCATATGTCTCTTGATTTTCATCCCACTTTGACAAGGGCTGACAAATCAGCAAACGTTTCTTTTACTTGTCACGTACTTCACTGAATTCTGTGTGATTGTGTCTTCGGCTTCTGGTGCATGAAAATGAGCGGCCTCTTCGTACGTCTCTCTGAGAATGGTCCTCCCCAAAGCCCGTGCGCTCTTCATCTGCTTCAGCCCCCCTGCATTCGCGACCCTCAATACTGCAAAATCAAGCTAAATACATGAGTTCCTTACTGAACCTTTTATTCTGGCCGGTGTGTCCCAGGAGCAGCTCGTACGGGTATTTATGTACCACCTGCACCTAGAGCAACCATCTTGCAACCTGCAGGTGACACCAGCTTCTTGCACGGCATTTATCCTTGCCTAGCGCAAAGAATCACCACCTTTTTTTCAGTAGAAAACCAGAACTGCTGACTGCCCGCTAACCACGCCTTGGAAGCAGGTACAACACGTCGTCAGGATTATTTTATACGACCGCTGGCAGAGGAGGAGATGCTCTGAACGCGGTTAAGGGTACTGGCTGGCAATGAAGCCGTATCTCAGCGTCGTGACATCTCAGCTGAGCAAGAAGTTACAAAGGCTCAGCCGTGTTCTCATCATTAAGTGCATCAAAAAATGATTCTAGCTTAAAATTTTCCCTCATAAGGGTGAAAAAGAAGAAAGTACTGTACTTCCTATAGTATCTGTCTTTGACAACTATATACAACCTATGTAACTCAATAACCTGTTTTATTGGAGTGTATAATAAAATCAGTGTCAGGGCTGAATTCATTTTCCGTGACAGAGAAAACTTGTCTGAAGTAGCGTGAGATGTAGCATTTTTAGTCCAAATCTCAACACGCACCGATCGCCCCACAACTATTTGGTCTCTGGTGCATCTTTTTGCAGGTTTTTTATTTTTGCATGTTAAAATTAGCACGGAGGAATAGGTTTGCCATGTTAAATATCATCATACAGAGGTCTATAATCAGTTATTATATAGAGGTTCATGCACCTTTATCTCCAATATATTTGACAGAGTATGAATTCGTTACAGTTAGTTACTGACGGGGGAAGGGATTCATTGCCGCTCAGCGTAGTTCTACATTTGCTGAGACGAGCAACACTCAAGAATCTCTGTTTCTCTGCAGGGAGAGCCTGTGGTGAGGGGCGAACATGTAGACCCCCTACACTGACACCCCCTAAAGACAGATGAATCCAGCTCCGTAGCTGACATCACTTTGGCCCCTTTTTAAAAAAATTATGTACAGGACACTAAGCTGAATGTACACTTACCATGATTTTAAGAAGATATTTTAATTACGCTCAAGTTTCATTTGAGGAGCAATGTGGAGCCCAGCACCTTCTGATGAATATGACGTTCAGCAGAAAGGGTGGTGAAACCCAAGAGCTGGTAACTCTTCAGCCAACTCCTCCATCATGTCCCGCACTAACAAACACACTGCAGCTCCCAGGGCTGCCATACAAAACCCGTACTAGCCATTTATTCCGAAACACATCCTGGTTTTAGGGTGGTTTTCTGATTATTAAGCCCAAATCAAAGTATCGTACTTACATGAGTTGAACAGACTGAGAGTTTGCTCTCATAATGTAACGTATTAATGTCCAAAAAGAGCAAATGTTCTTGTACGGCAAAACGCTTAAGCCCATGCTGCATTTTTACCTGAATAGGGACGCATTTGAGCTTGAGCGTCTTCCGAAGTCAAGAGCGATGCAAGACAAAATGACAGGTCTTCTCTCTGCTCCCTGACCACCGTCAGGCACGTTTGCAAGGACAGAAGAACTTGACAAATCTCCTGCCGAAAACCAAGCAGTCCCAAAGGAGCAAGATACAAATTAACAAACCACGCTGGAGTAAAACCACAACAGGAGAGAAACCCAATCCGTGTGATTTGAATAAAATTGGTCCTAATGAATATCACCGCAATTTTGACTTTAAAGCCATGGAATAAACCCAAAGTTCAGAAAAGGAAGTGACAATTCTATGATTCTATGATTCTATGACAGCATCATTCATTTTTCGTATTCTTCATGCTCTCATCACCACGACTTTCGAAAGACGGGTTTGCTTTTGAGACCCTTCCTCCAGGTCAACCAGATTTCTTTAGATAAAAGAAGGAAGGCCATTTGGCCATATTAAATAAACGATGGCTTTAGGGATGTCCAGGGAAAGTTACCGAACAGCCCCTCCATGTTTCACGAAAGAATGAAAAGGAAAGAGCCCCCAAAGATCAGCGTGATGGTGAGTTGGTATCTCACCTGTTTGATAATGCTTTCAAGCAATTTTCCAAAGAGCCTTTTGGTGTAACGCGTGCAGGCTTTCAGGAGATTAAAGAAAATGTAGATGCAAGTTCCTTTCAAAGGAAACAGAAATGGGCTAAAACTAATTTATGAGTGGTGAAGGGCATAGCACGGCCAAGCGAGACTTAAGATCGAGGATTTTTTCCAGGAAATTTTGGGAAGAGGCACTGCAATTACTGTAAGAGTAATCAGCTGGATCTCCTATCCGGTGCTGAAGGATATGCTTTCAAATTGTATAATTTACATACGGAAGGAGGTCAGGAGGGATTAAGAAAGTAAATATATCACCTGATTAGGTATGCAAGTTCAGGACATTAGAAGGACTCATTCAATGAATATTCAAGAAGGTCTTTGCTTCCCAAAGCTTGAGTCGTAGGCATGCAATAAATTGAATTCATAGCAGAAGTCTAGTCAGAAGACTAGAGATCCCACCAGTGTGCCTCAGTATACACTTGTTCCAGGGTGAAATCAGACTTTTATTTTTGTTAATTACCTTTTCCATTTTACCTTGTGAAAACAGAGTTAGAGAACGAGGGCAATATACCAACCGGGGAAGGAAAAACATACGACCTGACAAGGACGTGTTCAGTACTTACTGTACGTGCATTTTTAACAGAAGCAGACGGCACTTCCTAACTATTCGTCTTAATTTGTGCAACATTTAATACAAGACAGAATATCACACTGCACTGCTTTAGCCTTTTACTTGGGACAGACAATACAGGGAGATGATACGATCATCAGCTGCTTTCTTTGATTCGCACTTTGCTTCCTATCAAGAATGTCATTTAATTAGGAAATGAAAGTACAGACCAGCTCAACTGCAAGCCTAAGCCAGCTTTGCAGGAAGAAAACTGAGCGGAACTTTTGCTACCTGACACGTATTTACCCCAATAACCATAAAATGTGCCTTGGACTGAGTTAAGTTACAACCATCGTTGGGCAACGGTCTCGTAGGGAGAGCGCTCCGCTGGAAAGCAGAGATGGGTCCCAACGCAGAAGAGCTGAGATGTCTCTAGAACCTCCTGCTTTTCTCGCCTTCTCTTGGCTGTTATTCTCTCATCCTGCTATCAAAGAAACTGAGCAGCACCAGCGTTTTGTATCTCCACTAATTGCACATTCTGGGAAAACAAAACAACGTAACGCTCATCAGGCCGAACGTGCAGCATCGCAAGGCATCGGGATGAATAGGGACGTGTTTCGGATGAGACGGCACCGCTACTCCTTTCCTGTTTCTGCCGGGTGACTCATCGTCCTCAATTTGGGAGGACGTGGAAATCCATTGACAAAGCAGCACCAGCTGCAAAAGCTTTGTGTCCACAGATCCTGTAAACTTGGGGGGAAAAAAAAAAGCCCACAAAAAATAAAGCAAGAAAGCCAGCGTTCAGGCTGATAGTGCAGCAAAGGATACTGCATCTTTCCATAAAAGCCATAAAATTTTCCATAAGGACTAAAAGGAAGATTTTGGTCCTGTCAGCGAGGAGATAATGGGCCAGGTTTTGAGGTGCTGCTGTTTGATCCCACTGTGCCCAACCTCTTACCTGCTCTCTGAGGGCAGCTCCAGCCACAGCGCTGCCGGGCTCAAGCACTAACGGAGGGACAAAAAAAGCAGCAACAAAATGCCCATTTCTGTACGCGCTGCCTCAGCATCTAGAAAGAGAGACGGAGGAAAGTCCCCGCTCAACGTGCAGTTGAGGTAAGACAACTCCAACGGGATATTAAGGTAAAAAAGGACTGGGGTGGGTAATAAGGTCTTTGAGCTGCCAGGGAATTGAGTCAGCACTAATAATCTAAAATAACCCGCACAGGTAACAGCTAAGGGAAAGCCCCGGCAACGCGCGTCCATGGCAAGAGTCTCCAGCCAGCCTTGACCCCCATCTCACCAGGCACCTCACGCACGCCATAGGCACCAGACCCGCCAGCTGAGGTATATGAAAGCACGTACATCCTAGCTAAAGCCTTGAGCTCTCCCGTTCCCCATCTCTCCCTTGAACTGCGCTCATTCAAAGCTCTGTCATCTCTCCAGATTCAAGGAGCGAGTGCTTTACAACATCCTGGATCCTTTGAAGGTCCCGTCCTTGCAAAACCTGGCAACGGAGTCGGGAGAACTTCTTTTTTCAGCATAATTTGCAAACCTGCCAAAGCATGTGGCTTCAATCACTCGAAAACATTTCATTAACTTCTGTCAACTGGACAAGGCTCTGAGCAACCTGACTCAAGCTGGACCTGATGACTTCCAGAGGTCCTTTCCAACCTCAATTATTCGGTGACTCTCCTTCAAATTTATGGGGTGATTTCAACTGGAAAAATACACTGAAGACTGAACCTGCCGGTTAGGACATTCATTTGGACTCTGGTCCCAGTCCAGTGTTAATGCAAAATGGAGCAGGATTATAAATAGGAAAAGCATCCCAAAATATCCTTAAATGTGATCACTCTCGAAATGAGAGCATACAGGTTCAAACCTTCTCAGGCAGATCTGAACCTGGTTCTTCTACACCCCGAAAAAAAATCCTAACCCTGGGACTACTGGGTGGAAGGGGAAAATTAGCACCTCTCTTTGCTATTTGTTTCCTTTAATTTTCTCATAAATGATTGAAATTAAACATTTTGGGTTGTGAAATAATTTGTATTAAACGCAACCAGACTGGCTGGCAGGCAAATGGAGTGTTTGGAGAAGAATAAATATTAACTATTATTTGAACTGAATGGAATTATTTTTATGTTTTCAGTTTGTTTGCCAAATTAAACATAACATCACCGCCACTGCCCGGGCTGAAAGGCAGGCAAAGAAGTAGGCAGAAGTGGGAGTGAAGCACGGGGACAAAATGGGGTGATGCAGGAACCCAAAGCTGGAGGAAGCCCTGGGAAAGCTGCTGACACAGCGCTCAGTGGTCAACAGCTCAATGGCCACATGGAGATCGGTGACAAGTGGGTCCCTCAGGGGTCTGTACTGGGACCAGCACTTTTTAACATCTTCATCAATGACATGGACAGTGGGATCGAGTGCCCCCTCAGCAAGTTTGCAGATGACACCAAGCTGAGTGGTGTGGTGGACACGCCTGAGGGACGGGATGCCATCCAGAGGGACCTGGACAAGCCCGTCCGCTCTGGTGAGACCCCCCTGCAGTGCTGCGTCCAGCGCTGGGGCCTCAGCACAAGAAGGACATGGACCTGCTGGAGTGGGGCCAGAGGAGGCCACGGAGATGATCCGAGGGCTGGAGCCCCTCTGCTGTGGAGACAGGCTGAGAGAGTTGGGGTTGTTCAGCCTGGAGAAGAGAAGGCTCCAGGGAGACCTTATTGCAGCCTTTCAGTCCCTAAAGGGGTCTCCAAGAAAGCTGGAGAGGGACTTTTGACAAGGGCATGGAGTGACAGGACAAGGGGTGATGGGTTCAAACTGAAAGAGGGGAGATTTAGATGAGATCTAAGGACGAAATTCTTCCCTCTGAGGGAGGTGAGGCCCTGGCACAGGTTGCCCAGAGAAGCCGTGGCTGCCCCATCCCTGGAAGGGTTCAAGGCCAGGTTGGACGGGGCTTTGAGCAACCTGGTCTAGCGGAAGGTGTCCCTGCCCATGGCAGGAGGGTTGGAACTGGATGATCTTTAAGGTCCCTCCCAACCCAGACCATTCCATAACTCTGTAAGGAGGCTGTCAATCTTGCAGCTCGGGTACGGCACTGGATGCTTACAGCTCCTGAGTAACACCTGCAGGGCAGAAGGTGCGGCTTCCAGGCGATGCTAAGCCCCCTGAAACTGCTGTACAGGTGCTATAGGAAGGGAGGGAAATGTATAGCATCCTGCTAACTAACAGCTCCTACTGATTTCCCTGAAATCATTAATTGCTTGCAAAGGAAGCCTCCTGAAAACTCCCCGCCTGCCCTTGCAGGGAGTCGCTCCACCAGGAACGCGAGGCTTTGGAGGAACCAAATCTAGGCTAACATAGCCGACCTTTGGGGGTTTTTCATGTGGCAATTAGAAATGTTAATTTATCCTCTGATATGCCCAGAAAAGCCTGGAACGCGCCAGCGGGACAGGGCCCCGTAGATGCCACGCTTGCAAGACGTTATCGGTGCTTTTGGCAGTCTGTGCCCTGCAACGTCCCTCCTCCTCCCAATAATATCCACTTCCAACGACCACAAGTTCGTTATCTTATCACAGCAGCTTCCCTCCATGAGATTAGTCTGGCATCCCAGTGTCGTGTTTTATCTCAAAAGCCTTGGGTTTAGGCGTAGCACGCGTCTCCCCCGGAACGCCAGGTGTATTCCAGTCAAACAGGATCTATAAACATCTCATTTTTTTATGACGTGCACTAAGTTTGCAAGTCTGCTTTAAATCACATACAGTTCCGACATCTACTTAAGCTTCTGCAATAAATTGGCCAATGGTTGAAAAAAGAGGAAAACATTTAAGAGTCAGGCAAACGTTTCCTGAAAGTAAATTAATATGGTTCATACGTAACAGAAGTGTGGAGTTTTACTCAGAACCTGCAAAGATGTGTTGTACGGGGCGCGCACTAACGGCAGGGCTTTCATCCGCTCCTCTGCCCGGTGCAGCAGAGCTTGGGGCACCAAAAAGCAAGACCTGCTAAGCAGGACGGGGTTTAAAAGTGTGGTCTAACCATAGGACACGGGTTTTAAACGCGACGGCACGCCGGCCCATCAAAGGGCTTATTGCAACGCTCCCCATCTCCCTTCCCCAGCTACAAAACCCTCCCACGACCACATTCATCCACCGGCATCAACAAGCTGCTGCAACAACTGGCGCTGGCAAGGCAGAGGATATTGTTACACCAGCAAAGGGCCTGGCAAAGCTCATCACATAAATAAATATTAAGTACCTTGTAATATCCCCTCGATGGGAGAGACGTGGCAAAACAGCCAAGGAAGGTTGAATAAGCAAAAGGCTCGGGGATTCTCAAGGGGATTCTACATAAACAGAGATGAATAAACTATAAAAAAACCCACTCCATAAAGGGCTCTTTATTGCGACGCATTAAATGAGCATATATTTTCTGCGACGACTAGTACAGCATAGCTCGTAAAAGTGCGCAGGCCACCATTTTACTCATAAAAGAGTGCAATATTATGAATGTTTTATTAGGAACGCTTGCCTAGATCAACACATGACAGAGCCTGCACCAGTTTCTTTTCCTTACCGAAGAAAATAATAAAGAAAAATCTTAAGGATGACAAAAGGTACTTGATAAACAAGTGGGGACGTTTCAGTAAGAAAACTGGAAGCAGCACTTTGACGCTGCGATGATCCCGGAGGCAGTGTAAGACGCGGGGAGAAAGGGATGTAGATGTGAGGACGCCTTCCCTTTGAAAAACATAGCGTGGAAGAGAGAGGGCTGCGTTACCGAGTTAACCGCGGCAGAGCAGCGAACAGCCCTGCGGCTCGCCCAGAGCGGGCTGCCGCTGGCCGTGCTGGCTGGAGGGTACCAGCCTTGCCGGGACGAGGGGACGTGCGCTGGGAATCCCCTCCAGGTTTCCGTCAGCAAGCGGTACAGCCAAGAGAATGATAAAATGAACATTTAAGAGCAGCCAAGGCAGCGTACAAGCGAGCGTATCCCCAGGAGCCAAAGCTTTGAAGTACGGTATCGGTCAAACGCTTGGGTTACAGCAGGACTATGGTCTCCAAGGTGCATCCTCGGTGCAGTTTGCTGCTTCCCCCTCCACATCCCCCTTCCGCCAGCCCTTCTGTTGATGGGGCTGCACAGCAAAACAATCATCATGTAGCTACTGAATTAATTTTCCCCCTAATTACTTGTTGCCTTTGCTAGGGTAAACCAGAACTACGACAAGAAGAAAGGCAGCAGCAAAAAGCACCAGTGGCAGCATAACCCTGAGAAAGAATGAAGGGAAGTAACAGGCAACAGGACGAGAGGAAACGGCCTCAAGTTGCGCCAGGGGAGGTTTAGGTTGGATCTTGGGAACCATTTCTTCCCCGAAAGGGCTGTCAGGCCCTGGCACAGGCTGCCCAGGGCAGTGGGGGAGTCCCCATCCCTGGGGGGATTGAAAAGCCGTGGAGATGTGGCGCTTGGGGACGTGTGTTAGTGGTGGCCTTGGCAGTGCTGGGTTAACGGTTAGACTCGATGATCTCAAAGGTCTCTTCTAACCTAAACAATTCTATGATTCTGTGATTCTATGAAGTGGTGACTCAATAAGAACAAGAAGAAGTTTCATCAAAGCTGCAGCCCGTGCCAGGCTTGGGGGAAGGCGGGGGAAGAGCTTCCCGGCCCAGCACCGCGGTCTCTCTTCATCTCCACCAGCTACGTGCTGAGTTCAGGGACCCGGGGCTAGATGCTCCCGGAGAGCACGCGATGGCTGCGCCTCTTTGATGGGATCTAAGTGGGGTTGGGGGTGAGGAACCCCAGCTGCCTTGCTGGTGTCCTGGAGGAAACCTCCTCGGTGGCGACAGGCAACGGAAAAGGGAGAAACGTGAGAAAATGGGGCAGAGAGGCAGAGACACATCGTTATAGCCGGGAGCTGCATTCGAGGAGGGGGAGCTCATGCCCGCAAAGCCAGTGTGGATGAACAGACCATGACCAAAATGTAATTTATATGAAGATGTTTTGAATTTCTTCCAGCTACTCCAAAGTCAATAATGCATAACAGCTCCTTGCTGCTTGCGCACAAAGGTTTCTGCAGAGAATATAGTTTGATTATAATTACAGGACAGCATTTAAAATTAATCACCGCACTAGCCCACGTTCAGGTGCACTGTGCAATTTAATTACTGCACTCCTCGCTGTCCATAGCTCCTCCTGCAACCTGTAGCCTACAGAATTTCCATCCTGGCAATATGTGGTTAACAAAATATATTTGGGGGGTAATGCTTTTGGGTTTGTTTGGGTTTTTTTTGTTAATATGACTTCAGCTTTCAGAAGCCACAGTTAGCAGGACACTATTTGTACCTGCACGGGTGATGTGTAGGGCTGTGATACAACTAAGAGGAGCTGGCTGTACGAAACAGGGCTCTCAAAATGCGCTTTCAGTCACGAAACAGTCCTACGAATGTGGAGTCTAGCAACGGGGTTAACGATAAAGCAAGGGGCAAAGTGAAGTTCCACTTCTCCAAACCCCTCCTCTGCAGCGATTCGGAGGGTGAAGAAGCATTTGCCTCAATAGTGCTCTTTGAGATACCGTTTCTGTTGCTAAAGCTCATTACGATGGGCGCTTGCCGCTCAGCAAGGCTGAAATCCCATGTTTGCTTCCCTGTAGTAAAACAAATTTCAGTGCCCCAAAGATTTCCTCCTTTTAAAGAGTAACAAGGAATAGAAGGAAAAAAACCCTAATCTGAAGATCAAATATTCAACAAAAAAAGTCTAGAAATACCAAGAAATTCCTGATTTACTGATTTCACAGCGAAACTGAATCCTGCCATTTTGCCCCACCTCAAGGACTAACATCCTATCTTGGTAGGAACTTCAGGGACGCGTGGTGGGTTTCGCAGCCGTGTGTGTCCTCCACTTTCAGACAAGCGGGACACCAAATAAAAAGGCCCAGTAAGTCGCAATAAATATGCAAATAACTTCAAAAAGAGATTAAAAACCTTCGTCCTGTTTATGTAACTAATGAGTTTGTCTGCCGGTAACAAAAAGGCTGGCGGCTCTCTTATTTTAACCATTCCTTGAAGGTCATTTCTACTCGGAATTTTTTTTTTTTTTTTAAGATCTCAAAACTTGTTATATAACAAAGACAGATCTAAACATATGGCCTTCGGCTGGTTTGAATTAGCTCCCTTGTATCCACCGCGTTTCATCAATACGCACTGCCATAGTAACTGGTGCCTCGGCTGGAATGCTAATTACTCTCCTCCGCTTCCAGAAGCAAGAGCGTTAGACCTACAAAAAAAGATTCCTTTCTCCTCCTCTCATTAACTAGTTTTACTTGCTCAGCACATTAAGGCAGAGCGAAGAATGATTAGAGGGGCAGCAAACGAGCTGCAGAGATCTGCTTGCTGTACACATCAGCCGCAGGGACTCGGGCACAAGGAGGGGGATGCCGGAAGGAATCCCAGCGGCCCTCGCCGGTGGGTTCGCGTTGGGTACCGCAGGGGAGAGCATCATCCCAGCCCCAGGCAGCAAAGGCAGGGATGAAACCCCAACTCCGCCACCGTTGCGAGGTGTTCCAGGTCCAGGGCTTGACCCTCCCTTTCTAAAAATCGTCTTGCCCCCAGTATTGATTTTAAAAGGCGGGCAGGTCTTCTGTACACCTCAGGGATGGCAATGACCTTCATTCTGCTGATAAAATGTGCTGGATCGGCAGTGCAGGAAAGCAAAGGCTTGTGTTTAGTAATGGAATAAGTACAGCGAGGACATCAACGGCACGCAGTTTGTGTGCGTGTAGATGCACTGCATGCAAGTATCTGGAGAGCCCTCCCTAGGAAGCCTATCGATTTATGCCAGGAGCAAGAGCAAAACAAACCTTTTCTCTAAAAAGAAGGAATTAAAAAAAAATCTAACAAGGCCAAATACTATGCAACTTGTACCATTCGCCATCCACCAAATCTCCCCATCCCGGAGAATGCCAGGTCCCCCGGCTTGGAGAGGGTGGCTGCAGAAACGCAGGATGACATGCCCTGCCTTTCGAAGATGCCCAGCTCTGCACTTACTTTGGAGACTTGCTCTGCACGGATATGCCAGAAGCTTTAACATCCAAGTTCCCCAGGACCACACATCACTCTTCCTAAATATATACGAGTTGGGCTCTCCCAAGAGATGACATTTGCTCCCACTTCTTTTTTGCGCATGACAAAGCAGTCACGCACTCGTTTGCAGCAGGAGAAGTTGTTCAGTCTGTCCCATGAACGACTGACAGACGGGAGTTACTGGTAGCTGCAGTATCTTGCTTTGTTTCTGAAACACTTCTGAAAGCAAAGATTTCAGTATAACCTTCCCAGGGGAAGCAGGAGAGGTTCTCCAAGGCCAAAGCGGGGCCAGATGGGTTCAAGTTGCTGCCAGATGGACCTACGGAGAACCACCTGGACCACCTTGAGTGGTCAATTAGTCGAGGAAGCCCCAGGGACTTCTAGGGTTGATTTAACTATTGGTTAAGGTAAGAGCTGGGAGGCAAACAAGCAGGCGAGCCGGTGGATGATCAATCGCAGCGCGTTCGCCGAGTCAGTGGCTGGCAGCACTTGATACCGAGCTTACGGCAAATGCCTCCTGAATTTCCCTTTGCTTGCTTCATCCCAGTCTCACACACCAGTTCCCTTTGCTCTCTTATCCCAGGCTATGACACTGAATACTTTTTTCACATGAATACAGGGTTCCTTCCTGCTTTAGTACAAAAAACAGAAGGTCCATACACCACCCACTCGGTTCACACAGGCCAACAACCACTTGCCTGATAATCCTCACATCCCGGCAGCTGCCTGGACGGCAGCTGAACCAATGATGCAGAGCTGAAAAGCTCCATCTACCATCGTTCATCTCGCATCTATTTCCCCAGCTCTGTTTTTTGCACAAGTACCCCAAGGCTGTGTGCCCTCATTCACCTCATCGGAATGCTACACGAGGAACAACATACTTGGCGATTAAGACCAGCTTTTATCTCCCCATTGTAAGAAGAAATTTCCCCCTCTAAAAACAAGGTGAAAACTTTGCCCCCCATTCTGTATTTAACGAAGGCTCTTCAGCAAGCTCTGGGAGACCTGATCTCAGATCCAGTTAAAATCAAGGATGGGAAATGTCTCCTCAAGCTGGAATTTAGATCTATTATAATTTTGCTATAATATCAAAAAAGGGTGAGAAAACCAAGTCACAGATCTTTTATTTAAGCCGGTCAAACCCTGGAACAGGCTTCCTAGAGAGGTGGCCGATGCCCCAAGCCAGGCAGTGTTTAAGGAGCATTTGGACAATGCCCTTAATAACTTGCTTTAACTTGTGGTCAGCTCTGAATTGGTCAGGCAGCTGGAACAGATGATCGTCGTAGGTCCCTTCCAACTGAAATATTCTATTCTATTCTATTCTGTTCTGTTCTGTTCTGTTCTACTCTTCAGAACAAAATGAGAAACAAAAGAAGAGAAGCAAGCTGGCAACCTCGATAAAAAAAGATCCTGAACTCCAGGCACACAAAAAGACAGATGAGAAAAGTTGGATTTTCATGGAATCACAGAATCGTTGAGGTTGGAAGAGACCTCCAAGACCATCGAGTCCAACCGTTAACCCAGCACTGCCAAGGCCACCACTAACCCATGTCCCCAAGCGCCACATCTCCACGGCTTTTCAATCCCTCCAGGGATGGGGACTCCACCACTGCCCTGGGCAGCCTGTGCCAGGGCCTGACAGCCCTTTCGGGGAAGAAATGGTTCCCAAGATCCAACCTAAACCTCCCCTGACGCAACTTGAGGCCGGTTCCCCTTGTCCTGTCGCCTGTTCCTTGGGAGAAGAGACCGACCCCCCCTGGCTCCAACCTCCTTTCAGGGAGTTGCAGAGAGCGAGAAGGTCTCCCCTCAGCCTCCTTTTCTCCAGGCCAAACCCCCCCAGGTCCCTCAGCCGCTCCTCACAGCACTTGTGCTCCTGACCCTTCCCCAGCTCCGTTGCCCGTCTCTGGACACGCTCCAGCCCCTCAGTGTCTGTCTTGGAGTGAGGGGCCCAGAACTGAACACAGAAGATGTCCCTGCTCATTGCAGGGCAGTTGGACTAGATGAACTTTAAAGGTCCCTTCCAACCCAAACCATTCTATGATTCTGTGAAATTTGGTTGAGGTGCTTCACTGGATGAGGAGCAGCTGCTGCACTAGAAAGGAGTTCAGATGAAGGTAGAGAAGTGCTCCGAATAATTCAGGGCTGGGCGTTCACCCTGCAAGAAAATACATTCAGTGCTTGAGGAGAGGAAATTTAAAGCTCTGGACTCAAGACCCATCTTGATAATATATTTTCAAACCAGAGTACAATAAAATGCCCTTACACAGACAGGGCCTAAAACTGTCACTGCTGAGAAGCAGCCAGGAACCCAACCAGCAACAGGAGCAGGCCACGCTTAAAGGGAAAAAATCCCATGTTATCACAAGATGACTATAATAAATACCAGCAATATTTTTGAGGGGCACAAACAACATCATACTTTCATAAGTTATTGTTCTACATTTTTGCTCGCTCCTTGATCTCAAGGCTTCAAAGATTTGTTTATTATAGTAAAAAGAAATATTTAAGAACAGATTCCTGCTTGGGATGACTTCTTTGGTATCCAAGAAAAAAATGCACCAGCTGCCCGGAGCTGTTTGCCATTCTTATTTACCGACAGAATGAAGCTCTTGCACATTACTTTGGGTTTTTTCCAAGAAATATTGGAAATAGCTGCCGATAGCCTACATTTCTACAAAATCTTTACAAGCCCATTCTCTAAGCAACTGTCGGTGCTTTTTGGGGCAAGAGAGTAATCACAGAAAGAAAATCGCCCTGTGATGTAAGGATTTCACACAGCTTATCTCTAAGTCTTTGTTTACTCCAAAAGTCATTGAAGTGGAATCTACATTAAGGAGAAATCATAGAATCACAGAGGGGTTTGGGTTGAAGGGACCTTTCAAGGCCATCTAGTCCAACCCCCTGCCATGGACAGGGACATCCCCAACTAGAGCAGGTTGCCCAGAGCCCCGTCCAGCCTCACCTGGAAGGTTTCCAGGGATGGGGCATCTCCCACCTCTCTGGGCAACCTGGGCCAGGGCCTCACCACCCTCAGCATAAAACATTTCTTCTCTATATCTAGTCCGAATCTCCCCTGCAAGAGGATTCCTCGCAGCTCTTCATCTCAGGTAGCCTGACCCAAACTCCTCTCCTGACCCTGTTTTTGGTGCAAGCAAAGCCTCGCTGCAAGCCAGGCACGGCTGCACTTTGCCAATCTGGGACTTTTTCTAAGACTCGCTGCAGGTTGAGATCTTTTACCATCTCATCAGCCCCGGCTTACGATGACAATACCTTTTGATACAGAAAAGTCTCCTTCCTCATGTTACTAAGGGAACTGAATAGACTTAATTTGTACTTGCGCTCATTTAAATAAGATGAATTCCAATAGGGAAATCTAAAAAATTCCCCCTCCCTTCCAAAATAATCCGTTACCTCTTGCCTCTTCCGTACCTGCTAAGTGCGAGAGGAAGGAAACTCCGTTTTTCTGTGCCTGGAGATTTCTTATTGCACTTCACTGTAGCTGCTGGTCCCAAGCTGAGAGAAAGCACGGGTCATGGGGTACTTTGTTAACCAACGTGTCTCATAAAATTAATTCACTGGTCACAGAAATGCAAGTAACAACTCGAATAATGTAAAAAGAAGCAAAGAACCCAAGCAACAAAACCCACTCAATATGAAAACTATCTGCAGTGTTATTAATAACTTGCGTAAATTATATTAGCTATATCCTTTATTGCTAACAATAACAGCCATTACAGCAGCTATTGGGGAGAACTAAATGCCCTCTTAAACACACACAAAAAAGGCAAAAAAATTATTTTGAGTACAGCACGTGTACAAAATTCTGCAGAAACACTGAAAAAGATACAGCCACACACCTTACAATCAACACAATTTACCACGTGAGTAATATCAGCGTAATTATGCAATGTCCACTGCAAGTAGTGGTACGAAAACAATTATCAAAGGGATTGATAGATAATTATTTCATTTGGGTCTATATTCTCAGCATCAGGCCTGTATCTTCTTTGCATTTTGCAGAACGCTGGGGAACATCAGGATAGAAATCTTGTTCACCACGGTTAGCACTACAAAAACCAACCGTATTTTGTAACTACCTCTCGTAACTGGGAGAAAAGCAGAACTGAACCATTAACCTTCCCAGGAAATCCTCCTACCAAAATAACGATACGGTGTTAGAGATGAGGGCTGAGTTAAGGAGAAATCATGTTATACTCTGAGTCTGTATGGAAAATGCAAAATCAGACATACCAGAAAGCAAAAGGACTCTGATGAATATTGAGATTCTGCAAGCAAGAGACATTAAAAACCTATTCTGATGGCTCTTATCGGCTGTAAAAATATTCAGAGTGACCTTAACAGCAAAAGGATTTAATTATCCCAGAGAAGCAAAGATTTTACACCATTCAAAAAGAACATTTAGAATCAATGATAAGCTTCTGAGCAAGAAAGGCCTAAAATTATTGATAGAGATGTTATCTGCATATTTGTGCAATCTCTTAACCGTTCAAGAAACAGGAGCACTGACCAACACCAACTTTGTCACAAGAAACTCCTGATGACCCAGCGCAAGCACCTCCGGGGAGGGTTTGTCAGGGATCCAGCTCCATCCCAGTAAAGCCAACCTGCGGGACAATTGGTGAAAAGCACCTAGAAGGATGATGGTGCCAGAGGGTTTGACTTTGGGGGAAAGATTAAGATAGTGAAACATGGGTCGTTTGGCTAAGTGATGATTTCACAGAATCACAGAAGGGTTTGGGTTGGAAGGGACCTTAAAGATCATCCAGTTCCACCCCCCTGCCATGGGCAGGGACACCTTCCGCTACACCAGGTTGCTCCAAGCCCCGTCCAACCTGGCCTTGAATGCTTCCCGGGATGGGGCAGCCACAGCTTCTCTGGACAACCTGTGCCTCATGTCCCTCATCATAAAGAATTTCTTCCTTAAGTCCAATCTAAACCTACTCTCCTTCAGCTTAAAGCCATTGCCCCTTGTCCTGTCACTACAGGCCCTGGTGAAAAGTCTTTCATGGGACACCGGTGAGTGGCTACAGGTACTTGAAGGCTGTACGCACGAGGAAGGCAGAGGACGCAGAGCTCAGAGTAAGGCCAGTATTAACCACATGACAATTTAAGATGTCTATCGAGAAGCTACATAACAACTGTAATAGTTACTAGATGTGGAAAAATTCCCCAAGTACAGCGTAAACCCACTTACTCAAGGTGTGATGAACACACATGAAATGCCTACAGAGTCTCGGCCACCTTCGGGAGAGACTCCCAGGCCGAGGCAGACAGCTGGGCGTTAGATATCCCCCCAAACACAACCCCCCAGGCCGCAGAGGGGAAGAGGGCACAGAATTACACCTGGAGAGGAGGCTTTGATCCACCGCGCCGTCTGCGGAGCCCTGCAGAGAAACCCAACCGTCGCGGCAACACCGCCAAGGGACGGATGAAGCCCACGGCAGCTGCCTCCAGAAATACTCCTTTATCGATCCTTGTGAAAGAATCACGACGTTCGAATGATCTGAATCATTACTGCGTAGACAACAGTGTACTGGAAGGTGTCCCTGGAAATTTTAGCAGCAAGCAGCTATAGTTAAAGAAACCTGGATTACTTTAGGCAAGCACCTAAATGTAAAGAAATGCGGATTAATCCATAGCGTCGCCTCTCTGCGAACCCTCTCTAGCGCAGCACAAGCAGCGATGCCATCTCGCTTTTGCCAGTTTTTACCTCGCAGCAGCCACGCTCGCACCCACCGAAGCAGCAGCAAGATAAATACCGCAGAAATAAACGGCAGTTGACAGTCAGCCTCGCCCAGATTTTGGGAAACAGGCCGATGGATGCAACCTGGTTTTCTGCTCTTTGTTCTTACTACTTTTATCACAGAATCATGGAATCGTTTAGGTTGGAAGAGACCTTTAAGATCACCGAGTCCAACCGTTAAACTCTATTTTAATTCCTAATTCCAGCTGATGAATGGGAGACTCCCATGAACCGACTATTTGAGGAGAAAATAAAAGCACAGGAAAAAGGGAGGCGCACAAAATAGTTTTATTTCCTTTCATAATTGCAGTAATTTGTAATATTGCTTAATGATATGCTGGTACATTTTGAGCTGATTGAGCAAATGTTACTCCAGTAAAACTTCCTTTGTAAACAGTTAGAAAGACATAGTGAAAACTTCATTTCTGTGCATTTTTTTCCCCAAAACAACTACATAGCAACTAAAACCAAACGACCACTTTAAGTGTCCTGTTCACGGTCTTTATATATAGTTTTTCTTTTTCCCTTGTAGATTTTTTTTTTCCAGTGTCCTCTGCAAAATCTGAAGTTTTCAGAGAGAATTTAATGCAACAAACAGGGTCATATGCAAAGAGGAATCATAGAATACAAGTGAATAGAATCATAGAATACAAGTGCTCAGGCACTACAGCAAATGTAAATGTTAAAAATCACACAAGAGAAGATAATTAAGAAACCCAGAAGTGCACACAACACAAGAAAGGCGCAGAGAAGCGGACTGCACAGACCATTCCGGCACGGGCTGACGGAGGGACCCGGCGACCTCGGAGGTCTCTGCCTTTACGGACTTACATCCTTCTGTGAGGCTCATTAAAGGCTCCAAGCACAAAGCATCAAACACTTCAAGTAAAAGTTGGTCTCCATGGGAATAGAGGACAAACTAAAAATAACTATGAGACGACATTTTAACAATTTTGCAGGAGATTGTCATGGCAATGAAGAGAGTTGTAACTTGTTGTCATGATAACCAAAGTTTTAAATTAATGGGAAAGCATTGCACTTCCACTTCATCTTTATTCATAACAGGTCTAACATCCACGACGGGAGAATTACACGTTGCTGCCTTTAAGGAACCAGACAGCTGGGGAGAAGCAAGGGAGGGTAACGCACTCTCTAGTTAAAAAAGAAATTTAAAAACTCCACAGCCAAACCGAAGCACCGATAGGACAGAAAAGAACGCGGAGACGAAAATGCACGGGGAGATGCAGGATGCCTTTTTGAGGGAGACGCTCTCCTCTGCCCTTCAGTGCGTAGATAACGTTACCTTTCCTACGGGACAAGTAGCAGAAACGTTGGCAGGGAGCGGGCAGGGCACTCTGGCAGAAGCACCACCAACATTCAGGGAAGCAGCAACTTGAATGATTTATCATTTTAATGGAGACAAATTAATCGGACCAAGTTAGTGCGGCCACGCAGATGCCAACTTTTCCCTCTTTAGCTGGAGTCCTTGTGTTTTGGCAGGTGGGTTTTGGCATGAGAACACCGGGTAAGCTGGAAAGCGAACACCAGCCCCATGACCATGGACTCTCCTCCCTGCAATGGGAGTGGGAACGCAACGAGTGTTGTCCTTCATATGTACCTGTCATCAGCCGCTCATGTTTACACCACTGCTTATCATTTATTTTCACTAGTTTCAGCATAATTTGAAACTTGTAGGATTTTATTTTATCTCAGTGGAGGCACTCCCATGGCTGCCAGAGAGAAGTGGTGGAGTCCCCATCCCTGGAGGGATTGAAAAGCCGTGGAGATGTGGCGCTTGGGGACATGGGTTAGTGGTGGCTTTGGCAGTGCTGGGTTAACGGTTGGACTCGATGATCTTAAAGGTCTCTTCCAACCCAAACGATTCTATGATTCTATGTTTCTATGAATGCTGAAGAAATGGCAGAAGAACAGTTAAGAGAAAAGCACGTGTTGGTGGCACCTGTGCCAGCAGGTCATGAAGATCACAGGACATTAGAAAAATCACAGTATGTCCAGTTTCTCAAGACACCCAAATTAGGGAAAAAAAAGGACGAGAGCCATAAGACCTCCAGGTAGAGGGAAAAAGGGGCAGTAAGTTAATCAGCGATGCTGACTAATGACTGACAAGAGGTGAGACAGGACGAGGAGAAAGATCTCAATCACCATCAACTCCTAAAGGGCACAAATGGCACATCTGAAAACCAGCTGGTCTTTGCCAATCAAGGCGGACCAAGAGACATGATGAGGACTTGACGGCTGCATGTCTTCTTCTCCATCCGGCATGCATGTGGTCCTGGTGGACTCGGCGAATACATTCATCTGGGTGTTGTGAGCATGTGAGTATGACAGCGTAAGTGAGAAGGAGATGAGGCATGTGTTGGCTTTTTTTAGTAAGTCACCTTCCCCTTCGACATGTCTCACCTGCATTTTGCTAGAGACATTGCAACAAGCTACATGATATGGACAACTCCCACCGTCTTTGGAAACTGGTATAAAATACAGAGTGTAACACACGTGGACCCTGTTGTAGCCTCCGTCGCTTCCACTAGCTAGCAGAATTGACGTTCAAGTGTTCAGTTGGACGCAGAAGCAGAAATGCATTTCTGCTCTCTCCCTCCCATCAGACAGGGAGACGTCAACCGCTAACTTTACAGCTGAACTCCTTGCACCCCAGGGTCAGGCGCTGGAGAAGAGACCAACATACCAGGTTCAAACGTATGCACCAAAGGCCAAGCGCCAAACTGAGGTCCCTGCATGAGAAGTGCTGTTATCCTAAACCCTCCGAAGCCAACAGAAAGAGATGGGTAATTGCAGAGAATGATCCCCCCGCTAAGATCTGAATTTGTCTCAGATGGCTGCAAGAGACCCGAGAGTCCCCAACCTGCTGCTCGTTCAATGAGGCGCTGAAGGTGCTCACCGTACGGCTGCGTCCAGCAGCCCTAGACCCGGAATTATATTAATAGGCTCAAAGCAAACCATGCCCTGTTTAAAGACTACGGAGTCATTACTGTGTCTTCCCTTACGAAAAACTGCTCTGTTCACCCTGGAATTCCTATCACAGTTAATTATCCTACTGGTTCCTTAACTGTTTTCAGAGGAGGGAAAAACCTTCTGGCAACAGAATGCCTGAACAGTACCCACACCTTTACCCACACCTTCAACACGCAGCACAAAATGGTCCTCACCTCAAGAAACAGCTACTAATTTGAAATAAGAAGAAACTGGAGGCAAACAGAAGTTCAGATGCGTACACACTCATATCTTTCTGAATGAAACAACTCGTTGTTAGGCTATTGAAATCTATTTTTTCCCCTATCTGATTTCATTTACAGTCATCATGTGCTTTGCACCTCCTGGGAATGCCACCAAAATCGACGACTCCTTCTTCCTAGAGATGGATGCTCTTCTCTGCGATACATGAGGTTTCTCCTAACAAGAGACAGCAACAGTATTTCTGAGTGTAGATGGATGGCAACAAATCAAGCATAAGGCCGAAGCTGCCCTTGGTTACTTACTAAAGAGAATTTCTTATCTATGAGATACGAAGGTCCTCCCCTGTCATTACCCCAGGGTTTCATTCTGTACTTCTCCCTCCAACCCTCACATCCAGTAACTGTTGCCCGCAACTCAAGTCTTCTGAAAGCTCATCTTTTCAGCCTGATTTCTTCTTTATTCTTCTTCTTCATGAAAAGATTCAAAATCGTTTTGTTTATGAAGTGAAACAAATTAGACGTGCCCTCAAGGGAAAAGCTGCAGGGCTGACAGTGCTCTAGAAGGGACCTGTTGGGGACCAGCTTCGGAGGTGAGCGTGGCCAGTACCAGGATGGTGGTCACAGGCTGCTGCTCTTCTCTGGAAAATTAAAGCGTTGGGTTTCCCCAGGTCGGTGCTAAGACAGGACCCCAGCACAAGACAGACATGGACCTGCTGGAGCGGGTCCAGAGGAGGCCACGGAGATGATCCGAGGGCTGGAGCCCCTCTGCTGTGGGGACAGGCTGAGAGAGTTGGGGTTGTTCAGCCTGGAGAAGAGAAGGCTCCGGGGAGACCTTATTGCGGCCTTTCAGTACCTAAAGGGGCCTCCAAGAAAGATGGAGAGATACTTCTTACCAGGGCCTGCAGTGACAGGACAAGGGACAACAGTCCCAACTGAAGATGGTAGGTTAAGAATCACAGAATCATTTAGGTTGGAAAAGACCTTTAAGATCATCGAGTCCAACCGTAATTAGATTGGACACAGGGAGGCAATGTTTTACACTGAGGGAGGTGAGGCCCTGGCACAGGTTGCCCAGAGAAGCTGTGGCTGCCCCATCCCTGGAAGTGTTCAAGGCCAGGTTGGACGGGGCTTTGAGCAACCTGGTCTAGTAGAAGATGCCCCTGACTGTGGCAGGGGGTTGGAACTAGATGATCTTTAAGGTCCCTCCCAACCTAAACCATTCTGTGATTCCATGACAGGCTCTGATGCAGATGGGAGAAATGTCCCCAGCGTTTTGGACAAGCAGTGGATGGCAGCTAGCTTTGCCCACCTAATGCAACTCTCACGTCCCTCTCTGCCCACGAGAGACTATTCATCTCCACCCAACACCTGCCTTCTGCTGGTGACACGAGGAGGATCATCAGGACCAACAAAAGCAGCAAACGCAGCCGACTTATCTGTAAGCAGTGGGATTACACAGAATCCCAGAATCCCGGGATGGTGGGGGTTGGCAGGGACCTCTGGAGACCACCCAGCCCAGCCCCTGCCAGAGCAGGGTCACCCAGCGCAGGCTGCACAGGGCCACGTCCAGGCGGGTTGGAATCTCTCCAGAGAAGGAGACTCCACACCCTCCCTGGGCAGCCTGGGCCAGGGCTCGGGCACCTCACAGCGAAGACGTTTTTCCTCGTGTTCAGGTGGAACTTCCTGTGTTCCAGTTTGTGCCCGTTGCCCCTTGTCCTGGCGCTGGGCACCACTGAGAAGAGTCTGGCCCCGTCCCCTTGACACCCGCCCTGGAGATATTGATAAGCGTTGGTGAGGTCCCCTCTCAGTCTCCTCTTCCTCAGGCTGAACAGCCCCAGCTCCCTCAGCCTTTCCCCACAGGAGAGATGCTCCAGGCCCTCAGCATCTCTGTACCCTCCGCTGGGCTCTCTCCAGTAGCTCCTCGTCTTTCCTGAACTGGGGAGCCCAGAACTGGACCCAGGACCCCAGATGGGGCCTCACCAGGGCAGAGCAGAGGGGGAGGATGCTTTACTTTAAGTCACAATTAGAGACGGCCGCCCCTCGGAGGAGCCCACCGCAGTGACATGTCGGCAGCGTGGCCGGGAGCACAGTGACACCGGCAGCAGAGATGGCCCAAACCCAGTCCCTCCAGTGGCGGAGCAATGACAACGTCGATGCTTACTGCTCTCATTCCTGTCCTGTGAAGGAGGCAAAACATACTTACAAAATTAAATCACCTCTCCCTCAGCACACACAAGAGAAAAAATAAACGTAGTGACAGATAACACATAACTCATCGTGCCTTGACCTGCGGGGACATTTCAAGCAGTAGCACAATTTTCCTTCCAGCTAAACAAAGATTTATTGGATACCATAAGCTCAATGGAGAAACCATGTTTTCTAAAGTCCCTGAAAACCTGCAGTAGGTAAAATATCCCCGCCGAGAGCCCAGCTCCGGGCCGCAGCGACCCACAGAGCTGCTCCGGCAGCGTGCCGCCCCGCGTCGGTGCCGAGCACAGAGCCTACGGCAACGTGCTGGCCAGAACAAGGACCACGAGGACATGTCCCCCATGCACTGTGATGCTACATCACTGTCCCAGCACCACTGGTCCATCACCAGGAGCCCAACCTCACGCCCTGCCACAAAAGCTTCCTTTTATTCCCAACTTGAGGATTACAGCTCCTTCTCGGCCTCACACGAGGCGACGGTGGGGATTCAAAGGGCTTTATATGACGAGGCTGTTGACAAATGCGTTTATCGTAAAAAGACCCGGAGATGGCAATTCCTGCAAGGAAACGAGCACTTCTCAACATCAGCAGAAACTCAGGGGTCGGGGACGGGGGAAGGACCGGTGGGGGCGAGGGGAGGGGAAGGAAAAAAAGGCCGTAACACTGAAGAGTCTTTCAGGACTCATTTATTCGAGCAGTGCCAAGCCAGCTCGCTGATGCAATATTTTCTTCCTGCACTCTGAGCCAGGGCTTTGGGATCTAATAAATCATCGCTGGCTGCAGAGACATTAAAATTCTAGCCCAGTACCGCATTAGATGAAATGAGGCCGAATGCCAGCAAGCGCAGGGAGAGGGAAAGGCAGGCACACGCACTTTAAAATAAGTCTACGGATGCGTTTGCATATAAGCAACTCCTGATTTCGGTTTCAGACGGGGTCAAGTCTAACGCAAACAGCACAGCAAAACACATTAATAAGGCAGAGCTCAACCGCGCCGCTGTGGGAAAGTTGAGCCCCATTAAACTAAAACTAAGACGCTAGGTATAAAGCACAGTAGAAAAATAGACTCAGTAATTTACAGATCTGGTACAAACCAGGGAACTATTCCTGAAGCTTATAAAAGTCTTTTACGACCCCGTACGAGATCGCGTTTCTCTACGTACAGACCTCTGCGCTGTATCTCATCGACTGCGCACGGTGTAAAAAATAATTGTGCAACAAGAGAGGAGAAAAATTCAATATTTAATCTACAAACATGCTTCCAGAAGTCAAGCCACAAAATTTTAATTTATTACTTTCAGACTGCAAAAATATAACAAGTATCTAACCACTTATTTGCTGTACCAGGCAAAAAAAAAAGGGGGAGGACGGAGGCAGCAAATATTAAGGGTTTTTGACAGATCATGAGGCAGTATTGGAGCTTATTTTCAATCATTTAATTGAAGCACCTGGGGATTTAAGAGGTATTGAATGTGTGGTGTGCAAGTATGCACAGAGAAAAACAAGCAAGGATATGAATTTGAACTGCAAATGGCAGAAAAAATATGCAGAAAAAGCCATTTATTTCAGACTCGGTGAGATTTTCACTTCCAGCTGAGAGATTCCGAGCAGGAGTGGGGTTTCAGCGCTGGGGGACATTTTCATTTTGTTTTACGAACAACCCCCATCTCAAATTCACACGAAGACAAGGTCACACGCCAGCTCCACGGTGCCCATGGCAGAGGCTCCCCAAGTGCTCTACAGAGAATCACTGACCCATTTAGCAACTGCTGACGACTTCTGCCAGCCGACGACGGTGCTCTTCACCTCCAGGAGGAAGGATTTTAAAACCTGATCTAATATTTTTTCCACAATCGCTACCATTGGAAGAGAGACACCATGGCATGGCGAAGGGAGGTGTGCTAGATGGGAAACAAGGGGAGGGACGTCCCTAAAATAACCTCTCTTAGAGGGGCTTCATAGCAGGAACACCACCCACGTCAGCAGCTTTCTCAACAGGGCAAACTGGACATCCCGAGATAGTTACGGCGAGGGAGTAAATAATTAGGGGGGTTTGGAAAGCAACGAGGCCAAAATAAGGTTAAGATTTGATGTATGGCAAACCAAGCGTGACTGGGCAACGCGACCGAGAGGCCTGGAGAGCCGACGTGCCACAGACACGACGCCAAGATGGCCAACGGGATCTTTGACTGCCGATACGGAGGCTTCTTGTCGTTCAGCAGCGAATTAAAGGGAACACGCAGGAAAACATGTGGAAGTAAAGGGAACATATAGCAAAACAAGTTTTAAATGGTGTAAAACAATACAACCATGACCGAAACAAAGAAGATGGCTTAGAAACACACTATAAACGAACAAAGCCACCAAAAAAGAGTTTCATTCTATGATGTACAGAGACTAAGAAACAAGACAAGGAAAAAAAAATACATTCACCAATTTTAATACTGAATATACATTCTAAAAGGCTAAATCACTGGTCAGAATTTGTCTACGCGCTATGTAAGACAGAGCTTTGGTAGAGCTCATGCTTAAATATAAAGCTTATTTCTTCCCCAAGTGAGTGAAGAATCTGAGGTTGTGTGCCAATACTCTACAGAAGTAACCGACACTCAAGAAAATTCTCTGTTCACCTTTTATTTTCTTTAAACGAAGGAGTATTTTCCCCTTCAAAACATGTTTCCAAGGCCAGCTCTTTTTCCACCTATGTTTTTTTTTCTTCTCTGCCTTATACACATTTTTCTCCAGCCCTCTTCAGCCCTCATTATTTAATCTTTTTATTTCTTTTCCACTACAGGGAAAAACAAATCAATATTGTAGCCAAGAAATGAGGCGGAGCATAAACCAGTTCCAGGTACTAACCGAGCACGTAGGATTAAAAGGCACACAATGGGGTCGTTCAGGAAAACATAACATGAGTTTTGTTTGCTTTTAAGATCTGAGACTATTCTGTTTATTTACAACACGGGGCAACTCAAAAGCATGTAAAACCTTATGCAAACAGCTCCAAAACAAGGGGTGAAGGATGTTCCCCGAAGTTTCTACGAAACTGCTTGGAAGGTTGACACCAGTTGGACCGATCTCCAAAGCAGCTGAGCCTACAAGCATCTGTGATGAGATGTCATGAATTGTTTTCTCCAAAGGAGCTTTGCTAGGCCTCCATTTCTACCACTAAGAAGAAAGAAGTCTTTTGTCTTGAAACGCGGGTATATGCCACCCACGCTTCTGTCTACCACGACGTTTTGCACAGCAACCGGCGTCCATCCAGAGGTGGGTGCAGTGGGGTGACCTCCATGTCCACTGTCCAGCGGTGCTGCCGTTGGCAGGAGAACCTCCCAAATACAGCCTACAGCTATCGCACACGCTCATAAATCACCCCGACC